>OW052225.1:23830625-25230000 GCA_932527175.1 Operophtera brumata
CAAAAAAAAATTGAAGCTTGAGTATTCCACCTTAACTCCTTGATAACTATGCTTCTGGTTAGTAATATTTAAATATCACTTTGATTCTCGATTTTTTGCACGTTTTAAAAATTTTTATCATATTAGTATCACTAAACCAGATCCAAGTAAAATATTAATATGGGACTAAATAGAAGCATAGATACCGGGGCATTGAATATATCACAATTCACAAGTAACGTTTTAACCCAATTACTCGCACGGGGTCAACGCAAAACGCGCCGAAGAATTGTAGGTATAGTGCGCGTCATGTAAAAAGAACGCTGGCGGTCGAGCTTCTACAGGTGTTCCAGCGTAGTTTTCACATGACGCGTACTATAATTGTACATTACTTGTAGTAAACTAGGTAGGCATTCATTCAATGCATAGGTATACATCTCTTAAATAAGTAGAAAAGTAAGTAATCTCTTAAAAAGAACGCTGGAACGCCTGAAGAAGCTTGACCGCCAGCGTTCTTTTTACATGACGCGCATTATAGGTACTTTGATCAGTGTGCTCATTCTAGGATATGGATTCTTGTTTGAATTAGTTCTCTTCACTACCGAATTACGAAACGAGTTCAATGGATACAAAAAAAAAACAAATGTCAATTTGCAGTTTGCACATTTTCGATGCGTGGACGTCTCGCACAGTACGTTTCACGCGCTCGTTTCTCCCGCGCACCTGCAAGGCGTAGAATGTGCACCCGTTGGATGTCTTCCCACAGGGCTACAATATGGGTAAATTCAAGAGAAATATCAATAGGCTCTTAATGGTAGGCAGCGCGTTTGGAATACCGTGGGTGTTGCAGATGTCCATAGGCGGCGCCGGCGGTGACTGCTTTACATCAGGCGGGCCGTCAGCTTGTTTGTCACCATATTAAAAAAAGTACCTGAATACCGAACGCAAAACTTAGACTACTTAAGGTCGTTCGTCGTGGTCAGCTAGGCACAACAGCGTCAACAGATGGCGCTGTTGCCAAATTTTGAAGTATTTTATATATTTATGAATTAAAATGTGCGTATTATGTGCGGTAGCTCACGCTAGCTTCCTATTTCGCACCATAGATGGCATTTTAGTAGCAAACAGACAGTTTCGCAAAAAGTTATTATAGGGAAGATTTCTCCTTCCTGACTTTTATAAATGGAATTAATGGTACATACAAAATATTTATTTTTAGGGTTCCAGTAGTTCCATGTGGAACTAGCTACTGGGAATAAATGTTTTTTTATTAGTTCTTGATGATTATTTTAGTAGTATTTTGAGGTTTTATACGATAATTCTGCGTTATTAAGGATTTTATTTTATTCCATAATTCATTAATAAATTATCATCACAATAATTTAGGGTCATTGGAGACCACGTGCGAGCACTAATTTACTTCGTGCGAGTAGTTAAGGGTTAAAGCTACGACCAAATGGTTAAAGCTACGACTAAAGGGTTAAAGCTACGACCAAAACTCGCGGTCTTAGCCTACAGCTTCGTTTGTTTGGAAATGCTGATCGTGAAATGCAACCTTAATCAATAATATTTGGCACAAAACATAACACTAAATTAACAAAATATTAAACTACCTACGTTGGTCTAACTAAGTTCTAAGTTCAATCACAAATTTCATACAATCTAGAAACTGGGTAAATAGTCATCTTGAAACTTAGACATGTGCAAATAGATCTACATTCTAGGTAAGGGTTAAAGTTACGACCAAAACTCGCGGTCCTAGCCTACAGCTTCGTTTGTATAGAAATGCTGATCGTGAAATGCAACCTTAATCAATAATATTTGGCACAAAACATAACACTAAATTAACACAATCTTTAACTACGTTGTTCTAAGTTCAATCACAAATTTCATACAATCTAGAAACTAATAGTCATCTTGTAACTTAGACATGTGCAAATAAATCTACATTCTAGGTAAGGGTTGAAGCTACGACCAAAACTCGAGTTCCTAGCCTATAGCTTCGTTTGTATGGAAATGCTGATCGTGAAATGCAACCTTAATCAATAATATTTGGCACAAAATATAACACTAAATTAACACAATCTTTAACTACGTTGTTCTAAGTTCAATCACAAATTTCATACAATCTAGAAACTAATAGTCATCTTGTAACTTAGACATGTGCAAATAAATCTACATTCTAGGTAAGGGTTGAAGCTACGACCAAAACTCGCGGTCCTAGCCTACAGCTTCGTTTGTATGGAAAGAAATGCTGATCGTGTAATCAATAATAATAGGCACAAAACGTAACACTAAATTAACACAATATTTAACTACCTACGTTGATCTAACTAAGTTCTAAGTTCAATCACAAATTTCATACAATCTAGAAACTGGGTAAATAGTCATCTTGAAACTTATAAATGTGCAAATAAATCTACATTCTACGTTCTTTGCCCTAAAATCAACAGTAATCAATGAAACACTTAACAGCTAAGCAATCTATCACCCGTATTCTTAGCCATTCCTCTTACTTTCCTCGACTCGACTCAACCTCACTCGAGGATATTTATTTGAATGATAATTTTCAAAAATGAAATAGAGCGAGGATGTATCGAGTCGAGGACAGTTGGAGAAACGACTAAGAATACCGGTGTTAGTCTGTGACATATAACAATAGAAATATTCATAAGAATTAGTTATTGAATTCATTTACATACATCCCTTTCTGGTTTAAGAAATTTATTCTCACAAAGAATTTAAAATTCACTTTACATGAGAATGACTTATTATATGTTTAACTAAATTTAATGCACGTATACGAGCGTGCTATAGGTGCATATACCAACAAAGAAAAACATTTTAAAATAAACTTAGGTCTAAATGACAAATGCAAAACAAATAACTAATATTCCTAATCACAGATGCTTTCATTTAAAGTTAGTGGGTATATCTCCCTTTCTATTCTACTTCCCAACACTTGTTACACTACAATGGCTCTAAGGCTTTAGAGCTATTGTTGTTTTCACGATACGAGCGCGCACGATCCGAGTGTGCTGTACGTGGCTGTACGTAGGGTTGCCAGATGTCCCTAGAAAATCCTGACAAAAAGCCTCATTTCTATTAAAAAAACCTGACATTATTGCCGTGAGCGCGCGGCGCTGTTATGTAATAATATCTAAGTTTAAAGTACAATATGATGTGCAAATTGCACATAATATTCGATTAAATTTTGCACACAAATGCACAGCGCCAAATTAATTTTTATGTAAAAAAAACCTAGATATTAAACTTACTTAGACTTACAATGTATTTCATTAATCAATAATCCTGTATTTTTCAAACTGGTATTTTGCCCAATGCCTAAAAATCTTGCCATGTCAAGACAAATCCTGAAGTCTGGTAACCCTAGCTGTACTTCAGAGTTCACTCGGAATGGTTGGGTCTGATATTATCTTTGACTCGCTATCTCTCGCTAAATTATTGACGACAATACAAGTCAGCTTAAAAAAAACACCGTCTTACTTAATCCACTCTGATTGGATGCCGGCGTCCAAGTTACACTCGGATGACGTGTTAACATGATACGAGTAGCGTCAGAAGAGTCTTCCCAGAAGATTCGGACCAAGTGCACTCGTACCGTGAAAACCAGGCTTTAGTCAACAAATACAAGCACAGAAAAACAATGCAAAAATTAAGCCAGGTGCATATTGCTGTGTCGGGGTGTGTCGGGCGCGCCATAGGTATGACTAGATTCACATTAGTAAGTTGTGTTGTGGCGCGTAAACCTAATAATGCGCGTAATGTGAATCTAGTCATAGGTAATAAACGCAACCGATTGGTTCACGCGCCACAACACAACACAACCTACTAATGTGAATCTAGTCATAGGTAATAAACGCAACCGATTGGTTCACGCGCCACAACACAACACAACCTACTAATGTGAATCTAGTCATAGGTAATAAACGCAACCGATTGGTTCACGCTCCACAACACAACCAACCTACTAATGTGAATGTAGTCATAGGTAATAAACGCAACTGATTGGTTCACGCGCCACAACACAACTCAACCTAATAATGTGAATCTAGTCATAGGTAATAAACGTAACCGATTGTGTTCTGGCGCGCCACGACACAACCTACTAATGTTAATCTAGTCATAGGTAATAAACGTAACCGATTGGTTCACGCACCAAAACACAACACAATTTACTCATGTTAATCTAGTGATAGGTAATAAACGTAACCGATTGGTTCACGCGCCACAACACAACACAACAACTGTTAATCTAGTCATAGGTAATAAACGTAACCGTTTGCGTTCTGGCGCGCCACAACACACCCCGACACAGCAACATGAACCTAGCTTTAACCTCGAATCACATCACGCAACATTACAATACGCTCCGGAAATCATTGCTTCTCGTATCCCCATCTGTATTCAAACTATTCCTACTATCCTCATTTTCTTTGGAGTTTTCAGAGACTGTCGATAAATTTGGCACCGCGCAAGCTATAGGGAACAATCGCAATAAACTAGCTGAATAGTTTGATACACTAGTATTGGAAGTCATATTTTCCTGGCGGTTATTAGCAATATTTGTGTTGGTATCGTCCTCGCTAAATAGGTACCATTTAGAGGGGGATGTCGGCTTTTCGTCTGAGAGATCTTCAGTTATGAGACTGCTGTTGAACGGTACAGGACTGTTGTAGATCGTATCAGTCGGAGTTCTGAACTCATCTGAGGATTTTGCTCCTGGAAAGTGATGTTTAATATTATTATATCTCCGTCCGATGGACCGATATTGTGGTGGTCACAGGACGGTGGATGAAGGCGGCTCAAAAATGCAGGGTCTCGTCGTGGCATTTTTAGGGGAAGGCCTATCTCTAGCAGCAGACTTCTTCCAGATGTCAATGTGTTACCACATATATTATTTTTAAACTACCTAATAAGTGAGCATTTCACGTGAACCCCCTATTTGAACTCCATTGGGATCCACGGACACTTACTATTCCCCTATTGGACCCCTCGAGGACCCACGGACACTAACTATTCGCCTTAGACACCCCTGGTAAGTTCACTCAATTGGGACTCCCTCTTTGAGCTCCATTCGGATCCACGGACACTTACTATTCCCCTATTGGACCCCTCGAGGACCCACGGACACTCACTATTCGCCTTAGACACCTGTGAAGGACCCCTGGTAAGGTCATTCCACTTGGACCCCCTCTTTGAGCTCCATTGGGATCCACGGACACTTACTATACCCCTATTGGACCCCTCGAGGATCCACAGACACTTTTCGCCTTGGACACCCCTATTTTTTGAGCTAGTAGCACCCCCACCGCTGATTTTACTATCCTGGCTTGTGTACTATCTTCATGACAGCGAAGTTAGTGTTTTTTTTACGAATGCTGTTAATTTTACTTCACGGACGAATGGTACTGGCTTAAATTTATCTGGCATCATGCAAACAGTACTAGCATGTGCCAAGCCAGGGCAGCAAGCCAGGATAGTATACCGAGGTTCTAGCTTGCTATCCTAGCTATGAACAAGTAATTAATTTTGTAAATTTAAAAAAAAAAACCAACGCAATGAAACGGCTGAACCGATTTTGATCAAACATAGCTAAGAACACTCCCGACAAATTAACCTTTCAAACAAACAAAATAATTCGAAATCGGTTCATCCGTTCGGGAGCTACGTCTGGACAGACACACACACAGACAGACACGTCAAACTTATAACTCCCCTTTGTTTTTGCGTCGGGGGTTAAAATCTAGCCTCGTGTATCCCGGGCATTACAGACAGACAGGAAAGCAAGCTAAATAAAAGCTTTTGAAGACTCACCACTTGCGACGAAAGTTCGATGGTATTCTCCCGACAAGTTATCAACATATTTCATTACTTTCACCAATTCACTTTCCAGCGAAGCTGTGCTGTTTGCCGATATGATGGAATCAGATTTGGAGCTTTCTACAAACTCAATACTATCGCCAATACACTCATGCGCTTGTAGACACGTTTCTGAATGATTGTGTATCAGTTCTACACTCTCGGAATCGGTAGTGCCCAGTAAAACTCCAGAAAGTGACTCGGTTTCATTAATACTACAACGTAGTTCAACTGATGGATTGGTACTTGCAACAGATGTTGTAACCTTTTCAGCACTTCTTTTTTTGTTCTTAGGGCGTTGTATTTTGACTTTTATTATATCCTTCTTAACTCTAGTCTTTGGATTTGGTTTATAAACTTTTAGTTGGACGTCCTCACTGTTGTTAGCATTTTCGTTAACTTGAATGAAATCTATAGCTGGAGGGCAAGATTTTCTACCTCCGTGCGAGCAAGATTCCATATGCTCATCTATAACTGGGCCCATAACCACTTTAGTCTTTTTCGTGACATTCTTTTTAAGAGGAGTCGAACATCTCTTTTGCTCTCTAGTTTTTGGTTCAACTACAGACTCGTCTACATCCATATGATTTTCTTTGTTCCCTGCTGTTATCTTTTGAGCGCTTTCTAGTAGCAAGTCGCGTAGCTTTCTGTCTAGGGAATCTGACAACGTGTTGTTAACGCTTGTAACTGCTGTAACTTTATTTAGTAACTCTGATACTTTTATAGGCGACTTTGGTGGTTTTGTTTTTTTAGCGAGTTTTTTACTAGATATTTCATCTTTACGAGTGCTGAGGAGCTCGCAGGTTTGTTGCATCAACGGAATGGAGATATCTACGTCGGTAATCAAATATTGATTGGAAATGTTGCTGCCTATGCTACTAGTACCAGCTTGCGTTTCGTTGATCGTCGGCTGATAATCGTTTTGTATAATTTCGTGGCTGAGAGTAATGTTTTCGACCAGTGATAGTTCAGGTGAGAGGGGCAGTGAAACGTTGCTAGAACTGCCGACTTCGATAACTATGTTAGAATCATTTGATTCTTTAGACAAAGCGTTGAAGTGCCTCAAATCTTCATTCTTTGTTTCTTCAATAACGTCTAGCTTTTTGGTTGAATGTTTACGGTTTTCCATCAGGATTTGGTAGGACTCAGTTTTGTAAATCGCAGAGTCTAGAGTAGACTGTGATTTAGGCTTTTTAGGTACAAAGTAAGATGAATTACTTGAATTCTGAGAGATATCCGGAGATATGACGAGACTCGCGCGGAATGATTTCCTCTGAACGCGATTCCCTTTTTTTACAGTAAGACTGAGCTTTTTCTTCCTTGTTGCATTAACTTTAGCTGGACTGAAGTCTGAGTCTTGGTAGCCTTGTGTACTGTCTACAGAGTTTCTGGACCTATTGTCTTGCGAGATTTCATGTGGGTTTTCAGAACTGTGGAAAAAGCTATGCATTAGAAGCAAAGACGTAATGAGCGAAGCAGAAGCTAAAAGTGCAAATAAATATTGTGACGAAGCCACATGAAGCCTTGCAATGGAAGCAGGTGTTAAATTACCACTCAGCAAAAAAAAAAAAAATTGAGCTTAAAAAATAAGAACTTTATATTAAACTTAAAAAAATACATTGAAATAATACACAGTAGATGCAATTTAAAAAAGGTTTATTTCCAATCATACCTGCTCCCATTCAGTACTACTTTGATTTGTGGGCTCTTTTAACTACTGCTTTATACATGTAAAATATAAAAATACTTAGATCAATTTATTCTTTCCGTCCATATTGATTTTATTCACGATTTTCTAAGACTTATCGATAGGCCTAGGTCGATTCCAGAACTACGCTCAACAGACATTTTTTTGGCAACACATTTTGCCAGATTTTCATTTAAATCTGACAAAAAGTCTAGTTTAGTCTCGATTCAGTTTGAGATTAGCTCTTGATCGGATCTAGAGTTAGAGTACCTATTAGACACCTTATCTAATAATGGTATTTGGAATTTAAAAGACCGACACAGCAATGTATGCTGCCGGCTGATTAGTAACGTTTACGATAACAATATAGTAATAGGAATGACAGATTCAGTTAATGACCCGCGTAGTTAAAGAATGGGACTGTAAATGGCGGCTTTTTTATATAATCTGAGCGAGACAGCATGAAAGTAGCCGCCATTTTGTATATAATCTGAGCGGGACAGCACGCGAGTGGCCGCCATTTTTTATATAATCTGAGCGGGTCAGCATGAGAGTGGCCGCCATTTTGTATATAATCTGAGCGGCACAGCATGGGAGTGGCCGCCATTTTGTATATAATCTGAGCGGCACAGCATGGGAGTGGCCGCCATTTTGTATATAATCTGAGCGGGACAGTATGAGAGTGGCCGCCATTTTGTATATAATCTGAGCGAGACAGCATGAGAGTGGCCGCCATTTTGTATATAATCTGAGTGGCCCAGCATGATAATGACAGGCCGCCATTTATAATCCCATTCTTTAAATACGCGGGTCATCTTAGTAGTAATACTCTAACAGGCCAATCTCGATCTGGATAAGAGTTTTGGCACAAATTACAAAATACCACGCGCATTTGTGTTGGTATTGAAAATTGGCTAAAATAATCTAAAACAAAAGATTATTACAGAATAAAAAATATTTTAATCAAACTTTCTATAAATATGATATCGATTTTATTTTCCCCAAGGTTTTTGTACTTGCAATATACACATTTGATTTGATTATACCATAGGTTCTATAGTAAATTGAGCGTGATTTTAGTGAAACATTATTACGATTTAAATTAAAACCTACATTAATAATGATACCTTTTTTTCTACATAATATTTAAAACAGATATCTTTATAAGACATATTTTATACTAGTATATTTATTAACATACATATTTATTAAATACCCCCGAATCTAGGTACACCATTTATAACCATGCCAAAGTAAAAGAGCTGCCGAATTCCATGAAAAAAACAAATACTTGATTAATTCTCTAAACTTATGCAGTCGGCAGATCAATATTAATCAAAATTAAAAAATTAAAATCTGTAAATTTTTATACAGTACAGGATATGGCCTGTATTCCAGAACCAAACTCAACCAGCGAGTCTAGTATCTGGCTGAAATCTTAGCTTCAAACGATAAAATAAATTCGTAATGAGCATGGTATAATAATATACTTCGCCAGGTATCTCCAGCTACTCCGATGGTCACGTGCTTAAACACTAGACGACGTCATCACCAATGAGAGTTGAGACAGCCCGTCTCAGCAGGGCTACCAGTAAGAGAGAGAGAGAGAGAGAGAGAGAGAGAGAGAGAGAGTAATCTAACTCCCGGGCCCCCTTATATTACCTGTCCGAACCGATTAAACCACAAGGTTTTATTTACTTAAATTTTAAATGTTCAATCACTAACTCGGTTGCTTAGTTTAATTGTAAAAAAAAAAAAAAAAAAACAGAGTTAATAGTTGTTTTCCTTAGTTCTGTTATTGTTGCAATCACAGACCATATATCAAGATAGACACCGCAAGTGCACTTACTTTGCGTGCCACCGAAAGCTTGCGCAATGTACCTATTAGCAAACCTCAAATCATTTCGCTCTCTGCCTTCTTCACGATAGCACGTCGGATGCTAATATAAAAATACCTAATTGCGCCATAGTGAACTGTAAAAGTTCTTCAAAATCAGCTAACCGTGCGAATGGATATATTTAGTAGCATAGTAGGTGCAAAAACATAGGTACCCAAGAAACAGGAAAAGGAAACGCGGGACACAATTCAAAAGATGGGAAGACGAAATAAAAGCAATAGCTGGACAGACATGGTCCAGAACAGCCAGAGCAAGGGAAGAGTGGAAGAAGTTGGAGGAGGCCTTTGCCAAACTTGGGCAAACAGATTCTGTTGTCAATGTTTAAACTGTTTTTTATTATTGTAAAGCTTGATGTAATTTGGGAATCTGAAAAAAGGCTTTTGTTATTATTATTATTTTTAGGTGCAAAATAAAGCGGCACGCTTAGTTTCATAGAAATTTACGTGTTTGCGGTGTCTATCTTCATACCTATATTTTCTGTGGTTGCAATAAAGTGGCAACTGGATAGTGACGTCGTTTGGTGCTAGTTAGTCACGTAGTAGTCTCGGAGTAGCAGACCTTGCTCTCTTGGATCATAGTAATGAGCTTTATTTTGATGTTTGAAGCCATCGTTCCGATGCCCAAGGATATACACGGTACAAATTCTGAATCGAAACTCATAGTTACAGATTTTTTATCAGTTTTTCATTGAAAACTGACAAAAATAACGTACTTCAATCAGGATTCAGTTCAGTTTAGTTCTGTAGGGTACAACAAAATATTAATATAGGTCAATCTTCATGAAACCCTGCTTTGAACTATCGCGCTAATACATGGATTTAAATAAAAAAAACAATAATTCAAAGTTTAAAAACAATTGCTAACAAAAAAACTGACCCATTAGAAAACATGTTTTTGCACAATATTGCTACTTTACAAAATTTAAGGTATCCAGAAATAAACCCGAACTGAATCGAAACTCAAGCATAATTTTTTTGCCAGTTTTCAATGAAAATCTATACCTATGCAAATCTATGCTTGATTTATTCTTCAGTACAGTTCTGGAATATGTAAGTATCTGTCATCCCATGACAATGTATTTAGCACATGCCCACTCATTACACATTGATTTGATTCTTTCACCACACTGGCGCTTTCTACCAACTGTCACATTAGGCATTTTCCAGGCCCACCGGCGGTATATTTTAAATATCAACCAAGAAAGGACCATTGGCGCGTTACAACACCAAACTAAGCATGAAAATTGGTAAAATCGTATCACGGTTTTTAGAGAGGGTAGAGAGAAATATAAGTTAAGATCTGACATTTAGAATTTGGCTACATGCTTTACGGAAAGATGGGTTTACGGATAGATGGCTTTATGGGTAGATGGCTTCATGGATAGATGGGTTTACGACGGTTATATGGGTACACGGATAGATGGGTTTACGGATAGATGAGCTCACGGATAAATGGGTTTACGACGGTTATATGGGTAAACAGATAGATGGGTTCACAGTTAGATGGGTTTACGGATAGATGAGCTTACGGATAAATAGGTTTAAGGATAGATGGGTTTACGACGGTTATATGAGTACACGGATAGATGGGTTCACAGTTAGATGGGTTTACGGATAGATGAGCTTACGGATAAAAAGGTTTAAGGATAGATGGGTTTACGACGGTTATATGGGTACACGAATGAGATAGATAGATAAGTTTACGATGAGATGGGCTTGTCATCGGACACGTGTGAAATGTACCAAACACATTGCTTATTTTTGCCTCTGACTACCGCCTGCGGGTTAAAATAGTGAACTTATTCATCTTGTAAACGGGAAAGTTTTATGTACCGGTATGTTGGTGAAGGCACCAACAAATTTCAACCCTAATTAAGATAAGATAAGATAAGACCTTATCTTATCTTATTCTAATTAAAGGTATTCTTCATGGTGAGTGCGATTAGGGTTGAATGAAGCCTTCACCGACGTACAAGTATACCAAAATTTCCCATTTTACCTTCGATTAAGAACACAACTAGATTTCGGGTCACGTACAAAATCAAAGCTAAATACCGACCGCGTGGGTATACATACTTATACAGCCATATTTGTTTACTAACAAACTGAAACAAAAGTTTTAAAACAGTTCTAAGTTCAGCCTAATTACAACCATGACACCTAGTAGCAAATCTTCAAAATATTATCTTATACTTACGATAATTCGTCACAGAAAACGAGCAAAGCAAAAAATTACTCCTGTCACTTAGAAATGAAAAGACATAGGTTAAACAACATTTAGTGTGAAATCAACCTTAAAGAGCTACAAGTAAAGTTCACACAAATACAAACAAGTGAGCTGTTATTCACCGAGACGTATTTTTTGCACCGACCTGACATCTAGTTGTGTTCTTGATCGAAGCATTTTACAAAATGAATGATGTAATCGACGAAAGTTATTTTAGTGAGATGTATAAAATCTACCTTCTAGTTTTATTCGGAGTATTTTTGTTGGCGGATTTCCGTGTCTTCGGCCCAGGGGGCAGCATGAAACGGATGTCTTCACCATCGTTGGAGTCGTTCCTTGCTTTAGAGGTTGGTCTGGTTGAAACAGTTCGAGTTGACGAGTTAGTCTCTGAAAGTATAAAAATGTTTATTGAGGCGATATGTTAATTTATCGAATGGGCGGAGTCTAGCAAGAAAACAATAGCTACAAGAAAGTGACAGCGCTATTATACACTTGAAACCGGGAAGAGATGAGGTATAAATATAGATTTGTGTCGTTCGGAAGTAACTGACGTAAGCTACAAATGATGAGACTTCGTTTTGCTTCTAAATTAGCATATATACAAACAAAACCTTCTCCTTTAATCTAAGTATTGTGATTACCTATGTGAATAGTATAAAAATTAACGCTTAATATATTCTCTAATCTAAGGAGGGACCTACAACGGGTTTTAGGATGACCAATTTCAAAAAACAAATCTATCGAGAAAAGGTTTACCAATCGTGTTTCTGTTCTTGATTTATTTAGATTACATCCTCAAGTAACTACTGTGTTTATATCAAGTTTGCAACCTTTACCGTTATTGAGTGAGGGTGTAATGCAACGAAAACGCAAAATGTGTATTTGAAATGTATGGGGCACTTCACGCCTTTATGAGCAGTCGGAATGTGTCCAAAAAGGCACGACTGGCCGTGCATAGAGGGGTGTTAGTACCGACACTAATGTATGGTAGCGAAAGTTGGGTATGGCAGAAGAAACATGAAAGTAGAATAAATGCAGTGGAGATGAGAGCTTTGAGAAGTATGTGTGGTGTGACTTTGAGAGATAGAATAAGGAATAGTGTGATAAGAGAGCGTTGTGAAATTAAAGAATACGTAATGAATAGGATTGAGAAAGGTATGCTTAGATGGTTTGGGCATTTAGAAAGGATGGACGATAGTAGATTGACGAAACGGGTACACAAGACGAGCGTGAATGGGACAGTGGGAAGGGGAAGACCTCGACGAACGTATTTAGACCAGATCAGAGACTGTGATGAGAGTGAATGAAGCAAAAGAGGTGTGTCAGGATCGTAGCAAGTGGAAATCCGTGGTCTCTGCCTACCCCTACGGGAAACAGGCGTGAGTTTATGTATGTATGTATGTAATGTATGAGAGACTTACCATTTACACTCTTCCTAGATCGTGTAACACGAGGTTCAATTGGTCCAATGGTAAACGTCTTTACAGATTCATTGTCAGTGTCTTTCTCTATAGCTGGTTCTACTTCCTCTTCAGTTGGTTCCACTTTCTCTTCAGCTGGTTCCTTTTTACTTGGTTCAATTGTATCTTTAATAGATTCCACCACACTTATAGCCGATTCCACTGATAACCGTTCAACCGTATTATTCTTAGTCTTTCGTTTATTCATCGGTTTAACTGTGTCTGTAGAGTCAGCCATCTTGGATTTTTCAACTGTGTCAATAGAGTCAGCCATCTTGGATTTATTAACAGTTTTACTCTCTGGGTTGTCTTTTTGTTCTGTGGGTTTGGATTTCCGCTGTCTTTTAGCCGGTTTCTCTGATTGTTCTGTACTTGTGGACGGTGTTTTCTTAGTCCTCGTAGCTCTTCTGTTGGGGGATAAAGTATCAAAACACTATACGTACGGGCCGTATTCTCAAACCACGCAGTTAAGGCAGGCCACACTTTGTAGCGTCCCAGTAAGAGTTGCTATTTATATATATATTTTCGCGAAGTGATTCTTTTGTACTTATAATATTTATTCTGTGGTTAAGGGCTCATAGCATTGTTCTAAATAGCAACAGCTTCCGGCTACTCGACATTCGTGGCGCGGTGGGCGAGTAACTGGTGAGACTCGACAGGTACGGGTTCGATTCGACAAATGTTTGCACGATCTGCAAATATTAGTTTCTGGTCTGTGTGTACGATGGCACTCTTTTTTTTATGCTATGTAGAATGACGGAACAAGCAGATGGCCCACCTGATGACAAGTGGTACCCTCTGCCTATGAACGGTGAATTATCACATAGGTCATGTCCACCTAGGACGCGCCCTATGTAGCATTGCACTGGGCCCGCCACCCTGAGAAAGATTAAAAGTCTCATGTGCCTGTAATTTCACCGGCAACCATACCCTTCAAACCGGAACACAGCAATGCGAGCACTACAGCTTTGCGGCAGAAATAGGTATGGTGGTAGTACTTCCCCGGACGACCTCTTTCACAAAAAAGCTCTACTACTGCTCCTATTACTACTATATATCCTGATACACGAAACAATGGATCCTAGTGTGGGATCAGGACTATGTTAGGACTGTTATATGTAGATAGATAGATAGATAAAGTCTTTATTTGCAACTTCACACACACACACACACACACACATACAAATTACAACAAATTGTACAGTGCACAAGTAAAAATAAACAATAAAATACAGTATACTAATAAAAACAAACAATAATATATACAAAATCCAAGTAAAATGTCTGTGTGTGCTGCAGTATGTCAAAAAGGCCATGGCTCAGCGAGATATTTTGCTCAAGAAGCAAAAACACTGATTTTCAGCCATAACCCGTCGATAGCAAACAGAACGAGTTTCAAAACAATGTGTAATGTGTACCTAGGCTACAAAATGTTCGCACTTGTGCAGTAATAAATAATATTGGAGTTTGCTACCTCCTTAGTAGGTGATGTACATGACAACCATGAATAAAAGTACTACATGGATTGAGTGCTAAAATAGCATAGTGTTCCTTCTTACTCCTATCCTAGAAGATAGCTTGCTATCCTATGTTAGAGAGAAACAAATATATTGTCACACGACAGTCGTTTTTCCGTTCCGTACCCTGAATATTGATACCATGAATGTACATCTACCTAGATTGGTACCATGAATGTAGTAGTAATTGGTACCAAGTGTGACATTTGGC
Organism: Operophtera brumata; assembly: GCA_932527175.1. NCBI lineage: Eukaryota > Metazoa > Arthropoda > Insecta > Lepidoptera > Geometridae > Operophtera > Operophtera brumata. The sequence continues at coordinate 23,845,487 of OW052225.1, forward strand.
CTGGTACAAGTTACACAAATAAGAACAGACAGATATATGCTTGTCTCATTCCAACACATGAATACATTCATATAAAAGAATGAGACTGGTATAATCGAATCCGGTTTGTTTATAGCCTTATTGCCTTGAAGTACATCCTAGATGACAATACATGTGAATGCAAGCAATAACAGATGGTAGTTTTTTTTTATATGTTTTTTTATTTTTTTTACTTTGATAGACCTTTGTTTGACCACGGTCTCACCTGTTGGTAAGTGACGATGTGGCTGAAGATGGAGCACAAAGGTCTAGAAGGCACCTATTCACTCTAGCCTTGAAGAGACCCAGATTATAGTTTCAGGGATATGTGTTAAAATAAGAGCGAATATAGATCACCTTGTAGTGACATTGGAGATCTCATTGGTTTTCTCTTCCTTGTCCCTTGCCTCTATTTCTTTGAATATCTCACTTTCTAGATCGGCGACCTTTCGCGCAGCTGAAAAATAAAGAAATTTGTCATTTAGGAATATTACTGGAAGAAAGCGTTAGCCGGGTAAGTCGTGGAAAGCAATAAATAAAATAAATAAATAATGCTTGCCAGTTCATACAACATTATCTAGCCCCAAGCTAAGCAGAGCTTGTGTTATGGGTACTAGATAACTGATACAATTAATACAGTACATTTATTATTCATAGAAAATACCCAGAACACCCTGAACAAATATCTGCAGATCGTACAAGTATTTGTTACGAGGCGGGAATCGAACCCGCAACCTCCTGCGTCACAGGCGAACCATCGCCCGCCGCGCCACAGAGGTCGTCAAGGTATATTTTGAGCATAAAACTTTAACGAATAAAGGTGAGGGAAAGGGGAAGCTTCTTTTTGTCCCCACACCACTCGTGCGAAGTCACGCACAAAAGGCTAGTATTAAGACCTATTAGAGAGCGGATAGCGTGGAGACCTAATAGAGGCCTACAAGATCCTAAACAACCACTACAGTATACCAGATTTATCACAGACACTATATACCAGGGGTTCCCAAGCTTATTTTGACTACTGCCCACTTTAAGAATAAATAATTTTTTGGCGCCCCATAATTATTTTTTAGTGCCCCCATTTTTTCACCTACTTAAAAACCACTATAACTTCAGAGATTAAACATGCACAAATCGGGTTATTTAACTAAAACTTGATGCAATCCGAGGATGCACATATTGCCCAATCGCGTCGTGCGCACTTGGAACCGGCTACCAGACTCAGTGATCAGTCCCCCCTCAGTGAATTCTTTCAAGAATAGACTTGACAAACATTTAAAGTGCACAGAGGGTCCGAGTTTACACGCACCATCGTAACGATGATCGTAACGACGATCGTACGTGTATTGCGTAGTTACTAGCCGTAAATCTGTTAATCGGGGTGTGTCCGGCCAAAGAATAGACCCCTCCATCTCCTCCCGTGGATGTCGCATAAGCCGACTAAGGAATTACCCGGACTTGTTGATAATATTCGTTGGTATAAGATTTGTCCAGGCTGCTAGCTTATTATGGAATGTGTTGTTACTGGAAGAAAGCGTTAGCCGAGTCAGTCGTGGGAAGCAATGGCGGCGATGAGTTCACCACTTGTCACGTCTATATTCCACGATGGTACAACCCACAGTGAAAAGAGGCCCATTGAGGCTCTGCCGGGGAAAAAACGCGTGTGTCTATGTATGTATGTAATCTGGGACGTTTTTGGCACAGATTAATAGCTAGTTATTATGTTATACAAGTACGATCGTCGTTGCGTTCATCGTTACGATGGTGTTTGCAAAACTCCGACTAGGGCCTATGATAAGGACTAAGATATACACCCATCAGCTCAGAGAGCTGAGCTGCCTGTGTATCCCACTAATATTATAAATGCGAAAGTTAGTGAGTGTCTTTGTTACTTCTTCACGCTGAAACGGCTGGACGGATTTGGATGAAATTTGGAATGGAGATAACTGGACTCCCGGAATAACACATAGGCATATTGTTATCCCGATATTCCCACGGGATCGAGAGTTACGCGGGTGAAACCGCGGGGCACTGCTAGTTATAAATAAATAAATATTAAATAAAGAAGTAGCCGATATTAAAAATGTTTACCTAAATCTATAATCGGAGTAGTCAGTCCACTGATGTCTTCTTTTTGCGCCCGTGGTGATATCTCCGGTTTGGTGTTTGCAGTGGTGTTTTCAATCACCGTATCATTAGATTTGTAGAACAGACTCATCACTTGCTGCACTATTGGAAGGACTTGCGGCCAGTGACCTTCTAGGTTTATAGATTCCTGTAAACATTTTTTTTTTAAATTATTTATTAAGACACTCAACACAGTTTTACATTGTATAGGTACACAGGTAGCATTGTGTTGTAAAATAAAAATAATTAAATATTGCTGGACAGTTCACACAACATTATATAGCCCCAAGCTAAGCAGAGCTAGACAACTGATATACTTAATACAATATATTACATAGATAGATATTTTTGATTATATATAGAAAATACCCAGAACACCCTGAACAAATATCTGCAGATCACACAAATATTTGTTCCGAGGCGGGAATCGAACCCGCAACCACATGCGTCGCAGGCAAACGTTCGCCCGTCGCGCCACAGAGGTCGTCAAATTTATTAGGTTATTGTTACCTATAATTATAGAGTCCGTCCGGGGAAGGACTACCACCATACCTATTTCTGCCGCAAATCAGTAGTGCTCGCATTGTTGTGGTCCGGTTTGAGGGGTCAAAGTCAAAGTCAATAGTATTTTATTCATTTTGATCAAACAAAACACTTTTAATCAAAAAACTAGCACACTACAAGCCTCGGTAATGTAGTCAACCTCAAAATTAACCAAAAATAATTAAAAGAGCAAAAAAACATTAAACATTAAACATTAAACGTTTATTGAGCATTAAACTCTAAATATACCAACGAGTACGAGAAAGTATCAAAATACGGTGAAATCCTACGAATATTATAAACGCGAAAGTTTGTAAGTATGGATGGATGGATGGATGTTTGTTACTCTTTCACGTAAAAACTACTGGATGGATTTGGATGAAATTTGGAATGGAGATAACTGGACTCCCGGAATAACACATAGGCACATTTTTATCCCGATATTCCCACGGGATCGAGACTTACGCGGGTGAAACCGCGGGGCTTGTATTGAAAAGTTTTACTTTTAGTTGTCATTGTCTTGCTTATTCTTGTATATTAATGATGCTCTCTCTCGCTCTTTACGCGCCCCGTCTCGCTCGAGGTGAAACAGAAACAATATTTTTCGCGCCGCGCTCGAGCCATCGTCGAGTTTACCGTAGTACATGGCAACCTTAACATCAGCAGTGACATCTAAAGGTTCCGTCATACAAAAAAACTCAGCTTCTCTCTGATCTAACGCAGGTTGATTAAGAAGGAACTGGTTAGGTGTAGTGTCAAAAAAAGAAAACTACCATCTGTTATCGCTTGCATTTGCATGTGTTGTCATGTACATCACCTACTAAGGAGATAGCAAACTACAATATTATAAGGACTCCTTTATTACTGCACAAGCACGGTCATTTTGTAGCCTAGGTACACATTACATTGTTTTGAAACTCGTCCTTGCTATTGACGGGTTATGGCTGAAAAACAGTGTTTTTGCTTCTTGAGCAAAATATCTCGCTGAGCCATGGCCTTTTTGACATACTGCAGCACACACAGACATTTTAGTTGGATTTTGTATATATAATTGTTTGTTTTTATTAGTATACTGTATTTTATTGTTTATTTTTACTTGTGCACTGTACAATTTGTTGTAATTTGTATGTGTGTGTCTGAAGTTGCAAATAAAGACTTTATCTATCTATTTATCTATCTAGTAGGAGTAGTATTTCCCCGGAGGAACTCATTCACAAGTAGCTTAAATTAATCTGTGTATCACTCGTACCTCATTGTTCTTAGATAATGTGATTTGAATCTTCCCCTCATCGCCGACTTGCTTTATGTTCATTTGCTTGTCTAGAACAAAAAAAAACATGGTTTATTGCAGTTCAGTACAAGCTTTTATGAAATTAGTTAACCGAACCGTGAACTGATCAAAATGATCACTTAACCAGGTCACTATTAATCGAGGAGTTCCGTTATCCACGTCTCCATCATCAGATCAGCTCGCTGTCGCCATAATATTGTATTTTCATCAGAACTTGTTAGGCATGCCAAATATCAGCCAAACAATCTCGCATACAGAATAACATATTCCAATAAAAGCTAGCATCCAGGACAAGGCGTCCTAGATGGACGTGACCTATGTGATAATACACTGTTCATAGGCAGAGGCAGTGGCGAAACTATAACATCTGGGGCACGTGGCAAATTCGACAATTTAAAAAAATTTAGTTGTCTCACTTCGGATTTTAAGCAGAACCTATAAAAATATACTTTTCAAATAAAACAAAATACTCAGGTACAATGTAAAAAAATATTTTTGAGTTCGCGGCCTTTTGGGCCGGGGCCCTCTTGGGTCGGGGGCCCGTGGTATTTTGCCAGCCCTGCCACCCTATTGTTACGCCACTGAGCAGAGGGTACCGCTTGACATCTGCTTAAAGCGTCATTTCAAAAAGTATACAAAAAAAACTGACAAATCTTATCAACAAGTCCGGGTAATCCCTTAGTCGGCTTTTACGACATCCACGGGAGGAGAAGGAGGGGTCTATTCCTAGGCCGGGCACACCAAAGACAAATTTATTAATTTATGGCGTTTTGTTGCACAACTCATCAACACTTCCTGAGATAGCGTTAACACATTTTGCGGGAACTATGAGACCTAACGTACATGCTTTGATTGATTAATAAAAAATAAACTTTATTTCAGACTCACAGATCCATAATTTGGTTAGTACACAAAATACAGCACTTATGAAAATATTATTAATACCTACAGTAACACAGATAAATTTATATTCTAACAACGGGCAAAATGCACTCAGTAATATGTTTAACTGGCCATAACTGAATGCATCTTGGTCCAATGCTGAGTGAAGTGGGAATATGGCCTATCTGGGAATTAAGTCTCATAAATATAATCAACTAGCGACTCGCCCCAGCTTCGCACAGGCAGCCCCCGGTGAAAAATAGCCCCCTCCTAACCCCCTCCCCCCCTATGTGCTTCTCCTGGTTCTAAGCTACCTCCCCACCAATTTTCAGCCAAATCGGTTCCCCCGTTCTTGAGTTATAAAGTGGTGTAACCAACACGACTTTTAGATTTAGCTGCGAATATTGTTGAATGATTTTTAGTGTTTTTTGTTCAATGACATTCGTAGCTAATAAATAATGATATTTTCACACCACCTGCTCGACAAAGTACAATTACATATCATGCAACCTCAACGTAAAGTAAAGCATTATCTCTTTAGAGATATAAAGTTGTATGAAACTCCCTAGGGAATAAAGTGATTTGAATTTGGAACGTCAAATTCGTGTGGAAACTCGTGGAAAACTCTAAGTAAACATGCCCATATGGCATTGTAAAGAGATTATTCCCTCAGTGCATAATCTACTATTATGAGACGTTATCAATCAAAACATGAGTGTTTAGGTCTCCTAGTTTCCAAAAAATTATCTGTCGCTATCCCAAGAAGAATTGATGAGCTAGCAAAAACAACAAACTTTGAGTTTGGCACCAATTACGAAGGAGATACAATTGTTCTATCACGCGGAGTCCGCATTTTTTTTGCAAGCTATGCAAGGTACAAATTAATATCCACTTACTCATATCCAATTGAGTTGGCTTCTGAACTGTTGAAGAGCTTGGATTGTATCTGAAACAAGTAATTAATTTTGTAAAAAATTTAAAAAAAACCTCAACGCAATGAAACGGCTGAACCGATTTGATCAAACATAGCTAAGAACAATCCCGAGAAACTCAACTTTCAAACAAAAAACAAACCAAATCCGTTCATCCGTTCGGGAGCTACGATGCCACAGACAGACACAGGCACAGACACACACACACACACACACACACACACACACACACACACACACACACACACACACACTCTCACAGACACGTCAAACTTATAACACCCCGTCGTTTTTACGTCGGGGGTTAAAAATAATAATATTCTTTTAAATTTAAAACCTTTTTCTTTTATTATTTTTTATACAACTTTAGATGACGGTACAAGCCTGATGTCAAGCGGTACCCTCTGCCTATGAACAGTGCATTACCTCATAGGTCACGCCCACCAAATACGCGCCCTATGTGGCAATGCACTGCGTCCGCCACCCTGAGACATAAAGATGGAAAGTCTCATGTGCCTGTAATTTCACCGGCACCCATACCCTTCAAACCGGAACACAGCAATGCGAGCACTACTGGTTTGCGGCAGAAATGGGTATGGTGGTAGGTGGAGCGACGATCTGCGTAAGGCGACTGGTAGAAAGTGGATGGGAAGAGCTGGAAATCGGTCTAAATGGCGCGCATTGGGAGAGGCCTATGTCCAGCAGTGGACTGATGCAGGCTGATGATGAGGATGACTTCCTCGGATGAGCTCTTTCACAAAAAGCTCTACTACTACTACTACTTGTACACCGATAGATTATGAACTGCATTGAGACATAGGATACCTTATAACGCGAGCCAAGCCGCGTGCGGACACTAGTCTATAAAACCTACCGCGACGTAGTCGCTGGGAGAATCGGTGATCTGGGCCCAGTTGGATCGGCTTCACATACAGCGTTGGCTTGCTCGAGTTGTCTGTAAAACATTGATCTCCTTACTTAATAGTACATTATGGTACAAGTGTGTAATGTTGGTGATTACCGCTGAGGCGCCATTGAGACCCGAGCCGTCAGGTGAGGGTTTTAAGAGAGCCGATTTTATTTCTGCCGCAAAGCAGTAGTGCTCGCATTGCTGTGTTCCGGTTTGAAGGGTAAGGGTGCCGGTGAAATTACAGGCACATGAGACTTTTCAGCTTTATGTCTCAGGGCGGCGGGCGCAGTGCAATGCCACATAGGGCGCGCCCTAGGTGGACGTGACCTATAAGGTAATGCACTGTTCATAGGCAGAGGTTAACGCTTAACACCAGGTGGGCCATCAGCTTGTTCCGTCATATAGTAGTATAAAAAAAATAAAAATAAACATTATGGAACAAGTGTGTAATGTTGGTGATTACCGCTGAGGCACACACGTATATCATACGACGTTTATCAACACACTTGTCAAGAAAATAATAATAAAACAGAAATACACACTCTGTGTAAATGTTCAACTGTATCTATAACACACTAGTGAATAATAACAATGAAAAAGTCACAGTTTGATTACAGGTGTCATTATGTGCCTAATTGAGGTGAAATTAGAGCCACTTTATGAGCAAGTGTGTTGACAAACATATTAAAAGGACATTGCCAGGGTTCGGTCAAAATGCTGCCCAGAAATGAAAGCAATGGATACCTTGTATGATTTTATATCATCGCCCCAAATATTTAAAAAAACCAGCCAAGTGCGAGTCGGACTCGCGCAGATGGTTCCGTACCATTATCTATAAAAACGGCAAAAAAAACACGTTTATTGTATGGGAGCCCCCCTTAATTATTTCTTTATTTTAATTTAATTATTAGGTATATTCACTTTAAAAATAAATAATTAAATTAACTAAATATTTTGTGAATATTTCAAGCGTCTTCCTGTTGCCGTTATCAATATCGAGCAAAAATATCACGTTTGTTGTATGGGAGCCCCCTTAAATATTTATTTCTTCTATTTTTTAGTATTTGTTCTTATAGCGGCAACAGAAATACATCATCTGTGAAAATTTCAACTGTCTAACTACCACGGTTTATGAGATATACAGCCTGGTGACAGACGAACAGACGGATAGCCGAACCTCAGTAATAGGGTTCCGTTTTACCCTTTGGGTAAAACCTACAAAACCCTAAAAAACTACTTTAGGGTTTATTAAAAAAACACAATTATTTTTAGTGGAATGCCCGCGACTTCGTCCGCGTGAACTTTGCCATACAAATTTCAACACCCCGCTGTCCCCCTTAGGGGTTGAATGTATATAATTGCTTTCTTAGTGCATCCCTAGACAACAAGAGGAATTTACTCTCCAAATTTCAGGTCTCTAGGACTTACGGTTTAGGCTGTGCGTTGATAGTCAGTCAGTCAGTCACGCAACGCATGCGTCCAAAGACTATGCGACATGAAGGGAAAGTATCTTAAATATTGTAGATAGGATATTTTGCGGAAAGGAAACTTTATTTTATTTTTAAAAGTTAGTAATACTGCATTAAAAGGTTTTCTAAAAAAACACTTGCTTCGTCTGGGAATCGAACCGGCTTAAATGTGAATAAAAACATCCCCTATTTTTATGATGCCAATCGAAAGAATGGACAAGAAATTATAATTCCTCTTAAGTGACATAATATCTTAAAACAAAGGAATTACGTAAAATTAATCATTTTAATTGAATTTTTTCGCTTAAGTAGGTTCAATTCCCAGACGAAGCAAGTAATATTTAGAAAATGTGTAAATGCAGAGTTACTATTTTTTTTAAATTAATTAAAGTATTATTTTAGCAAAATAATCGATCTACAATATTTAAGGTACTTTTAGCAAAATAATCTATCTACAATATTTAAGGTAATTTTAGCAAAATAATCTATCTACAATATTTAAGGTACTTTTAGCAAAATAATCCATCTACAATATTTAAGGTAATTTTAGCAAAATAATCTATCTACAATATTTAAGGTACTTTTAGCAAAATAATCTATCTACAATATTTAGGGTACTTTTAGCAAAATAATCTATCTACAATATTTAAGGTACTTTCCCTTCATGTCGCATAGTCTTGGGACGCCCTGTATATTTTTTTATACCACTAGAATGACGGAACAAGCATATGGCCCACCTGATGTTAAGCGGTAACCTCTGCCTATGAAACAGTGCATTACCACATAGGTCACGTCCACCTAGGACGCGCCCTATGTGGCATAGCACTGCGCCCGCCACCCTGAGACATAAAGATGAAAAGTCTCATGTGCCTGTAATTTCACCGGCACCCTTACGCTTCAAATCGGAACACAGCAATGCGAGCACTACTGCTTTGCGGCAGAAATAGGTATGGTGGTAGTACTTCCCCGGACGAACTCTTTCACAAAAACGCTCTACTACTACTATAATATTGGAATATTGATATGGATGAAATTTGTAATTCTTCAGTTCATTTAATTAATTATACGTTACTGTTTAGACGGTGGCGACATTGCACTGCACCCGCCACCCTGAGAGGCTGAGACATAAAGATGAAAAGTCTCATGTGCCTGAAATTTCACCGGCAACCAATCAAATACGCTCCTCTTAAAAGTATTTTTTAGCAAAATATACATAGATTATGACACCAAAAAAATGCTAATCTTCATCATATTTCCAAGGGCATGATAGAGACTAAAACAAGAATTCGTAAAAAAAAAACACTTTTAAAAAATCGTGTTCTAACCTCCTCATTACGTTTATAACTTAAATATCTCAATTACCTATCAACGTACATTGATAAAATTGAGAAGATAAACAAATTAAACACACACATACACACTCACAATCACTCAAGCACAATCTCTCTCTCACCTACTCTAATACATGCACACTCATTTGTCTAAATAGCTTAATCATTTTATGTATTAGTTTGTAATGTATTTGAGTGTTAAATTCAACAGTATACTAGGTATAATTATAATGTTTTATTTATGTATGCGAATTATGTTTAACCTTCGGTTTTATTTTGTCTGTAATTCGTATTCGGTTCCCACGACACAGGCCGCGAGCCTAGTGTGTATAACTCCGAAAATGCCTTAATCTAATTCTAAATTGTTTAATATCTTTTTCTCTGTTTTATGTAGCAGTTGCGTTTTTGTAAAAAAAAAAAAAAAATTTTAGAGGGCATACTCGATTTATATTTTCAGATTTAAATTTGCTAAAACCTGTGTTTCGTGATTTTCGTTCACTTCTCTGTCACTTTATAACTTACCTGAACTTTACTGAGTTAGATAATAACGGAATTTGGCGGCTGTCTGCCTCAAAGGGCTCCACAGATAAACAGTTCGTCGGACGATAAGACTGTCAGTTATAACCGCAATAGGTCACACACCCACACACTAACTACTAATGTGAACCGATAATGTGACCGCTAGGCGATACCAGCCGGCGTCGACAGATATCGGCCGGACAATCTGCGACCTCGCGGCCAATTCAACACATAGGAGGCAGTCGGCTGGCGGCCTTCCGACCGTCATCACGTGTCAGACGACCGGCGTCAATTTTACGCAGCCATTACACGGTCAATCCGATCAAGATCGCGGATCGCAGTAGATCGACGGATCTTGGTGCGGCTGGCTGCGGCATTAGACGGTCAGTCCAGATCATATCAGTCCACTGTTCGCAACCGTCAGATGAACACACGTTCACAACCACAAAATCGATCGAATAAGAAAAAAGCTTGTGTAGCAATAATTATTGCTTGTGTTCTGAAGAAACGCAATAATATGAAACCAAACCATGGTTGCTGACGAGGAACATCTACACACGTCTGAAGTTGTTTTATGAAATTCATAGTACCTACTGAGGAGGAGGAAGATTATTCAAATTACTACAGGATGAAGGCGTGCTTTTATCTTTTGTCGGAATCGGAAATACCCGTTTCGAACGCATACTGACGTAGATTGACAATATTTCACATAAGACGCTCAATCTGGACCGCGATCATAGATCGAGATCATTGATTTCAAAAAATCTAGATATTTTCTGATCTGATTTCGCGATCCGTCAATCTAACACGTTACACAGTCAATCTGGATCGCGATCTGGACTGAGTATGTAATGGCTGCCTTACATTTTTCAACACTCCAATAATTTCTGATGACAAACACTGCTGCACTGCGCGCTATTGCGGCGTGAACTGCCGACTACGGCTTGCTTAGTGTGTAGGAAGACCCAGAGCCGGTATTCGACCAATGCCGGCGGCCAATAATCGTTTTAGTGAGTGGGATATCTAGACCTTGGACGGCAAAGCCCGATGGAACCAGAGACTGCAGGCGAACTGATCTGTGGGCCCGTTTAGGTGGGGTACGATGCAAAATTCCTAATCTTAGATTCGATTTTTAACAGATAAATCAAGTACAATATTCAAATTAAACATATGCAGAACATACATTTCTGTAGTAGTAGAGCTTTTTTGTGAAAGAGTTCGTCCGGGGAAGTACTACCACCATACCTATTTCTGCCGCAAAGCAGTAGTGCTCGCGTTGCTGTGTTCCGGTTTGAAGGGTAAGGGTGCCGGTGAAATTACAGGCACACGAGACTTTTCATCCTTATGTCTCAGGGTGGCGGGCGCAGTGCAATGCGACATAGGGCGCGTCCTAGGTGGACGTGACCTATGAGGTAATGCACTGTTCATAGGCAGAGGTTACCGCTTAACATCAGGTGGGCCATCGGCTTGTTCCGTCATTCAGTAGTATAAAAAAAAAAAAAAAAAAAAATGCATTGATACTACATTATAATTCCGAGGGATCACTGTACCAGAAACACGATAGGACAATATTTTCTTGATGGAAAAAATAAAGTTAAGTCTATTTTTTGGGTAGTTTTGCCTTTAGTCGATTGTTTAGCAAAATGGTGCATATAATTTTGTAAAAAATTAGATAAATAAAATCAATACCTACAACAAAGCAGAGTTACTGTATAGTTTACTGTAGGGGTTTTGTAAAATTTACAAAACCCCTACAGTAAATAATTAATTAATTGGTTGTGTTTTTAAATTTTCTATGTAAAAATAAATAATTTAAACTAACTAAATTAGCATGCCATCCTCTCCATTTGCACGCCGGCAGCGGCCAAACATATTGTGTCTTACTAATATTTATACCATCAATTTGTACATATGTTTAAGCAAATAAATTATCTTTATCTTTAAACTTTATTAATCTAATTTTTTACAAAATTATATGCACCATTTTGCTAAACAATCGACTAAAATCAAAACTAATAATAATAATAGATAATTTTACAAAACCCCTACAGTAAACTTTACAGTAACTCGGCTTTGTTGTAGGTATTGATTTTACGGAATATTCAATAGAAACCGCTTTTTCGAGAGGCGCAAGGCGTTTTTCTTTTGTATGAAGATTTCTGCCTGGTTTGGCGCAGTCTTAAAGCAAATATTTGGGGATAGCGCAGACCTTGGAGTACTCACTTTTGCAATACGGCTCCTTTTTTCTTCTCTTCGACATATTTTTGGCGCCATATTAATTCCTCTTCTTCCGAGGAACCTGAAAATATGGTGTTGATTTTTTACATTTATTGGTAAAAAAAATATCTCATACGATTGCATAATATTACAAGATAATGTCCATGAGCCAGATTTTCCACGACCATTTTTCCAAAAATCCTATTTTAATGAAGTTCCTATGACAGTACCTTCGACCAAAGTAAAGGACAGTACAATATTATAGTGACAGCGAGCTGATCGGATGATGGAGACTGAAGGTGGATCACGGAACTCCGCAACGGATAGTGGTAGACTGGCTGTGTCACAATCACACACAACACAATTGTTGGTAGTAGTAGAGCTTTTTTGTTAAAGAGTTCTTCTTTGGAAGTACTACCTCCATACCTATTTCTGCCGCAAAGCAGTAGTGCTTGCAATTCTGTGTTCTGGTTTGTAGGGTATGGGTGCCGGTGAAATTACAGGCACATGATACTTTTCATCTTTATGTCTCAGGGTGGCGGGCGCAGTGCAATGCCACATAGGGCGCGTCTTAGATGGACGTGACCTATGAGGCAAAGGAAACTTGAACATCCACCTTAAGATCAGATGGGCCATCTGCTTGTTCCGTCATTCTAAAGACCTCTGTAGCGCGTCGGGCGAGTAGCCGGCTGAGACACGAAAGGTTGCGGGTTCGATTCCCGCTGCGAGACAAATGTTTGCATGATCTAAGCAGTAATGCAATGTGATAATGCAGTATTACTAAGTATTAAAAATAAAATAAAGCATCCATTCAACAAAATATCCCCTCTACAATATTTATGGTACTTTCCCTTCATGTCGCATAGTCTTGGGACGCCCTGTATAAGTATGAAGAGCTACAACAAAATATCCCCTCTACAATATTTATGGTACTTTCCCTTCATGTCGCATAGTCTTGGGACGCCCTGTATAAGTATGAAGAGCTACAACAAAATATCCCCTCTACAATATTTATGGTACTTTCCCTTCATGTCGCATAGTCTTGGGACGCCCTGTATAAGTATGAAGAGCTACAACAAAATATCCCCTCTACAATATTTATGGTACTTTCCCTTCATGTCGCATAGTCTTGGGACGCCCTGTATAAGTATGAAGAGCTACAACAAAATATCCCCTCTACAATATTTATGGTACTTTCCCTTCATGTCGCATAGTCTTGGGACGCCCTGTATAAGTATGAAGAGCTACAACAAAATATCCCCTCTACAATATTTATGGTACTTTCCCTTCATGTCGCATAGTCTTGGGACGCCCTGTATAAGTATGAAGAGCTACAACAAAATATCCCCTCTACAATATTTATGGTACTTTCCCTTCATGTCGCATAGTCTTGGGACGCCCTGTATAAGTATGAAGAGCTACATACCTAAAGTATCCATTGTCATATAGGTGGGGTTTTTCCCATTCTTCACTAACGGGTATATTTTCTTCCCATGAACCACGAATAGACAGCCTTCTTCATCGAGTGACCTTATTTGATACGATTTTGGGTTCCTGAAACAGATTTTGGATTTTTTACGGGATTTTTACAAGCATTATGCTTGGTGCGACAGAGACAGGAAAGTGTACAAGACCAACACAGTCGTTTCTTTCTTCGTCGGTGGCGTGCATGTCGGGTAACATACATACATACACAGACACACGCCTGTTTCCCCGAGTGGGGGTACGCAGAGCCTCAATGGGCCTCTTTTCACAGTGGGTCACACAACTGACTCTGCTAATTCTCACTTTTCACGGTGTAATTGTTGAGAATAAAATATAAACAGGACCTCAAGGTTAAAATGGGCCCCCTAAATTGAAAAACTTGAGTGTGTTGCCGTTTCAAGGGTCGTTTCACGGTGTGGTTGTTGAGAGTCAAATATTTTACGCGCAAACTAGTGGAGTTTTTAAATATCAATATTGATAATGGTCGTGGTGTGTCCGGCCCAAGTATAGACCCCTCCATCTCCTCCCGTGGATGTTGTAAAAGCCGACTAACGGATTACCCGGACTTGTTTGTAAGATCTGTCCTGGCTGCTTGCTTATTTATAGAATGTGTTTTTACTGGAAAAAAGCGTAAGCCGAGGCAGTCGTGGGAAGCAATGGCGGCGATGAGTTCACCACTTGTCACGTCTATTTCCCACGATAGTGCAACCCACAGTGAAAAGAGGCCTATTTGAGGCTCTGCCTACCCTTTCGGGGAAAAAGGCGTGTGTCTATGTATGTATGTATAAAATATTGATAAATATGCCGCAAAGCAGTAGTGCTTGCATTGCTGTGTTCCGGTTTGAAGGGTAAGGGTGCCGGTGGAATTACAGGATATGAGACTTTTCATCTTTATGTCTCAGGGTGGCGGGCGCAGGGCAATGCAACATAGGGCGCGTCCTAGGTGGACGTGACCTATGAGGTAATGCACTGTTCATAGGCAGAGGATACCGCTTAACATCAGGTGGGCCATCTGCTTGTTCCGTCATTCAGTAGTATACAAAATAAAAAATATAAAAATGCTACATACCTAAATCTCTTGGCGTATCTGTTCCGGCGTCCGCCGGGCGGCGACACGTATTCCTCAGGATCGCAGGTGTCCTCCCAATCGCTCGAATCGTTGAGAGTACTGTCGCAGGAAATCAAAAATGTTAGTATTCACAGCTACTTCCAATTTCAACCATAATGCGTCCTCACAGAGCCTGCAACCTCGTTTTGAAGTTTATAATTCATATTTTACGTATGCGGATAAAATATTTTTAAACACATAAAGTGGCTCTAACTAATTTCACCGCAATTAGGCACATAATAACATCTGTAATCAAACTGTGACTTTTTCATTGCTATTATTCACTAGTGAGTTATAGAGACAGTTGAACATTTACACAGAGTGTGTATTTCTGTTTTACACTTGTAATCAAACTGTGACTTTTGCATTGCTATTATTCACAAGTGAGTTATTATGACAGTTGAACATTGACACAGAGTGTGTATTTCTGTTTTATTATTATTTTCTTCACAAGTGTGTTGAAAAACGTCGTATGATTCACGTGTGTATTGATGATTACCGTCCTCGGCTCTCTTAAGATCAGCGGTAATCACCAACATTACACACTTGTACCATAATGTACTGTTAAAAGATGAAAAACTCCATCGTCTTAGGTCCCAGCCAATACCTCAAACAAATAAAGAAGTTAGGACAAAACGTTGTCCTCTAGCAAACTGAAGCCAGTTTTGACGACCTCTGTAGCGCGGCAGGCGCAGGTTGGCCTGCGACGCAGGAGGTACCCAAACGGTACCCCAGTTTTTTTTTAAACTATGGTTGACCCTCGTTTGACCGCGATCTCACCTGTTGGTAAGTGACGATGCGGCCGACGTTGGAGCACGAAGGTCTAGAAGGCACCTATTCACTCTTGCCTTAAAGATACCCATATTATAGTTTTCAGGAAAGACAGACTACGGCAACATGTTCCAATCCTTAGCGGTGGAACCGAAACGCTTAGTGCGAATTGCGGGTATACTGATGAGGTAAGGATGGTACTGAGCCGTGCGCCTACTTGTCGTATGATGAAAAGGAGATGGTGGGATCAGATCATGTAGCTCCTGGGCACACTCCCCGAAATGTAACCTATAGAATACAGATGATCGAAAGGCAAGCGACTTTACGGCGGTGCTCGAGACTCTGGATCCTAGTCTCCGCCATATGTTGCTCACCTATAAACTTGAAAGCTCTGCGTTCGATCGAGTCCGAGGCAGCGAGCTGGTGTTTAGCCGGTTATGATGATGATTATGATTGGAGATTATGCATATATGAGATTATATATATATACCCTTTTGGGGAATAAGGTATGTTATTTTTCCGCGAAAGCCTTAAGCACACCTTATTCCCCGAAAGGGTAGGCAGTTCCTCAATGGGCCTCTTTTCACAGTGGGTTGCACCATCGTAGAATATAGACGTGACAAGTGGCGAGCCCATCGCCGCAATTGCCTCCCACGACTGACTCTGCTAACGCTTTCTTCCAGTAATAACACATTCCATAATAAGCTACCAGCCAGGACAAATCTTATACCAACGAATCATATCAACAAGTCCGGGTAATCCCTTAGTCGGCTTTTACGACATCCACGGGAGGACACGGAAGGGTCTATTCTTAGGCGGGACACACCACAGCACCAAACTCTAAGCAAATAATACAAAAAAACTAACACACATACAGTGTACATACAGGAGATGCAACATGGAATGACGGCGGAAGCACAATCTCATTTTTCCAGTTGCAACATTTGGGAGTCACCAGAGTAAAATTCGGGATCCTCCATTAGGTGTGGTTCCCTGCGCATGCCTCGTTCATTTTAGATAATGTAAGTAAATTTTGTAAATTTTCAGTTCTCTTTGCTCATTACACATTCGGCCTTATTACAAAAAACTAAATTAGTCCTGGTTTAAACCCGAACTACGTAGTCTAGGTTTGTAGCGGTATTTAAGTTATATACAACTTTAATACAAAGGCAGATGGTTTGTTTTCCGAAGTCAAATCTAGAGCTAGATAGTTCGATTTCATGTCAAAAATGTCAGAGCCGGACTATCTCTGGTATTTCTTAAACCAGGCAGCCCCCTAGTTTTACAATGGTCTAAAAATGTACAGTTGATTGCTTGTTGGTAAGAAGTTCGTCATCTCGATTGTGATGTGACACTCTGATACAAGATCCGTCAGTATGACACGTCGGAAATATGTGTAATTTAGAAAACAAACCATCTGCTTTTGTGTTAAAGTTCTGTATATCTTTAATACCGTGACAAACCTAGACTACGTAGCACGCTCGGAAGAAGAACTAAAGCATGGAAGTAAGGCTAAAAACAAACCGGTATCGATTATACCAGTCTCATTCTTTTATATGAATGTATTCATGTGTTGGAAGGAGACAAGCATATATCTATCTGTTTTTATTTGTGTAACTTGTACCAGGCCAAATGTCAAACTAGGTACCAATTACTACTACATTCATGGTAACAATCTAGGGAGATGTACATTCATGGTACCAATATTCAGGGTACGGAACGGAAAAACGACTGTCGTGTGACAATATATTTGTTTCTCTCTAACATAGGATAGCAAGCTATCTTCTAGGATAGGAGTAAGAAGGAACACTCTCATCCATAGTAGTACGGGTTTAAACCAGGACTAAATTAGTTTTTTGTAATAAGGCCCATTATATTTTAACTACAACTCAATAATCCTGGTAGTTAATCCAACACAAACACTGCACAGCACTTCCTTAGTAACAGAGTGGTCCATATTTGGTATCATTTACCAGAAGATGTTGTTACTGCCACATCAATAAATGCATTCAAAAACAAATTACATACGTAATTGCGAACAAACAAACAGTTAACATTAAAAGTCATTAAAGTGTAATCAGTGCAGCGATTGAAACTAAGACATTTCAACACTCTGAAATAGGCACATCAGCGAAAGCTGCTCGTCTATAATTTTAAATAATTTTAATAGATAATTAGTTATCGCAATTTTTTAACACAAAGGAGCTATAGAGAATAAATTAATTAGAAATTAAATTATGTCTCCAGTTTTTTATTGTAATGTTTGAATGTTTCTACCGTCCCTTTCGTTAGTGCATTTTTATCAAGGACACACAACACAAAACAAGCACTGAAAAACTGTATACAAAATTAAATAAAACATTACAAAACACAATAAACATTGATAAAAAAAAAACAACGATTACCATGAATTTCGGTGTGACTTCGTTCTATTCCGGGAACGCAAGGACCTCCTGCGATGCGCCGCTGTCACTGACGTACCTTCAAACAATATTTTAATGGTATAAGTTTTTTATGAAAAATATCTATTTCAATACAATTTTTTATTAAATTAGTAATCGTAACCATGTGCTGATCAAAATGAGCCTAAACACGGTATGTCTACTATTATCCCTCGAGGAGTTCCGTTGTCCACCTTCCGTCTCCATCATCATATCAGCACCATAATATTGCATTGTCATCGGAACTTGACAGGTATGCAAAATATCATCTCAATCGGTTGAGGATAACTGCTTTAAAATTAAATTGCAAGATTCCACCCGGACAAACATACATACATTGCAAGTTAAATAAAAGCTTGGCCTTTATAAAATTAGTGATAGTAACCGTGTGCTGATCAAAATGAGCCTAAACACGGCGTGTCTACTATTATCCCTCGAGGAGTTCCGTTGTCCACTGTCTCCACCATCAGATCAGCTCGCTGTCATCATCATATTGCATTGTCATCGGAACTTGACAAAATATCGTCTCAATCGGTTGAGGATAACTGCTTTTAAATTCAGTTGCAAGATTCCACCCGGACATACATTGCAAGTTAATATAAAGCTACATATCAGCCTTCCACATTTCAAATATAACGAGCACATACACAGATAAACAGCAAAATATTAAACTAATTGCAGCAAATACTTTCATTTGAACACGTGGCAACTAAGACTGACCACAACGCACCAATTCAATGCGCTCAACACGATATTAGTTGGCTCACACGATATTATTTGGATGGCTGTTGTAAATCGGTTTTCAGAAGATTGATAATCTGAAAAACAGCGCCCAAAATCGTTGATGTACGCGATTGGATGCGTCGCTTTTTAAAATTATATTGCTTACAAATCACAACAAAACGTAAGTATCTAAGAAACTTGGAAACCACGGGTCTAAATAACATAACATAACACCCTACAGTCACATACATAGTCCTGATCCCACACTAGGATTCCCCGTGTTTGGGGTATCTGAAACTACGAGTTCTGTGGTACCATAATACCCAGATCAGAACAAATATTTGCATATCATACAAACATTTGTCGCGCAGCGGGAATCGAAACCGCAGAGTCTCGCATCTCAGCCGGCTACTCGCCCGACGCGCTACAGAGGTCTAGATATAAGTGTACTGTGGCGCGATTACGTAACTCAGTTGCTATCGGTTTCGATCGCTTTCATTGCTGTTTCTATTTGAAATGACGTTCTTGCCTAATTACTTAATTTATGCAGTCTAGATGCAATCAAGCTTTGTAGGTAAACTGCGTAAATTGGGTAATTGCAAGGGCGTCCTGTCGGATAGAAATAGCATTGAAACTGATATTTGAATCTTTGCTCATTGTAAATGTACGGTACATAAAAAAAATTGCAACCGTCTTTTTTACATCTACCTTCGCTTCTAAAATGTACGTTGTACGTTGATTGTAGCTCAGAAAACTGCTCGGCCCAACGCAGTTGGCTTGTGCGACAGTTAAACAAGGTTTTAAAAGCTGGAAAGCACCTGGAAGCAGCCTGGAAGGAAAGCTGTTCCGTGAATAGCCAAAATTAACTCCCCCTATCGTGTGAAGGCGTTCTTCTCGCTGTGCTGTGCATTTTTTGATCGTGTTTCGAACAATAGAAGGACATACATACTCGAGGACATCGGTGCTGAGTGAATCCATCAGAGAAGAGAAGCACGTGTACGTGTGTAAGAGGTAGGTACAGACAATTTATCTGCCTTTTTCACGTGCGAAGATCTTCATCCAAATTCAAACTAAGTGTTTTTTTTCTTCTTATATTTATATTACTAATTTAAAGAATCTTCGATATATTTCTAAAAACTAAATTACCAGCGCCATACAACCCCACCCTGGTTGAAACTGATAGCAACAGAGTTACGTGATCCGTTAGCAGATCATATGTACAAAATTTCATGGCGTTTGATGAGAGCAAAATCCAAAGTAGTATCTAAAGTAGGAGCAAACTTCGTTTGCGTGCAAAAGGGCTCAAGCGCCGTACCGGTACATTCTTCTTAAGATCAACATACAAACAAACATCTAGGTGTGCCGGTCTTTTTCACTTATATAATATAAAACCACGCTTGCTCACATGCAATGTTTCAGACATCACATACAGTTTTAAACTTACCGGGTACGAATCCAAAGGCGAGTGCTAAATGTTTAGACCTATCCTTAGGTTTTCCAGAAAAAGGTGTCTCTTGAGCATCTTCGGAATCAGAGTTAGACTGCAAGACTATTATATCTCTATACTTTTGGGCTGGGGGTACAACTTCTGTATTGTCTTGTTTTTTCCCAACTAGAGGATCAATTTTTACTGGTTCCTCTTGTTTTTTATCACCGTGAGTTACATATATTACTGGTTCATCTTGCTGTTTAACACCTTGAGGTACATCTTTTACCGGTTCCTCTTGCTGTTTATCACCTTGAGGTACATCTTTTACCGGTTTATCTTGCCTTTCATCACCTTGAGGGAGATCTTTTAACGGTTCCTCTTGCTTCTTATCACCTTGAGGTACATCTTTTACCGGTTCCGCTTGCTTCTTATCACCTTGAGGTACATCTTTAACTGGTTCCGCTTGCTTCTTTTCACTTTGAGGTACATCTTTAACTGGTTCTTCTTGCTTCTTATCACCTTGAGGTCCATCTATAGCTGGTTCCTTTTGCTCCTTATCACTTTGAGGTACATCTTTAATTCGTTCCTCTTGCTTCTTATCACCTTGAGGTACATCTTTAACTGGTTCCTCTTGCTTCTTATCACCTTGAAGTAAATGTTTTACCGGTTCCTCTTGCTTCTTATCACTTTGAGGTACATGTTTAACTGGTTCCTCTTGATTTGTATCATGTTCAGGCAAACAATTTACTGGTTTTTCTTGCTTTTTATCACCTTGATGTACGTCTTTTACTGATTTCTCATGCTTTTTATCGTCCATTGCAGAAACAGTATTGACTGTAAGCTTTTTTTCATTTTTAGGGATATCTTCTTCAGAGTCCGTGTACATTGTAGTGTTGAACTGCTCATCAAAGAGACTAACGCTTTTTAAGCAAGGGTTTTTGTTTTCTGGTGACTCATCGAACATTTGAGCATCTTGAATTGTTTCACGTATACCGTTGTCAACTGTAGTGTTATTCTTAAGAGCTTCAAACAGAACTTCTGTATTATTGGAACTGAGAGGAGTTATTGCAATGACACCTTCCCCATTGGTTTTCAACTCCATTCCATTTTCCATCTTCTTTTTCTTGCTTTCTGTTTTATCTTGAGAAATGGATCTCTTTCGTGTAACTGTTTCTGTTGATGAAGCCAAGGATTTGTGTGTACCGTTGGGTTTGTTTTGACTTTTGATAACTTCCGCATCCAATACTTCCTGGTTGTTGGGAATTATTGTGTCGGAAGTAGTGCTCAAACTATTTAAATTGTTATCTGTGTCAAGAGATTTCTTCTGCTGTTCATTTTTTGGATTTCCTGAATGATTTTCGGTATCTTCAACGACTATTGGCTCTATTTCTTCATGATCACCGTTTTCAGTGACGACGACATTTTGTTTTGCTGAATTTGATTTATTAACATTTTCTATGTTTTCAATAAGCATCTCATGATCTTGAACAGAATCCTTCAACCAGTTATTCAAAGTTATACCTTGCATGTTGTTTGAAGTTACTTCAGTAATGATTTCATGGTCAAAAACCGGTCCAATTTCAACCTCTTTCCCCCCTTCAACTATGATCCTTTCGTCTTCAATGTATTCTACATTATGCATAGTATCAGAATCGTCTATGACAATTATTTCTTGATTGGTAGCGTTCTTATTGACATCTGTATTATTAGTGTCAGGAATTTCTACGATCTTCATTTGAGGCTCCATGTCAGAGTCTTCAGATTCAGTCTCAAAATCGTTTAGTACATCTCTTACAACAGACGGAGGCTCAGAGTACTCAAAGGCCAAACATTCCTTCAAAGACTTCATAGTAGGCTCTTCAAACTCTGCTAAAAGTTCGTCGGTAGTTTTTTTCGAGATATCTGGATCATCACGAGAACTTCGAGAATTGCTATCTTCTTCAAGTATGTATGTATCAGCCGACGAGCGATTTCTGGGAGGTATTTGTTCAGATTTGATTTCCTCACCTGAAGTTTTTTCCACTTCATTGCGTTTTCCCGCACTAGTACTCGGCTGCTCAATGTCTTTCTGGTTTTCTGCTATATAAAAGATATTTTCATGTAATGCTATGCAAGAATAAAAGTATAATTTCAGAATAGACTTTTTTTATATGAATTTAATAAGAATTTTTTATGAATCTATTACTACTATAAATAATTAGCCTGCGCTATCCCAATGTTAGGCAAAGGCCTCCCCCCACTTATGCTCGTCGTTACGGTATTGTGCTAGCGATTACCAGTCCGTCTTATAGTTTGTCCAGATATGAATTTAAATATTAATATTATTATTATCAGCCATTCGTATCCCACTGCTGGACAACTCTACCATTGGCCCATTGTACTTTTAATTATATAGTTAAGTTTGTTTCTTTTTGTTTGTATTATTAGCTATTAAGGTGTACAATAAAGTATTTTCTATCAATCTATCTAACTCTACCCATTTTTCAGACTTAACAGGTTCAGCTATTTGTGTCCAGTCTATAAGGAACATCCAGCTCATCTTGTCATCTGTTTGGGTCTGTCGCTGCCTTCTCGCTGGGTCAGGGAGCACCCACTCGGTAGCTACCCTTGCCCGTGAATTTAATAAGAATTTTAACATGAATTTAATAAAAACTATATAGCGATTTAATATTAATACAATACCATTGTTGATGGATTCTTCACTCAGTGTGCGTATCTCCAGTCTGTTGTTCTTTTCTTTTTGCTCAACGTCGACTCTGCAAAACAATTATTTACCACTTACACAAGATAAGTAGGTATGTTCAAATTAAAATCCCTAAAACAACGTGTTTTTTTAATGAATACCATATTTTTTTGTTATAATTATTGTGCGTAGGACAGATAGCCCACAGAACTGATAAATATTGGGAATTAAAGGTTCAGTGGGGACTACAAGCCGGACAACGCAGTGTAGGAAGGGCCCCCTCTCGATGGAACAAAAACATTATAAAGGTTGCATGGAGTTGGCGGGAGGAGGCGGACGAAGAACGCTCGTCATGGTATTCTATGGGGGCAGAATCCTATGTCCAGCAGTGGACTTCTATAGACTGATGATAAAATAGGGGTGTCAGCACCGCGAGGTTATGCTATGTGGTGCCGCATTGCTAACCCTATCCCAGAAAGCTGAAGCATGGGTTGAGATCTGAAGGCATTGATGATGGGGAGTGAATTCAATTGGATAAGATAGATAAAAAACACTTTATTGAACAACACAGAAAATAAAACTCAGCTGATATGGAATAATACGGAAGTACAAATGAGCAGTATTATAAAAAATTTAAAAAAAAACTTTGATAGACCTTTGTTTGGCCGCGATCTCACCTGTTGCTAAGTGATGATGAGTGTCTTTCACCAGACAACAACGGGATTTACCTTTTTGCAACCTTGCCTGAAAGGGATTGCTTCTTCAGATGTTCCAGTGTTTTTTTTGCTTGAGTACCTACTATAAAACCCTACACAATGGTAAAAATCATTTGGATCCACCTAGTAAAACTAGAGTAAGAATTGTACATACAGACAGACTGGAGACTTTGCCTTGCCTTTACTTTGACTTTTGCCTTTAAGTATATGAATGTCGCATACGCATACCTAGAAATATGCGACCACCTGCCCGATGGTCTGACGACATTGTGAAGGCAGTAGGAGAGCGGTGGATCCGGCTGGCACAAGACCGCCAGGAGTGGCGTTATAGAGAAGAGGCCTTTACTCAGCAGTGGGTGTTACCAGCTGGATAGATAGATAAGAATATAGAGATTTTGTTTTTCTTGAAATCTACTAACCTTTGTTGGAAGCTGCACACTTGGTCTCTAGTAAGATGGTAGTAAGGATTTTGAATGTCTGGCAAGATGCGTTTTATGAATGTCTCCTTCAAACTCTGCCAAGTGCGTGTGGTTGACTGTAGGAATAACGTTACATACAAGGATTAGCTTACATTACAAACTTAAACAATCACCAAGCTTTGAGTATAATATTAAAAATACTTACTGAGGATTTAGCAAAATCCATCCACATTTTGCGCCCTTTTATCTCGCTATATGCCTTATGTTCAACTAAGTGCTCCACAATTCCTTTCATCTCCTTTAAGGTATATGCTTTAGGCCTAGAACAAGATTTTAAATACGTAAAGCGCATTGCTTTTCATTTATACCCATTGTTGATACAATATCCACACAATATAGGCCCAATTTGGGCAACCAGGGTAAACTCTCAGATAGAAAGAGAGAAGGCGTATCGCTGACTTATCCTATCTTCTAAATATTGCAAGCGGCTTGGTCGACTGCCCTGAGCTACTCGGCCAATTGGGGCTTCGAACTCCTAAACTACCATTGAGAAGTTCTAACCTTCTTAGCATTCCATTAGTTAATTCTAACTATAGGCAAAACTCATATTTACTAAGAGCGTGCAGTTGTTTTAATGCAGTGGCGCGATAGGTCGATATTGACTTATTCAATACCTCCTGCACAACATTAAAGCGTGTGCTTAATAATATTTACTTTACTTTTATACGTAAATTATAGATTGTTGTTTAATATGTGTATTAGTTATTTGTCTGTCTTCTTGTTATTTTCTATTTCTTGTTAAATTCGGTAAAGGTTTAGAATCGTTTGGCAGGAGGAGGAGGGTGGGAGTGGGGGGGGACGAAGGGGAGGGGTACCCCTTCACCCCTGGTACAAGTCCCATAACAAGGTAACTTATAGTTTTCGAGAAAAAAAATAAAGAAATTTTTGAGGTTAAGTATGATATTTTGGTAAAAATTTAGAATCGTTTTGCAGGGGGAGGAGGAGAGAAGGGAGGAGGGGGGGAGAGGTGCCCCCTTACCCCTGGTACCACTCTCATAACAAGGTAACTTACAGTTTTCGAGATAAAAAATAAAGATTTTTTTTAGGTTAAGTATGATATTTTAAATGTCGGACTCCGGTATGTGCTCCCGCCAGTACTCTCGCGAGGTCGCCCTTGAGTGTCGCTTCACCCACTCGACCTTTGCTACGCTACGGAGGTCGCCGGCTCGCTTCGCTCGCCACCTCCCCCCTTCGCTCCGCTCGGCCTCGCGGGCTTGCTCCAATCAAGATCTCCCACGCGAGCTACTGGCTCCGCGTTTTTATATACACTCTAGGGGCGTGACGCACAAGACCACGTGGAGTCGGGGTGCTCCGTTTTGGGTCTGCCACTCTTTTCGGACCTAACCTACTCTTGTCGGGGTGCTGTGTCGAGTCACACAGTCAGTGAACAATAAAAAAATATGTTTTAATTTTTATGTATGATGAGTATGATTTCGATTTTGCAAAATATTCTTTATTATTTATCTTTAAAAGTACATGTTTCCTTGACAAGAGGGCCGAGGGTGGAATTTCCTGCACCCTCCCTGCAAGTGGGCAATGACTCCCGTAACATCCGACACTTCCAATTCAAAATTTCCATACTTAACCTCAAAAATTTCTTTATTTTTTTTCTCGAAAACTATAAGTTACCTTGTTATGGGACTTGTACCAGGGGTGAAGGGGTACCCCTCCCCTTCCTCCCCCCCCACTCCCACCCTCCTCCTCCTGCCAAACGATTCTAAACCCAACCCTTAAATTCTGTAATATGTGTGGAAACTTTTAATTGGCTTTCTATTTTATATTTACTTGTTTATTTGTGTACCTAGCTGTAAGTTTTCCTAAAAGAACAAAATAAAATAAAATAAAATAAAATAGCTGGAATATGCAGTAGTTTTGAAATGCACTAACATTAATAAAGATATTACATTTAATAATTCTACGATGGACTTAGCATTCCATTCACTAAGAACGCCAAAACATGGCACCTTTGAAAATTCAAATGATGACAAATGAGTATGATACACTGCTGGTTCACACGCTAATCAAATGTGTTCACTAATCAAGCAGCAATGAACAGATAAAACTTATCTTAGAATTATCTCTCCTATGGTTTGAACACTTTTTGACCGCTGACCCAAAGTTCATTTAATTTGAGGTCAATGATTGATCGTTATGGAAATAAATAAGGTAGTTGAAGGTTCATGAATTGCATCAGGAAATTACAATAATCGTGAATAGATAAAGGGCGCAATCATGAGTCCCCTATAAAGCGTGGAGTATTCAAGACTTACCCCGACATTATAGTTGGAGTTTTCAGCTGCCTGATACGAAATAATATCTAATATTTGCAAGTATCTAACCCCTACATAGCGGGTCAATGTGAAACACGAGCATCACAATAATGTTTACGATTCTATTTACGAGCATCTATAGTTTTTGTCACAGTATCTTTCTAAGTTCTTATTAACTCTCTTTAATTCCACCACTGATCAGTTGCATTAGAACTAAAGCCGGCGCCCGGCAGATAAATAAACTAAATAATGAACTAATCAAATCAAATCATCAAACACGCACAGAGTCAGACAAAAGATTGTAGTTGTACATTGAAAACGTTTAAACGTCAATCGTCATATAAGTGAAACCCATAGAGATAAATGAAATACGTAGTATATCTTATTTGAGTTTTTTCACGGCCGTTTCACATCATGTTTATAGCCTTGAAAATAGATGGCGCCAGCTCTGTACAAGCTAAAGTAGCACTGTCAAAATAAAGTGAAATGTCAACGTCAACAACGTAGTGATTATATTTTCGTGATAATCACACAAAAGCACAAACAATGCATTTGTTATTTTGACAAGTATACTTGAGTCATTGCCATCTAAGTTCATGTTCATGTTGGTTGTTCATCTAGGTTCATGTTGAGAACTAAGAATTACCTAGTCCATCTTGTACACCACATGAAGCAATAAAAATTTATGACTTATGACTTATGACTTATGACTTATCTATCAAGCCAAATCGAACTACTTTTTTAGTTTTATCCGTTAAAGAGGAGCCCTCATTAAAGAGTTTAGAGCTCTCAGTAGTTCTTCTGTGCTCGCTAGAGAGTATCATTGTTCTGTGGTTTAAAGCATTGCGGCCTCCGTACCGGAGTGCTCGATGAGTCGATGATTTAGTTTGTTGTATAAAAGCCACCCTAAATGTAGTAAAATAATGAGTAGAACACACCCGTACGGAGACAGCGCTCTACGCACCCCATACGCACCCGTAGTATTTTTTTATCAAACTTTCTTTAGACTTGTATTTTTCTTCCGTTCAGTAACCTATCAGTCTGTTTCCGATGTGTAGCATCCATAGACGTAGAATTTTCGCTACGCTAATTTAATAGATCTTTGGTAGCATCCTAGTAGTCATTGGACTATATTTGTATATTACGTCCATGGGACTATATACACCAATATCATGGAGGTTTAGTCCATATTCCTAGACCAATATACTGCGTAACCCATGGAGAAAAAATTTAAGCGTGACCGTAGTAGCGTATTATCTTATTTAGTTACTTTAATAGTTAATGTATCCTCTCATGAATGTATCCGAGTATCCTCTTTGGCGTAGTAGGCAGGCATGTTTTGTTTTAGAATTTGTTATTTATCTTGAGCATTTTGTTATTTTACTTTTACTTCTACTAATATTTATTCTGGTCTTGAGGCATGTTTAAGCCCTATGTTTTAGCTAACATTTACTCATAAAAAAAATCTCAATGCACTAAAGTTTTAACAGTTATTATTAATAATGCTTTTTTTTGGACATGATTGAACAAAAATATCTGACTCTATTTACTACATTTTACTTGTAATAAAATTAAAGAATTACCTACAATCCCTTTCGAGAACTTACCTGAACACAAAAGAAAAGTAATTAGAGATAGTTAGGTACAGATCTAAAGGATGGATAACTCCTATTTATCTCTATCTGATATCCTTGTAACGAATGAACGAGTTCCTTGCAAGTTTTTGCACGATTTACCAAAAATGGGTAAGTAAACAATAGTAGGTACCTACTCACTTACCTTTACATAGTTAGTACCTAAGTCATGTTAAGGTTTCATCCTGATTTAATTTATTCATATATTCATCAGTAGTTCATTACCTACTGATTTGTTTAATAACTGTCAATTATGTACCTGTGTATGTATCTAACTATTTACCTTACATTCAAATTTAAATTTGACTACCTACTTAAGTTCATCAGCAGCTGTTGACTGTAGACATCAACTGAGGCCTCCCCCATAGAATGCAATGGGGGGGTATTTTTCCGTAATAGATAACTCTTTATTGCATTCACCAATAAAACTACAGCATATGTACTTAAATTACTTACAAGCTAGTTCATAATGGTTAAATCGCTTATACAAGCGATCTCTTCCAGGCAACCTATGCACCACGTTTGGCAGGCTGCAGTGGGATACCTATTTACCCTTGGGCTAAAAGGGCCATGGCAGGCTGGGAGGGGCATTGCATTGCGCCAATCAGATCAACATTCATTATCATCATTCTCAGCCCACATCGACACACTGCTTGATTGTATTTTCTTTTATAACTGAATTTTGCTTTATCCCGTTATTTTGAGGGGCTGCCTTACAGGCCCGGGTGCCAAATCTTAAAATACGCCACGGTTTTACAACATCTCGTGCCATGCCAATGTCTATTCCCATGCCAGTCACACCACAGCACACAAGTTACATAAAGTCAATCTCAAAACAACTACACAAGTTAATTTTAAAATATTTCATTTCAGGGTTCTTGGATCCATCAGCAACTGAGGATGATTTAAAAGCTGGAACGAATGTAGACATACCACTTTGGCTAGCTGAGTCACTTTATGCTAGAAGACCTCCATTAGTAAATGTGGAATTACCTAAAACATACAAAGATTCCTACAGAGAAATATTCAATGCAGATGCCTGCACCGTTGATATGCACAAGCTTGGACCTCATTTCTATGAGCTGGGATGTTATGTTGCCAAACACGACATAAAAGGGGAAGTTGGGGCCACTCTTATAAACGTAAGTACTTCATGATTGTATAAATAAATAATAAATAATGCTGGACAGTTCACACAACATTATCTAGCCCCAAGCTAAGCAGAGCTTGTGTTATGGGTACTAGAAACTGATATCTATGTTTATAAAACAAAGTTATGTTAGTTACACCACTTATAACTCAAGATCGGCTGGACCGATGTTAGTTATCTCTTTTTTGGTGGATTCTTCTCCGCTCCGAATAGCAGAATAAGTAATAAAATATCGTGGAGGGGGCCTGTTTTTCACCGGGGGCTACCCGTGCGAAGCCGGGGCGAGTCGCTAGTACTTAATACAATATATTACAAAGATAGATATTTTTTTATTATATACAGAAAATACCCAGAACACCCTGAACAAATATCTGCAGATCGCATAAATATTCGAATCGAATCGAACCCTCCTGCGTTGCAGTTCGTACGCCGCGCCACAGAGATCGTCAAATTGTATCCGTGATCATTAGTTAAAACATTAATTAGTACAGGAAGTGTTTTTGCCGGTGATGTAGGGTACAACTAATTTGGTGATTTTTCAGACATGCAGGCAGAGGTTCCGTATGTTGCTGTCTGCTAGTGTGTCCAGCGATTCGATCAATGCTATGCAACCTCTATCGGCGAGTGAAAGAACGCAGGCGTCAGCTGCTGCTCGGACAGAAAGAGCCCTGTCCATGTGGCTTCAGAGAGGAGACTGCCCCCTAACTACAGCTAGTATGGTTGCTAATCATCGTAAGCGAAAGAGGGCTGAAATGGAAATGTTATAATATCTGTTATCATTTCTCTTAGTGAAATTCCATTTACATAGTACGTTTTTAAAGAATTTGAATTCAATACTCTGCAACATCAACATTTAAATAAAAGATATTTTGTTAATAATGTTTATTAAATCTTAATCTAATAAAGATCCTTCTTATCTAGAAACTTGGGACTTATTGCAAAATTATTTGATCTCTATATGGCTCAGGCGCAAAATGTCCACTTCTCAATACAAGCTACCTACAACACATTTACAATTACAATCACTATAAAAAGTTGAGATCAATAAATTAGATTATAAATTACAAGTCAACATTACACACAACCTTATTAGTTAAACAACAAATTAATAGGAAACATTTAAAAAAAACATCAATACTTAAGACACAAAGAATGCTTGCAACATGTGGAAAGTTTTGGTTAAGAAATTCTTGCTTTTCAAGTTTCTATAGTTAGGGCGCGAGCTAGATAGAAGAGACGTAAGGCGAGGACGCGTCGCGGATATTTATCTCTTCCGTGTCCCTTTCATACAAAATGTATAGAAGCGTCGCGACGCAAAATATACAGAAGAGATGGGGCGCGGGTGCGACGCTTTTACGTCCGCGCCTTTTGTTCAAAACACAAAGGAGAGACGGGGGCGCAGACGCGGCGGGAACGAGGACGGGGCGCGGAGCGGCATGCCTGCCGGGCGGGTCCCGCTCGCTCGCACAGTCAACGTGTACCGTCGCGTTTGCGCCCAGTCTCTTCTATATAATTTAAAAAGTCGCATCCGTGTCTCGTCTCCGCCCTGTCCGCGACGCGTCCTCGCCTTATGTCTATCTGGCTCGCGCCTAGTGTCAAAATGATTAGTTGCATTTCCCATGACCATTTAGGCAATTTTGCAGGGTGCAGATATCATATTTCCTTTTCTTTAGGCGCAAGCCAGATAGAAACTGCGCATCCGTAGCGCGCCATCAGCGCAACTCTTCTATCTGGCTTGGACCATGTCACTTTCCTACATTTTGTATAACAGAACATAGGACAGGCGTCAAGACGGCGCTCCACAGTTGCGCCCGATGCGCGCCTGGCGCCGCTTTGTCTGTCTTGCGCCTTAGATATCATGTTGTCCATGATATGTTCTACCAGACCGATTCTATATCAAGTTTTACATCAAGAAAGGAACTGTACATTATTTTCACATATACTTATTCAAACTAGTCAAGTCTTCTTCACAATACACTTGTACCTCATCCTCATCCTTAGCACACACCAAAAGTTCAGAGGTACACTTGTACGGCTGGATTGACTGTTAACATCGGTCATTCTTCACAGATGGATTCAAGTCATGGAAGTATGCATGAGCCATGGTTTCATCGGCTGGCATCCGCAATGCGGGGTTGCATGCCAGTAGCTTGGATAAAAGGTCCCGTCCCCTCTGTGATAGCCTTGGTACAACCTGGGCTAGGCCAAGAGACGGTTGGTATATGGGCAGTGGCTTGTAGTCGGGCAACTGTGTAACTCCCGGCCATGATTCTTCATTTGGTGTGCCTGTAATAAGTTGAGACAGTGAGATGACAATGATTATTGATCATTAAACATTAACCGCCTGGCTAGCGCCCCCTACAAAACCGAAAAACACCTATACAAGCGAGGCCGCGAAAACAAAAAAAAAAACCTACAAGAATATTTAGAAATCTACTGATGTATGGAGAGCAACCTCTATGGTCAGATTGGGGCGTCCGACACTCGGGCTACGGCCCATAGACGCGGTCAGATCTGCCCTTCCGACGCTCTGGCGGTATATAGTATACACTAGAGCATTTACCTGTAACAGAACATCGAGCCGCTCTAATGTGTAATATTCGACACTTTGTTACAACTTGATTTTACAAACCAAAGAGTGAATTTGTGTAACATTTCATTGAGCAAAGACAACATTCTACGCGGTATGAGGTGCGCGGGTGAGACTTAAAATAGAAATTAATGTTACAGGTAAATGCTCACTCGCCTTGAGCATTACTTTAAGCATTCATGAACAAAGTCAAAGTCAAAAGTTACATTACATGGAAATGCTCTAGTGTATACTCACCTTCAGTTATAAATAATGAACATACATAGGTCACAACTTTAATCCCTACGAGGATAGCTTTAGATCTCGATCTTACTATATTTCTACAAATCATAAAATATTCACTATTTAGTACTAATGATTCTAAGAACGTATAATTAAGTACCCACCAAGCATTTTGAAGATTCTCTTGAGTTGATCATCTACATCAGATCCAGGGAACAGCGGTCGCCCTGAGTTAGCCAGCTCTGCAAAGATGCAGCCAGCAGACCACATGTCAATGCTGGTTGTGTACAGTTTGGCGCCGAAGAGCACATCAGGCGGCCGGTACCACAGCGTTACTACTTCAGCCGAATAACACTTTACAGGAATACCAAATGCTCTTGCAAGACCAAAATCAGCCAGCTTCAATTCTCCATTCTTATTGATTAACAAGTTCTGTGGCTTCAAATCCCGGTGTAGCACGTTGTGGCTGTGACAAAAAGCCAGTCCGCGAAGTAACTGATACATGAACGACTTCACAACATCCAAATCTATCTCCCCATTAAGACTATCGAAGTATTTCTTCAAATCTTGGTCGCAGTGTTCGAAAACCAGGGTCAACTTCTTTTCACTGTGTAACACGTCATATAACCGCACAATATTCTTATGTTTGAGTTCTTTGAGCAAACATATCTCGCGAAGAGCGGAAGATGGTACTCCTTCATCATCGTCGTCTAACCTCACTCGTTTGAGAGCGACTATCTCATGAGTCTCTTTGTTCTTTGCTTTGAAAACGGTACCGTAAGTTCCCTCCCCGATTTTCTCGAGTTTTTCATATTTCTGCATAATTTACAAGTAAAAAAGAGGTCACAAAATTTAAAACTTGTAGCAAAATCGATTTTTTTCTCGCAAATTGATATGACAATGACAATTGCAAATAAATGAAATAATCTGTCAACCATGGATGTAGTTCTGTGCTGTCAACAAAGTCAGCCATCAATTATTGTTGAAATGAGGATGGTTTCGGACTCTTTGTCAAGTGTTTATAAAAAGTAATTTTGAATCGAATGTCAATCGAGAAAGTTTTTAGAATGTAAACTGTCTATTCTTTTCTCTGATAAACTTTTGTGTTACAAAGAAAATAAAATATCTTTTATTTTCCTGCTATTTGCTTATCCACTGCACTCTGCTGTATAATGGAGATAGCCGGTCTCTATTAGGTTATGGACAATGCAAGAGGCGATAGCAGTACCTATCGAGAAAAACACAACGATGTCACATGAAACGGTAATTTCGGGCAGTAGCAGCTTGCCATCCATAGAAAAACTAGATGGTAATACTAACTACAGCACATGGAAGTTCATGATGGAATTGTACTTAGTTCATGATGATCTCTGGGAATACACGATGGTATCACCACAAGAGAAGGATACACAAGGTATAAAAAGAGACCAGAGAGCCCGAGCTAAGATTTGCCTAATGGTCAAACCCCATTGTCTCGTCCATGTTCGTAAGGCAATAACAGCCAAGGAAGTATGGGAAGCTTTGAGGGTAGCATTTGAGGACAAAGGGCTAAATAACCGTTGTAGGTTACTTTCAAAGATGGTAAGCATGAAGTTGGAGCAATTCCCATCAGTTAGGGAATATGTCACATCTGTGATGATGGTATCTCAGGAACTTCAAGACCTAGGAAAGGAGGTTGACGATGAACTGTTGGCTGCCTTACTGCTTCAAGGCCTTACCATAGAGTTCCAACCAATGAGACTAGCCATAGAAAATAGTAACGTTGTTCTTACTACCGACTATGTAAAGATGAAGCTTTTTCAAATGGAGGATACCTATTCGGCAAGCACAAGTGCAAGTCAGCCGACTCCAGCACTATTGTCAAACAAGCATAAGGGTAAGAGTACACCAAGAAAAACCAAAAGGAAGATAAAGTGCTTTATTTGTGAAGGACCACATAAGGCACATGAGTGTCCTGACAATCCAAAAGGGAAGAGGGAAGCTCTGCAAGCTTGTGCATTCGGCACGACGATGAAAACAAATGAAGATGACTGGATCATCGACTCCGGAGCGTCGGCACACATGTCGAATCGTAGAGCTTGGTTTAAAGACTTGAGGGTCAGACCGAAACCTTTGAATGTGACATGTGCAGATGGTAATAAGGTATTGGGTGAAAGAGAAGGTACGGTAGTATGTGAGTCAATAGGTTTGACTATCAGCAATGTTACGTATGTTCCTAATTTAGTATCAAATCTACTGAGTGTGTATGAGATTGCTAAAAAGGGACATGTGATAGTGTTCACACAAAAAGGTTGCGATATCTTCAAGAGTGATGAATGTGAGGTTAAAGGTAAGGCTGTTATGAAAGGTGTGCAAGAATGTGGCATATATAAAATCAAATACTGTTCACAGGGTTCTGCACTTAGTACATCAGCAATTAAAGGAGACGAGTTGATGCTGTGGCATCGACGGATGGGACACCTTGGTATTAAAAACCTCAAAATTCTAAGAGATAAGATGGCAACAGGGGTAAGTTTTCCCAATGCTTTAACTAAACTTGAATGCATACCCTGTCTTATGGGAAAACAAACCAAACAACCATTCAGCAAGAGTAATGCTACAAGAGCCAAGGAAGTGCTAGGTTTGGTGCACTCTGACGTATGCGGACCTATGGAGGAGCCTTCCGTAGGAAAATGTCGATATTTCTTAACGTTTATTGATGACTGTACGCGTAAAACTTTTATATATTTTTTAAAACAAAAGAGCGATGTTTTTAAAAAGTTTATAGAGTTTAAACAGTTAGCAGAAAATGTCAGTGGTAAGAAATTGAAAATCTTACGCACTGATAATGGCACTGAGTATGTCAATAAACAAATGGACGATTATCTGCAAAATTTCGGCATCCAGCATCAGTTGACGGTTGAGTACACGCCAGAACAGAACGGAGTTGCAGAACGCGCGAACCGAACAATCTGCGAGAAAGCAAGGAGTATGCTTCAAGAATCTGGGTTGGCTAAACGATTCTGGGCAGAGGCAGTCCATCATGCAGTGTTCTTGAAAAATAGATCACCAACGCTTGCAGTGAAGGGGATGACACCAGAAGAGAAATGGTCAGGAAGGAAATGTGACCTGAGCCTAGTGAAGACTTTCGGATGCAAAGCCTTCATGCACATTCCTCAACAAAAGAGAAGAAAATGGGATCCTAAGAGCAGAGAATTAGTTTACACAGGTTTTTGCGATGATGCCAAAGCTTACAGACTATTGGACCCAACTAACGCAAACATTTTCAAAGCGAGAAATGTAATTTTTTTTGAAAATCAAAAACATCTGGACTTATCTAAGTCAGAAGAAAGCACAGAGGAGATGCTCCAACTGACTGAATACAGTGTGGAGCGTCATGGTCAGGCAAACTCTGAGAATCATTCAGAAGAGATAGAAACAGACGATAGAACTGTAGAAGAGTCTACTGAGGTTCTGCAACCAATGGATAGAAATGATGATACAGAGAATCATCATAGGCTCG
This sequence comes from Operophtera brumata, assembly GCA_932527175.1. Taxonomy (NCBI): domain Eukaryota; kingdom Metazoa; phylum Arthropoda; class Insecta; order Lepidoptera; family Geometridae; genus Operophtera; species Operophtera brumata. The sequence continues at coordinate 23,880,926 of OW052225.1, forward strand.
AATATGGTGAAGCAGAGGATGTTTCTAGAGTGGTACAGGATAAACCTAGAGAACACAGAGAAGAATCAAACGAAGTGGATGAGTTTGAAGATTGTGAATCAGATACTACTGTAGACCAAGAAGAACTGCCAGTAAGTGGACGGAGGTACCCACTAAGAAACAGAAAATCCAAACAGTTCCCGGATTATGTCCTGTATCAAGCAGCTGAACAGGATTTAGAACAGGATCCAATTACTGTTCAGGAAGCACTGTCTAGGCGAGATAGTTCAAAATGGAGAGAGGCTATCCAAGAAGAGCTAAACGCTTTCGAAAAGAATAAGATCTGGACACTTGTCAAACCGCCGCCTGGAGCTAACATTGTAGATTCTAAATGGATATTTAAAATCAAAAATGAGGCGGGGAATAAGAGACGCTACAAGGCGCGTTTGGTTGCCAGAGGATTTAGTCAGAGGCGGGGAATCGACTATCATGAAACATTTTCACCGGTCGTTAGGCACGAATCTCTGAGAACGCTATTAGCTCTTGCTGTGATAAACGACATGAATGTGGATCACATGGATGTTAAGACGGCTTTCCTTAATGGAGAACTGGAAGAAAGAGTTTTTATGAAGCAACCAGAAGGTTTTGAAGTAAAAGGAAAAGAAGACTATATCTGTCTACTTCAAAAATCGCTGTATGGGTTGAAGCAAGCTTCAAGAGCTTGGAACACCAAACTGGACACAGAACTTAAAAACTTGGAATTTCAACAGTTGGAAAGTGAGCCATGTATCTACAAACGCAAACGAGGCAATCATGATAAAAACTTAATCATCATTGCAGTATATGTTGATGACTTGCTCATTTTCTGGAGAGACGAAGATGAAATGATAGCTATGAAGAAACAGCTTATGTCAAAATTTGATATGAAAGATTTGGGAAAAGCTGAATTGATCTTAGGAATAAGAGTACTCAAAGAGATGGATCTATTAAGCTAGATCAGGAGGCTTTCATTGAAAAGATGTTAAAGAAATTTAACATGAGTGACTGCAAGACAGCAACTACTCCACTGGTAACCGGACAACAGCTCGAAAGAGGAATTGAGCAGATGCAGAGCTTTCCTTATCGTGAATTAATTGGCTCGCTCATGTAGGCAGCTGTATGTACCAGGCCGGATATAGCATTCGCAGTTAGCTATCTGTCGCAATTTAACAATTGCTTTAATGAAGAGCACTGGAAATCTGCGAAATATGTACTACGGTATCTCAAGGGTACCAAGAACATTGGACTAGTTTACACAAAAACTGGTAGTTTCCTAGAAGGATTTGCAGATGCAAGTCATGGAGGAGACATATGTGACAGGAAATCGTACACTGGCTACGTTTTTACACTGGCTGGAAGTGCTATCTCGTGGGAAAGCAGAAAGCAGCAAGTTGTGGCACTGTCATCTGCAGAGGCAGAATATGTCAGTTTGTCTGAAGCAACTAGAGAAGCCGTATTCCTGCGAAGACTCATAAAGGAAGTTTCAGGAATGAGTTCCACGGTGGTCATGAGAACTGATAGCCAGTCAGCAATGGCTATCGCGTCACACCACACAACGCATAAGCGGACAAAGCACATAGATGTGCGGCATCATTATGTGCGAAATGCAATCCAAAACAAAATCATACGATTGAGCTACCTGGATACAAAGAGAATGCCAGCTGATTGCCTAACAAAGGCACTGGCGAAAACAAAGTTTAGCGTGTGTGTTACTGGTATGGGTGTGAGAGTATAAGAATGTGTGCATGCTTGAATAAAAGGGTGTGTGCGTTTTTTTTTTGATGAGATTCAAAATTATGGCGGAGTGTTGAAATGAGGATGGTTTCGGACTCTTTGTCAAGTGTTTATAAAAAGTAATTTTGAATCGAATGTCAATCGAGAAAGTTTTTAGAATGTAAACTGTCTATTCTTTTCTCTGATAAACTTTTGTGTTACAAAGAAAATAAAATATCTTTTATTTTCCTGCTATTTGCTTATCCACTGCACTCTGCTGTATAATGGAGATAGCCGGTCTCTATTAATTATCAAGTTTTTTTTTAGTATTTTGTAAATAAATAGCTTGTTGCCCGAAGTTATCACAGACCATATATCAAGATAGACACCGCAGGTGCACCTACTTTGTGTGTCGCTTTGCCTGTCCGGAAGCTTGTGCAATGTAAACCCCAAACAAAGCCTGTCACGCTCATTTAGGACTTTCGGAGCCGCGTCACTCCACCGCCAGACAGCGACAGAGTTACGCGTTAGATAGGAGAGAGCGGCAATGTATAAATGATTAACGCGTTAGGAACTAACATCGATCAACACGGAACGGTGGCCTGCAATGCTCTATGTATATTGGATGATTCTTTGAGCTATTTAAGCTTTTTTAAAAGTGTTTGAGCTGTTGAGGTGCGAGTCATTGCCCTGCCTTCTGGCTGAAGTCGCGTCGAGTCGGTTTCAGAGATATAAAATTCTATTCTATTTTTCTAATTCTATTGTTCCAGATATTAGACATTCTCGCTCTACGCCTTAGACCTAGTTACGTACGTCTATGGTAGTACCATAGAGAAAAAAACTCGTAGGTACTCTAAAAGTTCCTATTCATTCTCTGTGTACTCTAAACTCAACTTTTCATGTCATTTTCATTGCGTTTTTATTTTTAAAACTTTAATTCCATTCAAATTTTCATTAAATAAACGGTATGTTGATCTACTCTCATTTATTCCCTATTATTGACAATAAAATCATGTACGTGCTTACTTTCTGATCCAAGTGGTTGCAAAAATCATGAATCGTTAAACATTTATTACGTATTATCTTTTACGAACCGATCAAGTAGAGAAATCACGCGTATGTTTGCAGATGAGCGAAGGTGAAGGCTCTAGGATGGTGGATAAATCCGAAAGTAGTTCCTTCGAGGACCTTGCGTCCGCTGCGATCGCTGAAGAGATTGAAGAGGCCAAGTTAGCCGAAGCCGCTGCGGCTGAAAAAGATAAATCAAAGGATGATGGGCCAAAACCTGATGGGCCCAAACCTGATGAGCCCAAACTTGACGAGTGGCAGGATGTATTGGGGTCAGGCGCATTACTCAAAAAGGTCAGTTACGCAGTACATCATATTTCAGAAAAGCCAACGACTTCAATGCAAATATACACAAAAAAAAACACATTGTTTATTAGTATGTCGGAAAACAAAGCACTTCAATTTTATTATTGTGTTATTATTTAGGCGGTGTCGCGGCAGACGACGCATGAGGTGGCGGGATGACCTGGACGCCTATGAGAGGGAATGGGAAACGGTTGTACAAAACCGTAGTGACTGGCGGAAATGGGGGGGAGGCCTTTGCCCAGCAATGGGACAGTATGGGCTAATAGTAGTAGTAGTAGTTATTATTTAGTTTAGTATGTAGATAAGGGGGCACTGAGGAAAACCGATTTAGAAAAATTTCATCGAAATAAAGCTTAAAATTATTTATTCAAACTCAAATTGTACTTGTAGAGCTGTAGAGCTTGTAGAGCTTGTAGAGCTGACTCTTAAGCATCTAGGTCGCCAGTGGACCCATTTTGTGTGACTTATCGTCAAGCTCAAATATCATCATCTCTCTGCTATTATCCCATTAAGAGGGTTTGGTCAGCACAACAAATAATTCCTGTTGTTAAAACTAATATGCATAATTTAATTTTATAGATTGTAAAAGATGGCGATGAAGAAAGTGGTCTCAGAGCACGCAGAGGAGATCTAGTAAAAATTAGTTATGAACTCAAAATCAAAGACACCGGAGACCTGATTGAGAAACAGGACGGCCAAATCTATTTGGGAGATAACGAAGTAAGTATGCTATGCAGCATTTGCTAACATACTTTGATATTGCCTCTCGGGAGAAAGGCATCTGGTACCGAACAATGCAAAGTGAGCCGCCTCATATACCATGGTTTGCCAACATTACATTAAATAGGAAATTTATCATAGTCGCCCATAGACTGCGCTCCTGATATATGCCATTAAATAGCTTCAAATATTTGATGAGAAAAGTTGATAGCCCTAATTGTGAAGTATGTGGCGTAAAAGAAGATGTGTACCGCCTATTAATGGAGTGTCTTCGTAGTGCAGCTATGAGAGCGCAAATGTACCAGTGTAAAGGTGTTGTACAGCTCGATATGGGTCTATTTCAGAGCATGTTGTCTGCGCAAACATCAGACGCAGCCAGAATGCTCTACCAGTCCATATATGGGCTGGTTCAATAAATTTGATGAGTAACTTAGGAGAGTGACCAATGGAACTGGCATAGTCGTCAAACGACAAAAGTTCCGAAAAAAAAAAAACCGTTTGTCAAACTTAAAATTTCACACGCCACTAATGGATATATAGAATGAAACATTCTAATTTGATTCCTAGACTAGTGTAGTGTGGTAAGTTTAGTAAGTAAGTTTAGTTTATTGACAATTTCACACGCCACTAATGGATATATAGAATGAAACATTCTAATTTGATTCCTAGACTAGTGTAGTGTGGTAAGTTTAGTAAGTAAGTTTAGTTTATTGACAATTTCACACGCCACTAATGGATATATAGAATGAAACATTCTAATTTGATTCCTAGACTAGTGTAGTGTGGTAAGTTTAGTAAGTAAGTTTAGTTTATTGACAATTTCACACGCCACTAATGGATATATAGAATGAAACATTCTAATTTGATTCCTAGACTAGTGTAGTGTGGTAAGTTTAGTAAGTAAGTTTAGTTTATTGACAATTTCACACGCCACTAATGGATATATAGAATGAAACATTCTAATTTGATTCCTAGACTAGTGTAGTGTGGTAAGTTTAGTAAGTAAGTTTAGTTTATTGACAATTTCACACGCCACTAATGGATATATAGAATGAAACATTCTAATTTGATTCCTAGACTAGTGTAGTGTGGTAAGTTTAGTAAGTAAGTTTAGTTTATTGACAATTTCACACGCCACTAATGGATATATAGAATGAAACATTCTAATTTGATTCCTAGACTAGTGTAGTGTGGTAAGTTTAGTAAGTAAGTTTAGTTTATTGAAAAAAACTTACAACGTTAAAACAGTGCATATGTAAAATTAAAATTAAAATTATTAGGTAGATGAACAATGGAAACAAAAACTGCAATAAACAGCAATGGAAACAGCTCAATGTCGTTGAGAGGGCATAGTCGTAAAATATCCCGTGGACCAACCAACACAAACACTGCACAGCACTTCCTTAGTAACAGAGTGGTCCATAATCGGAATTGGAATGATTTACCTGTAGATGTTGTTACTGCCATATCAATAAATACTTTCAAAAACAAATTGGATAACTGGTTGTGAACAAACTGTTAACATTAAAAGACAGTATTTTAGTAGTAGTAGAGCTTTTTTGTGAAAGAGTTCGTCTGGGGAAGTACTACCACCATACCTATTTCTGACGCAAAGCAGTAGTGCTCGCATTGCTGTGTTCCGGTTTGAAGGGTAAGGGTGCCGGTGAAATTACAGGCACATGAGACTTTTCATCTTTATGTCTCAGGGTGGCGGGCGCAGTGCAATGCCACATAGGTTGCGTCGTAGGTGGACGTGATCTATGAGGTAATGCACTGTTCATAGGCAGAGGTTACCGCTTAACATCAGGTGGGCCTCTTGCTTGCTCCGTCATCCAAGTAGTATAAAAAAAAAAAAAAAAACATTAAAGTGTAATCAGTGCAGCGAGTGAAACTAAGACATTTCAACACTCTGAAATAGGCACATCAGCGAAAGCTACTCGTCTATAATTTTAAATAACAATAATAATTAAAAAGATTGTACAATCAAAAAACAAAAATGGGGCCCTGGCTCCCAAAACAAGCAAGCAGGGGGGCAGGTTTGTTAACTTTTCCTAGCGCACATTGTAAAAGTACAATGTGTCAGACTAAGAGAACTCGATCAACACATTAATGATCTAGGGGTTAAGCGCATTTTAACAATTCAATTGAACAGTATTATGTTAATTTTAATACTGAATTGTTTAAGTTATCATTAACCTTTGTGTTTATTTATTCTCACTACGGTATTTTGAAAAGTTTGAAAAACAGTTATTTACCGTAGGATGAGTTTTGGAATGTGACCTTTTCTCAGGTGGCTGAACTTTGGGAGTTGAAAACAAATTATATTGCATCTGTTTCTGTTATTTAGTCAGGATTCATGCTTTTATATTGATCCAGCCAGAGTTTAATAATAAATAAATAAATAAAATAAATAATGCTGAACAGTTCACACAACATTAACTAGCCCCAAGCTAAGCAGTGCTTGTGTTATGGGTACTAGATAACTGATATACTTAATACAATACATTACATAGATAGATATTTTTTATTATACATAGAAAATACCCAGAACACCCTGAACAAGTATCTGCAGATCGCACAAATATTTGTTCCGAGGCGGGAATCGAACCCGCAACCTCTTGCGTCGCAGCGTGCGATCTACGCCCACCGCGCTACAGAGGTCGTCAAATAATATTGTATGATCAACCTTTGCTCGGGGTAAAACAACAACTTAGGCTTACTAAGATTTTTCCCAGCTGTGGGAACTATCTTGATCATAGAGGAAAACTCCCCGTAGTCTCTTCTTCATCAGCTGCTCAACGCCTCTGCTGGACGGTGCCTCCCCATAGAATAGGCAGATAGGTGATGCAGTATTGGTGTTATGTACTCAGGTGGATGTTGCTGCTCAGCCCCCTGGTGTTGTCATAGTCTACATTTCATAAAATCGTTACAGCATAACATAAAATCGTTACAGTATTGCATAAAATCGGTACAGCATTTCATAAAATCGTTACAGTATTTCATAAAATCGGTACAGCATTTCATAAAATCGTTACAGTATTTCATAAAATCGGTACAGCATTTCATAAAATCGGTACAGCATTTCATAAAATCGTTACAGCATTTCATAAAATCGTCACAGCATTTCATAAAATCTTTACAGTATTTAATAAAATCATTACAGCATTTCATAAAATCGTTACAGAATTTCATAAAATCGTTATAGGTTTTCATAATTTTCTATGTGAACAGTTAAAATACTTTGTTTGTGCTTGTTTAACATTTAGCATTTCATAAAATCGTTACAGCATTTCATAAAATAGTTACAGCATTTCATAATTGCCTATGTGAACAGAATAAAATACTTTGCTTGTTTCAAATAGGTGGTTGATATTCATCAGCAATTTAGATTAAATATTTAGATAATTTGTGCATGTCTGATTGATATTTAAATAAGTTTATTGACCCTATTTATGTATTGTTATTAATCAGTGCATTAACGACTGGTAATACCTATAACAATAATTATAATTTTATCATCAATCTGATAGAGGCTGTAGAGAGAATGACCGATATAAACTTCCGAAACATGTAGTAGATTTAAAAGAAAATGCATTTAAAAAACTTGTTAAGGTGGATGCGCACGCTTGCGGCGCGAAATTCAAATTTTTTGGTGTTTTTTGCCCATTACAGCTCATCAACACTTCTTCAGCTAGCGAAAGTTGAGTTCGCGACAACTAGGAGACTTAACACACATGTTTTAATTGATAGTATCACATAACTATCATCAGTTTAGCTATGATACCCCTAAACACATTTTTACAGTGTTTTTGCTTGTTTAGGGGTATCGTAGCTAATCTGATGATATTTATGATATACCATTTTACCCCTAAACAAGCAAAAACACTGTAAAAATGTGTTTAGGGGTATCATAGCTAAACTGATGATAGTTATGTGATACTATCAATTAAAACATGTGTGTTAAGTCTCCTAGTTGTCGCGAACTCAACTTTCGCTAGCTGAAGAAGTGTTGATGAGCTGTAATGGGCAAAAAACACCAAAAAATTTGAATCTCGCGCCGCAAACGTGAGAATTCACCTTAAGAGCAGTCAATTCCAGTACTTTCGATAAAAACGCTGGTGCTCAGCTCGTACGTGATTATAAAGTTGTAACAATTTTTTCGTCAGATGTTTTGTACAAATATGTATCTTGAAGAATATATCTACGTACGTGATCTTTTTTTGTTTTTTTTTTGTTTACCTCTAAATTCTGTATAAGCCTTCAAAAATCAGCTTATTTGCACAATTTTACCTGAACTTTGTATGTTCATAATGTTCTTACAAACTGTAAAAGTAAAAAAAAAAAAAGATCAGGTATCTAGCCCATGTTGTGTAGAATCTAAATTACAAACATTTTTTTCACAAACTTGAAAGACTTTTTCAGAAAAACGTACGTGCTGGAACAAGTTTTAGAATATTTTGCGCGTTTATTGCCGTTTCGCAAGTAAGTAGCGGAATTTTCCGAATTCCAACCACAGGATCTGGCACTAGCTCTCATTTTACACAGTGCCTCTCTTTCAAAAATTGAATTGTACGAACCTACAAGATTTTAGTTCAAATCGAATTGGGGCCCCTTAAGGATCATCTTTTAAAAAAGGCATATTATTCAACAAGTGAGTATTTAACTGAAACAGCCGCTTGGAATGAAATAAAATAAGGTAGGTAGTTATAAGTTTGACAAAGCCCTTTTCAGCTGCTTATTTATTATTATTTTTGTTCTTATTCAATTTATTTCCTGACATGGCCTTTATTTCCGCCTTATTTAACAACCGCTTTTATTTCCTATTTTTAATTAATTTTAATGTTAAGTTTGACATTATTCTAAATGATTTACCCTGTGAATTTACCTTATAATTTGACAAAACCTCTATACAGCTGCATCTTCCTTGTGTGTGTACCAAATTGTTATTTTTTTGTTACTTTAAATTGACGTGACTAAGTGTTCCCTGCGATCCTAAGGTATTAATAAATATATGAAATATTAAATAATATGAATAGCAGACACTCTTTTCAAAAGGGTCAGGTTTCTGTAACAATTATTTTCCTTACTTCTCAAATGTTATATACTTCGTAAATAATGTGCAAAAAAATCTGTTGTTTTTTTTTTATTGTATACTACTAGAATGACATAACTACATGATTTTTCAAAACGACGACGCACAATGTAACTTTGCGTCAAAAGTTAGACAATATCTTAATGACAGGTTTTTTTTTAATACTACTTAAAATGACTGAACAAGCAGATGGCCCACCTGATGTTAAGCGGTAACCCCTGCCTATGAACAGTGCATTACCACATAGGACACGTCCACCTAGGACGCGCTTTATGTGGCATTGCACTGCGCCCGCCACCCTGAGACAAAGGTGAAAAGTCTCATGTGCCTGTAATTTCACCGGCACCCTTACCCTTCAAACCGGAACACAGCAATGCGAGCACTACTGCTTTGCGGCAGAATTAGGTATGGTGGTAGTACTTCCCCGGACGAACTCTTACATAAAAAAGCCCTACTACTACTAAAAATTCTATTCTCGGAGGTCAGTTGAACAATCATAAAATCAAAACTCATACTACACAACTCGTACTGTAAAGATTTAAAACAGTCTTACGCCGCCCCTATCCACTGATTATTTAGTGATTATAGTTGAACACCAACTACTCCAACGAATATAGCCTGCGGTTTTATTTATCCATGTTTAAATTTGAAACGTAATTTCCAGGTTCTTCAAGGTCTAGACCTAGCACTGACACTGATGTACAAAGGCGAATCATGTATACTCCAATTGGCCCCGAGGTTTGCGTACGGGGAGATAGGTCTCAAACCCGGCGAAAGACTAGGCCTGATCAGCGATCCAGAGAAACAATACAACGGACCTGTCATAGGACCTGAGACATGGCTCGAAGCGAACCTGCAGCTACATGATTGGTGCGAGGAGCCGGAACTTGAAACCTTGACAGTTTTGGAAAGGATGGATATTGGGTAAGTTTAATGATTTTTAGGGTTCCGTAGCCAAATGGCAAAAAACGGAAGCCTTATGGATTCGTCATGTCTGTCTGTCTGTCTGTCCGTCCGTATCTCACAGCCACTTTTTTCCGAAACTATAAGAACTATGCTGTTGAAACTTGGTAAGTAGATGTATTCTGTGAACCGCATTAAGATTTGCACACAAAAATATAAAAAAAAACAATACATTTTTGAGGTTACCCATACTTGGAACAGAAACTAAATTTTTTTTTTCATCAAACCCGTATGGGTTGGGTATCTATGGATAGGTCTTCAAAAATGATATTGAGGTTTCTAATATCATTTTTTTCTAAACTGAATAGTTTGCGCGAGAGACACTTCCAAAGTGGTAAAATGTGTCCCCCCCCCCCATTAACTTCTAAAATAAGAGAATGATGAAACTAAAAAAAAAAGTATGATATAAATTACCATGTAAACATCCAACGAAAATTGGTTTGAACGAGATCTAGTAAGTAGTTTTATTTAATACGTCATAAATCGTAATCCATCCAAGAACTTTTATATTCTGTTACTTGCTGCTACGGAACCCTTCATGGGCGTGTCCGACTCGCACTTGGCCGCTTTTTATTTGTAATACTAACAAACCAGGCAATGGGTTATCTAAACTAGATTAGGGTTGGATTTATTTCAAACGGATATTGCCAGGACTGGGTCCGAATGCTGCCCAGAAATGAAAGTACCCTGCAATGGATACCTTGCATTATTTTATATCATCACCACAAATATTTAAAAAATCTTCAACGCTTACTAAAAAATTTCACATTTATTTTTATATGTAATTCTTCAGTTCATTTCATTAGTTGTACGTTACTGTTTGACGTGTTAAAGGTGTTTAAGCCTACTTAAACACCTCTCTCTCTCTCTCTCTCTCTCGGTCTTGGACTCATAAATTCGTATGAGCTAATCAAATCAAAATCGAATACATTTATTTCAAGCCAAGCTTATAAAAGAAAGTACACGCATGGTTACACAATAAAAACCTTAAAAACTAATTGGATTGCTGGGCAGGTGTCGCTCGCAGCAGTGCCTAGAATAAGGACAATCCACCCTAGCAGCAATCATTGCCTACACGGTGTTGGAGCTGGCCCGCAACCTGCGCACCAGGGACGTGGCGCGCTTGCGCATGGTGGCGTGGAAACAGTCGACCCGCGCCGCCGCAAACATCCCAATGGCAAACTCTGGTATCAGAGTTATAGGCCGCCGGAACCATTTTAATTTCTGGGCAGCATTTGGACCAAATTCCTGGCAAACACGGGTTTTTTTAAAAATTATCTATATTTCACGAGATATTCAATAAAAACCGCTTTTTCGTGCGGTACGTGTTTTTTTTTGTATGTAGATTTCTGCCTGGCGGGAGCGCAGTCGTAAGTTCGCGACTATGCGTTACGCTAACTTTCGCATGGCCACATAATACCTTAATTACCTACATAAATAATGAGTTGGTCCCATTAATTATTAAATAGACATAATTTCTAACGTATCATTAATCTGTCGATCGCTTATTGTCATGTCGATACACAAGTTTCGCATACCTAACCCTAGTACATTATAAGTGTGAAATCTGTGATAAAAAGTGAATTTCCTGGGACATCTCATCTCTTGAAACAGCTTCTACATGTCTAGCGCTTAAATGAGTCAGTCCCTGAGGTATGGGAGCGGTACGGGAGGGGTGTTTTCGTTACGTCAAAATGAATCGTGGCTTCATGTCATCTCATAGATCGTAGGGAAAATTACATGGACTTAGGAAAATTCTAAGTACCCCTCTCGTACCGCTCCCATACCTCAGGGACTGACTCAGTTAACGCTAGACTTTTAGTTTCATGATTGAAACCAGTGTGTGGATCTTGAAACATTGCCAAGGACTGAGAGAATCGATCTTTTGTTTTAAAGAATGGTCTTTGTAGAAACATATGCCAAAGTGCGTTTTGTTGACCTTGTATGTACACAACGAGCTAAATATAAACGTACCTATATAGTTCATTCAATTGTAAAAAATGTAACAAAGAGTTAACATAAGCATAGTGAAAACATGTCATGAGTGTTGACGAACTCTGTGGCGCGGCGGGCGCGTAGTCGGCTGAGATGCGAGAAGTAGCGGGTTCGATTCACGCTGTTTGGCAAATAATTTAGGGAATTAGGCATTATGACAATGACTGGGGAATTTATATTACAGAATGTTCTTCATGTAAGAGAAAATATAAATAAGATGACTAGGAATACAGACAGATGTACATAATTATCACACTAGTCATAAAAATTATATATTATATATTATCATAAACGCCTACTTTAAATATTCGAATTTGTTGTATTTGGTTACGAAATAAATATCTTTTTATCTTTTATCTTTATCTTTAAATCGCCTCGTCTTACCCAAAATCAGGTTAGCTAAGGTAAACAAAAGTTAGTACCGTACCTCAATCAAATTGTATAATGAAATACCGGACAATGTACAAAAAATTACAGAGAACTCATTTAAATCTATATATATAAAACAAAGTAGTGTTAGTTACACCACTTATAACTCAAGAACGGGTGAAACGATTTGGCTGAAAATTGGTGGGGAGGTAGCTTAGAACCAGGAGATTGACATAGGGAGAGGGGTAAGAGGGGGAGGGTTCACCGGGGGCTACCCGTGCAAAGCCGCTATTTATTTATAAAAGGACATCTAATTAATAAAAGTTATTATAAGTTGAACGAAGCGTTTGGTAATAAAAAATTGTTTATGGAAATGTGACTAACTGAAATATTTTAATGGTAAATGACCCTTAAAACCAACCAACCATTATTATTAACCATTTTATATATTAAATAAATATATAATTGAAGCTGTTTTTGCAGATAACGTATCGCTTGGGTTATAACTGTATAGATATTATTAGATTTGTCTATTTATTTTGTAAAAACCTAAAGAAAAACGTAGGTACTTTGTTAAATTGACTTGTCTAAGCACATGAAAACACATTAAAATGAACACATTGTCAAAAGATATGAATAAATGAAATGAAATTAAAATTATATAACGATAAATATCTATAATTTGTGTATGGTATTCGCGAAAATTTCAATCTTTAGGGTGTTTCCAGTAACCTCAATTCTGATATTTGTAATGCTAGGTGGCTTTGTGATATTCGAGTTTTGACTTGGTGTACTTAGTTTGTAGGAAAAACTGCCTGAAACTCAAAAAGGGCACTGACGATTTCGAAATAAATTACTGATCGGAACCCTCAGGGGTCCGGTCCGCACAAACTGGCGCACAAACTATACATTAAATGTCTTAACAAGTAATTAATTTTGTAAAAAATAAAAAACCCCCAACGCTGAACGGCTGAACCGATTTTGATCAAACAATGCTAAGAACACACACGACAAATACACCTTTCGAAAAAAAAAAAAAAAACAAATCGGTTCATCCGTTCGGGAGCTACGATGGGACAGATAGACAGACACACACACACACACACACACACATACACAAACAAACACACACACAGCCACGTCAAACTTATAAACACGCCTTCGTTTTTTGTCGGGGATTAAAAATGAATTCCTCATGTCCGATTTATCAGAAAACGTCACCACACTCGAGGTGGTAGGTAAATAGAAGCTGATATGTTTTTTTTTTTCTGAAGCGCGGCGGCTTGTAACTTTTAAACCCCCCCAAATGGGGTGGTGGATGGCTACCGGGCTAAATCAGCTTAGCTTTACCTATCATATAACTGTGCCAAGTGAATCCATCCGAAACAAAATTTTCACCTCGCCATACATTGGGTGACACTACTTCCCGGACTATACTGCAGAAATAGGTATGGAAGAAGTACTTCCCCGGACGAACTCTTCCAAAAAAAGCTCTACTACTACTAAAATAACTAACTAATTCAACAGCTTACTAATTTCATGACAATTAAATAATGTTTCTGGGAAAAATAAAATAAAAAATAAATAAATAAATAAAATTCATTTATTTCAAGCACAAAAAACCCATATCACACAGAAGATACAAAATTTAATAATTTGTCACAACATTAATATATATTTAAACTAATGTTTCGCATAGCTGCCCTTGATAAAATTTAGATTACATACAAATGTTGTTCCTAATTAAATTATCAAGGGTTTGTTATCTGTTGTACATTGTTGGCCTCGACATTAATGTTCGGAAGAAGTACCTACCTACCTCGGTAGTGACAGTAATGGGTGTCGTGATCGTAGATCAAATAAAAATAATAGTAAAATATACGTTCTACGCTCATTTTAATATGATTTGTATGCTTTATTTTCATAAATTTCAATATCATAGTGTGTTCGGCCTAAGATTAGACCCCTCCGTCTCCTCCCGTGGATGTCGTAACAGCCGCCTAAGGGATTACCCGGACTTATTAGTAAGATTCGTTGGTATCAGATTTGTCCTGGCTGCTAGTTAGGAATTTGTTATTGCTGGAAGAAAGCATTGGTCGAGTCAGTCGTGGGAAGCAATGGCGGCGATGAGTATACCACTTGTCACGTCTATATTCTCACGATGGTGCAACCCACAGTGAAAAGATGCCCATTGGGGCTTTGGATATCCTGTCGGGGAAAAAAGCGTGAGTCTATGTATGTATGTACTTTCTCGAAACATCATACAAACAGCCATCCAGATGTTTTGTATCCTTACCTCAGCAGGAAACAACGGGACTCTTATAGAATCATATGTCTGCCTGTCGGTACGGCTGTATATCTGCCAATCAGTCAAGACCTATTTTCTCAGGAACGGCTAAGGTCCGTAATATCAATATCAGTTTGATTTATAACTGTCAGTTAAGGCGCTATAGGTTCAACGAACATTTGTATGAGGCGAAGAAGGCGAGCGCACGCTCTGATACCGTGTTTTTATGTATAAAAAAATTATATAAAAATGTCGTTCATAGTTTTGTTTAATTTTGTTGATGAATTCACTAACTCAAATAATAAATAACATGTAACCAAATATTTCAAAAATTAAAACGTGAGAGAAGTGAGTGAAAAATAGCATTTAAATTTTAAAAAGGAGGTATTTTTGTTATTTTTTTTATCGAGTGAAGTAATTCAAATATTATATTGAATTATTGATTTCACTAGATAAAAAGCTCAAGAATATCATATATTTTTTTCTTCATAGAAAACTATGTTTTTTTTTATCAAAAACTTCAAAATTCTAGAGACATTTGAGAACCTATCGCGCCTTAAAACCATTTCTGTCCATGGACAGAAAAAGCTTAGCTAGTAGCTTAGTTTGTAGTAGCAGACCTTTTTTGTGAAAGAGTTCGTCCGGGGAAGTACTACCACCTTACCTATTTCTGCCGCAAAGCAGTAGTGCTCGCATTGCTGTGTTCTGACACAGTGTTGTGGCATTGTGTATAGCAATGCCGGTGAAATTTCAGGCACGAGACTTTTCATCTTTATGTCTCAGGGTGGCGGGCGCAGTGCAATGCCACATAGGGTGCGTCCTCGGTGGACGTTACCTATGAGGTAATGCACTGTTCATAGGCAGAGGGTACTACTTAACATCAGGTGGGCCATCTGCTTGATCCTCCAATCCAAGTAGTACATAAAAAAAATAAAAAAAAATTTGGAATCATGGGCCTGTAATATTAATAGTTTTTTGTTACTGTCATCATGCCTATTTTTCCCCTTTTACAATTGGCGTCGCACGGCTTTTGCATTTGCCATTTTCAAGTATAATGATTGTAATTTTAATTTAATTTGCAACGTTACAATCCTTCCAAGTCGTCAAAGTCACCCGTTCTACTAAAACTTAGGTAGACAATTTCCACCAATTTGAAAAGTCTCGCAATACACTTCCATTTCATTTCACTACACTTGTGCTCTATAGACGAACTACATTTTTAATGTCACCAAAATTACACAAAATAACTCAAAAAAAACAATAGGAAATAAAATAAAATAAAAGTAGATGACGTCTCTTTTCTAAAATGGCGGGAAGACACATCTTGCCTTTTGTATCGACTCATAAAAATCTTTTCTCTTGTCATGTTTCAGAAAACGACGTCGATCCCGCGGTAACTGGTGGTACAGTCGCGACCAGCCGCCTCTAGCCGTGCAGCTGTACCGTCGCGCACTCGACGTGTTGGACGAGGTCGAGGGGGGTATCACGGACCCCACGCCGAGTGGAGAGCTGGAGACCGCCACCGATGCGCTGCACGCGCTACTCGACGAGAGGCTGCGGGTGCACAACAACATGGCCGCCGCGCAGCTGAAGGCGGGCGCCTATGAAGCTGCTTTACAGGTGGATGCACTGCTATTCCTACAGTTTCTTTTTTATCAACTTTAGATGACGGAACAATCAGATGGCCCACCTGATGTTAAGCGGTATCCTCTGCCTATGAACAGTGCATTACCTCACAGGTCACGTCCACCTAGGACGCGCCCTACGTGGCTTTGCACTGCGCCCGCCACCCTGAGACCTGAGTCCCCACCATGAGATGAAAAGTCTCATGTGCCTGTAATTTCACCGGCACCCATATCCTTAAAATCGGAACACAGTAAAGCAAGAACTACTGATTTGCGGCAGAAATAGGTATGGTGGTAGTACTTCCTCGGACGAACTCTTTCACAAAAAAGCTCTACTACTAACAAATACTACTATCAACTATTTACTAACCGGTTGTCAATTCACATTGCCAACCGTGATAATGGCAGATAAACAAATAAATAATGCTGGACAGTTCACACAACATTATCTAGCCCTAAGCTAAGCAGAGCTTCTGTTGGGTACTAGATAACTGATATACTTATTAGATAGATATTTTTCATTCTACATACAAAAAACCCAGAACACCCTGAACAAATATCTTCAGATCGTACAAATATTTGTTCCGAGGCGGGAATCGAACCCGCAACCTCCTGCGTCGCATTCGAACCTTCGCTCGCCGCGCCACAGAGGTCGTTGAATGTCTACTCCGAACAAAGTTTCACAGGTCTATACAATTGTACTGATCACAAGCTCTTATTTTTCAGGCAGTAACAAGAGTACTAAGCTGCCAACCGAACAACGCCAAAGCCCTATTCCGCAAATCCAAGATCCTCTCCGCTATGGGGAAAAATTCGGAAGCCCTAGAGGCCGCTCGGGCCGCCGCGGCCTCCGCCCCCGAGGACGCCGGCGCCAGGAAGGAGTTGCAGCGCTGTGAGCAGAGAGCCACTCGGGATCGTTCGGTCGAGAGGAGACTCGCTAAACGCATGCTGGGGGCTACAGAACCCGCCGGGAAAGGGCCGTCAGCGGAGCCTGACAAGAAACCGTCCAGAGCTAAGGTAAATAAATAAATAAATAATACTGGACAGTTCACACAACATTATCTAGCCCCAAGCTAAGCAGAGCTTGTGCTATGGGTATTAGATAACTGATATACTTAATACAATATATTACATAGATAGATATTTTTTATTATACATAGAAAATACCCAGAACACCCTGAACAAATATCTGCGATCGCACAAATATTTGTTCCGAGGCGGGAATCGAACCCGCAACCTCCTGCGTCGCAGGCCAAGCTTCGCCCGCCGCGCCACAGAGGTCGTCAAGTAAAGTAAAGCAGCGAGCTGCACGGCTTCGTGGAATTTCGAATCGAGAGTGGCGCGGATCTGGTCTGACCAACGTATTGGGCTACGGCCTTGTCGCCTCTGTCCCTCAATTTTTCCAGTGATAATCAGCTTCTCTAAGTTGTAAGTCGAGAGGAGACTCGCTAAGCGCATGCTGGGGGCTGCAGAACCCGCCGGGAAAGCGCCGGCGGCGGAGCCTGATAAGAAGCCGTCCAGAGCTAAGGTGGGGTTTTACAGTTATTCGTATATTAGTGGTCAAATCAAATCATTTATTTGATTTAAATAGGGTTAAAATGTTCTTAAAATAGTTCCAAACAGTACCATTGATCAAAAGGGTTCTATTTTACCATTTTGGGTATGCAAATTACAGGTATGAACACATTATAGATTACAAGATTATTAATTACACATTATATTAATAAAGGTAATTAAAATACACATGGCAACAATATTAATAATAACAAAATACAAAACTAACCACTACAACTAAAAATTGACGACCTCTGTGGCGCGGCGGGCGAAGGTTCGCCTGCGACGCAGGACGTTGCGGGTTCGATTCCCGACTCGGAACAAATATTTGTGCGATCGCAGATATTTGTTCAGGGTTTTCTGGGTATTTTCTATATATATTAAAAATATCTATGTAATGTATCGTATTAAGTATATCAGTTCTCTCGTACCCATAACACAAGCTCTGCTTAGCTTGGGGCTATATAATGTTGTGTGAACTGTCCAGCATTGTTTTTTTATTAATTATTTATTTTATATGACGGTATGTGATGGTATGGTTACATACTAAGTATAGTTGTGATTCCATTACAGAACATGTTCGTATGGGGCTCGCTGCTGCTCAGCCTACTGGTTGGTGTGGCCAGTGTGCTCGTCTACAGATACAAGATACAGCATTGACGAACTGGCTTCAAATGATGACTTGTAAGTTTACTTTATTACAATACTAGCAGCGCCCCGCGGTTTCAC
The DNA here is from genome assembly GCA_932527175.1 of Operophtera brumata. Lineage (NCBI taxonomy): Eukaryota > Metazoa > Arthropoda > Insecta > Lepidoptera > Geometridae > Operophtera > Operophtera brumata. Next base: position 23,899,365 of record OW052225.1, read on the forward strand.
CCGCGTAAATCTCGATCCCGTGGGAATATCGGGATAAAAGTGTGCCTATGTGTTATTCCGGGAGTCCAGTTATCTCCATTCCAAATTTCATCCAAATCTGTAAAGCTGTTTCAGCGAAGTAACAAATACACTCACACACAATCTTTCGCATTTATAATATTAGTGTGATGATTTTACCCATATACAGAGTGTTACATAGTATCCCTATAAGCCCGGGGAGAGGGTATTCTACACATCATGGCGAATAACTTTAGTTCTACGACTTTTTAAATTTCGTAGTTTTTCATTCCTAAAATGCCTCGTACAAATCCTGAAATTCCTCCAGAAAAGTTACCTTACACAACATGAGGCAGCCCCACGTAAGGTACCTTAAAGTACCGTAACCTCCTCGTGTTGATTTACATAAATTTTTGGAGGAATTTCATGATTTTTAAGTGGCATATGTTTTTTTTTTTTTAACTTTAGTAGACGTTTGTTTGACCACGTTCTCACCTGTTGGTAAGTGACCGAAGATGGAGCACAAAGGTTTAGAAGGCACCTATTCACTCTAGCCTTGAAGAGACTCAGATTATAGTTTTCAGGAAAGGCGGACGACGACGGTAGTGTATTCCACTCCTTAGCAGTTCGCATTTCATGACATCGAAATTTAAAAAGTCTTAGAACGAAAGTTATTTGCCATGATGTGTAGAAATAAATATATAAATAATGCTGGAAGGTTAACACAACATTATCTAGGCCCAAGCTAAGCAGAGCTTGTGAAATGGGTACTAGATAACTGATATACTTAATACAATATATTACGTAGATAGATATTTTTTATTATACACAGAAAACAAATATCTGCGATCGCACAAATATTTGTTCCGAGGCGGGAATCGAACCCGCAACCTCCTGTGTAGAAATACCCTCTCCCCGGGCTTATAGGGATACTATGTTACAACCTTTATACATAGTTGGGGAATAAAGGTGTTGAGTGGCGACCACGTTGTGGATGACGCAGTGTAGGAAGGCTCTCGATGGACCGATGACGTTTAAAAGGTTGCAGTTTGTCGGTGGATGGAGGCGGTGCAAGAGTGGTCGTCGTGGCATTTTATGTGGGAGGCCTATGTTCAGCCGCGGACTTACCAGGATGATGATGACTGTACAAAAAACAACTCAAAAAAAAAATGTATGAGCAGACAGATGATTTTTGCGGTGAAATTACAGGCACATGAGACTTCATCTTTGCGTGTCAAAGTCGCGGGCGCAGTGGAATGCCACATAGGGCGCGTCCTATTTGGTGAATGTATTGTTAAAGGCAGAGGTTACCGCTGGTGAATGTATTGTTAAAGGCAGAGGTTACCGCTTAACATCAGGTGAGCCATTTGCTTGCTCTGTCAATAACAAAGATAACAAAAAAAAATGGTGTCACGTCCACGGTCCCTACGTGGCGTTAAACTCCCCCCCCAAGCTACGTCAAATATGAAAAGTCTCATGTGACTGTAATTTCATCAGTACCCTTTCCCTTCAAACTGGAACACAGCAATGTGAGCACTTCTGCTTTCCAGCAGAATTTGGTACGGTGGTAGTACTTCCCTTATTCAATCAGCATTCTTTAGGCCTCCATAGAATGCCACCGTGGGATTTGCCATAATCACCACGCTTGGCAGATGGATTGGTGATCACATTATGGGTTCCGGTGAAATTACAGGCACATCAGGCTTTTCATCTCTATGTCTCATGGTGGCGGGCGCAGTGCAATGCCACATAGAGCGCGTGTTAGGCGGACGTGACCTATGAGGCAATGTATTGTTAAAGGCAGAGGTTACCACTTAACATCAAGTGCTTATCTGCTTGATCTGTCATTCATATATATGACCAGCCCATTGCCACCTCAGCTTGCTAATCCGGTGGGCTATGTCAATGACTTTAGTTCTCTGTCGGATAATCTCATTACGGATTTATCTTTCAGAGAAACTCCGAGCATTGCCCTGATATTCCTTATTAGGATCTCTTATTTGGAGGAGGTTGCGGGTTTGATTCTCGCATCGGAACAAATATTTGTACGATCTGCAGATATTTGTTCAGATCTACTTTATTAAGTATATCAGTTATCTAGTACCCATAACACAAGCTCTGCTTAGCTTGGGGCTAGATAATGTTGAACTGTCCAGCATTATTTATGACATATTGTTTTTTTTTCAGGTAATTGATTCCAATGGTTATTGATCGGGGGAGGTGCACATATACTTAAGACCACTTATACCTAATAGATAAATATTGGTAGGCTTCTTAATAGCAGCTACAGGTCTTTGAGAGAATTTTCATCTATTTATGAATGTGAATACTCATTAAGAAGATATATTTTTATACGTTGTTTATTCCTACGCGCATTTTGTTAACAAAATAGGTTTCTTAAATGGTGTTTGCAGAATTAGTTTTTGAATTTATCAAATGGCTGCAAGAAATTGTGCCTGCACAGTTAAACTTGCAGATTGTGCCTGCACAGTTATACTTGTAGATTGTGCCTGCACAGTTAAATTTGTAGATTGTGCCTGCACAGTTAAACTTGCAGATTGTGCCTGCACAGTTATACTTGTAGATTGTGCCTGCACAGTTAAATTTGTAGATTGTGCCTGCACAGTTAAACTTGTAGATTGTGCCTGCACAGTTAAACTTGTAGATTGTGCCTGCACAGTTAAACTTGTAGATTGTGCCTGCACAGTTAAATTTGTAGATTGTGCCTGCACAGTTAAACTTGTAGATTGTGCCTGCACAGTTATATTTGTAGATTGTGCCTGCACAGTTAAATTTGTAGATTGTGCCTGCACAGTTAAACTTGTAGATTGTGCCTGCACAGTTATACTTGTAGATTGTGCCTGCACAGTTACACTTGTAGATTGTGCCTGCACAGTTAAACTTGTAGATTGTGCCTGCACAGTTAAACTTGTAGATTGTGCCTGCACAGTTAAATTTGTAGATTGTGCCTGCACAGTTAAACTTGTAGATTTCCAATTTCTTGGTCTTCCCGTATCTATAGTGCAACTTTATCAAAATGTTTGTACCTACAGGTCTAGCGCTTAAGAGGAAACACATGGGCCGTTTTCCCATACAAACATAGTCCCCTGTTTTCTCCCTGGATAATGCCAGCAAACCATTTTTTTTAGTTAAGCGACCTGTAATCAGGTCAGTTAAGTGACCTAGACCTGTAATATGTAGTTTTTTCTAGGCTTAAAACTGTTTATCAGGTTTGTATATAAATACTACATAATTGTGATGTTAAAACATATTCTGTAAATTTTTATGTATCTCTGTAAATATGTATGTTGTATTATTAGATTTGTAGTGACAAAATTTAGTTTTGTTTGACAAAATACTATTTCATACAGGTGCAAGTACAAATATTTGGCCACTTTATATACTATCTATATACATAGTTGATATTTTTCGATTATATATACTTAAAGTAAGATAAATAAAAATCATTCCAATTTTCGCTAAAAAGGTGCTTTAATTTCACGAAACTTGTGTTGAATCTGCATTTATTTTTATAGAGCAGATCAAATAAAACAAAATGTTAGAAAAAAATAGATATATATACATGTTAAACATTTGTTTGGTGTTAGGGTTACACTACTTTATGTAAAAAATAAATGGTGGTTCCGTATTCAGTTAATAAAAGAAATGAACAAACATAGCGTTTTATTTCTATCAACAATCCCGTCACGTTATGAACAAGACGAGGCTAAATAATTGAACGAGCGAAGCGTGTTCGTTCTAGTGAACTTGGAAGAATCGGCGTTTGTATGTAGGTGTGTATGTTTGTCCGAAAAAAACTCCCTAACATTTAATCCGATTGGAAAAATCCTAACTAAAAACAAATGATTTATTTCACTAAAGCTACATTATCCCTGAGTGATATAGGCTTGTTTTTTGTTAGCTTTCGCCTGCGGCTACGCTCGCGTTGTGTATTTCCACTCTACTGCGCAACGGTTGAGCGGATTTTGGTGATGTTTGTTGTGGATGGATTCTTGCACTGACTGCTTTTTCGACAAATGCGACAAATTTGCGAAAAATGAAGGCGCGGGCAAAAGGCTAGTGTTTTATAGTTTAGGATCATTAATATAGGTAAGTAGGTAGAAGGTTCAGTGCAAGGCTGTACAGCGAGCTATGGAGCTATGCTCGGAGTTTCGAGATTTCGGAGATCCGAAATGAGATTATCCGACAGAGAACATAGTCCACTTGACAATAGCCCACCGGATTAGCAAGCTGAAGTGGCAATGCGCTGGTCATATATTATGCCGAAGAACCGACAACCGTTATGATAAGCGAGTTCTTGAGTGGAGACCGCGTCTTGGCAAACGTAGCGTGGGGCGCCCTCTGGCTAGGTGGAGCGATGACCTACGAGAGGCGGCGGCTGAAAGTAGATGAGAAGAGCCGAACAACGGGCTCAGTGGCGCGTATTGGGAGAGGCCTATGTCCAGCAGTGGACTAGTGTGGGGTGATGAAATATAGGTAGGTACTAATTTGACAAATAAACAATATTTTGTTAGATAAAATACATTTATTTACAGAAATAATAATATAAGAGGTATGTACATAATAACAAAAATACAAATGTAACAGTTGACCTATCTGAGGACTGTTGCAAACGGTCTTAAGGTAGCTCAACTGATCCAAATCACTACCAGACTAATGGAACTGCGTCACTAAGATGTTCGCTGCATTGCCACGCTGAATGGCAATACTAATGCAAAATAATATCTTATAACTACATACATAGACACACGCCTTTTTCCCCGAAAGGGTAGGCAGAGCCTCAAATGGGCCTCTTTTCACATTGGGCTATTTGAGCTCGTCGCCGCCATTGCTTCCCACGACTGACTCTGCTTACGCTTTCTTCCAGTAATAACACATTCCTTAATAAGCTAGCAGCCAGGACAAATCTTTTACCAACAAATCTTAAAAAACAAGTCATTTTTATATTTTAGTAGTAGTAGAGCTTTTTTGTGAAAGAGTTCGTCCGGGGAAGTACTACCACCATACCTATTTCTGCCGCAAAGCAGTAGTGCTCGCATTGCTTTGTTCCGGTTTGAAGGGTAAGGGTGCCGGTGAAATTACAGGCACATGAGACTTTTCATCTTTATGTCTCAGGGTGGCGGGCGCAGTGCAATGCCACATAGGGCGCGTCCTAGGTGGACGTGACCTATGAGGTAATGCACTGTTCATGTTCATAGGCAGAGGTTACCGCTTAACATCAGGTGGGCCATCTGCTTGTCCCGTCATACAAGGAGTAAAAAAAAAAAAGGTAATAATTGGTAATACACGGTTCAACAATCTATTAAGTATTTTTTTATGCTATTGGTTCTTGGTAAGTACTACATACATACATAGACACACGCCTTTTTGCCCGAAAGGGTAGGCAGAGCCTCAATGGGCCTCTTTTCACTGTTCGTTCCACCATCGTAGGATATAGACGTGACGAGTGGTGAGTACTTGTTCATAGAATATCTACTATTCTAAGCTAAAATAAAGGCAGCCTATTTTTTTTTTCTAAGTTAAATTTATTTAGTTACTGTTCTAAGACGGAATGAAGGCACTCCGGAGTAGTATCTAATAAATATATACAATATTGTGAATATCCTAATTTATAATCTAAGCTTACTCAGTCTGTGCGGAAAGAGAATAGGCGCGGCAAAATAACGGAACTAACATTATTTGAAAGTAGTTCACATAACTACAAATTCATTGTTAGTAGTAGCACAGATAACATAATACAATACTAGGTAGTAGAGCTTTTTTGTTTAAGAGTTAGTCCGGGAATGTACAATCAACATACCTATTTCTGCCACAAAGCAGTAGTGCTCGCATACCATGGTACTGGGAGTTCCAGATACTCACGATACAGGGAATCCTAGTGTGGGATCAGGACTATGTATGTGACTGTTAGGTGTTGTGTTGTGTTGTGTTATGTTATGTTACATACATTTTGTTACTAGTAGAGCTTTTTTGTGAAAGAGTTCGTCCGGGAAAGTACTACTACCATACCTATTTCTGCCGCAAAGCAGTAATGCTCGCATTGCTGTGTTCCGGTTTGAAGGGTAAGAGTGCCGGTGAAATTACAGGCACATGAGACTTTTCATCTTTATGTCTCAGGGCGGCGGGCGCAGTGCAATGCCACATAGGTTGCATCCTAGGTGGACGTGACCTATGAGGTAATACACTGTTCATAGGCAGAGGTTACCGCTTAACATCAGGTGGGCCTCTTGCTTGATCCGTCATCCAAGTAGTATAAAAAAAAAGAAAAAAAAATGTCTTTCCTTGTATTTTATGCAGTATTTGCTAACTTCCTCCTTGACGGTCGGCATTTCCAGGTATTCATGTATTTCTGTGTTCCTCACAAACCAGTGTTATACTACTTGAATGACGGAACAAGCAAGAGTCCCACCTGATGTTAAGCGGTAACCTCTGCCTATGAACAGTGCATTACCTCAAAGGTCACGTCCACCTAGGACGCGACCTATGTGGCATTGCACTGCGCCCGCCACCCTGAGACATAAAGATGAAAAGTCTCATGTCAATTTCATTTTTTTTTGTAATTTTTAGTGTGCGCTTGAGACAGTTCTAAGGGCAATATTTTGAAATCTTTGGAGGATTTCAATATTGGAGTTGCTAGTTGAACCCCAAAGTTCTATTCCGTAGGTCCAGATCGGCTTTGACAGCCTAACACGTGTATCACAACCTGCGTTTGTAACTCGCATACCGAGCTAGCCAGCTAGTAACATGCGTCAACACTTCAACACTCGCTATAGTCCCCAGCGCCTGCACAGTGAATAGAACAGCCACGAAGTCGTAGAGTAGCTTAGGAGAGAAGACCGACCACACGTACAGATGGTGGCGGAAGACCGTCGCCACGCCGCAGTAGACCACGAGGCAGTAGACGCGATGCGCCGCGAATATGTTGACGGCTTGCCATACTTCATGTAGATACCTGTGGAAAATTATTGATATTTTAAGATCATCACGCTGAGTGGATAGGATAATCTACCTACTCCGCATTCTGCTGAGCTGTATGCCATTTTGACGCGTTTTTTTTTTCCATTGTTAATTTGTTTCGGACAGTCTGGATGCGTGGGACATTTTTTTTTAAATTATTAAATTTAGATTTGAATTTGTTGTTAATTTTTTAATGTATGTATTTTATTTATAACTTAAGTGTCTAAATTATGTTTTTGTATCTGTTTTTTATGTTTTTGTTGTTATTTTTTATTTATTTTTCTGCTTTTGTCCTACTGTATTCCTAGTATTCTGTTTTATTTTATTTTTATTTATTGAACATGATTTACAACATATGTTTCTTACATTTAGTTTTTAAAAACTATATTAGGTTTATCGTAACACTAGGTCTGTTTGTTCTGTTTGTTTTTTGTTATGTGCCAAATAAATGTTTTTCATTTCATCGAAATACAGGTCGTCCGTAGACTATGTGACATGAAGAGAAAGTACCTTAAATATTGTAGATACGATATTTTGCTGAAACGAGACTTTGTTTTATGTTTGAAACTTAGTAATACTGCATTCTAAGATTTTGTAAAAATTACTTGTTTCGTATGGGAATCGAACTAAATTAAATAAAAAAAAAACTTTTAAAACGAAGGAATAACCTAAAATTCATCATTTTAATTTTTCATTTAATCGGTTTGACTTCCAAACGAAGCAAATAATTTTTAGAAAATCTTTGAATGCAGTATCACTAAGTTTTGAAAATACTTTTATTTATTTAATAAATAAAAGTAAAATAAAGTCTCTTTTTAGCAAAATATCCTATCTACAATATTTAAGGTACTTTCCCTTCATGTCGCATAGTCTTGGGACGTCCTGTATATAAAATCGTTACGTGACTGACAGCCTAAACCGTAAGTCCCAGGTATCTGAAACTTGGAGCGTACGTTCCTTTTGTGGTCTAATGGCATAGCATAGCATAATTACAGAGAATCACTTCGAGAAAAATTTAAAGAAATAAATATCTTGACATTTCCATGTCAATATATTTATGAAAACCTGATGTATGTTCGCAAAAATATAAACTTGTTTAGTAAAAAAAGCGACAATCATAATGTAAATACTACGCTGTTCCCACTATCAGGCTTCATAAAGTTAGTAAATCGTTTAAAGGACAATGTGTACGCTTCTATAACAAGATCCCAAGCGACGTGCTAGAGTTGTCGATAAACAAATTTAAAAACTTAATCAAAAATAAACTTTCTAAAAAAGCGAACTATAAAATCTCAGATTATTTAGATGTTAATAAAGCTTAGGTCAGTTCAGCCGTTTTGAGTTACAAACAGTCAAACAGTATTATTTTATCTGTGCCCAAACATTTTAACTTTGTAATTTATGATATTAAAATAAAATAAAAAATGTTGGCTGTTCACACAACATTATCTAGCCCCAAGCTAAGCAGAGCTTGTGTTATGGTTACTAGATAACTGATATACTTCATACAATATACATTAACCCAGAACACCCTGAAAAAATTTCTGCAGATTGCACAAATATTTGTTACGAGACGGGAATCGAACCCGCAACCTCCTGCGTCGCAGGCGAATCTTCGCCCGCCACTCCACAGAGGTCGTGAAATTAGTGGGAATATTAGTGGGAAGTAGGATCAAAAAGCACTTACTGTTGCCAACTCTTCGCGTTTGCAGCTATAGTGCAGAACAGCAGGGCTCCAGCTAACGCCGGCCCGGCGTACGCGTGGAGCCCCATCCGCATAGCGACCCTCACGGGGCAGTACTCCCGGAGCCCTACGTACCCTGAGCCGAGGTCCACGGACGCGAGACTGTTCGAGTTACCCTGTCACAAAAAAAAATTCAGTATAGCTAATTATCATCATCATTTAGTTGTTAGTAGAGCATTTTTGTGAGAGTTCGTCTTATACAACAGAGTTTTTTTTATACAACTTGGTATGACAGATCAACCCCACCTGATGTTAAGCGGTACCCTCTGCCTATGAACAGTGCATTATCACTTAGGTCACTTCCACCTAGGACGCGCCCTATGTGGCATTGCACTGCGCCCGCCACCCTGAGACATAAAGACGAAAAGTCTCATGTGCCTGTAACACATCAATGCGAGCACTACTGCTTTGCGGCAGAAATAGGTATCGTCTTTTCCCACCTGTTCTGTTGAGGTAGTACTACCCCGGACGAACTCTTTCACAAAAAAGCTCTACTACTACTCCTACGAGTACTACAACTACAGAATAATTGAACACATATTTTAGGATTTTTCAAAATAAATCTTAAAAAGGGGTAAAAACGGATGAAAAGGTTTTTAGTTTTTTTGTGATGTGATACTTAGCAAATCATGGGCATTCACATAATCCTACTAATATTATAAACGCGAAAGTTTGTAGGATGGATGTATCTTTGTTACTCTTTCACGTAAAAACTACTGGATGGATTTGGATTAAATTTGGAATGGAGGTAACTGGACTCCCGGAATAACACATAGGCACATTTTTATCCCGATATTCCCACGGGATCGAAACTTACGCGGGTGAAACCGCGGGGCGCTGCTAGTTATAAATAAAAATAATAAATTAAATGTACCTGATAAAAGAAAAACAGCACACCAATCCAGATATGAACAAGCGTTTTACTCAGCACATCGACCACATCTGTCTTCCGCAACGATTTGGTGTCCAGCAACTTATGCTCCATACAGATAGTCGTCAACTTACAAGTCACATATATACTTGGCACCATAACAACATTGTGAGGCCTCATTAGTAACGACACTATTAACATCATAGTATTTAGCATAAGATGTAACAGTGACCGAGCTAGAGATAGCTTCACATCCTCGATATTCCAAGGCTCTTGAACAACAGATTCTAAATAATCTTCAACTTTTTCTTTGGGCGTGTAGTAGTCAAATGTATTTGTAGTAAGCTTATTAGTAGGCTGGGATACTTTGATGCCGCAGACTTTGAAAATCCCCACAAATGATAGAATTTCTATAACGAACTGGGCGATTAAAGCTCCCCAGATCACATTAACGATGGACACGTGGTCCCAAGTCTTGATAACGTCAAGAGGGGAGATAGTGAGGGCGGAAGAGGCGATTCTATAGCAGAATATAGCGGCTACAGAGACGGTAGTTAGAATTGTGTGAATATGCTTTAAATTGTTGGTGTGACTGAGGTTTATGTAGCATACAACAGCGGTGGCGACGGTTCCTGCAAAAATTAAATGATTTTATTACTAAAACAATTACGTTTGATATTCTAAAACGACAAAATAAAGAAATTAAGTTTTTTATAATTATCTCGCAGGACAGAGAAAAGCGCCATCTCTGGAAATAGTTGGGTACTGCTATATGATCGGGGTAAATAAAAAACACATTATTGTTTTCAAACAGCGCCATCTCTTGAGGTTTTATTGACCTATTGATTCTTGACCTATAAAAAATAAGTTTTATTATGTTTTTAAGTACAGCTTGTAATATAAAATTTACATGTGCCCCAAAAAATCCGTACCAGCGGGAGTCGAACCCGCATCTTCGCCTGTAATCGGCGATGCCTTCACCAGTTCGGCCATAGAACGAACTATAACGCTGGAGGCGAAATTTGTGGGCACTATCAACTCTGCTATAGCGCCGATGGGAGCCATCTTCAGGTGTTTCAAAGGAAACCTTCTGTTCAATGTCCGAAATTAGTTCGAACCATTGACAAGAGATGACACCACTGCTATTTCATCAAAGTTTATTATTTTACAAGATTTTATTTAACTTGCAATTGCAATGTATGTACGTTTGTCCGGGTGGAATCTTGCAACTGAATTTTAAAGCAGGTATCCTCAACCGATTAAGAATATATTTGGCATACCTGTCAAGTTCTGATGACAATGCAATATTATGGTGACAGCGAGCTGATCTGATGATGGAGACGGAAGGTAGACAACGGAACTCCTCGAGGGATAATAGTAGACTGGCCGTGTGTAGGCTCATTTTGTTAAGCACACGGTTACGATCACTAATTTTATTAAAGCTTGTATTGAAAAATACATTTTTCACAAAAAAAATATGGATTAAAAATTTCAATGTGACACACATTTAAATTTAATGTTATACATAAAGTGTTGTTTGCACTTGAAAAATAATAAACTTTTGGTTTTCTTCCTAAAAATGTTTATTTATTTATTTATTTTTTTGCGTAGAATTATTTTATCAGTGGTACTACTTAAAATTACAAACCATGGATATAGAAGAGCGGTATCTCCTAACACAAGCATATTTTTTCCTTAAAAGGAGACTCCAAACCCTGAATGCAAAATTGTAGAGTGTATGAGGCGGTGTAGTTCTATCTTACCTATGACTAGATGCGCCTGTAGATATAAGGCGTTCTCAGGGGCATTCAGCCAGTCGGCCGTGTCTTGTAGGAACAGCCACCTGTCTCCCGTCTGATTCATTCTATCTTACCTATGACTAGATGCGCCTGTAGATATAAGGCGTTCTCAGGGGCATTCAGCCAGTCGGCCGTGTCTGGTAGGAACAGCCACCTGTCTCCCGTCTGATTCATTATATCTTACCTATGACTAGATGAGCCTGTAGATATAAGGCGTTCTCAGGGGCATTCAGCCAGTCGGCCGTGTCTGGTAGGAACAGCCACCTGTCTCCCGTCTGATTCATTCTGTCTTACCTATGACTAGATGCGCCTGTAGATATAAGGCGTTCTCAGGGGCATTCAGCCAGTCGGCCGTGTCTGGTAGGAACAGCCACCTGTCTCCCGTCTGATTCATTATATCTTACCTATGACTAGATGCGCCTGTAGATATAAGGCGTTTTCAGGGGCATTCAGCCAGTCGGCCGTGTCTGATAGGAACAGCCACCTGTCCCCCGTCTGATTCATTATATCTTACCTATGACTAGATGCGCCTGTAGATATAAGGCGTTCTCAGGGGCATTCAGCCAGTCGGCCGTGTCTGGTAGGAACAGCCACCTGTCTCCCGTCTGATTCATTGTCCTCAAATACCTGCAAATGTATCGAAAAATTCAAATGTTAATAGTTTAATTGACATGTTTGGGACTAACATTGAAGGGAAACAGTAAGCACCATCATTTAAACAAGTAATAATATTGTAATTATTATAAAAACCCTCAACGCAATGAAACGGCTGGAACGATTTTGATCAAACATAGCTAAGAACAATCCCGACTAATTTACCTTTCAAACAAAAAAATAAAATAAAATCGGTTCTTCCGTTCGGGAGCTACGATGCCACAGACAGACACACAGACACACACGCAGGCACACACACACACAGTAACATACACAGACACGTTAAACTTATAACACCCCGTCGTTTTTGCGTCGGGGGTTACAAAATAATAAAGTTGCAAAAATACATTATAGAAAAAAAAATACTTAAAAATTCTTATTTTTGTCTGTTTAATTACGGCGTTATGTTAAAATGTTGGAGTCGTTGCGTTACACGCTCACTCAATAACGGTAAAGGTTACAAACTGAATATTAACACGGTAATTACTTGAGCATGTTATCTAAATAAATCAAGAACAGAAACACGATTGGTAAACCTTTTCTCAATAAAATTATTTCATAAAATAAGCCCTCCTAAAACTCGTTTTAGGTCCCTCCTTACTGCCGGAGGAGTAGAAATATACAACACAGTAAAAGCATAGACTAACTAAACACAGTAGACTGCCAATCTCATACAAGAAAACGTGCATCGCTAAAGGATTGCCTACAATGACGCTAGATGTCGCCGAGTGCTTTGAATCTGCTATAAATACTTTTTACATGTATTCTAATATATCGATAGACAATAGTTTCATAATTAAAAAATAAAATATAAATTTAATTGTTTATTTTTAAAGAATTTACGGAGATTAGTTAATTGGTTTAAAATGCTGGTTGAATGATTCCCAGGCTATTTGCCAGCGCCATCTAGAAATAGCCTGGAATTTGTCCTTTTTTGAGTCACAAAATTTTGTTCTATGTTAGCTGTCTATTGTGTTTAGTTAGTCTATGGTAAAAGTTGCACTAACCTGTGTAATGCAATAAGCAGAACCCATTTCGGCAATATCTCCATCCCCACTTCACTGATCCGTTGCTTCAGCTCGGGTTTATCCTGCACTTCCGTCGCGCCAACCAAATGCTTACTCAAATACATAACCACGAGCACTATAGTCCTTATCAGTACAAAAAACATAAGCGTATTCCAGAAGAAATACCACGTCATATGTTCCTCTTCTATAAAACTCGTGCCGAAGAACGACCAAGACTGGAACAGAGTTCCCGTTATAAGTAGATAGTCTATTGCGTTCAATTCTCTAAAGGTCGACAGGTCTGTGATCTTTTCTATACCTGCTTTTACTATAAAGTAAGTAGTAGTGAACGCACAGCCTATTAAAATAAACGCTGTGGCCCAGATAGGGTTGAACGAACACATTTTAGATTTGGTCTCAGTGATGTAGCAAGATATAGTGAGGGAGATAGTGACTATGATAAGGATGACTATAAAAGCAACGATGGAGCCCGCTTTAGTAGTTCTGTGATGGCCGTGGCGAGGGAAGGTTCTGCGTTGGGTTTCGGGTTGCATCGAGTATAGGGCGACGCAGATTAGTGATGTTACAATCTGAAAAGGAAATAAACTCATAAACATTTGCAAACAATTTGAATTACTTGTATGACGGAACAAGCATATGGCCCACCTGTTGTTAAGCCGTAACCTCTGCCTTTAACAATGCATTACCTCATAGGTCCACCTAGGACGCGCCCTATGTAGCAATGTACTGCGCCCGCCACCCTGAGACATGAAGATGAAAAGTCTCATGTGCCTGTAATTTCACCGGCACCCTTACCCTCCCAACCGGAACACAGCAATGCGAGCACAGCTGCTTTGCGGCAGAAATAGGTTAGATAGATTTAAAAAAAAAAAACGTAGCGATTACATGGCACTCACAAAATACAGTAGGACGATCGCCAGGACAATGGAATACATGTCGAACTCAACAGTGGACTCTGTTAGGTATTTGGCCATCTCTCCGAGGGACTCCTCGTAGAACTCCTTGGCTATCTTGGCGGCACTCTGCTCTCCGGTCGCTAGGAAATGAGCAAACTGCTTCTCGGCCCTTTGGAATTGTTTATAGTACTCTGGAAAAATCAAATGTAAATCATAATAAAGTAACTTTTTACACGCTTATTTAATGCAATGTATGTATGTTTGTTCGGGTGGAATCTTGCAACCGAATTTTAAAGCAGTTATCCTCAACCGATTGAGCTGAACTTGGCATACCTGTCAAGTTCCGATGACAATACAATATTATGGTGACAGCGAGCTGATCTGATGATGGAGACGGAAGGTGGACAGAGGAACTCCTTGACGGATAATAGTAGACTGCCCGTGTTTAGGCTAATTTTGATCAGCACACCGTTACGATAACTAATTTCATAAAAGTATGTATTGAAAAATAGATTTTTCACAAAAAAACTTATTAAACAAATAAACGGCTTATTACCACTGTTTTTCGACGTTTTGCAGACGTTTCGACATTGAGGTCAGAAGCCACAGTGAACAGTGGTAATTAGCCTTTTATTCATTTAAAATAATACCCAACCACGACAATTTCAATTCAGTAAAGTTACCTATTCATGGATTTTTCAAAAACTTTTGAATGGCTTTCTAATTATTATTTTTATAATAAAACAATCGAATTAGAGTTTGATATAATGTGGGTACACATTTTATCGTCTTCAATGATCGATAATCAGTGATAGATGTGATTATAACTAAGAATACAGCTAATAATACATACGTTGCCACACAGGGTTCCAGGGTTGGTCCCTTTCTTTTCATAATTTACAAAACTAAGCTCGCCTTTGTACATGTCTGCTAACTCTTATGTAAGTTTATGTGGTTCCTTGTGTCAAATAAGGAACAAATCATCATAATCATCATCATCATCTTCTGAAGTCCACTGCTGGACATATGCCTGCCACCTCTATCCACCGCCTTCCTCCGATCTCTATAATGTCCTTGGTTCATCGAAAGGGGCATTCCTCTTTTGCGTAGCCGGACCCGGGACGGGCGAGGGGGGGGGGGGGGGGGGAGCACGAGGGGTAACCTTTCTTCTACAACGTTTATCAGTTATGCAAGCTATAAGCCTACCAATAGCCTTTTTTTTAACTTCTTGAATGACGGAACAAGCTGATGGCCCACCTGATGTTAAGTGGTAACCTCTGCCTTTAACAATGCACTGCCTCATAACATCTAGTATGCAAAGGTTAAGTTCACCTAGGACGCACCCTATGTGGCACTGCACCGCACCCGCCACCCTGACACAGAGATGAAAAGTCCGGAACACAGCAATGAGAGCACTAGGTACTGCTTTGCGGCAACAACTGGTACGGAGTTAGTACTTCACTCAACGAACTCTTTCACAAAAAAGCTCTACTACTACTAAAATAATGCTTTAATGTAATACTACCTTTATAATGCGAACTGCTAAGGAGTGGAATACACTACCGTCGTCTGTCTTTCCTGAAAACTATAATCTGGGTCTCTTGAAGGCTAGAGTGAATAGGTGCCTTCTAGACCTTTGTGCCAACAGGTGAGATAGTGGTCAAACATAGGACTATCTATATCAAAAAAAAAACTTATATGTGAAATCTCACCCAAATCCGTAGGAACACCTTGCTTAGCGTTATGCGACGCTATAACATGCAGCAGGTACAGGTGTTGGCGCATGTCTATAGGGATCAGCGAGGGTAGGATGCGGCCGGCGCTGTCGCCGGGAGGCGGCGCGTTCAGCAGCCACGCTATGGTCGGCGCGAGGTCCACCTGAGCCACTGTAGGGCCCGGCCCAGCCCTGGAATTAAACACACACATAAACGTAGCGTATACATGTGTTTAATAGGTCCAAGATTAGTTAAAAAATACGACCTGTACGCTAATGCCAACACACATCCAGACGTGTATATTGAAAGTATACAATAACAGTAAGCACAGGTAGGGACTGCTCGCGTATAGTTTCAAGTATTTTTAGAAACTATACACGATTTCTGCGTATCTGTCGTGTATACTTCCTGACGCTGATTCAGTGAATTAGTTAAGAGATTATACAAACCTAGAACCAACATGTTCTGACATTTCGAGTGCCAGTACTGCATGGATTTAAAACATTAGAGAACAGTGATCACCACGTGAGCTGCGAGCGAGCCAAAGCCGAGCGGGCCCTAGATACTTACGGGTGTGGACACACGAAGTCGCTGCTCTTAACTACAACGAGCGGCACCAGCACCTCGGCCGGGGTGGCGCCCTCGTGCCCGCCAGCGTGCCTCATACTGTGCTCTACAAGTGATACTTACGGGTGTGGACACACGAAGTCGCTGCTCTTAACTACAACGAGCGGCACCAGCACCTCGGCCGGGGTGGCGCCCCCGTGCCCGCCAGCGTGCCTCATACCGTGCTCTACAAGTGATACTTACGGGTGTGGACACACGAAGTCGCTGCTCTTAACTACAACGAGCGGCACCAGCACCTCGGCCGGGGTGGCGCCCCCGTGCCCGCCAGCGTGCCTCATACCGTGCTCTACAAGTGATACTTACGGGTGTGGACACACGAAGTCGCTGCTCTTAACTACAACGAGCGGCACCAGCACCTCGGCCGGGGTGGCGCCCCCGTGCCCGCCAGCGTCCCTCATACCATGGTCTCCGCATATGAACAGGATGCCTTTACGATCCTGAAAGCACAACATCACTGTATTTTATTGATGTTTGTGGCATCACTTAACTAGGCCAATTGTAAACCAGCGCTGCACTAAACCTAGGTCTGGTGCAGCATATCCTGAGACAGGGACCTGTTTGACCCCACACAACACACATCGATGCCTTCCTACCTACTTATCAACTTATAACTTAACTAAGTTCATATTCGGGTTTTTTTGTATACTACCTAGTTGCTTAGTAGTAGATTTTTGTTTTTTGTTTTATGTGAATTATGTGCTATGTGTTTGTTTTGTGTATTGGAGGAAATAAGTAAATTTTCTTTATTTTTCTTTTTACACAGTCATC
Source organism: Operophtera brumata (assembly GCA_932527175.1). Classification (NCBI taxonomy): domain Eukaryota; kingdom Metazoa; phylum Arthropoda; class Insecta; order Lepidoptera; family Geometridae; genus Operophtera; species Operophtera brumata. The sequence goes on from OW052225.1 coordinate 23,916,442, forward strand.
ATGATGCGGTAGTCGAGCTGGACATTTGCGGACGGTATCGAGCCACCTCCATCCACCGAGTACCTGCAACCGTTATAATGTCGTCGGTACACCGAGTGGAAAAGTTCCTACACAGCGTCGACAAAATGAAAAAAAAAAAGAAAAAGAATTCTGACGAAATAAATATATTTGTATTTGTCGTCCGGTTCGTGGTCACAACTCTACAACCTTTATCCCCCAGCGATTGTAGATTCTGCAAACTAGATGACCTGCCCATTGCCACTCCACTCCAACTAGTTAATTCTGTTAACTATGTCGGTGACCATGGTTCTTCAATAAAAAATCACATTATTTTTTGCTCTCACTGTAGGCAAACGGTTTTTTTTGTAACTACTTGAATGACGGAACAAGCATATCACCTGATGTTGAGTGGTAACCTCTGCCTTTAACAATGCATTACCTCATAGGTAACGTCCACCTAGGACGCACCCTATGTGGCATTGCACTGCGCCCGCCATTCTGAGACATAAAGATGAAAAGTCTCATGTGCCTGTAATTTCACCGGCACCCAGACCCTTCAGACCTGAACACAGCAATGCGAGCATTACTGCTTTGCGGCAGAAATAGGTATGGTAGTAGTACTTCCCCGGACGAACTCTTTCACAAAAAAGCTCTACTACTAACAAAATATATGTAACATAACATAACACGTACATAGTCCTGGGGCCTTATTCTCGAAATCGTGAGATCGATCAAAACGGCGTGATGACGTCATATCTCGCTTAAAAAACTTACTTTGCTATTCTCAGCATCTCGCAGACAATCGTGTGGTATTTACCATGTGGGATAGGTTTTATCATTCGAGATGCGTCGAGTCAAAATTGCTTCTTTCGATTTGGTGTATGTAACAAAATAAAATTAGCACTAAACCAATCAATTAAAATTTATAACAATCTAATAATTTCGATCTCGCATGTTTCTTGCCCATCTCAAATGCAAAAATCTCGCTCATTCAAAAATATCGTTACTTGTCGTGAAAGAATGTCAAGCGATTACATAATTTTTACATAAGTTCTAAAATCACACAAAATCAAAACACAATATTGTCACATCTACAAATTTGTAAATTTTTTTTGTGAAAAGTTTACGGCTCATTCTGTGTTATTTTAATTTCACTTCACACCACACGTTAACTTTATTTCGCACACAACACAACACACTAATTTCAGTTGATTGACTGACGGAGTAAGTACGGACTTTGAATGACAGACAGAACTCGCATGATTTTTAGATCTCACATGCTAAAGACCACACGTTGTATCTCGTACCAATTTCGTTCGAGATATAAAACTGTGAGATGCCTAGAATATACGTGACGTCATCAAATCGATTAGGTCAATCTCACGATTTCCAGAGTGAGGTGATTAGTGGTTGATTTAGTTAGGAAACTAGCACTTGATTAAAACTATGAATTTATTTATGCTGTTAAACCTTATTTTCAAAATAATTAGGCCCTATTTTTGAAAAAACAAATTAATAATCGCGAATAGTCGAATAGTTTTCTCCCAATTAATCGATGATCGTAGCCATCTTGCTTGAAAAAACGCGTGAGCGAGGTTTTTCACTCGAGATTTCCAAGAATCAAGAGAGATGAAAACTGCGAGGCGTTAAACATCTCGCTTGAAACGAGAATTAGGCCCCTGATCCCACACTAGGATTCTGTGTCGTGAGTATCAGGAACTACGAGTACCATGGTACCATAACACCCAGACCCGGAACTAATATTTGCAGATCATACAAACATTAGTCACACAGCGTGAATCGAACCCGCAACCTCTCGCATCTCAGCCGGCTACTCGCCCGCCGCGCCACAGAGGTCCGCGATCACCAATCCGCCTGCCAAGCGTGGTGATTATAGTAAATCCCCCCCCCCCCCCTCCCGCTCGTTAAAGGTGGAAGCTCTCGCTTGAGGCGCGAAATTCAAATTTGTTGGTGTTTTTTGCCCATTGCAGCTCATCAACACTTCTTTAGATAGCGAAAGTTGATTTCGCGAGATCTAGGAGACTTAACACATATGTTTTAATTGATAGTATCTCATATATTTATAATTAAATAATTGTAGGTTGTTGTATTGTTTGTAATAGTAATAATAATTGTAGCTCAGTATTGTAGCTGCTTGTGTTGTACATCAGTTTAGCTACAATCCCCCTAAACAAATTTTTGTGTTTTTTTTTGTTAGTGGTATCGTATCTAAACTGATGATATTTATGAGATACTATCAATTAAAACATATGTGTTAGGTCTCCTAGTTCTCGCGAAATCAACTTTCGCTATCTGAAGAAGTGTTGATGAGCTGTAATGGGCAAAAAACACAAAAAAAAAGAATTTCGCGCTGCAAGCGAGAGCAACCTCTGTGGCGCAGCAGGCGAAGGTTGGCCTGCAACGCAGGAGGTTGCGGGTTCGATTCTCGCCTCGGAACAAATATTTGTGCGATCGCAATTATTTGTTCAGGGTGTTCTGAGTATTTTCTATGTATAATAAAAAATATCTATCTATTTAATGTATTGTATTAAGTATATCAGTTATCTAGTACCCATAACACAAGCTCTGCTTATCTTGGGCAAGCTAATGTTGTGTGAACTATCCAGCATTATTTATTTATTTATTATCTACCTTTAAACCTGGTGAAGGCCTCGTTCATCAGTGGACGGCTAAGGCAGTTGATAACTCACCCATTTCAGCATAGCCTCGAATATTTTCTTCACAACTGCGTCCATTTCTAACAACTTGGGCTTTATTTTGTCACTTCTCGCGCCTTCCAAATGTCCGATGTGGTCGAGCCCTAAGTAGTGTAGGACTAGGAAGTCAAAATTTGTTTTATTTTTCTCATCTACTTTGAGTACTTTGTCTAGATGTCTTGTAACGTTGTTATCTACCTGAAATGCAAAGTTAGACACACTCAAATAGATGCACTAATAAAGACCTACAAGATCCTAAACAACCACTACAGTATACCAGATTTATCATAGACACTATATAATATACCATGAACAATAATATAGGACTCAGAGGACACTCGCTGAAGCTGCAACGCGGGCCAAGTACCAGCAATCCGAGGATGAGGTGCACATATTGCCCAATCGCTATGTGCACACTTGGAACCGGCTACTAGACTCAGTGATCAGTGCCCCAACAGTGAATTCTTTCAAAAATAGACTTGACAAACATTCAAAGTGCACTGATAAGGACTAAGATATACACGCATCAGCTCCGAGAGCTGCCTGTGTATTATAAATAAATAAATAATAATAAATTGCTTATAAATAAAACACTAAAAACCAAAATTTAATTAAGGCGCTACATAATAATATAATTATTGCCCAATCGCGTCGTGCGCACTTGGAACCGGTTACTAGACTCGTGCCCCCTCAGTGAATTATTTCACCAATCGTGTTTCTAGTCTATGATTTATTTAGATTACATCCTCAAGTAATTACTCTATTATTATCAAGTTTGTAACCTTTACTGATAGTGAGTGAGAATGTAACGCAACGACTCCAAAATTTTAACATAGCGTTTTAACTTACTAATCATCTGGTCTAGTTATATTTATGACCTCATCATCATCATCCACAGCCTGACTTCACCCACTGCTGAGTATAGGCCTCTCTTTGCCTGTGCCATTCCTTACGGTCCCACGCCAGTCTCATCCAGGTTCGGCCGCGACGCATGCGATATCGTCTGCCCATCTCGCTGCTGGACGACAAACGTTTCTGTACCCAGTTCTTGGGCGCCATTCAGTTAGCGCCTTACTCCACCTATCGTCACCTCGTCTTGCCAGGTGTCCTGCCCAACTCCATTTTAGTTCCGTTATACGATTCCCAACATCTTTGAGCTTCGTTCGACTTCGTATCTCAACGTTGGGAACACGGTCTATAAGCTTGATGCCGAGCATGGCGCGTTCCAGGGCTCTCTGTGCAACTCTCATCCTGTACACAGCCTCCTGCGTGAGCATCCATGTCTCGGCACCGTAAGTCATGGTAGGCAGAACACACTGGTTATAAAGACGGGTCTTCAGACATTGTGGAATTTCAGCGGACTTAAGAATGTCGTCCAGTTTGCTGAACACCGCCCATCCAAGTTGTATCCTTCTTGCGATCTCCTTGTTTTGATGTTCTTTGCCAAAGGATAGAATATGTCCAAGATAAACATACCGGTCAACTATCTCCAATCTCTATCTATGACCTACCTCAGTATAATCCGTAACATAGAAGGACGTGGTCCCGTCATGCTCGGCCCACAGCCCAGGGAACAGCCTCAGCCATGTATCGTCTCCGTACAAGATAGAGCGTCGCCCTCTAGCGTCAGCGACGCGCAACACGCTATCGCCTCTAACTGCGGGCGCGCCGAAGTTGAGTGCTACATCGGCGAATGTAGATACGCTGCCCGTCATCATGGCCTGTACAAATACAACTAGATTAGTCGTTATATCTGCGAATGTATCGAAAATTTGATGATTATGGCAGAAAAAAAGCATAAGTACCTACTGAATGAACAAAACATGATAGTCTGTTCAGAATGAGACCCGTCGTGGGATTTGAGGGCGCAGCTGTGCTTATTCACCTTTTTTGTTTCGCGGGCAATATAATAGCGTGTCTGTTTCGTTTTGATCCTTTTACAACTGTAATTACTATTTCTTTAGTTTATGATTCAAAATGCCAACAAAAAGAAACCAACTGAACAACCAGAAACCGGAACGTTAGTTCACAATTTGGCCACGACGGCTCTCTTTCTGAACAAATTCTATCGCTGAAATATGTATATATAATTATAATGTGTTGTTTATAAAAAGCTCGTGATAAATAGATCAAATCTATCACCCCTTGTGATAGTACTTTTACAGTCGAAACAAAAAACGTTTCTCAGGCAGGACACACCACGATATAGCACTTTTAAAATCAAACAAAAGGCTTGCAAGAAGCTCTAACCACCGAGCAGTAATGTGAGTGCGTAGTGCGTTAGTACACTAGTTTTAGATCATTATCTAAAACAAGCTACTAACGCACTACGAACTAAAGTAGTCGGGTAAAAAGAAATGGGTATAATTTAGACGGTCACCAAAAATATTTTTAAGACTCTAAATGTTATGATCCAAAATAAATGAAATATAACATCAGAAAAATCGCAAGCCTTCCACAAATATTATTTTTGGTTCCTAAAATGGATTAACGGTCACCAAATTCTGTTAGGTTAGGTTAAATATCCCGGGAAGGCAGCGACAACTTGTGGCAAGTAGTCGCTGTGAGCACCAGCGAGGGTGTTGGGCGTGACTTTGGAAGTCATGCCCGGGACTGTGCTCTACAGGCAAATGCGAGAGGGGCACCGGTGCGTTCCGTATGGAGATCCCGGAGCCCCTTGACATGCATCGAGGCCGGCCACCGGGGTGTTTTTAGTGAGTACATTAGTCCGTGAACCTCACATAACCCTACCACATTGACCAATGTGGTAGTTATGTGAGGTTCACGGACTCGAACACGGTTCGAACACCCCGGTGGCCGGCCTCGATGCATGTCAAGGGGCTCCGGGAACTGTGTATCTGTTAGCAGATTTTAACCACGTCACAAAAAAAAAAAAAAAAAGGTTAAGTATATAATATTTAGTCAAAAGTGTATTTTAAAGGCAGTCTAAAGTGTATTTATACATTTTTATAGCAGTCAATAATACGAAAAAAGGATTTATTTCATAATATTTTAGGAAATGTAATTTGGTGACCATTTATCCTTTTTGGTAACGATAGGTACTTTTTTGGTCGGTGTTTAGACACAAGCCGAAATATCATCATATTTATTTTTTCCCGACTTCTAGTGAGGCATAGCGAGGCACATTGAACAGATTTTGACAAATGAGGTGTCAATCGCTTCGTTTTTCCCATGGGGTGGTTCTTGGATTTAAATATTTAAAAAAAAACATTAAAGTGGCGTTATCTAAAAGGCACACGTTTATTTTTTATTTCTACGCGTAATTTATGTTGCTATATGTCGTTTGAAAGACCTTTTAAAATCAAAATGAGGTATCATTGGTACGAAGACAAAGTTACATTAAAAAAAAACATAAACCAGCATGCAGCTAGCTCGTGCGGATATCCTGCACCGAAATGAACTTACGAGACCTGCGTAAAGCGAAGGGGAAGTGGCAAGCATAGCGAGCCACTGATCCCCTGAGTGAGTGAGTGAGCTAAGGGCCGACATACATCATTTCCGAGATTTAAAAAAAAAAGTTACAGTCTCGTTTGCTTTCCAAATCGATATCTGAGGGTCTCTGTGCTCAGAGAACACAAAACTGTAGTCAGAATTGATAAAAAGTGGCCGCCATTTTGAACTTTTTTGTTACTGGACTGATTGCTTTCAAAATCGATATCTGAGGGTCTCTGTGGTAAGAACACGAAACTAAACTGTAGTCAGAATTGATAAAAAATGGCCGCCGATTTGAACCGATACGCGGATTATAAATTCAAGGGTCTTCAAACCACTTATGAATAAGAACGCAATTGATGTAACATAACCCTATGTAGGCGACACGCATGAGCAGACTTTACCTACTATTAGCACACATCGTTATTGCGTACATAGACATTGGAAATAATTCACCAAGTGCATGCAATTGGAACATTTGTAGCCGAAGCAACTTGTCACTCATTCAAACTTATTTCACTCGCTAACTAATTACACTTTCAAATATACTCCTTGCAAATTTTTACTGAAATGTGTAATAATAATTTTATGTTAAGGGATTGTTTTATAGGAGGAGGGCGTTGGTGTCTGCGACACAGTATTTATTAGTTCTGCAGACATCATCGTTGGTGTCTGCGACACAGTATTTATTAGTTCTGCAGACATCATCGTTGGTGTCTGCGACACAGTATTTATTAGTTCTGCAGACATCATTGTTTTATAGGAGGAGGGCGTTGGTGTCTGCGACACAGTATTTATTAGTTCTGCAGACATCATTGTTTTATAGGAGGAGGGCGTTGGTGTCTGCGACACAGTATTTATTAGTTCTGCAGACATCATTGTTTTATAGGAGGAGGGCGTTGGTGTCTGCGACACAGTATTTATTAGTTCTGCAGACATCATTGTTTTATAGGAGGAGGGCGTCGGTGTCTGCGACACTGTATTTATTAGTTCTGCAGACATCATCGTTTTATAGGAGGAGGGCGTTGGTGTCTGCGACACAGTATTTATTAGTTCTGCAGACATCATTGTTTTATAGGAGGAGGGCGTTGGTGTCTGCGACACAGTATTTATTAGTTCTGCAGACATCATTGTTTTATAGGAGGAGGGCGTTGGTGTCTGCGACACAGTATTTATTAGTTCTGCAGACATCATTGTTTTATAGGAGGAGGGCGTTGGTGTCTGCGACACAGTATTTATTAGTTCTGCAGACATCATTGTTTTATAGGAGGAGGGCGTTGGTGTCTGCGACACAGTATTTATTAGTTCTGCAGACATCATTGTTTTATAGGAGGAGGGCGTTGGTGTCTGCGACACAGTATTTATTAGTTCTGCAGACATCATTGTTTTATAGGAGGAGGGCGTTGGTGTCTGCGACACAGTATTTATTAGTTCTGCAGACATCATTGTTTTATAGGAGGAGGGCGTTGGTGTCTGCGACACAGTATTTATTAGTTCTGCAGACATCATTGTTTTATAGGAGGAGGGCGTTGGTGTCTGCGACACAGTATTTATTAGTTCTGCAGACATCATTGTTTTATAGGAGGAGGGCGTTGGTGTCTGCGACACAGTATTTATTAGTTCTGCAGACATCATTGTTTTATAGGAGGAGGGCGTTGGTGTCTGCGACACAGTATTTATTAGTTCTGCAGACATCATTGTTTTATAGGAGGAGGGCGTTGGTGTCTGCGACACAGTATTTATTAGTTCTGCAGACATCATTGTTTTATAGGAGGAGGGCGTTGGTGTCTGCGACACAGTATTTATTAGTTCTGCAGACATCATTGTTTTATAGGAGGAGGGCGTTGGTGTCTGCGACACAGTATTTATTAGTTCTGCAGACATCATTGTTTTATAGGAGGAGGGCGTTGGTGTCTGCGACACAGTATTTATTAGTTCTGCAGACATCATTGTTTTATAGGAGGAGGGCGTTGGTGTCTGCGACACAGTATTTATTAGTTCTGCAGACATCATTGTTTTATAGGAGGAGGGCGTTGGTACAGTATTTATTAGTTCTGCAGACATCATCGTTTCACATTGTTTTTGTCAATGTTTTTATACTCCCAAATAAATAAACTTTAAACTTTATTTGTAGCCGAAGCGACACGATGCGAAATAGCAAAGCCAAAAACTTCAAGTCTATTAGATACAGTCTAAGAGAGCTGCCCTGGAGTAGATAGATTTGACGACCTCTGTGGCGCGGTGGGCGATGGTTCCTCTGCGACGCAGGAGGTTGCGTGTTCTGCAGATATTTTTTCAGGGTGTTCTGGGTATTTTCTATGTATAATTAAAAAAAAAAACTGTGTAATGTATTGTATTAAGTATATCAGTTAACTAGTACCTATAACACAAGCTCTGCTCAGCTTGGGGCTAGATAATGTGTGAACTGTTCAGCATTATCTAGTTATTTATTTAGATAATTTAACTCTTTATTGCACATAACAGATATATAACACACAGAAATACAAAATTTAACAAAAATGTACAATGGTTTTATAGCTTATAGCGATTTCTTCCAGACAACCTTAGGATGGAGAGGACTATATAGTAGACTATTTCTCCTTCTTCTTTCATGTTGATGGTTCTTGAAGGTCTTATATAGTATAGTATAGACTGCATTATAGGTGAGTAGTTTCATGTTTGAATATCAACAATAAAACTAAATATATTCATCGTACCTATTTGTAAATCACTCAAATCAAGTTCCTAGACTAGTCTAGTGAAACCTTAGACCAGTCTGAATTCTCTCACAGCGAAATGGGCATTTTCCTAGGGAAATAGACTCTTTTATGACTATTTTACTAGGGAAATGTGTCAGAACTAATTCCACTTTCTTTATTTGGTAATGCCCAGTTTTTACTACTACTTCATGTCACCGGTTCTGTCATAGTCACCCTACGCTAGTTTAGTGGCCAGATTGAGTGGGCCGAGTGACTGATGGTGAAAAAACTAGTGTGGTGAAAGGGTGAAAGAGATCAGTGGCTTCATTCATGCATATGTCACGTGTTAGTTTTAGCTTAGTAGTTAAGTTAGCATTCAATATGCGCAAGCTCATAGCTTAAGATAACCATCACCATGTTACAACAACTGACGTAAGCTGATTCAAGCTACATGCACTGAGATTCAATCACTAATACCAAAGAAAAAACAACACCATCAAATATTTCAGTAAGAAAATATAGTTCAAATTAACTTTCTACAACTTTAGCTTAAAGGTAATGAACCAATTTTGTTTTTTCTTTGGCATCAGCCCACAGTAAAGCCAGACTACAGAGCAACCACTAGAAGTAATAAAGTGACTTGCAAATATATCCCGCCAGAAGTTTATTGTGCGTCTCCACTGTGCCTTCTCCACTTTACGCTCGGGTGACTGTACATAGGACATAGGAATTGAGTAAGTATTTTACACAGCATTGTAGTAATTGAAATAGTGTTTTTCTTTGGTACTGTGACTGAATCATTCATAAAGAAGAAAAACAGCACAAAACATAACAGAAAATGTAAATTTCTTACAATTTTTTTTAAATTTTTTCTTTCAAACTTTGTTTCCAAAACTGAAACAGTATTTTGAAAGCAACTGATGTTTGGTCTAGTATAATCAAAACAGTTGAAGATAATTGTTTTTCTCGACTGATGGTGAGCATTGATGTAGGTTAAGCGAAGCTGTATCATGAAGATAGAATGTACGGACGATTATCGGCACTACACTGCAGTCATTCCTGTTTCTATTGATACAGTATGCTCAACCAACATCAGCTTTCGTCACTACAGCGTTCAGCACCAAATCCAGACTTAATGTTTGCCTTGAGCAAAATCTATTTATAGTAGATAGGTAAGTATCAATGGGCAAGCCTATCAAAGTACAAAAGGCAAGGTCAGTCAACCAAATAACGTCTTAAAACATAAGAGATAGGTTATACCTTAATCCTGGGCATGGTAACAGTGGGTGGTTCAGCCACAGACACATAGATGCAGCCGGTCTTGTTCTTGAGGAGTTCACCTGTGAACGGCATATACTCCGCCGTGACAAAGTCATATCGCAGACCGTCTATCACCATTAGCACTACACTATTATCCCCCGAGTCATAGACTGTGTGGCCATCAATGCTGAAAGTAGGAAGTTTATGAACATTAGATAAATATCTAAGCGAAATAAACTAATTATCACTAGATTTAGTCATAGATTAATAGATAGATAGTCATAGATAGTTTTTTTAGTAGTTTAGCTTTTTTTGAGAGAGTCCGTGCAGGGAAGTACTACCTCCATACCTTTTTGTGCAGCAAAGTAATAGTGCTTGCATTGCTGTGTTCCGGTTTGAAGGGTATTTGGTGCCGGTGAAATAACAGGTACATGAGAATTTTCATGTTAATGTCTCAGGGTGGCGGGCTAAATGAAATGCCACATAGGGTGCGTCCTAGGTGGACGTGACCTATGAGATAATGCATTGTTAAAGACAGAGGTTACCGCCATATGCTTGTTCCGTCATTCACGTAGTTAAAAATAAAAGATTAAAAACATACCTGACTTCATCAATGAAGTTCGGGAGATCATACAAATGGGCAAACTTCCCTGAATGGTATTTAAGCGGGAAAAATCCGTACAGGAATGTAATTATGGCTCCGAGAGCCATAAACATCAGCCAGAGGCCGGTCCATCTGTGCTGCAGCCACGACAACATCACGAATAATCCAACAACTTTATAGAAACGTGATCTAGCAGGAATCTTGCAGGAAGGTAGATCTTATCACGCCGCCCCGCGCCGGTAGTTAGGTACTGTGCGCAACATGAACTTTCGCAACGATAGATATTAATTTCATGGTTCATGTAAACCGGCCTCGAGGAAGCATTGTGTAATCGATGATACTATGCGAACTGATATTTTATATCAGTTGTAAAAGCCCAGTTTATCACTTTCTGTAACGTTATCATGATCAAAATATTCAAGTTTTTTTGACCACTCAAGTAATGTGCTGAAATGTTTTTGAACAGTTATTTTTGTATAATGCTCTATGACGACAATTTACTACACGTTTGTTGAGAATTTTACTATTTATAAGGTAAAAATTCACAAAGAAAATGAAAAATACATGAACCAAATTACGAATATTCCGGCAGGCAAACGAAACGAAACGAATTGTCAAATTTGACGTTTGTAAACTAATTTCTTCTTCTCTTCTTATAATGGCTTCTGAGGAGTGCCCAAACAATTTCGCCAATGTCAAGTGATATAATTATTGAACGAGCGAAGCGAGTCCTGTGGCATTGTGGAAGAATCGGCGTTTGTATGTATGTTTGTCCGAGCATAACTTCCGAACCGTTAATCCAATCTTCATGAAATTGATGCCTGCTTGTCTCATGGCTTGTGGGGTGGAGTGTAGCCGAAGGAAGACCTCCACTTGCTCAGCAAGTGGTTCACTAGCAAGTGCTTTGTGGCTCTATATGGGGGTGACATCGCAAGGGATACTTTGGATTTCCTGAGGTATAAGACGTATGTCACTTCAACGAGCATAAACCTCGCCCAATTGCCGCCGGCGGAAGATGCCGCAGGCCACCATGCAGCAAGGTGCTACCTCCAAGTGCAGAAGTGGCGGGAGTCAACTTTAATCCCACTGATTGGGGGTGGAAGCTGTCTTCTCAGCGACTCATCCCCACCACCATGGATCTTGCACCTCCGGCCATTATGCGAAAAATTTCATGTAAATGCAGTCCTCTGCCAGACATGCGGTGGCAAATTGTGAATTAACGTCCCGGATGTGGAGCTGAAATGCTTGGACGATGAATTTGACCCGACTTCAGGCGTCCATCACGGCCATCGAGACACCATCTTCGTGCGAGCCCAAGCCCAAGCCATCTAAGATAGAAGATCCGTTTTTGAGAGAACCGCTGTGCCTACAGACAATATTTTGGTCTAAAATGAAAGCTAATTTAACTAAAACTTAATGCCATATAATGTTTGAAGTGGGATGCGTATTTTAGAAGATATTTCACAAAATAAGAGAACATTTTGAAGAAAAAAAAACACTCAGGAAAATTTTGCCTATTTACGAAAAACTGTATCTTGGGAACCAATAGATATAGTATAATAGAATAGTATAGAGCTAGCGTTAGTATCAAATTGTAGCAAATTTAGTGTACTTTAAAAGTATTCGCAGTGACTATACCGGTCAGACCCTTCCTTCACTGAGATATATAGCAAAAACTGAAATTTTTATGGTTTTTCGGGTACACCGCCGAACGCACAGCACTTGGAAAATTGCAAATCTGTTTTTTTTTTATATTGGTTAAGGTCCTAACAACATATAAAAAAATCAGCATGCCCGAACTTTTGCAAGCACGGATGTAATATCTTGACTGGATTATTCATTCACGAACAAATTAAACGTCCGAGAAGCCAGAAGACGTGTACCATGTCTTAATGGAATGTGTCCGGAACCAAGTTGAACGGCAGAGAGTATTATTAGAAATAGGTATCAACATTGTTGACATTGGAGTGTTCCAAAGTATTTTATCTTGTCCAAATTCAAATATATCAAAAATCAAAATTATTTATAGGTTAGGTTAGGTACGTGCATACGGTTGATTAGTTTTATTGGATTGCTAATTAACTAAGTTTTTTTTTTGTTAACTAAATGTTTATTTTTTTCCTTTTTTGTCATATGTATCTTTAGGAGTTTATTTTTGTTTGTTAATACGGGCTGACATGACAAGATGTTCAAAAGAAGCTAAATAAAGAGAAAAAAAAAACGATTAGAAAAAAATACAAATCGAATGATACCACGCAACGCAAGAATTTCTCCTTCCATGGCGTAGACATTATTCTCGCCCGACGTTCCATGGGGTATACTGTATTTATTCTGCCGTGGGGTATACGTAACGTAGGATTATAATAGACGTAGTGGGATATTTTTATCATTGCTTTGTGGAAGGGAAGAAACAAAACACGGACGCACGGGTCCGTCGCACGCTTGATTATTGCTATTGTTTTGATTGTTTATTTGTCTATTTTGTATGACCATGGGCTAAGTTTTACTTTACCGACCGTCGATTTTTGGGGTGGGAGTGGTAGGGGAGGGTTGGGGGGGAGCTGTAAACAACCCCCTTTGAAGGAAAAGTTGCGGAACCCCCCACTTTTCGAGAAAAAAAATAAAGAACTTTTTGAGGTTAAGTATGGAATTTATAAAAAAGGGATCACAACGTGAGCTGCGAGCGAGCCGAAGGAGTTGGGGGAGGAGTGTGAGGCAGAGGGAGACCTCTCCCCTATAGGTGGGGAAATGTAGAAACTCATAGTTTTAGAGAAAAAAAAGAAAGAAAGTTTTTAGGTTAGGTTAGAACATGATCAGCACGTGAGCTGCGAGCGAGCCGAAGGAGTTGGGGGAGGCAGTGGGAGACCTCTGCCATATAGGTGGGGAAATGTAGAAACTCATAGTTTTAGCGAAAAAAAATAAAGTTTTTAGGTTAGGTTAGAACATGATCAGCACGTGAGCTGCGAGCGAGCCGAAGGCGAGCGTGGCCCGGTAAGGCTCGCAGCGAACCAGAACCGACACCTGCACGCCAATACCCAATAGCCTTAGTAATATCCTATCTACCTTAACTTGAACGGCCTACAGTATTTTAACTATGTAATTTATATCTACTGTATTTAAGTATTTTACAGTATTTTGTGAGGTTTTCGCACTCACAGGTGGTGTTTTACCACTCCCCCCCCCCCCCCTTGAATCGATGGCAAGTAAGGTAAATTCCTACATAACAAGATCTTTTTTGTATAAATTCCATACTTAACCTCAAAATGTTCCTTATTTTTTTTCCCGAAAAGTGGGCGGTTCCGCAACTTTTCCTTCAAAGGGGGTGTTTTACCCCTCCCCCCAACCCTCCCCTCCCCCCCCCCCCCAAAAATCGACGGTCGGTAAAGTAAATTCCTACCGCCACGCTAATCGGTAATTGCGTTGTTTAAAGAAGCCTCACACAAAAACTACAATACCTTTAAACCGGGGAACACATGAATTCGGACAATTTAGATAAAGCTTTACACGAGCTGGACATGTCAAGTGCAATAACAGAAGCGCGTCGAGAGTACCTCCGCGAGAGCAAGTCTACTGTAGCGTGATGAGGTTCAATACGCACTATGTTATGTTATGTTACCTAGCCTGGGTTGACGCAAGAAACGGTAAAACCTCGGATGCACGGCTTAAGAAGAAAGCCTTTAACAAAGCCGCCAAGTCTTGCAAGAAGGTGATACGGAAGGCTCGCTTCGATCGGATTGGCCGTCTGGGTGCTAAGCTTGCCGCATACCCTGCGGGAAGTAAAGCTTTCTGGTCTCTGGCTAAGTCCGTGGAAGCGAACTTCAGCCGCCCTTCACTCCCTCCACTACTGAAACCGGACGGGTCCCTAGCTCACGCTGCGGTTGAGAAAGCAAATTTATTTGCTACTCAATTTGCGGAGGCTTCACGTCTTGAAACTTCTGGCGAAATTCCACCCAGCCTTCCTCGGTGCGAAGCTTCAATGCAGGAAATTCGCATCCAGCAAAAGGAAGTGCTCAGAACGCTACGTGGTCTCGACGTGAATAAAGCTAGCGGTCCGGATGGTATCTCGGCTATAGTGTTGAAAACCTGTGCCCCTGAGTTGTCTCCAGTATTAACGCGACTTTTCCGCCTCTCTTTTAAAACTGGTGAAGTCCCTAAATCTTGGAAGCTCGCAAACGTGCAGCCTGTACCCAAGAAAGGCAGTCGTGCTGACCCTTCAAACTACCGCCCTATTTCGGTCACCTCCCTACTTTGTAAATGTATGGAGCGTGTACTGAATAGGAAGCTCCTTGCATACCTCGAAGGTAACGACCTCCTCAGTGATCGCCAATACGGATTTCGCCGAAACCGGTCTACGGGGACCTTCTTGTGTATGCCACGCACATTTGGAGCGAGGCCATCGAGAAATACGGTGAAGCACTAGCTGTTTCATTAGACGTCTCGAAGGCCTTTGATAGGGTTTGGCACGCTAGCCTTATTGGCAAGCTTCCTGCCTACGGACTGCCAGTTCAACTCTGCTCCTGGCTCGCAGACTTTCTGAGGGAAAGATCCATTCGAGTAGTTATTGACGGCTGCTCGTCGGATCAATTGGCTATTAACGCCGGGGTACCTCAGGGGTCAGTGCTATCTGCCACACTGTTTCTGTTGCACATTAACGATCTGCTAATGCCCGGTATCATTGGGTATGCAGACGACAGCACAGTTGTGGAGAGATATGTTTCTACTGCGCGAGCTAGGAAGAATGAAATTCAGGAGTTAAGAGATGAGATGCTGCAGCGTCTGAATTTGACTCTCAAGGCTGTATCCGACTGGGGTGATGCCAATCTAGTCAAGTTCAATGCCTCTAAAACGCAGGCTTGTCTCTTCTCGGCGAAAAAAAGTCCGTTTCTCCAAGTTCCTGTATTCCGCGATGTACCTGTAGCTATAGGAGATCACCTCGAGCTCTTAGGTGTTTCGCTCACGCCTACTCTCAACTTTGGCTCTTACATCGAGTCTAAGGCAAAAACAGCTGCCATGAAGCTAGGCATCCTGAATAAGGTAAAGCGTTACTTCACACCAGGACAGCTTCTCAGTTTGTATAAAGCACAAGTCCGGGCTGGTATGGAGTACTGCTGCCATGTTTGGGATGGTTCGGCCAAATACCAGCTTGCTGCCTTGGACTCGATCGAACGTAGAGCTTTCAGGCTTATAGGTGAGCAACATATGGCGGAGACTAAGATCCAGAGTCTCGAGCACCGCCGTAAGGTTGCATGCCTTTCAATCTTCTATAGGTTACATTTCGGGGAATGCTCCCAGGAACTGCACGATCTGATCCCACCATCTCCTTTTCATCATAGGACGAGCAGGCTTACGGCTCAGTACCATCCTTACCTCATTAGTATACCTTCTATTCGCACAAAACGTTTCGGTTCTACCTTTATAATGCGAACTGCTAAGGAGTGGAATACACTGCCGTCGTCTGTCTTTCCTGAAAACTATAATCTGGGTCTCTTCAAGTCTAGAGTGAATAGGTGCCTTCTAGACCTTTGTGCTCCATCTTCGGCCACATCGTCACTTACCAACAGGTGAGATCGTGGTCAAACAAAGGTCTATCAATGTTAAAAAAAAAAACAAAAAAAAAAAATGTATCAAACATTACGGTCGGCTATTGTATGAAAAGGGCGACAAACAAATACAGACTTTGTCCTTACGTATTGCCAATTCGACACAGAACTAAGAGTGAAAACTCGGACGCAATCTGCTGTGATGTGAGCGATGGGGCGAGCGAATCTAAAGTAACAAGCAGCTTCCTGGAGCCATGTTCAAGCGGTTACTTCCGTGAAAACACCGCTAAGCGCTGCCAGTCTCTCCAGAACCTGATCCCGTCAGTAGAACCTGCGCCAGGGCCCGAAGTGGACCGAGTGTCTACTCAGGTTCAGAAGTTACATATCAATGAATGACAGCCATCTATAGACTCGCATATTGAGTATAAGGCATCGGTCCGAATCAGGCCATAACCAATATTAGCGTGCTCATTAGCTCATAAAAAGCTTTTGCTGAATCGGACCGCGCTAATATAAATTATGCCCGTTTATGGCCTGATTCGGACTGTGGCCTAAGAGAGACTGTGGAGTCGCAAGTAACTGTGCTGTGGGGTTTCCAATAGTACCTATTCAAGTGATTTTATGTATGTTCAATAATAATACATAAATTTTAGTGTATTTTTATGATAGCCGGGATGTAAATAATAGATGCTGAATGTCAACGTTGCTAGTTCCTCTGTGTTATGAGTTGATTTATGTATTTCTCACATTTGATATTAGTGAGTATTTAAATGCAGCTGATTGGTTACATTTTAAAGCAAATTGCTCAATCGAGATGTAGAAAGTATATTTGAATGATAGGAGTATGATTGTTACCTATTTAGTGTTTTTTTTTGGAGTGAGATGATAACTGCGATATTTGAAGATTTTTGTGTTACCTTATTCACAAGTGTTAGCAGAAAACAAATTGTTTTGTTTTATCCGAGTCACGGGCAACTTTCATATTCATTATATGAGTTAAAATATTGTATTTGATGTATAAAATGTATAAGAAAATAAACATGCAGAACTTTATCATTTGTTTATAAAATTAACAAATTGTTTTGTTTTATCCGAGTCACGGGCAACTTTCATATTCATTATATGAGTTTAAATATTGTATTTGGTGTATAAAATGTATAAGAAAATAAACATGCAGAACTTTATCATTTGTTTATAAAATTAACAAATTGTTTTGTTTTATCCGAGTCACGGGCAACTTTCATATTCATTATATGAGTTAAAATATTGTATTTGATGTATAAAATGTATAAGAAAATAAACATGCAGAACTTTATCATTTGTTTATAAAATTAACAAATTGTTTTGTTTTATCCAAGTCACGGGCAGCTTTGACGACCTCTGTGGCGCGGCGGGCGAAGGTTCGCCTGCGACGCAGGAGGTTGCGGGTTCGATTCCCGCCTCTGAACAAATATTTGTGCGATCGCAGATATTTGTTCAGGGTGTTCTGGGTATTTTCTATGTATAATAAAAAAATATCTATCTATGTAATATATTGTATTAAGTATGTCAGTTATCTAGTACCCATAACACAAGCTCTGCTTAGCTTGGGGCTAGATAATGTTGTGTGAACTGTTCAGCATTATTTACCTCAGTGAATTCTTTCAAAAATAGACTTGATAAACATTTAAAGTGCACTGATAAGGTTTAAGATATACACGCATCAGCTGTATATCTTACCTGTGTAATATAAATACATAAATAAAGTAAAAGTTCGGGCTGGTATGGAGTACTGCTGCCACGTTTGGGATGGCTCGGCCAAACACCAGCTTGTTGCCTTGGACTCGATCGAACGCAGAGCTTTCATAGGTGAGCAACATATGGCGGAGACTATAAGATCCAAAGTCTCGAGCACCGCCGTAAGGTCGCTTAATTGCCTTTCGATCTTCTATAGGTTACATTTCGGGGAATGCACCCAGGAACATCACGATCTGATCCCACCATCTCCTTTTAATCATAGGACGAGCAGACGCACGGCTCGGTACCACCCTTACCTCATTAGTATACCCTCTATTCGTACTAAACGTTTCAGTTCTACCTTTATAATGAGAACTGCTAAGGATGCTGCTGCTGCATGTTTCGAAAGGGCCATGAAAACCCCTTATTTCCTAAATATTAAAAAGTTTCATACAGCTCGGAGCTAAGATACCTCATTCCAGACGTAGGTAAAATTAAACAAGTAAATTTGACTGGCAGCCGAAATAATGGGTAGTTTGGTCTCTTCCCGCATTTTTATTTTATTTCATTTCTTAGTGTTTTTAGGGTTTGCCAAATGGCAAAATACGGAATCCTTATGGATTCGTCATGTCTGTCTATCCGTCCGTATGTCACTGCCAGTTTTTTCCGAAACTATAAGAGCTATGCTGTTGAAACTTGGTAAGTAGATGTATTCTGTGAACCGCATTAAGATTTTTGGGGTTCCGCATACTTAGAACTGAAACTCAATTTTTTTTTTCATCACCCATACGTGTTGTGAAAATCCCTTAAGCAACCAAGTGCGTAGCAGCAAGTAACATAATATAAAAGTTCTTGGATGGATTACGATGTATGACGTATTAAAAAAAAACTACTTACTAGATCTCGTTCAAACCAATTTTCGGTGGTAGTTTACATGGTAATGTAATGTAATGTACATCATATTTTTTTTTAGTTTTATCATTCTCTTATTTCAGAAGCTACGGGGGGGTCACATTTTACCACTTTTGGAAGTGTCTCTCGCGCAAACTATTCAGTTTAGAAAAAAAATATAGTAGAATCCACAATATCATTTTTGAAGACACATGCATAGAAACGTACGGGTTCGATGAAAAAAAAAAATTTATTTACAGTTCTAGGAACCCCAAAAATTTATTGTTTTTTTTTCTATTTTCGTGTGAAAATCTTAATGCGGTTCACAGAATAAGTACATCTACTTACCAAGTTTCAACAGCATAGCTCTTATAGTTTCGGAAAAAAGTGGCTGTGACATACGGACGGACAGACAGACAGACAGACATGACGAATCCATAAGGGTTCCGTTTTTTGCCATTTGGCTACGGAACCCTAAAAAGGCTAACGCTTTGGCGATGATTTATGCCATACCCACGACCGAAGAATATACTCGTAACTAGATAGATTTCAACTATATATAACACACAGAAATACAATACTTAACTAAATAACATAATATAAAAGAAATACACAATGGGCGGTCTTAACGCTTATAGCGATTTCTTCCAGACAACCTTAAATATATACAAACCTACATATTAATACATAAAATAAATACATAATTTGATCCATAAATATTGCGGAAATTTTTAAAAGACTGAAAGCTTTCGGATCGGACAATGTATATGACAGTTGGGTAATTATGTAGGTATACTATGTGTTATAATATGTAGTAGTAGTAGTAGAGCTTTTTTGTGAAAGAGTACGTCCGGGGAAGTACTACTACCATTCCTATTTCTGCCGCAAAGCGGTAGTGCTCGCATTGCTGTGTTCCGGCACAGGTTCCGGTGTGAAGGGTAAGGGTGTCGGTGAAATTACAGGCACATGAGACTTTTCATCTTTATGTCTTAGGGTGGCGGGCGCAGTGCAATGCCACATAGGGTGCGTTCTAGGTGGACGTGACCTATGAGGTAATGCACTGTTCATAGGCAGAGGTTACCGCTTAACATCAGTCCATCTGCTTGTTCCGTCATTCAAGTAGTATAAAAAAAAAACCCTAGTTATAATCATAGACGTAGAATATTTTCGCTACGCTAAATAGACAAACGAAGCGTGGGAGAGAGAAGTCATTTTTAAATGTACCCCGTGCAAGAAGAAAAGTGACAGCAACAATGTATTGAATTTGACATGTTTTGCTTGAGTACATGCCCATACCGGACGGTCTCTTGTGCAGTTTAACTAATTTCGTAATTTTTTTAGTAATCTTACTATTAAATAACAAATATTACTTTGTATGACAATGGTGTCATGTTCAGTTTGTGACTGTGAATATACAAGACGTAATTATCCGGGAAAATACACGTTTCACAGGTAAATAAGAGATTATTGGTAGTTCGATTGTATTGCTTATTTTATCAATTCTGCTTTAGTAAATGGCCTAAAAACCAGTTTCATTCGTAGATTAGGACTTTCCCTTATATTTTTTAATAATATTTCGTTGCTGCACCTAGAAATAAACAATATTTTATGTAAAATATAAAAATGTTTGATTACGATAGGGCTTGACCAAGTGATGACGTCAGAAATATCGATAGTCCTGTTGCAGTCTATATCGTAGTATAATGCGCATCATGTAAAAAGAACGCTGGCGGTCAAGCTTCTTCAGGCGTTCCAGCGTTCGTTTTAAGAGATTACTTACTTTTCTACTTATTTAAGAGATGTATACCTATGCATTCAATGAGTGCCTACCTAGTTTACTACTTTTTACATGAAGCGCACTATACCTAAATATAAATTAAATTTTTGTCCATCCTAGAATGGAGGTTTACTTTGTTTGGAGTAAATATGAGTGCTCTGTTAACATTTTACCGTTTTTTTAAAAATCTATAATAACCAGGTGGACATTGAGGTGTGTGTTTTTGTATTGACTATTGAAAAGGTAACTTTAAAGCACCACGGGTGTTTTATTGCAGTTTGTGTAGTAGATATTTTGGAGTAAATATTTACGTAGTTGTACACACGCCTTTTTCCCGAAAGGGTATATTTATTTTTTATAAATAAATATTGTTTATTTCTGCTTAATAAAATAATAGGTAACAAATTAAATTTAAATATACCCCAAAAATTCCGTTCCAGCGGGACTCGAACCTGCACCATCGCCTGTGATCAGCGATGCCTTTACTTTCGAACTTTGAACAGAAGGTTTCCAATGAAACACCTGTAGATACAGCACTATCAACTTGGCGCTATAGCCGAGTTGATAGTGCCCACAAATTTCGTCTCCAGCGTCATAGCTCGATCTATGGCTAAATTGTTTAAGGCATCGCCGATGACAGGCGAGGGTGCGGGTTCGAGTCCCACTGGAACGGAATTTTTGGGTTACATTTAAATTTAATGTTATCCATAAAGCGTGGTTTACACTTGAAAAATAATAAACTTTGGGGTAACAAATTGTCTATAGATAAAGTAACAGAGTGAAAAATTATATGGGCGTAGCACGGCTGATATAAAATGTTTTTGTGCTTTCAGATTTCCAAGTAATCCTTTGCTACGAGAAAAATGGTTATCGGTTATAAGAAGAGTGGGATGGACTCAAATAAGAACTCCACTAGGTATATGCAGCAAACATTTTAAGTTTAAATTTAAAAGGGAAACTCTAAGATCCCACCTATAAATAAAACTGTAATATTTAGGGGTCAATAAATAATAAAGGTTTATTTATTAACTGTATTCAAAATTCTCTTTATGACGTCAAATCTGCCAAACTGTGTTATTCATGAAAGACTTAATCTGCATTAAGATGTATTTATCTACCATACACATCACGGACGGATGATGAATTCTATCGACAATGTAAAAGTGTTGGTCGAGGACAACACTATTTTTAACTCGGACATAGACTTTCACCAACACGTGCACATATTTTTTTTGGTTCCATCTTCGATCTCTGATTGTAGATCTAGTACATATACTAAATCTATGGTTATAATGTTATATCTACATAAATCACGTACAGTACCCTTAGTACGAGAATTTGACAGTATTCGAAACTATATGAAGTTTCGTTTCCTTCAATACATTTTCTGACAGCGTCCTTAGTTTCTCCTCGTTTCCGCTAGGGGCGCTGCTAGTAAATGTATGGAAGGAAACGAAACTTCATATAGTTTTGAATTCTGTCAAATTCTCGTACTAACCCCCCAGGTAGGTACCGACGTCAACTTGTTGGTAAAATCACCGCTGAAAATAACTTACAATCACAACAAAGTCAGTCCGATATAAAAATAGGTACCGGTACAATGCCACGACTCCGACAGATGGCTGTCTGCGTACCTACCTTAGTTTAGGATTAATCAATAAATTAAAATAGCTACTCTGTGCTACTCCCACCACGTTCTCGAATAATACCCATCTATTGAATGCTTCAGGTATTTCAGTCTCATCGATAGAGTGTCCATCGTTTTTGATTTTCCATTTCTAACAGATTGGTGGTATTTTTTGGGAGTAATAGGTACCGATACCGCGCGTGCGAAACATTATGGATGCCCAGTATGAGTAGTGAACACTTAGACCATTTTACTTTGGTCGGAGTATTAACAACTCAGTCTGTTTTAACGGCACTTTACCCCTGCAAAGCTGAAACTCCTTTCTTCAGCAATGATTTTTCAAAAAATCTCGCTGAATCGCCATCGTCAGTGTTACCGCCGCATAAAAATATCCATTTTCAGATGACAGTTGCAATAAAAACGTCAAAAATAAGTTTATATGCTGGACATAGAGCCAAATTCTCCAGGAGCTAACAGTTCGGTCATCCTGGGGTAAGGGCTGCCCCTAGATCTGCCCTAATGTATGGCTACATACATTCATACTATGTGTATATAAGATATTGATATTGATAAAAACTGTATTCAAGTAATATAATCAAATTTTCTATTACCTAGGACCTAACAGAAGAGTGAAAGATTATCCTCCGATTCGCTGATTCAAAATTTGTGTTTCATGTTTACGTAAAAACGTTTATTATTTTACTTAATTTATATTGAGTAGTTGAATCTCTAGAGATACTAGATAAGTAGGAGATTTATAACCATTAGAATACCTACATTACGTACTATTTTAACAGTGCGTCTTATAGCCGTTTGCGCCGGAAAAAGTAGGTACACAGAGAAAGTGAAAAAACTTGTAGGAATTCCAGGATTTTACATACATTCATACATAAATAAATAAATAATGCTGCAGAGTTCACACAACATTATCTAGCCCCAAGCTTAGCAGAGCTTGTGTTAGGGGTACTAAGATAACTGATATACTTAATACAATATATTACATTACATAGATAGATATTTTTTATTATACATAGAGAATACCCAGAACACCCTGAACAAATATCTGCGATCGCACAAATATTTGTTCCGAGGCAGGAATCGAACCCGCAACCTACTGCGTCACAGGCCAAGCTTCGCCCGCCGCGCCACAGAGGTCGTCAAACATAGTAGGTATACATAGACACACGCCTTTTTCCCCGGAAGGGTAGGCAGAGCCTCAATGGACCTCCTTTTACCGTGGGTTGCACTTTCGATTTTAACTGTTTTTTATGGACCTTTGCTTGCATAGTCATTTCAAGGAATTCTACCTGAAAGACCCACTAATTGCTCGAACCGTAGCGCGTAAACGTAGACTTACACAACTACGCAAGAATTCTTTACGAGAACCAGAATCATAGTTGCCTCATGAAACGTAGACTTACACAACTACGCAAGAATATCTTTACGAGAACCAGAATCATAGTTGCCTCATGAAACGTAGACTTACACAACTACGCAAGAATATCTTTACGAGAACCAGAATCATAGTTGCCTCATGAAACGTAGACTTACACAACTACGCAAGAATATCTTTACGAGAACCAGAACCATAGTTGCCTCATGAAATTGCAAGTTCAAGGTGTAGGTAAGATGAATCAGAATCGGGTGGGTAGCTGAAAATTCTATTTAAATAACTAGTGAGCGTGGCTCGCAATAGTCTCTCTCTCGACAGAGAAGTGTGCGCTCGCAACGAAACAATACAAAGGTAAATATTATTGGTTTCTTTCACCATCGGTCACCCCCTTTTTAGGGTCACCATGTGGTCACCAGCCTCAGGCAGGGTGACCAAGACAGAACCAGTGGCACGAAGAAAAATAAGTGCAGTGGCAAAATGTGAGTTTTTTTATTTTTACATGGAATTTTCGGTAGGTACCTACCTACTTTGGGTATGTAATTTTTATTTCTTGTATGATGATTGATTCTTCGTAGGTAGGTAGGTACTTAGGTTTCATATGTTTTGTTTACCAATGATTTTGTAACCCGTGAAAGGCCGCGTAGACCTACTTCGGGTAGGTATTACCTACCAGTAGTAGGTACCTACCCAAAAGGAAGGGTAAAGTTATTAGATCCATATTATCCTCATCTCGCCTTTACAGAATAATAAAAAAAATGGAAAAATAAATAAATAAAAATTATCTTCCTAACAAATTCAATTAGAGCCTTGGCTACATACCTACCATACCTATGATACCTAACACCTAATATGGGGGATAGAAGATTGATAGGTAGATAATCCATTTAAATACCTACCTTCATTTTTTAACCACCGACGCAAATAGGGGGTGTTATAAGTTTGACCGCTATGTGCGTCTGTGGCACCGATTTGAATGCGGTTTTTATTTTATTTGAAACCAGGTTTTCTACCGATGAATCTTAGACATAATTTTATCAAATCGGTTCAGCCATTTGATAGTACTGGGGGTTTTTAAATTTTTTACAAAATTATCTTATCTTAGGTATTGAAGGGCGCTCTTAATACATCTGGTGGTACCGACCTACTTAAACTAAAACCAGATCGGAAACAGCCAGTTATCTCAAAATATCTTCTTGCACATTATATATGTCCTCAGTCGCGAAGAGCCGAACAGCAAGCGGTTGCATCAATTCTAAAATCGTTCAGTTGATGAATCACGTGGAATCGTTCCAGCAGTTTGTTTTAGCTAGGGAATAAGTCAGGTCGTGTCCATTGTAAACAAAGTCGTTTAAAATAGGTATTTATTTTGGAACCTACAAAAGCAAAACTACAATTTTCGTTATTAACCCACCCTATATTCTAAGAACCCACCATAGAAACAGCATAGAGATGCTCGTCGGTTCATTGATAAACTTTGAAATATATAATATTTAGTAGTAGTAGAACTTTTTTGTGAAAGAGTTCGTCCGGGGAAGTACTACCACCATGCCTATTTCTGCCGCAAAGCAGTAGTGCTCGCATTGCTGTGTTCCCGTTTGAAGGGTAAGGGTGCCGGTGAAATTACAGGCACATGAGATTTTCATCTATGTCTCAGGATAGATAGATAGATAGATAGATAACACTTTATTGCACACCACAAAAATAAAAATAACATTAAAAACAATCAGAAAAATAAGTACCTATGGAAGTACAATGGGCGGTCTTATCAGGTCAGGATGGCGGGCGCAGTGCAATGCCACATAGGGTGCGTCGTAGGTGGACGTGACCCATGAGGTAATGCACTGTTCATAGGCAGAGGTTACCGCTTAACATCAGGTGGGCCTCTTGCTTGTACCGTCATCCAAGTAGTATAAATAAAAAAATAAAAAAAAATGGGTCGCAGTTTGGTCAGCATGAAAAACACCAATATAATAATTTGGTCAGCTGATTAGGTACAATAGCAATAAGAAAATAAATTACCGGCAAAATGCTGGTGAAATTAAAGGCACATGAGACTTCATCTCTATGTCTCAGGATGGCGGGCGCAGTGCAATGCCACATAGGGTGCGTCCTAGGTGGAAGTGACCTATGAGGTAATGCACTGTTCATAGGCAGAGGTTACCGCTTAACATCGTGGGCCGTCTGCTTGTTACGTCATTCAAGAAGCAGAAAAAAAATAAAAAAAAACACCATGTCCTTTTCATCATAGGACGGGCAGGCGTACGGCTCAGTACCATCCTTACCTCATTAGTATACCTTCTATTCGCACAAAACGTTTCGGTTCTACCTTTATAATCCGAACTGCTAAGGAGTGGAATACACTACCGTCGTCTGTCTTTCCTGAAAACTATAATCTGGGTCTCTTCAAGTCTAGAGTGAATAGGTGCCTTCTAGACCTTTGTGCTCCATCTTCGGCCACATCGTCACTTACCAACAGGTGAGATAGTGCAAACAAAAGTCTATGATTGTTAAAAAAAAAAAAAAAAAACCTTATGTCATGATCGTAGCATGTGGAAATCCGTGGTCTCTGCCTACCCCTCCGGGAAACAGGCTTGAGTTGAATACCTACGCTTTAGCAAAATATCACAACCAGAACTACGTTTGCAAGAAATGTACGTAAAACGCGAGACATTAGGTAAGCTAAGCTACAGTTAGTAGGTACCTACTCTACATAAAGAGCTAAGTAAGATTATGTAGGTAACTAAGTTTTTCACAGTTTTTCACGATCGATGTAGAAATCAAACCGCAAGTCCGAAACCCCCAAGAACGCTAGGTGAGGTAGCGCAGAGGTGTTTGTTATCCGCAAAGTTGCGTGGAGGGTACCTAGGTGTTTTTTTATTCAGCTAGCCACAGACTATACGCAAACATTCCAGCTAAACTCAGAGACATGTTATCAATAGACATGTTTTACTCATTCCCACTCCACTGAGAAAGTGGCGTTTTATGTACTATAGCTACTTACTTTGTGTTTTTATATTGACGAAAAAGACGTAAAATCACAGCGCTATACGGAAACCCTGTTGTGAGAACGAGATAAACATATGTTCTAAGTTGTGTCAAGCAAGGTTTAGCCAATCGCCAAACTAGGGTAGGGTCGGTTCGCTAGTTTACGGCCTCTTAGTGGACTTGGCAACTTTAAACGGTCAGAAAAAAATAATGTTACTGTTGATAATCTGTACTGATAATGTATTTTGATAGATAAAATATTGTAGTTTCTGATTTCAAAACTGTTTGACGCGAAATGATCTTAGTTTTTTTTATAATAAATTTTAATCCCAAAAATGACCAAAACGCTAGTTTTCGGCCACAAATTTCAGTATTCGGCCACATGGTATTTAGTTTTCGGCCGCTACTTATAATGGATAAAAAAGTAAGACGAAGCTATTATAGTTACATTAAAAACTCGTTTTTTCGTAAAAATGTTTTTAGGCCTCACCAGAAAAACTATAAAAATAAACAAAATCAAAGTTTGACTTCGTTTTTTTTTATAATTTAATTTGAAATGTCCTGTTAGGTAGAAGTTTAGGTACTCACTTCTCTGTCTTATAATTTTGAAGTCTTTAAATTTAAATCCTTTTATTACTTATACATTTTTCTTTTTAATTCTTTTTTTCTTTACTGTTGAAATAGTAATTACAATTTTTTTTTAGTTGTTAACAACCACAAGTCTTGCATCATCAACTATGGTTTTAACAATAATTATCATGTATTATATTTTCTCGATCAGTGTATGCAATTTAATGAATTATATAGTAATCACAGCCTTTAATTCAAATAACTAATGACATTTCAAGTTGATCAAATTGATTACTTAACAGTCTTTTACGTTTATGGTTATCATCAAAATATCATCTTATTTTTTTTCTTACTCTTATATATGAAATCATATTAATTATAAGTAGCAGTCACTAATTTCGGATAGTTATAAGCATTTTAAACATTAATAATTTGACGTTTTCACTATTTTTTTTTTAAAGATGGCCTTTATTTAACATTAACATGAAGCTTTAACAATTAGGTACCTACATTCAATCTTTTTAACCACCCCAATTGAAAATATAATCACTAAAAACTAAGACAAATGAATTAATTAGGAATCAATATTGCATGCATTGCATTAGAAAGGCTTATCTTGTAGGGTTAGTTGTTTGAGTCCTAAAAAATTTGTAAATTTAAATGATACTATTTAGTGCAGAAATCACATCTTGTATTCCTTTCTGCATTTTCTTCTGTGTGGTTTATTAAAATATCATCACACCGGTACTTTATTCTTTCGTTTTCTTTGTTGACTTTTTACTTTTGTCACCTTTCATGTTGAAACTTCTGCTTTCTTCAACTGCTTATCTGATCTCTTTCCAATCTCTTCAATTTTGACTTCCTTGTCTTTGTTTACGCACTTCTATCCTTTATGTTGTCTTTTTTTTTATCTTTAGGCTTTTTGGCATGTTTCAAGACGAAATTGCTGCTGGCGTACGTATATTAATAGTTTTCCTTCAGGGATCCGGTATAAATAAGTATTTATTAAAAGCCTCTCTATATTCCATAATTGATTCTGGCATTTTGCTTGTTATTTAATAAGGTGTGTTATAGTTTGTGTCAGAGTCAGCGTATTGCTCCGAGTTACTATAGCGTCACTGTGTATGCAGGAATGCGGCTACTAGTAACTCTTTGTTTGAATTTGATGGTGAAATTATGTTGTCTTTATAAGTCGGGATTTCATGAAATTTGAAAGGTTCTTCTATTATGGATAGATTTGGTGGTAGAAAATCAGCAAACTTAATCGGCTAGTCTTGATTTGTTTGACTTTGTGTAATGCTAATGCATAGTGTCAAAGTTTTAAGTTTTTGGGATATTCCGCTCAATTTATTTCATTTCCGCTCAGATTCTTCTCAATTTCTGGTTGTTTTTTCATCCTCAACTAATAGAGATGTCAACAAATTAATTTTGGAGTTTTTCCTGTCTTACGAACATGTTTCATACAGAACATCGTCATTTTGGATTTCAGAAGTCCTTTTCTCGAGTTTTTTTCATCTTCTTTAGAATCACAGACATGTTTATGTTTTTTATAGCCAGAGTTGGTTTTAAATGTTAAAAAACTTTCTTTTGTGAAACGAAATCTACGCTCGTTATTTCGGGTTTTTCTCAGTTTAATTTAAACTGAGAAAACTAGTAATTCTTTGTTTGAATTTGATGGTGATATTATGCTGTCTTTATAAGTCGGGATTTCATGAAATTTGAAAGGTTCTTCTATTATGGATAGATTTGGTGGTAGAAAATCAGCAAACTTAATCGGCTAGTCTTGATTTGTTTGACTTTGTGTAATGCTAATGCATAGTGTCAAAGTTTTTAAATTTTTGGGATATTCCGCTCAATTTATTTCATTTCCGCTCAGATTCTTCTCAATTTCTGGTTGTTTTTTCATCCTCAACTAATAGAGATGTCAACAAATTAATTTTGGAGTTTTTCCTGACTTTCGAACATGTTTCTTACAGAACATCGTCATTTTGGATTTCAGAAGTCCTTTTCTCGAGTTTTTTTCATCTTCTTTAGAATCACAGGCATGTTTATGTTTTTTATAGCCAGAGTTGGTTTTAAATGTTAAAAAACTTTCTTTTGTGAAACGAAATCTACGTTCGTTATTTCAAGTTTTTCTCAGTTTAAATTCCCCGGTGTGTTTTGGAGACATTTAGTATAATCCACTGCATATTATGAATTTAATTTGATTAATGTGTTTTATTGTATCCCGGAACAGTGCACAAAAATTTGTCTTTGCGATAGATCTATGTATTTATGTAGGTACTGGCTTTGTTAAAAACTATATTTGATAATTTAATATTATTAGTTGAAACCTGAAGAAAAAAATTTATTAATATAGAAATTATACTAAGAAAATCAATCTAGAACACTTATTGAAATTTATGCCTATTTTTCTTAAAATTGTGGCCGAAAACTGAATGACGCTATTCAGTTTCCGGCCACAACTTTTCCATACAAATTCAGGTAGGCCGAAAACTGAGTTACAATTTTATTTCTGTTTTAGTTTCCGGCCATCAATAAAATGGCCAACTTTGATTCATCGCTATTTATTCATAATGATGTACTTTGGTGGCCGAAAACTAATAAGCTAAGCCATCACATGGCTCATAATCGGAAACAGAAGAGAATTTCAATATATGCGTAGCCAAATAAAAGAAAGAGACAATTGTATTATAGGCTGTGTTATGCTAGTTTTCGGCCACTAGGCCGAGAACTAAACATTTTGGAAATTTGCGATGCTACTTTCCGGCCACCTTAATTATCGTAGTTTTAAATCAAATATTGCAATAAACATAGTGGTAATATGTTAATAAGTCATTTCTACAGTCAATTAAATGCACATCAACATCATTTACTTACAAAAACATTAAAAAAGTGACACGCGTGTCACTAATTTTTTCGTACAATTACGCATGCGGTGGCAGCTTCGATACTGGCGTCAAACTGATAAATTCACTAAAAATTACTAGTGAAGGTTATATAGCCGAAAAAAAAACCAGATGTCATGCAACTATTTCTACATTAATTGATCATACTTTCGCACAAAAAAATTGCTAGGAATCGCTATTATCTCCATTTTACTATAGAGCCTTCGCCAAAAGGCCGAAAACTAAAGGCGGCCGGCTAACTAGCGAACTGACCCTAAGTTGTATTGTATTGTATTGTATGTAATTTAATATATCGTTGGCTAAACTCATAAACTTGTGAATTGCAGATTCGATTGTGTATACACTAACGCATTTTATGCGAGTCGGTACCATCGCATCGCCCAGAATAGTTATTCTAGTCGAAAATAATCCGTAATCCGTTGAAGACAATGCTGATTTATGCCGACTTTAAATATTTTGTAGTGATTTCGTGAATACTAAGTACCTACCTGTACCTACACATGTGGTGGGTGGATACGGGATAGATGGGGTCACGATTGGAAACCTATAGTTACCTAGGTAGGTATATTATGATTTTGAACTTCGGATCGGATGTAATGTAGGGTAGCTACAACTACAGCTCTACATGCATGAACTATTTAGTAATTTTCAGCCTGAATAAAGGTAGGTACCTCTCACACTAGGATTCCCTGTGTCGTGGGTATCAGGTACTACGAGTAGTTCTACAACACCCAGACCCTGAGCAAATTAGGTATTCAGACGACCTCTGTGGCGCGGCGGACGAAGGTTCGTGTACCCATAGGTACTAGGTAACTGATATACTCAACACAATATATTACATAGATAGATATGTTTTATTATACCTACATAGAAAATACCCAGAACACACTGAACAAATATCTGCGATCGCACAAATATTTGTTCCGAGGCGGGAATTGAACCCGCAACCTCCAGCGTCGCAGGCCAACCTTCGCCCGCCGCGCCACAGAGGTCGTCAAAACTAAAGTTGCCCTTGTTATAAAGTTTGTAATAAACTTTTATATTGGAAATTAGTACTTACCTATACCCTTCCTTGAGTCATCATACTCATCAGCTGGTAGACTAGAATTTAAGAAGACTATCTTTACGTGGTCGTGGGCTTTGATCCCAAACAGACGGATTGGATCCCAAACAGACGACGGCCACGTGGAAGGCCCAGACGGAGATGGCGGGATGAGCTAGACTCCTACTTGAAGGATTGCTCCCAAATAGCTAACAATAGAGACGAATGGAAGAAGGGAAGGGCGGCCTTTGCCCAGCAGTGGGACACCACAGGCTCATAATAAAAATAAATAATCTTTACATTCCAGATGTCGGTAGTACCCCTGATGTTCCGTGACTGGTGGGATGATTGGGACCGCCCCTCCAGGCTGCTGGACCAGCACTTCGGCACCGGCCTGAACCGCGAGGAGCTCCTGTCTTCGCTGTCTTCCATCCCCGCGACCTCCCTACTCAGGAACTCTTACTTCAGGCCCTGGAGAACAAACTTGACAAGGCAGGAGTCATCCTCTACCATCAACATGACTAAAGAGAAGTTTGAAGTGAGTACACTAAGCTTTTAACACCGTGCACCCTTGTGCTAAAAAAATATTCGCGGCACACTCTTAAAGTGGTTTGAGTACTTAGGTCCTAAGTCCTCCTCTCTCTACCTCTCTATCTCTCTCTACCTGTTTAGTTTATTTTTCATAAGTACCTTCATCATCACCATAATCATCCACGGCCTAACTTCATCCAACGCTGAGTAAAGGCGTTTCTTTGCCTGTGCCATTCCCCACAGTCCTGTACCAGCCACATCTAGGTTCAGCCCGCGATGGATGCAATATCGTCTGCTCATCTCGCTGCTGGACGACGTTTCAGTACCTAACCCAGTTCTTACGTCATTCAGTTAGCGCCTTACTCCACCTATCGTCACCTCGCCCTGCCAGATGTAGTTCCGTTTTACGATTCCCAACATCTTAAATATATATATATATATATATATATATTTAAGATGTTGGGAATCGTAAAACATATATACCTAATATATTATATATATATATATATATATATTCTTTTTTTTTAATATTATTTTTATTATTATTTAATATTATATGATATCTTTGTTTTATCTCTTTTCAAATACAAATAAATCTTTTGTTTTCTGTGTGTGTCTTTACCAACCTCTGATGCCTTTATGCAAATCTGTCCTTAGAAGAAAACTGTCCTGGGATTTTGATATTCCAAGATTTTGCTTTCTGTGCTTCTGCTGCAGAGGGCTTTGAGCTTAATTCGACTTAACTAACTTATTACTAAATGGTTCCATCGTTCTCTCTCCCCATCCACCATTGTACCATCGTACAGTGGTACCATCGTTCCGTTTGGTGTGCTTTCAGCGATAAGGCCGCCCATTGTACTGTAATTTGATTAAGTTAATAATATATAATAAATAATGCTGGACAGTTAATCCTTGTTTTGTGTTTTTTTTGGCGTACAATAAAGTTTCAGGTAATCTATCTAATCTATCTCTCTATCTCTTTCCAGGTCATTCTAGATGTCCAGCAGTTCGCCCCCGAGGAAATCACAGTCAAAACCAGCAACAACTCCGTGGTAGTCGAAGGCAAGCACGAGGAGAAACAAGATGAGCACGGTTTCATCTCCCGTCAGTTCACCAGGCGGTACATCCTACCCTCGGGATATGACGTCGCCGATCTTATTAGCTCTCTGTCCTCTGACGGAGTGTTGACAGTGACAGCTCCAAAACGACCACCACCCAACGCTGGTGAAAGAATCGTGCCCATAACGAAAACTGGACCAGTCAAACAGCCCGAGCCTATCAAGACGGAGCAACAGCAGCCCAGGGAACAAACTGTGCCTATCGTCACTTCCCCCTAACTTTAGTACCTTAGGTGCACCGTAATATTGTCACGAGAGATGACAAATCGAATCTAAATAGCATTTATTTAAAGCCGTTGTTGGCCAATAACGAGCGATTCGAACGAATTAGGTTTATAAGAAATGTATAATAATAAACGATTTTGTCGTTAAATGTTGCTTGTTTTCTGTTCATTATTATTGCCAACAAGAATTGGAAGATCAGCGCTGGGTTGCCAACTCGGTAGCAAACGCTGAGTTGGGGACCCTTTTGTAGCTTGCGTCAGACACACACACAAATTGACATAGTTTTGTTTCTGTTTATTATTTTTTATTCGTTTTTATTTAGTTCTTACTAACTTTTTTGTTGATGCATGTCTTTGTGTATTAAATGAACGTTTTCTTTCTTTCAACACAGCAATGTAGACGTAGGTAGAGATAGGTACAGGATGTAGATTTTTGTGGTTGGACAGCTTTTTTATGATATAGTTCTTCGTTATTCCGGGGAAGTACCTACCACTACCTCTTTCTGCCGCAAAGCAGTAAGCTCACATTGCTGTGTTTTTAGGGGTGTAAGCATAGGCTTGTATAATATGGGTGTAAGGCTAGATAGGCAGGCACATGAGACTTGAGGCTGAAATTTTTCGGTAGGTACCTACTTTAGCGGGGTTATTACCGAAATCCCCTTTAACAATCCCCTTTAAAGGGGATTTTGGGAATTTTATTCCCGAAATCCCCTTGATTCTGAACTTGCAGCTTTAAAGGGGATTTCGGGAATTATAATTCCCGAAATCCCCTTTGAAGTAGAAATCATATTTACTATTTAATATTATCGTTCAATTAAATCGTTCTCCTCCGATTATTGTATGAGCTAAATAAATGAAAAATCTCGAATAAAAACTTGTCTTATTAAAGGAAGGTTATAAAAATAAAACAATATAGCAGGTTTAATTCAAAATCACAGTATATTAACAATAATTGACTGGTTACAACAAAACTAAATATAAACAAAACGTAAATCTCCAAAATAACAGTGAGTAAATAAAATCTATTTATGTTTACTAATTAAGGTGGAAATACTCCCTTACAAAATGAGCTTGGACTCTGAGTGATGACTTGACTTTTTTCAAGAGATTGGTATAAAGCTCTATTTTTTTTAAAATAAATTGTAAATAATACGTCGTCTAGTAATTAAAAAAATATAGGTACCCATTTGAGAAAAACCGTTTTTAAAATAATTTACTAGATTATTTATACGAATGCCTAATGAGCAACAAAATAACAGACTTAATTAAAAATCATAGTATATTAATAATAATTGACTGATTAAGATGAAGATGACTGGTATTATACCTACACGGTTAGATTTTGGTCAGTTTCAAGCCGGCCCCAACATAATCTACGTCCGAAACCTTACAAAAAAATTACTTCATTTTTATTTTGTATTAACCATAAATCGAAAAAGTCGATTTATCGAGAACTTGTAGTAGTTAGCAAGGCGCGGTGACGCCAGTGGGCCTTTATTGGTAATCGACACTTTAAAGGTTGGTCCACGTGGATCGCAAACGTGGGACAAGCGTCCCGTCGTTGGAAGGCCAGGACACTTGTTATTGGTTTGCGGTTCACGTGGTCTGTCCTCTGAAGTACTAACTGCCAACAAAGGCCCACCGGTGTCACCGTGTCTAGCTGACTACGACAAGTTCTAGATAAATCTACTTTTTTGAAACACGATTTAAAAGAGTCTTTAAGAGAGTTTTTTTTTTTAGAAAGTTTGTGGATTTAGGTGACTCAGACGCCGGCCTTAAATTAACCAAAAACTATACATGTATACAATACTAACTTATTAAAATGTTAACTAAATTAAATGTAAACAAAACAAAATTCTCAAAAAAAAAACAGTTACTTAGTAAATAAATCCTATTTGTATTTTCCAATTTAACTGGAACGTCTCCCATATAAAATGAGCTCGGACTAGTTGAGTAAATTCTTCTAAGTGATGGCTTAACTTATTCAAGAAAGTGTTTAGCAGCAGTTTAAAGCTCTAAAATAACATTTTGTAAATAAATCCTAAATATAATAACTTCTTTTCCTGTACCAATTTAAGATATTACTATTTATAAATCACAGTTTACAATAATTTACTAGATTACAGTTACACGAAATACTTATGATCTTTTCAATAATTTTAAGTAATTACTTTACTTTTTCAAGAAAGTGACCCACAGTATAAAGGCCCGCCGTAAGTTCTAATTCGGCATCTTGTATGAATTTGTCCATTTCCTGACTCTCTTTTGTTCTGTCGTTGATTTTTATCTTGAGTTCTAAAATTTGGTTACATTTGACGTCATTTAATGTAGAATCTTCATGAAGGGCATTTAATATTTGAATTATGTTTGGCTTCTTTTTTCCAATGCGTTTGCAATGAGTTTGCCGTGCCATGCTTCCAACAAATTTGTAGTTCGATGCCTTTCACCGTATACGCACCAGATTTTTATAAAATCTTCGTTGATCCATTGTTTCAGTACGTAATCTCGAAACTTGCAGCTTTTTTCATCATCGGGACTTTGTGAAGCGACGTAAAACCACCCTTCAATTATTTTATCTTCTGGCAATAGTGGAAGAACTGCCGAGAGCGCCACTTGTCTTCGCAATAGTTTCGACTTTGTTAGGTTAAGCTCTTTACCCTTACGCCAAATTGCTCGCTTGAAATGAAAATAGCATCCTTTCACCGTCACATTTTCAAACAAATTTTTGATAGCAACCATTGTTGCTTTTTCAAAATCACCTTTGAATTGGCGTGGATTCCAGCCAGGTAACTGCGATTTGATTAAAGAGAAGAGAATAACATAACTTTTCTCATTTTTCAAAGTCATTAATGCGTATATAAATTATTTTAAAAACGGTTTTTTTCAAATGGGTACCTATATTTTTTTAATTAGTAGACGACGTATACAATTTATTTTAAAAAAAATAGAGCTTTATACCAATCTCTTGAAAAAAGCCAAGTCATCACTCAGAGTCCAAGCTCATTTTGTAAGGGAGTATTTCCACCTTAATTAGTAAACATAAATAGATTTTATTTACTCACTGTTATTTTGGAGATTTACGTTTTGTTTACATTTAGTTTTGTTGTAACCAGTCAATTATTGTTAATATACTGTGATTTTGAATTAAGCCTGCTATATTATTTTATTTTTATAACCTTCCTTTAATAAGTCAAGTTTTTATTCGAGATTTTACATTTATTTAGCTCATACAATAATCGGAGGAGAACGATTTAATTGAACGATAATATTAAATAGTACTAAATATGATTTCTACTTCAAAGGGGATTTCGGGAATTTTATTCCCGAAATCCCCTTTAAAGCTGCCAGTTCAGAATCAAGGGGATTTCGGGAATAAAATTCCCGAAATCCCCGTTAAAGGGGATTAATCAAGGGGATTTCGGTAATAACCCCTTTAGCGTCACCAATTTTTATTATCGTGCAAAATTTCAGCATGGTACCTAGATAGTTAGGTGCTTATAGTCAATGAGTAAAACCACTCTGACTTCGGAAGTGACAGACAGGCAGACGGACATGGCGGTACTATAAGGGTTCCTTGTCAGATTTCAGAACCCAACAAGTTGTCTCATTCAGGGCATGCTACTAGCTCCAACTTCTAGAGTAGACAGCCAAACAAGGCTTTAAGTACATACGCACATTGGTCAGTCACTATTCTGTCCAACCCAGAATCTACGACCTCTGTGATACGACCGAACTGGACAAACCAGATTACCTACTTAGATTATATCCTGTTATCTATGAATCTACTCGTGAAACTACTCTACTGCGGCGATTCAGGCCTGGCTGCGTTTCCACCTGAGATGAGCGAGTATTAGTATCAAGGGGAGAGTGTTTTTTTTTTTTTTTTTTACTTTGATAGACCCTTGTTTGGCTACGATCTCACCTGTTGGTAAGTGACGATGTGGCCGAAGATGGAGCACAAAGGTCTATAGAAGGCACCTATTCACTATAGACTTGAAGAGACCCAGATTATAGTTTTCAGGAAAGACAGACGACGGTAGTGTATTCCACTCCTTAGCAGTTCACATTATAAAGGTAGAACCGAAACGTTTTGTGCGAATAGAAGGTATACTAATGAGGTAAGGATTAAGGATGGTACTGAGCCGTACGCCTGCTCGTCCTATGATGAAAAGGAGATGGTGGGATCAGATCGTGCAGTTCCTGGGAGCATTCCCCGAAATGTAACCTACAGAAGATCGAAAGGCATGCAACCTTACGGCGGTGCTCGAGACTCCGGATCTTAGTCTCCGCCATAATATGTTGCTCACCTATAAGCCTGAAAGAGCTCTACGTTCGATCGAGTCCAAGCCAGCAAGCTGTTATTTGGCCGAATCATCCCAAACATGGCAGCAGCACTCCATACTAGCCTAGATTGTGCTTTATATAAACTGAGAAGCTGTCCTGGTGTGAAGTAACGCTTTACCTTATTCAGGATGCCTAGCTTCATGGCAGCTGTTTTTGCCTTGTGTTTGTTAAGAACCAATATAATTACTTCATTAACCTAGCCTTGCTAAGCGCAGCTCGGAAACGGTTTAGCAGAGCGAGGTTTTTATACGTACAAAACAAGCGTGAGATGTGTGCAAAGGATGGCCGCGAGCGAGAAACTACTAGCAGTCACTAGACGGAGTTTGTTGGTCCGCTCCCAACACACCTCAACCGCTCGCTCTTTCTGAAAAGAGCCCGCTACACATTCCTCGCACCGCTCATCTGCGCACCGTTCCACAGCGTCGCTACGCATCTTCGCACCGCTCAACTGCCTAGCACATCTCTGGTGGAAACGCACACATCGTTCCACAGCCTCGATACGCATCTTCGCACCGCTCAGCTGCCTAGCACATCTCTGGTGGAAACGCACACATCGTTCCACAGCCTCGATACGCATCTTCGCACCGCTCAGCTGCCTAGCACATCTCTGGTGGAAACGCACACATCGTTCCACAGCCTCGATACGCATCTTCGCACCGCTCAGCTGCCTAGCACATCTCTGGTGGAAACGCACACATCGTTCCACAGCCTCGATACGCATCTTCGCACCGCTCAGCTGCCTAGCACATCTCTGGTGGAAACGCACACATCGTTCCACAGCCTCGATACGCATCTTCGCACCGCTCAGCTGCCTAGCACATCTCTGGTGGAAACACTCACATCGTTCCACAGCCTCGCTACGCATCCTCGCACCGCTCTACCTCGCACATCTGTGGTGTAAACGCAGCTGGTAGATGTTGTAAAAGCCGACTTAGGGATTACACCAGATGATGGCCAGCAGCATCCACCTGATGATCACCAATCTGCCTGTCAAGTGTTCTAACGACATCTAAATGCAGCTGATGACTCTTGACCTTCGAGGCTTGCAGGACTCCGTATACCGCTCTTCACTCTCCAAAAAGGAATCTAGAAGGATAGTCCGTACAATAAGGACAAGTAAAACACAAGGAACAGTATCGACCCATACCACGAAGAATTGAAAAGACAAACAAACAAACTACAAACTATGGAATGAGCTTCCATCTGAGGTTTTCCCGCTTGGTTACGACATGTGTCGCTTCAAGAAAAATGTTCACAAATTCCTTCAGGGTAGGCAGCGCATCGACAATACCCTTGGTGTTGCCGGTGTCTATAAGCGACGGTGACCACTTCACATCGGGTGGGCCGTATGCTAGATTGCCTATTTATTTCATAAAAAAAAAGTCTAAGAAGAAAAGAACGACCATTTTAATTTATTATTATCGGCTCCAAGCTCCGACAACATGAAAACAATAACCTTATAAGTGTCATAATGTAAACCCTAACACGTTAACACATTCCCATATTTATAGAGGAGAGCATTACTCAGAAGAGTTAGGGATATCGACACTTCTCATTGCAGTGTCAGGGACGGGAAGCGCCAGTACCTATTCCGTCCGGTCCACTAAGTTCCTTTATTATTAGTCCGGCCGGGCTTACTTATTGGGCAATATTACAGTTACCCATCTCACGAAAACCTTAAGAGTGTTTTTTTGTCTGGCGCCAAATATTATTATCTATGGAAAATACACACTAATATTGTCGATCCCTTGTTGTTGCATCACTGAAGCAGACACGCGGACGCCTCCACAGAATAAATATTAGTTGACACCTCTGTCTGTCTCCTTCG
This sequence comes from Operophtera brumata, assembly GCA_932527175.1. Taxonomy (NCBI): domain Eukaryota; kingdom Metazoa; phylum Arthropoda; class Insecta; order Lepidoptera; family Geometridae; genus Operophtera; species Operophtera brumata. The sequence goes on from OW052225.1 coordinate 23,955,670, forward strand.
GTTTCATTCGCCTAACGTGCTCGCTTGCTCGCACTTACGAAGTTTGAAGACCTCTGTGACGCGGCGGGCGAAGCTTGGCCTGCGAAGCAGGAGGTTGCGGGTTCGATTTCCGCCTCGGAACAAATATTTGTGCGATCGCAGATATTTGTTCAGGGTGTTCTGGGTATTTTCTATGCATAATTAAAAATATCTATCTATGTAATATATTGTATTAAGTATATCAGTTATCTAAGTAGTACCCATAACACAACCTCTGCTTAGCTTGGGGCTAGATAATGTTTTTATGAACTGTGCAGCATTATTTATTTTATTTTTATTTAGCAGAACCGGTAATAATACCGAAATTACCGGTATTATGCCTGAATAATACCGGTAATTTCGGTATTATGCCTGAATAATACCGGTAATTTCGGTATTATTACCGAAATTACTGGTAGTTTTAGAACCGGTTATAAAGTACCGATATCCCTGGAAATACCTGTATTTTAGTACCGGTACCAACTCAATACCGGTACAGAGTCAAAGACAGTGGTACCGGTTCCGAAAAATACCGGTAATCCAAGCCCTGGGCCGGGCGCTGAAAAATATGCATAGTACCTACATAACCCATTTAATCATAAATGTAAAAGTTACGATGTTTTCATGTACAGATGCTTGTAATCACGCCGAAACAGCTGAACTGATTTCGATGAAATTTGGTAGGTACACATAATATTTAGATTGACCTGGATTGAGCTATAGGCTACTTTTTATCTTTGTAGCGAGTGAAGCCGCGAGCGGACACTGGTTTTCAATATATTGTATTATTGTATGAACTTATACCATAAACAACCCAACAAACCAATCCAACAGTCACATACATAGTCCTAATTCCGCACTAGGATTCTCTATGTCGAGGTTATCAGGAATTACCTGCGAGTACCATTAAGATAGATGGATGTAGATGTATTGTATATTGATATATTGTTTATGAAATAAATACACGTAATAAATTTTGTAAAAAGTAAAAAAAAAAACAACGCAATGCTGAACCGATTTTGATTTTCCGAACCTCCCAACTTGCGTGTTGCTTGCTTCCACTGAGCAGATTTTAAAAGACGCAACTGCTGATCTGCATCAACATCCCGGGTTAGGTTCATGTCACCCCAGGTTCAATTCACCCCGGAAAAGATTACAGAATAGTTACTACGGCGCCAGTCGACGGTACTAGCAGCGATATAAATTAATGGGAATTATGGTGAGTAGGTTTTTTCTTCTATTTATTTCACTGGTTTTTTCTTAGTCTATTGAAAGAAAAATGTCGAATGAAAAATGTCGAATGAAATATCTCGAACGAAAAATCTCGAATGAAAAATCGTCCCTGATACTGCCCGGACAGCTCAACCTTGACATTGAACATTATGCATGCTCCGAAGCTTGAACTAAGCAAACCACACCATACATTAATTCTTAGCAAATGCAAAATGCCGCAGAAAGCAATGAATGCCCACACGACCGAACTGCAAATAATGAATAACTCCTTCGATAGTTAAGCTTTGGTTAGAGATGGCAGGCCAATTACATGCTTCATTTAGTATGGAGGAAATTATGGTGGTTCTTTGCTGACACAGCAGCCATAAAGCATATTTAGTAGTAGTAGAGCTTTTTTGTGAAAGAGTTCGTCCGGGGAAGTACTACCACCATACCTATTTCTACCGCAAAGCAGTAGTGCTCGCATTGCTGTGTTCCGGTTTGAAGGGTAAGGGTGCCGGTGAAATTACAGGCACATGAGACTTTTCATCTTTACGTCTCAGGGTGGCGGGCGCAGTGCAATGCCACATAGGGCGCGTCCTAGGTGGACGTGACCTATGAGGTAATGTACTGTTCATAGGCAGAGGTTACCGCTTAACATCAGGTGGGCCATCTGCTTGATCCGTCATTCAAGTAGTATAAAAAAAAAAAAAAAAAACTATATCCTCGATAGGACGTACGTACCCGGTGTTTAACATTGTCATCACCTTTAGTTCAGGTGTAGGTATCACTGGCATATCTGGTATATCTGACTTATAACTTGGCGTTATGAATAAAGATATTGTATTATATTGTATTGTATTGTATTGTACTAGTTTTCTGTAGTGTCTACCAACAAATAGACATAATGTAGGTATAGACATAGATATATCCTATGTATAGACATATCCTAGACAAACTTTTTATTTTTTATTTTTTATGCTACTTGAATGACGGAACAAGCTGATGGCCCACCTGATGTTAAGCGGTAACCTCTGCCTATGAACAGTGCATTACCTCATAGGTCACGTCCACCTAGGACGCGCCCTATGTGGCATTATAGGTACTGCACCCGCCACCCTGAGACATAAAGATGAACAGTCTCATGTGCCTCTAATTTCACCGGCACCCTTACCCTTCAAACCGGAACACAGCAATGCGAGCACTACTGCTTTGCGGCAGAAATAGCCATGGTGGTAGTAATTCCCCGGACGAACGACGAGCTCTACTACACTCTACCACTACATCAATACTACATCTACATTACACTAAACTACCGCTAAAAAGATATACTTCAAGGGTCTAATAGACTCTATAATATTATCCCTCGACCATTTTTAGGGTTCCGTAATTTCACATTTACTTTGGGTCGGCCTTCCTTGTCCTTTTTCTCCACCTCGCACAGTCTTGTGCGAAATCTTTGTCGAGCTGAACTTCTTTTAGGTCTTTTTGAAATACCCTACATTACACACCATACCATACCTATATACATAATTTTTGAAATACCCTACATTACACACCATACCATACCTATATACATAATTTTTGAAATACCCTACATTACACACCATACCATACCTATATACATAATTTTTGAGGCATGCCTGTGTAGTTCCGGTGACAATACAATATGATGATGACAGCGAGCTGATCTGATGATGGAAACGGAATGTGGACAACGGAACTCCTCGATGGATAATTATTAGTCTGGCCGTGTTCAGGCTCATTGTGATCAGCACACGGTTCCGATCACTAAATATTATAAAATCTTGTATTGGGGATATTTATATGGTTATCCGCTTCGAAGTCGGTTTTTTTGTCGAAAATAATTATAATTGCTACATAAAAACCTCTATCTTGCTTGAGTAGGTAATCAATAGGTAGGTAGATATTTTCTGATGTGGGTGTGGTCATATCATAGTTTCATACTAGGTAGGAGAAAATTACGAACAAGCTTGAATGCTTGAGTTTGAGATTTGGTAGGTAGGTAGGTAGGTACCTAATTTGGCATGCTTGTCGCAAAACAGGGGCGCATCACTAATTCAATTTTACTGGGTTACTTTTCAATAATATTGTTAATTCATCATTGTGTCAAAGAGGGTTAGGGAGGCAAAATTAAGGTGGTGGTACCTGCCAACGGCTTTGACGATCTGGGCGGAGTCAGATATTTTCCCCGCACCAGCCACATTTCCTCGTAACATATTTACGCGCGCAGAGCTAGGCCCGCGCTCACTCAGCGCAGCCGGCCGCGTCGCGCCGCGCCGCCGCGTCGCAAAACTTGATTCACAAACATTAGATTTTTATTTTAGAGGAGTAGCGCTGGTTTCCCCACATATCAACTAAGTTGCCTACAAAAATATACTTCTTTATTATTATGATTGGAGTGATAGGTAGGTATCTGTGGTACCTACATCACTAAACATATCTATCATATGTTTGTATTATATCAGTTATCTAGTACCCATAACACAAGCTCTGGCTTAGCTTGGGGCTGGATAATGTTGTGTGAACTTGTCCAGCATTATTTATTTATTTATTAAACTGTATGTAAAAATAACTATGTGTATGGTGTATCAAAATAAACTTTTTACTACCTTACTTACTTACTATACATAGTATAAAACAAAGTCGCTTTCCGCTGTCTGTCTGTCCCTATGTATGCTTAGATCTAACTGATTTTGATGCGGGTTTTCATAGATAGAGTGATTCAAGAGGAAGGTTTATATGTATAACTAGCAACCTGCCCTGGCTTCGCACGGGTAGTAACTTCACATCCCGTGCGAAGCCAGGGCGGGTCGCTAGTAAAACTGATTTATGAGTATAGGATATGTAGTATAGTAAGTATAGTATAGGATTTTTAGTAGACTGTACACCAAGTGCATAAAACAAGACCATTTATCCAAGACATATCTGCCCTAGCCGAAGGCGAGGATATTGAATTCGAGGATAAAATGGGTTTTATGAACAAGATATACTCTCTGCCTTTCACTTCGATTGCGCGGCGTGATATCAACAGAGATATCATTATTATCTATGGTTAGAATTTTTTACCAAGGTACCTAGTGTAAAAAAGTCACATAGGTCCTCCTGACCACACCTACCTTTACTAAACAAATAAATACGACACACCTAGGTACCACGTCTATAAAAGTCACATTGGTCCTCCTGACCACACCTACCTTTACTAAACAAATAAATACGACACACCTACCTAGGTACCATGTCCAAAAAAGTCACATTGGTCCTCCTGACCACACCTACCTTTACTAAACAAATAAATACGACACGCCTAGGAAACTAGAGTAAAAAAGTCACATTGTTTTCCTGACCATACCTACCTTTACTAAACAAATATATAAGAAGCACCTAGGTACATAGTGTAAAAAAGTCACATTGTTTTCCTGACCACACCTACCTTTACTAAACAAATAAATACGACACACTTACGTACCCAGTGTTAGAAAAGAGCATTGTTCCTCCTGACCACACCTACCTTTACTAAACAAATAAATACGAGACGTCTAGGAACCTAGAGTAAAAAAGTCACATTGTTTTCCTGACCACACCTACCTTTACTAAACAAATAAATACCACTCACCTAGGTACCCAGTGTTAGAAAAGAGCATTGTTCCTACTGACCACACCTACCTTTACTAAACAAATAAATACGAGACGCCTAGGAACCAAGAGTAAAAAAGTCACATTGTTTTCCTGACCACACCTACCTTTACTAAACAAATAAATACCACACACCTAGGTACCCAGTGTAAGAAAGTCGCATTGTTCCTCCTGACCACACCTACCTTTACTAAACAAATAAATACGACACGCCTAGGAACCTGGTGTAAAATAGTCACATTAGTCCTCCTGACCACACCTATATTTACTCAACAAATAAATACCTCACATATACCTACCTATTCTAGAAAAGTCACATTGGTATGCCTGACCACACACATCTTTACCAAATAAATAATATTTGTTGTTTTTTTTTACCCCCGACGCAAAAACGACGGGGTGTTATAAGTTTGACGTGTCTGTGTGTGTGTGTGTGTGTGTGTGTATCTGTCTGTCGCAAAAAAAATCATAAGTAAGTATTTACGATATATATTATTATGAAGACACTTTTTTTCTCAATTTAGTTATTTTCTTGAACCTCTCTAATCTTTATTGAAACCTCATTTTGAAAGAGCTTTCAAAAATTATCAAAACAATAACAAAAAAGGCTCACGACAAAAAAAGTCGTGACACGCACTAGTCACTTCTAGTCACGCACGGCCGCGTTTTTGAAAATATAAATTCATAAACCACTTCGTTGTAAAGATGAAGCGATTGACACCTCAAATTGCTATGCCTCACTATAGTAGTCAGGAAAAAAAAACAACAAATATCACATAATCACGACTTCTTCCTCGTGGATATCTTCAGATATTGGTCAGTAAGTAAATCTTTACCTACACTTTTGCTCACTTTTTCGTTGGTGCAGAAAAAGTGCCGGAATGAGCAAGGATTTGGGTTGCTTTGCAAGAGTAGGTAGGTAATTCCTCGAAATGCTTTGTTTTTAGTACTTCTATGGCTATATTATTTCCTTGTTGTAGATTCTGTTTCCTTGACTTTCTAAAATAATATACTAATATGACAGTCACAAAAAAGTTATCAAAAGATAAGGTACTAGATACTTAGAGATGGTTATTTTATCTATAGGCTAGATACATAGGCAGAGGGTACCGCTTATCATCAAGTGGGCGATCTGCTTGTTCCGTCATTCAAAGTAGTATAAAATATAAGATACTAAGGATAAATATTTTCAGTCGCAACTCCTATAAGAAATAGAGTTGCGCATGTGTTAGGTACCTACCGAAGTAAGCATGTTGTGAAAATTGATCCTGACCAACCTCTCTCACTACACCAGACAATGTACTTATCCTGAGAGTCCTAATATCTTGCCACACTCAGTATAGTATAGGTAGGTACCTACCTATGCAGACAGACCTATAAATATAAGGTCGTGCAGCGTTGGTGAGTGCTTCGCTAAGAAGTGAGAGGTGGCGGGTTCATTTTCCGAGGTGGGACAATGTTTGTATGATCTGTTTCGTATTTATTTGTTTAGTAAAAGTAAGTGTGGTCAGGAGGAACAGTGCGACTTTCTTACACTAGGTACCTAGGTGCGTCTTATTTATTTGTTTAGTAAAGGTAGGTGTGGTCAGGCAAACAATGTGACTTTTACACACTAGGTACCTAAGTGCGTCTTATTTATTTGTTTAGTAAAGGTAGATGTAGTCAGGAGAACCATGTGACTTTTTTACACTAGGTACCTAGGTGCTTCTTATTTATTTGTTAAGTAAAGGTAGGTGTGGTCAGGGCGAACAATGCGACTTTCTTACAATAGGTAGGTGTGTGGTATTTATATATTTGGTAATAACAGGTGTGGTCAGGAGGACTTATGTGACTTTTTTACTCTAAGTACTCAGGTGTGTAGTATTTATTTATTTGGTCAAGATGGGCGACCATTGAGGTCAAACTGACCATTGTTACTTTTTTAGACTAGGTACCTATGTGTGTGGTATTTATTTGTTGAGTAAATATAGGTGTGGTCAGGAGGACTAATGTGACTTTTTTACACTGGGTACCTAGGTGTGTGGTATTTATGTGCTTAGTTAAAGGTTGGTGTGGTCAGGATGACCAATGTGATTTTAAAACCGACTTCAAAAAAAAAGGAGGAGTTTCTCAATTCATGTATTTATTATATGTCTGTAACCTCATATCTTGTTACCTCATATATCATTTATGAACAGATTTGTATTTTTTTTTAATTTAGTTGACTCGGTATACTTATAGATTGGTGCCATTTTCACCAAAATATGGTTTTTCACCAAAAAAAGTCGCATTGTTCCTCCTAACCACACCTACCTTTACTAAACAAATAAATACGACACGCCGAGGAACCTAGAGTAATAAAGTCACATTGGTCCGCCTGACCACACCCATCTTTACCAAATAAATTAATACTACACACCTAGGTACCTAGTGTAAAATTGACACATTAGTCCGCCGACGCTGCACCACGACATGTTTATAGGCCTGTCTGCATAGATAGGTACCTATTTATATACAGAGTGTATCAAGATATGGAGACTCAGGGTATGCACATTTTCTGATGTTATTAGAGAGGTTGATTCTTAGATAACAATTGCCACAACATGCATACTTCGGTAGGTACATACCTATCTTACCACGCAAACCAAATCTGTGTTCATTACGGAACCTGCTCTGGATGAACGAAAAAGTGGGCATCTAGGTATAGTTTTGCGTAGTGCGTGTACACGGTGGGGAAAATGTCGTGATAATATGTTTTTTTTTTGGCTACTAAAGTAGCCAAAAAAAAAACACACTAAAGTGAGGCATAGCGATTTTGACAAATGAAGTGTCAATCGCTTTATCTTTACGATGAGGTGGTATTTGTATTTATATTTTCAAAAACATAATATGGCGGCCGTGCTTATCTAGAAGTGGTACTACTTTTTTTGTCGTGAAATATGTAGTTTGAAAGGACTTTCAAAATTCCAAAAATCTTGAATGGTAAATCAGGAACGCAAAATCTCGAAAGAAAAACCTTGAATTAAAAATCACGAAGGAAAATTTTCGAATGAAAAATTTGTACCCTCTGTCTTTACGTTCGAGATTTTCCAGATTTTTCCTTCGTGATTTTTCATTCGAGATTTTTGGAATATTGAAAGTCCTTTCAAACTACATATTTCACGACAAAAAAAGTCGTGTCTTTGAACATATAAATTCAAAAACCACCTCATGGTAAAGATGAACTGATTGACGCCACATTTGTGAAAATCCCTATGCCTCACTAAAGTAGTCAGGAAAAAAAACAACAAATATTACATAATCACGACTTTTTCCCCGCCGTGGATATCTTCAGATATTGGTCAGTACGCAAAACTATACGCACGCTGTTGCTCAATATTTCGTTCGTGCAGAAAAGGTGCCGAAATGAGTAAGGATTTGGTTTTCTTTGTAAGAGAGAAGGTAGGTTATTCCTCGAAATCTTTTTTTTTGTACTTCTATGGCTATATTATTTCCTTGTTGTAAATTCTGTTTCCTCGACTTTCTAAAATAATATACTAACATGAAAGTCATAAAAATGTTATTAAATGATACATAGAGATACTAGATACTTAGAGATGGTTATTTTATCTATAGGCTAGATACTTAAGATGAAACATATTCGGTCGCAACTCTTATAAGAAACAGAGTATCGCATGTGTTAGGTAGGTAAGTACCTACCCTACCGAGGTAACCATGTTGTGACAATTGTTTTCTAAGAACCAACCTCTCTAACTACACCAGACAATGTACTTATCCTGAGGGTTCCAATATCTTGCAATACTCTGTATATAGGTAGGAACCTACTATCTACCTATGCATACAGACCTATAAATATAAGGTGGTGCAGCGTTGGTGAATGCTTCGCTAAGAAGTGAGAGGTGGCGGGTTCATTTTCCGAGGTGGGACAATGTTTATATGATCTATGTCGTATTTATTTGTTTAGTAAAAGTAGGTGTGGTCAGGAGGAACAATGTGACTTTTTTACTCTAGGTTTCTAGGCTTGTCGTATTTATTTGTTTAGTAAAGGTAGGTGTGGTCAGGAGTAACAATGCTACTTTCTTACACTAGGTACCTAGGTGTGTGGTATTTATTTGTTTAGTAAAGGTAGGTGTGATCAGGAGGAACAATGCTACTTTCTTACACTGGGTACCTAGGTGTGTGGTATTTATTTGTTTAGTAAAGGTAGGTGTGGTCAGGAGCAACAATGCTACTTTCTTACACTAGGTTCCTAGGCGTGTCGTATTTATTTGTTTAGTAAAGGTAGGTATGGTCAGGAGGAACAATGCTTCTTTCTTACACCAGGTATCTATGTGTGTGGTATTTATTTGTTTAGTAAATATAGGTGTGGTCAGGAGGACTAATGTGACTATTTTACACTAGGTACCTATAGGTGTGTGGTATTTATGTGCTTAGTAAAAGTAGGTGTGGTCAGGAGGACCAATGTGTCTTTTTTAGTCTAGTTACCTAGGTGTGTGGTATTTATTTGTTTAGTAAATATAGGTGTGGTCAGAAGCACTAATGTGACTATTTTACACTAGGTACCTATAGGTGTGTGGTATTTATGTGCTTAGTAAAGTTTGGTGTGGTCAGGAGGACCAATGTGACTTTATAACCGACTTCAAAAAAAAGAAGGTGTTTCTCAATTCGTGTGTTTATTTTATGTTTGTAACCTCATAACTTGTTACCTCATATATCATTTATGAACCGATTTGTAATTTTTTTTCTTTTTGTTGATACGGTATACTTACAGATTGGTGCCATTTTCATAAAAATCTGGTTCTGATGATGGGATCCATGAGGAATTGAGAGAACTCCTCAAATATTATTGGTACAGTTACAGTACACACATAGCGATTTCGGTATTTTCAGCAACAAATCAAGCATGTGCATTCGGAAAGTATCATTTGGTGATGTGGTGGAACTGATGAAGAAGACCATAGTTGGCCATTGGAACTCCACTCTCCTTTTAGTATTAGTAGAGCTTTTTTGTGAAAGAGTTCGGCCGGGGAAGTACTACCACCATACCTATTTCTGCCGCAAAGTGGTAATAGTGCTCGCATTGCTGTGTTCCGGTTTGAAGGGTAAGGGTGCCGGTGAAATTACAGCTTTATGTCTCAGGGTGGCAAGCACAGTGCAATGCCACATAGGGCGCGTCCTAGGTGGACGTGACCTATGTGATAATGAACTATTCATAGGCAGTGGGTAACGCTTATCATCAGGTGGTCATTCTAAGTAGTAAGTATAATAAAATAATAATAATAAGTATTTCACGGGTGGTGACTTTCCGATATCCGATGGAGCTGAAATTTGGCAAACATGTCTAGTTCCGATGAAAATACAATATGATGATGACTGCGAGCTGATCTGATGATGGAGACGGAAGATGGACAACGGAACTACTCGATGGATCATAGTAGACTGGCCGTGTTTGCGCTCATTTTGATCAGCACACGGTTCCGATCACTAATTTTAAAGCGAGTTGATCTGATTATGGAGACGGAAAATAGACAACGGAACTAGATAGATAGATAGATAGATAACACTTTATTGCACACCACAAAAATAAAAATAACATTAAAAACAATCAGAAAAATAAGTACCTATGGAAGTACAATGGGCGGTCTTATCGCTCGCAACTACTCGTTGGATCATAGTTGATTGACCGTGGTTCCTTTTCTACGTGGTACTTTATTATTTTATAAAATCTTTTAGGTATTGGGGATAAATTTCTAGCATTGAATTCGTTTTTTTTTTTAATTAATTATCTTCGGTATTTTTCACTACCTACCTATAAACTACACAACACTATTTACAATATAACAACCTTATACTCACTGAACTGTATAGCCACAAATAAATAAGCGTCAAGCGCGAATAAATACCTACATACAAAAATATAACATAACACCTAACAGTCGCATACTTAGTCCTGATCCCTCACTAGGATCCCCTGTGTGTCGTTGGTATCAGAAACTACGAGTACCGTGGTACCATAACACCCAGACCCGGAACAAATATTAGCAGATCATACAAACATTTGTCCCGCAGCGGGAATCGAACCGGCAACCATTCGCATCTCAGCCGGCTACTCGTCCGACGCGCTATATAGGTCGTCTAACCTAACTACCTATCTACAAATCCAGTAACAATAAAACTAAAATAATAACTAACACTCCAGCGTCCATGCGCGAACTGTGGCTCTCTAATCATGATTATAGCAGGTATCCTACAAGTAGGTTACTAATAAAGGTGAGCTGTATCAAAAAATCCATTTCGGAGCAACAAGCGACACAACCTCCACGTCCGACAGTCTTGAGTTACACTGCCGCCCGTCGCCCGTGCACGGACCCGCTGAGTAAATTTCATATCGAAAACAAACAATAATTATTTGTAGCCAGATAAATCATTTGTTTGACTTGCCGAATGTTCAGTTTATGAAAAAATCCTTTACAAATATTTTTGTGAAAGAAAAATACTAACATTCGATGCCGTTTAGAAGTAGTTACAAATTTAAAAATCAAAACAGCTTCACTTTGTTATTTTTTTTCATATAGTTATAATATACTTAGAATTTTTTCAAATGTTGTTTTTGTAGATTAATGTCTAATAAGCAACATATATTTTTTTTGTGCATTTATATTCACTCCTCGAGGAAGAGTAACGTGGAGAAAACCTCACTTTGGCGACTAGTACGCCCTTAAACGCTACAAAAGCAATACAAGTCCCAGAAAACATGTCTTCGTTCATATCGGCGCATGTGGACATCCGTGGTCTTTGCATAATATGCAAATAGGTAGGTAGGTACGTACGTACCTAATCTTTATGGGGAATTTATGCTTTAAATACCTAGGTAAAAAGGCATGAGAGAGGTTTGAATCCCAGATGTGGGAAACTAGCGTCATCTATGAAAAAAATAGTAAATCAAATAGACAACTCGTAGACGTCTCGTAGAACATCGATCGTTGTAGGTAATCCCAGAATAGATCACGATCAAAATTGAGCTTTGGAGTAAAATTGTCAGTTGAGAATAGCGACATCTATAGGTGGATTACTAAAGATTGTCGTAGAAAATAATAATTTACTTATCTTTTCGTGGCATTTGAAGGATTGCGATGAGAACTCACCAACTTATTGAGATGAACGTAGCAAAAGATTAATGTAAGGAAGGAATAGTAGGTACCTAGGTATTACCTACCTACGTACGGCCATAAATAAAATTGATAAAAATAAAAAGCCTTTTATTCCTTAACCCTAAATTGCATGCAAAACATTTCACATTTTCACATAATTTTTTTTTTATATTAGAAGTTTCAATTTTAAATGCTCATTTAGGATTTAAATTAAATTATATTAATTATGTAATTAATTAACTAAGTAACTTCAATTATTATTTGGGTAAGGACCCCTCTCGGGTACCTACAGGCCCTCCTCTAGTTTTTTCCAGCGGTCACGGTCTGAAGCCAGCTCGGTCCAATTATTTACGGCCATAGACTAACTAAACACAATAGACTGCAAAGAAAACGTGCATCGATAAATGATTGCCTACAATGACGCTAGATGTCGCCGAGTGTTTTGAATCTGCTATAAACGATTGTAATGCCTTAAATTCGAATAGATCGACCATAGTTTCATAATTAAAAAATAAAATATAAATTTACTTAAATGTTTATTTTTAGAGAGTTAAAAGAGACTAGGTAATTGGTTTAAAATGCTGGTTGAATGATTCCCAGGCTATTTTGCTAGCGCCATCTAGAGACTGGAATTTGTCATTTTTTAAGTCACGTTTTCTTGTATGAGATTGGCAGTCTATTGTGTTTAGTTAGTCTATGCTACGGCTGAAAACATGCAATCCCACCCATTTTCCCATCAAAAATACGAAATGTACCTAGGTACCTACCTACGTCCTTGCACAAAGTAGGTACCTACCTAGCTCTATAGTAGCATTATCTACGATTTAAATCTTTGATTGCCATGGTGTGTCCGGCCTAAGAGTAGACCCCTCTGTCTCCTCCCGTGGATGTCGTAAAAGCCGACTAAAGGATTACCCAGACTTTCTGATAATCGTAAGATAAGTTGGTATAAGATTTCTCCTGGCTGCTAGCTTATGATGTAGGTACCTAATGTGTTATTACTGGAAGAATGCGTTAAGTCAGTCTGGGAAGCAATGGCGGCGATGAGCTCACCACGTGCCTAAATTCCACGATGGTGCAACCCACTGTGGAAAGAGGCTCTTTGCGGAAAAAGGCGAGTGTACTTACATAGGTACCTACCTCATGTACCTATGTAAGTATGTACCTATGTATCTATGTATGTATTTCATTTTCTAGTCAGATTTCTCAAAATTGCAGGTTATATGAGGTTTATCTCGTTTATCTATAGGTAAAGTAGAACCTACAGCGTGGTAATGTACAGGGTAATAGATCTCTATGCCGTGGATCACTCAAGTCTAAACAGCGGCGTCGCGTCGGGAGGGGAGGGATCATCAATCAGCTCGGGGTGATTACTGGATCGTGTGGTGCAAGGTGTAAGGTAGGTACCTAGGTACTACGGGAGTTTCTAATCCCAGTCCAACGCGTACCTACGAAGCCTCGTACGATAGGCTAGTGTGTAATTAAATACATATTGGCGCAGAATAACTAATAGTATGTAATACAGGTTTCACAACACACCATATAGGTAGGTACCTACCTACTTAATATGACTCTATTTTTGAATTTCGGTATTATGTTTATAATAAAGTACCTACCTATGTCAATATAAAATAGTTTATAATTCGAATTTGACGTTAAGAGAGTAGGTACCTAGTACAATATTATGAATCCGACGACGATTATGAAGAACCACAAAATATAAGGTACTTTGCTATAAGGTACTAACCTATTTTGTGGCAAAACAGTAGGCTGATCAAAATGAGCTCAAACACGGTCAGTCTACTAGAGTTCCGTTGTCCTTCGGTCTCTATCATCAGATCAGCTCGCTGTCACCATAATATTGTATTGTCATTGGATTGGAACTTGAAAGGTAGGTAGTTAGGTACCTTTTCAGCTCAATCGGTTGGGTGGAATTGGTTAAGAAATCTGGTACCTACAAGATTTGTCCAAATATTAGGTAAGTACCTATAATTAAAAGTCGAAGCTTATCAAAATCAAAATTCGTCGTAGATACCTAAAAAATTAAATATTTAAAAAAAAAACACGTAGTACACTAAGTACAGATTTATTGAAATTTATCATTAGGTAGGCACTTTACAACCCGGACTTGTTAGAAAGATTCGTTGGTATGAGATTTGTCCTGGCATTACTGAAAGAGAGTGTTCGCCGAGTCTGTCGTGGGAAGCAATGACAGCGATGAGCTCAGCACTTTTCACGGCTATAATTAATTCCCACGATGGTGCATCCCACGGTGAAAAGAGGACCATTGAGGCTCTGCCTAACCTTTGGGGTAACAGGCGTGTGTCTATGTAGGTAGGTATATGTATCATTATAAATGTGATATTATTGTTCTTGTAGGTATTATTTGATTTCAGTTTTTATACGAAGCCATAATTCAATTCAATTCAATTTATTTATTTCAGACATTGTCCATATTTTGTTAGTCGCGATTATGATAATGTTAGTAGAGAGACACATTTACAATTAAAAAAAAAATGTCATCCAAATAAATGCGTGAATGCCGTATTTTACGGCGATTGCCGTACAATAGGTATAGGTCGCGCAACGAGTATGAGCGAACTTCAATGCGCAGAAGTAATTTTTGGGTCTGTATAGGGAATGCGCTAATGTAAACATGCGCAGTCGACCCCACCACCTTCACCGAGCGCTCATTACTCGTTGCGCGACCTATATCAACACTAAAGTAGGTACCTTTGTCGTGTGTCTCGCAGCTTGCACCACACACAAAGCGCTTGCACTGTTCGACAAGCGATTGATCTGCCAGCCGTATTAATTGTTGCTGTCTGAACCTATACAAACCTACTCGTATACCTACCTACAAGCGATCCATTCTGGAGCTCGTATATTTGAATTGTTTAGCAGTTCCAAATGAAAGTGATTATTGCTTTGGAAGTAGATTAGAATTACTTAAGAACAAAGCAATTTTTGATAGGTTTTTGGAACCAATCTGCAATATGTCATCATCATCAGCATCAGCGATATCGGGATCAAGATCTCCGGGATCTTGGATGATTTTTCGGGAGTCTCGCTTACACAAAATAAACCCTCTTACGCTAGCACTGATTTAAATTATTTATTACTTATTATTATTTATTTATATAGACGAGCAGCTTTCGCTGATGTGTCTATATACTTCACACAGTACTACTCGTATTAACATTAAGTTGAAATATTGTCTCTTATTTTTTTTTTTTTTTGCAATCTATTTGTTTAGTGAAATTACAGACACATGAGACTTTTATGTCTCAGGGTGGCGGGCGCAGTGCAATGCCGCATAGGGCGCGTCCAAGATAGACGTGACCTATGTGGTAATGCACTGTTCATTAGGCAAAGCGTACTGGGCCATCTGCTTGATACACCATTCCAAGTAGTGTAAAAAAAAAACTATACCTAGGTACTGCGTTGGCGCTCACAAACCCAAAATGTGGATGTAGCTTCGAAAGCTGCTAAGCTGAAGTGTGATTGGGCTGGTCTCGTCTGCCGCATGCCGAGCGAGCTGTGGGCGAAGGTAGCCTGAGTTGCGTCCTGACCCAGCGAGAAGGCGACGCGGCACCAAAAAGGAGATGTAGCTGCGAAAGCTACTAAGCTGAAGTGTGATTGGGCTGGTCTCGTCTGCCGCATGCCAAGCGAGCTGTGGGCGAAGGTAGTCTGAGTGGCGTCCTGACCCAGCGAGGAGGCGACGCGGCACCAAAACGGAGATGAAGCTTCGAAAGCTGCTAAGCTGAAGTGTGATTGGGCTGGTCTCGTCTGCCGCATGCCGAGCGAGTTGTGGGTGAAGGTAGCCTGAGTGGCGTCCTGACCCAGTGAGAAGGCGACGCGGCACCAAAACGGAGATGTAGCTTCGAAAGCTGTTAAGCTGAAGTGTGATTGGGCTGGTCTCGTCTGCCGCATGCCGAGCGAGCTGTGGGCGAAGGTAGCCTGAGTGGCGTCTTGACCCAGCGAGAAGGCGACGCGGCACCAAAACGGAGATGTAGCTTCGAAAACTGCTAAGCTGAAGTGTGATTGGGCTGGTCACGTCTGCCGCATGCCGAGCGAGCTGTGGGCGAAGGTAGCCACCTAGTGGCGTCCTGACCCGGCGAGAAGACGACGCGGCACCAAAACGGAGAAGGCGACACGAAATTGATAAGTTTCTGGCTGACTGGGCAAACATAGCTCAGGATCGTGATGTCTGGAAGGAGTGGGGGGGAGGCCTTTGCCCTGCAGTGGGACACAAAGGGCTAGAAATAGAAATATAATATATTTGTCACTGATATGCTGTTATGCTTTTAATAGTACCTATCGTAGGTATGGCAAAAATTACCAACCAGACAAGATTCGAACCCGCGACTGTCTCCTTGATACGGTAATGCGTTAGACCACTACCACCGAAAAAATAATAGCACAAGTACCACTAACACCACTGGCCGACTCCGTCTCCAGTTCGAATCCGGAGGCCTGCGTTGCTCGATGTTCGAATCTAACCTGGTGGTCATTTTTGGGATACCATACCTATACAAGTAGCGGCACGAAACTTTAGCGCAGCTATCCCCGCCGCGTATCGTTCAGCGCTAGACTTACGTGCCGCTACTTGTACTTTCTGCAAAAAGCATAGCTTTGTATAGGGCTCTCAAGATTTTACACTTGTTTTTTTTATACATTTAAAGACTTTTATAGACATTAATTTAGATTAGTATGGTAAATTTATAAATCTAATATAGGTGTGATGTTTCCTAACGTGTAGGTACACATCGTGGGGATAGTAGGTATATACATACAGTGGTGGCCATATAATTAAGAACGCTGATATAAAGGGAAGATTTTTTCCAACTAAGATGCAAAACTAATTGTATGCATTTGTTTTTATTTCTCTCGGTATCGTAAAACATTTCCATATTACCACTGTATTCATTGATACACATGATTGGCTAAAAATCAATAGGCAAACTTTTTACACTACTTTTAAACAAAGTATTCCTTATTACTGGCTGGTCA
Organism: Operophtera brumata; assembly: GCA_932527175.1. Taxonomy (NCBI): domain Eukaryota; kingdom Metazoa; phylum Arthropoda; class Insecta; order Lepidoptera; family Geometridae; genus Operophtera; species Operophtera brumata. Next base: position 23,972,700 of record OW052225.1, read on the forward strand.
CGTAATTAAGAACGCTAAGTATTTTATACCTTTATTCAAATTTAAATAGAGAAACTCAGTCGATTTGTTACTGTTTGTATAATTTTGGCGCCATTACGTGCTGTAAAAGATTAAAGGTGATTGCTTCTTTAGAAAAACAATGGGAAAAAATAAAAGTTGTGATAAATCTACAAGGGAAGTAATAATAAAACTTCGCCGGAAGAATTGGTCTTATAAAAAGATAGCCAACCATCTACAATGTTCAAAAACGATGGTTTTCCACGCTGTAAAGCATTTTGCTACGTATCAAACTACTGCGAATGTTCCACGTGTACCTAAACAGAGAAAAACAACTCCTCGAGATGACCGAAACATCGTTCGTATGGCAAAACAAAATCCTTTTAAAGGGTCCAATGAGCTTAGAAAAGAATATTTTGGTGAAAACAACCCTTCAGCAATCTCAGCACGCACTATTCGAAGACGTTTGGTAGAAGAAAAATTGCACGGTATAGGATAGCAAGAAAGGTACCCATGTTAAAACTTTGCCACAGGCAAGCCCGGCTTGCATTTGCGAGAAAGTATGAAAACTGGACTGTGCAACAGTGGAAAAACGTACTTTTTTCTGAGGTGACGAAAATAAACAGAGTATGTTCTGATGGAAAACGATATGCACGACGTCCCCCGAATACAGCATTCGACCCAAAGTACACGAAAGTTACATTAAAGCACGGTGGTGGAAATGTGAAAATTTGGGGTTGCTTTTCTGGACATGGAAAGTTGACGTAGGACTTGTAAAGTTGATAGAAGGTAACATGGATCAGTTCCAATACAAAAATATACTGGAAGAAACAATGTTACCATACGCTGAAGACGTTCTACCGGTCATTTGGACATTCCAGCATGACAATGATCCAAAGCACACTGCACGCACCGTAAAGGAATTTCTTACAGCGTAATTAGTTTCTGTCTTAGACTGACCTGCTATCAGTCCAGATCTAAACCCAATAGAGAATCTGTGGTTTGAAGTAAAGAAAAAGGTTTCAAATACAAAGTGTGGAAATTTAAGAGAGCTGTATGACGTTTTTTTAGAAGAATGGAACTCTATTTCTCTTCCGAAATGTCTAAAATTAATAGAGTCAATGCCTCGCCGGTGTAAAGCTGTAATTAAAAGCCGTGGATATGCTATTAACTATTATTTTTAGTTAAATATTTATTAAATTTCTTTTTATGTTTCCTGTGCTACATAATATTGTGATTTTTTAAATCTAAGTGTCATACAAAACAATTCCCGAGCAGTTAAATAAATCGTTCTTAATTATTTGTCCAGTTTCAGTACTATTTGAATGTGTTACTTTGATAAAATCAATAAAATGTGCAAAAAATAGTTAGCGATTTTATACTTCATTCTTAAGTCAGGTTGCTCTATTAATGTGACTATCATATAACATAACTAGTTGCTTCTCAGAAGGTACACATCTCTGTGTATGATACGATTTAAATAAAAAACTTCTAGAACTTCAAATCGTTCTTAATTATATGACCACAACTGTATATACCTATCTAAGAGGAGTAAGATTAATCATGAAATCAAGGCAAGCCGTATTTGTTAGATAGATAGATAGAAAACACTTTATTGTACAACACAGAAAATAGGCTATTTTAAAATTAATACATAAACTTAACACGGAAGTACAATGGGCGGTCATATCGCTATAAGCGATCTCTGCCAGACAACCTTGGGATGGACTGGAATTATTTGTATGACATAGAACGGTGGCTTATTATCTGGATAAGTAATATACATCTAAAAAAAAAATATATCTTCATAAATTTAAACTAAAATGGAAGGTAGGTACTATAGGTATGTTAATACCTAGGTAGGTATTTAACATGTTGTATCTTGTAAATCATGTAATATAGATATACCTATTTATAGGTATACGCTTAGGATGATATGCAAAATTAATAAGCAACTGGAAACTCGCCCCGGCTTCGCACGGTTAGTGTAGGGATCCCCCCTCCGCCCCTCCCCAAACCCCTTCCCAACCCCCCATCTATCCACACACCATATACAAAAACCTGCTAAAGTTACTCCACTATGTTATTTTTTTTTACAACCTTGTGTTACATTATTGGAGTTTTAATAAGGATACCTAACTTTTTGAAAATATAATATAGCCCATGTCACCCGGGGATAGTTCCCAACAGTGAAATAATTTTTCAAATCGGTTCAGTAGTTTCGGAGCCTATTCAATGCAAACAAACAAACAAACAAACAGTAAAATCTTTCCTCTATTATTAGTACCTATACCTAGATACCTATAGAAGTACCTTATAGAATAGCAGCGGCCTGCGGCTTTACCCGCGTAAGTCTCGATCCCGTGGGAATTTAGGGTTACAAAATATGTGCATATATGTTATTCCGGGAGTCAAGCTATCTCCATTCCAAATTTCATCCAAATCCGTCCAGCCGTTTCAACGTGAAGAAGTAACAAACACACATACACTCTCAAATTTTCGCATTTATAATATTAGTGGGATATCACGATGGTGCCACACGTGAAAAGAGGCCCATTTGAGGCTCTGCCTACCCTTTCGGGGAAAAAGGCGTGTGTCTATGAATGTATGTACAAGCAGCACCCCGCGGTTTCACCCGCGTAAGTCTCGATCCCGTGGGAATATCGGGATAAAAATATGCCTAATATGTAGGGAATGCAAACCGGTTATACCGTAATTCGAAAACCCGGGTTTTTGTGATATTTGAAACGAAAAAAAAACTCGGTCTTTTTTGGGTTTTTTTTAAACCGGTTTTTCGGTGTTTTCGTTTTTTTTAATGGCAACACTATATCACTGTCAAAGTGACATTTGTGAAACGAAACGCTTTAAAACCGCCTACCGTTTCAATTGTCATCATAATTTTCATAAAAGGGATGTTTGTTTCTATAATTTAATAAGTTTTAGCTAGTTTCAAAGTATAAAATATAGAATTAAAGTAAATTTATCTTACAATTCAAGTGTTCATTGTGCAGTACAGGTGTTTTTGTAAGTATTTTACTAGTTTTGTATGCGGTTTCAAATTGTTTTTCATAACACTAATAATGGACTAAATTATGATTCGATTATTAGTTAAAGTGTGTGTTATGTTGTTGATTATTGTTATATGCTATTGCTAGCTACATTTGAATGATATTTGCATCGGAAATAGAACAGAACATACATGCTCGGTCTTACTTGCTTATGCAAAGGTCACATTAAGAAACGCGTTACTTTTAAAAAGGCACTTAAAACTCATTTGACAAGGCATGAATGAATTCACGCTTAAGTGCAAAATTGTTCGTTGCGGCCGATCGCTCGACCGATATCTAGTATAAAAATGTACGTAGTTACAAATTTCTTATCGCTTAGGTCTATTAGTTATTTTTTGTCGGTTTCAGGTAACTATGAACTTTGTGGAAAACACGAAAAAGGCTGTAAGACTGATTCTTAACTATTCCCTAGTTTGCGTAATAAATAAATTAAATTTATTTTCCTTTGATCACGATTTTTTATTCGTTTCCATGTAGTTTATATAAAAAAATACTTACAAAAAAAACTCGTTTTAAACCCGATATCACCGAAAACCGGGTTTTTAAAAATAGAACTCGAAAATAAACCCGGGTTTAAATTTTGGCGGGTTTTGCATTCCCTACTAATATGTGTTATTCCGGGAGTCCAGTTATCTCCATTCCAAATTACATCCAAATCCATGATGTAGTTTTTACGTGAAAGAGTAACAAACACCCATTCATCCATACTTACAAACTTTCGCGTTTATATTATTAGTAGGAAGCATAGGATATATTATTATCAAGCGTTGAATTATCGTTTTTGAATACGGCATCCTACCGCGAATTGAATAGACCCAAATTACCAATGCATTTAATGTGACGGAGCGGGGCTCATTACGTAAAACGAAACAAAAAAAAACAACCGCGTTAATATCGCGTTTCAATAGTTAATCACAAAGCACGATCAATGCCAGGCGATTATTTTATAACTTGAATAAAAACAATAAGTTGAGCGGGCGGAGCGTATTACAAATATCAGTTTGATACGCCAGCAGTTTGATTCGCCGGGTCGCGGACGCCTTAAGGCGGGGCCACGCGGAGAGGGGCGCGCATTGTCCGCGCTCGCCATACCATTTCGTGCGAGTCGCGGCGACCGACGTATCTTGCCGTATCCCGCCGGTAACCGCGTTTATGTGCGTCGTGTGTGTGTGACAGTACACCGGGTGCCCCCGTGGTCTGTTCTCTCTCGTGTTTTGTAAAACCGCCAAGATTCGGGTGAAGAATCGTGAGCCGGTGCCGGCGTATGCTATGGCCGACGCCGACCGAGACTCGGACCTTGGAGACGACAGCCCCGTGGTGAGTACCTATACCTTCATTTTGCACCTTAGAGCATTGCAGGCCTTTGTACCGTTTTGCTGTATTGATGGTTAGAGGTTAGTCAGATTCATTTTTTAAACATTTCAAAAATGGAACATTAGAGCGTGCTCTAAAAAGGAACCATCAGAATACAGATAAAACTGTATAAGTTCCAAAGATGATGGACTTAGCATTCCATAGACATCGATGCCAAAATATGGCAACTCTGACAATTCGAACGATGCCAAATTTTCGTTTTGTGAAAACAGCGTAGCGAAAATTCTATGGTGGAATCAGTAAATACCATGAAGTTATAGGCAAATTCAAGCTTCTTGGTAAATACCTACCTACCCTAGTTTGTTTGACTTTTACCGTCGGTTTTTAGTTGTATGTTTTGTAGATAGAATTTGGTACCGTAGATCAACTTGATACTTTTGCTTGATTATCCATACACCGGAATATCCTTCGTGCAAAAGCTGTAAGTACTTGTTTTTATACGTGACATTGGCGAAATTGTGGGCTATTCCGCAAAGACCACTTAGGTTAGGTATTAGGTATTTAAGAACTGAACTAAACTTCTAAACCAACCATGGATCAATTTGCCCATTTTGATGTTATTATGGTGATTTTATTTATACACGTGGTGATTACAGTTGTTGGCTTACGTTTTATACCTAGTCCAATTAGATGTTTTTCTTAAAATGTCTGAGGACATCTTATATTCGTTTTCATTTAAAATAGCAAATGGATGCTATGATGGCGTTCTGCCTACAGGCTGATTCTAGATCTAGATCTAGAATCAGATACCTAGATCTTTTACATGTCAACTAACATAACCCACATCTTGGTGTATTGTTTTATCCTAAATTGTTGTTATGGCAACAGTATGTTTACAGAAATAATACCTACCTATTCCTATCCTACGCTATTGTCTATGCCTAGCATCTTTATGTGTTTGTAGCATAAACAAAATAGGATATGTCTACTAGGGTTGTGGTTAATTTTTATTCAAACTAGGTACCTACCTAGGTATTTTAAGCAGCTTAGTTAAGCTTTTTAATTAAATTAATAAAAAAGATGTGGGTAGTTTTAGAAATTCTTAATTGATAAATATTTTCAGCTATGCTTAGGTAAGTTGGTACTGAATAAGTAATTAAATAATATACCAATATTTATCATTATCTCTGTAAGTAGGTACCTAATAACACTTTGATAAACACTTCAAAAACATTTAAAAACATGTGTTTTCAGCTTGATTCTGCTCAATATTATTACTCAGGTTAGTACCAACCTAGGTAGGTACCTACCTATATCTTGTTTAAATAGGACAGTTGATGGTCATCACTAACAACTTTTTTGATGGATATTCTGGCTTGTAGGAATTGAGCGCTAGTAATACCTATATAGGTACGAGTAGGTATGTCTGTCTGACTGTGACAAAACATTGTTTTGTCATTTTCCTTCTGTTGCTCAGCTTGTTCACATGAGGGCTAAGGGAAGTTACCTTCTCATACCGATGTAGGTACCTAGGTAATTAAGTGTTATTACCTATATTCTAAAATGATGCAGGTAGCATTGTGCTTAATTATTTAATTCGAAATAAGTAATTAACTAGCTATCCATTTGAACACCGACATACCTATCTGGTATTTTTTTTGTGTATTTGTCAAGGTGATAACACCACAGTTCCCATTCTTCCATATAGTCCTCTCCATCCTAAGGTTGTCTGGAACAAATCGCTATAAGCGATAAGACCACCCACTGTACATTTCTGTTATTTTGGATGTGTTAAGTTTTGTATTTCTGTGTGTTAGGTATCTGTTAGGCAGGTAGGTACCTACCTATGTAGGTACTAGGTACAATACAGAGTTAATCTATCTTTTTGTTAGTTTACGTACATTTTGCTTTTGTTATATAAACCTAATATTACATAGGTAGGTACATATTTTGACGACCCCTGTGGCGCGGCGGACGAGTAGTCGGATGAGATGCGACCGCGGGTTCATTTCCCGCTGCGGCACAAATGTTTGTATGATCTGCAAATATTTGACCCGGGTCTGTGTGTTGTATTGTGGTAGGTACCTACCCGTAGTTCTTGATACCCACGACAAGGGGAAACTAGTGTTGGGTGAGGACTGTGTAGTGACTGTTGAGTGTTATGTTATATTATATGATTTGACGCTGTTTTTAACATATATATACATACATAGACACGCTCCTTTCCTCCTTTTTCCCCGAAAGGGTAGGCAGAACCTCAAATGGGCCTCTTTTCACTTGGGTTGCACCATCGCGGGAAATAGACGTGACAAGTGGTGAAATCATCGCCGCCATTGCTTCCCACTACTGACTCTGCTAACGCTTTCTTCCAGTAATAACACATTCCTTAAATAAGCTAGCAGCCAGGACAAATCTTATACCAACGAATCTACAAGTCCGGGTAATCCATTAGTCGGCTTTAACGACATCCACAGGAGGAGATGGAGGGTATATTCTTGGGCCGGACACACCACAATTATACTTAGGTGCTTATTGTGACTAAAAATATTGCTTTGGTTGGATGTTTCTTATAATTTAGTATGTTTTGTAAATAAATAGGTACCTACCTACTTTTTGCCGTGACACCGAAGTTGCATTTCTTCCGCCGAAATGCAAATAATTATTTTAATTTGCAAAAAAATGTGGCATCGCAAGCCAGGCCGCATCCCCAACACGTGTGCCATCATTATGCGTCGGCTAAAACAAAATGGCGCCGATATGATTATTAATAACTAAATTCAGGCTTTGCGATTCGGTTTCAAGTTTATTTTATTATGGGCCGACCCTTCCGACATCTGGTTCGGCTCTAGGAAATATGAATGTATATTGTTTGTCTAGCAGAACCATTTGTCGCTATTCATAAATTGACAAAAAGTTGGCCCCATCTTTTGGCATTGTAGGTACCTACTTTATATTAAAACTTCATTTGAAAGTAGTTTTGTAATTAAATAAGGTATGGGTGCATGGGTAGATTTTGGATGGAGGGTTAACATTATTTACTAGTTAGTTATTGTAAATATTGTAAGATTTTATTCAATGAAGAGTTTTCCTAGTGTAATTTAGCATTATTTATCTCTCGCTAGATGGCGTTGGCGACAGTTTTGGTAGGTAACAGTAAATATATCAAAATACGTAACTATTACACAAATATATTAATTTAGATCGTTAGCAGCGGTTTTCAGGTAGCACCAGCTGATTCATATGGTATTAAAAAAAACACTACTTGTATTAGTTACATACTTTTTATACATAATTAATTACTTTTAATTACATAATTTTATAGGATTTTGTGTTTTTTTAATGTGCTTACGTTGGCTGAACAAAGTTTTGATTCTGCCATGATAAAATATAAAAAGTAGGGTAAATATACCAATGGTTACGCAAGTGCCATCTCTTGACGATGAAAGAACTAAACTGACAATGACGATTGAAGAGACGATCGAATTTAATTAGATATTTGAAGAGACTGATAATACGTGTATTGATTTTTCCGCTATGGTGTATTCGGCCCAAGAATAGACCCCTCCATCTCCTCCCGTGGATGTAGTAAAAGCCGACTCGGACTTGTTTTTAAGATTAGTTGGTATAATATTTGTCCTGGCTGCTAGCTTATTTAAGGAATGTGTTATTATACCTACTGGAAGAAAGCGCTAGCAGAATCAGTCGTGGGCAGCAGTGGCGGCGATGAGCTCACCACTTGTCACGTCTATATTCCCACGATGGTGCAACCCACGGTGAAAATAGGCCCATTTGAGACTCTGCCTACCCTTTGGGGGAAGAAGGAGCGTATGTATTTATTTATGTATGTATGTATAGGCAGCAGCATCCACCTGAGTGCTAAACATCAACACTGCGACTAGCAATCCGCCTGCCAAGCGTGGTGATTATGGGAAACCCCCCCATTGCATTATAGGGGGGAGGCCTCGTCCACTGTGGACGTCTAAATTTTGCTGATGACGATGAGTAGCTTAGCTTACCCGTCATAAATGTTGCGAATATTCACACCATCTTAATTCTAACATTTCAAATAAGAGTGATTTACTGCACATATTCTAAATTAACTACAAATCCTGGAATTCTAACGATCAGAGATCTGAGGACTTTATTATCACTTACCTGTATAAGACATCATTAGGAGTTTATTCCTGTCAGCCAGATATAATGCTTTGACTCAATCAATTCACTTGGATCTTTGGCGACAGCGACATCTCTTGGGAGGCCAACGCACGATTTATTATCCCAGCAGATCTAGAGGGTTAGATTAATTAATCAAAGCTAGCTGTCATTCACTATCGCGAACTAAACATAGACTACAGAGCAGACCACAGACAACGTCAACTTCCTTTTCCTGTCAGACGTTTCATTAATTGAAATAATTGGCGTGTTTTTTGTTTATTTTTTCGTTGACATCTCTGCTCGACACCTTATAATTATTTACGCACGTGTCATTTTATTTGAGACAATTCTCTCATAGAAAAGTTTGCAAAAAATATTATTAATTTGCGTCACTCATTGATTATTTTGAAATTATGAAGTTTACGGTACGGAGGTTTTCAGAGTTATTTCTTATAGGTAGTGATAATATAATATATCTTTTACCTAGGTAATTTGTTTTTAGGGTTCCTTACCTCAACAGCTGACTGACTGACTGACTCATTGAAATACATTTCCGAAATTCACCTCCTAAGGGTGTGCTGCGGTTGTATAGAAAAAGCCGGCCAAGAGCGAGTCGGACTCTTGCACGAAGGGTTTCGTACCATTATCTGTAAAAACGGCAAAAAAACCATGTCTGTTGTCGCCTTAAATATTAATTTTATTCTGTTTTTTAGTATTTGTTGTACATACAAACATAGCGGCAACAGAAATATATCATCTTTGAAAATTTCAACTGTCTTTATTATCATGGTTCATGAGATACAGCCTGGTGACAGACAGACAGACGGACGGACAGCGTAGTCTTAGTAATAGGGTCCCCTTTTACCCCTTGGGTACGGAATCCTAACTCTTCGCGGAAAAAATCGCGAGTGTCAAAGTCATTGAAATAATAACGTAGTTATATTTCTTTAGTAGTCTTTTTTTTTTTCAACTAAAAACAACTTGTCTAAAAAAATTATAATAATATCACTTGACATTGGCGAAATTGTTTGGAGCACTCCTCAGAAGCCATTATGAAGAAGAAGAAGAAGAAGAAGAAGATCATTGTTTTCGTATCCTATTAAATTTCGATTTGCATAAGGATATCATGACCGGTCAACTTTTTACAAAGAGGATGTGTAGAAAAAAGTTCCATACCGTTTAGGCGGGTAAAGACATGTTTTTTTGCCACATCAGGTGTTGGGTCTACCTGCGGCCTATGGTCGCGTGCTTGCTACAATAGGTAGGCAAGTGGCTGTCTTATATTACTGAACATTGTGATTTGTGGCTCAAGTTTTTTGTATGGGACTTTACCGGTTGTTTTTTTTTCGTATTAGTCTTTATACTTCCACTTACAATAAAATATCAATCAAATACAAGGTTAGCGTTGGATTTATAATATACAGGGCCGTAACCAGGATGAATGTTTAGGGGTTACGGGAGGGGCGCGTTAGTAATTGCTATAGATCCTAAATAATGAGAGCATGTTTGTTTCCGGCCTTAGAATAGACCCCTCCGTCTCCTCCCGTGGATGTCTTAAAAGCCGCCTAAGGGATTACCCGGACTTGTTGATAGGTAAGATTCGTTGGTAGGTATAAGATTTGTCCTGGCTGCTATCTTATTATGGAATGTGTTATTATTATTACGTTATTACTGGAAGAAAACGTTAGCCGAGTTGTGTGAAGCAATGGCGGCGATGAGCTCACCACTTATCACGTTTATATTCCACGATAGTGCAACCCACTGTGAAAAGAGGCCCATTGAGGCTCTGCCTATCCCTTCGGAGAAAAAGGCTTGTGTCTATGTATGTTTGTATGTATTTTTAACTGAATTTATAGATTATTATATTCATAAATAGATTAGTTCCACAGACCTATAATTACACTAGATAACGCAAGTGCACCTACTTTGGGGATGTTGCCTGGCCCACGGTACGCGGCCCTGTGTGTCGCCTTGCCTGTCCGAAGTAGGTGCAATGCACCTATTAGCAAACCTCAAATCAGTTCGCTCTCGGCTGTCTTCGCGATAGCACGTCGGATGTTTTTAGAAAAATGCCTAATTGCGCCATAGTGAACTGAAAAACTTCTAAGAAATCGGCTAGCCGTGTGAATGGACATATTTCGTAGCATGTAGATATCACGTTTGGTTTCATACAAATTTACGTATTTGCGGTGTCATCTTGATATACAGGTATGGTCTGTGATTAGTTCCTTATATTCGGTTCGTTGTAGCAAGTGCTACGGAAAGAGAAAACGTGGTAGGTACTTACATATATCTAATTAACATCTTTTTATTTTGTATACTGTTTTTTTCTTTATAATCGGCGTCGCACTTAGTACCTACAAACTGGCGCTGTACATCGAGCAACACGGTCAATGCTCTAAGGGCGCTGTATTACCCAAGCCACCATATATGTATTCATGCAGTTTACTTGTTTTTCCATTATTTTTTGAACAACCTCTGTGGCGCGGTTGGCGATGCTTGGCCTGCGACGTAGGAGGTTGCGGGTTCGATTCCCGCCTCGGAATAAATATTTGTGTGATCGCAGATATTTGTTCAGGGTGTTCTGGGTATTTTCTATGTATAATTAAAAATATCTATCTATGTAATATATTGTATTAAGTATATCAGTTATCTAGTACCCATAACACAAGCTCTGCTTAGCTTGGGGCTAGATAACGTTGTGTGAACTGTCCAGCATTATTTATTATTTATTTATTTTATTCAACTTCCAAGTTTCTTCCATGATATTTTGATTTCTGTATGAAGTAAGTTTTTATTTGGATTTGCATACAAACGTAAATATGACTCAACAAAAGAGCTATTGTCGTCTTTCAGAGGAATCCATCTCGATCCTTTATCTCTCATTGATATTCAATATATCAGTCGTAAATAATTGTATTGACATACAATATTTATAAAGGAAAGGTTGCGTGGGTCGCCACCACCCTTGTAGGCCGCATGTTACATCGAACTGTGCCCACTGAAATACTACTTTACTTATAAAATGAATTACAAATATACTAATAATAATTAGAAATACTTAATGAAATCAATAACCCAAAATACATAGACCGGATCTGTTAAAACAGCTTTTTTTCAAGTTGTTGACAAAAAAAAATACCTTTGACTGTACTGGAATACATAGATTTGAAAGTATGACGAGTTGGGAACGAGAAGCAATTTTTATTACATTTTGCTCATGACAATTAGGCTTTTTTGCAATGATTTTTTGCAAATGCTGCTTCTAGTAACATTATACAGATGCTTAGATGTTTGCTCAAATGTGGCAATACATGGCTTCCGAACTTTTAACTTCAATTACGCATAGGTGTAAATGCTGCCAACCTTTACTTAGCTTATTATGGTGTGACAATGGGGATGCATTATTCTATTAATATATCTGATGAATATTTGACGCACACAATAGTATTCGCGTCTCATATTGATGCGAGAAATGGATCATGTTGTTATCAATAGCTCACGCCTCAGGCGAGATTGATATTTAACATAGAGTGATAAGGTTTGTATCAGCATCTCGACTTTTGATTATTGGATTTATTCAGTTTGAACATGGTTTGAACCATAGACGTAGAATTTTTTCGCTACGCTAAATAGACAAACGAAGCGTGGGAGAGAGAAGTCATTTTTAAATGTACCCCGTGCAAGAAGAAAAGTGACAGCAACAATGTATTGAATGTGACATGTTTTGCTTGAGTACATGCCCATACCGGACGGTCTCTTGTGCAGTTTAACTAATTTCGTAATTTTTTTAGTAATCTTACTATTAAATAACAAATATTACTTTGTATGACAATGGTGTCGTGTTCAGTTTGTGACTGTGAATATACAAGACGTAATTATCCGGGAAAATACACGTTTCACAGGTAAATAAGAGATTATGGTAGTTCGATTGTATTGCTTATTTTATCAATTCTGCTTTAGTAAATGGCCTAAAAACCAGTTTCATTCGTAGATTAGGACTTTCCCTTATATTTTTTAATAATATTTCGTTGCTGCAACTAGAAATAAACAATATTTTATGTAAAATATAAAAATGTTTGATTACGATAGGGCTTGACCAAGTGATGACGTCAGAAATATCGATAGTCCTGTTGCAGTCTATATCGTAGTATAATGCGCATCATGTAAAAAGAACGCTGGCGGTCAAGCTTCTTCAGGCGTTCCAGCGTTCTTTTTAAGAGATTACTTACTTTTCTACTTATTTAAGAGATGTATACCTATGCATTCAATGAGTGCCTACCTAGTTTACTACAAATAATGTACAATTATAGTACGCGTCATGTAAAAAGAACGCTGGAACGCCTGTAGAAGCTTTACCACCAGCGTTCTTTTTACATGACGCGCACTATACCTACCTATAAATTAAATTTTTGTCCATCCTAGAATGGAGGTTTACTTTGTTTGGAGTAAATATGTGTGCTCTGTTAACATTTTACCGTTTTAAAAAAAAACTATAATAACCAGGTGGACATTGAGGTGTGTGTTTTTGTATTGACTATTGAAAAGGTAACTTTAAAGCACCACGGGTGTTTTTATTGCAGTTTGTGTAGTAGATATTTTGGAGTAAATATTTACGTTGTTGTACACACGCCTTTTTCCCGAAAGGGTAATTTTATTTTTATTTTTTATAAATAAATATTGTTTATTTCTGCTTAATAAAATAATAGGTAACAAATTAAATTTAAATTCTATTAAAATAAAATTATTAATTTAAATAAAATTCCGTTCCAGCGGGACTCGAACCTGCACCCTCGCCTGTGATCAGCGATGCCTTTACTTTAGAACTTTGAACAGAAGGTTTCCAATGAAACACCTGTAGATACAGCACTATCAACTTGGCGCTATAGCCGAGTTGATAGTGCCCACAAATTTCGTCTCCAGCGTCATAGCTCGATCTATGGCTAAATTGTTTAAGGCATCGCCGATGACAGGCGAGGGTGCGGGTTCGAGTCCCACTGGAACGGAATTTTTGGGTAACATTTAAATTTAATGTTATCCATAAAGCGTGGTTTATACTTGAAAAATAATAAACTTTGGGGTAACAAATTGTCTATAGATAAAGTAACAGAGTGAAAAATTATATGGGCGTAGCACGGCTGATATAAAATGTTTTTGTGCTTTCAGATTTCCAAGTAATCCTTTGCTACAAGAAAAATGGTTATCGGTTATAAGAAGAGTGGGATAGACTCAAATAAGAACTCCACTAGGTATATGCAGCAAACATTTTAAGTTTAAATTTAAAAGGGAAACCCTAAGATCCCACCTATAAATAAAACTGTAATATTTAGGGGTCAATAAATAATAAAGGTTTATTTATTAACTGTATTCAAAATTGGAATAAGAAATTCTCTTTATGATGTCAAATCTGCCAAGACTTAATCTGCATTTAGATGTATTTATCTACCATACACATCACGGACGGATGATGAATTCTATCGACAATGTAAAAGTGTTGGTCGAGGACAACACTATTTTTAACTCGCACATAGACTTTCACCAACACGTGCACATTTTTTTTTTTGTTCCATCTTCGATCTCTGATTGTAGATCTAGTACATATACTAAATCTATGGTTTGAACACAAAATTGTTGTTTGAATTTCGAATAAAGCCCATTTTAATCAGGGGTGTCTTAAGGATGACCTCGGGGGCGTTTAAAACTATAGGTATTAATAGTTTGTTTCTGGCATGTATTTTTTTTGTTGTTTAAACATTCTCAACCGTCAAATTTAAAAATACTTAACCCTGTCAATGTCATTGATACTAGTAATTGTGATACTGCTATTTATGATTGTTGCAAAATGATGTATGTCTGTCGAGTATATTATGTGGGATTCAATAAGAAGGGTTAAGTTTGGAATTGTCTGGCTGTCAAATGTTAAATGATTGAGCTTGCAATACTTAACGGGTACTTTTAAAAATAAACAATATATACAGACAGTTCGATGAAATAAAAGAAAAAAAAAACATAAGACTTACGGGTCGAGGGAGCTAAGTTTGATACCGGGATATTTGTATAGAATTAATTTATACCAATTTTTAGCATCTTAGGGACGCTTCCGTCTAGTAGAGATTTGGATCAGTTGAGCTACCTTTAGATCGTTAGCAGCGGTCTGCAGGAAGCACAGCTGTTTCATGTTTTTTTTTTAAAATTTTGTACTTACCTTCTTGTATTATTCTTTCCGTAAATAAATAAAATAAATAAATAATGTTGACAGTTTACACAACATTATCTAGCCCCAAGCTAAGCAGAGCTTGTGTTATGGGTACTAGATAACTGATATACATCATACAATATATAACATAGATAGATATTTTTTATTATACATAGAAAATACCCAGAACACCCTGAACAAATATCTGCATATCGCACAAATATTTGTTCCGAGGCGGGAATCGAACCCGCAACCTCCGGCGTCACAGGCGAACGTTCGCCCGCCCCGCCACAGAGGTCGTAAATAAATGTATTTTCATTTATATAAATAAATTAAAATGCTTTAATATTAATCGTTGTTTCTTAGAATCGCACCCGTAGTTGTAATAAGCAATCGTTATCACTCACGACATTTTTGTATCAAACTATAAAATTATACAATTTCCCTATAGCAATTTAATTACATCGCATATAGTTTATGCTATTTTACCCCTACATAGGTTTGTAATAGGGATTAATTTCGTATCAGTTGAGCATGTTCTTATTTCCGTTTTCCGATGTGAATCGCAGCGCGGGCGCCCGCATTGTTGAAACAATTATTTATTCCATCATACCTTCGTTAATATCGCATTCTTATTGAATACTGTTATTGGCAGCTATGATGGTTAACGGCTTTCTTCAATTTACTTACTGACAAAAAGCAGTTAATTACAAACTATGGTTTATTTTGTCATTAACTTACAATAGAATTCTTACTGTTTTGCCTTCTTCAAGTCAAGAATGATACGCCGAGTTCAATAATAGGTATTACTTATTGTAATATTTTAAAGTATAAAAAAAACCTTGTGTTTTGTTTAAAATTGTTTTAGGTAGACAGATGGGTTTACCGTTAGCCGTTAGTACAAAAAAAGTGAAAATAGGCTTGCTTTCTATCACATATAGAATACTAATTGACAAAAACGCGTGGAGATACCTCATACCTCATGTAATTTTCTCTTTATCATTAGTTTCTATTTCCCGTGGGAATTTAAAGACTTAGGATTTTCGTTTAGGTTTTCCTGTAAGCCGTAAGTGAGGCCCTATATTCTGTATTTTTTTTCGTAATTTTTGGCACTGTTCAGGCTTTAGAAACTCCCTTCCTTCCTAGACTCGCCAATTCAAATTTGGCGCCACTATCAAAAACTGGCGCTGTGAGTTCAACAATGCCTTCAGTAATAATAGTTCTACCTTATCTTGTGAAGACGTATATGTGCTCCCTAATAAAAAATAAGTGAAAGAACCATCCCAAAACTCTGTCTGGCGAAAAAAACATTCAAGACAAAACAGACCCAATAGTTTCAGAGATAAAGGAGGGTTTGCGGGGGGTGGGAGGTCGATTTTTTTATCTTTTAACTAATGAACCAATGTACAAAGTATTTTAAAACTGTGCAAAATAGTATATGCAATTAAATAAAGAAAGAAAGATTTATTTTTTAGCACACACACACACTTAATAGAAAAAAAAAAAAAAAAAAAAAATGATAGTTAACAAAAAAAAAAAACAAAAAAAGAATAAAATACAAAAAATACCCATAGGGTAAAATTGTGAATAAAGGACGGATTTAAAGCGAGGGCCATAGTTGAATCACGAGCATGCAAGTGAAGGATACTAACGACTGAAATTCCCCATATAACAAGTTAATGTCACATAATGTATTTAACATATATTCTATATTCCACGATGGTGCAACCCACTGTGAAAAGAGGCCTATTGTGGCTCTGCCTATCCCTTCGGGGAAAAAGGTGTCTATGTATGTATGTATTTAACAAAAGAATATTTTTACTTTTGTGGTCTGAGGGTGCACTAAGAAAGGAATTTCCGTAATTTAAGGAGGTGTTGAAGTTTGTGTATAGAAAACATCTGCACACGGAAGAAGTTGCGGAATATTTACTAGTAATAAACTAATATGTGACTAAGGTTTTCCCTATGTCGGCAGGGGCCTGCGTACCTGAATAAAAGCTTTCAAAGCTGTCTAAACACAGGAACCTATACTTTAATTTCTCCATAAATGAAAGGGCGGTGAATCACAGGCGCATGTATTATTCAAATCAGGCGGTATTCGCGTTGCACTGTCTTGTCATCTATCTATCTACACCATAGACGTAGAATTTTCGCTACGCTGAATAGATCTAATACTATACTGCGGGCTTTTCATTTTCGAATAAAACCATAGACGTAGAATTTTTTCGCTACGCTAAATAGACAAACGAAGCGTGGGAGAGAGAAGTCATTTTTAAATGTACCCCGTGCAAGAAGAAAAGTGACAGCAACAATGTATTGAATGTGACATGTTTTGCTTGAGTACATGCGCATACCGGACGGTCTCTTGTGCAGTTTAACTAATTTTGTAATTATTTTAGTAATCTTACTATTAAATAACAAATATTACTTTGTATGACAATGGTGTCGTGTTCAGTTTGTGACTGTGAAGATACAAGACGTAATTATCCGGGAAAATACACGTTTCACAGGTAAATAAGAGATTATTGGTAGTTCGATTGTATTGCTTATTTTATCAATTCTGCTTTAAAAAATGGCCTAAAAACCAGTTTCATTCGTAGATTAGGACTTTCCCTTATATTTTTTAATAATATTTCGTTGCTGCACCTAGAAATAAACAATATTTTATGTAAAATATAAAAATGATTGATTACGATAGGGCTTGACCAAGTGATGACGTCAGAAATATCGATAGTCCTGGGGTGCGTTCAATGGGTACACTCCAAGGGTGTCGTTGTTTTTTTAACCACGCTCTGAGGCTCTGAACGACTTGGATTGACACGGAATGTCAATGCCACTGTAAATTTTTGATGTAAACATACGCTTTTTCACCCGGTGTTGCCAATTTAGCTCTTTTAGAGCTAAATTCAGCTCTATTTCAACATTGTCAGCTCCACTTATTTTCAAAGAAGTTAGTAGATAGTATGAATGAATGAACGACAAAACCAAAGCCTTATTGTTATTGTATCTGTGTAATGAATTAGAATGATTTGTGGAATCTTATTACCTTAGTGGCTCTTCCCCCGGACCTCTGAGTTGCTCAGACGTGTGACAGTGACCTCGTATTAGTTTTGAATTTAAAATAAAAATCATTTTACACTCGAAAAATCGGTGGAATAAAATAGGAACGCATAAGCCGCGAGGAGGTCGAGTGCACACACACCACGCTTGCAGTCTACGCTGCGCTACGATCGAGTGAGTCACCCCGCAACACATCACTGCGTGACGCGACAGTGCAGTGCAGCCGCGCCGGTCTAGCTTCCCACTCGCACTACGACGACGTCACACATGCACGGAGCGTTTGAGGTACCTACTTGATACGGCTGTATCTAACTCTACGCGGTTTCTGATTGCCTGGTACTGGCGGCCGTTTAGCGTGCTGCAGTGACGGGCCTTATTGTACCCGGCCATACCCCACGCGCACATTTCGTGACTCTTCGCCGCTTCTTATCGCCTGGTATATACATCGACTAAACTTCCAGCACTGCTTCAAACTAGTGTACCTATCATACCTCAGTATTACCTCGGTACTTATTGTTCCCTGGTATAATGACGGACGTTGCTGATAAGTCGCTCTCGGACTCAGAACTAAAAACACCACCAAATGCTTTTTCACGTTTTAAAAGAAAGCGGACGGATGAGTACAGTTCTGAACTTGGCAGTTTTAAGGAGGAGATAAAGTCAATGCTTTTCAAGCAGGAACAAGACTTCAGAAAAATTCTGAATGACATAAAACAGAGTAATGACTGCATTCAATCCTCTGTCACTCTTCTCACTGTACAAAATGAAGAGTTCAGGAAGAAGATAGATAAATTGGAGAATAAAATCCAGGAAGACCAAAAATATATAATATTGCTTGAGGATAGAATTGAGGATATACAGATCGGAAACCGAAAAGCGAACTTTGAACTGAAAAATGTTCCCAAAAAAGCCTCAGAAACGAAAGAAGACTTGATCGAAATGGTCTTGAATTTGTCCAATAATGTTGGTGGCAACATCAACAAGCCTGATATCAGGGATATTTATCGAGTGAGGGGAAAAAAGGAGGGGCCACAGAATACTCCGATCATTGTGGAAACCTCATCTACACTGCTTAAGACTGACATTCTGAAAATGAGCAAGAACTTTAATGTGAAACACAAGACAAAGCTGCGTGCCTTGCACTTGGGCTTCCGCACATCAGAAGACACGCCTATCTACGTGTCGGAACAATTAACTGCCAGAGGCTCTCGCTTACACTTCTTGGCTCGTGATCTTGCTAAGTCAAAGCAGTACAAATTCTGTTGGACGGCGTACGGTAAAGTGTATGTGAGAAAGGCGGAAAACACTCCTATTATCGCTATTAAAACTGAAGCTCAGGTTCAACAATTACTTCTAGAGCAATGACTAGACTCTTTGCGGTTTCTCGTATTTAGCTACGTAGCTACATTCTTTATAGTTTTTTGTCTATCAGTGTATAATAATTTGATAATATATGTGCATTCTACACAAATGAACTACATGTACTTACATGCAACTAACATTCCATACATATATCCACTCCC
Source organism: Operophtera brumata (assembly GCA_932527175.1). Lineage (NCBI taxonomy): Eukaryota > Metazoa > Arthropoda > Insecta > Lepidoptera > Geometridae > Operophtera > Operophtera brumata. The sequence continues at coordinate 23,992,013 of OW052225.1, forward strand.
TCTTGTGCATCTCTCACTTCAGCTATACCATATCATCATATCTGAGAACAACCAGAAAATCCAGAAAACTTTAAGTCTTATAGACTTCATCAATATATTTTTACTATGCCAGTCAATGATTACCCGTCTTCACCATGTAAGTAAGCACACCTGCAGCCCTTCATCCCCTTGTAATGGATAGCTCGCTTTCTACTTTGAATGAGATAGACGAAATTGAGATTGCTCGCGCTATCCAATGTGATATTGAGGATCTTGCTCGAAATATACCTGTTAAAGATAATGATCTAAAAATTTTCTCACAAAATATTAGAAGCATATATGCAAATATAGATAGTCTGAATGCTAATTTAAGTACAATTAATATAATTCCGGATATATTAGTATTAACTGAGTGCCGGCTTAACTCTGATAAACCTACCCCAACTCTTGCAAATTACACTTCATATAATACAACCAATAAACTTAATCAGAATGATGGAGTTGTAGTGTACGTAAGAAATGATATTATCGTGATAAATGTCAAAGAGGTTAAGCTAGATCATGCATCATGCTTGCAAATAGATACATTTAACAGTTGTATCTTGGGTATTTACCGCTCACCCTCTAACACCAACGCTGACGTATTCATAGGCTCTCTAAATTCTCACTTGGAATCCCTAAAATTACATAAAAATTTAATTTTATCCGGCGATATAAATATTAACTTGATTGCGCGTGATACTGAGAGAGCTTATGAACGTAATAACAGAATAAACTATCTTAATATGTTGTCTATGCATAGCTTGATGCCAAGTCATACATTTCCGACCAGAGAAAACAACTGTTTAGACCATTTTATGATAAGACTTGAAAAAGACAAATCATCTGCCCAAGTTGCTGTCTTAAACACTACTATTACTGATCACTCTATGATATTTCTTAACTTATGTTACCAAAACTCTTGTTATAAGAGTATTAAAATTAAAACAGTTACTGACTTTAACAAAGCTCTTATTAGTTTAACAGAAAAGAACCTTTCGGAATTATTATATTGCGATAATCCAAATATTATGATTGAACGGTTAACTAATGCAATAGTTGAGTCTTTAAAAGAAAACACTAACTCAGTTCATATACCAAGCGCTAAGCGTGTCATTAAACCTTGGATATCTAGTGGCATATTACGATGTATTAGAAATAGAAATAAACTGCATAAAAAAGTAAGATCAGATCCTCATAACGAAATTTTAAAAATTAGCTATAAACGTTATCGAAACTTTTGTAATAATTTAATAAAGAAATGTAAACGTAATTATGAAAGAGATCAATTGGCAAAATCAACAAAAAATTCTAAAAGTCTTTGGAAAAGCATTAAGTCCATAACTTATACGAATAAAAATACTAAATCCGACAACACTAAATTATTAAATATAAAAACCTCAACTGCTGAATCAGTAAATTACGTTAATGAATATTTTGCTAATATAGGAAAAAATTTGGCTGAAGACATTGCAATAAATCCTATCTTACAAACCCAAACTCATGACGTACATAACCCGCAGATCAACTCTTTTGTTCTTTTGGAAACAGATCCTAAAGAAGTACATGATGTACTTATGAGCCTCAAGTCTGATAGTGCCCCTGGCTGGGATAACATCCCTACAAGCTTCTTGAAACTTGCAAGAAATGAGGTGTGTCCATTAATCTCGCACTTAGTCAATCTTTGCTTCAATAATGGTATATTTCCAAATATTTTAAAACAATCTATTATTACGCCGGTACACAAAACTGGTGATATACATGATGTCAACAACTATAGGCCGATCTCAGTTCTACCTTCCATTTCCAAAATACTTGAAAAACTTATTAATAAAAGACTAATCAACTACCTTAATAAATTTCACTTACTTTCAGACTCGCAATATGGTTTTAGAAATGGAAGGTCAACTGAAGACGCTGTAACAGAATTAAGCACTTTTATTGTAAATGAAGTTGATCATGGGAAAAAGTGTCTGGCAGTATACTTAGATCTAAAGAAGGCTTTTGACACTGTCTTTATCCCTATTCTGATTAATAAGCTTGAAAACATTGGTGTCAGAGACACGCCACTGGCACTTTTTAGAGACTATTTGTGTGAACGGAAACAACGGGTAAAAATTGGCAATCATATCAGTAGTTATTCAAATATTAACTATGGCGTCCCACAAGGAAGTGTCTTAGGACCTACCTTGTTCTTAGTGTATATTAATGGTTTATGCAATCTTAAAATTGGCGGTGCGAAGATTATCGCATACGCTGATGATACTGCTGTGATTTTTAGTAATCAAACGTGGGACAGTGTCCGGTCAGATGCTGAGTTGGGACTTGCTAAGATTGCTCTTTGGCTTAAGTCAAACTTACTCACACTCAATGCTCAAAAAACTAACTATATGTGCTATACAATATATAATAGAACCCAACCTGGAAGAGATTTCAACATACGGATACATAATTATGAAAACATGCATGACGACAAATGTAACTGTCCTTTAATTAATAAAGTCTCCTCAACAAAGTACTTGGGAGTCATGTTAGATCAAAATTTATCATGGTATCCACACATCGAAGTACTTAGCAATAGAGTAAGAAAATTAATTTGGATTTTTAAAACATTAAGACATGTTGCTCAAGAACCTTTATTAAAGAAAATTTATATTGCCCTAGCTCAATCGGTCCTCGGATACTGTATCACCGTATGGGGTGGTGCAGCTAAAACGAAATTTATAGAAATAGAAAGAGCACAACGATTATTGGTTAAGGTTATGTATTTTAAATCGTATAGTTTTTCCACGAACATGCTTTACTCTATGAGCCAATTACTGACTGTCAGACAAATATATATCTCGCTAATTGTTCTTAAAAAGCATAAAATGCTAAAATATGATACTAGTATTGTAAATCGCAGAAGGCAAGGCAAGGTCGCTAAAGTTGTTGCCACCAAAACTACATTTGCCAGTAGGCAGTATCAAAAACAATCAGCTCACCTATATAATCTAATAAATAAGAGTCTTAATATATACCCCATGAAGTATCATGACTGTAAAAAAGTGTTCACTGAATGGATACAGACAAAAAGCTATGATGAGACTGAAGCATTTCTGCACTTTATGTCCTAATAGTATATTATTATTTATTGACTAATATCACTCCTACTTCGTATATTTTTCTGTTTTTTTCAAATTTAAGTCCTTAATTATTTAATACATATCAAATATAGTAATAGTCTGGAAGCTCCTTAGTCCAATCCAATCCTACCCCTCTATGAACTACCTCTCACACCCATGCACATCATAGCACATAGGCACAACTTGCACACCATAAACACTTCTAAATTTGCTCATACACAATCCCACACAATACTATAAACACAATAATATACAGTAGCAGTAAAAAAGATAGCCTACCTACATAATAATAATTATTAATTTGTATTACCTATTACCTACCTACTCTGATTATTAGATTTAGATAATAATTAGTTTATCTAGTTGCACTGTACTTTTATATTTCACAATGTTAATAAGTTTAGTTTAGTTTAGTTTTTACCTAGCTTGCATGTTTCTACGCAATTATGGTAGTAACATGTTAAAATTATATAATAGTATCTCTTAGTTTCTAGTAGTAGGTATATCATTGTACCTATACTAATCTGTAACCATACCTACGCTATGGAAGAGCGGGACCTTCTAACACAAGTATTTTTCTACTTATAAGAAGGTTCCAACCATATTTAAAACAAGTGTAAACCTGTTACAGAAATAAATAATTTTCTATTCTATTTCTATTACCTGCATTGTTTATTTAGCTCCTCTTTACTGAAACAATTAGCCTCGTTTGAAATCTTTTTTTCCCATTGACTTTTAATTTTTTTTCCATGTGGTTTATCATTTTTAGATCTCATGAAGTAGAGTTTATTTTTATTTTCAATAGTTATAGAAAATAAAGCCGCCAAAGTCAGTTTTTTTTTCCAAAATTTTGTTACCAAGTTTTTTTATTTTGCATTTGACCTAGGAACTTGTTTTGTAAATATGGTACTTGTTATGTATTTAGATCGATATAACTACTAACACCCTATTGTACCTAGACCAAGAATTAAACGTAATATAAAAAAAAAAACAGTAAAATGTGCGGCATTATCGCTGAAAGCATATTTAAGTGTGTATTTATATTTTACCAATATATACAAAAAACTTTCGAAACATTTCGAGAATTTTCTGGTACGTTTGGTACGGAACCCTGAATGCGTGTGATCCGACGAGCACTTGACAACAAAGATCCTTCCAGCCTTGATAGGTACTGACAAATTTGACAAATGCTAGCCTTGATATTTCACAGAAAAAATATTGGCGATGTTTGCAACATCATCATCAATCAGCCATTATAAACCGCTACTGGACATCTGAACATATCTGTGGATGTAATTTCATTAATATCGGTACAGCGTGATTGATTAACAAAGTCTTACACTCGTATTTATAAACAAGTAATTACTTGTTGCTTAGTAATTTCTTAATGAAGTCATTACTTGAAGCTAGAATTCTTCAGTACAAAATTTTATTCTATAGTTGAGTAATGCACGTTACTTACTTAAGCAATTGCTTAAGTTAGAGTTGATGCTTGATGGTTGTTTCTCACTGGCAACACTACGTTGCTGCGTTTTGTTTCATGAGAGGGTAAACGTGAGGGCTAGATTTTTTTACAAAGTCTTGCATTATAATGCCTAATAAAAATTTATAATATATAATTTGATAAAGTTATTTGTATAAAAAGAGAAATGAGTCGTAGAAGATATTTTTTAATCATACAATTTTATCTTTGAACAAACAAAATGTTTGGAGAATCGAAACGTTTGACACACGATATAACCCTACCAAATTTAAAAGTATGATTTTTATACTTGGAATATTAGCTGACACGTGATTTATAACTTGAAAAGATTATTTTGTAGTTGAGTGCGATGTCAAAATGTCAGGCAGGCAATGTCTGTTGTTTGTCTTGTCTGTTCTGCTGGTAAAACTGTGCTGTCTCTATTTAATTGTGCGAGTATTACTACATAAATAATATGTCTATTTCCGAAAGTGAACGTAAAAAGCCTTTCTCGTCTTTAGAGAAAGACCTTTTGTTGAATATTATTCAAAAGTATGACGATATACTGACATGCAAGAAAACCAATGCTTCAAGCGTAATAAAGAAGAAGCAATGTTGGGAACAAATTACTACCGAATTTAATGCATCGGATATTGTCTTCCATAATTATTTTCTGTAAAATTTTGAGGTTAGAAAGTACTAAACACTGTCAAAAAGCTCCGAACCGAGTAATAAGCGTTGCTTAAGTAACGAAAGTGGTTACTATTACTTGATTAAGAATTCTAACTTTTGACAGTTCTTACTTCGACCGATTTCTTAACTATGCAATAATAATAGTTGCTCAAGTAATTACTTTTGCTTAAGTAATTACTTTGACTTGTCTATAAATACGAGTGTTAGAGCATTTAATAGCAAAGTAATTCAGGAGCTGATAACAAGTCCTGTATCACTTTATAAAAAAATCCTCTCGTGGAATCTGGAACTTTCGCAGTTACTATATTACTTGTTGGGCTTACATAAAATATTTCTCCATCTATGGATGGAACAGGATTTTTGGGGAGGAAGGGTGGGATCGACTTGACTTTGACAGCAATCTAACGTCAAAATCGTAACAACCGAACACCCACCCAAAACGGTGGTTGTTCAGTTAGGGTCACGTGACGCTAACCGAACGCTCTAACCGAGCCTCAGAACGGAACAACCCATACGCTTTGGTGACAAGCACATGATTTGACTTTGACAGACGTCAGAATTGTCAGAGGTGGTTGTTCGGTTAGGGTCACGTGACGCTAACCGAACGCTCTAACCGAGCCTGTGAACGGAACAACCGTACACTCTGGTGACAACCAACACTCAGTGTACCCACTGAACGCACCCCAGTCTATATCGTTGTATAATGCGCATCATGTAAAAAGAACGCTGGCGGTCAAGCTTCTTCAGGCGTTCCAGCGTTCTTTTTAAGAGATTACTTTCTTTTCTACTTATTTGAGAGATGTATAACTATGCATTGAATGAGTGCCTATCTAGTTTACTACAAATAATGTACAATTATAGTACGCGTCATGTAAAAAGAACGCTGGAACGCCTGTAGAAGCTTGACCACCAGCGTTCTTTTTACATGACGCGCACTATACCTACCTATAAATTAAATTTTTGTCCATCCTAGAATGGAGGTTTACTTTGTTTGGAGTAAATTTGTGTGCTCTGTTAACATTTTACCGTTTTTTTTTAAATCTATAATAACCAGGTGGACATTGAGGTGTGTGTTTTTGTATTGACTATTGAAAAGGTAACTTTAAAGCACCACGGGTGTTTTTATTGCAGTTTGTGTAGTAGATATTTTGGAGTAAATATTTACGTTGTTGATTATTACACACGCCTTTTTCCCCGAAAGGGTATATTTATTTTTTATTTTTTATAAATAAATATTGTTTATTTCTGCTTAATAAAATAATAGGTAACAAATTAAATTTAAATATACCCCAAAAATTCCGTTCCAGCGGGACTCGAACCTGCACCCTCGCCTGTGATCAGCGATGCCCTTACTTTCGAACTTTGAATAGAAGGTTTCCAATGAAACACCTGTAGATACAGCACTATCAACTTGGCGCTATAGCTGAGTTGATAGTGCCCACAAATTTCGTCTCCAGCGTCATAGCTCGATCTATGGCTAAATTGTTTAAGGCATCGCCGTTGACAGGCGAGGGTGCGGGTTCGAGTCCCGCTAGAACGGATTTTTTGGGTTACATTTAACTTTGGGGTAACAAATTGTCTATAGATAAAGTAACAGAGTGAAAAATTATATGGGCGTAGCACGGCTGATATAAAATGTTTTTGTGCTTTCAGATTTCCAAGTAATCCTTTGCTACGAGAAAAATGGTTATCGGTTATAAGAAGAGTGGGATGGACTCAAATAAGAACTCTAAAAGGGAAACTCTAAGATCCCACCTATAAATAAAACCGTAATATTTAGGGGTCAATAAATAATAAAGGTTTATATATTAACTGTATTCAAAATTGGAATAAGAACCTTATTCTCATTATGACGTCAAATCTGCCAAACTGTGTTCTTCATGAAAGACTTAATCTGCATTAAGATGTATTTATCTACCATACACATCACGGACGGATGATGAATTCTATCGACAATGTAAAAGTGTTGGTCGAGGACAACACTATTTTTAACTCAGACATAGACTTTCACCAACACGTGCACATATTTTTTTTGGTTACATCTTCGATCTCTGATTGTAGATCTAGTACATATACTAAATCTATGAATAAAACAAAAAAAAGTAGTTCTATTTGGCTCGATAGATGGCGCTGACTCAAGTATGCTTGTCAAAATTAACAAATGCATTGTCTGTGCTTTTGTGTGATAGTAACAAAATATCACGAACATATATTTGTTGACTTTGACATTTCACTTTATTTTGAAAGCTAGGTTCAAAGCAGCGTCTTCTATTTGCGCATGATTTGATACGTCCGTGAATACCCCTCTTTATAAAAAGTAAAGATTTGATTGTTTGTTTGCATCATAGATTTAGTATATGTACTAGATCTACAATCAGAGATTGAAGATGTAACCAAAAAAAATATGTGCACGTGTTGGTGAAAGTCTATGTCTGAGTTAAAAATAGTGTTGTCCTCGACCAACACTTTTACATTGTCGATAAAATTCATCATCCGTCCGTGATGTGTATGGTAGATAAATACATCTTAATGCAGATTAAGTCTTTCATGAAGAACACAGTTTGGCAGATTTGACGTCATAAAGAGAATAAGGTTCTTATTCCAATTTTGAATACAGTTAATATATAAACCTTTATTATTTATTGACCCCTAAATATTACGGTTTTATTTATAGGTGGGATCTTAGAGTTTCCCTTTTAGAGTTCTTATTTGAGTCCATCCCACTCTTCTTATAACCGATAACCATTTTTCTCGTAGCAAAGGATTACTTGGAAATCTGAAAGCACAAAAACATTTTATATCAGCCGTGCTACGCCCATATAATTTTTCACTCTGTTACTTTATCTATAGACAATTTGTTACCCCAAAGTTAAATGTAACCCAAAAAATCCGTTCTAGCGGGACTCGAACCCGCACCCTCGCCTGTCATCGGCGATGCCTTAAACAATTTAGCCATAGATCGAGCTATGACGCTGGAGACAAAATTTGTGGGCACTATCAACTCGGCTATAGCGCCAAGTTGATAGTGCTGTATCTACAGGTGTTTCATTGGAAACCTTCTATTCAAAGTTCGAAAGTAAAGGCATCGCTGATCACAGGCGAGGGTGCAGGTTCGAGTCCCGCTGGAACGGAATTTTTGGGGTATATTTAAATTTAATTTGTTACCTATTATTTTATTAAGCAGAAATAAACAATATTTATTTATAAAAAATTCAAAATAAATATACCTTTTCGGGGAAAAAGGCGTGTGTAATAATCAACAACGTAAATATTTACTCCAAAATATCTACTACACAAACTGCAATAAAAACACCCGTGGTGCTTTAAAGTTACCTTTTCAATAGTCAATACAAAAACACACACCTCAATGTCCACCTGGTTATTATAGATTTTAAAAAAACGGTAAAATGTTAACAGAGCACACAAATTTACTCCAAACAAAGTAAACCTCCATTCTAGGATGGACAAAAATTTAATTTATAGAACGCTGGAACGCCTGAAGAAGCTTGACCGCCAGCGTTCTTTTTACATGATGCGCATTATACAACGATATAGACTGGGGTGCGTTCAGTGGGTACACTCTGAGTGTTGGTTGTCACCAGAGTGTACGGTTGTTCCGTTCACAGGCTCGGTTAGAGCGTTCGGTTAGCGTCACGTGACCCTATCCGAACAACCACCTCTGACAATTCTGACGTCTGTCAAAGTCAAATCATGTGCTTGTCACCAAAGCGTATGGGTTGTTCCGTTCGGAGGCTCGGTTAGCGTCACGTGACCCTAACTGAACAACCACCGTTTTGGGTGGGTGTTCGGTTGTTACGATTTTGACGTTAGATTGCTGTCAAAGTCAAGTCGATCCCACCCTTCCTCCCCAAAAATCCTGTTCCATCCATAGATGGAGAAATATTTTATGTAAGCCCAACAAGTAATATAGTAACTGCGAAAGTTCCAGATTCCACGAGAGGATTTTTTTATAAAGTGATACAGGACTTGTTATCAGCTCCTGAATTACTTTGCTATTAAATGCTCTAAGACTTTGTTAATCAATCACGCTGTACCGATATTAATGAAATTACATCCACAGATATGTTCAGATGTCCAGTAGCGGTTTATAATGGCTGATTGATGATGATGTTGCAAACATCGCCAATATTTTTTCTGTGAAATATCAAGGCTAGCATTTGTCAAATTTGTCAGTACCTATCAAGGCTGGAAGGATCTTTGTTGTCAAGTGCTCGTCGGATCACACGCATTATTGCATTATTGGGGCTAGATAATGTTGTGTGAACTGTCCAGCATTATTTATTTATTTATTTTTTTTATTTATTCAGGGTTCCGTACCAAACGTACCAGAAAATTCTCGAAATGTTTCGAAAGTTTTTTGTATATATTGGTAAAATATAAATACACACTTAAATATGCTTTCAGCGATAATGCCGCACATTTTACTGTTTTTTTTTTGATATTACGTTTAATTCTTGGTGTAGGTACAATAGGGTGTTAGTAGTTATATCGATCTAAATACATAACAAGTACCATATTTACAAAACAAGTTCCTAGGTCAAATGCAAAATAAAAAAACTTGGTAACAAAATTTTGGAAAAAAAAACTGACTTTGGCGGCTTTATTTTCTATAACTTTCGGGGTGCATCCGACGTGACCAGCCCATTCCCACTTGAGCTTTGCTGTTCTGCTCCCACTTCCGTATTCATGCTTCCTTTATAGCTTATTGCGTGTGGCGCGAAATTAAAACCTTTGGGTGTTTTTTGCTCATCACATCTCATCAAAACTTCTTTACATAATCTGATTTTGCGAAAACTATAGGAGACCTTGCATAGATAATTTTCAACTTTATGTCTCAGGCGTAGTGCAATGCCACACATGGCGCGTCCCTTATGCTGTAAGTTTTTTTGTGAAAGAGTTCGTCCGGGGAAGTACTACCTCCATACCTACCTATTTCTGCCGCAAAGCAGTAGGTAATGCTCGCATTGCTGTGTTCCGGTTTGAAGGGTATGGGTGCCGGTGAAATTACAGGCACATGAGACTTTTCATCTTTATGTCTCAGGCTGGTGGGCGCAGTGCCACATAGGGTGCGTCCTAGAAAGGCGCGACCTATGCGGTAATGCATTAGTTACCGCTTAACATCAGGTTGGCGATGAAAAAAGGCATTGTGCCGTCCCAATTTTCCTGTGCCAGCATTATCTTGATTTCAGCTACGGGACGATAGAGGTAGCTTAAGGTGAATGCTCACGCTTGCGGCGCGAGATTAATTTTTTTTTGTGTTTTTTGTCGATTACTGCTCATCAACACTTCTTCAGATAGCTAAAGTGGAGTTCGCGAGAACTAAGAGACTTAACACACATGTGTTAATTGATAGTATCTCATAAATATCATCAGTTTAGTTACGATACCCATAAACAAAAAAAAACACTGTAAAAATGTGCTAGCTGAACTGATGATATTTGTGAGATACTATCAATTAAAACATGTGTGTTAAGTCTCTTAGTTCTCGCGAACTCAACTTTAGCTATATCTGAAGAAGTGTTGATGAGCAGTAATCGGCAAAAAACACCAAAAAATTTAAATTTGGCGCCGCAAGCGTGCGCATCCACCTTAACGCAGTTCTTGGATGCTATAAAACTTAGGTACACACTATGCATCTGTGTAATGAAACGTCCTTCTGCGTTAAAATGTGAATCACCTGAATAAGTCATGCACAACTCAACACTCATCTGATTATTCATAATTTTATATTGTTCGTAAAAATTACTTCAAGATAATTTCCGAGTAAATATTATGACTATTTTATTTACATTTAATACCTTCTAGATCAAAATAATTTGTAAGTGTATAATGCATAATCTAAATAAATAAATATAAAATGTTGTTCGTTAGTAAAGCTCATCGCTGAAAAACGGCTGGACAGATTTGGTATTTTTTATGTTCGTTGTAGTTATTCCTAATATCACTTATTCATACGGAAAAAAAAAGTTGCCCGGAAAATTTAAAACATAGGGAAAAACTGAAAGTGCTTTCTTCAATGAGATTTTTGTATTGGACAGGACAAAGTCTGTCGGGTATTGATCCCACGAATATTTATTTCCGGATTCGGATGACTACCTCTGTGGCACGGCGGGCGAAGGTTGGCCTGCGACGCAGGAGGTTGCGGGTTCGATTCCCGCCTCGGAACAAATATTTGTGCGATCGCAGATATTTGTTCAGGGTGTTCTGTGTATTTTCTATGCATAATAAAAAATATCTATTTAATGTATTGTATTAAGTATATATCTGTTATCTAGTACCCATAACACAAGCTCTGCTTTGCTTGGGGCTGGTTAATGTTGAGTGAACTGTGTCCAGCATTGTTTTTTTTTTATTAAAATGTAGGCCGTATTCATCCCACAAATAATAAAATTATGTCGTGTCAATGGTTGAGCGGATTAAGATGATATTTGGTGTATGGATGGATGCTAGGTTGAGGGTTGCTTTTTTTAAACGACACCGCGCGAGTGAAGCCTTGGGCTAAGGCTAGTTGTATACTACTTTGTCAATTATAGAGGTCAAATGAGGGTCAATATTTTTGACAGACGCATATTCTGTTATACCATCTATCATTCGAGTATCACGCGTCATATAGCATGGTCTCCGTTGTTTCAGCTAAATTATTGACCCACATCTCCCCGTCACTTAAAAATAAATGGTGGTATACCCCGTAAGTGATCATCACCCATGATGCTGTTAATAATATAATTATAATTATACTATTAATAATATATACATAAACTCACGCCTGTTTCCCGGAGGGGTAGGGAGAGACCACGGATTTCCACTTGCTACGATCTTGACACACCTCTTTTGCTTCATTTATTCTCATCACATTCTTCATACATGCTCGTCGGTTAAGGGTACTCTTGACCTGGCCTTTTTCCAGAACGTGTCCGATCTGGTCTGAATACGGTCGCCGAGGTCTTCCCGTTCCCACTGTCCTATTCACGCTCGTCTACTATTAATAATGTAGAAGTCTATGTCGTGATTTTTTTATCTAGTGCTTGGTCCCTCCATTTTATTACCTAATAGTGGCACGCCCTGACTTTTTTTACAAAACCCCATTAAAGCATGAGTAAACCCTCGGCTTTGTTGTTTTAATATCGAATTTTTAAACCAATGATATGCACCATTTAATACACAATCGAATCTATGCAAAAGTTAGAAGTAACTTTGGGTTTTTTTCTAAACAGAAAATATTGTCCTATCTTGTTTTTATGATGAAGTTCTATACATATTTTGAATTTGAATATTGTACTTAATTTAGGCAGCTAACAATCAAATCTGCGATCAGGAATTTTGCGCCATACCTGTGGATGCTCACGCCAATGGCGCGAAATTCTTTTTTTTTTTGTGTATTTTGCCCATTATTGCTCATCAACACTTCTTCAGATAGCGAAAGTTGATTTCGCGAGAACTTTCGGAGACTTAATGTTTTAATTCGACGACCTCTGTGGCGCGGCTGGCGATGGTTCGCCTGCGTCGCAGGAGGTTGCGGGCTCGATTCCCGCCTCGGAACAAATAATTTGTGCGATCTGCAGATATTTGTTCCGGGTGTTCTGGGTGTTTTCTATGTATAATAAAAAATATATATTTATGTTATGTATTGTATTATGTATATCAGTTACCTAGTACCCATAACACAAGCTCTGGCTTAGCTTGGGGCTAGATAATGTTGTGTGAACTTGTCCAGCATTATCTTTTTAATTTTTTTTTTTTTAATTGATAGTATTTCATAAATATCATCAGTGTAGCTACGATACCCCTTAACACATTGTTACAGTGTTTTGTTTTTGTTTAGGGGTATCGTAGCTAAACTGATGATATTTATGAGATAAGATACTATCAATTAAAACATGTGTGTTAAGTCTCCTAGTTCTCGCGAAATCAACTTTCCCTATCTGAAGAAATGTTGTTGTGATGTAATGGGTAAAAAACATTTAAAAAAAAAAGAATTTCGTACCACAACCGTGAGCATCCCCACCTTAAGAAACATACCAGGTCATACCGTCGCTTCCCCCACCTTAAGAAACATACCAGGTCATACCGTCGCTTCCCATCAGGTGAGATGTAGCCAACCGCAAGCCTATTTTAGATAAAAATACATACATACATGAACCCTGAAAACAAAACACTCTTTTTTTTGGGGGCAGTCGTGTAAGAAGTACGCTAGACTGATGACTCAATAAAAAGTCCACATCAAGTGAATTAAACCGACACAGGTAATAAATAAATAACAAACGACGTTATGTAAGCCGACACCGGGTATCACGCCCGCATTGCTACGTCTTCGCGAAGTCATACACGATATAATCGCGTTCCGATATTGCGATCACTGCACGACTGTCCTTAATTAAAGGAAGGCGGCGTGATGCAATTTTACAAGCTTCTATGCAACGTGCAACAATACATCTAGACCTTTGTGCTCCATCTTCGGCCACATCGTCACTTACCTACAGAAGCACAATTCTCTTATTTATTTTAAAGGCACACTGTAAGTTGACCGAATCGAGATTGTATTGTGAATTGATAGGAAATATTAGTATTCTGCTCCCTCATAATAACAGTATTATCTACTTTCGATCTTGCGACCATATATTAGAGTATAGAGTGCTATATAATAATTGTAAAGAGTGAAAGAGTGAATTCTCAGAACTTTGAAACATTCAAGTTACAGTCACATTTCGATATAATCACATTCCGCGTTGTATTGTCAGGTGAGCAGAATACCATTTTTGACGTTTGTGACATCAACACTAGATCGTAATATGATCCGAACTTTAATTTGACAATTTTTTATTACGAGAATTGGGCTTCAGATGAGATCGTGGTCAAACAAAGGTCTCTATCAATGTTAAAAAAAAAAAAAAAAAACTTGAGATAGCGCGATAAACCGGTGGTCACCGTCGCTTATGGCGCCGGCAACACCGGTGGTACAAGCTCATTCCATAGTTTGTAGGTATGGGGAAGAAACGATCTCGAGAAATGAGTCGTTCGAAGCCTTTCGAAGCTGATGGTAATGTATGGTACATATAAAAATCAGTTCATCCGTTCGGGAGCTACGATGCCACAGACAGACACACACACAGACATGTCTAACTTATAACACCCCGTTATTTTTGCGTCGGGGGTTTTTCACTTCATTTTTTCATTCGGGGAGATTTTTCATTCAAGATTTATCATTCGACATTTTTTATTTAAGATTTTTCGTTCGATATTTTTAATTCGAGATTTTTCGTTCAACGTTTTACATTCTAGATTTTTCATAAAATATTTTTCATTAAAGATTTTTCGTTCAAGATTTTTCATTCGAGATTAATTATTATTATATCATTTATTTCGGTTTCACACCGTCGACATCCGTCGTCAATCGTTCGACATTTTTCATTAAAGATTTTTTAATCGAGATAAAAATTCGAGAGTTTTCCTTCTTGACGTTTTGCTTGCGATTTTTCATCAAAATAATTTCATCAAAGTTTTTATTGGCCTACCTATAGATATTTATTATTTTTACGCTGATTGTACTTCCCTAACAAAATCGACAAGGGATCCAACAGGAATTTAAAAGTCGTCTAAAAATGTTAATGGGCCGAACAGGACGATCAAACTACAATGGATCAATCTCAATGGATAAAACAGGAACTACTCTTAAAAACAGTCGAAATTAAGTTCAAATCATGTTTCTATCTAGTGTCGATGCCATAAATATCACAAATGGTATTCTACTCAACTAACACAGAGCTGTGAATATAATATCTATTATATCTATTATATATGTATATCGAAATGTGACTGAATCTTGAAGTATATGCTAAATTGGCATAATAGTACATTATGGTACAAGTGTGTAATGTTGGTGATTACCGCTGAGGCGCCATTGAGAAACGAGCCGTTAGGCGAGGGTTTTAAGAGAGCCGAGGACGGTAATCATCAATACACAAGTGTATCATACGACGTTTTTCTACACACTTGTGAAGAAAATAATAATAAAACAGAAATACACACTCTTTGTAAATTTTTAACTGTCTCTATAACTCACTCGTGAATAATTGCAATGAAAAAATCACAGTTTGATTACAGGTGTAAAACAGAAATACACACTGTGTAAATGTTCAACTGTCTCTATAACTCACTAGGTCTATAATTTATCAAAGCTGTCATTACAGGTGTCATTATGTGCCTAATTGTGGTGAAATCAGAGCCACTTTATGCGCAAGTGTGTTGAAAAATAACTAACAATCCTATCAAAGGTTTTTTCCAGAATATTGACGCGTCTTTATTCACTCTTTCCATTGACATGTAATACTATCCTACTCTAACCTACGGTCTTTATATGAAAGGTGTTTGGGAGGTTGCTTTTTCATACTAATGTATTTTTCCATGTATGGGCGAAGAGATTATAATTTTACACTGAAATTACTGTTGTTGACTTTTATATTGGTCTTTGATTGCTGTAAATCATATTTGGTTAAAAACATTGGATTAATAGCGAAAATACCATCGAAATTACAAGTATGAACTAAAATGTAACCTTAAATTAACAAGTAATCAATTAGGTAAAAATTAAAAAAAACCTCAACGCAATGAAACGGCTGAACCGATTTTAATCAAACATAGCTAAGAACACTCCCGACAAATTCAGCTTTCAAACAAAAACAAAAAAACTATATCGGTTCATCCGTTAGGGAGCTACGTTGCCACACACACACACACACACACACACACACACACACACACACACACACACACACACACACACACACGTCAAACTAATAACACCCCGTCGTTTTTGCGTCGGGGGTTAATAAAACACAATGTGATCGTTCGAGTCCACCCTATTTGTTTAGAGTTTCAATCTAATCATATCAAAGCTTGACACCTGATACAGTTAAGACGGTCGCCCTTATTGATTCCAAGATACATGATAGCTTTAAGTCTGAAGACTTGTACTCGTCTATGTCGATAAAGGATTTGCTGAGGTTTTTTCAATAATACTTTATTACCGCGTTGCACGTGTACCGTCTCCTCCCATGGATGTCGTAAAAGCCGACTAAGAGATTACCGGGACTTGTTGATAAAATTCGTCGGTATAAGATTTGTCCTGGCTGCTAGCTTATTTTGGAACTAAAAACTCGCCCGGCTTCACACAGGTAGTATCGGGATCCCCCCTCCCTCCCATCCCCACTAACCCTCCCCCCTTCCCAAACCTCCATCTATCCACACACCAGATGTAAAGAATATTTTAGGTACTTATGTGTTATTACTGGAAGAAAGCGTTAGCCGAGTCAGTCGTGGGAAGCAATGGCGGCGAAGAGCTCACCACTTGTCACGTCTATATTCCACGATGGTGCAACCCACTGTGAAAAGAGGCCCATTGAGGCTCTGCCTACCCCCCTTCGGGGAAAAAGGCGTGTGTCTATGTATGTTTATTGTATGCGACGCCAATTATATAATAAAAAACTTGACTCAAAATTAATATCTACATAGTTTTTGGATTAAGTACTTTTAAATAGACAACCGGTATGATGTGGACATTATATTCCGACGTAAACTATTATAGGTAAAAAAAAAATTAATACTACTTGATTGACGGATCAAGCAGATGGCCCACCTGATGTTAAGCGGTACCCTCTGCCTATGAACAGTGCATTGTCACATAGGTCACGTCCACCTAGGACGCGCCCTATGTGGCATTGCACTGCGCCCGCCACCCTGAGACATAAAGATGAAAGTCTCATGTGCCTGTAATTTCACCGGCACGCTTACCCTTCAAACCGGAACACAGCAATGCGAGCACTACTGCTTTGCGGCAAAAATAGGTAAATACATAAGTACTTAGAGTTATGAATAGCATACATTATTTATTAGTTAGGTGTAGCTAATCTAACTTAAGTGAAACAAAAAATAATACATCCTCAAAGAAACACCTGCTCACGTCATCACTTTTATTTCCCTCAGCGTTTTACTACCCAAAAAGACTACCTTAATTTGATCCCCCAAGCAGTTTTATTTTCCCGTTTTCCTACAGCATGGGTAGGTCTAGTTTTCTGGTGGTCAGTAAACACAGTTTTAGTGCTAGTAAATAATTAAACCAGCTAATTTGATGCGAGGAAACATGGTTCGGTCAGGTTTATGTGGGCGCGCCTCGATTGGAGGACGCCGTAATGTTTTGTAATCAAGAAACACGAGGGTGCTAGATTAAAAGGATATAAACCTCACCTGCACTGCTTACAAAAATGCTTTTCTTTTAACCCAGTACGGCTTCTGGGCCCCAAACACGCTAATTTTGAAAGTTATTACTAAAAGCCACCTGGATCCGGCGGAAGATCAGCGTTGTGTACCTACTAACTCTAAGTCCGGATAATCCCTTAGTCGGCTTTTAAAACATCCACGGGAGGAGACGGAGGGGTCTATTCTTAGGCCGGACACACCACCAGGCTTGAGCATTTGCCATTTTGAAGTAGGTATAAAAGTTAATGTAATTTGAATATAATTTGCAACGTTACAATCCTTCCAAGTTGTCAAAGTCACGGTCAAGTCATGTTTTAGTAAAACGGTAAAAGCTGTACATAATTCCAAATTGCAAATTCGTCAAGCAACTTACACGGGCGTGTGGTGTACACTACACGGGTTTTAGTATGGAGAAATAGAAGAGCGCCCCTAGAACCTTGAAAACTTCAAATCCCATACAATAATCCATGTAGTGTACACCACACGGCGGTGTAAGTTGCTTGTAACATTTGCAGACTAGCTCCTCTGTAATGTCTAATCGTAGAAATAATGAAAGAACATGGGCAACTATATACTTTGTTTGACCCAAGTTTTTTGACTAACGTAACGAACAGTCTAGTATTTTTTTATCTGTGGTACAGTTGAGATACTTTTGGTTATTGATAATTTAGATATTACTGAATAATATTAATGTAGATAATGAAAAAACTAATTAAATTTCTAGCGTAGAAATTGTGGGAAAGTAATGAAGCTTGTTGCGTTTTGTTTCACGCAAATGCAATGAGTTGATTTTTTTATTTAGAAATATCTGTACAGCTTTTGCTTCCCAACTTATAGAACTATACAAGTTCTTTAGAAAAATTTGACAAAAACAACATTAGAACCGTACTAATTGCTTCTATATAGGGGCACTGGTTTATTTATTTTTGACCTGGGTCAGCGGTTGCCAGCTCCTTTCGTAGCACATGTTCTACGCAGCTTTCCCAACAATGAGACATTATTTCGCAAGTCGCTGTATTTTCAAATTAGCCTTCATTGTGTATTGGGTTTTATTAGCGCTTTATGCTCAGCATTCAAGCGTGTCTAACAGCTACATTTGACAGTTGATGTTTATGACAGTCGATCGACCAATAGCGTTTGTATGTTGGTAGCATTGGGAGCCATAGGTTGCGCTCGATAAAATTATCGTTTGTTCAAACGACTCGATTAACGTTTTCTTCAAGTTTTCCTCAATAACCGATTTAGCCTTGTTTTTCTTCCCACTTATTTTTTTACAAGCTTTTGGCTGCGTTTCCACGCAGAGATGAGCGAGGATGCGTAGCGAGGGATGTGTTTGTTAAGGACTAATAGAATCACTTCATTTACCTAGCCTCGCTCAGCGCAGCTTTGGTGGAAACGGCATAACAGAGCGAGGTTTTTATACGTACAAAACAAGCGAGGGATGTGTGCGAGGGATGTGTGCGAGGGATGTGTGCAAAGGATGGACGCGAGTGAGAAACTACTAGCAGTCACTAGACGATCCTCGCACCGCTCATCTGCGCACCGTGTCACAGCGTCGCTACGCATCTTCGCACCGCTCAGCTGCCTAGCACATCTCATCATCATTTTTTTTTCTTTTTTTTTACTTTGATAGACCTTTGTTTGACCACGGTCTCACCTGTTGGTAAGTTATGATGTGGCCGAAGATGGAGCGCAAAGGTCTAGAAGGCACATATTCTCTCTAGCCATGAAGATACCCTGATTATAGTTTTCAGGAAAGACAGCTGACGGTAGTGTTTTCCACTCCTTGCAGTTCTCATTATAAAGGTAGAACTGAAACGTTTAGTACGAATAGAGGGTATACTAATGAGGTAAGGGTAGTACCGAGCCGTGCGCCTGCTCGTCCAATGATGAAAAGGAGGTGGTGGGATCAGATCGTGAAGTTCCTTGGAAGCCTTTTATAGTTGATGTGAAAGCAATAGATGTACTTATTGAGTATTGAGTAAATCACCTACTATGATTCTGTGACATCATTTTGTAATGTGTGTTTATAAGATTTTATAGATGAACCTCATTTTTTTGTGGGCGGCGTCTTTGTGGTGTGAATGTAAATAATGGCATTCCATACTTGTGCATTGATGTCAGCAAATACGGTACTTACACTAAAATACTTGTGTGCCTATTACGAAACGTATAATAGGTTTATTTTCGTATGTAATAACCGATTTAAGTAAATATATGCGCAGTTACAAGAGAACATGGTTTTAATAAGGTACTCGCATTCTGATACCGCGTTCCACCTTAGTGATGTAACATGAAAAATAACGACTTCGTGTTTTTTCACAATGCTGAAAAAAACTTAGTACCCTTGTTTTTTTCCAGAAATATAATCAATAGGAAACTAAATGTAAATGTACTTAATTAAATAAAATATAAAAAAAAATAGAATTGCACAAATAAATAAGCTGTTATTTACTCTCTCTGTATCACTCAAGAAGAGTCGTGCTTCAACTACCGCCAACACAGTAAACCTAACGAGGATTTCTTGCCAATATATTCATGTAAACTTGGTACTATTCAACCAAAAATGTATGATATTATAAATAAATACAAAACTCTAATTATTAACTGATAAGTATTAATCTTTTAAGGAAACTGCCTTATTAATTTTGAATAATGTACTCCTGAAAAAAAACATGCTCTAGAAAAAAAACTGTAGACAAAAACTGTTTTTTTGCAACACCTCAGGCGATCTTAGTGTGGGATGCTGGACTATGTATGAGACTGTTAAGAGGCAGACAACAGCCAAATAACGTCACTACTATAACAATAAAGTTCAGGTAAGTTAGAAAGTGACAAAATAGCGCTAGCGCAACGAAAAGTGAACGAACATCACGAAATACAGTATTTAAACAAATATTTGGTGTGTAATAGAAAATATATACGATGCCCTCCAAAATTGTTTTATTTGTTAGTCTCATTAATTTTATCAATGAAGTAGTTCCTGTTTGATCCATTGAGAATGATCCATTGTACTTTGATAGTCCTGTTCGGTCCATTATCATTTTTAGGCAACTTTCAAATTCCTGTTGGATCCCTCGTCGATTTTGTTAGTGAAGTACAGTCGGCGTAAAAATTATATATCTCTGAGTTAGGTTGATAGATAATATATATATATTTACGTTATAAGCGCATTGTGCATTACAAGTAAAAAAAAACCGGCCAAGAGCGAGTCGGACTCGCGCACCGAAGGTTCTGTAAAACCTGTAGGTATATAAGTAAAAGTTATAGTATTTTTATTGCTAAATGAAATCATCATGAAGCTTAAAATTATTAAAAATGTTTTTATTAGAAATTTAATCTAAAGTTACTAAAAATGTATGCTTTTCGCAATTTTTCCTTTATCTGTGCTATAAGACGTTGCTTCGTACCAAATTTCAAGATTCTGAGTTCACGGGAAGTACCCTGTAGGTTTTGATTCCCTTGCGAGTGTCGAAAATTTGCAGCGTAAACGGCTGTATCTTCTGATTGCGTTGGCTTAGAAGTTTGATTTTATCACAGTTCCAAGGGACAGTAGACCTGAGTATATGATATGAATTTCAGCTTGATATCTCCATGCGTTCCTGAGAAAAAGGGTCTTGACAGACAGACGGACAACAAAGTGATCCTATAATGGTTTCGTTTTTCCTTTTAAGGTACGGAACCCTAAAAAGCTTGTCAAAACAAGTCCTTAGAAATAGTGCATTTGACATTAGCCCGTCTGGTCATTGTGTACCTACTTATTGACACTTTGATTTATATATGATAATTATATTTATTGTTCTAGTGACAATGTAAATCTCGTTAAAAGCCTCTTGTTGCATTGCACGATGCAAATTATAATAATGCTTAGAAATAAATAATGGATTACATCACGACCTCTGTAGCACTTCGGGCGAGTAACCGGCTGAGATGCGAAAGGTTGCGGGTTCGATTCCCGCTGCGGGACAAATGTTTGTATGATCTGCAAATATTGGTTTCGGGTCTGTGTGTTATGGTAGCATGGTACTCGTAGTTCCTGATACCCACGACACAGGGAATCCTAGTGTGAGATCAGGACTATATTTGTGACTGTTGGGTGTTATGTAATGTTATATGAACATGTTTACTAAATATCTTTTTCTGTAATCCTATTAAGATTTATTGAAATATCAATGCGTAGAGTAAATTGCTGTGGTGTGTCCGGCCTAAGAATATACTCCTCCGTCTCCTCCCGTGGATGTCGTAAAAGCCGACTAAGGGATTACCCGGACTTGTTTATAAAATTCGTTGTTATAAGATTTGTCCTGGCTGCTAGCTTATTATTGAATATGTTATTACTGGAAGAAAGCGTTAGCCGAGTCAGTCGTGGGAAGCAATGGCGGCGATGAGCTCACCACTTGTCACGTCTATATTCCATGATTTTGCAACCCACGTGAAAAGAGGCTCATTGAGACTCTGCCTACCCCTTCGGGAAAAGAGGCGTGTGTCTATGTATGTATGTATGTATAAATATAATATAATATGACACTGAAAACGTTGCTTATATAATAAAGTTTATTAGTATGACTTTTTAATCTGTTACAGATTTTAAATCAAAATTACCAACATGTAAGTCCATTTTTCTATATAAAAAATCTGCACTACTTTGTTGATATTCAAATTGTATAAAATGTATTTCATACAAAAATAATTGCATGACTCAATGGAGGACACATTACACATAATTAATTAAGACCACAAAGAAGTAATCCTCACAAAAGGCTTTAAATAATGTTTTTTTCCAGTCTCTATAAACGGTCGGCGCTAGTGATGTGACACGTCATCACAGTGATTAATTGTTTAATCACTGTTATTTTTGATGAAGGTCTTTCGTTGCGCGACTCACGAATCTTTTGCATTGATATAGGTACCTACTTGTAGGTTTTATAGGTCACCAGGTAAACTTAAGTGAATGAGTATATTTTGAATCTTATTAGTTACGCAATCTTAAGATTGACATTAGTTGTCTAGTACCCATAACACAAGCTCTGCTTAGCTTGGGGCTAGATAATGTTGTGTCAACTGTCCAGCAATATTTATTTATTTTATTTATTCATTGACTGTGGTCTTAGAAAATAATAAATGGGCCGTTTTAGATACGGCTTCTTCTCTTATTAGTAACAGAACAAGGATAAGCTCCCGTTAAAAAAAAAACACAAAAAAATATTGAATAAGTTTTGTTTTAAAAATGGCTGATTGAATCCTTTTCCGATAAAATTACACACATATTGCAAGCATGATAAAACCAATAAAAATCACTATCAACTCAAGTAAAAGGATTACTGTTTGATTGCGTCAATTACGTAGCAAGTCGCAGAAACAATCAACTGTCAATCGTAGGATACGATATATAGCACGGATTCTCACGCCACTGCACGCCATCGTGCGTGCCTAAACCTCACCTGTGCCACTCTTTATCGAATCTAAAATGAGTTTTATTGAATTAATGTAAAATCTGTGGTAAAATGAGTTTTATTTCGTATTCAATCTGCCATTTTTGAAAGAAACGTCGTCATTTTTACGTAATTACATTTTAATGTGTTTTTCCAGTTATTTCGTGTAATTTTGGTGGCATTTTAACCGGTGTAACTTGGATAAATAGTACATGTGTGATGTAGTTAAATTTAAGTGTATTTCGTGTCTTTTCGAAATGGTGGATTTTTTCTCATACTTGTTTTTTCTGCCACCATTTAAACTGGGTTATGACTTGACGGAGACTCTTGACGACTTGACTATATAAATACAATTATATCACTTGACATTTGCGAGTTTGCATTTGATCACTTGAGTTCGTCCGGGGAAGTACTACCACCATACCTATTTCTGCCGCAAAGCAGTAGTGCTCGCATTGCTGTGTTCCGGTTTGAAGGGTAAGGGTGCCGGTGAAATTACAGGCACATGAGACTTTTCATCTGTCTCAGGGTGGCAGGCGCAGTGCAATGCCACATAGGGTGCGTCCTAGGTGGACGTGCCATATGAGGTAATGCACAGTTCATAGGCAGAGGTTACCGCTTAACATCAGGTGGGCCTCTTGCTTGTTCCGTCAACCAAGTAATCTTACTCTGTATTACAGAGTAAGATTATGTATTTATACCTAAGGAGGTTTGTATACACTCTGAACAAACCCATAAGGGTCTTTTGAGTGTATAATACTTTGTTTGTGTTAATTTTTTAAGATATAATTAAAAAAAAAAGTAGTATAAAAAAAAAAAAAATGTTTTAAGCACTCCTCTGAAGCCATTATAGGAAGAAGAGAGAGAGAGAGAGAGAGAGAGGGAGATAGTTTTATTTCCCGATTTAAGATGAATTTTTAAGATGTTAATCTAGCTAGACTTTTCCCAGTAATTACAAAACATATGAAAGTGATATTTGGTAAACTGATTCTTAATTCATATCACTGTCTTTTTTTAAATTGCTTAACTTCAGGTGGGACATGTCGTTGTTCCGTCGTTGCCGTAGTAAAAAAAAACACAGTGGTATCTAACGATGCGTATATCGTCGAATTTTTAACCGACTTATAATAAGGAGGTGGTTCTTAATTCACAAATCCTGTGTTTTTTTTGTTAGATTGAATTTAGCTGTCACTCGACTCACGAGCTATTTATTTACAAAGCATTGATTTTAGTACCGTCAGAGTAAAACTTCTGTACGTAATTACTATTATTTATTCTGTGGCTATAGTTCCCGTCTCTCGACGTAAACGATCTCGATTCTTGGAATCAGATGCATAGCCTTAATAATAGGTGCCGATACAATAATCGAATCTAGATGTTTCGTTATTATCGTAACGATTTGGCGCATCTTGATGTTAGCATCACTAGAGAGTGAATCTTGTGAATATAAAAAAAATATTTTCACCTCTCAAGCTCGGAAAGGTTTGGTTTATCATTCGAAACCTGCATGCCAAAGAGCTTTTTATATGCTAGCGTGGAAAAGATTTTTAAAATTCGAACATTTCTAATCATAAAGGTAATTAATTATACAGCCAGCTTTTTTAAAAATAACGCACTGGCCAGCTCTTCAATAAAACCTTTTTATAATCGAAAGAAATTATAAAAAACCAATTTACTATAACTTGCTTGCAACTAGCATTTTCCTCGCTGTAGTGAGGTGATAGTGAGTTTCGCTTGGCAGCAAAATGTCTCGTATCTTTGAAACCCTCTCTATGATAAGGATTATATTTCTGAACTTTCAAAAAAAACTACGGTCGTGGCTTGGTCGCACCAGGTACTAACCTAAGTGCCTACAGGTCTAGCGCTTAACTGAGTCAGTCCCTGAGGTATGGGAGCGGTACGGGAGGGGTGTTTTCGTTACGTCAAAATGAAGCGTGGCTTCATGTCATCTGATTATTTTTGAGACGAATACACCCCTCCCGTACCGCTCCCATACTTCAGGGACTGACTCAGTTAAGCGCTAGACCTGTAGGCACTCAAGGTATGATTATAAAACCGTGGATTTCTTATCGAGTTTATCGATATACTTAATCAACGGTAGACAAACATAGACAACTATTCAAGGAATTTGAGTTCTGTTTGTAGAAGATACTGATGAAGTAACAGATAGAGCTACGTATCGATATACTTACCCTTCAAACCGGAACACAGCAATGCGAGCACTACTGCTTTGCGGCAGTAATAGGTATGGTGGTAGTATTTCCCCGGATGAACTCTCTCACAAAAAAGCTCTACTACTACTAAAACTACTACTCCATCTCTCATACAAAAATGTTCTAAAATACCAACCACTACCTATTCACGGCATCTATCCTACTCGTCCACCTTATTCTCTTCTTTTTTTTTTTGACGCGGTATAATAGATAGATAGATAGTCCTAAATAGGATAGGGGGCTGATTAAGGATAAATAAATATAGTCGTAAAAAGGATAGTGGACAGTTGAGACGATGTACTGCACAACCATGCCTAACGGTTCAGATATGTATAGAAGAATTACATATTTTCCCTCTATGAATATTTCCTTTATGAGCAGTCGGAATGTGTCCAAGAAGGCACGACTGGCCGTGCATAGAGGGGTGTTAGTACCGACACTAATGTATGGTAGCGAAAGTTGGGTATGGCAGAAGAAACATGAAAGTAGAATAAATGCAGTGGAGATGAGAGCTTTGAGAAGTTTGAGAGAATATTGCTCCATGCTTAGCCTACATTTTTAATAGATGTGTTGACGACGGAATCTTTCCAGATATTATGAAACATAGTAAATTAATTCCTTTGTTCAAGTCTGGAAATGCAAAAGATCCATCTAATTATAGGCCGATTTCTATATTGCCCGCGTTAAGTAAAATCTTTGAAAAACTTATTCTTACTCAATTATTGTCACACTTTAACTTCCACAGACTACTTCATAGTCATCAATTTGGATTTACCAAGGGTCGATCAACAGCTGATGCTGGTACCATGCTTTTGGAATACATATTTAAAGCATGGGAAAACTCGCAAGACGCGATCGGAGTATTCTGCGACCTATCCAAAGCATTCGACTGCGTGAGTCATGCTACTCTAATTTTGAAGTTAAAACATTATGGCATCCAAAATCAGGCAATTAACCTTGTAAATTCTTACTTATCCAATAGAGTACAAAAAGTTGACGTTGGTGGTGAAAGGTCTTCAGGATCGTCTATTGTTATGGGAGTGCCCCAGGGTTCAATACTAGGCCCATTTCTATTTTTAGTATACATTAACGATCTCCCTTTTTATGTAAAAGACATATGTGATATAGTTTTATTTGCTGACGATACGTCTTTAATTTTCAAAGTTGATAGGTCAAAAGCTAATTACGATGATCTAAATAAATCACTATCGCGAGTTCTTGATTGGTTCACAGTAAATAATCTGTTGCTTAATGCTAAAAAAACGAAATGCATTAAATTCACTTTGCCAAATGTAAAACATTACCCAACTAATATTAAAGTAAATGGCGAGACACTCAATCTTGTAAACTCTACTGTTTTCTTAGGACTTAATATTGATGCAGGTTTGCAGTGGGGACCACAAATTGAGGCACTTGCGGGTAGACTTAGTTCCGCTGCATATGCAGTTCGTACGATAAGGCAGCTTACTGATGAAGCTACAGCTAGGCTAGTTTATTTTGGCTACTTCCATAGTGTTATGTCATATGGCATCATTCTGTGGGGGAAAGCAGCAGACATCCAAGCAATATTTGTTTTACAAAAACGGGCAATACGTGCCATTTATAAAATGAAGCCACGTGACTCCTTGAGGGAGCGTTTTAAGGAAATTAACATTCTCACCGTAATATCGCAATACATCTACGAAACCTTATTATATACACATAAACACTTAGATAGATTTATGAAAAAAAGTGACGTGCATTGTTTTAACACGAGAAATAAAAATAAACTGAGTATTCCCAAATTTAGATTAAACAAAGTAAGTGGGTCTTTTATGGGGAATTCTGTTCGGTTCTATAATAAACTTCCAGAAAGTGCTTCTAAACTTTCGATTCGATATAAATCTTACATAAAGAATAATTTAATTAAGAAAGCGTATTACACACTACATGACTATGTTAATGATAAAGCCGCGTGGCCTGATGTCGCTCTGCCCCTCGACACCTAATTTGTCAATTTGCAATGTCTGTACCTGCATATAATTTATTACTGATGTGTTATTTATGTGTATATCAAGCGAAGTGTGTGCTGCCTTATGAACTTTTGCTGATTCTCTCTATCATCTTACTTTTGACTGGCTACCTAAGTAAGGCTTTTAATTTGGTTTTCCTTTTTTCCTTGAATCAGCTTCCACTTGTTCTCGAGGCACCACACAGGCGCTCTCCACCTATTAGTAAGAAGGATCATCAAAAGAAAAACAGACCGTGTTTGTTGCCTGATTCTTCAAGGTCTGGTTGCGTTGGAACAGGAGTAACTGTAAATTAATTTTTTAAGACGATTCAAAATGATCCTTGTGATTTCAATGAATAAAATACTTTTGACTTTGACTTTGACTTTGTCTTTGAAGTATGTGTGGTGTGACTTTGAGAGATAGAATAAGGAATAGTGTGATAAGAGAGCGTTGTGAAATTAAAGAAGACTTAGTGACTAGGATTGAGAAAGGTATGCTTAGATGGTTTGGGCATTTAGAAAGGATGGACGATAGTAGATTGACGAAACGGGTACACAAGACGAGCGTGAATGGGACAGTGGGAAGGGGAAGACCTCGGCGAACGTATTCAGACCAGATCGGAGACGTTCTGGAAAAAGGCCAGGTCAAGAGTACCCTTAACCGACGAGCATGTATGAAGAATGTGATGAGAGTGAATGAAGCAAAAGAGGTGTGTCAGGATCGTAGCAAGTGGAAATCCGTGGTCTCTGCCTACCCCTCCGGGAAACAGGCGTGAGTTTATGTATGTATGTATGTATGTATGAATATACCATAATCTAGCACATTTCCAGTTTATAATATCCAGTATTATATCTCGGGAGACACCGGTAGCATAATTACAGGATAGCAAGGTAGGTCGCGCGATAACTAGTCTTAATGACGTGAAATCACTCGGCCATCTTGAAATGAGACGGGAAAGCTCGCAGTTAGTTGTACTTAACTGCTGTTCTAATCACGACACATAAAGTAATATCTGGGATACCAATCATGTTAGTTGCTACACCATTACTAGAAGTTGGAAAATAAAAAAAATACACCTTTTGAAACTATCATGGATATGTTCATATTTTTCACTAGAAACGGGATATTTATCATGATTCTTGAGTTTTATTTGTTCCCGATATTTCGGCACAGTTGCATGCGCCATGAGCAAGGGAGAAAAAAAAAGTTTAAAAAGTTTTTTGTGAAAAATATATTTTTCAATAGAAGCTTTTCTAAAATTAGTGATCGTAACTTTGTGCTTATCAAAATTAGCCTAAACACGGCCAGTCTACTATTATCCGTCGAGGTGTTCCGTTGTCTCCATCATCAGATCAGCTCACTGTCACCATCATATTGTATTGTCATCGGAACTTGACAGGTTTGCCAAATTTCAGCTCAATCGGTCGGATTACTTGCTTTAAAATTCAGTTGCAAGATTCCATCCGGACAAAAACATACATTGCAAGTTAAATAAAAGCTTGTAAAAAGTCTCAAGCTCAGTTTACGTATTTGAGACTGTGAGTCTGTGGGGTACCATGGCCCCAATCTCGCTAAATTTTAACGTAATCTTTATTATTATGGAACATCAACAGAATTTACATTGTTGAGTGCTTAGTTTAAGATCTAATTTACGTGCAATTCCAATTATAGATGAACATCGTGCACTAAACATTTTGCATAAACATAGTTAATTCAAAAAGACGACATAATAAGCCAGATGAGGGCAGATTGCATGCTCACATAATTACAATCAAAGGATAAAACAAGACATTGGAAAACAAAAATTATATATAAAAAAAACATTACTTACAACCTGCAATTTTATTGAACATGCTAACAAATAATTCTACATAAAACAATCATAAACAAAAAAAAAAAAGTTTTTTTTTCTCTAACAGTTTGATTTATTGCATGGTGTCATCATGCAATTATATAAATCTAACGTCAATTTATTTCATTTCTCAATTCGTAAATCTAAAAATTATTAAACATCCCAATTCAGCTTCAAAACAACTTCAAATGTTTTTTTGTCCGTAAACCCTCCTCAGAAAATGCGAATAATCGATTCCCATGATTCAAATAATCGACTAATCGATGGTGGATCTGACGTCTGACATCACAGACTCTGACAGCCGGCAATTTGGACCGTGATGGCTGCTACTGTTTCGCCTGCGGACACGATTTAGACACGCAACGTTTATTATGGCTGGCAATAAAAAGTTGAAACTCTATTGCAGGAAATCTAGGGAAATTATAGGAATTTAATCGACTTTACTTAGACCAGTGTATGCTACTACTTCGAGTCACCGGTTCTTTGGTCAGTCTACGTTAGGTCAGTGACAGCTTGAGGAATGGTGGCCCTAAAAAGATCTGAGGCTTACCATGAGGAAATGAACAACCTAGCATCTTTTGCTACCCTTGGGGAGGGCCAAAATCATAATACGCGGAACAGGCATAAGCTGATGGCTTTCCACCATCGGCTGAGCAAAACATCGAAGCTGGTGCACATTATGGCTCCTTCTGTATACAATAATCTGCCCGACGAAGTCCTTAAGAATAGACTAAAACGGTGGTTAGTTGAACTAACACCGTATGAATTGAATTTTCATGACATTTTATAATCCCCTTATTTGACATTGACTATAGTAACTTTTGAAACTATCATGGTTATGTACATAATTTTCACTAGAAACGGGATATTTACCATGATTTTTGAGTTTTAAATGTTCCCTTGAGATTGAATGGCGCATGCAATTGTGCCGAAATATATCGGGAACATTTCAAACTCAAAAATCATGGTAAATATCCCGTTTCTAGTGAAAATTATTGACTATAGTTTCTTTAATTTATAATAATTTTACATATTGCACCATCATTTGACATTATTTGCAATACCGTTAGGTATTTAATTGAATCAATGTTCAGTAATAATATATTTTAACTCATTAAATATACTGTACTATTGTAGAGACCATTCACCGTAAGATTGCACATGCCAAGGAGTATTAAATTTTCTATGGTTGGTACTATTCCCAAGGCACGGACACAGACTAAGAGTACAACGCAGGTGCAATCTTACGGTGAACGAGCTCTACCAATTTTTTAACACGCTTTTATAAATGTAAAAAGTGACATGTAACTAATAATATTTTACCAATAAATAACTATGAATTAAGAACTAATGTTATTTATTGTTTTTTTTATATCAATCCTTTTTTGTCCTTTTTTCACAGAAGTCTAACAGAAGTGTTGTATAAGATCATTTACTTGCAGAATTGAAGGCTCACAAAATGTCTGATAGCGCAGTAAAATGGCTTCAAGAATTTATCAAAGTAGGTAACGATACTAAATTGAGTTTATTGTTTTGGTTTTGGTAACCATTTAATTTAAAATTGATTATCTTCTTGCTTTGATTGTTGCTTACCTAATCTGTGGTAATACAGAGATTCCCAAACGCCAGAGGGTATATATCGTGACGACACGCAAATTGATATTCTGCTGGTTCTGAGCAACTATTCACATGTAATTTCTAACTCATTTACAGTTGCAGATTTAAACCTTAGCCACAGAATAAATAAAAGTACAAGTATAGAAGTCTCACTTCACGAACATATTAAACCTTCGTTTGACCGCAATCTCACCTGTTAGTAAGTGACGATGTGGCCGACGGTGGAGCACAAAGAAGCGAAAGGAGCGGTGGTCTAAGAAGGCACCTATTCACTCTAGCCTTGAAGAGACTCAGTCAGTCGTGGGAAGCGATAGCGGCGATGAGCTCACCACTTGTCACGTCTATTTCCAACGATGGTGCAACCCACGTGAAAAGAGGCCCATTTGAGGCTCTGCCTACCCTTTCCAGGGAAAAGGCGTGTGTCTATGTATGTATGTTTTTTTTTTTTTTTTTATATAAATACCGACTCTTGCTGGGACGCAACAAAGTGCAATTCAGCTCGCATTAGCGCTTAGTGCCTATCGCGATATTCACCTAAACATTTCGGCTAGCTTATTACGTATCTTGCAATAGCAATGCAACAGCAAGAATTGCGCGATTATCAGCATCATACCTACCCCTGATACCTGGTACCCTGGATACCAACGGCGAACTCGAGGTCGCGTGGTGGGAGACTGCCAAGGACTGCGAAAAGTGGAAGAATTTTGGGGAGACCTTTGCCCAGCAGTGGGACAATACAGGTCAAGGAAAAAAACAAAACGTTCGCGTACAAAAGGGCATAAGCGCCCTAACGGTACACTTCTCATACGTGTTAATTAAACATGTTTGAGTTTGACGGTCTCAATAAAGCAATAAACAAAGATATTGCAATAACTTAATTAGTTATATAGGTCGATATACTTATCTCAACAAAAAATAAATTACTAGATACAAATTAAAAGTCATCAAAAAAACTGAAACTATTGAAACGGGGAGCGTGCCTCCAGCTTCCCGCCTTAATAATATTTAAATTTAGAACATTGAAGGGATGGGACATGTGTTTCGTAACGCGTTTGGCGAAATGTGATTACCTACGGTCTGTAATTAACGAGCTTCTATTTAAGGACAGCCCATAGACGATTTAAATATTTTCTTTTTATATTCTAAATACGGATCGCGTAACAGCCCGTTAATTTCAGAATCGCAGCCTTTTGAAATAATTATCATTGTGTTCGTGAAAGTGTTTTACCGTTGGCTAGCCGTGTCATGTCCGTTTTGTCCGGCGCTTGAAATAAAGCAAGCTTTCAATTGCAGACTAATTATTCCAACACGAGGAACGCATTCGGTACCGTCCGTTTTTAGGGTTCCGTACCCAAAGGGTAAAACGGGATCCTATTACTAAGGCTCGGCTGTCCTTCTGTCTGCCTGTCACTAGGCTTTATCTCATGAACCGTGATATTGAAATTGACGGTTGAAATTGTCACAGATGATTTATTTCTGTCGCCGCTGTAACAGCAAATTAAAAAAATAGAATAAAATCAATATTTAGGAGGGCTCCTATACAGCAAACGTGACTTTTTCCAGACGTTGCTTAAGCAATGCACTGCGGGTCAGTTTTTGGATGGGTGACCACTTTTTTCGTGCAATTTTTTTTTTTTTTTACAATCCTGATTTTTTTGCCGTTTTTGTAGATAATGGTACGGAACCCTTCGTGCGCGAGTCCGACTCGCACTTGGCTGTTTTCTTACGTGTAAAGAGATTAGTCGGCTTTAACGAGACTGCTGCTCAAAGAGGCATTGTGCTGACCGATAATGATGATACGTTCAGAAAAGTATCGCATTCTGACCATAATGGACCGTTGAAAAGGAGTTTCTTATTCAATTTAATTTGGATTCAACGCTCGTCTTGCGCGCTGTGTCACACACTCCGGTTATGAATATATTACTGTAGTACATTAATTTATTGATTGTTATTCAAATTGGGTTTCTCAATCGGAGGTTGGAGGTGATGTGTCTCGCTCGCTCTTTGTCCTGTGATGTTTTGAGGTTGAATAGCGTTTCTATGATGGTAAACTGTTTGCTAAATGTTTTAATACGTACACAGCGTTACAAACTAACAATTATGATATGAGATTGAACGCAGTAGCTGCGTCATTTAATGCTAATTAGTTTAGAGTATCGAATGTTATTTGGATTACATTGTTTACGTTATAAAGTTGATTGGCAGAGTTAATGAAAATAATTTGAAATACTTAGTAGTAGTAGAGCTTATTTGTGAAAGAGTTCGTCCGGGGAAGTACTACCACCATACCTATTTCTGCCGCAAAGCATTAGTGCTTGCATTGCTGTGTTCCTGTTTGAAGGGTTTTTTGCCGGTGTAATTACAGGCATATGAGACTTTTCATCTTTATGTCTCGGGCGAGATGCAATGCCGCATAGGGCGCGTCCTAAGTGGACGTGACCTATGTGATAATGACTGTTCATAGGCAGAGGGTACCGGTTAACATCAGGTGGGCCATTCGTTTGATCCGTCATACAAAGTTGTATATAAAAAAAATGTATGGGAATTTAGGTTATTCTTGTTCTTAGAAAAACAAAGTATTTTCGTGAACAATTTACCTAAATTAAACACATAGCTGTAAAGTATTTTATCAATAATTTACCTGTTATTGTTTGAGCGTGAAGTATTAGTATAGGTAAAAACTTAAGTAAGTAGATATCAAGCCAACAAAGCAAGGATAAGCTCTTTACAAATTATAGGTACCTAAAGTACCTATTTCCTACACTAGCGTTACATCAACAATTAAAATCAGAATAGAACAACGTCCGCCATTTTGTTAATTTTTACGCGATCCGATTGGACAAGAGAAATCGATTCATATCGACTTTAATGTTATTCTTCATGGTTCTTAGAATGCGCGAGTCTGTTTGTATGACAAAAGCAGTTTTATTTGATCGCTCGCTCGTTTCTGTTAATTGTTTCGGAGACGTGATTTTAATATATCATGCATGTTGAGTAGCCTCTTTTATCTGAGTAGGTATGCTAATGTGGTCATTCTTGTTAGTGATGTGGCGAAGTAGCGTATTCGTATCTACGATATACCGATATATGTATACCGATATACGATATATAAATAAATAAATAAATAAAT
Source organism: Operophtera brumata (assembly GCA_932527175.1). Taxonomy (NCBI): domain Eukaryota; kingdom Metazoa; phylum Arthropoda; class Insecta; order Lepidoptera; family Geometridae; genus Operophtera; species Operophtera brumata. The sequence goes on from OW052225.1 coordinate 24,025,819, forward strand.
AAATAAATAAATAAATAAAAGTTAGGGATATTTAAATGTAAGAATCCAAAAATGAAACGAAGTTTAGTATTGAACCTTCCCCTATACGCATTATAACAACTACTAAGATTTATTTATGTTACCTATCTATCTACCTAAAAATTGTTTCAGAATTAAAATTGAATTTTGTAGTCTGAAAAGTAGTTTGTAGTTTGTTTTAAGTCTGACAAGGAACCCTTATAGTTTTGCCATGTCTGCCTGTCTGTCCGTCCGTAGACGTTTTAGTCTTACTGTACATTATGCATGATTCGACAAAACGCGTTTTATTCTACTGGTGGTGACATCTAGTTTTGACTTGAGTAAATTTCGATTCCCTACATTTTACATGGTTCGGCAGAACCAGCGGTTAATTGTTTTTTTTTTTTAAATAATCATTAATGTATGAATTATTATCCTGCGCACATCACTAGTAGATTCTATGGTAGGTAAGTACAGGCGCGAGCGAAATTGCGAATGAGACATTAAAATTTCTTTAGAAATGTTTGGCTGTTTCTTTTTGAACTGGATGATTGTTCTTGAAGCGTAAAACTTCACATGGCGATTAGGCTCTTTTGATTGTTATTGTAGAGCTTTTAAAATGAAAACGTGTCGAATTCTAGTATTTAAATAACATAACACCCAACAGTCACATACATAGTCCAGGAGGCTTAGTACGCCCAACAGTCACATACATAGTCCAGGAGGCTTAGTACGCCCAACAGTCACATACATAGTCCAGGAGGCTTAGTACGCCCAACAGTCACATACATAGTCCAGGGGGCTTAGTACGAGTTTCGATAGTTTTCGAAACAATATGAAGTTTCGTTTCCTTCCATACATTTAAGCCCTTCTCCCATTACGATACGCACAGGCGATTCAAATATCCTGCAAGTAGTGCTAGTGTGCGAGCCTGCATTCAAATGTATGTGAGATACTTGGCGGCGACTAGTCTCCGAGACTTGCAGGATACCTTCAGGATACTTGAATAACCTGTGCGTATCGTAATGGGAGAAGGGCTTGACTTGCAGCGCCCCTAGTGGAAACGAGGAGAAAACTAAGGACACTGTCAGAAAATGTATTGAAGGAAACGAAACTTCATATAGTTTCGAAAACTATCCAAACTCGTACTAAGCCCCGTGGACTATGTATGTGACAGTTGGGCGTTATGTTATGTAAGTATAGTGTGGTATAGTATAGTTACGAATACTATAAAATTATCATACTAAGCCCCCTGATCCCACACTAGGATTCCCTGTTTCGTGGGTATCAGAAACTACGTGTAACATGGTACCATAACACCTAGACCAGGAACAAATATTTGCAGATAATACAAACATTTGTACCGCAGCGTGAATCGAACCCGCAACCATTCGCATCTCAGCCGGCTACTCGCCCGACGCGCTACAGAGGTCGTCAACACTGTATGTTACTACTATTTATTTCATAAGGTTTATTTGTTTTCGAAGATAAATATTTAAAGTTTTATTTTTATTTTTGTTATTTAATAAGAACGGTAATTTCTAAATTATACATTTTCATTATTTAAATTATACTTTAATTTTAATCGTGAAAATGTTTATTGACAATTAGTAAAGTACAATTCTATTCAGGTGGATAATTGTAGCCTTTCTGACGTCACTGCAAACAAACCCTTGAATGACGAGCAGGTTTATATCATTTGACTTGCTGATGTAACACCGGTGGTCCTTCAGACCAGGGGTCTCCTCTATTTGTTAATAAGCTCCCACCGGCGTCAAGCATTGAAGGGTAATGGACATTTTATTATGGTAATTATATCGTTCGATATAAAAATAATAATTTATTTAATTTCCGAAAATAAAGTATTCCTTTAGATGCCAGTTTTTAAAAAAGAATTTTTTTTTAAAGAACAGTGCATTATCACATAATTATGTCACGTCCACCTGGGACGCGCCCTATTCGTGCGGCGCGATGCGTTTTTTTTGTATGAAGATTTCTGCCAGAGGTTTGCGCAACCTTACCAACTTACAATGGCGGAATTGTAGCCAAGTACAACAGTCCCCGAGACGCAAAGGTGGTCAATTTTCCGCTATCCTTTTCATATCCCTCGCCCTCCCATAACGTCCACTCCACTTCGCTACAGATACCATCGCCCACCTTATTTACCCACTCTGGGAATGTCACAATTGTCTCCATGGCCCGTGTGGTCCGTAACTACGGTAGTCTGTTTATTCGGCTCAAGTACACTTTATAAATTGTTGACTTTTTTTTTTGAGGCGAGTCTGAGCAGTCATTAGCTTTATTACAATACTAGCAGAGCCCCGCGGTGTTACCCGCAAAGGTCTCGATCCCGTGAGAATATCGGGATAAAAATATGCCTATGTATTATTCCGGGAGTCAAGCTATCTCCATTCTAAATTTCATCCCAATCCGTCGAGCCGTTTCAGCGTGAAGAAGTAACAAACACACACTCACAAACTTTCGCATTTATAATATTAGTGGGATATATCGCTTTATTTGTACAAGTACACATAAAGCTATTCATCAAGAAGAGAATTGAATGAAGTAAAAATTAAATAAAAATAAAAAGAGCTTCTTTTCCACACAAAAAATATAAATACCTACGTTTAAAATTAACTAGTTTTTAAGTATAGACTCTTGGCGGTATAAGTTTCCTCCAAGGATCGCCAATCTTCCCTAACTCTTGATCAGACTTTCCCAGCTACTTGAATAATGTCATCATTGCATCTTGTGAATGGTCTTCCTCTTTTTATATGTATATTTAGGGGTATCCAGTTTGTAACAATGTGAGCCATCTTATTTGGCTTCATTCTTTGTATGTGCCATGCTCATTTCCACTTTAGGCACAATTACTCTTTTGACCACATCCTTTGTTTTTGTTTTTGAGTCTAATTGCAGTATTTTTGTCTGTATCTTTGAGCTTGATGCCTAAAAAACTTCTCTCTTGATATAAATTCAAGTACACCTGGTTTGGTTTCGACTGCCATTCGAACCTACAGGCACTGAAATTACAGGCACATGAGACTTTTCATCTTTATGTCTCAGGGTGGCGGGCACAGTGCAATACCACATAGGGCGCGTCCTAGGTGGACGTGACCTATGAGGTAATGCACTGTTCATAGGCAGAGGTTACCGCTTAACAACAGGTGGGCCATCAGCTTGATCCGTCATTCAAGTAGTATAAAAATAAAAAAAATAAAAAAAAACCGTTCAAGTTCAAAGTTCAAAAATGTGTTAAACATCAAAAAGGCTGTGCTGCTTACGTCATATTTATTAATACCCTCTACGATCCCGAAATTATCAAAGCACTGTTTCGGAGAACAGTCGCTAATGTGCGGCGACCCCGCCCCTTCCTGTCGCGTCTGCGTGAGCTTGCGCGTGCGACGGTTTAGTGCGCAAGTGTGCATGGTGGGACAACTTGAAGATGTAAAATAAACCCTTAATAACACAACCTATTCCTCTTGCATAAATGCAATAACAATTTAAATTATATGGCGTGTCTTGTCTGCAAGCTACCGGTTGTTTTGTCGCCCACGACAATAGCTTATTTATAGAACTGATTTTTTGTAGACGAATGGGCGTATTTTGTTTTCAATTTCGTTTGTGCCAGGCTGCTTCGGTAGCTGTGTGTTATGTTTGAGAGCACTGGATTTATCAATGTGATTGTATTCTTCGTAATAAACTTTCTGTACCTTATCCACAGTCTATGCATATATTGTATCACTAGACGAATGCCCGCGACTTCGTCCGCGTGTACTTTTCCATACAAACTTAAAAACCCCGCTGCACCCCTTTAGGGGTTGAATTTCTGGAATTCCTTTCTTAGTGCACCCCTAAGCCACAAAAGGAAAGTAGGTACCCTCCAAATTTCAGGTCTTTAGGACTTATGGTTTAGGCTGTGCGTTGATAGTCAGCCAGTCAGTCAGTCAGTTAGTCACGCAACGATTTTATATATATTGATTACCTCTTACAAGTCTACTGTCTTTACTAGTAATACAGTCTTCTGGCTTCTACTGGTACAGTGTTCTATCTCACGAACTCCGCTCTTTTTTGCTTTCTTTGCGCTTACTTGCCACGCTGACGTTTCTTGCTGCCAATACTATCTGACGAGACCATGGACTTAGTAATCAAACGACGAGACACTAAGCACTAGTGGCCCAGATCGCATCACGGTCGACACGTATTGCTCCTGAGCTTACGCACTCTAAAACAATGTGTAGGTATGTGTATGTGCATGCAGTATAACAAACAGAGCCAAACGGACTTCGTGAAATAGATCTGTACCTACAAATTAAAGTATCATTTAAAAGTGAAAACTCCATGAGGTGTACGTGTGCCTCAAAAAGCTACTAGTTTACCTGATGCTGTAAAGTATACTAAGTGCTATACTGTTGTTCTTGGGACCAATGTTGACTCGCGACCGTGTGTGGTCCTATATGGTCAACTGAAACTTAACTAAAAACGATCCATCTCCTTCTATTGTAACGATAACTTTCAATCGAAAATCAATCGGCGTAGAGTTGCTATTGCTTTGGTCGTGTTTCGGCTTATTGGTAAAGGATCCGAATGCTTAGCTAAATAAGACAGTGTTGCCTATGAAAAAACGAAGGATAATAGCGAAAGTGTTAAGTCGGCCTGGTTTGTTAACTTTTTGTAAACAGACAAATTGAATTATGCTCTTTGATTGTGTAGATATGCTAATTCATCGAAATTGCAAAGGGATGTGCAGGATCACACCAGACATGCGTGGGACAGCCATTGTGTTCAAAACTGACGCGAATGATATTACGCATTCAGTATAGCCAACTTTAATTAGACCATTTGTACAAATGACTCACAAACCTGAATAAAAAAAACACTAGCCACTTTTGTACACGATGTTTACCGTAATAAAACTCCAATAACCTTTTTATCTATCAATATGGCGTCCGGCGGCCATTAATAAGCTAATGACAGGTGAGTTTGACAGCTGCTTATCGCGCCATCTAGTGGCAACAGTTTAATATGCGTTTCTGTTACGTCAAAATATTATGATAAGCAGTCGCCTTTTGATTTAGTGGCCTTCTCGTTGAGAGCTGCATTGATTTATCAATTATTTAAGGTATGTGAGCTTGGTATTTTTAGAGCACGATCTTACTTTCATGTCATACGTCTTGAATTTAATCATCAATTATTTTCGATTATCTGATTTGTAAAACGATGGATTGAAATAAGAGAAAGGATTTACTATATTTTATCTTTATTTATATTAAATGGACCCCAGAATATCGTTTAGATATCCATTAATAATTTATTTTTGTATATTCCTCTAGGTACTTATAGGTAGGTACGCATCTAGGTTAGAGTTATCAAAGCAACCATAAGATGTTGTATTTATGTACCTGTTTGCCAAAATAAACGTGGAAGATTACCAACATCCCATCACACAGACGTAATTTATTCATATCGTCACATACATCATTTTAGAATGATTTAAAACACAATGACGGTTGACAGATCGGGCACATTCGATTACGATTCTTCAAGATATTTTTCGATTATTTTTATTTGAATCGTCTCGGGTTATTTGAACACTATCGAAAGGGTTCATATTGATTTTTAAAATGAATGTTTGTTTTGACTCTTTACGTAGGACACGAAGTATGGTATAAAATAGACAAGTTGAAGGTTTCTGTTGTTATAGGTATTTAACATATAACTTCATAAATCATAAGTCACCGAAGAAATTTAAGACGACGCAAACGGACCGAAGATTTTTGGTAATGCCATTGCGTTACAAATTCAGTGCAACGTTTCGCTTTGTGTTTTTTGCTAATCACAGCTCATCAACACATCTTGAGATAGCGAAACCTGATCTTGTGGAAACTAGGAGATTTAGCACACAATACATGTTTAGATTGGTATAATGCGCGTCATGTAAAAAGAACGCTGGCGGTCAAGCTTCTTCAGGCGTTCCAGCGTTCTTTTTACATGACGCGTACTATAATTGTACATTATTTGTAGTAAACTAGTAGGTATCTCATAAATATCATAATATTTTTTTTGTTCATTGTCATTCGTAGCTAAACTAATGATATTTATGAGACACTATCAATCAAAACATGTTTGCTAGGTCTCCTAGTTTCAGAAAAATCAGTTTTCGCTATCTCAAAAGGTGTTGATGAGTTGCGTTGAGCGAAAAACACAATAAATGTTGAATTTGGCGCTTCAAACGAAACGTTCCACCGTCTGCGTCGTTGATTTACAGTGTGTATGTACTATGTGTTAAAAATATTCGACTTGCGTCTTATGACGATATGACGAATGAAAATATTATTTTTGCAATTCGCCAAGTCGCACAAAATGATGCCAGTCATTCTATGACGAGCTGGCGAACTAAAGTTTAATGCTTTCAATTGACACTAATTACTGGGATAGGTCTCAGTTTTTATATTGCCAATATTACTACGGATGTTAATTTGTACATATAGGTACGTCATAATAATGTTAGAGACGTTGATTGTTTTTTGATAACTTGCGTCAATTGATTTTATGTTATTTGACTTTGTATTTGCGACTGTACTTATTTTTTTTCTTATTAGCGCCGCACGGCTTGTGTATATATGCCATTTTCAAGTTTATTAATTGTAATTTCAATTATGAAGCAAGTTGAATACAATTTTAAATTATACGTCATAATAATGTTAGAGACGTTGATTGTTTTTTGATAACTTGCGTCAGTTGATTTTGTGTTATTTGACTTTGTATTTGCGACTGTACTTAGTTTTTTTTTTCTTATTGGCGCCGCACGTCTTTTTTGTTAGCCATTTTCAAGTTTATTAATTGTAATTTCAATTGTGAAGCAAGTTGAATACAATTTTTAATTAGAATTGACCCAAATTAATTTATTTCGCTCTGTGGTTTCATATGGGTGTTTTTCCACGGACTACACGATCAGGAGGGCAATTCTCGTGCTTTAGAGATTAGTCGAATTCGACATATGTCGATAAAAGATGGCGAATGTCGAATAAAATCCTAATTTGCTATTCTCATTTCTCGTGATGTCACAAATAGACATAAGTCGACCATAATCATTCAAATCGAATACGATTTGACGGTTATTGTGACATTTTCGTGACATTTTTTGTAGACATTCATGCATCGACATTATCTCTAATTTAGAGATAATAAAATAAATATAATAAATAAATAATGCTGGACACAGTTCACACAGCATTATCTAGCCCCAAGCTAAGCAGAGCTTGTGTTATGGGTACTAGATAACTGATATACTTAATACAATATAATACATAGATATATATTTTTTATTATACATAGAAAATACCCAGAACATCCTGAACAAATATCTGCGATCGCACAAATATTTGTTCCGAGGCGGGAATCGAACCCGCAACCTCCTGCGTCGCAGGCCAACCTTCGCCCACCGCGCCACAGAGGTCGTCTCTACAATCCGTGAATTGCCCTCTAGGAGGCCAATTCTCGGATTGTAGAGATTATCTCTAAATTAGAGATAATGTCGAAGCATGAATGTCTACAACAAATGTCACGAACATGTCACAATAACCATCAAATCGTATTCGATTTGAATGATTTTGGTCGACTTATGTCTATTTGTGACATCACGAGAATAGCAAATTATGATTTTATTCGACATTCGCCATCTTTTTTCGACATATGTCGAATTCGACTTAATCTCTAAAGCACGAGAATTGCCCTCCTGGGCTTTCGCCTAATGACAGTATAAAGAGTGTTGTACCGTGAGTAAAGCAGTGGCTATAACGTCTCAGCAAAAACTTATAACAACATAGCGGCACAGACGTCCACAGATTACCGCAGTTTGTCGTGTCGTGCGGTGGTCCGTGGAAAAACGCACTAAAGCTAAAGTTTTTTTTAAATATTTTAGTTTAAAGTTTACTAACATATGTTTTCTGTCATCACGACCGATGGTGAACCTGGACTACGGCTGAAGCCAGTTACTTAAAAAAACAATAATTGTCCGTATCTACTGGTCGTCCGGTATTTGTCAGACGCATCGATTTGATAAATTAACGATGCGTTTATCTCGATAAGAGACATTAGGTTCGGTACTTGTATATACTCTTGGGTGCTCTTGGTCACAGAGCGAGGATCAAAGCTGGGTCACTACGTAGGTGACCTAACTATAGAGTTAGGCCACTCGGGTTTTCAGAAAGTTATGTTTGACCACGATCTCACCTGTTGGTAAGTGACGATGTGGCCGAAGATGGAGCACAAAGGTCTAGAAGCCACTCTAGACTTGAAGAGACCCAGATTATAGTTTTCAGGAAAGACAGACGACGGTAGTGTGTTCCACTCCTTAGCAGTTCGCATTATAAAGGTAGAACCGAAACGTTATGTGCGAATAAAAGGTATACTAATGAGGTAAGAATGGTCAGTTGTTAGTAGTAGGTAGAGTTTTTTTGTGAGAGTTAAACCGCGGAAGTGTTCAGTGTTCCGGTTTGTAGGGTATGGGTGCCGGTGAAATTACAGGCACATGAGACTTTTCATATTTGTCTCAGGGTGGCGGGCGCAGTGCAATGCCACCTAGGGCGCGTCATAGGTGTACTTGGCCTATTAGATAATGCACTGTTTATCACGGTGGGCCATCAGCTTGTACCACCAGATCAAGGTGTATAAAAAAAAGCGGCCAAGTGCGAGTCGGACTCGTGAACGAAGGGTTCCGTACCATTACCTATAAAAACGGCAAAAAAACACGTTTGTTGTATAGAAGCCTCTTAAATATTTATTTTATTCTGTTTTTAGTGTTCCGTATTCCGCCCGTACACGTAAGCAGAGGGTGCCGTTTTACCCTTTGGGTACAGAACCCTAAAAACAGATTGAACAATCTATATTCACATAATCTATCTACCTACCATGTTTCATCAAGATTGAATCAACGCTTCTGCAGTTATCGTTGGACAAACTCACATACTTACAAACATACATACAAACGTCAATTATAAGTTTTTTTTTGTCTTGTGTGCTTTATAAAGAGAGTCCAGATTCTGGACTCCAGAATGTACCGAATATCCCAAGTCTTTGGAGTGAAGCTGCCATTCTTTGTTCAGCTATCTCTCGGGAGCATTGATTGATAGCCGGACAGGTCACCATCGATTCTCCAATTGATTTATGTAGATGTACGGGATTCTGCGAATTGTTTCTTTTTTTTATGGGATTTGAATACTCGTTCATGATGAGAGAGGCTTATACAGTTATTGCGTTGTTTAGGTAAGTATCCTATCTGTCCACATTGCTACCTTATTAGATATAACTAGGCAATGGCGGCGATGAGGTCACCACTTGTCACGTCTATATTCCACGATGAAAAGAGGCCCATTACGGCTCTGCCTACCCTTTGGGGGAAAAAGGCGTGTCTATGTACCTATGTATGTAGGCATTGTAATATTTTTTTACAAAAAAAACTACTTACTATGAACATAATTCATCCCCTAGCTTTCCTAATTTTTTGGAATATTAATACATGCATACATAGACACACGCCTTTTTCCCCAAAAGGGTAGGCAGAGCCCCAGTGGGCCTCTTTTCACTGTGGGTTGCACCATCGTGGTCGTCGTCGTCGTTTCGTATGAGGTAGTGCTGTATTATTATTAACCGTCTATTAACCATCGTGGTTAATAGACGTGACAAGTGGTGAGCTCATCGCCGCCATTGCTTCCCACGACTGACTCAGCTAACACTTTCTTCCAGTAATAACACATTCCATAATAAGCTAGCAGCCAGGACAAATCTTATACCAACGAATGTTACTAACAGTCCGGGTTTTCCCTTAGTCGGCTTTTACGACATCCACAGGAGAAGACGGAGGGGTATATTCTTTGGCCGGACGCACCACGGACATATTATCTACACTAATATTATAAAGAGGAAAGATTTGTATTTTTATGTGTGTGTATGTTTGTAATGAATAAACTCAAAAACTACTGAGCTGATTTCAAAAATTCTTTCCCCATTGGAAAGCTATCCCCAGGCTACCAGGGGGGGGTGGGATGGGGGGGGGGGGCTGTTTTTCATCCTGAAACTACCCGTGCGAAGCCGGGACGAGTCGCTAGTTATTTATATAAATATTTTGTTTATTCACGCTCCCATAGAAACTAAATAATAAATGAGGTCGTGTTCTGGGGGTGGGTTTTGGCAGTACATTTGTAGCATAGGTAAGACTTTATGTGCTCACCTATTACTGCGTGTACCTACTCATATACATCCTATATCTGTAGTAACGTCAGTACCTAGATCTCCGTTCATTTCATACAATGTGTAATGTTCACCTGACCTACCTGCGGTTTGGGCATTAGTTTCCTGGTCCAGGTTTACGAGCACCGCAGCTCCAGGTAATTAACTAGCGGTTAGGCCACGGTAAAGCGTTTAACGATACACTTTACTATCGTCACGAACCCATTGTTACGAAATATACTACAATGTACTGTTTGTAAACGCGTTATTGATGTTTTGATTTGGGAAAATTGGCGCATCCGTCGGGTCGAAGTGCATCCGATGAAGTGGTATGACCCCTTTATGGGGGAATCCGATCACAAAATCACAATACAATAAGTTAAATAGTTTATTTAAAGTTGTAACCAATCTGCTACTTCACTGACTGGATATAGATAATTCTACTATTCAAATTGATGCAAATTAAGTATTACACTCATCTTCAGGTTCAAAGTTTGTAAAAACTTAATCACTCACAATAGTCATGTGATGAATTTTATATCCTTTACCAGTTATATCCTATACTTTATCAGTGACTAGCGACCCGCCCCGGCTTCGCACGGGTAGCCCCCGGTGAAACCCCTCCCCATCCTACCCCTCCCCCCTATGCCAATCTCCTGGTTCTAAGCTACCTTCCCACCATTTTTCAGCCAAATCGGTTCACCCGTTCTTGAGTTATAAGTGGTATAACTAACACTACTTTGTTTTATATATATATAGATTATCAAAAATGTGTACGATTATGTGCGATTATATGTTTATTTAATATTTTATTTATTTGGGAATATATAACATATTAACAAAAACAATGACGACCTCTGTGGCGCGGCTGGCGATGGTTCGCCTGCGACGCAGGAGGTTGCGGGTTCGATTCCCGCCTCGGAACAAATATTTGTGCGTTCTGCAGATATTTTTTCAGGGTGTTCTGGGTGTTTTCTATGTATAATAAAAAATATCTATCTATGTATTGTATTATATTAAGTATATCAGTTATCTAGTACCCATAACACAAGCTCTGGCTTAGCTTGGGGCTAGATAATGTTGTGTGAACTTGTCCATCATTATTTATTTATTTATTTATTTATTTATTAATGGGATACGATGAAGTCTGCAAAAGCATAAAAACTGTGTCGCAGACTTCTATAAAAATCCCTTAACATTCAATATATTATTACACATTTCAGTAAAAAATTGCAGGTGTAGGTACCTACTAATTCAAAGTGTATTTTATTAGTAAGTGAAGTAGTAGGTATATCAACTTTTCAAGTTTCATCAGTGTAAAAAAAGGTTTTTTACTTCTGTGCACTGTTTTTATCAGTTCCATATCTCTGCATTCTTTTAACATCAGTCTCTTATTTGTATTCTCCAAAGCATCATCTTGTCCAAGGTTTGAGGTCGCTTTCCAACGTTAACTTCCCTTTAAATGACTCAAGTCAAACATCCACTCTGGGATTCACAAAGACTTTATACGATGATCGCTGTTTGCCGGGTTGCGGAATAAGTTAATGTAAATAAAGGCGAGCTTTGCTTTACCTGATGATTCTTAATACACGCGATTGCACAGTGCGTCAGGACCTGTGGATAATCGATAACAAAGGAATCTGACGACGCAAGCTCGCAGGTCTTTCGAAGAAATCACGAGTGCAGTCACAGTTTGTCGGTCCACTTAACGTCCAGCTTCGCTCGATCCGTCGGCAAACTAGAGGTCACGTTATAGTTCCTCGAAGTGTCGCGTCGGCCTACACACAGGCAATAAAAGCGATCGATTATTACCTATACGTGTGAAAAGCGGAAGGAATAAGACCATAGGCTCGGCCGAGCACGAGCCGTGTCCGCTGCGACTCGTGAGAACTGTCAATATTTGACCCTAAACGTTGCTACGGCTCGAAATTGTCTCAAAGACTTCGATATTTTCCAATCGCAAACATTACCTTAATAGCCCTAATAAGCCGACCTAACCCAATCAATACTGGGACGGATATTAATTGCTCATCATTCGATTGCCTCGAGTGTCCGTAAGCCTCGATTTACCATCTCGATCGCAATGTGAAAGAACCCGTTCTTATTTGCGCTTTCTACGCATAAATAAATATGGATAAAGGTATATTACCGCGGAATCTGGCACGCGTCAATCAAACGGAACGTACACGAAACCTAACGATTTGTCACTCCAACCATTTTGAGGCAATAACAATAAGCCGCCATTTTGGTGACAATAATTAACTGATAGGCATCACCGGCCGTCCGCTTTCTAGTTTTTGTTTTCTGAAAATAATTATCATCACAATAAGCGACACGATCTCTTTTTACTTACCGCTTGCGGTATTTTGAATAAAATTACGAGGCCAAATGATTTGGGATTCTATAGCGTCGGTAGATACGGTTGTGATGGGCATTAGAAACGGGTGGAACTAATTTTTGTATACCTAACCGGTAGAGAATGAAGATGCACTTACCTGCATTATGCAGTGACAGAATGCCGCTGATGTTGTAAATTGCGTGTTAAATTGTGTTGATGTTCTGTGCGGCGAAGAGCTTGCTAAATGGTCTGCGTCGATATTTCAGCGAGGTTATGCGAGCCGTTAAACAGCTGTTGTTGAGTGGAGAAGGCGCGCGTCCAACATGACATGACTGTTTACGCTGCACGCGCGCCGGCGTCACGCCGTCAATGGCTCAGGTTATTTACCTCTCCTTATCACCTTTTGTTTTGCTCAAATACTTAGGTCGTTTCGTATTCCGGCTTCTTGATTGACAAACGTTTGATGCGCTTTTATCTATTTACTGCTGTATTACATCAAATATTTCCGATTTCCCCAGCTATAACTTGGTTTTTGCGATGTTTAGAACGTGCGTCCGGCAATTCAAAATTTGGCAGTTTTTGTACAAGATCAAAAATAAACGGTCAATAAATCCATCCGACTGCCCACAAAACGTAAAATAAAAACGTGAATAAAAATAAAGAATTCCAGTTTGAAATGTTTGCATAAGATATCGGTGATCGAACATCCCAGTGAAATAGTAGAAGTCAAAGCTCGTAAGGGCTAACAATAAACGCATCGATCGGCGATACAGGTCTCTGTGTCCACATTAGCATCTCGACGCAGGAGTGTGTGCAAACACCGAGGGTCATCTGATGAAATGTTCAAAGGCTTTTAGTTCCCGAGAATTATTAAATGAAGCCCCAGGATCGTAATGTAAACACGGCGTGTTTGCCGAGCCGAGAACCTGTTGCTTTGTCGACGTTTTGATGCGTACCTCGACTTATTGGCGGTTATTTTATGTCCGCTAATGTTAATGTGACTGCGGCAGTTATTGGCAACATTGTGACAGACCATCCGTCGCACAGATGTAGGTGCCATTCCTTTTGTCCAACAATATCCCCTACATTTATAGCTTTGGTCTTAAAATTGCCGGAGATAAACTCTACAATCATGCATTACAAAATATTGAAGCGGTTCGCTAATCGCAGTTCAATAGCCGCCTTTACAACTTATTAGTATGAAGCTTGTACAATCCTCTAGAATCTTGCGCAAACACTAAAGGCAGATTTCCCTTCGACGTCAACAATACGTTGCTCAAATGATGTTGCAAGAGCTCCGCGAAACACCAGATATGTGTGGATATCTAGGCAAATAGAGGGTATATTTATGTCTAGGCAAACAAGCAGGTAGCGAGGTATCCCGGGTGCTAACACCGCTAATGTGTAGACAAACCTCGTGACCCTCCCGCTAATATATATTCCAGGGAGTGTGGATGCGAACCTGCCATCACGTGAACATGTCTAATGGCGTTGGTCTATGATTTCCATAACAAATAGGAATATAAGTTTTAATTTCTATGGACAGAGACATTATTGCAGTCCACCAACGCTTCCCAAAAGTCTTATTTCAAATAATTTAAATCCAGGTAATGTATAGAATCATAGCACAGTCGTCGTCGTCGTTTCGTATGAGGTAGTGCTGGCCTCTGGTGTCAGAGTTTGTCAAGCCGCCCGAGGGCCTGTGAATTGTACTTGTAGAGCATCATTGATAACAAAAGGTTACTCTACGACTTTTTAACAGATTGTGAATAAAATTGTGTAGACATCGTTTACATTGAAGAAGTAATCTGTCGGTTTTTCAATATTGTATTAATTGAGTAATTCGCGTGTAATAAAGTGATTCGGCAGAGTCATCAATGTTTTCACCTCGCACCTCGGCCGATATCTCCATCTTAACAGCTTAACGTTCAATATTTTATTGCCGTCGTATTTGTTTTGAATACCAAACATGTCGGACGCACACGACATCTTTCATTACAAGTTTCTATTTGATTTTGCCTCATAAACATACTCGCGTATGATTACGATTTCTATCTCAAATATTGCAGAGTAATATTATTGATCATTCGGTACTTCATCATTGTAATACAAAGTTTGAGTACCTACGATACTGTTTTGTGCCGTGAAAACCATTTTTCTCTCTCATTCTATAGAATTCTCTATAATTGTCCATTTTGTTTTGACTGTTCGTTTATTATGAAGGCAGTTTTGGTCACTTTTGGTTCAGTTGTAACTGGGTTTAAATATAATTGTTTAACACTTAGCTACCACTTCTTTATCATTGAAATAGAGTAGCGTTTCGCTTAAAACATTTTTGGTTTTATCTTCATTGATATTGGTAGCTACTTATTTAACACTTTTGAAATGTGCTTTATTGTTTGGGGTTAGTGGTGATTTTTGGGTAGCAATGGTGGTGAAGAAAAAAGCGCTAATCAACAGTGTGTCCTTCTTCTATTAAGGTTCGGGATTCTTCTAAGAAAGCGTAAGGTTCATGTTGATATAAAATATAAGCAAGTGGTGTTTTTAATGGTTTTCGTGGTTGAATTCTTTCACTTTCCGTTTCTTTGTTGTTGTCACGATTTAAAGTGTATCAGTTTTGAAAAAGAGCCTCTTATTTTTGTCTTGTTTGACCATTATTTTCACTACAACATTTTCACTCGAACTTGCTTCATCAGAATTTTGACAAACGTATCGAAGCAAATTGTGCGATAGCAGGGATTCTGTGATAGTTATTATCTATGTTATTGTTTATTTATCTCTTCGGGACCTTTGGTAACTACGACAAAACAAACATTGTCTGATTTCATCAGCTTATAAGTCTATTGCCATACGTGTTTCATATGTTAACTTGTAGTGAAATTCCGGTCATTTTTATTGACTCGTTCAATACTTATGTACCTTTTCATCGGCCCACTAAACAGGTTACAGTTAATATTTTATTATAAAATCACGCGAGCGATTTCGACCGGCATATATTGATTCTATTTATCTTAGCATTAGCACTCTATGTGCTAACGTTATCCTACTTATTCGTGTTTGCAACTGTTGGTTTTTACAGTTCGTCACTCGATAATTAAACAAATTTAAATACTACGCATTTTTTTGATATTGTTACCGAATTTGGGGATTTCTCACCCGTAGGTGGACGAACTCGAAAGTTGTATAAGTGGCTCAATTTATTGATATAACGTTTAAAGAAAATTGCGGTCACTTTAAAAGTAATAAAAAACAGCTGGAATCCAGTAGCTGAACCATGAGAAAGAAAGACGGGAATATGTAGGGACGCGATTAGGGTTCCGCGGAAGACTAACGCCCTCATATCATCGCGTTGATTCCTCAATCACTCATTTGTTTTTATTTATGTTACAAGAAAACCAATTAGTTTTTATGTTATCTATTACTTTTTATGAAGGGTTTTTACTTATCTGAATAGTGGAGTCCAAAATAACACTTCTCATTCAATATTGAGTACGCCAAGTGTAATTGAGTCTCGTGATGTGGTTTGAAATAATGTTTTCTATTTTACGGTAAATAACCATGTAAAGTTTGGGTAACAAAAAAATGATTTTATCCCCGTCGGAACGGAGTGGGTGTATGCGTTTAGGGTGAGTGTTCCCATTTATCACCAATACGGTTTGATCGATTCTTATGCGCTTTTTAACCGACTTCAAAAAAAGGACGAGGTTCTATTTATTTTTTGTTTGTTTGTTATCTCATATCTCAGACATTTAAGAACCGTTTTGAAAAAAATATTTTTTTTAAAAGCACTTCCAGATTAGTCTCATTTTCCAGTTTCGCGATATATTCGCCTATTGTGAACAGTTTTTTTTCTCGTCTTATTAAAATTTGAAGAAAATGTTCCAAAATACTCGGAACATTAGGGGATAAACTCATAGCTTACAAGTTGTTTTTTTTTGTGAAGAATTATTTTACAGAAAATGGTGATGGTGTCTGTAAGATGGTTCTTAATAGCTTTGTTTGGTGGATTTTGGTGCAGCCAATGCAATCTTCAGCTCAAAACAATTAGTTTCGGGGTTGGATACCGATGTGCTAAAGCATTCCTTTTTCCAATTTTAATGTAACAAGGGAAACGGTAGTTGAGGTTTTTTTTTAATATATTTAACTTATGCTTTGACATTTTCTGTCCAAGTCTTCCTGATGGCGCAGAGACAAACTTTGAATTATAAGTTAAACATAAGATAAACTAAATCCAGATAGTTTCACAATTTATTGTATGAACACCGGTACCGAACCCTGGTCAAAGGCGTCGGGAAGGCTTGCGTGTCGCTCCAGCGTTTATCCGAACGAAACATTTCACCGATAATAACTCCACACAATATAATAATGATGCGAATAATAAATAAAAATGGAAATAAAATAATTTTAATGTCGTAATTGTGGGCCGGGGGCCGTCGGCGAAACGCGTTCATTTTGAACCAACAATTTGATTGCTCGCTTCAGCTCCTTCATATTGGTCCTATGGAACTTAAAACACTTGATGGCCACCGGTTTTTCCGTGAAATTTTGAAAGCCACTGGTTTTTTGAGACATATTTTATCTGGAAAAACGCAAAAGTAGAACTAACATTTGATTGCGCGCTACAGTACCTCCAAATTGATCCTTTCTATAAGGAAAAAGGGCGAGAGGAAGACCTTTCCGCAGATGGGAAGATGATTTTAAAACTACAGCAGGTGCATGGAGAAGAAAAGCTAACGATCGGGAGCTTTGGAGGACTCCTGGGGGAGGCCTATGCTGGAAAGCAAAATAACCATTTATAACTTTTTATCGATGTTATATTGTAAAACGAATTTTAAGGTTGTTAAATAAAGGCTATTGAAATTTAAATTGAAATAAGGAACTTTGTCGTCGTCGTCGTTTCGTATGAGGTAGTGCTGGCCTCTGGTGTCAGAGTTTGTCAAGCCGCCCGAGGGCCTCTGACATGGCTTATCGACTGCTATTAATCAATAACAGCCGGGACCGACAGCTTAACGTGCCCTCCGAAGCACAGAGCGATGGAAATCCGCACATAACTTAGAAAAGTCATTGGTGCGGAGCCTAGGATCGAACCTTTGTGAACTTCGGAACTTTGTGATCATCATCATTAAGCATTAGACGTCCGCTGCTGGGCGAGGCCTCCTCCATAGAATGTAATGGAGATTTGCCATAATCACCACGCTTGGCAGCCGGATTAATGATTGAAGTATTGGTGTACTTAGGTAGGTCTGCTGCCCAACTGACAATCCTCTATTGCAATCACTTAGTTGGCTTTTACGATATCTACGGGAAGAGACGGTTCGGACGGCCGGACTCCGTCTGGACCCATCACATTGGATTTCCTTAACGGCTGTTAAGGTTGTTAAAGTGCATGCATGTACTTTACTTTACTTTACTTTACTTTAACAAAATCTATGGCTGGGACATTGAGCACATTTATTTATAGGTATTTGAAAACTCGCTAATGTCTTCCCTTCATATTGGTCCTATGGAACTTTGTGATGACCATGGAATTGTGGAATCCTCTGGTTTTTTTATAAGTACAATCGGTAAAACTATTTACGTAAATATTATTTACTCCGGACGTACTTGGTTTGGAGAAGCAATATATAGGTGGATTATTCTTTATTGCAATAAACAAATAATTTACATAGGGGTATTATTTACTATGCTAAAAATATTCAAAATTATTCGTAATTGTTACACCGCTAATGCGACAGGTCCCAAAATAAGCGCCCGAAGGCGATAAACTTTCGTGGTAACCAACCATATGCTTGTGGTATCGTTAATTTAATGGAAATGCTCAAACAATTCATATTTCAAATAAATTTTTACTAAGGTACCTAAAGAACAGTGAAACGAAATGGGCTCACCGTCTGAGTCGTAGATTTAAGTTCATAAGACATTTTATTACCTCCATTACATCAACAATGTTGGCCTGGCTACCGACCTGAAATCACAAGACGTTAAAAACGTCAAAAAAGAGTAAGGCCTTTTTACTTAGAACTTCACCTGTATGTAGTATTTGTCACGAACTTTGGAACGTTTCGCTTGAGGCGCGATCAAATTTAATTGTGTTTTTTGCTCATCACAGCTCATCAACACATTTTGAGATAGCGAAACCTGATTTTACGGAAACTAGCAGAACTAACACGCATATATATCTGTGCATTGAAAGTGTCTCATATCATTAGTTTAGCTACGAATGGCAATAAACAAAAAAGTCACTGTAAAAAATAATCGAATGACATTTGTAGCTAAACTAATGATAATTATGAGAAATTTTCAATCAAAATATGCGTGTTAGGTCTCCTAGTTTTCGCAAAATTAGGTTTCGCAATCTTAAAATGTCTTGATGAGCTGTGAGGAGCAAAAAACACAATCAAATTTGAATTTCGCGCCTCAAGTGAAAGACCCCCACCCGATGGACAGGTCGGTTGAGACTGTTCGTCGTGGGACTATATAGGGGAGGCCTATGTCCAGCAGTGGACTTCTACAGGTAATGATGGAAGGACCCAGACTCCACAGTGTGTTCAAAGCATAATTTTAGTTTAAACGACCTCTACAAACTTAGTAGTAGCAGTTTTTAGTATAGTAGTAGAGCTTCTTTGTGAAAGAGTTAGACCGGGGAAGTACTACCAACATACATATTCCTGCCGCAAAGCAGTAGTGCTCGCATTGCTGTGTTCCGATTTGAAGGGTAAGGGTCCCGGTGCAATTACAGGCACATGAGACTTTTCATCTTTATGTCTCAGGGTGGCGAGCGCAGTGCAATGCCACATAGGGCGCGTCCTAGGTGGACGTGACCTATGAGGTAATGCACTGTTCATAGGCAGAGGGTACCACTTACTCGTAACATCAGATGGGCTATCTGTTTGACACGTCATTCCAAGTAGTATATATAAAAATAAAAAAACGCAGCAATAACGTATTAGTAACTCTCAGTACACCGGCTTTATGTATTACTAGCAGCGCCCCGCGGTTTCATCCGCGTAAGTGTCGATCCCGTAGGAATATCGAGATAAAAATGTGCCTATGTGTTATTCCGGGAGTTCAGTTATCTCCATTCCAAATTTCATGCAAATCCATCCAGCCGTTTCAGCGTGAAGAAGTAACAAACACAAACACACAAACTTTCGCCTTTATAATATTAGTGTGATGTGATGATGGTCATCACAATTTCGTCCATCTGTTTATAAGCACTCCACATCAAAATAAATGCTGGTTGCCATCACCAGCTATTATTTCAAGTAGTTACGGAGACGGCTGACACCTCGCGACATTTATGTAGGTAAGTGTAATTGTGGTGTACGAACTCGTTATTAATACGGGTGGGTAAGTAGGTATAGCGTCTCAAGTTACGGACACTTTGCTCGAATAATTATGAAATTTTCATTAAACCTAGCTGTTACGGTGTGATTATGAGGAGAAACGATATCTATACGCAACTACGTATCTGTTGAATCTATCTAGAATACTCGAGGTATTTGGATTTTCTGGCGTACCTGGTTATTTTGTGCCTGGAATTAACACCCTGTAAGGAGGGGGTGGAGGGTACTGAATCCTTTAGGAGTTCTTCGGTGCTGAGCGCGATAACGTTCAAATGTAAGGGTAAGGTAAAGGTTAGACATAAAACCTTCTTGATCTAAGCATAAAACTAACGGTAGAGAGTCGGGACGTGGTTTCAAAATGATACCATACATACATAGACACACGTCTTTTTCCCCAAAGGGGTAGGTAGAGCCTCAATGGGCCTCTTTTCAAAGTGGGTTGCACCATCGTGGAATTTAGAAGTGACGAGTGGTGAGCTCATCGCCGCCATTGCTTCCCACGACTGACTCGGCAAAATGATACCAAAGCATAGATAATTTAATATTCTTAATTTATTTAATATATTTGTTCATAGGCAGAGGGTACTGCTTAACATCAGATGGGCTATATGCTTGATCCGTAATTCCAAGTTGAATAAAAAAAAAAAACGCTTTTAAGAGCATTATCAAGTTTTTTCACTAGTAGCGTTACAATAGATATATAATGTAGAAGCTCGTGGGATTTTTATTGTTTTTATATTGTTTCAGTCGGCCCGGTCTGAAGGGGAGTCATCAGGGGAGCAATCGTGCGAGAGTTCAGACGAGGGTGTAGGCAGAGACGCACCAGCGCACCAGCACCAACCGATCCAGCAGATACCGCAGCACCAGCCGCACATACCGCAGCTGCCGCCGCACAACATGAGCCACCACGCGGCTCATCTCAACAGCCATCAGTTGACGCATCACGCTCGCAACTCGCCTCGCCCGCTGGAGAGAGAGCTAAAAGTAAGTTGTCGGTCGTAAACTACAGCTGCCACACAACATGAGCCATCACGCGGCGCATCTCAACAGCCATCAGTTGACGCATCACGCTCGCAACTCGCCTCGCCCGCTGGAGAGAGAGCTGAAAGTAAGTTTTCGGTCGCAAACTACAGCTGCCACACAACATGAGCCATCACGCGGCTCATCTCAACAGCTATCAGTTGACGCATCACACTCGCAACTCGCCTCGCCCGCTGGAGAGAGAGCTGAAAGTAAGTTGTCGGTCGCAAACTACATCTGCCGCACAACATGAGCCACCACGCGGCTCATCTCAACAGCTATCAGTTGACGCATCACACTCGCAACTCGCCTCGCCCGCTGGAGAGAGAGCTGAAAGTAAGTTGTCGGTCGCAAACTACATCTGCCGCACAACATGAGCCACCACGCGGCTCATCTCAACAGCCATCAGTTGACGCATCACACTCGCAACTCGCTTCGACCGCTGGAGAGAGGACCTGTTCCATTCTGTTCTGGAATTGTAAAGTTGCGAACTTTACATGTTTACAACAATTACTTAGAGACATGATATCGGTTTAGCACAATATTCTTATTCCAGTAAATATTGAACAAGGCAACACCGACACCTATGGGCCGCCATACTTGCGCTGGCCCGGTTTTTAAACACTGTCTAACCTCTCAAATAGTTTTAGCTTTGAGCTAATTATATACGTGTTTTTTGTGTGCTAGCTCCCGGAACGAATGATTGAATGAAATGAATGAATATAAATTGCTTAAGACTGCGCCAGGGCAAGTTAGAAATCTACATCCAAAAAAAAACCTCGTGCCTCTCGAAAAAGTGTTTTTTTTTTTATATCTCGTAAAATATAGATAATTTTATAAAACTCCTACAGTAAACCCTCGGCTTTGTTGTATTGATTTTATTTATCTAATTTTTACCCAATAATATGAACCATTTTAATAAACAATTAAATCTAGGCAAATAATAGACTATATTTGTTTTTTATTCTATATTGAGAAAATATTGTCCTATCGTGTTTCTGGTAGAGTGATCCCTCGGAATTATAATGTATGCATATTTTTAATTTGAATATTGTACTTGATTTAGTTAGTTAAAATCAAATCTAAGATTAGGAATTTTGCGGCATACATACATACATAGACACACGCCTTTTGCCCCGAACGGGTAGGCAGGCAGAGACACAAATGGGCCTCTTTTCACTGTGGTTTGCACCATCGTGGGAAATAGACGTAACAAGTGGTGAGCTCATCGCCGCCTTTGCTTCCCACGACGAGTTTGCGGCATACGCCATCTTAATGGATACTTTGTCTATTTCCCAGGTCCGAGATGACTTTGAATCCCTGAAATCGTCGCTCCATCCGCATTTATCATCGCTAGCTTCGTTAGCGCAAGGCGCGCCTCTATCAACGCCCAGCAGTGTGTTCGCGCTCGCTGGCGGTGGGGCCTCAGGAGGGTTTCCATACGCCCCACCAGCGTTCCTCGCGCCAGCACCACCGCCGCCAGCACAGCCAGCTGGATCAGCGTCGTCATCCTCATCGGAAGGCAGTGCTGCTGGGTGGAGTTTCGAGGAGCAGTACAAGCAAGTTCGCCAGGTAAGTTTTTATTTTTTTTAACTTTGTGAATGGCGGAACAAGCAGGTGATGAAGCAGTAAGCCCACCTAATGTTAAGCGGTAACCTCTGCCTTTAAAAATGAATTACCTCATAGGTCACGTCAACCTAGGACGCGCTCTATGTGGATGGCACTGCACCCGCCACCCATTTCCATATGTGAAAACTGTTCAAGGCCAATTTGTTTCTGTATTATGTATTCTATTATCTTATATGTGCTGTTTGTTTTCCAAATATCTAAAAATAAAAATAAAAATAAAATAAAATATTGGCAGCAAGGCCTTTGAAGATAAACACTCCATAATCATGTTGTTTGCAAAGGAAATCATATCCAATAACAGAGCCATAAGCTTTCAGTAATGAAGTAGTTCAATCTGTCTCAACCCTCTAATAGCAGATTATTATTACTCATCCCATTAGGGTGGAAGCGTGGAAGTGACCCCGGTATGAAATATGTAACAAAAGGAAAACGGGTTATGTCGGGCTGTCATGTCATTATGTGGCGATTTGAGCGAGCATTTTATTGGGTACGATTTGTATTGTGACAGTGAATTATTTAGCAGGGAAGGGTTAGTTGATTTGCTGTGGTTATAGGGGTAAATATTTATTGTTTACGATGTTGAAAAAATCGTTTGTAAGTTTTGTATTTCTTGACTTTATTATAGATATTATTAGAAAGGGGGTTTTGGATACCTACCGGTGATTTTAAGAACTTGGGTGGATCCATAGAGTTTTGAATCGCTCTTCATAATTGAAATAAAATAAAATAAAAGGGAATTTATTCTTTACACTATACTAATAAACAAAGGATATATATATAAGTATTAAAAAAATACATATTTAGTCTAGTGTACGAGAAAAGGTCGAGGGCTCAGCCACGCTGTTTTTCAGCTTCGCCTTAGAATGCTGCTATCGTCACAGCAGCCATGAAACTCATAGATAGATAGATAGAAGATAGAAAATACTTTATACACACCATAATACAAAACAATTTACAAATAATAAAACTAAATCAAAAAGTTTTAAATAAGTTTTCTCATAAGTTCTTCCCTAAACCGACGAGCATTGTAGAGTGATGTCAGGATTATTGCAAGTAGAAATCCGCGCGGTCTCTGCCTAACCCTCCCTGAAATAAGCGTGTATCTGATATAACCTATACTTCCGAGCTACACAATTATTATTCGGGATAAAGAATCGACATAGCTCATCACTCAAGTCCAAAGCGTCTATCCTGCCACGGAAAAGCTTCAAGCTGAGTCCGATCCATTGGCCATGAAGGCTGATCGATCCATTTCCATATCGTGGAACGTCTGTGCTGCCTTTTCACCGTAGCATATGGCATCCATCGTTTCAAGTTAAATTGATGGATACGCTTTTATCTTGTGTTGCTCGCGTGCTCACGTAGCGAGTGGCTCAAAGGACACATATCTGTTGTGAGAGTTCAATTATAAACCCACACAATAGGCACCCCAGCATACCCCGACACCGCAAGATGTTAAATAAGATCATCAACACCAATTCTCACTGGTATTATAAAAGGTAATATTTCTCAGTTTTTAATAGGTGTATTAGCGTTGACAGCGTAGCGTATTAATAACGTATGCGAATTAGTTATTTTTATATTATATATAGGTAAGTAATTTTTTGAGCTTGGTTTCCTGAATCTTTTTGGCAAATTCAATAGACTTTTCTTATTTGAATAAAATAGCAGATATACCAATTATTTCTATAATATTATGTCTTATATATTATCAAGTTTAAAGACAAGTAGAAAACGTAAAGTCCTAATTAAAAAAAACAAAAATATTTACCTGTGTGACAACGTCGTGGTCCGGGTGGGCACTGGCAACACTCATCGACTGCCAAAATAGTTCTTACATGGGCTGAATGACGATACAAAACTACCTAAGACTGTTTAAAAAGGTAATTTTACCTTCGACCATAGTAAAAAGCATATTTTACTCTCTTTTCCGGTGTGGGTAGAGCATTGTCTTCATTGCATTCAACAAATTATAATTAACGTGTCCAAAACATTATAACAAGTAAAATAGAACAATTTGATTGCGCTCACAATTATATAAATATTTTATAATATTATGAGCTATTCTTTCCCATGCCATAAGGTGTTGGTCACGAGCTCTTTGTTGGTATTTTATTGAAGTGTGGGCTCGCGTTCTACGTCTCGACGTACGCCATTTTTTTCGCCATTTTGTTTTTTCGCCAATATGTCAATGGCGGGTTCGCACAAAGGGCAACAAAATAACAATAGTCGCATAGTGTATCACAATACAACATAGTTGCACTAGTGTTAATGTCTCTCAATTAAACTTTTGTACGAAATTATTACGTTTTATTTGGATTGTGTGTATTCTTAATGTTCGCTTTTGATCCGCAATAAATGCAACATTCTTGTTATTGATTGTTGGCACTTTCGAAGTATAACTTCAATAAAAGTTCTTGAGTGACGTTCATTGTTGCTTGTGGGATAATAACTATTGTTTATAGATCAGCCGTGGTATTCGGGGCCGCGTGAAGCCTCACGTGAATATTCACGATTTGCGCAGTAAGAAATCTGCACTCGGTAAAGTTCGGCGTGTAACGCGTATCGCGCAACGCGTGAATTAGATGACACAAAATATGAAGTGAATTGGCTCAACTCACGGTACCCCGAATATAGCTGTTTATAACAGAAGTGTGAACAACCGAACAATTTTAAAAACTATAAGAAGTTAAGTAAGTAATAGCTTACTTAATGATGTGCAGTGTAATAGCACTGTCATAAAATGCCCGTCCTGAGCATAATGCTGCAGTGATCTGACTTCCTCCGCTCCCTCATTGCTGAGGATCGTGACTCCTTTTGATGTGGTCTGTTCTCTGAGTGCCCTCATCGACTTCAGTCAGTTGCCTGAAAGAGATCCGCGCTGACCGAAATCGCCAGGTGGGGCTTCGTCCTCGTGTCCCTTTGCCCGTATCTTTCCCATCACCATTAGCCGTTCGAGGTTGTCAGAGCTTCTTCAAGATTCTTTCCGCCATTTTTGAAAAGAGGCCTCGTCTACTTTTGTTTCATTTCTTTTGATGGCATTATAAACAATGTAGCTCGTTTAAAGAGCACAAGTGTAGTGAAATGAAATGGAAGTGAATTGGGTGACTTTTCAAATTAGAAGAAATTGACTACCCAAGTTTTAGTAAAACGGACACCGTTTTACTAGCGTCTGTGTGGTGCCTCGAGAACAACTAACTACTCACGAACTACTCCAAATATGTAGTTCCTACCTCAAATAATTCAAAATGTTTTTATAACCACATTTGAAATAATACCTAATTGTAAACATTATATTAATATAAAGGTGACGGCACACCAGCGCGCTTCACTGCATTCGGCACTTATGTCGCGTTTTGCACGCGCGACGCGGTGCGTTTGATCGCGCGCTCGGCGGCGGCGTTCACGCTGGATTGCGCGCGATTCGACGCGATATTGTTCTATTTAGATATAGCTTTATAGCCGGATATTTATGTTTTAATTGTGATTTGTACTTTCACGCTATGTTCTTACCTGCTCTATATTTTGTAGTGTATTTTTTTCAAACTAGATGTCGCCACATGATATTTTAGTAGCACGCACTTATCGATCTGTGGACGAACAAAAGCGAAATATTTGCTTTTTAATTTTAAATAACAATATGTTATACTATTAAAACTTCTGTAAGTGTTATTACGACCTCTGTGGCGCAGCGGGCGAAGGTTAGCCTGCGACGCAGGAGGTTGCGGGTTCGATTCCCGCCTCGGAACAAATATTTGTGCGTTCGCAGATATTTATTCAGGGTGTTCTGGGTATTTTCTATGTATAATAAAAAAATATCTATCTATGTAATATATAGTATTAAGTATATCAGTTATCTAGTACCCATAACACAAGCTCTGGCTTACCTTGGGGCTAGATAATGTTGTGTGAACTTTGTCCAGCATTTTTTTTTTTTATTATTTATTCATAATTAATTTAAAAACTGGTGTAACTTACGTACTTGTTTCGAGTAACAGAATATTATAAAATATACCCATACCTATAAAAGATGCCTAAGTTTTTTTTTTAATGAAACTAATGGTAAAGCTATCTTACTATCTGATGTAAAGTGGTCACCGTCGCTTATAGACACCGGCAACACCGGGGGTATTGTCGATGCGCTGCCTACCCTGAAGGAATTTATGAACATTTTTCTTGAAACAATATACGTAACTAAGCGGGAAAACCTCAGATGGAAGCTCATTCCATAGTTTGTAGGTATGGGGAAGAAATGATCTCGAGAAAAGAGTCGTACGAGAAACCCAGGGATCTATGATGTCCGGATGAGCTTTATCACGGTGCCGGGAAGAGCGATGGTAAAATCTCGATGCGGGGATGAGATCGAAAAGCTCGTTGGAGCATCCCCCGTTGTATAGGCGGTAGAACACGCAAAAAGATCCAATGGCTCTGCGCTAGCTAAGCGGTTATAGAGTATTGGAGAGCTTAGGGTCGCCGATGATTCTAATGGCTCTTTTAATCGCTTACTTGATTCTTCAATCTTTATACCTACTAATGGCACGATACCATTGGTATATGTACTCTTTTATACATACATATTTTAAGAGGAAATATAACATCAAATTCACTTAGTATTCTTGCAATTTCAGTTACATCTGTTTTTGTGCTTCCACGATCACGCGGGCATAATAATTTAAGATGCCTTTATAGTTAATTTACAATATTAAAACTACAAGAGATTCAGGAGGCTCAAGGAATGACACAGTGTTAAATTATACAGTGTTTTATCTTGGATAAACGTACACAAAAACACGACGGTTTTATTAAACGTAACGCTGCTGGCACACATATAACCTTACACACATTAAGTTAGGTACAACTAAACAAAACATTGATTTAAAAAAATTGCCGAGCCACAGAGACGGATTTTTGCTTACAATCAACTAGTGTCCGCCCACAGCTTCGTTCGCGTTTTATTTATTTATTTTATTTTAGGAAGACTAACAGCACAAAAAACTTAATAAATATAAATAAATTTAGAATCAAAAGGCTAATGACAAATTTTCACTCTTAAAAAACAAAGTAACAGAGCAAAATATTAGCACAAGTTAAACATAAACATAAAACGAAGTTACTTTTTACCTGGGTAAAAAGTAGCCTATAGCTCAATTCAGGTCGTAATCTATCTGTGTACCTAATTTCATCGATATTCGTCGTTTCAGCGTGACTAAGTTACAAGCATATAAACATATTCAGGTAATATTAGTGGGATTAGCTTTAGAACTGCAGTCAAATGGCCAAAGTGTGGAGTTGTGGTGCTAGATTTAGGTTTGTTTACTATGTCGATGCGCATGCGCACGGCGATCGCACATTTGTCATATTGCTCGCGCGCCGCGCCGTAGGGTGCTTGTTTGTGTGCAACACGTGTGATTTTATTTTATTTGTTATAATATTATGAGGGAACTAAGATAAATCCAACAAAAATAACAATCAATTTAATAAGTTTTTACAACTTTCATAGCCAAGGAAACAATTTAATAGGACAGCAATTAATTAACAAAATAACGTCTGCATAGCACAAGGGCTGTTATTCGCTATGACCTTAGGTGATAACTTGACAATAACGTCCATGATTCCCAGCAGATATCGTAACGAGCCCGCGTTATGCCACGTTTGGTCATAGCGAACAAGGGGGCAGGTCTGTGTGAGTACGACTGACGAATAAGGCAAGTGTGCGCGTTTGCCGCGCCACTGAAGAAAGCATCACTATGTGCTTGAACATCTTACCTACAAAATTATAGGTCGCGCAACGAGTAATGAGCGCTGACCTTCAATGCGCAGTAGTCATTTTTTGGGTCTGTATAGGGAATGCGCTAATGTAAACATGCGCAGTCATCCCCACCACTTTCGCCGAGCGCTCATTAATCGTTGCGCGACCTATACAGACTTCGATGAATAGGTACGTACATTGTACATTCTTACTAACGTCAATGTATTGTATAAGTATTAAGATTTATGTACAAATGTACATTTTGAGGCTAATTGCGTCCAATCGTTTAGCGATAACAGCCACATCTAAGTAGAGAACAAGTTAGAAACACACCTTAATTAGGTTCGGATGTCTATGGTTCGTTAATGCTTTACGAAATGTTTGTTGGTATTTATGTGATATAACGTAGCTCCGATAACGAAGGGCTAGAGAATTATGAGTAATCTTCTAAATAAGGTTTTAGTTCAATATTATCTTCAAATGTATTATATCAAAATAAGCTTTTATTATTGTCTACCCCGTCGAGGAAAAAGGTGTGTGTCTATCTATGTATTTATTTTATTTTATTTTTATAATAATTAAATAAGTGATCGATACCATGAGCTGATTAGAATTAGTCCAAACACTGCAAGACAACTATAAATCATCTAGGTGTTCCATTCGCCGTCCCAGCCCAATATCGGTTTTTCAATATCGGATTATTTGACCGATATTCCGGTTTTTAGATACTATCGAAAATTCGGTGTCCATGCTCTAGTCTCCATCATCATGATCAGCTCGCTCTCATATTATATTGTCATCGAAACTTCACAGGCACCTATGCAAAATTTCAGCCAACATGTGCTTGAAAAATTATTGTTTTTTGAGCCCAGAATGACGTTAAGAGAAAGATACCAGACGAATTAGTCAAGTTAAATAAATTCTTTTAAAACCTACCTTAAGTACCTCTCAAGATTTTGACAAAACGAAACTTTTTCATCATCATCGTCAGCCAGTAGACGTCAAATGCTGGACGAGGCCTCCTCCGAAAATGCAATGGTTGTTCGCATAATCACCACGCTTGGCAGATGAATTGGTGATCACACTATCGATGTTAGTTACTCAGGTGGATGCTGCTGCCCTTTCCCTGGTGATCTATTATGTAGTCGTCTTTTACGACATCAACGGGAGGAGACGGAGCTTTTCTTAAGACAGAAACACCACTGCAAAATAAAACTAAATTACAAGAGCATTAAAAATAAACTTAATTTTATTTTTTATGAATATACTGCAAAAAAAAGCTTTTACTTACCCGACTACGGCAAAGGTAAGGTTTTTTTTTCCTATATGTTGTTCACTTCTGCCACATGTAGGTATAACTTTAAATCGTACATTATTGAATAGTGACTCGCCTCTTATCCTATAGTATAAGTAGATAGGTACTTGCGACGGCGCACATTAGGGCGAAGCAACGCGGCAAAAAAAGCTAAAAGCTCGGTAACTTTCCGATTTCAAGTGTATAAAACATTCCGTTAGATAGTGAGGCTGAGATAAACCGTCTAGACGGAACACTCGAATACCAACTGGATGGTTCACTTGGCTAATCGTGAGTAAAAAAGTGCCTTTTGGGTAGATTCTACAAGTCGGTAGCTGGCATACAGTTTCTTTAGTTTACAGTTTGTTAGAAGTAGAGCTTTTTTTGAAAGAGTTCGTCCGGGGAAGTACTGCTGCCATAGCTGTTTCTGCTGCAAAGCAGTAGTGCTCGCAGTCTTTGAAATGGGGCCATCCGCTTGCTCCGTCACTCACAAAGTTCTTTTAAAACTATATTTTCTGAATGTGAGCGTAAAACGCCGCAACATAACTTGTTAACCGATTTCAAAAACAGGAGGACGTTCTAAATTCGTGTTTTTTTTATTAATTTATTTTGTTATCAGCCTATGGTTTAAAAAAAAAAAAAAACTCGTTTGACCGCGATCTCTCCTGTCACTTGTTACTACAGCACGATCACCTGGCACCTGGATCGATGGCACCTGTAAATACTCCATGGCAGGTGCCAACTTACAGTGAACGATCCGGCTCGTTCACCGTAAGATGGCACCTGTAAATACTCCATGGCAAGTGCCAACTTACGGTGAACGGTCCGGCTCGTTCACCGTAAGATGGCACCTGTAAATACTCCATGGCAAGTGCCAACTTACGGTGAACGGTCCGGCTCGTTCACCGTAAGATGGCACCTGTAAATACTCCATGGCAGGTGCCAACTTACAGTGAACGGTCCGGCTCGTTCACCGTAAGATGGCACCTGTAAATACTCCATGGCAAGTGCCAACTTACGGTGAACGGTCCGGCTCGTTCACCGTAAGATGGCACCTGTAAATACTCCATGGCAGGTGCCAACTTACAGTGAACGGTCCGGCTCGTTCACCGTAAGATGGCACCTGTAAATACTCCATGGCAAGTGCCAACTTACGGTGAACGGTCCGGCTCGTTCACCGTAAGATGCCACCTGTAAATACTCCATGGCCGGTGCCAACTTACGGGGAACGGTTCGTCTCGTTCACCGTAAGATGGCACCTGTATATACTCCATGGCAAGTGCCAACTTACGGTGAACGGTCCGGCTCGTTCACCGTAAGATGCCACCTGTAAATACTCCATGGCCGGTGCCAACTTACGGGGAACGGTCCGTCTCGTTCACCGTAAGATGCCACCTGTAAATACTCCATGGCCGGTGCCAACTTACGGGGAACGGTCCGTCTCGTTCACCGTAAGATGGCACCTGTATATACTCCATGGCACTGTGCCAACTTACGGTCTGTAGATCAAACAAGAATATTGAACAATTGAAGTAAAAGAACAAACGAGAATCGAACCTGCTTGCTGTTTTTATTCCACCCGTACTACCAGTTTAAGAGGTTGACGGCGAATCTAATAGTGTACTTTTGAGATTACGATAGGTGTGGCGATGGACTTAGCTACGGCTGGTATGTACCTAATTGGCATTGTTTTAAACTTTCGAACACGTGTCGGCTTATATCACATGTGACGATAAATCCATTGTTTGAGAGATAATTAGGTAAGAAGTACTGAATAGCTAATAGCTAGTGGGTAAAACTAGCCATGAATAGCTAATAGCTAGTGGGTAAAACTAGCCATGAATAGCTAATAGCTAGTGGGTAAAACTAGCCATGAATAGCTAATAGCTAGTGGGTAAAACTAGCCATGAATAGCTAATAGCTAGTGGGTAAAACTAGCCATGAATAGCTAATAGCTAGTGGGTAAAACTAGCCATGAATAGCTAATAGCTAGTGGGTAAAACTAGCCATGAATAGCTTATAGCTAGTGGGTAAAACTAGCCATGAATTTCAGGTTAACTAGCATCTGCACATGGCTTAGGAATCACTTACGGCGTTATATGATTTTTGTGCAAAATACATTTTTCAATACAAGCTTTTATAAAATTAGTGGTCGTAACCGTGTGCTAATCAAAATGAGCCTAAACACGGCCAGTCTACAATTATCCCTCGAGGAGTTCCGTTGTCCACCTTCCGTCTCCATCATCAGATTAGCTCGTTGTCACCGTTATCGGAACTTGACAGGTACCTATGTCTTTCAGCACAATCGGTTGAGGAAAACTGCTTTAAAATTCAGTAGCAAGATTCCACCCGGACAAACATATTCCACCCGGACATACATTGCAAGTTAATATAAAGCTAGTAATAATAAAATGGGTGCATCCGTATTCATCCCAGGAATTCAAATGTTTTTTTTTTCACTACTTGGAATGACGGATCAAGCCGATGGCCCACCTGATGTTAAGTGGTACCCTCTGCCTATGAACAGTGCATTATCACATAGGTCACGTCCACATAGGACATGCCCTATTTGGCCTTGCACTGCGCCCGCCACCCTGAGACATAAAGATGAAAAGTCTCATGTGCCTGTAATTACTGCTTTGTGGCAGAATAGGTATGGTGGTAGTACTTCCTCGGACGAACTCTTTCACAAAAAAGCTCTACTACTTACTTGTTACAAACAAAAAATATCCGCAAACATTCAAACACGTATTCACGCATTCATTATGTATAGTATTTGTAATTTACAAAACATAACTGTAGGGCTCCTGCCACCTCTTTTTCGTTCGTTGATATCGGGCTATCTGCAGGGCTTTATTTAAGGATTTTCCATAAAAAATTCGCCGACTTTCTCACATTTTTTTATTTCAGTAGTCGAAAATACAGAGTATAATTTCTAGTAATCTAAGAGAGTACAAGTTATGCCATAGACCATAAAACAGAAGGGTTGGGATTTCCATGGGATTTCCACAATAACATTGGTTACATCTGGTTTGGGATGCTAAAAAATAGAATAATCTTTCCGCACGAGCGAGTGCGATCCCAGCACCATGCCGTGATTCGAGATACTGTCTGGGATGCTGCGACGCACCCCAGCTGACTTACTATTCTGGGAGAGTTGCACGGGGGCCTTTGTGGTGCAAGTTATATAAACACTCCTATTATATTTTTTTCAATACCGGTGCTTGAATATTGTACTTACAAGGCCAGTTAATACCTATAGCTTAAAAGTAAATTTTACCGGACTAGTGTTTTTTTTACTTTTCAATCTAATAAAAAGGTTAAAAATTATTTTATCGATAAAGATTAAAAAATTGATTGAAATTATTATAATCTTTATTGAATTACCTCATAATAAAGTGTTTTAAAATTTTATACGTTTTAAAAATTCTACTCTAAATCCTCAAGAATATCTTTGTCTATTTCTATTTATACTTTTCACTCGAAACGTGATATTTTCCATAATTTTTGAGTTTTGTTTGTTCCCGATATTTCGGCACAGTTGCATGCGCCATGATCACGGGAGAACTAACTGTCTTCGCGAGTAGTTGTTATTGGCAGATGTCGATCTACCCTCTTTCTCACTCCTAACGGCTTATCTCACTTTTCGGTTTTCTCACAACTGTATTAAAAAACGTCGTATTGGACGTAAAGGTTATTAAAAACTCACGCGACTTAGTCCCTCTTGAAATTGAAAATGTATCAACTAAATATTGGTTTTATTGGATAACTAAAGCAGTAATTGTGTTATGAATCGCTATATAAGCTCTTAAGTCTTTCGACGTCATTATAAATGTCCTGATCAGCGGGAGTGCTGCAATATGTCGCTAGAGTATAAATTTGATCGCTTTTTGTACCGATCCAGTTATTTATAATGCCACCTTGAAGATATGTCAAGGTTAAACAATGCTTTATTCATTGAGATCACAAGGACCATTTAAAATCGTCTAAGAACTAGGTGGGACTCAATCCGCCATTTAAGAAAAGAAAAGAAAAGCCTTACATTATATTTTATGTAATTTTAATGTGGTTTTTATTTTAACCGCTGTAACTTAGATAAAAGAGCACATGTGTGGTTTTCTATTGGGAAATAATTGCTAAAAAAAAATATTTGCCTCTGTTCAACAATGTTGAATTGTTGAACGTTGAAATGTTGAAACGTTAACCTATATTGTTGAAAAAATATATTTTTCATCAATCAACTTATTTCATAATTTTTTATTGTTTTTATTCTTTCAAGTGTTTAACCGCCATAGGTATACATATTGCCTATTAGGATTTATAATACATAATAATATGTACAGTGTTTACATATAGATACATGGCTTTTTCCCCGAAGCGGTAGGCATAGCCTCAGAAGCCCATCGTTGGAATATAGACGTGACAAGAGGTGAGCTCAACGGCGCTAAGACTTTCTTCCAGTAAATAATAAAATCTTATAATAAGTCCGGGTAAAATAATATAAAGGCCCTATATATTTGGCATGATAGAACGGAATATAAGCTGGCTTTATAAATAGAGTAGCATAGTGCAGGTTGACGGGTCACCCGAGACGATAATGCGCACTGACTCGATACATATGGTGGACAGATCGAATTGATGCCATTTTGCATTTACTAATCGAATGTGCACATCCCTAGTGGGTGGTCTTTAAGTCGTCTGAGGAGGTCTGGACTACATTTGCACTCACTTTCCGGACTCCAGAAATAACATAACATAACACCCAACAGCCAATGAGGGGTTTTCACGGACGTTTCAAATCATATAACTTTTGAAACTATCATGGTTATGTACATAATTTTCACTAGAAACGGGATATTTACCATGATTTTTGAGTTTTATATGTTCCCGATATTTCGGCCCAGTTGCATGCGCCATGATCACGGGAGAACTGACTAAAGTCTTTGCGAGTAGATGTTATTGGCAGATATATCGATCTACCCTCTTTCTCACTCTTTTATTACGAACGATACCACTACCATCGGTTTCATTGTCACAATTCACACCAACTCGACACACAACACTAACGGTGTCCGGACGCGTAGCAGGTACCACACTTTTTTGATTCTTACACATTCTTACCACAGGCTTCCATACTCCAGATAATTGAAAACCATCTTCTCTATTGAAGTTTCTGTACTTAGTAATCTCAATTGCCTCTTGTACCATTCTCGGTATGTAATGTCGCTCTGTCGAGATTACCTGCGGACTGTGTAGCTCGATCCAATGATTTGAGCCAGATTCCAAAAGGTGTTCTGCTATGGCTGACTTATGTATGTCCCTGTTCTTGACCGCTCGTATGTGCTCCTTAACCCGACACGCTATCGTACGTTTCGTTTGGCCAATGTACGAACTCCCACAGCTACAATCAATTTTATACACCCCTGGCTTTTCAAGTGGAAAACTGTCTTTTGGTGAACGCAAGTAGTGCGATATCTTCTTTAAGGGAGTGAAGATGGTCTTTACGGAAAACTTTTGCAGGACTTTCGCAATTTTGTCAGTCACCCCCTTAACATATGGCAGAAACGCTGGCCTACGTTCTACTCTGCATCTGTGGGGTTTTGGCCTAGGTCGGGATGGTAATGACCGAAGCTTATATCCATTCTTACGCAACACATGCTGGACAAGAGCTAGCTCACTTTCAATGTGATTCTCATCACACAGGTCAACTGCTCGGTTGGTGAGAGATGTTACCACTGAATTGAGCTGCCGAGGGTGGTGGTGCGAATCAGCATGAAGATATCGGTCCGTGTGTGTAGGTTTTCTGTAAACAGAGTGGCCTAACCCACCATCTTCTCGGA
The DNA here is from genome assembly GCA_932527175.1 of Operophtera brumata. Classification (NCBI taxonomy): domain Eukaryota; kingdom Metazoa; phylum Arthropoda; class Insecta; order Lepidoptera; family Geometridae; genus Operophtera; species Operophtera brumata. The sequence continues at coordinate 24,061,262 of OW052225.1, forward strand.
TCTGTACCAATACGTCTAGGAAAGCCAAACGTCGATCACATTCCATCTCATACGTAAACCTCATCTTCGTATGTACTCCATTAAGATGTGCCAAAAGTAGTTCTATTTCTTCATTCCTTCCTTCCAAAATACAGAAAATGTCATCAACATACCTCTTCCACAATTTAATCGGTAAGGGGGCAGTCGAGATAGCCATATTCTCGAAATACTCCATCCAAATATTTGCCACTACGGGAGCAACTGGACTTCCCATAGCTACCCCTGTTGGGTTTTCAAGGCTGTTTGAAATGCAAACTCAATCCCACCAAAAAACGGAACGTCAAAACTGACGTTTAGTTCCTCATGCCTGCCGCCAACGGACGGAGGCAGCACTGTCTTCTAACTTGAGAGCTACTGCGCGTACGTGCTTATCAAAAATAAATCAAAAAACCCTTAAAAACTGTTCAAAAGTCAAAATATCGAACTGTGTTTGTGTCCTATTGCAATAGTGTGGTGTGAGACAGTTTTCCATCAAAATATCATGGACTCCTGCAGAAACCTGCGGCGGTGAGTTTTTTATGCTTTCGTGAAACAGCCGAAAAATAAGTATTTAGCTATCGATCACACATTTTGGTCATTCGAACCGGGATTATCCAGTTACGAAATCAATACAACTAAATATATATTCATTTACACGTATTTATTGGTATAATTCTTACTAACTTATCATTACGGCCACGGCCTGTAGGTAGGATTCATAAAATGAAATAACTTATATCTCAGTAAGTACACAAGATCCAAGTTCCAAACCTATTCAGAACTCAGTTTTATAAGTGCTAGTACCTAATCCAACGTTTATTTCAATTCAATACTCCATATTTCGAGTCTTCAATTTCACAATTTCTTTACGAAAAAGTTGCATTTATCGGCGAAGTTCGGCCGCCATTGTGTTTACCAAGTTTGCCTTGCATTATAATGCCTCCCAAGCAAGATGTCAAAGGTCAAGAGGATGAGTACGATGAGTTGGTACGACCACATATTGCTACGAAAGAAATGTGTTTTTTGAGATTGCAAGCTTTGTATAAGGTTTCTAAGAATGTTCGCGACCAACCCGAGTTGCTAAGCGAATTCAATGTCCGTTTTAGTGAATTGCCGATATGGCGGGAAAAGTTTGAGCAAAGTATTCTCAATATTACGACCCTAAAACAAACTTTTTATTCGGATTATGTTCCCTCGTACAAAGAGATCGAAAGTTTTGACGAAATTTACTATTTAATACGAGGTGTCTCGGCCAGTTTAAACATAGACGTGAAACCAAATAATACCGAATCAAAGTTACAATCACAGGGCAGCTGCGTAAAACCAAGGCTACCTAAATTGGAACTGTTTCCATTTGACAGTAAACTTGAAAACTGGCCTACGTTTCGTGATACCTTTTCTAGCTTGATTCACAATAACAAACAGATTGCGGATATTGAGAAATTTTACTATCTTTTATCGGCGGTAAGCGGGTCCGCACTGACGATTGTTAAGTCAATGCCAGTTACATCGGCTAACTATCAGATCGTTTGGAGCGCTTTGGTAAAACGGTATGATAATAAGCGAGCATTAGCGACTACCTATCTCGACAAGTTGTATAACTTCAAACCTTTGTTGAATGAGTCAGTCTCTGGACTTAATGGATTCTTACAGACATTTCAAGAAAACATTAAAGCGCTCCAGCTGCTAGATATCAAAGATTTGTCCGGGTTTTTGTTGTTCTATGTCGCTTTGCGTAACCTTGACCCCGTAACTAGGCGAGAGTTGGAACGTGGATTGGGGCAAGATGAGCTACCTACTTATGACGAGTTGATAACTTTTATTGAAAAACATGTGCGCGCTCTCGAGATGTCAGAGTGTACGACTAATTCCACTACTACTAAAAGTGTACCGTACACTCGAAGTCAGTCAAAGGTCAACCAGCCTTCTGGTTCAAAATCAAATAATTCAAACTCACAGCGGCCAACCTTGTCGTCAGCTGTAGTCAATACAGACCAACCTGTAAAATCTAATAAATCCATGGAGTGCCTGTATTGCAAAAAGATGCATTCTATATATCGATGTATCGACTACACCGACCTGACGCCGGCACAACGTCTTGACAGAATTAAACAATTGAAGTTGTGTGAAAATTGTTTACGTGAACATTCTGTCAACGACTGCCCGTCCAAGGTACTTTGTACGATCTGCAAAAAGAAGCATCACCATACACTGCACATAGATTCTTTTGCAAATTCGAGTTCTAGTGCTATTGCATTGACGTGCTCAGCTAATTTGACAGTCTTGCTCGGCACCGCAGTTATACACGTCGCAGATTGTTGGGGCCAGTACCAAACCGTGCGTGCTATAATTGATAGCGGCGCTATGTCGAGCTACATAACTCAAGACTGCGCAAAACGTCTAGGGCTGACGCGACGTAAATGTAATTTTGAGCCCATCGGTTTAGGTGGCAATCCAGTGCGGGAGTTCGGTTTAACTACTTGCAATGTTAAGCCGCGACACCGCGCCGGTCCTATCTTGTCAACTGATGCGGTTATCGTTTCAAACATAGCAGGTAATTTACCTACAATGCCCCTCTCTGACAAGACTATTGTTGAGTTTCAACAGCTGATGTTGGCTGACCCAAACTACTATAAGCCCGCGCCCGTTGACCTATTGATAGCAGGTGACTTGTTTCCGTACATATATGATGGTGAAAAAATACTTCCGCGTCAAAGTGGCATGCCTGTTGCCATGAGCTCAGTATTTGGGTACGTCATTGTGGGTCAGACTGAAATCGGTCGTTCTGAGCATGGCGGCCCTAGCAAAATAGTAGCTAACACTGGTCAGGATGGTCCATTCTGTGGTTTTTCCATGCACCTCGACCAAATAATGCACTCCTTTTGGGAGATCGAAAATGTACCATCTGAGGTACGTCGTAGCCCGGACGATGAGTTAGCTGAGTGCCTATTTGCAAAGGAGCATCGACGTGACGATACGGGAAGGTATGTGGTCAAATATCCATTTCGACCATCGGTTGAACTCGGCGACTCGAGTCAAATGGCAACTCGTCGACTACTCAACTTAGAGTCGAAGTTAGAGCGGGAGCCCGAGTTAAAAATTCAATATCATAAATTCATGCGTGAATATGAGGACCTCGGTCATATGACTTGTCTTGGTGATGTCCAGAACGTGGATTCGAAATATATCATCCCGCATTTCTGCATCATCAAACCATCAAGTACCACAACGTCTCATCGTGTGGTGTTTGATGCTTCTGGGAAGACTTCAAACAATATGTCGCTCAACTCATTGGTGCTACCGGGTCCCAAACTGCAAGCTGATATAAATCAACTTTTAATCAACTTTCGACTTCATGAAATTTGCCTATCTGCCGACGTTTGCAAAATGTTCAGAATGATTTCTCTGGACCAGAGTCAACGACCGTATCAACATATTCTATGGCGTTACTCTCGGGATCAGCCAATTCAAAAATTCACTTTGAATACTTTGACGTATGGTGTAGCTAGCTGCCCCTATCTGGCTATTAAAGTTTTGCACACTCTAGCGGATGATGAAGCGCACAAATTTCCAATAGCCGATCCTATATTAAAGTCAGGATTTTTTATGGATGACCTGATATGGTCTGTGGCTTCCGTAGAAGATGCTCTTGAGCTTCAGAAAGAGCTCATAGAGTTGCTGAAGGCCGGTGGCTTCGTACTTCGCAAGTGGTCAAGCAACTGCCCACAGGTAGTGGAACATCTGGATGAGTCTCATCGCGAAACGCCAGTTGCATTCGACGATGACACGGAATTGTCCATCAAAGTGCTTGGTCTTCAGTGGTTGCCAACGTTTGATGCATTTTCCTTCGCTACTACTTCACCCAACCCTGTTATTTCCAAGAGAACTGTTCTGTCCCAAATAGGCCGTCAATTCGATCCACTGGGTTTCGTGGCTCCATGCGTGTTCTATGCCAAATGCATCATGCAAGAACTTTGGGCTCGTCAGTTGGACTGGGATCAACGTTTGCCGTCAGATCTCGAAATTCAGTGGCAGGCATATGTCAATGAACTCCCATTATTGTCAAACTTAAGACACGACCGCCATGTCAAGGTAGTGCGCCATACCTATTGTCAGATTCTAGGTTTCTGTGACGCCTCAACTCTTGGCTATGCGGCGGTTGTCTATCTCCGATCTAAAAACGCGGATGGTGAGACTAAAGTCAGTCTAGTCATTTCTAAATCTAAGGTCGCGCCCTTAAAGACTGTCACCATTCCCCGTCTCGAACTTATGGCTGCTCATTTGCTAGCGAAACTTGTCAAATACGTTCAATCAATTTTCCATAGTCGACTTGAAGTCGATGAAACTTTGTTGTTCACTGATTCATCCGTCGTGTTAGCCTGGCTCAATACTCCCAGCTACACGCTCAAAACATTTGTGTCAACTAGGGTGTCCAAAATCAATGACAGCGTGCCCAGTGAATGCTGGTATCATGTTAGCGGTGTGTCTAATCCAGCTGATGTCTGCTCTCGTGGCGCATTGCCATCCGTATTGTTAGCGACGCACGAATGGCTCAACGGACCAGACTGGCTCAACTTAGACCAGTCGCAGTGGCCAATCAAGACCATGGATGAATTTCGCGACTGCAATCCACCTGAACTCAAGTGTCCTAAGACAGTCCTCGTTTCGACTGAGACGGACTCACCTGAGCTACTTAACCGTCTGACAGAAAAGTATTCAAGTTTCAATAAATTACTCAATGTCGTAGCTCGATGCTTTCAGTTCATCCATAATTGCAGATCAGCTGCTCATGAACGTAGGTCACTCTCGGTTGCTGACATCAGAAAGTCACATGACGTTTTATTAAAATCGGTCCAAAAACATCACTTTTCAAGTGACATAGGAATGTTATCAAAGGACGGTAAATGCAGTCAATCCTTGAGAAAGCTCAACCCCTTCATAGATTCCCACAGTTTCCTCAGGGTGGGGGGTCGACTTTCCCAATCGGATTTAACTTATGAAAAGAAGCATCCGATACTTCTTCCAAAGAAATGTAATTTCACCAATATCTTGATTGATTATTTCCACAAACTTCATTTGCATGTAGGTCCACGCACACTTCAAAGTTTAATCAATCAAAAATATTGGATAATTTCAGCACGCAGTGCCATTCGTTCACGTACAATCAAATGTATAGCTTGCTTTAGGACATCTCCTACAAATCGACAACCTATAATGGGCGAGCTGCCTAAGATATTCCGCTCTCAAGATATAGATGTCTTCCACACTGTTGGTGTTGACATCGGCGGACCTTTTCCTACCAAGGAGTCAACTCGTAGAAATGCTCACGTGTCCAAATCTTATTTGTGCGTCTTTGTGTGTTGTGCCACACGAGCGGTACACTTAGAAGTCCTGTCTTCTCTGAGTACAGAGTGTTTTCTCGCATGTTTCGACCGTTTTACGGCACGAAGAGGTCTATGCCATTCCATTGTGTCCGATAATGGCACCAATTTTGTCTCAGCTGGTAAACAGCTGAAGGAAGTAACCGAATTTCTGAACACAGATTCGGACAACCTATTTAACGGGTTCGTCTTTCGCGGAGTGAAATGGAGACACAATCCGCCGACAGGAAGTAATTTCGGCGGCCTCTACGAATCTGTAATAAAATCCGCTAAACTCCACTTGAAACGTACCATTGGTACAAGAGCTCTATCGTTTGAGGAACTCGGGACACTCTTCTCGCGTGTTGAAGCTGTGCTCAACTCAAGGCCCCTCTGTGCTTTATCCAGCGATCCTAACGAGTTTGAGGTGCTGACTCCTTCTCATTTCCTCATAGGTAGAGAACTCTTATCGGTGCCAGAATACAATTTAACTGATATTTCCAGTTCTAGACTGAATCGGTGGCAGTCCGTTCAACAGATGTCGCAACAATTTTGGAAACTTTGGAGGCAAGATTACTTGCATACGTTGCAACAACGTCAAAAGTGGTTTGCCAACTGTCGTAATCTCAAAATCGGTGATCTTGTACTCATAAGTTCTGATGCTGCCCCATCGCTAAAATGGGTTCTCGCTCGCGTTTCCAAATTGCACAGTGGCCCGGACGGCGTCGTACGAGTAATCAGTGTACGAACAGCGAAAAACCACGAGTTTACTCGTCCGGTCTCAAAAGTGAGTCCTCTTCCGTTGGATCAGGACTCGGACTAGTAATTTATATATTTACTCTTTTTAGCAGTTATATGTATATCAACTTTTATTATGTATAACTCACAATTACAGGTAGAATTTATTTTTTATATTATATTATACAGTCCACTAGCTACATTTATAAATATTTTCAACTTCCTTCAACACACATTTAACCACATAATTCAAGGTTCAACTAATTCAAGTTCCACTTGTCCTGGTCTCGTAACTGGGAAATCCTTGCGGATTTCGGTGGGGGGAATGTTGGGTTTTCAAGGCTGTTTGAAATGCAAACTCAATCCCACCAAAAAACGGAACGTCAAAACTGACGTTTAGTTCCTCATGCCTGCCGCCAACGGACGGAGGCAGCACTGTCTTCTAACTTGAGAGCTACTGCGCGTACGTGCTTATCAAAAATAAATCAAAAAACCCTTAAAAACTGTTCAAAAGTCAAAATATCGAACTGTGTTTGTGTCCTATTGCAATAGTGTGGTGTGAGACAGTTTTCCATCAAAATATCATGGACTCCTGCAGAAACCTGCGGCGGTGAGTTTTTTATGCTTTCGTGAAACAGCCGAAAAATAAGTATTTAGCTATCGATCACACAACCCCATCTATTTGGAGATAGTAATTTCCCTTGTATACAAAATAATTTGTGGAGAGTATATGATGCACAAGCTTGGCGTACTCTGCAGGGATGTCATTTTCCTGTATGCTCTTCTCAATCACCTTCATACAGTCAGCTAAGGGGACGTTTGTGAAGAGGGATTCCACATCGAAACTCACCATCTTCTCGCTGTCATCCACCTTTGTCTGCTTCAGAATATCTATGAAGTGACGCGAATCCTTCACGAAAGAAGAAGTGTTTCCCACCGTTTTTTGCAGTACTCCTGCTACATGCTTAGCTAACTCATATAAAACTCAAAAATCATGGTAAATATCCCGTTTCTAGTGAAAATTATGTTTCAAATCATGTTTATAGGTGAGCAACATATGGCGGAGACTAAGATACAGTCTCGAGCACCGCCGTAAGGTTGCATGCCTTACGATCTTCTATAGGTTACATTTCGGGGAATGCTCCCAGGAACTGCACTGCATGAATCGTCAATCTATACGACGCAATTCCCCGGCAGGACTATGTAACGAGGGCTTGACATTTTCGAATTTAAAAAAAAAGTAGTTCAATTTGGCTCGATAGATGGTGCTGACTCAAGTATGCTTGTCAAAATTAACAAATGCATTGTCTGTGCTTTTGTGTGATAGTAACAAAATAGCACGAAAATATATCACTAAGTGTTGACTTTGACATCTCACTTTATTTTGAAAGCTAGGTTCTTAGCAGCGCGCCATGTATTAGCGCATTTTTTTTAACATAGATATACATTTGTTTGACCACGATATCACCTGTTGGTAAGAGACGATGTGGCCGAAGATGGAGCACAAAGGCCTAGAAGGCACCTATTCACTCTAGCCTTGAAGAGACCCAGATTATAGTTATCAGGACAGACAGACGACGGTAGTGTATTCCACTCCTTAGCAGTTCGCATTATAAAGGTAGAACTGAAACGTTTAGTTGAGCGTTAACCATGTCTTTTTACGCATGAGGGTATACTAATGAATGAGGTAAGGATGGTACCGAGCCGTGCGTCTGCTCGTCCTATGATGAAAAGGAGATGGTGGGATCAGATCGTGTAGTTCCTGGGAGCATTCCCCGAAATTTAACCTATAGAAGATCGAAAGGTATGCTATTTTATCTTAGAAAATTTACGACTATACACCACGTAGGTACTTTACTATTCTCCGGAACTACTAGGAGACTCTTTCCTAGGAGTCTAGTAGTTTTTTCTAGTAGTAGTGATCTATGAGTAATTTATTTCTTTCTTTTTCTCGTTTTTTATCTTCTTTACTAGGAGAATAGTAAAGCATAGTCGTAATTTTTCTAAAATAATACCAAGCCACGGTAATTTTAACTCTATGCTATTTTTAACCCCCGACGCAAAAACGATGGGGTGTTATAAGTTTGATGTGTCTGTGTGTGTGGCTCTGGCTGAGTGTGTTTGTGTTTGTGTGTGTGTGTGTGTGTTTGTGTGTGTGTGTGTGTGTGTGTGTGTGTGTGTGTGTCTGTCTGTCTGTGGCATCGTAGCTCCTGAACGGATGAACCGATTCCGTTTTTTTTGTTTGAAAGGTGAATTTGTCGGGAGTGTTCTTAGCTATGTTTGATCAAAATCGGTTCAGCCGTTTCATTGCGTTGAGGGTTTTTTTGTACGTATTAAAGTCAGCCAGGCGGCGTCGCGGCAGACCACGCATGAGGTGGCGGGATGAACTGGACGCCCATGAGAGGGAATGGGAAACGGTTGCACAAAACCGTAGTGACTGGCGGAAATGGGGGGAGGCCTTTGCCCAACAATGGGACAGTATGGGCTAATAGTCATAGTAATAGTATTAAAGTCGGTCTGTCTGTTGTTTCTGTTTGTTTTGTTTTGTTCGTTAATCTCACCACCTTCACTCTAAAATCAGCTTTCTCATTATTACTAGTTGGAAAAGTACGCTGATTGGGCATCAATCATTCCCGCCAAGCTGCCCCAACATTCAGGCGACGTAAATAGCATCAGCCCCTATCTCGTGCACTTATTGCATCACGAGGCAGTGTAAAAACACCCTCGCTCTGATCTGGTTACAGAGTGGAGACACGCGCGTTGCAGTTGCATTGCGTCGGCAATAAGTTGTGATCCAATGTCCTGTGGCTATATTTTAATCAATGGAAATGATTAGTAGCGATTCTGTGGTACTTATAACTCTCATGTGGATAGTCCAAACGGTTTCCCATGCAAAATTTGAGGAACCAATATCGGTACTAAAACAGCTACTTACATTAGCTTAGGAGCGTCTGGGAACGATCTCGCAGCTGAGCCATTTTGAACCTAATTCTATTGTTTTAAAGTTTCGTTGTTGAAGTTAAAGGCCGATACATCAGTTCAGAGGCGCAATTAGGTGATAGAATATATATATAATTACATTATTAAGTGTTTTATTTTATCTTAAGGGACGCTTCCGTCTGGTAGTGATTTGGATCAGTTGAGCTACCTTTAGATCGTTAGCAGTGGTCTTCAGGTAGTAGGTACATTTGTTTCATATGTTTATTTTTATTTTGTACATACCTATATACTTGTATTAGTTGTATTATTGTATATTCTAAGATTGTATTGTTCTATCTGTAAATAAATGTACTTTTTGTTTTAAGTAAAAACTAAATACAAAATTGAAATCGTTTGAGATCGGTGTGTACCTAATGCGTAGAGGGAGGGACTAAGTCGCGTTATGTGTAAATGTAATTTTCTTTTCTAGAACGGTAGTAGTCTATCTAGCACATTGCTAATTTCGTTTTAAAGCTAATCTCTATCAGGCCTAAATGTTCATCAAAAAAATTTATATTAGTACTGGTGATGTCAAAGAGATTCAAGAGAGGGAAGAATGGATTATATTGTGTGGGTCCTCCCCTCCCACACAATACACATCGTGAACCTGCAATATGGATGAAAATTTAAATTAATAAAACAATTGTCTAGTTTGAGGTAGATTCGGGCTGATCATACACGATCATGTCATGGAAACCATTGTCTAGTTTGAGGTAGATTCGGGCTGATCATACACGATCATGTCTAGTTTGAGGTAGATTCGGGCTGATCATACACGATCATGTCTAGTTTGAGGTAGATTCGGGCTGATCATACACGATCATGTCTAGTTTGAGGTAGATTCGGGCTGATCATACACGATCATGTCTAGTTTGAGGTAGATTCGGGCTGATCATACACGATCATGTCTAGTTTGAGGTAGATTCGGGCTGATCATACACGATCATGTCTAGTTTGAGGTAGATTCGGGCTGATCATACACGATCATGTCTAGTTTGAGGTAGATTCGGGCTGATCATACACGATCATGTCATGGAAACAAGCAGAAATGATCGAGTTGTAAAATGTCATTGGTTCTTTCAAACAAAACAGGTCAAAAAAAAAAGGTGTCTATCACGTAGGAAACTCTGATCATAGCATACTGAAAGATAGTTTAAAATCTTTGCAACTCGCTAACGCGTTTAATCACAATTTCTATATAGAAATTCCATAAGCATCGCCCAGGGTGCATCGGGTTCAGGGGTGCTCTCCTGAAATAGCTGCGCACGGGCAGGGCTGCACTGTGCGCTAAGCTGTGCCATGGGGCGCATCTGCCGTTATAAATAGATCCCTCAGTAGTATCAAGGACGCGCATGTTTATACCGTGATTGCTGACTGCAGTATGAGAGTGATTTTGTTTATTTTTGATGCATAAGGCTGCGTCTCCAGTAGGCAAACTGTTCGCCGCTGACTGAGTTAACGGCATATCGGATTAGTACGCCCTTCCATATATTTGAAATGGAGTGTTCACAAACCGATACGAACTCAGTGGGCGGCGAACAGTTTGCCTACTGGGGACGCAGCCTAAGGCGCAATAGGTTCACAGCTTGTCTATAATGAGCTCTAGAATTTTTAAGTTTTTCATAAATAAATAAAATAAATAAATAAATAATGCTGTACACAGCTACACAACATTATCTAGCCCCAAGCTAAGCAGAGCTTGTGTTATGGGTACTAGATAACTGATATACTTCATACAATACATTAAATAGATAGATATTTTTTATTATACATAGAAAATACCCAGAACACCATGAACAAATATCTGCGATCGCACAAATATTTGTTCCGAGGCGGGAATCAAACCCACAACCTCCTGCGTCACAGGCGAACCTTCGCCTGCCGCGCCACAGAGGTCGTCGATAGTCATGTGTAGGACACTGGAGAAAAGCGTTAGCAGAGTCAGTCGTAGGAAGCAATGCCGGCGATGAGCTCACCCCTTGTCACGTCTGTATTCGTACGATGGTGCAACCCACAGTGAAAAGAGGCCCATTGAGGCTCTGCCTATACCCTTTCGGGAAAAAAGACGTGTGTTTATTTATGTATGTATATTCAAATCTTATTATTCAATTGAATATTTAAATTTTCGCCTTTATTAACATTTTAAATCATCATAAACGTGTTGAAGACCACTGCTGTTCATTTTTGCCTCCCGCTCAGAATGCCACGATCTTAGGCCGCCACCATCCAAATATATAGGTAGGTACTTACCTACTAAATATTACACCTACTTAGATTTAATAGATGACTTACCTATCTGATGATTATTGCCCTGCTAATTACTACATAAACATAAATAATCATTGTCCTATATTTTGATGATGTTGGTAATTAGTGTGAAGTTTGCTCTAATTAACTAATCAACAGGCCAATTTCTAATTTTCGTAAATAAGGACGCCATGCTATCTCCTGATATCAATATTTGTCGAGTTCGAATTTTAAATGTAGACAGGAACTTAGGATTCAAAGATTAACTAGTAAGTATTTCTTTTTCGTCGTAAAACGTGATCTAAGATTTATTATTTATATTACAACTTCCTCCCAAGACCCTAAATCGATACCCCACATTTGGTGCAGTTTTTGCTCTAAACATTCCTATAAAATGTTTATCACCGAGACGCCTGCGCACATGTGGCGGCCCTCTTCACTGGGAGATTATTCTAAAATTTCCAGATTGCCACCCGGGCAAAAAATAAATAAATCTATAACCACAAAAAACGTCCCGAATCCTTCACTAGATAACATCCCCTTGAAATCTCGTTACGGTTATCGAACGAAACTCTTTTCTGTTTTTAAACTATTTTTATGAGTGTTCAAAGTTCAAAAGTTCGAAGCATTAAACGTTCTAATTTCAAAATTAATTTTGGTTGGTTTTTAGTTTAGCTACTAAAGATTTTATTAGGTTTTTCGTTTCTAACAGTGATTTAAACATTATATGGGCTACTAATAACCACAGAATATCCTTGGAATAGTTAAGTTACACTGTGTGCTGTCTCTTTCTATCGAATTTGAAACTGCTTGTCAATGCAAAAGACCGCGGCGTCATATCATAATAAAGTGATGCTTATTTGCGTGTGTTAGAGCACAAACGCAGAGGCAGGGGTGGCACCATAGATTTAGTATATGTACTAGATCTACAATCAGAGATCGAAGATGGAACCAAAAAAAATATGTGCACGTGTTGGTGAAAGTCTATGTCTGAGTTAAAAATAGTGTTGTCCTCGACCAACACTTTTACATTGTCGATAGAATTCATCATCCGTCCGTGATGTGTATGGTAGATAAATACATCTTAATGCAGATTAAGTCTTTCATGAAGAACAAGTTCGGCAGATTTGACGTCATAAAGAGAATAAGGTTCTTATTCCAATTTTGAATACAGTTAATAAATAAACCTTTATTATTTATTGACCCCTAAATATTACGGTTTTATTTATAGGTGGGATCTTAGAGTTTCCCTTTTAAATTTAAACTTAAAATGTTTGCTGCATATACCTAGTGGAGTTCTTATTTGAGTTTTAACCGATAACCATTTTTCTCGTAGCAAAGGATTACTTGGAAATCTGAAAGCACAAAAACATTTTATATAGGCCGTGCTACGCCCATATAATTTTTCATTCTGTTACTTTATCTATAGACAATTTGTTACCCCAAATTTTATTATTTTTCAAGTGTAAACCACGCTTTATGGATAACATTAAATTTAAATGTAACCCAAAAATTCCGTTCTAGCGGGACTCGAACCCGCACCCTCGCCTGTCATCGGCGATGCCTTAAACAATTTAGCCATAGATCGAGCTATGACGCTGGAGACGAAATTTGTGGGCACTATCAACTCGGCTATAGCGCCAAGTTGATAGTGCTGTATCTACAGGTGTTTCATTGGAAACCTTCTATTCAAAGTTCGAAAGTAAAGGCATCGCTGATCACAGGCGAGGGTGCAGGTTCGAGTCCCACTGGAACGGAATTTTTGGGGTATATTTAAATTTAATTTGTTACCTATTATTTTATTAAGCAGAAATAAACAATATTTATTTATAAAAAATAAAAAATAAATGTACCCTTTCGGGGAAAAAGGCGTGTGTATTAATCAACAACGTAAATATTTACTCCAAAATATCTACTACACAAACTGCAATAAAAACACCCGTGGTGCTTTAAAGTTACCTTTTCAATAGTCAATACAAAAACACACACCTCAATGTCCACCTGGTTATTATAGATTTTAAAAAATCGGTAAAATGTTAACAGAGCACACAAATTTACTCCAAACAAAGTAAACCTCCATTCTAGGATGGACAAAAATTTAATTTATAGGTAGGTATAGTGCGCGTCATGTAAAAAGAACGCTGGTGGTCAAGCTTCTACAGGCGTTCCAGCGTTCTTTTTACATGACGCGTACTATAATTGTACATTATTTGTAGTAAACTAGATAGGCACTCATTCAATGCATAGTTATACATCTCTCAAATAAGTAGAAAAGTAAGTAATCTCTTAAAAAGAACGCTGGAACGCCTGAAGAAGCTTGACCGCCAGCGTTCTTTTTACATGATGCGCATTATACAACGATATAGACTGCAACAGGACTATCGATATTTCTGACGTCATCACTTGGTCAAGCCCTATCGTAATCAAACATTTTTATATTTTACATAAAATATTGTTTATTTCTAGGTGCAGCAACGAAATATTATTAAAAAATATAAGGGAAAGTCCTAATATACGAATGGAACTGGTTTTTAGGCCATTTACTAAAGCAGAATTGATAAAATAAGCAATACAATCGAACTACCAATAATCTCTTATTTACCTGTGAAACGTGTATTTTCCCGGATAATTACGTCTTGTATCTTCACAGTCACAAACTGAACACGACACCTTTGTCATACAAAGTAATATTTGTTTTTTAATAGTAAGATTACTAAAATAATTACAAAATTAGTTAAACTGCACAAGAGACCGTCCGGTATGCGCATGTACTCAAGCAAAACATATCACATTCAATACATTGTTGCTGTCACTTTTCTTCTTCCACGGGGTACATTTAAAAATGACTTCTCTCTCCCACGCTTCGTTTGTCTATTTAGCGTAGCGAAAAAATTCTACGTCTATGGGTGGCACCGACCTACGGGTTATCATTTCCTGTTCTTATTTTAAATTTACAACTTTTTTTGCCCAAGCGGGAAGGCTGAATCTGTTATTATTTCTTCCATACATATAAACTATGCAGTTTACGCTTTTATGTTGCCTCGAAATGTATGTAATAAGATTCTGTTTCGCTCGATAAAAATCCCGGAGCAGGCTTGGTGTTTATTCATGTAATTGTTTATTAGGGCAGGTAAGGCTTTGTCGGTCAATAGAACAATGAGGTTTTACAGCGTTCGATTCGATCCAGCATTGGACACAGCTTAGTATAAAGTTAGTAGGTACATTCTCGTAAAAAAAACTGATTGCAATCGTACTTCTAAATAGTAATTGTTCGTCTATCGGCGCTTATCGGCACGAAACCGCGTACTTATTGTTTTGAAATTATTGAGGTTTTTTTTTAGCTACTTGAATGACGGAACAAACAGATGGCCCACCGGGATGTTAAGCGGTAACCTCTGCCTTTAACAATACATTACCTCATAGGTCACGTTCGCCTAGGACACGCCCTATGTGGCATTGCACTGCGCCCGCCACCCTGAGACATAAAGATGAAAGTCTCATGTGCCTATAATTTCACCGGCACCCATAACCTTCAAACCGGAACACAGCAATGCGAGCATTACTGCTTTGCGGCAGAAATAAGTATGGAGACTCTTTCTCCTTTTTTTTTCAGCTTTCTCAAAAAAGCTCTACTACTAAAAATATTGTTTATACGAGAATTAGCCCGTTAGTGGTGCGTGAGCTGCTATTCGCTGGGTATCTTATCGATGGATGCTGGTAACACTGGTAGCACTTGACCTGGCGTGGTACCGTTATGCTATTGACGCAGGCGCCAAGTTTTTCAGTCACTGTTTTTATGACCCTTGAGTTTGACTAAACTTTAATTCAAAATGGATGCCTTGGTAATTTTTTTATCTTTTAAATTGTATAAAACACTAGTGGAATGGCCGCGTCTTCATCTGCATGTTTTTTTTCCATACAAACTTCAATACCCCGATGTACCACCTTAGAGGGTGAATTACTGAAATTCCTATCTTTGTGCACCGCTAGACCACAAAAGACTCCTTTTTTGGGGCAGTCGTGTAAAAATTACAACTTTGACATATGTCTAGAATCAGAGAATCCATTTTTAACCCCCGACGCAAAAACGACGTGGTGTTATAAGTTTGACGTGTCTGTGTGTGTGTGTGTGTGTGTGTCTGTTTGTGGCATCGTAGCTCCCGAACGGATGAACCGATTTAGTTTTTTTATTATTTGAAAGGTGAATTTGTCGGGAGTGTTCTTAGCTGTTTGATCAAAATCGGTTCAGCCGTTTCATTGCGTTGAGGTTTTTTTAATTTTTACAAAATTAATTACTTGTGTTTGATTATCTCTCGATTAAAGCTGCCATTTTTGAAAGAAACGTCTTCATTTATATTTAATTACATTTTAATGTGTTTTTCGTATTTCGTGTAATTTTGGTGGCATTTTAACCGGTGAAACTTGGATAAATAGCACATGTGTGATGTCGTTAAATTTAAGTGCATTGCGTGTCTTTTCGAAATTGTGTTTTTTTTTCCTGTAAAAACACGGTTTTTCTGCCACCATTTAAACTGGGTTATGACTTGACGGAGACTCTTGACGACTTGACTATCACACTAATACGAGTATTATACATGCGAAAGTTTGTAAGTGTGTGTGTTTGTTACTTCTTCACGCTGAAACCGCTAGACGGATTTGGATGAAATTTGGAATGGAGATAACTGGACTCCCGGAATAACACATAGGCGCATTTTTATCCCGATATTCCCACGGGATCGAGACTTACGCGGGTGAAACCGCGGGGCGCTGCTAGTAAAAAATATAATTTTATCACTTGACATTGGCGAAATTGTTTGGAGCACTCCTCAGAAGCCATTATAAGAAGAGAAGAAGAAGAAGATTATCTCTTAATTTGATTTTAACTTATCAAGAGCCACCTGGTGTTGAGAAAACAAATCCATAAGTCCTTATGCCGTACGAAGAATCCTTAGACAACGGACAAGTCAAAACATGGATGCCTTTGATCGCAGCCTAATTACATGGGCTCTTAGAAATCACTTAATGAGTTACAAGTAGTGCGTACGCTTCTACTGATAAACAGGTTGGATTGTGAGCTTTCGTAATGACTATTGTGATTTTTGGTGGAAAAATTCACCTCATTAGAACATAATAATAATACAAGTAATTAATTTTGTAAAAAATAAAAAAAACCCTCAACGCAATGAAACGGCTGAACCGATTTTGATCAAACAGGTAAGAACACTCCCGATAAAATCACCATTCAAACAAAAA
Source organism: Operophtera brumata (assembly GCA_932527175.1). Classification (NCBI taxonomy): domain Eukaryota; kingdom Metazoa; phylum Arthropoda; class Insecta; order Lepidoptera; family Geometridae; genus Operophtera; species Operophtera brumata. The sequence continues at coordinate 24,077,857 of OW052225.1, forward strand.
AAAACGGTTCATCCGTGCGGGAGCTACGATGCCACAGACAGACACACACACAGACACACACACACACAGACACACAGACACGTCAAACTTATAACACCCCGCTCGTTTTTGCGTCGGGGGTTAAAAATAGACTGATAACGAAGAACCTCGACCAATAATGGGGTACGCCGCAAAATTACCAATCTTAGACAAATCAATTACAATATTCAAATTATAAATATGCATGGATACTACATTATAATTCTGAGGGATCACTGTACCAGAATCACGATAGGACAATATGTAACCTCTAACTGATTAGGGCTATAAACAATTTCGATGAAATTTTGTATATAGATAGATTATGATCAGCTATGGTATTCGGGGTACCGTGAGTTGAGCCAATTCACTTCATATTTTGTGTCATCTAATTCACGCGTTGCGCGATACGCGTTACAGCCGAACTTTACCGAGTGCAGATTTCTTACTGCGCAAATCGTGAATATTCACGTGAGGCTTCACGCGGCCCCGAATACCATGGCTGGATTGAGGTTTAGACAACTTTTTATCCTGGTAAAACGCGAGAGAAGCCGCGGGAGGATACTAGTTTAACTGTGTTTTAGTAGGTATTTATTTATAGGAAACCGAATTAAGGCGCAATAGGTTCACATCATGTCTATAATGAGCTCTAGATTTTTTAAGTTTTTGATAAGATTTCTTACAGTTTTTATGAAGAAAAAAATGTATGGTATTCTTAAGCTCTTTGTCTAGTGAACTCATAAATTTAATACACTATATGAATGAATTACTTAGCACGATAAAAAAATACCAAAGATACCACATAATTAATTTTAACACCAAGATAATTTTAGAAAATAAATAACGAAATAATATAATAATAATAATATAATATATGTAATAATTAATGTGTTTTTTTTTCTTACTTGTTTTAATTTTTGAAACAGTTGGTAACTTATTAATTATTGTTTGAGTTAGGGAAGTCATCGACAAAACTCTAAAGGTCATTTTTGACACCCGACGAGGGGTGTTATAAGTTTGACGTGTGTGTGTGTGTGTGTGTGTGAGTGTCTGTCTGTCCCATCGTAGTTCCCGATCGGATGAACCGATTTCGTTTTTTTTTTAATGTTTGAAAGTTGTATTTGTTGGGAGTGTTCTTAGCTATGTTTGAAATCGGTTCAGCCGTTCAGCGTTGGGGGTTTTTTTACAAAATTAATTACTAGTTATATTATTTTTTTATACACAAAAACACTGTAGCGTGCGCTCGCCTTCATCGCCTCATACCAAAATGTTCGCTGAAACTGGTTGAGCCTACAACCGATCTAGCCACAAACCGAATCAACACACGCACGCAAACCAACAAAAAGTTCTTCGTAATCCGCCGAGTGACGCGTTCCGCTCTCGAGGTGATAAATTACCGAAATTGATAACAACAGATCTACACACAAAGTGATGCACAGTTGGTCGGCTCGTTAAGAGGACGTGTTGCAGCCCGATCGTGGCTTTGTGCTGCCGCCGTCTAAACAAATCAGCTGACGTGGTGTTCAGCGGTTTCAGCGTAGAAAGCGCTCACTCACTTCAGCCACACTTCAGCATTGCATCAAAGCCAAAAGTATATTCATTGTCCCACAAAAAGGAATGGGCCACGTAGACAACTAAAAACTACTTATTTTGGCTATTAATATCATGGCCCAGCGTCGTGGGCCACGTAGTCAACGAAAATAATGTAAAATGGGACGCGCTGTCTATGGGCCGCATACCGTAGGCCAGGCTGTCAACATCCCATTGAAATCACAAAGAAACGTAGTTTATTAGGGTTCCGTATCCGATGGGTAAAACGGGACCCTATTATTACTAAGACTCCGCTGTCCGTCCGTCCGTCTGTCACCAGGCTGTATCTCATGAACCGTGATAAGAAGACAAATGAAATGTTCACAGGTGATGTATTTCAGTTGCCGATATAACATAAAATACATAAAAACAGACATACACATACATACTCATGCACCCGCACACTTTTATCATCGTGATCAATTTGTTTGTAGCAACTAGTAAGTTTTGTTTGATATATCGTACTGAGTAGAATCATTTGTTAATTTTAAGCTGTGTAGACCTTTTTTTGGCCATAATTTTGTTAATGTTAAACATAAAGTAATATTGTATAAATCGCTGTTGGTTTACCAAAATAAATAAAATAAATAAATAAAAACAGAATTAAATAAATATTTATGGGGCCTCCCATACAACAAACATGTTTTTTTTTGCCTTTTTTATAGATAACTAGCGACTCGCCCCGGCTTCATACGGGTAGCCCCCGGTGAAAAACATCCCCCCCGGTATTTTATTACTTATTATTCGGAGCGGAGAAGAATCCACCAAAAAAGAGATAACTAAGATCGGTCCAGCCGATCTTGAGTTATAAGTGGTGTAACTAACACGACTTTGTTTTATATATATGGTACGGAACCCTTCCTGCGCGAGACCGACTCGCACTTGGCCGTTAAAAAAAAAACAGTCCTGTGTTGTTGTGTTGTGTCCGGCGTCAGAATAGACCCCTCCGTCTCGTCCCATGGATGTCGTAAAAGCCGACTAAGGAATTACCCGGACTTATTGATAAGATTCATTGGTATAAGATTTGTCCTGGCTGCTAGCTTATTATGGAATGTGTTATTACTGGAAGAGAGCGTTAGCCGAGTCAGTCGTGGGAAGCAATGGCGGCGATGAGCTCACCACTTGTCACGTCTATAATACATACGTAATGCAACCAGTTATGAACCATGCGTGACGAAGTTCGTTTCCAATAGAATGCAATAGAATAATTATTTATTGCGCAAAACAAACAATGTACACAGGCGAAATTAATGCTAAGAAGCATTCTCTACTAGCTAACGTTTGTGTATTGTGGGTACATTTATAGAATAGATAGAATATTCATTATTGCACAAAACAAACAATGTACATAGGCGAACTTAATGCTAAGAAGCATTCTCTACCAGCTAACCTTTGTGTATTGTGGATACATTTATGAAGGTGATCCTACAAAAACTTATACTATACATGACTTATTTACTCATAGATTTAAATATAAAGATGCGTTTGATCTACGAAATTATCATATTGTCATATAACACCAAACACCACTGACCGCGTGCGAACTAATTAAAGTGGGGTATAAAGCAAAATTACCAATCTTAGATTACATTTTTAACTGACTAAATCAAGTACAATATTCAAATTAAAAATATGCATAGATACTACTTTATAATACCGAGGGATCACCCAGACAGAAACACGATAAGACAAAATGTTCTCGATAAAAAATAACCACAAAGTTACCTCTAACTTTTGGCTACATTCGATTGTTTCTCAATATGGTACAGATTAATGTGTCAAAAATTAGATAAATAAAATCAATTCAATAAAACGGCGGGTTCACCCACGGGGTTTTTTAAAATTATCCATAATTCACGAGATATTCAATCAAAACAGCGCTTTTGAGCGGCAGGTGGTGTTTTTTTTTGTATGAAGATTTCTGCGCGTCTTAATAGACTGTACCCTTAGTACGAGAATTTGATAGTATACGAAACTATTTGATGTTTCGTTTCCTTCAATACATTTTCTGACAGCGTCCTTAGTTTTCTCCTCGTTTCCGCTAGGGGCGCTGCTAGTAAATGTATGGAAGGAAACGAAACTTTATATAGTTTCGAATACTGTCAAATTCTCGTACTAACCCCCCTGGTTGTCGTTGGTGTCTCGCATCCGATTCTAACACGATAAATTGGCTGTCATTTACCACGTCGTTCGCCCTGTCTTTACGCTAGTTATGCGTTACATACATACATAGACACACGCGTTTTTCCCTAAGGGGTAGGCAGAGCCTCAATGGGCCTCTTTTCCCCGTGGGTTACACTATCCTGGAAATATAGACGTGACAAGGGGTGAGCTCATCGCCGCGCCATTTTTTCCCACGGTGACTCGGCTAACGCTTACGATTATGTGTATTTTTTACTACAAGACATAGGTAGGTAGGTACATTTATTTAGAATCTCTGAAATTCCAGAATAATGGATTTTCCAGTGTGTCATATCAATAAGAAACTATATTTATGTAGGTATTGTTATTTTGGAAAACCCACACCGTAATATCTATGATAATAGATGTGCGGTTGCTTAGTTAATGACATTGTATACGAACCAGTGCTTAGACCATCTTATTATAATGTTATCGACTTACTAATAAACGCGGACTATCCTTGGAATATTTAAACCGTGTTTTGTCTGTAATGATCGAATATGAAAATGCTCGACAGTGTAAAATAAATACGTTTTTTGTGAAAAATATATTTTGAACCCCCGACGCAAAAACTACGGGGTGTTATAAGTTTGACGTGTCTGTGTGTGTGTCTGTGTATGTGTGTGTGTCTGTGTATGTGTCTGTGTCTGTGTCTGTGTGTGTGGCTGTTTGTGTGTCTGTCTGTGGCATCGTAGCTCCCGAACGGATGAACCGTTTTTTTTTTATTGTTTGAAATGAGAATTAGATTTATCAAATATATTTGATTAATCTAATTAATATATTGATATATCTTAAATATATTTGATCAAAATCGGTTCAGCGGTTTCATTGTGCTGAGGGTTTTTTTAATTTTCACAAAATTATTTTTTTGTTAGTTAATTACAAGATTTTATAAAATTTGTGATCGTAACCGTGTGCTGATCAAAATGAGCCTAAACACGGCCAGTCTACTATCCCTCGAGAAGTTCCGTTGTCCAACTTCCGTCTTCATCATCAGATCAGCTCGCTGTCACCATAATATTGCATTGTCATCGGAACTTGACAGGTATGCAAAATATCATCTCAATCGGTTGAGAATAACTGCTTTAAAATTCAGTTGCAAGATTCCACCCAGACAAACATACCTACATTGCAAGTTAAATAAAAGCTTGTAAAAATACTGTGTAACTATTTTAAGAATAACCAGAGATTTGTAGTAACACGGTGAATCATTGTCATGTTAAATTATAGTAAATATTCGGGGTCGAGACTCTGGGCCCGTGGGTACCGGGGCCCATCGCGTTTTCAAAATTCTTTCAGGGCATCTGGTCGAAACGACGCGTGACCCGAGAGCTGGCTCTTATCTGGCTCAACGCATTAGTATTGCCATTCAGCGTGGCAATGCAGCCAGCATCTTAGGGACGCTTCCGTCTGGTAGTGATTTGGATCAGTTGAGCTACCTTTAGATCGCTTGTAACGGTCTTCAGGTAGCACAACTGTTTCATATGTATTATGTACATACCTTGTATTATTCTTTCTGTAAATAAATGTTACCTTTAAAAAAAGTAAATATTAGAAATTCAAAGGTTCTTCGACCAAAGTAAAAAGGTTTCAGTTACAATACGCCTAGGTCTAGATATAGTGAAATTGTGGGGCGCGCCATCTATCGGCTGGGAGCGGACGAGTAATAAAACTAGCTTTTATGGACCTTTTAATCTAATTAATGGAAATGAAAATACTGTTGTTCCCTATTTGCGATTGCGATTTCCATTACCGTGTGCTTCTACTAGTTCATCGCTTATTTTATTGTTCAGCGCCTTGTATAGCTAAATAAGTTAATTTGGAAGAAGAAAAAAACCCCAACGAAATGAAACAGCTGAACCGATTTTCATAGAACATGTCTGAGAACCATCGCTAGAAAACCTGTTTTAAATAAAAAAAACCGCATTTAAATTTGATCACCCGTTTAAGAGCTACGGTGACACTAGGGGGTGCAGTTTCCATATTTTTCAATTTCGAAACTGGCTTTCGAAATTAGGATGCTCAATTTCGAAAGTTCGAAGTTCAGACAGAAAATATTACTTTTATTCTCGAGATCCGTGCGTCCCTTTACAGGTAGAGTTAGAGTCGGATAAGTGATTTACCTTATCCAAAACATACGAAAATACTTTGATTACCTACCGACGCGCTTGCACTGGACGTGTAGCAACAACGAAGCGCCCTTCCGGGTCATCGCTGAAGCCTAGCAGTAAACCGGTTAATCTACTTCTATAATTTGACGTTGATTATGATCTGTGATAAATGATAATCATACGGGGGAAAATAAAAATAAAACATGATAAAATCAAATAATATTCTGTATAAGTTTCTTTTTTTTTTCAATTTTGGTTATAACATTTGTATGGCTCTTAGGCAACTTAAGAACGGATAAGCCCCATGTGATGACAGAGTTACATCTGAGCTTCTGAAGGCAGGAGGAATTCCAATGCTGAAGGAACTGCAAAGGCTAGTTAACTCTGTCATTCACCACGGGAGAACTCCAGAGGCGTGGAACAGGAGGATTGCCGTCCTTTTCTTTTAGAAAGGAAACAAATCTCTATTGAAGAACTACAGGCCCAACTCACTCTTGAGCCACGTCTATAAGTTGTTCTCAAGGGTCATCACAAATCATCTCGCACGGAGGCTAGACGAATTTCAGCCCAAGAACAGGCCGGGTTTCGAAGTGGCTACGGCACCGTGGACCTCATTCACACAGTACCCACGGCAGATCGTACAGAATTCTGAGGAGTATTATCGGCCACTGTGCTTAGCGGTTGTGGACTACGAGAAGGCTTTTGACTCCATCGAAACCGGAACAGTTCTGGAATTCTTGCAGTAATGCCACGTGGACTATCGTTATATCGAAGTGTTGATAATTAGTAAGACGCCTTTATGAAAATGCAACAATGAGCGTTCAGTACAGGACCAGCAGTCTAACCCTATCCAATTGCATAGCGGAGTCATATAGGGAGATGTAATATAACCGAAACTGTTCACCAATGCATTGGAGGATCTGATCAAGACGCTGGACTGGAAGAAGATGGGCATAAACATTAATGGCGGGTATATCTCACACTTGCGATTCGCAGATGACATAGTTCTGATGGCGGAGTCGTTGCAGGAGCTGCAGTACATGCTAGATGGCCAAGCTGACTCCTTTCAACGAGTTGGTCTCCGGATGAACATGGATAAAAACCAAGGTGTTGTTCAATTGTCACATACACCCGGAAACAGTCGTCATAAAAGGTCGTCCACTCGTAGTTGTTCATAATTATGTAAACCTCGGGAAAATATTGCAATTAGGTAGACATAACTTTGAGAAGGAGGCCAAGAGGAGGAATCACTTGGGCTGGGCAGCGTTCGTCAAACTACACCAAGTCTTCTCGTTGCCTATTCCACAATGCCTGAAGACTAAAGTCTTCAATAAGTGCGTCCTACCAGTAATGACCCATGGTGCCGAGACGTGGACGTTCACGGTAGGGCTAATCCACCAGTTTAAGGTTGTACAGCGAGCTATGGAACGGGCTATGCTTGGAGTTTCTCTGAAAGATAAAATCCGAAATGAGATTATCTGATAGCGAACTAAAGTCAGTGACATATCCCACCGGATTAACGAGCTGAAGTGGCAATGGGCTGGTCATATATGCCGAAGAACCGAAAACCGTTGGAGTAAGCAAATTCTTGAGTGGAGACCGCGTCTTGGCAAACATAGCGTGGGGCGCCCTCTGGCTAGGTGGAGCGATGACCTACGAAAGGCGGCGGGCAGAAAGTGGATGAGAAGAGCCGAACACCGGGCTCCTCAGGTGGTTACAAATGTAGCCAGCCGCTGAGAAAGCTCTCTCAGCTTAAAAACTGGTCAACGTTATTAAAAGAAAGAAATAATAAATAAATAAACAATGCTGGACAGCTATATCTGAAATTAGGTGTTGGTATACATAAGATGCCTTATTTGCGTGGATAAAATATGGAAACTAAAAAATTCGAAACTTCGAATTTGTAAAATGGTCAAAAAAGGCTATGAATTTAGAATTTACGAAACTTCGAAGTTTCGAAATGCACCCCCTAGGTGACACAGATAGACACACATAGCGGTCAAACTTATAACACCCCTCTTTTTACGTTTTGGGTTAATAAATATGGGATATGTATACTCGCTCTTTTTGTTTCAACTTCGTATTACGGGTTCTTTCTTGGTCACCCTGAGTCAGGCTACAGACCGCGACCTTCCTTAATCATTGTATTGTTTTAAATATAGGCATTTTACCGTCAATTTGTCCTAAACACAAGTGAACATGTCACAAAACGAAAAAACATATAAATTTATGCAATAAATAACAATAATTTGATGTAAATGACACTTTAATTTAGGAATAAGAAATATGCCATTGTTCTTCAATATTTGATTGTTTACTTTGTTTTAAATAGGTCTGGGTTTTAAAACAAGCGGTAGCTACCACATGACGCACGTAATATTACGGAAAATACATTTTTTTTAAAATCTCGCATAACTACACAATTTTTGCTTTAAAATAATCATAGCCCCGCTATTAAAATTATAATTAATTTGTGAGAGGAGACTGGGAAACATTGCATTTTATAATTACGTGCGTCAGTTATTGCCTATCTAACTTTACAAATAAGTCTTATATTGGTCAATTGGATTATCTATGAGTCATATATAACCCAGTTGATCCATACATAAGTACGTACCTACATAGATACACGCCTTTTCCCGAAGGTTTATTTTATTTTATTTATATTATTTGAATGACGGGACAAGTAGATGGCCCACCTGATGTTAATCGGTACCCTCTGCCTATGAACAGTGTATTACCACATAGGTCACGTCTATGTGGCATTGCACTGGGCCGCCACCCTGAGACATAAAGATGAAGTCTCATGTGCTTGTAATTTCACCGGCACCGGCACCGCACCCTTCAAACCAAAACACAGCAAGTGTGTGCTTTACGGCAGAAGTAGGTATGGAGGTAGTACTTCCCCAGACGAACTCTTTCACAAAAAAGCTCTATTGTTACTAAAACTATGTCTGCGCAGTTTCTTTATGTTATAATAATATGTAAACAGCTAGTTGAGAGTTGCCGGTTGCAGCAACTGATGAGCTAAAAGTTGCTGTGTGCTGAGCGCCTTAGGAACAACAAACAGAAGGCAAAATTTCGCAACATATTAACCCTCAGTAAATTTTAATGATCCTAGTATCCCACAACTCATTGAGCTATCAAAACTGTAATTAAAGTGCCGAGGGGAGACCGGGGAGCATTGACTATTGGTGTTAATTAAAATACGTCGATATATCTTCCGTGTGAAAACGGCGCGTGCATCCATAAGGTGATCGCTGATTACCTTCAATGCCCTTCAATTATCAGGGGATGCTGAATCTATTGTCGAGTTTGGATTAGGATGTTTTTGTTGCGTAAATTTTGTTAATATTTCTTAGGTGTATTTATAACATTTTATAGGGGCTGGCGTTGTCCGAATTTTAACTACAAAATAATAGGCAAAATACAAAAATAGTACAAAAGTAGAGTACCAAAATATGTGAAATTATAGAATATAAAAAGAATTCGAAAAAAATAGGTTATCATCAGGTGCCTCTGCTAGATCCGCTAAAGCACATTGGCCCCATACATTGTTTAACCCAACTTTTTTAACCAATTGTTTTAACGTTTTTTACGTTCACTACACGTTTTTACGAAATTAATACATCTATGTTCCTATTTAATAATAAATGAAAACAGGTTAAATAGTTTACTTTATAAACTATCTATCAAGTTCTTTGGTATATATTGTGTAAATGAAACGTAAATTCGTAATGAAGCTTGTTGTGTTTTGTTTCACGCAAATGCAATGAGTTGATTTATCAAATTATTTAGAAACACAACTTTTGCTTCCCAACTTCTAAAAATAAACAAGTTCTTTAGAAAAATTGGACCAAAAACAACATTCAGAATCGTAATAATTACTTCCATGAAGGGGCCCTGGTTCATTTATTTTTGACCTGGGTCAGCGGCTGCCCACCTTCTTTATCGAAATCTTATTTTGGGCTTAATATGATAAATATTAACATATATTTTTGTTGTTGTTGTGCTGTGTAGTTTTTGCTAAAAATACGTTTAAGAGAGGCCTATTTGACTCTTGACAGCCTCTTAAGTACTTAATTATCTGAGCACCAGAAGTTTATCACTTATTTTGTATGATAGTTGAAAAGAATGTTAATTACTTGAGCCATTATTACTGCATACACTCACTCAAAACAATGCATTTCACGTTCAAACAAAACTACTTCACTATTTAAACTTATTGAAAACAATAGGTATCATCATCAAGTCAACAGAACATACTTTTCACTAGAAACGGTATATTTACCATGATTTTAGAGTTTTAATTGTTCCCGATATTTCGGGACAGTTGATTAAGTGGGTTCGTAATAAATAGCGAGCACGCCTCAGTGTAAAGCCAGGTTCGTATTGCTGTGTCTGGGTGTGTCGTGGCGCGCCAGAACGCAATCGGTTACGTTTATTACCTATGACTAGATTCACATTTCAGGTTGTGTTGTGTTGTGGCGCGTCAACGTAACAGATTGCGTTCTACGAACAGCAATATGAACCTGGCCTAAGACTTTCGTCTAGAGGCTCTGCAGTTTCTGTGACGAGAAGATGGTGTAGTTGGATTCGTCCGCTGACCTCACGTAGTTTTAGGTATTTTTCAACTTATCTTTACTGACTAATGTCCGTACATTCTCATAAAATTCTACAAATAAAAATATCCCTCAACTTAATGTCGAATGCCTGTCGTATTGTCTTCCAAAGCATGTCAAAATCCCTCTAATTTCTAAAAGATATTTCTGTTATTGCAAGCACATGTTGAAATAATAGAACTATAAGCCCCTCGGCTTTGTTTCAAATTGAATGCGATTTCACAGAAATATGCTCAATTTGGCCCCGTATCTTTACATCCTGCGATAATAGGGACCTGCCGTCTATTGTTCATACTCACAAAAATAATATTTAATCGTTATTTAAGGGATTCTTGCCTGAGTTACTATTGTTTATTTTATTGTAGTTAGATATTATTATCCTGAGAATAATAAGCCGGTGGTAGAAAACGGTTGGGTGAAGAATTGACTTGTAAATTTTATTATATTGGGAATATTTTCATTACCTGCGTTTTAAATAAATGTTATAAATAGTGCTAAATATAAAAAAGCTTTTGAGTTTACCTGGGTGTACCCCAATATACATTATTTTTATCTTTATAATTGGTGTCGCACATCTTCTGCATTTGTCATTTTCAAGTTAAATTATTGTATTTTCAATATAATTTGCAACGATACACTCTATCAAAAATCGACAAAGTCACAGACAAGTCTTGTTTAAGTAAAACGGTGACTTTTTTACTAAAACTTTGGTAGACAATTTCCACCATAGCTATTAGCTAATAGATCATAGCTATTAGGTATTTTTAGTAAAGGTGGGGCATGTTTTAAAATTCCTGATCGTAGATTTGATGTTTAACTGACAATATCAACTATAATATTCAAATTAAAAATATGCATGGATACTAAATTACAGTTTCAAGGAATCACTATTTTCTCGATTGAAAAAACACAAAGTTACCTCTAACTTTTATTAACAATCGAATCTATCCAAAAGTTAAAGGTGAGATAGAGGATAAATGGTGTAAAAATCTAGATATTTAAAAACAACACAACAAAGCCGAGGGTTTACTATAAGGTTTTGTATTACTAACTTTATTTTACGAGATATTTAATAAAATAGCATTTATGGTACTATGCGTTTTTTTTAAATGAGGATTCGAGGACCTCGAGGATTATTTCGGCATAAACTAGCAAGTGAAGGCGGGACGAGTAACTAGTGCAACGTACGAAGACAAATAAATAAATGATAACCCTAAAAACGCTTACGTACTAAATCCCGAAATACACTTAAATTTAAAACTACTATCTCAACTGAATGCGCTCGCCCCTAATGTCAGAAGGGATGTGGCGATGACGTCATCGTGTTTTTAGTGTTAAATTTACCCCGAATTCCTCAATAGGAAGAGCGTTGGGACATTCCCGGATACAATAATGCTTTCCTTTGGCATTTTGATAAAGTTTATTTTGTATATGGAAGGTGCTTTAAATGTTTTTTTATCCGACAGAGTACAAAATCTAGTGTGGGAAGTTTGGGTAGGTATCGAATGTCAAAAGTTCTTGATTCTTCGTGTTTCTATAAAAAAGAATAAAAATTAGTACAAAATAAAACGAATTAATGTTCACATAATATTTTTCGTAGCATTTCGTAGACGGTCTACAACTTTTTATTGCCTAAAACAAAAGTCTATTCTTAGAGAACAGAGAACAGAACAGAGAGAGTTCTTTTTTTCTTAGACTTAGCATAATTCCATGCACTATGAATACCAAACTAAAATTCGAACGATGATAAATGAGTTCGATACACTGCCGGTTCACACTCTAGACCTTAATCAAGCAGCTATGGACTGATAAACTTGTCAGTATTCTCCCTCTTTATCAGTTTTGTTGTGTAAGTAGATCAATGGCTGTCTCTTTTGGTTCGGACAGTACCCGAAGTCCTAAGTCCGGAGTTTACTTTGAGGTTAAAAGTAGGGGAGGCTTGTAGGCTAAATGGGGATTTACTCGAGCGTCGTAGGAACCTATTGGATTTTGAAGATTAGATGGCAGAAAGAAGAAAAGGTTATTGTACACGCTTTCACCGGTGGGGGAAACGCTTTCCAGACGTGAAAAAATGCAAACAAGTACTTAATTTTGTAAAAATTTAAAAAACCCTCAACGCAATGAAACGGCTGAACCTATTGCGATTAAACAAAGCTAAGAACACTCCGGACAAAATCACATTTCAAACAAAAAAATAATAATCAAAATCGGTTCATCCGTTCTGGAGCTACGATGCCACAGACAGACACACACACACATACAAACACACGCACAGACACGTCAAACATTAACAAACCGTCGTTTTTGCGTCGGGGGTTAAAAAATGTTAACACACGGCAATACTCGAGCGCGTCAGATATTGATAGTGTATATGCCAACTGTCTCTGATATTATATTATTCCTAAAACACTAACTTTGAGTTTTGACCCACCCTTTGACAATCAAAATGACCTGTCAAAGAATAGCAGCAAATCCACCCGTATCAATCTAAACACCCGTATACTGAGATTCGAGCACTCCCCACTCGTATAGATATCATAACAAGATAAACACCCTATGCAATATGACATACACAATCATATGGTTATAATTGATTTTATTCGCAAAATTGGGTGTTTTTGTGATTATATTATATTATTATAGCACCCTATAATAATAATAAATAATGCTGGACAGTTCACACAACATTATCTAGCCCCAAGCTAAGCAGAGCTTGTGTTATGGGTACTAGATAATGGATATATTTAACACAATACATTACATAGATAGATATTTTTTATTATACATAGAAAATACCCAGAATAGCCTGAACAAATATCTGCAGATCTTACAAATATTTGTTCCGAGGCGGGAATCGAATCCGCAACCACCTGCGTCTCACGCGAACCTCAAATCGCAGCCATTACTTCCCACGACTGACTCGGCTAACACTTTCTTCCAGTAATAAGCTAGCAGTCAGGACAAATCTTATATCAACGAATCTTTTTACCAAGTCCGGGTAATCCCTTAGTCGGCTCTTACGGCATCCACGGGAGGAGATGGAGGGGTCTATTCTTGGGCCGGACACATCACGGCAATTTCCGACATCCACGGGAGGAGATTGGGGGGTCTTTTCTTGGGGCGGACTCACCATTTACGACACGCTAGGACACAGCCTATCTTTATTCAATTTCTAGCACAGAGAATAATGATTTTGAATCTTTCAGCCTCTTAATGTTACATTAAGATTGCTACATTGCTTCACGCGAGAGAGATTTACAGTTTCATAGATAGGCACATCTAGGAGTGTTTATAGGATTTCAATAGCTAAAACGATTTGTAGAGTTAAGATTCATCCAGGCTGATGTATTGCACGAAAACATAAACATTTACCAAACCTCTTTGTACTTTTATGAGCCGTTTCTCATACATTTTATGCCACATATTTAAAACAGTATCTTTCAATCATCGAAGTATATTATAAAACAAGACGAATTCTTAGAATAACCTTGCGTATTGTATCCACGCGTTTGCTATTTATAATTACAACTTAAAATAGTTAGTGTGAAAGAAGCTTAAATTCTGAAATTTGACAGGCGAAATTGTGTTTATTGTACTCGGTATAAAGGTTGAATTTGAACGTATAGGTTATGATGTTTACGTTGTGTCAGGTAGGAATTTGAAATTTTGAAGTGATTTCGTCTGGCGACAACCCCTGCGCTGCCAATGTCGATGGGGTGGAGCGGGTCTAGCGGTACGCTACGTCTCGCTCTCTCAACAACGTTTAGTCTATCTCTGTCTCTCCTATTATTGTCATATCAAGATTCGAACATTGCATTTTGTTTCCAATTTTCAATTTAGTTTATATTGGATGTTGGCAAGAGTAAGACGTCTGTGTCTGTCTCAGGTTTTTGTGCACGTGTTTCTGTAGCGGACTTTTTTTGTTGTTGTCGCGAACGGATTTGAATATTGGTGTTTTTGTGAGTTGTTGTGTTGTGTGGGACTGGTTAAATGGAATTCATGGAGTTTTTCAACAACCTTATGGAGGATCATCACCATGGATCAGCACACCACGACCGGGATCCACCGAAGATGCCTAACTTCTTTGAAGTTGATAAGAAGAAGGTGAGCGAACACTGAAGCCTTCAGAACAGTTTTAGTTTTCATAGATTTACTGAGTTTATCAAATAAAGATTCTATAGTAATTATATTAACATACTGATGATGCTTTTTTTTTTACTTTGTTAGACCAGACCTTTGTTTGACCACGATCTCACCTGTTGGTAAGTGACGATGTGGCCGAAGATGGAGCACAAAGGTCTAGAAGGCACCTATTCACTCTAGCCTTGAAGAGACCCAGATTATAGTTTTCAGGAAAGACAGACGACGGTAGTGTATTCCGCTCCCTAGCAGTTCGCATTATAAAGGTAGAAATTAAACGTTTAGTACGAATAGAAGGTATACTTATAATACTTTGAACATGAATCAAACTACTAGGTTAGGTTACATTTTTTTTTTTAACTACTTGAGTTACCGAACATGCATATGGCCCCTCCTGATGTTAAGCGGTAACCTCTGCCTTTAACAATGTATTACCTCATAGGTCCAAAGACTTCTCTCAGTTTTAATAGAAGTCTTTGCATAGGTCACGTCTATCTAGGACGCGCCTTATGTGGCATTGCACTGCGCCCGCCACCCTAGTTTACATTGACTATCAAACTAATGATCATTTATAACTTATGTCAATTGTTTTCTACAAAACAAGTACATTAGTATTTAAAGTAATTATGATAGTTTAAGATAATATTAACTGAGTTAAATTATTATAACAATAGCATCCATAAATCAGTTTAGACATTGAATCAATTAAAATGCAATTAAGTTTGTAAATATACACTTTTTTTAAACTTTTATGTTTCTAGATAAGGCCCCAAATGCTATAAAAGCTATTAAAGGCGATAATAGACCCAAAACGGCAATAAAGACCTACCTTAGAAAGCGTACTTCTCACAAACAGATTGCCCAAATAATTAAAAAAAACTTATAATAGGTATGATCATGGACTTAGTATACAAAAAGACTGAGCGTTCGCAGCTGAAAAACGAGCCGAGCAAGATATGTACTACAGAGACAGTGTGTCTCTTTCTAATACGGTGACCATAAAAAAAACATGTCCAGGAAACTTCTTCCAGAGACACTTATGTAGGTAGGTAGGTACATAGAGTGGAACAAACATTATTTATTATTATTATTTTATCACGGATCGATAACACTTTTTGGTTATTTCGTAAAACAAAATGTTGACCTCCCGACCTCCCATAGGTAGTAAATGACTCGGGCTGGGATACCGTTTGTAGGAAATACGATAAAAAAAAATTGCGTATTTCATAAAAAGGGTTATCGAACCTTGTTACTGATTACTTACCGAGTGTTCAGTGTCGGCAAACGGCGTGACTCGTGACGCAGCCATGCCGTGATGTTTCTAGTCTGCCGGGCGTCCCGCGACGTCCAACTTTTAAATTTGTGGTATCGATGACCTCTTAGTATTTACCTATACAATGGTCATGGTCACCCTTGCTATCATAAAGCTATCATTTCAAGTGTTAGAAAGGGACAAACTGCCTCTATTCTAACCATCTCTCTTGGCTCGTTTTTCCTCTATCTATGACGGTAACGTAAATTGAGTAATATAAGGTCTTGTTTCGGTATTATTATTTTTTAGAGCGCTCAGTCCTTTTGTATACTATGTCCATGGGTATGATATAGTCAGTATTACAAAAATAAGTTTACTTTTTTAATTTCCTGTTCCTTTTGACAGCAAAAAAATCCAATGTTTCCTATGGTTTACAAAAAAAAAACTTTCAAACGCCTAAAGCGACTATTATATATATTATTATATTGATTATATTACAATATTAAAGGCAATTTATAAAACTATCAAAAAAAGTTTAGATTTTTGAAAATACACGTTAACATGAGACAGTTTTTCGTGATTTTCGCTCACTTCTTGTTTCGCGTGCTCTGTTCTGCCCGATCTTACTTACCTGGACTTTACTGAGTTAGATAGTGACAGATTTTGAGGTGACTAATCACCTTGAGGCAATTTCCTTTAAATTCTACTAGGTATATTCCTCTCCATCCTAAGGTTGTCTGGAAGAAATAGCTTTAAGCGATAAGACCGCCCATTATACATTTCTGTTATTTTTGTTATTTAGTTATGTTTTGTATTTCTGTGTGTTATTTTGTCTTAAATGTACAATAAAGAGTTAATCTATCTATCTATCTATTTATATTGTATTTGTTTTTATATATTATTTTATTTATATACATTTATTTTATTATTTTATTTTTATTGTTACTTCACCTCCCCTCACGCTCCTTACAATCCTGCTCATCCAAAGGTTGCCTGGAAGAGATCGCTCTTAGCAGGCCGCCTAATGTATCACCGTGAACTAGTTTGTAAGATAATATAAGTATGTTGTTATTTTATTATTTTAAGGTGAGTACAATAAAGAGTTATCTATCTATCTATCTTAAGTTATTTATATAAGCTATTAAACAACCTTCCTAACCTGATAACTCATATATTACAAATAAAACAATACAAAATTAAATTAGTAATAAACTAGAAGACCATAAAGATTTATACGAATATATTAAATCTTATATTAAAAACTGCCGATCTGTTTATAGGGACCTTTTTATGGAAGTTAATTATAGTTTTAATATAAAACGATGCCGAATTAATATTGGGAAGCGGACAGATTAAAAATAATGGATTCGATATAAATTATGATTATTTATGGGTAGTTTAATAGGTGCTTAATATCGTGTCATTGTAAGATACGTGCAGCGGCTTACTGATGGATTACGGCGGTTATGTTGGGAGATGTGTTCAGATATTGTAAATCAAATAAGACTAAATAATCCTCGGATATAGTTCGATCAAGCTCGTAATGTTTAAAAACTTTTAACAAGGTTATAACTTTACCTAATACTTTTTAGAAAAATTACGACTTTACTGTATATACTTACGACTTTACTATTCTTCTGCTGACGTTTCGTTGACCATAGAGGTCCTTCTTCATGTGCACCGACCGCGACCACGCTCGAAGGTCGTGAGACGGGAACTCCTCGACCTTCGGGGGGCTTTCCCGAATTATTTGTATAGTTTTTTTTTTGCCATACCATTTTTAGGGTTCCGTAGTCAAAGACAAGGAACCCTTATGGATTCGTCATGTCTGTCTGTCTGTCTGTCTGTCCGTGTATGTCACAGCCTTTTTTTTCCGAAACTATAAGAGCTATACTGTTGAAACTTGGTACGTAGATTTATTCTGTGAACCGCATTAAGATTTTTTCACAAAAATTGAAAAAAAAAACAATTATTTTAGGGGTTCCCCATACTTAGAACTGAAACTCATTTTTTTTTTCATCAATCCTATACGTGTGTGTTATCCATGGATAGGTCTTCAAAAATGATATTGAAATTTCTATTTTCATTTTTTTCTAAACTGAATAGTTTGCGCGAGAGACACTTCCAAAGTGGTAAAAAGTGTGTCCCCCCCTCATAACTTCTAAAATAAGAGAATGATAAAACTAAAAAAAAAAAAAAAATGTACATTACCATGTAAACTTTCAATCAAAGTTGGTTTGAACGAGATCTAGTAAGTAGTTTTTTTTTATTTATATACTATTTTATATACTACTTGGATGACGGAACAAGCAAGAGGCCCACCTGATGTTAAGCGGTAACCTCTGCCTATGAACAGTGCATTACCTCATAGGTCACGTCCACCTAGGACGCACCCTATGTGGCATTGCACTGCGCCCGCCACCCTGAGACATAGATGAAAAGTCTCATGTGCCTGTAATTTCACCGGCACCCTTACCCTTCAAACCGGAACACAGCAATGCTAGCACTACTGCTTTGCGGCAGAAATAGGTAGAATAGGTTTTTAATACGTCATTAATCGTAATCCATCCAAGAACTTTTATATTATGTTACTTGCTGCTACGGAACCCTTCATGGGCGAGTCCGACACGCACTTGGCCGCTTTTTTATATTATAGCATTTCAATCGATCCTAGGCTCCGCACCAATGACTTTTCTAAGTTATGTGCGGATTTCCATCGCTCTGTGCTTCGGAGGGCACGTTAAGCTGTCGGTCCCGGCTGTTATTGATTAATAGCAGTCGATAAGCCATGTCAGAGGCCCTCGGGCGACTTGACAAACCTAAGAATAATCTTCCCGTCTCGTCCCGTGGATTGAAAGCCGACTATAAGAATTACACCAGGTGATGAGAACAGCTTCCACCCGATTCATCATTTTTGCAACGATATTTTATTCTGTGCTGTGATGTACCTGACGTTGTTGGATTTTCTTTTAAATGTTGTTGTAAAGACTAACATAACACTAAAAAAACACTTTATTTTTTACTTAATCTAACACACGTGTGATCGCCGACGCGTCGCGGCCTGGGGGATCACGTGACAGGCGTCCCTTGAACCACCGGAACTTCACCCCTTTCGGATAAAAAAATATTTTACTCTACAAATGTATTATGTCGTTTCTATTCTCATACCAGCCCACATTAGTCTGGCTGGATGTTATAAGTTTGGTGTGTTTGTGTGTGTGTGTGTGTGTGTGTGTGTGTGTGTCTGGCTGTCGCATCGTAGCTACCGAACGGACGAACCGATTTCGATTTTTGTTTTGTTTGAAAGGTGAATTTGTTGGGAGTGTTCTTAGCTATGTTTTAAGGGTTTTTATATTTTTATAAAATTAATTACTTGTTGTTTTTTGCAATAAACAATTTTATATCTATCTATTAATTAAGCTATTTCAATAATTTATATAAAAATGACACAACACAACATCAGGTCAGGGGTGGTCAACGTTTTTATAGCATGTCCTGGTTTTATAGCCGGATAATGCGTGAAACGGACAACTTTAATGACATTATTAAAGTGATGATCGGATTATGTGCCCCTTTTTATCCGTGTTGATTTATATTTACATACCACTTTAAGCAGTAAAAAGTGTCTTTTTGAGCGTTAGGTGTATCATCTCTAGTTTTCGTCGAATCAGTTGGTATCTGAAAAAACCGGCCAAGTGCGAGTCGGACTCGCGCACGAAGGAAAACCATTATCTATAAAAACGGCAACTAGTATTTGGTGTTACAGCGGCAACAGAAAAACATCATCTGTGAAAATTTCAACTGTCTAACCATCACGGTTTATGAGATACAGCCTGGTGACAGACGGACAGCGAAGTTTTAGTAATAGGGTCCTGTTTTACCCTTTGGGTAAGGAACCCTAAAAAGGAAAAAAAAACAAGGTTTTAAGATGTGTCCATCCGACTGATGATGATGAATTAAGCAGAACCGTGAGCTGATCAAAATAAGTCAAACACGGTCAGTCTACTATAGACCGTTGAGTAGTTCCAGTTTTAGAACAGTTCAGTTCAGTTATTTATTTATAAGAGAAACTCTTAAACGTCAAATAACTTGATCACCATCATCATGTATACGTCCACTGCTAAACGAAGCCTTCTTCGGGGCCAAGGGGAAAATTCCAACGGTTTTATGTTTAAGTAGCGACTCGTCCCGGCTTCGCACGGGTAGTTTCAGGATGAAAAACAGCCCCCCTCATCCTATCCCCCCCCTGTTAGCCTATGTCCACTCAGGGTGAATTTAGCTTTCCAATGGTGAAAGAATTTTTGAAATCGGCACAGTAGTTTTTGATTTTATTCATTACAAACATACACACACACAAAAATACAAATCTTTCCTCTTTATAATATTAGTGTAGATTAATTAAAATTTGCGTCGTGACACACGTAGACTCTGTTCAGTAAGCTTACGTGAGGTTGCCTCAAGAGCAAAGTTCAAACAAAAGCACTGGCATTAATTCTTGTAAAAGTATTGCAAATACCATGTCATTTATTTATATACAGGAACGATTGTTGGGACGCAAGAAATTAGCATGTTCCACACATACTCACGCTGTTGTGTGACCATTCGGCTGTGTGAACAACATTGTAAAACACACGCACACATACGAGGAAAGTGCGTTGACCGAGAGTATGCTACACCTGCAAACACACGGAGTGCATTCGCAATAAATATTGTTTGTGTGAGTGCCCATTAAGCACCTTCGGAGCTGGTGGAGGGGTCAGCTAGCCCAGTCAAGCCGGCCTAGCCAAGTAGCATTCGCTTCGAAGCGATTCCATTTCTACAGTCGTAATGGGGAGACAAAATGCTTATTTATCACGCTAGGTGGCGCATAATCGGTGGTGCTGTTTCATAGCCAAACAAAGGTGTATCAATGTTAAAAAAAAACTGTCAAAAGTGTCAAATATCAATGGATAATTTTAGTAAATAAACATTAAATAATAGTCTGGTATATGACATGCCTCTGTGTTGTGCATTTCAGTGTACAAATAAAGGTACACACCGTTTCCCATCTGATGAGAAAAAGACAAGACCACTAAATGACAAGCACCAGCGATGGTGGCGCCATATGAGATTAGTTTTGCCTGTGGCTCCCCATTCAATACAATAGACCACGTGACATTTCGATAGCTTACGTCAATCTCATAAGTTGTTGGCTTTTCTACTAGAAAGAAAAAAAAGAAAACAAAGAATATATATTTATTTGTATACAAGAGCTACACAGAAACACAGAACACACTAAGAAGAAACAGATATGAAGGTACTAGGTGTAACTCAAGTAACAAAATGGTTCTGCCTCAGCATGAGTTGGTTGACAGCAAGCTAGCAACCAACGCTGGCGACATCGCTATTCGAATGTTACTTTGTCTAAGGCCTAAGGTGCAAATGAGCTTACAGCACGGCACAACATACAAGTCGCATATTAGGCAAATGACTTACCTATATTTTATACTAGCAGCACCCCGCGGTTTCACCCGCGTAAGTCTGGATCCCGTGGGAATATCGGGATAAAAATGCCTATGTGTTATTCCGGGAGTTCAGTTATCTCCATTCCAAATTTCATTCAATTCCGTCCAGCCGTTTCAGCGTGAACAAGTAACAAACACACACGCTCACTCGCATTTATAATATTAGTGTGATTGGGCATGATGCACCTGTATGTCGCAGGTAGATAATAGAAAGAAAGAAAGAAAACGTTTATTTGTGACAAAAAAAGACACACCAATAAAAAAGCAAACAAGACAAGAACTAAATAAAAACTAAAACAAAAACAATTACACAGAAACAATACATAATAACACAGATAAATACAATACCATAATAACAGTAAGATAATAATCTATATCTAACGTCTATCTACCTAGATCTATCTTTTATCTTTCTAAAAACATTTAGCGTCTAATTGGCGTTTTCTTTTTCACAGAATATTGAGTTGGTTTTTATTGACATTGTGTTTATTTTATTTTGTATTCTGAACCTAAGTTTTGTGTTTAACATACATTGTAACCTAATTTGTTTTTTAAAATTAATTTGTGAATTTTTGTTGTCTTCCTCGCATAAAACCTAATTATAACTAGCTTTCAAGATACAATTTTGCACGCTGACATAATGTACTGGGAACTACAATTTATATTTACCATCTATATTATTTAATATCTACATTCCAGCAAATAAATAATTCATTCATTCATTTAAATAATATCGCACAAGATAGGTTGCGTAAGTTATACAATTTTCGATTTTTCCGATGCGATTTCGTTGTTTCGTGTATGTTCGTTATGGCGGCTCATACGAGACAAACGATATTTATTATGGTCAAGTTTCTTTCAGTAAAATCTCATTGTAAGCCCCTTTTATTGACAGCCGCGTCCAGTCTCCTTTTTTGTTATCCAATGGCGACGTTCAATTGTTTTTATGTGGGTTCTGGCATTCCCGTTAGAATCGTTGTTAGCCGACCTTTCTCGGTCTACAACATACTTGCTATTATCCATTTTTTGGCGTGTAGTCATTATTCAAACGGCTTCGTTTATCAATCAATCGGGTAATTTGCAAGCTCCTCCGAGCTACGCGTAAGGAATCGTGATCAGAAAGTCTAATTTGCAAGCTCCTCCGAGCTACGCGTAAGGAATCGTGATCAGAAAGTCTAATTTGCAAGCTCCTCCGAGCTACGCGTAAGGAATCGTGATCAGAAAGTCTAATTTGCAAGCTCCTCCGAGCTACGCGTAAGGAATCGTGATCAGAAAGTCTAATTTGCAAGCTCCTCCGAGCTACGCGTAAGGAATCGTGATCAGAAAGTCTAATTTGCAAGCTCCTCCGAGCTACGCGTAAGGAATCGTGATCAGAAAGTCTAATTTGCAAGCTCCTCCGAGCTACGCGTAAGGAATCGTGATCAGAAAGTCTAATTTGCAAGCTCCTCCGAGCTACGCGTAAGGAATCGTGATCAGAAAGTCTAATTTGCAAGCTCCTCCGAGCTACGCGTAAGGAATCGTGATCAGAAAGTCTAATTTGCAAGCTCCTCCGAGCTACGCGTAAGGAATCGTGATCAGAAAGTCTAATTTGCAAGCTCCTCCGAGCTACGCGTAAGGAATCGTGATCAGAAAGTCTAATTTGCAAGCTCCTCCGAGCTACGCGTAAGGAATCGTGATCAGAAAGTCTAATTTGCAAGCTCCTCCGAGCTACGCGTAAGGAATCGTGATCAGAAAGTCTAATTTTTAAGTTGCCTAAGAAGTAAAATGCCAATGTCATGTCTAAAAAGCAAACTGTCTAAGATTCAGGATACCTAAAACGGTAGTACGCCTAAAATGCAAATTGTATAAAATGTGAAACTTCCTAAGAAGCAGGCCCGCCACTAGCTTGTGCTATTCGCCCTAGCTTCAAGTATAAAGGCAACTACTAGGTCTCGAGGTTTCGCTGTGATGCCTTTATGGAGTGACCAAGCTGTTGTATCCAATCGGCATGAAGTTATGTGTGTGGGGATGTAAAACTCAATAATGAGCATTCAGCAGATGTCAAGCACACGTCAATTTTAACTGAAAATAAAAAATCTTGGCCTACAGTTATTATTTCTTCAAAAGAAAATTATTTATTTTGTTTTTCGTCATCACTAAATTGCGTAGGAAATTCTAAATTACAGTTTCATGAACTGCCTGCGGTTGTGTTTGTTCGGGTATTTACCGTACTTTGAACTTTATTGTGTCCATCCTTAAGCTCTGGTTTCCTGGGTGACGGTTGGCATGTGACGGCTGTGATATCGGTCGCCGTGATTTGCAAGCTTTTATTAACTTCTCTTGTAATTTGTGGGTCAACGGTTGTGATTCCATTTTACATAAAGCACCTAACCGATTGAGCTGTTTGGCATACCTGTCAAGTTCCGATGACAATACAATACTATCGTAACAGCGAGCTGATCTGATGATGGAGATTGGAGTGGAACTATATTGGACATCAATCTACTATTGTAAAATAGTAGATTGGTCGTGTTTGGCTCATTTTTATCAGCTCACAGTTCTAGTTACTAATTTCATCATCATAATTCATAAAACCTTGCTTAAAAAACAAATTTTCACGGTTTTGTTACCTTTTATTGGAATCGAATTTTGGACCGTTTCCCGATATCCGATTGAACTGAAATTTGGCATACCTGTCTAGTGGTATTCGGGGCTCGGTGAACTCGCTGAGCGAGTCACGGGGTGAAGTCACGCGTTGCGCAGTAAGATAATATTTGACTTCGGTAAAGATCCGTGTGCCAAAAATTCATGCTCCCTCATGGCTGTCTCGATGACAGCATTATCTATGGATGACACTTCACTTCACTTAACCACCTAACTTGTACCCCGAATACCTAGGCTGATGACAATACTTGATTATGGTGACAGCGAGCTGATCTGATGATGGATACGGCAGGTGGAGAACTGCACTCCTCGATTATTAATATGAGCCTTGCATTGTTTGGGTTTATTTTGACCAGTTCACGGTTCCGATAACTAATTTTAGAAAATTTATGACAAAATGCCGTGGTGTGTCCGGCCTAAGAATAGACCCCTCCGTCTCCTCCCGTGGATGTCGTAAAAGCCGACTAAGGGATTACCCGGACTTGTTGATAAGATTCGTTGGTATAAGATATGTCCTGGTTGCTGGATAATTGTAGAATGTGTTATTACTGGAAGAAAGTGTTAGGTGAGTCAGTCGTGGGAAGCAATGGCGGCGATGAGCTCACCACTTGTCACGTCTTTATCCCACGATGGTGCAACCCACAGTGAAAAGAGGCCCATTGAGGCTCTGCCTACCCCTTCGGGGAAAGAGGCGTGTGTCTATGTATGTATGTATGACAAAATATTGCTAATTATAAAAATCTCATGTCAATGAAATAATTTAAGTCTGCCGGTTTATCGTTATTATTACCACCATCATTTATGACGGTCACCGCTTTGTAGAAAACCACAGCTTAAATGAGAAATTGTATTTATGTACAATATCTACTTAATAGGGTGTCAGTTTGTTTGTTACTTTTGTGTACTAATATTTATTCTGTGCTTATGTACTACTTGGTGTCACTTGTTCTTTTTTTTTTTTTTTTTTTTCTCTTTATTTATCGGCTTTTGAACATATTGTTCATGTCAGCCCGTAATAACAAAAACAAATAAACTTCTAAAGATACATAATTGACAAAAAAGGAAAAAAATAAACATTTAGTTAACAAAAAAATAAAAAATACTTATATAATAATCCAATAAAACTAATCAACCGTATGCACTAACCTATAAATAATTTTGGCTTCATTTGAATTTGGAGAAGATAAAATACTTTGAAACACTCCAATGTCAACAATGTTGATACCTATTTCTAATAATACTCTCTGCCGTTCAACTTGGTTCCGGACACATTCCATTAAGACATGGTACACGTCTTCTGGCTTCTCGCACTCTTCGCAATTAGGTGATGAAACTTTTCTCATTAAATATGCAAATTTGTTTCTTTCTTCTTCTGTTCATAGGCAGAGGTTACCGCTTAACATCAGGTGGGCCATCAGCTTGCTCCGCCATTCCAGAAGTATAAAAAAAAAAAAAAAAATATCCCTAACTTGTTCATAACATGCAAAAACTCATCAGGAAAGTTCAAGAAACATTTCTACATGATTCAGCAATTTCAAAATGGCGTATGTGTGCGTAACTCTTCAATGTTATATGAACTTGTACGGGCTGGGTATGAATGGATGCGTGCGCGCATATTCGCAGCACTACGCTAATGTATCGGACACGATCTGACAGTTGCGTGTCTCGCCAGTTGACAGTCGGACCTTAAATCTGCTTTTCATAACATTGATTCACGCTCTCTTTTCTCATTCAAAGACAAAACAATGCTTTCTACCTGGTTGGCCCAGGCTGTCTGATCTTAAAAATGTTTAAATACTACATTTATTTACAGAAATAATAATACAACTAAGACAAGGTATGTAAAAAATACATAATGAATCAGTTGTGCTATACCTGAAGACCGCTGCTAACGATCTAAAGGTAGCTTAAATACTTAATTGTTCAAGAGATATGCCAGTGGTAAAAATCTAACAATATGGCCCGTATTAATTCTACTGGTGAAGTGCGTGTCAGATCATGCAGTGTAGAGTTCTGACGTCAAGTCGGTTTTGCCTCAATAACTCAATAAATTAAACCGTAGGATTCCCAAATAATTTTTGATGAACGTTTCCACTATGATCTTCTTACGCGAGGAATTACAAAAACTAGGACTGATAAATAAAAGGAAAACAATGCCTCATTTAACAAGGCATTGTTAACGACATAACAGTAACACACGAGGCCCAGAAAAAATACATGCACATTACATGTATGAGAGGTACCAATGAAAATGTTTATTTTTTTTAATTTAAATCTGAATAGTTTCTACCTACAAAATTTCATGCATTTTTGTTTATAACTATGAAAGTTATGACGCTGTGACAGACTAGGACAGACGAACGGACGGATGGAAGGACGGTCCGAACAATCATAAAAGGGTTCCCTGTCAGACCAGGAACCCTAATAAATGGAACTCAATTTGTAATCAAGTTTTTATCAACCTACACTGGCCGTTTCCAAAAAGTTTGCTTCTTACAGCTTTTATAAAACTCATACAAACACTTAAATTGTCGGCTTTCTCCTGATAAACCGATGTACACAATTCAAGGGGTCAGTAATATGTGTCATGAAATTCATTGGGAACCTCTCACACTCCTAACCATAGAGCTCACGTAGAAGTTCCTGAACGAAAGTCGAAATAAAAGACTCCTTTTCAACTTGAAATCGACAATTTATCGGTCAACTGATTTGAAAGTCTTTTCATTGAGACAGATAGATTTTCTTTCAATGAAATTCGTAGTTTTGCTATAGATTTTGGGTTTAAGCTTGTCGATAAGTAAGACAGAAGTAAGGGTCGTTTATTAGTAGTTGGTAGGGAACGCTAGGAGTAGGCATTTTAGAAAATGATTCAAAATGATCCATACAAAATGAATAAAGTATGTTCTTTATAAAATATGTCTTTTAAACTTTGATAGTTCTAAACTAAAGTTTCTGTACTAAATTTTTTAATTCCTTGGTTCCGTCCCAATGGGTGCCAAAGGGTGCCAAAGTACTAAGCCTCTTTTTAAAATTAAGTAGGTACCTACCCTACCTATAATGGAGGGGGATTATGAAACCAGATTCTCTGCAAAACAGATAGCCAAAGTCATACAAAGTATGAAGAGAGGAAAATCCCCAGGCCATGATGGTCTCAGCATCGAACATCTGCAGCATGCCGGGCCTTACCTGGCAAGAGTACTGGCAATGCTCTTTTGCTTCTGTGTAAGCCACTCCTAGTACCATGTGAAATGTCAAAGACCATTGTTGTGCCCATAGACGTAGAATTTTTTCGCTACGCTAAATAGACAAACGAAGCGTGGGAGAGAGAAGTCATTTTTAAATGTACCCCGTGCAAGAAGAAAAGTGACAGCAACAATGTATTGAATGTGACATGTTTTGCTTGAGTACATGCGCATACCGGACGGTCTCTTGTGCAGTTTAACTAATTTTGTAATTATTTTAGTAATCTTACTATTAAATAACAAATATTACTTTGTATGACAATGGTGTCATGTTCAGTTTGTGACTGTGAATATACAAGACGTAATTATCCGGGAAAATACACGTTTCACAGGTAAATAAGAGATTATTGGTAGTTCGATTGTATTGCTTATGTTATCAATTCTGCTTTAGTAAATGGCCTAAAAACCAGTTTCATTCGTAGATTAGTACTTTCCCTTATATTTTTAATAATATTTCGTTGCTGCACCTAGAAATAAACAATATTTTATGTAAAATATAAAAATGTTTGATTACGATAGGGCTTGACCAAGTGATGACGTCAGAAATATTGATAGTCCTGTTGCAGTCTATATCGTAGTATAATGCGCATCATGTAAAAAGAACGCTGGCGGTCAAGCTTCTTCAGGCGTTCCAGCGTTCGTTTTAAGAGATTACTTACTTTTCTACTTATTTAAGACATGTATACCTATGCATTCAATGAGTGCCTACATAGTTTACTACTTTTTACATGACGCGCACTATACCTACCTATAAATTAAATTTTTGTCCATCCTAGAATGGAGGTTTACTTTGTTTGGAGTAAATATGTGTGCTCTGTTAACATTTTACAGTTTTTTTAAAAATCTATAATAACCAGGTGGACATTGAGGTGTGTGTTTTTGTATTGACTATTGAAAAGGTAACTTTAAAGCACCACGGGTGTTTTTATTGCAGTTTGTGTAGTAGATATTTTGGAGTAAATATTTACGTTGTTGTACACAGGCCTTTTTCCCGAAAGGGTATATTTATTTTTTATTTTTTATAAATAAATATTGTTTATTTCTGCTTAATAAAATAATAGGTAACAAATTAAATTTAAATATACCCCAGAAATTCCGTTCCAGCGGGACTCGAACCTGCACCCTCGCCTGAGATCAGCGATGCCTTTACTTTCGAACTTTGAACAGAAGGTTTCCAATGAAACACCTGTAGATACAGCACTATCAACTTGGCGCTATAGCCAAGTTGATAGTGCCCACAAATTTCGTCTCGAGCGTCATAGCTCGATCTATGGCTAAATTGTTTAAGGCATCGCCGATGACAGGCGAGGATGCGGGTTCGAGTCCCACTGGAACGGAATTTTTGGGTTACATTTAAATTTAATGTTATCCATAAAGCGTGGTTTACACTTGAAAAATAATAAACTTTGGGGTAACAAATTGTCTATAGATAAAGTAACAGAGTGAAAAATTATATGGGCGTAGCACGGCTGATATAAAATGTTTTTGTGCTTTCAGATTTCCAGGTAATCCTTTGCTACGAGAAAAATGGTTATCGGTTATAAGAAGAGTGGGATGGACTCAAATAAGAACTCCACTAGGTATATGCAGCAAACATTTTAAGTTTAAATTTAAAAGGGAAACTCTAAGATCCCACCTATAAATAAAACTGTAATATTTAGGGGTCAATAAATAATAAAGGTTTATTTATTAACTGTATTCAAAATTCTCTTTATGACGTCAAATCTGCCAAACTGTGTTATTCATGAAAGACTTAATCTGCATGAAGATGTATTTATCTACCATACACATCACGGACGGATGATGAATTCTATCGACAATGTAAAAGTGTTGGTCGAGGACAACACTATTTTTAACTCGGACATAGACTTTCACCAACACGTGCACATATTTTTTTTGGTTCCATCTTCGATCTCTGATTGTAGATCTAGTACCTATACTAAATCTATGGTTGTGCCTATTATAAAAGATAAGACGGGTGATATCACATCTAAAGCTAATTATAGACCCATTTCTCTTGCAACCATCATGGCTAAGGTCTATGACAGTCTCCTCAATGCAGAGTTAGATAAATACATACAACTCCATGATGCCCAGTTTGGTTTTCGACCAGGGTTATCAACGGAAAGTGCCATTATATGCTTCAAGGAGGCTGTCAGATACTACACAAACAGAAGCACTCCTGTATTTGCTTGTTTTTTAGACTTGTCAAAGGCATTTGATTTGGTAAATTATGAGCTACTTTGGGAAAAGCTACATGAGGCAAATGTGCCCAAAGATGTGATATCTATACATAGACATTGGTATGCTAGTCAGGTGAATTATGTGAAATGGGGTAACACCTTATCTGATGAATATTGTTTAGAGTGCGGTGTGAGGCAGGGGGGGCTGAGTTCGCCCAAGCTGTTCAATATTTATGTAAATGCCCTGATTGAGAGGCTCAGCAGCATGCATGTCGGTTGCCACATCAGTGATGTCAGTTTTAATAACATAAGCTACGCTGATGACATGGTGCTGCTGAGCCCTTCAGTTGGTGGCCTCAGAAAACTAGTAAGTGTTTGTGAGCAGTATGCTACTAGTCATGGCATACAATGTAACGAAAAGCGAATTTATGGTTTTTAAGTCAGGTACCAAGTGTCCGTCGTCTGTTCCACCTGTGTTGCTGAACGGTTCTCCACTGAAGAGAGTTTCTGCATTCAAGTACCTCGGACACTGGGTAACTGAGAACTTGAGTGATGATGAGGACATTGAGAGAGAACGTAGAGCTCTCGCGACCAGAGCGAATATGATAGCTCATAGGTTTAGGAAGTGTACAGTTCCGGTTAAAATTACACTGTTCCGTGCATTTTGTACCTCCTTATACACTTGTAGCCTCTGGACCAGATATAGGAAAACATCTGTGAGCGCTCTACGGGTTCAATTCAACAACGCGTTCAGGGCGCTGTTGTGGCTGCCGCGCTGGTGCAGTGCTTCGGGCATGTTCGCTGACGCACACGTAGACAGCTTCCCGGCGATCCTGCGCGTGCGCGCTGCCGCCGCGCTGCGCAGAGTGCGCGCCAGCCACAACAGCCTCCTGGCTGTGGTAGCCGATAGGCCAGATTCCCACCTCACTCAGCACTGGACTAAGATGCATTCAGTTATGGCCAATTACACATATAACTGAGTGCATTTTTTCCCAGTTGTTAGAATAAATATATAACTGTGTTACTGTAGGAATTAATAATATTTTTTCATAAGTGCTGTATTTTTGTGTACTAACCAAATTATGGATCTGTGTGTCTGAAATAAAGTCTTTTTATTTTATTTTTATTTTATTTTATTTTATTTATTATAAATGTTCTGATAGTTATCAGCAGAACAATTTGAAAACCGTTGGGAGTGGAACGGTTTGTTGGCCAAGCTCTATCGATGGAATTACAGTAACACACTGGGCACATGACCCGAAATGTAACCTATAGAAGATCGATAGGCATGAAGCTTTACGACGGTGCTCGAGACTCTGGATCTTGGTCTCCGCCATATGTTGCTCACCTATAAGCCTGAAAGCTCTGCGTTCGATTGAGTCTAAGGCAGCGAGCTGGTGTTTGGCCGAGTCATCCCAAACATTATAGGGTATTGTGTTATTTTATCGAATCCTTCTGTAAAGCTGGATAGGGTTGCTAGTTCTGAAAATCAATGATTTTATGTGCTGCTAGTCTACCTAACGATGTAAATGCCATACGGGTCTATAATAAATTACCAATTTTTTTAAGGATTTGCCATTTACTATGTTTAAAAGCAAGCTGACGAAATGGCTAGCCGATCATTGTTTTTATGATATTAATGAATTTATGAACTTTTCCAATAATTTGTGACATGACATTTTGTATTTTAATGAACAATTTACAAAAAATCTTCACTTACAGTTGTAAGTGTATATATTTTATTAAAATCACACTGACATTTGCACCCCATCTAGATGGTAGAATATATAACGGACATAATTGTATTGTAACACCTCTTAGAAATAAGTTATCTACATAAGAGCATTTTTTTTAAATACTACTCAGTAAACAAGCGTACTGCCCACCTGTTGGTAAGCGGTTACCGTAGCCTATGGACGCCTGCGATAACCACACGCGCGTTGCAGATCCAAAAAAAAATTCCAAACACCCCTTTTGAAGAAACCCATACTCATTCTTAAAATAAACAAATAAACAAAGAAAAACTCTTACGTTCGTTTCTAACTGCTAATTCGCTAAAATGACAATATTTCTTCTAAAACTAGCGGCAACAGTTCATACTTGAATGAATTGGTTCGAGCCGGTTTGACACAGTACGTAATCCCCACTAGATAATTGCGGCGTAATACAGGCTTTGGGGGCGGATTAATTTTCCCCGCCCTAGTTCGCGCCGCCCGCCCAAAGCAAATTGATTCCTTTTGAAGCCATTTCTTTTGGTGGACACTATTGATAATTGATTTTGTATTTGTTTAGCCAATCGAGTTCTAACTGAATACTACCAATAATTCGTGCCAATGGTTCTGTTTTGGTCACCCTACCAGTTTAGCGGTGATCAGCTTGAGGCATGAACTAAATGAAGAATATTAAAATGTTTTTGTTTTTCTGGTTAGAACCTTTAAATCCAAATTAAAATATTTTAAAACTAGCTTTACAAACACACGTATTTTCTCCATTTTTTCCTTTTTAAAGGGTGGAGCAGAGCCCCAATAGGCTTGTTTTCACCGTGGTTCGTCCGATCGAGGAAAGTAGTGCCGTGCCATTGCTTGCGCCCATGAGTGACTCGACTAACGCTTTCTTCCAGTAATAGCATACTCTTAAATAAGTCAGGATAAATTATTGGCAATGAAAATAGCCCAAACAATCCGGGTCTAATCATCATCATTATCCGTAAGATGTCTACTGTTGGACGAGACCATGAAATGGAAAAAACGGCCAAGTGCGAGTTGGACTCGCGCACGAAGGGTTCCGTACTTACCATTATCTATAAAAATGACAAAAAACACGTTTGTATGGGAGCCCCCTTATATATATTTTATTCTGTTTTTTAGTATTTGTTCTTATAGCGGCAACAGAAATACATCATCTGTGAAAATTTCAACTGTCTAACTATCACGGTTCATGAGATACAACCTGGTGGCAGGCAGACAGACAGACAGACGGACAGCCGAGCCTTAGTAATAGGGATCGTTTTACCACTTGGGTAAGGAACCCTAAAAATGAAATAAAATGAAGTATATTTATTTGCATGTTATTTCATGTTATGTTGGCACTTACTAACATATTAAATAGTACTAAATAAACTACACATCCTTCCGTCCCCATCAATAAGCAATTCGCAACAGTTTACAATACAACACACCTCATCACAAAGGGTGACCTAACATATTTACGTGAGATTGTCACCCTCACCCTCTGCGGGGCAGATAGACCCCCAAATGTTCATCTAATTGGAGATCAAAGAGAGCGTGTGTGTACGAGGACGTGTGTGTGTGTGCTCCATAGAAGTGTCTGCGCTAGTTCTACTAGAAGCGGCACTAAAAAAAATGCCTTGTAGTTGCATGAACTTTTGCTGATTATCTCTAGCATCTTACTTTTGACTGCCTACCAAAGGCTTTTAAGTTGGTTTTCCTTTTTTCTTTGAATCAGCTTCCACTTGTTCTCGAAGCACCACACAGGCGTTCCCCACCTGTAGTAAGGATCATCAAAAAAAAAAACAGACCGTGTTTGTTGCCTGATTCTTCTAGGTCTGGTTCCGTTGGAAAAAGAGTAAATGTAAATTTATTTTTTAAGACGATTCAAAATGATCCTTGTGATTTCAATTAATAAAACACTTTTTTTTATTTTTTTTATTTTTACTTTTTGACTTTGACTTTTGACTTTGACATGGCTCAGCAATGTGGTGCCCTTATCTGCAAGATCATCGATGTTTAAGATGGTTACCATCTGAATACCATATAACTATCATGGTTATGCGCATACTTTTCTTTTCTTACGTTATACACTAGAAACGGGACATTTACCATGATTTTCTTAATTTTTAAATTCGAGTTTCTTCGTAATTGCTTTTTTTCTTTCTCAAATACAAATACAAATATATTTATTTTGCCAATGACACAAAAACTTACAACTAAAACATTATCCAATTAATTAAATTAGCAAAAATGGTCGTCACTCAGCGTATTCATATTCATATTCGTTATGTATTAGTATAAAATTGTATACTTAGAGATGCGGAAAAGCGAAAACGCCTATCACTAGTATTCCTTTATACTTAAAGGTGTTTTCAATTATAGTTTAAAATTAAGTATCTTTTATTACTGAATAAAAACATTTGTTTTTGTATTTTCGAGTTTTAATTGTACCCGATATTTTGGCAGTTGCATGCGCCATGATCACGGGAGAACTAACTAAAATCTTTACGAGTAGTTGTTATTGGCAGATATATCGATCTACCCTCTTACTCTCTCTTGGCGCATGCAACTGTGCCGAAATATCGGGAACAATCAAAACTCGAAAATCATGGTAAATATCCCGTTTCTAGTGAAAAGTAGCTGAATACCTTCGCTTCGCTACAGTGATTACTATATTCTGTGGCGCACTCTGCTCTTCAGTGTTCGAATAGCTATCAGAACTACACGACAAAACAAATGTCCTTGCTTACACATTGTAGGATGGAAACACGTGTAGAATGACTGCCAATTTTTCGGTATCAAAATCGGATACTTGACACCAACGAAAACGAGTCTATGACTTAGTTCGCAAGTGATCGATTGTGCTTGGTCTTAGGACAAAATGCAAATTTTGTAGATTGACCGCATCCCGCTTATTTAAATTTATGGATATTGATGGCATGATGATGGAAACTAATGACAACGGAACTCTTCGATGATTAGGTTCCAAATACTTATTAAAAAAATGGCTCTTATCTGGCTCAACGCATTAGTATTGCCATTCAGCGTGGCAATGCAGCCAGCATCTTAGGGACGCTTCCGCCTGGTAGTGATTTGGATCAGTTGAGCTACCTTTAGATCGCTTGCAGCGGTCTTCAGGTAGCACAACTGTTTCATATGTATTTTGTACATACCTTGTATTATTCTTTCTGTAAATAAATGTATTAAAAAAATGGTATAGTGAAAATAGTATTTTTCAACAAAAAAAACTCTTTGAGGTAGCGCCCAAATCGTAATATAGTCGCAATGTCAGCGCGGTATTGTCTCATTATTTGTTAATTCCTATATTGATGTAGAAGTTTTAGAGTTTTTTGTGATAGTTAATATCTTCAAATTTCTATACTCTGATAACAGCACCAATTTGTAGTCTGGCCGCTTCTAGCACAACATAACTCATAGACACCGCGTTCTAATGACCGACACATCCTTTTGTTTTTGACGAGCGCGATTACTTGCCCGGAATAATTCAATAGGGTGGTCATTATTCGGCAATGGACGAGCCTTATGTACTTTCCTAATGAATTCCTGTACATAAAGCTTATTTCCTGAGCCGATGTTTGCGTGTACAGAGAACTGATCTGACACGATGTTTCAAACCCAATGAATAATTTGCATGTCTCATAAACATACAAATATTATATATAAAGGAGTACTTATAAGACGAGCGTGAATGGGACAGTGGGAAGGGGAAGACCTCGGCGAAATTAAAAAAATTGTCTGCTCAAATTAGTACGCTGCCTTACAAACCTGCCCCTTTATTGCGTAATTCCAAACCTACTGTCAGAGTACTCAAATCGAACACCAGTGTTCATGCCAGACTACCATCTCGAGGAATTGCCGAAGGATTTTTTCGATGTCCAGTGACGTCAGACTGAGCTTTGGTTTTGGTACGAATGACACTAATCACTGGGCTTGAAACTGGCTCATAGTGGGACGTCACAAATTTGCCGCTGTAAAGTAGTTGCACAATACGAAACTGACAGAAAAGTGTCCAGACTGGGCTATAAATGTAAAATTTGAAGTTTTACCGATGTTCAGTGGAGTTCAATGTAATTGCGCAATTACCCCACTGGTCTAAAACTCAATTTATTCGCATTCGATCCATTAGTGCAAGAAACCCGTGCTAAGGGCATACACAGTTGGTCCGTTTCTGATCAATCAATCTTTGGAACATGTCGATAGGTCAAATGAATAGTAATTTCTAAGTAAACACCATCGAATGGGAATCATTTAGCGGCTCTCGGCGCGATGCTATCAAAGACTCCGATAAAGAACGGCTTTATACGGAAAATAGACAAGAAGAATTTGTATGTCCAATTAACACTTGGTCTATTAGGTGTCTACATGTATAAAAGCTAATTAAATAAAAGGAAACTTACCGATTTTAAGTAATCAGTAAAAGACTGATATTCGTTGGGGAATAAGGATTCTCGAGTGGCGACTACAAAACGGACGTAAAAAAGGAATTCTCATTTTTCATTGTTAAAATAAATAAATAAATAATGCTGGACAGTTCACACAACATTATCTAGCACCAAGCTAAGCCAGAGCTTGTGTTATGGGTACTAGAATAACTGATATACTTAATATAATACATTACATAGATAGATATTTTTATTATGCATAGAAAACACCCAGAACACCCTGAACAAATATCTGCAGAACGCACAAATTATTTGTTCCGATGCGGGAATCGAACCCGCAACCTCCTGCGTCGCAGGCGAACCATCGCCAGCCGCGCCACAGAGGTCGTCATTGTTATTTATTCATTGTATTTATTTCTTTTTTTTGTTTTCTTTTGTGATTTTCTGTCAGTTTTTATTTCACAAGCGCTATCACGATGTCACTTTCTAACTTACCTGAAATTAATGACATAGATAGTGAAAGAATGTTGCGAACTCTTCGCTCCTTCAATCATTTTCTGTCTTATTGCTTACCAATAATATAACATAACACCCAACAGTCACACATAGTACTGACCCCACATTAAGATTCCCTGTGTCGTGGGTATCAAAAAATACGAGTACCATGGTACCATAACAACCAGACCCGGAACAAATATTTGCAGATCGTACAAACATTTGTCCCGCAGCGGGAATCGAACTTTCGCATCTCAGCCGGCTACTCACCCGACGCGCTACAGAGGTCGTCAATAGATGGTAGAGACTAAACCCATTGTCCGTTCAACGGTTCACGGCTCGTTCGACAAATATATTTCAGGCTTGGTTCTTTACTGTGAAATCTTTCCCCATTAGCTAAACGGCAGTACACTCAAGATTTCGTCACTTCGCTTCGTATCAATCAGGCTTTGTTTTGCGGCCAACGCACTCAGGGCACTTCGTTTCAAGCGACGAGCTCTAGCGTTTCGTCATTGTGACGTCACGTGACAAACTGACGTGTTTTGTTTACTTACAGTTTAAAATAAGGCTGTGAAATACGTCATTGTAACTGAAGACGTCTTCGTTCTTTGTGACGTAAGCTTGATAAGGTTCAAAGGTTCAAAAATTAAGATTATTTTTCTATTAATTTTCTTTTGAACGCTTGCGTGTTGAAATACATCAACTCGTCGTATTTATTAATAGTACAGGCAAATTAGCAAAAAGTGTGGACCTAAGACGAGTTGTCGTGGATTCTTCTGGAATCGTTAGATGACACGAATAGAAGCTTATCCCAGGTTTGCACCGTTTCTGGCGCATACGGAAGGCTTTTAAATATTACGTACAAACTTTGAAAAATTTAAAATTTTCAATAAACAAAAAAGTGTTAGGTGCGAGTTCAATTACTTATAGAGACTGTCTTAGTGCGTTATGGATTTTAATTAAAACGTTGTGCATAGTGGGAAACAATGTGTTCTTTTTTTTTAGTTTGCGGCTCGGGGGAAATTTATGTACTCGGTGCAAACTTCAATACGCAATAAGGACTCGACTTTAATACGCAGTAGGTATCCTTACATATATAATTAAAACATTGATTGTTTGTCTGTAATGCCGAAATGGTTAGGCCGGTGTTAGTTATTGTACTAAAAGATAGCAAACTTTTTATCCCGAAACTCTTCGGTGCCTTCGGGGAATAACGCGGACCTGACTGAGAGGGTTGATCTGAAACTCGTCTTAACACATAACACCACAAAAAATAAATTGCCTTGATTATGAGGCTTTTTTCTACCAACTTGTTGAGGTTTATTTTATTAATACTTTAATAACCTTCCTTTGCTTGAAAAAGTATTTTTGTTCGGCGTTTGGCAAAGCGATTTACTTACCTATAATGTCTGCGGAGTTTTATGTGGTGTTGTTGCTTCTGTATTATTGTAGTGTGTAGCGAGTCAACTTTTCAACAAAACTTTATTTAACTTGACCTGTTACTATAGCACTACCACCCACTCTACATTACACAAAGGTTAGCTGAAAGAAAATGCTAATTAGCATTAAGTTTGCCTATGTACTGCTTTTTGTCTGTGCAATAAATAATTTTCTATCTATCTATGTTAGTTAGAAGGTATGCTAGTGTGGGACAAATCTTGAAACAGTTAACTTCCACCGATTGAGATGAAATTTTGCATACCTTTCAAGGTCCGATGACAATACAATATTATGTTGACAGCGAGCTGATCTGATGATGGAGACGAAAGGTGGACAGCGGAACTCCTCGATGGATAATAGTAGACTGGCCGAGTTTTGGTAACTTTTTTTTACAATTAGTTTATTCAATCGCTCATCTCTTAAGACTCGCAGCCACGGGTTTGTTTACCACATCGTGGCTCCGGTTAAAACTGTTACGAACCTCAATCGAAGAACGACACCTGCCAATGTCCATTGACTGCGCACTTCATTACACGTAGTTTTTTTTTTATACAACTGGGTATGACAGGTCCTGCAGATAGCCCACCTGATGTTAAGCGGTAACCTCTGCCTTTCACAATGCATTACCTCATAGGTCACGTCCACCTAGGACGCGCCCTGTGTGGCATTGCACTGCGCCCGCCACCCTGAGACATAAAGATGAAAAGTCCCTTCAAACCGGAACACAGCGATGCGAGCATTACTGCTTTGCGGCAGAAATAGGTATGGAGGTAGATACTTCCCCAGAAGAACTCATTCACAAAAAAAGCTCTACTACTACTAAACTGTATAGCAGCACAATTAAGTGCTTTAGCAGCTTGGTCATATAAAAGCTCTTGAGTTTATTGCTACAAGCGTGAATTAAAGCCACAACCAATTACACCAAATTTATACAACGTGATTTTAAATCGTTGGTAATGAAATATCATTTTTACGTTCACACGTATGAAACATACAATTTTCAATCTTCATGTGTTTGTAATAAGGAATTGATTGTTTTATTGCGTTCTGGATTGAATAGGGCTAGTTTATTCGATTGGTGAGAGAGCTAAGCGTTTTGCGATGGATTTTTAATGTAAGTGTTGGTTTTACTTATAAAAGAAACATTTTAGTTTTAGCGAAGTTTGTAAAACAATATTGTATTACAGTCCTTGTAAATAATACGACTGCCAACATGGACGCCTGCAATACCCAGATGCATAACACGCGCGATGCCGACCGTCAAATTCAAATTTTATGTTTTTTTTTCTAATCACAGCTCGTACACATTTGTGGTAGCGAAACCTAATTTTGCGGAAATTGGGAGACCTAACTCGCGTATTTTGATTGAAAGTGTCTCATAAATATTATTAGTGTTAGTTCTCCTAATATTCGCAAAATCCGGTTTCGCTGTCTCAAGATGTGTTGAAGAGCCGTGATGTGCAAAAAACACGATAAAATTTGAATTTCGCGCAAGGATCCCTCAATCCAGACGTACGAAATAACTTGAATAGGTATCTAAAATGAGTGGAGGAGGTCGTAGTTTCCGTTTTTTATAAGCTTTATAATGTCCGAGTGGAATATGTTTGTCCGGGTGGAATATTGCAACTGAATTTTAAAGCAGTTATCCTCGACCGATTGAGCTGAAATTTGGCATACCTGTCAAGTTTCGATAACAATACAATATGATGGTGACAGCGAGCTGGTCTGATGATGGAGACGGAAGGTGGACAACGGAACTCCTCGATAATACACGGCCCATTTTGATCAGCAGACGGTTACGATCACAAATTTTATAAAAGCTATTTAAAAATATATTTTTCACAAAAATCTTATTTAATTGTAAAGCATCTATTTATTTCAAAAACAATCAAAATAATTCAGCCTAGAAGTGCGGTGAGGTGAGTATGGAGCCTTAGTATTTAATGGTAGAGCATTACATACTTTGTCACTTATCAATATTAAATTTATTGCAAACGGAAAACCAGTCAATAATGGAGTTTTCGCGATATGCACTATAGCTTAGAAATAGGTCGACTTATCGAACTAATGTGATGTTCATACACGACTTAAGACACAGAAGATATATCAGTTGCTTACCTACATAGTTTCACTTCTAGACAGAGGATACCTACGAAAGAAGCGCGTTACAGATTCCGT
The DNA here is from genome assembly GCA_932527175.1 of Operophtera brumata. Classification (NCBI taxonomy): domain Eukaryota; kingdom Metazoa; phylum Arthropoda; class Insecta; order Lepidoptera; family Geometridae; genus Operophtera; species Operophtera brumata. Next base: position 24,117,589 of record OW052225.1, read on the forward strand.
TACGAGTTGATGTGCTATGACCTTTATTGACCGAGCGAGCGAAGACCTCGCAACAACTGGCTAAATGAAAAAGCGGTTCTTCCCGCCATTTTCGAAAAGAGACTTCATTTACTTTTATTTTATATTATTTCCCTTTTTTTTTTGTTATTTTGTGTGGTTTTGGTGGCACATAAACCAATGTAGCTCATCTATAGAGCACAAGTGTAGTGAAATAAGGATTAAGGAGTGGAATACACTGCCGTTGTCTGTCTTTCCTGGAAACTATAATCTGGGTCTCTTCAAGGCTAGAGTGAATAGGTGACATCTAGACCTTTGTGCTCCATCTTCGGCCACATCGTCACTTACCAACTGGTGAGATCGTGGTCAAACAAAGGTCTATCAATGTTAGAAAAAAAACAGTTTCCATAGAAGTCTGCTTATTTAACATTGGTATTGGTAAACTGAGTACCATTTAGAGGGAATTTGCACTAAACACACTTTAGCGGGGGAAATCTATAAACCAGTGACATTTGCGAAAATTCTCTATTCGTCCAATTTCTATAGCGCGGGAACCTTCTACGAATAGTAATCGCGTGCTAAAATCTTGCGCTGTTATTGGTTAATCGATTTCGCGGCAAAATTGCGGCCGGCGACTCTTAGATGTGAGCGGGACTGAGCTATACAGCAGGTAAGAGGTATACTATACGTTCGGCTACTGTCGGATATCAGTCTGCGCTCTTCTGCGCAAACGAAAACAGTCGATCGGACTTATATTTTGGGTAAAACTGTACCAAGTTGCATCGCTTTGTCAGCGTGATAAATCCCTACGATTTGTAGATATTAAGAGTGACGCAGGCTTGCAAAGGTGCGTCATTTTGACGGCCCATAAGTAATGGGAAAGGCAACATTGTAGTTTTATTTGAAATTGCAGGAAACGACATCCGTGTTATGCGCAGTTGCCATATTGAGGTTAAATGAATTGTCGAAGTCTGTCTGAAATCAATTACCTAAGTCGTTTTAGTCTTTATTTTATTCTTAGGTCACATTTTACGATCAATACTTTGTTTTTCTAAGTACTTTCAGGCTAGTATTTTTGTATCTGTGCTTCAGGTAAGTACTTATTCAAAACGCAAACCGCTCACTTTCACGTACGAGTCATGTAAAAAGAACGCTGGAACGTAATGTATGAAGAAGTATGACCGCCAGCGTTCTTTTTACATGACGCGCATTATACCGACTTATGCGGGCCACTTAACGTATACAAAATTTAACCATTTTGACATGGAATCCATAGGAATCCAACCATATGTATCAAATGTACAAGGGAGGAGACCGGTGTTTATTCTCAGGTAAAAAAAAAAACTTAGCCTAAATTATCCTCTATTCCACATTAATTACCTAGAACTGAAAGCGTTAGCCGAGTCAGTCGTGGGATGCAATGGCGGCGATGAGCTCATCATTTGTCCCGTCTTTATTCCACGATGGTGCAACCCACTTTGAAAAGATGCCTATTGAGGCTTCGCCTACCCCTTCGGGGAAAAAGGCGTGCATCTATGTATGTATAAAATTCACTGACACACTGACATCACACAAACTTATAAAACTACTTGCTTATTTACAAGTATTAAGCAATAATTGCGAAAAAAATATTATGATTAACTAATTAATTTTATAAAAATTAATAAACCCTCAACTCAATGAAACGGCTGAACCGATTTTGATCAAACACTAAGAACACTCCCGACTAATACACCTTTCTAACAAAAAAAACGAAATCAAAATCGGTTCATCCGTTTGGGAGCTACGATGCCACAGACATACACACACACACAGACACGCACAGGCACACACACAGGAAAACACACAGACACACAAACAGACACACACACAGACACATCAAACTTAAAACACCTCGTCGTTTTTGCGTCGGGGGTTAAAAACAACTTACATTATAGACGCCGGCAAAGAAAGACACTGCCAGCCGTAATTCCCCACTCATACATCAAAATAAATAAATTCCGGAGTAATTCCACCCATAGAACATCAAGCGCAATAAGTGTAAATCTTGGCATTTCCATAAACGATGTTACTATTACTGTTGTTATCACAGATTAAATAACAGTAGTTCAGTACGCAGTATCACTAGAACCAAAGTAATAATCTGTATAAGATCTCGAGCGACCTATATATTGATGGACATACATCAAAACATGCGTTACCATTTGGCAGTGGTATTAGACGATGAGGGGGCTTATGCCCTTTGCACTAAACATAAGTCAGGCTTGTCCTAATTAAGATACACCTAAGCCTAAGAACAGCCTAGCCTAAGTAGACTAAGGAATGGCTTAGGGTTAGTGCAAGCAAATTTATCGTAAGGAGTAGTTTAAACAAGCTAGGAATATGTATAGTGCGAACATGTGCTAGTACGAGAACTTTATAGTATTAGAAGTTTCGTTTCCTTCAATACCTATTTTTACAGACAGTGTCCTTAGTTTTTTCCCCGTTTCCGCTAGGGACGCTGCAAGTAAATGTATGCGCGGAAACGAAACTTCATATACTTTCGAAAACTATCCTAACTCGTACTAAGCCACCAGAACTGTTGTAGCATGCTTATTTTGCTAGCTTCCATCGCCATCCCTACAAATATGTAAAAATGAAATTAATCATGGCACACAGATATGTTAAAACCTAAATTTAAACCTGGCATACTTTTTTGTCCCAATCATTCAGACAAACTAACATTCTAAAATGAACATACGTTTTTCGTGATTTTCGCTCAATTGAAATAATCCACGTTCTAAGGTTCTAAAATAGTAGATAAATATTTCTCTCCTCCTGAACTTTAATGAGTAGATGCCCAAAATTTGGCTGTGGCCAGCATTTAACCTAAAGGCTTTATTTAAAGTGACATAAGCGTACGAGTGAGTGCATTACAAGGTTTGTATATAAATCCATCCTTAACATTACTAGTTTAAATTATTGGAGGCGATTTGAAATTGTCTTGCGGCGGCGCGCGTGGTACAACCATTGCAAGCTAACAACAAGCAACTAGTATCTCAAAACTGCAGACTCGGCGCACGCACACATGCACACTCACACCACAACAGCTTGTAAATTCATCTTCCTTCACCGTGTAAGCACGATTGACATTAGTTTTCACAAGACAGTCCTTAAAGTTCAATAGACCTCTCTCTGGGATTCAATGTGCCATTTTTGAAAGAAACGTAATTTTTATTTAATTACATTTTAATGTGTGGCATTTTAACCAGTGCAACTTGGATAAATAGCACATATTGTGTGATGTAGTTAAATTTAAGTGTATTGCGTGTATTTTCGAAATGGTGTATTTTTCCCTGTAAAAACTCTGCTTTTCTGCCACTATCTAAACTAGATAATGTCTTGACATTATCTCTTGTCGAATTGACTATAAAAATATAATTAATTTTAACACTTGACATTGGCGAAATTGTTAGGAGCACTCCTCAAAAGCCATTATATGAAGAAGAAGAAGACCTCTCTTTGAAAGCCCATTTCTCATAAGAAATAGACTTGCAATATTAGTGAAAAAACACCTAAGTTTCTTCCTACCTCAAATTTCACCAAAATTCATGAAATCGTGTACTTTGTGTTCGAAATTAGAAGAACGAATACGAATTTCAATCTTTCTGTTCGATGTCATGCTACTGATTACGAGTTTACTGTGGCTAAAGGCTCGTGCAGATTGGAGCTAAGAGAAAGGGTTCAACGTATAATATTTCTCCAGTTGATTCGTGTAGTATTTATTGAGCATATTGACTTGCAAATCCGCGTCAAACCACACGCGTGAGACGATAATGCTGTAAATTGTGAACGCTCCTTTATTAAAATATTCGCCGACGACACCTCTATATGAAAACTCGTAAATCAAAAACTAGACAATTTGCTTTCAAGTACTTAAAGGGTACAGTTACATACATACAAAGACACACGCCACTTTCCCCGAACGGGTAGGCAGAGCCTCAATGGGCCTCTTTTCACAGTGGGTTGCACCATCGTGGAATATAGACGTGAAAAGTGGTGAGCTCGCTATTAATCCACTGTTTTCTTTAACCAAATATGATTTGCCGCAAATAATGACCAATATAAAAGCCAACAACAGTCATTTCAGTGTAAAATTATACTCTGTTCGCCCATATTTGGTAAAATACATTAGTATCTAAAAGCAACCAAAAATAAGATTAAAATAAGATTTTGAATTGCGTTTTTACAAATAACAAAAACTGCCACTCTTTCAACCACATACTTAATTTACAAATATTGTAATACTGTAATAAAATGCCTTCAAATTGATCTAAGCGCGGAACACAATAGTCTATCAGACTTCGCCCACATCTGTGTCAAAAACCGTTTTCTATGCAAACGCCTTGTCCTATTTATCCACGATTCAATATTGACATTTGATTTATTTCATTCGTGATACATCATAGTATTAAGCATAGAGGTAACATTTGCTACAGAGCGTCTATAAAAGCAAGAAAAGGTACAAAACAGCAGCCACTCTTTAAGGTGGTCGCTTTCGCTTGTGGCGCGAAATTCAATGCTAATAAAATGCCTTCAAATGCTGTTTTCTTCAACCAAATATGATTTGCCGCAAATAATAACCAATATAAATGACAACAACAGTAATTTCAGTGTGAAATTATACTCTGTTCGCCCATATTTGATACATTACATTAGTATGGAAAAACCACCTTAAAATAAGATTTGAATTGCGTTTTTTACTAATAACAAAAACGGCCACTCCATCAACCACATACTTAATTTACAAATATTGTAATACTGTAATAAAATGCCTTCAAATTGATCTAAGCGTGGAACACAATAGTCTATCAGACTTCGCCCACATCTGTGTCAAAAACCGTTTTCTATGCAAACGCCTTGTCCTATTTATCCGCGATTCAATATTGACATTTGATTTATTTCATTCGTGATACATAGTCTGATGAATTAAGCATAGAGGTAACATTTGCTATAGAGCGCCTATAAAAGCAAGAAAAGGTACAAAACAGCAGCCACTCTTTAAGGTGGTCGCTTTCGCTTTTGGCGCGAAATTCAATTTTTTTTCGTGTTTTTTGCTCATCACAGCTCATCAACACTTCTTCAGATAGCGAAAACTATGTTGCCGGTAATTATATGACCTAACACACAAGTTTCAATTTATAGTATCACATAAATATCATTGGTTTGGCTATGAATGTGCTTGAAACAAAAAAAACACTGTAAATACCGTTGAAGCACAATCGTAACTAAACTAATGGTATTTATATAATACTATAAATTAAAACTTGTGTGTTAGGTCATATAATTACCGGCAACATAGTTTTCGCTATCTGAAGAAGTGTCGATGAGCCAACCACCTTAAAATTCTTATCCTTGTCTTCTCTTTCGTGTTCAGTGATCACAGGGTGTCTCAGATATCGATTTTGAAAGCAATTGGTGAAGGAGTGGTTTTCACGGCCGTCTCTAAACATGATTTCAGTGTTGAAAATAGATGGCGCTGTGGATAAAATGACAGAAGAAAGTTTAACTTTGTGACATAGTGACTTTGACAAACAATAAAAATAAACCAACTAAGAATTTTTGACAGAGGATTTTGAGTCAGCGCCTTCTATGAGCCAGTTAGAACTAAAGTTCAATCAAAAGTCAAGTTTCAAAAGTTATATCAGTTAGAACTACTTTTTTACTTTGAAATATAAAATGAAAAGCCCACATTAGCTAAAAATTTCAAAATGGCGGCCTTCTTTTTGACAAATCGACGAGGATATCGGCACTTTATAGAGACTTATACGTCAGGGTGACCAAGGAGGCTCCTCTTCAAGGCGTATCTTCATCGTTCTTGAACGACGACCTCCGTGGCGAAGAGTTGCGGGCACAATTCCCGCTGCAGGACAAATTTTTGCATATGCAAATCAAGGTTGTCTGGAAGAGATCGCTCTCAGCGATAAGACTGCCCATTGCACTACCATACTTATTTTTCTGATTGTTTTTAATGTGTTATTTTTTATGTGGTGTGCAATAAAGTGTTAACTATCTATCTATCTCTATCTATTTGTTCCGGGTCTGTGTTGTGACACAGGGAATCTTAGTATGGGCACAGAATAAATAATAGTACAAGTATGGGATCAGGACAATAAAATTACAATTACAATTCACTGTAGGATGTGGCTGTTGGTTGCTGAGTACATGTTATGTTATGTAGGTACTGTGAGCCGATTATCGTCACCGATTTTGACAGCTACTTTGCAAGTTCATAGGCGAGCTCCAGTTACGGCTCTACTGTTTATTATTTTTACTCTGCGGTATTTAACCTTGCGTTCTCCAATAGACTTCTTTGGTCAACAGAAATAAATAAAATACAATTTTATAGCAATAGTAAATACACAATTGTATTGAATATTGAATCACTTTAAGGTCACATCGATAAAGCTGAATGCTGTATAAAGCAAGTAATTCGATGTCATCGCAAGTAAAGTCATCGTTTTCGTGATACTTGTGTCGAGACGTGGCTTCGCACGCTTTGTAACGGAATAAAAATTTGCCTATTTCTCAACCCCGATCTGTGTACTGAATTTTATTAAAATCGGTTTAAACAGCACAGCTTGATTGATTAAGATGGTATTAGCTTTCGCCTGTGGCGCGAAATTCAAATTTTTTCGTGTTTTTTGCTCATCACAGCTCATCTACACTTCTTCAGATAGCGAAAACTATGTCCAAAGTAATTTTTTACTAACGTCCTTGCCTAACACACAAGTTTTAATTTATAGTATCACATAAATATCATTAGTTTAGCAACGATTGTGCTTCAATGATATTTACAGTGTTTTTTTTGTTTTCTTCCTCTTAATATTAGTATAATTAAGACATAAACACACATACAAACATACATAATTTTATGTTGCCTTTGATAGAATATAGAAAGAGATAAAGTCACTGTAGGTGTCGTAAATTTTGAATTAATATTAGATATACAATGAATACACATCAAATAAACCTATTCATAAACCGTCAGTAAATTGTAGATTATAGACGTTCAATACTTTAAATCAATTAATACTCAGACCACCTATTAAGTTAGATGGTGTTTGAGTTGTTGAGAGGCCAGGTCAAGAGTAGGTACCGCCGACGAGCATGTACAACATACATAAATACATGCGTGGAAACAGAATAATAATTAATTATTTTTATACTATTCACTAGAAACGGGATGATGATTTTTGAGTTTTGATTTTTGTCAAACGAGGGTCTGTAATAGTTTAACAAAAAACCCTCTGCGCAACATATTCGCGCATCGTATACTGAACTGGAGTGAACTCCGATCGTGCGTCAGAGCTGACACTCACCGTTTTGTCGTTTCCATATCGTGGGTGATAATTACTAGTCGGAGGACTAATAAAAAAGATTTAGTAAAGAAAAAAGTTATGCCACAATTTTAACAACAAACTATGGATATGCATCCACATTTATTCATTGATAAAAAATAAGTAAGTATGTGGGAAACGAGTTCATCTCTTTGTCAATAAGCCAGGGCGCGATATTTCACAATATTTATTTATTTATTCAACCGGAAGGGGAGAGTCAGTAATTGGCACACCACAATGGAGATTAAGAGGCTTACAGACCAGGTTTTGTGATTCAAATATTGCCGGCCCGGTGGGCGACAATGCTGACCCGGTTATGATAATTCTGTATAATAATTTGTCGCGTTCACATCAAGTGGACATTGAACGGTTAATAATAGTTTACAATGTGATAGTGATTTAAATATTTACGGTGGAGTTTATAGACTATGCAAATTACAATGATTTAACTCAAATGGTGCAATGTATGAGAATTTAACTCATAACATGTCCGTATAAAATAAAAGAGCTTGTTAGTGGTTAGTGAGTTTTTGAAGTATTCAAACTTCGAACAGTTTTTCAGAGCGCTGCGCGCTGTCTTGAATAAGTCCGCATAGTTTTTTTTAGTGGCTTCTGAGGTTTAGCCAATGTCAAGGATGTCAAGAAATAATAAATTCAAGTCTCCAAGAGTCTCCGTCAAGTCATATAACGAGTGTTCTAGGCGGTTCTAGGGTTTTGAATCTGACATTTTTGAAAGAAACATCGTCATTTTTATTTTATTACTTATATTTTTTAGTGTTTTTCGAGTTATTTCGAGTAATTTTAGTGGCATTTTAACCGGTGTAACTTGGATAAATGGCACATTTTTTTTTTATATACTACTGAATGACGGAACTATCAGATGGCCCACCTGATGATAAGCGGTAACCTCTGCCTATGAACAGTGCATTACCTCATAGGTCACGTCCACCTAGGGCGCACCCTATGTGGCATTGCCCTGCGCCCACCACCCTGAGACATAAAGATGAAAAGACTCATGTGCCTGTAATTTCACCGGCACCCTTACCCTTCAAACCGGAACACAGCAATGCGAGCACTACTGCTTTGCGGCAGAAATAGGTATGGTGGTAGTACTTCCCCGGACGAACTCTTTCACAAAAAAGTTCTACTACTACTAAAATACTACATGTGTGATATAGAGAAATTTAAGTGTATTGCGTGTCTTTAGGAAATGGTGGATTTTTCCCCAAAAAAACTCAGTTTTTCTGCCACTATTTAAACTGGGTTATGACTTGACGGAGACTCTTGACGACTTGACTATAAAAAAATATTATTATATCACTTGACATTGGCTAAATTGTTGCAAATAACGCACAGAAGCCATTACCTAAGATAAGAATAAGAAGTCATATAACACAGGGAAAAATGGTTGCAAAATAACGAAGATTTTGTACGACAAAATCCACCATTCTAGACACGGAATATGCTTCTATCTTTCTACATCTATGCATAAGTGCTCTTGAAATACGTTACACTTACACCGGTTAAAATACCACCAAATAACAGGATATAACTTTAAAAAACACCATAAAAGTTAGATAAAAAGGAAGACGTTTCTTTCAAAAATGGCGGATAGAAGTCTCTTTTTTTTTCTTTATTAGTGGCGTCGCACTGATTGCTCATTTGCCATTTTCAAGTATATTTATTGTATTTCAATATAATTTGCAACGTTACAATCCTTCCATCTTCCTGGGGTTATGTTATTGTCGCTCACTATAAGGGCGAAGTTTCACTGGAAAGTTTAGCGTAAAGCTTCAAAAAGTTGCATAAGTACATTTTAACATCTTTAAATACTGTCTTGTTTTTATTATAATTTCCATGGTAGAGTTTTACATCACTTTTCATGTTATACCTTATGATAAAACTCTTTTCGCCATTTTCGAATAGAAATGTCGTCTACTTTTATTATATTTCAATACCTAGTTTTTTTTTGAGACATTGTGTGTAATTTTGGTGGCATTTTCACCAATGTGGCTCGTCTATAGAGCAAAAGTGTAGTGAAATGAAATAGAAGCGTGCGTGACTTTTCAAATTGGTGGAAATTGTCTACCAAATTTCTTGTAAAACGGCCACCGTTTTACTAAAACATGAATTAACTGTGACTTGGAAGAATTGTAACGTTGCAAAACTTGCAAATTATATTGAAAATACTAAATATTTAAATATTTTACTTGAAAATGGCAAATGTACAAACCTTGCGATGCTTATTATAAAGAAAAAAAAAACATAACCTTTCTGCTGGCTTATAATCGCGCTAAATGCGCTAATATAGCATTCTGTCTGGACTTCTACCACAGAGTAACTCATAGCTACTATGACATCTCTACATTAATCCATAGAACCAGTAATAGTTAGTATGTACTCCCTACATCAATCTTCAGCGCTGTCGGTCTCGCCTCAACCCCTTCGATTAATCAAGTGTTTTCGATTAGCAGGATAGAGCAAAAAATAAGTTGCAATTATGAAATAGCTTTAACTCACTACTTTTAATATGACTAATGCTAAATAAATAAAAAAGTTGATTTGAGCGGTATTTTTATAACCAAAATATATTTTATATAGCATGTACTTCTAGCCTGAAGTGGAACTGAGCTAGACATGGCTGCCATAATATGTCAAGTGACTGGTGGGCAAAGACACAGTGGATCCCATCCGACGCATAATGCGGTGACGTGGTAGGCCCAGGAGATAACGGCTAAGACGAGTGTGACGCAAGCCTATTGAAGCTTTAAATCGTGAAGAGTGTGAGGGAAAGAGGGCTTTTGCCCAGAGTGGGACAGTCCGGCTGACTAATAAAATATACTAGTAGTTCGCCCCGAACTTAAAACTTTAACGATTAAGCTCATACAAACTTGCCAATTGTATTGATATCATCAACCTATTTAATCAATTGTATTACATGGTGATTGGATCAATGATACCAAAGTTATCCTCGATCTTTTGGGAGAAGTTCGGGGAAAAATATTTTACTCTTTTATGATTTGAAACTACCCGTGCGAAGCCAGGACGAGTCGCTAGTATTTCATAAATTAAATTGACTCCTGTTCCAACTCGAATAAACCTAGAAGAATGAGGCAAAAAACACGGCGCCTGCTTTATTTGATGATCCTTCACTACTACGTGGGAAACGCGCCGGTGTGATGCCTCGAGAACAAGAGTATCAAAGGCCGACAGACTAACGGTATGGTTACGCAACGAAAAATGCAACAATTTTCGCACCCTGACCCCGTTGCTATCACTTAATGCTGTACACGTTATAAGACGGAAACAGGAAGTGTCAAATGGCGTTTCGTTGTCTCTCCACGGCCCAGTTCTCCGTAGCGCTAAGTGCCTTGTTGTAATTGTCCGAATGCAAATAGACGTATTCAAGCCGTATGTTTGATCGCGAGGCGCCGCGCGATGTTTTCACGGCTTTAGCAGCTTTGGGACGGTTTTGTCGCTGGTGTAAACCGGCTTAGTACTTGTATAACGGGCTTTTCTGTTTGTGATGTCAGTATCACGCTTTTGCATTAGGTTTTCGATATACATCATTGGTTGCTTCAAAACGTTATCCAATCCAACCCGGTCAAGGTTTACCTATTATCAATAAACCTTGTCCGGGTCGAATTGGACTAATGGCAGGTATAAGAACAGAACTACTTTTTTGAAATTTAATCACCTCCTTCGTCTATTAAAAAATGAATTAGATATCGAATTGTCTTTTTCCACATTTGGTTTCTGGAAAATATATCGAAAACAACTATTATAACATTATAAAAAAACTATGATCAATTGTTTATTTTATAAATTGTATGATCTGGAGATTTCTTAACTATGTCCTCTAAATCTGTTTACGTAAGACTGGACCCAAAACTTAACTTTCATCTGTCATTGCTGTTCCTGCGTTCGATCGTCGTATAGTAGGTAGTAGTAGAGCTTTTTTGTGAAAAAGTTCGTCCGGGGAAGTACTGTCACCATACCTATTTCTGGGCAAAGCAGTAGTGCTTGCATTGCTGTGTTCCGGTTTGAAAGGTATGGTTGCCGGCACATGAGACTTTTCATCTTTATGTCTCAGAGTGGCGGGCGCAGTGCAATGCAATAGGGTGCGTCCTAGGGGGACGTGAGCATTACCTATGAGGTAATGCATTGTTAAAGGCAGAGGTTACCGCAAAACATCAAGTGGGCCATCTGATTTTTCCATCACTCACGAAGTTAAAAAAAAACATTTATTTTTTCTTGGTCATCTTGGGTTCCGGTCGAGGTGTGGTGGCCTTGAGACAGATGGTAAAAGAACCAGTGTGCTGTAACGACTCTACGGAGGCCTCTTCCTGCGATAACCCCTGTATAGTTAGTCATTACGTTACCTAATACATTAATGTCCCCATTGTAACACAGTAGGTATCTCCTTATCAGTAATTGAAAATGCGTACCCACTGCTACCCAATCAAGCGTTTACCATTATCGCTCCAGTTCGTACTACTTTATCGCTGTTTTAAATTGCACAGCGCATTTAAATGGCGGATATGTCATTATTATTTCAACGGCACGCCTCTCACAGCGGGGAGTCTAGTTTGATGGCTGTTTTAAACTCTATTCCTTTTGATATAAGGGTCTATTCAAATATGACCCCTTATCAAATTGTAGGTCTTTGTTTATTCATATTGAATATTGCGAAAGGTAGCGGTGTTGTTATTGGAGTTTATTCCTGGAATCGATTTTTATATAAGGTCCACGGTATGCAAATAGATGGGGAGTAAAAGATGGGGTGGAACATTGCACTGCGCCCGCCACCCTGATACGTAAAGATAAAAAAATCTACAAACTAAATATATCGTCTGTATTTCCTGAAAACTTAATCTGGGTATCAAGAGTGGCTTTCTAGACCTTCGTGTTCATCATCGGCCTCATCGTCACTTACCAACTGGTGAGATCTTGGTCAAAAGAAGGCCTATCAAAGAAAAAAATACCGGCTTAGTGCGAGTCGGACTCGCGCACAAAGGGTTCCGTACATTTATCTATAAAAACGGCAAAAAAAACACTTGCTGTATGGGAGCCCCCTTAAATATTTATTTTATTCTGTTTTTTAGTATTTGTTGTTATAATAGCAGCAACAGAAATACATCATCTATGAAAATTTCAACTGTCTAACTATCACGGTTCATGAGATACAGCCTGGTGACAAACGGACAGATGGACGGACAGCGGAGTCTTAGTAATAGGGTCCTGTTTTACCCTTTTGGTAAGGATCCCTAAAACTGGTGTAGATATATTTAAAACACTATCGAGGTTGATTCCTACCACAATGACAATAATCAACTTATGAATATTCGTAGGAAGACAGACGGACGGACAGCGGAGTCTTAGTAATAGGGTCCTGTATTACCCATTGGGTACGGAACCCAAAAAATGATGTAGGTATATTTAAAAAAACTATCGAGGTTGCAGGCTTATTATGGAATGTGTTATAACTGGAGCTGAGCGTTAACGTAAGCGTTAGCTGAGTCAGTCGTGGGAAGCAATGGCGGCGATGAGCTCACCACTTGTCTCGTCTATATTCCACGATGGTGCAACCCACTGTGAAAAGAGGCCCATTGAGGCGAGTAGTTCCTGTTTGATCCATAGGGAGTATTGAGGCTCTGCCTACTCCCTTCGGGGAAAAAGGCGTGTGTCTATGTAAGTATGTATGTATCGAGGTTGATTCCTAACGCAATGACAATAATCAACTTATGAATATTCGTAGGAAGTCGAGTGAAGCGATGCGTTGTACCACGTGCGCCGGACATGCGGGCTTACATAGCAAATGCATTACCTTGTACACTTCTTATTCATGATTGAGGAGAAATAGCTTTCTCACGTTTAATTATGGAAGGACTGGAATACACCAGCTTAGGGCCGACGTAGAAAATGCTGTTATTGGGCCCAATTTGAGTCCCAACTCCTTGATGCGCTGTAACTCACATGTAAAACGTCCTGACAATTTGTCCCACTATGTAGTAGACACATAATTGGTAATTATTATGTTGTATACGTATGTTTTTTTTTAATGTAAATTTTGCCGCACTGCTTGTGCATAATATGACATTTTCAAGTTAGGTATATTATTTGAAATTTTTCGTATTTGTAATATTATTTGCAACGTTACACTCCTTCCAAGTCGCCAAAGTCAAAGACAAGTCATGTTTTAGTAGAACGGTCGCCATTTTAGTAAAACTTTGGTAGACAATTTCCACCAATTTGAAAAGTCACGCAATTCACTTCCATTTCATTTCACGACTTACATTGGTTAAAATGCCACCAAAATAACACAAAACAACTCAAAAAGACACCAGGAAAAGAAATAAAATAAAAGTAGATGACGTCTCTTTTCGAAAATGGCGTGAAGAGTCCCTCCTCGGAAAAGCATGAGTCCATGAGTCCCTCACACAGAGTACTCTGGTATATACTGACTCTAAGCCATCGTTTTTTTATTTTTTTTGGCTTCGCAACCCAGCCATCTTTCTTTGAATATCTTAGAAAATAGCAGATTCAGAATAAGACTGTTCGAAATTCGAATTCAGGCGCTCGGGCGCGTAATAGCAACATATTCAATATTCTGTGATTGACACAGAACAGCCAACAAAAGAATAGTATTAAAAAAAATGAGGAAAATCGGGTTTTTCCCAGAAATGGGCCCTAGTTACATCGATTTTCGCATCGATTAATTTCCTTGAAATTGATAACGCTGTTTTCGAGACCTAAAAATATATTCAAGTATTGGTCATATCAGCCCTTCTTTTGTTGGTTCGGGTACTTATCAGTGTGTTTCTTTTTTCCAGTTGTATGAAATAAGTGACGATCCGCAGCGGAAAGAATTCCTCGATGACCTCTTCTCGTTCATGCAAAAACGGGGTAAGTCACAATCACAAGATAACGTATGGGATTAATATGTATAAATATCACATTTAGAGTCCGCGCCACGACTAAAGTCCGACGGCCTTTTGAGGAACTAACGGATAACAGAGGTAGATTTTTGCTTTTGCACTTTTGCGCATAGAAACTAGCGCTCCAGTCACCAGACTTCAGTCGTGGCGCAGACTCTAACGCTACAATTTGAGATTTACTTTAAAACTAGCAAAAGCGCATCTTTGTAAGGGCTCGCAAGGTGCTAAGGACAGGGGCCACGGAGAGTGGTCTGTCGCGGCTCTCTTCAAGACGAGGAGACAGTGGAGCATCTGATCCTAGAATCTAGAATCCTTCTCCGCTATTTTAAGGAGGTGGGCTGGCTGGGCTAGGATTAGCAGGGGGACAATGCTCAATACACTCCAATGCGGGACGTTAGTGGCACTAAATGGGGGAGGATAAACACTAACTCAGTGCAGATCTTATGCATTTAGAATTAGAAATAGAATGAGAGGGCCTCGCAAGATTTTTTTAACTTGTATTTGTATTAAAATTTAAAGTTTAAATTGCTATGTTAAATTACAAATCTAGAAATGTGATAGTTTTTTCGTACAGTGCCATACGTAATTATTTTGTGCAATACATACAAAATTGCATACGTTGTGGAATAGTAGAGGAATCGCTTCGCTCGCCCAGCGCACTAAATACCTTATTGACACGTTTATTCAGATTAAAAAAAAGACTCGAAGTCTCGAACTCGAAAAAAATGCAAAAAACAAAACAAAAACAATGGTTACCAGTGTGAAATTGATTCTTTCTCCCTCATGCAAATACAAGGTAAGTCACAATCTCACGAAACTGATTAATCCGTTGTACAGATTGATATGCAGCGTAATTTATCACGAGATTTAAATGATACATTCACGATTATCGATTCAAATGATACGATACAACCAGTTTATCACAACCTGGGCTCAGAACTACAGCTTCGGATTAAGAGGTCTCCATTAAATGGCGTATCGGTAATATTAGGCATCGGATGTATAAACGATTTTATATTGTGTTGATCAGTGATCGGATGATAAGGTCATGAATGATGAACGACGTTAGATCATGGAAGTGGTACTATGATCAATTAATGAGTTTAAAAGTATAAAGAGTATCGAAACATGGATCTTGGTTAGAATAGTGATTTGTCTTTTGTTTGGGTAACATCCAATAACGAGAAATACCTCATACAAGCTTTTATGCTGGTGAGACAATATTTTAAACCGAATTTTGAACCACTTAACCTCGACCGATTGAGCTCAAATTTTGCATAACTGTCAAGTGTCAACAATAGTACAATATTATAGTGACAGTGAGATGTTTTTTTTTTTTATGCTACTAGAATGACGAAACTAGCCGAAGGCCCACCTGATGTTAAGCGGTAACCTCTGCCTATGAACAGTGCATTACCTCATACGTCACGTCCACCTAGGACGCGCCCTATGTGGCATTGCACTGCGCCCGCCACCCTGAGATATAAAGGTGAAAAGTCTCATGTGCCTGTAATTTCACCGGCACCCTTACCCTTCAAACCGGAACACAGCAATGCGAGCACTACTGCTTTGCGGCAGAAATAGGTATGGTGGTAGTACTTCCCCGGACGAACTCTTACACAAAAAAGCCCTACTATACTACTAAACGAAGATCGATCTGATGACGAAGACGGCAGGTGGACAACGGAACTCCTCGATGGATATTAGCCGTGTTTAGGCTCATTTTGATCGGCACAAGGTTCCGATCACTAGTTTTATAAAATCATGTATTGTAAAATATATTTTTCACAAAAAACTTGTTTAAGCTCTTATTTAACTTTAATATTTAACTTGGCCTGTTAGTGTAAGTCAAATCTTGCAACTGAATTTGTACCAGTTTTGCCCAACTGATTGAGCTAAAATTTGGCATAGCTGTCAAGTTCCGATGTCAATACAATATTTTGGTAAGAACGATCTGATTGAGAAGACGGAAGGTAAACAAAGGAACTCCTCGATGACTAACAGTAGCCTCATTTTCATCAGCTCAAAGATCCGATCACTAATGTCATAAAAGCTTGTTTTGACACAGATGTTTTTCAACAAAAAACTTATCATAAAACCAACTTCGAATTTTTGTTAAGTTTTTATCTTTTTGTCTTTCCGCTGATTTTTCTTTGTTTCTCTTTCTGAGGTAAGATAAGTTTACCGATGCCGTTGGCTTGGAGAATTAATCAATCAAACGAAAGAATTCAGTTTGTTTTGGCTCTTCACACTCTAATACTTTATAACAAATAAACCATATAAGTTATTAAGCTTGAACAGATGTAAATTAACAGGAACTCCATTCGTTGCAAACGTGCGGTTGTTATCATTTCCATCCGATTGAAACTGCCCACAGAATCATACCTTAGACAACTCCAATAAACGATAGTCTATAAATAAATGACTATTATCGAGAACAAGAAACTGACATAGTCTACAAAATGTTGCAACTTGTAACAATAACTATTGATTTCACTAACAACGAGGCGGATAGATTAGCATGATCTATCTAGCGACAATAATGGCGCCATTTACAGCGTAGATCAATTAATGCTAAGCTGAGATAGAAATACAGATCTGAATGAGAGTGAAAAAGAGGAATGAAAAGTTATCAATCAAACGCCTGCGCAAGATCTCGACGCTCGAGGCGATCGAGAGCTCAGCTTAATTATTTCTATTATGATATTTAAAATATAATGATTATCATGGTTGGAGCTGGAGTGGCGAATTCCCACAATCATGGTATAAGTAATGGTTTTATAAGTATTAACAATATTCTGTGGCATATGAACCCACGAATAATGTCTAAGAAGAGTATTTAGTAGTTGGGATTTACAGGAACTTTAAATGGTTATGCGTGTGTGTCCTAAGAAATTTATGTATTTATAAATACTTCTGTCTTTATATTCTTATACGTATTAGACTAGATGACCCGCTAGCGACTTCGTCCGCGCGTAGTCAGAAAATTTCCCCGGCGTTCAGACAACAACTTTAACATCAACAACCACGCCGTGAAACGACCATCGAAACGACACCAAACTCGAGTTTTTAAAATTAGGAGTCCCATTTAAACCCATCACGTCCTGAAAATATTTTAATCTTAAAAACTATAACCGTGAAACTAACTTTTACAACAACGAAATACGTTGAAATCTCGCTATAACGTAACTTGTATTTTTTTAACAAAGAATACGGTTAAGTGCTCGTTTTCAGGTAAATTTAGGTACCACTGAAGCACTTGTTTGTTAATTTTATTTCAGAAATATCCATGAAAAATTACTAGCTAAACCAACGGTTTCCGAAATACAGAGCATTTTTGTTTTACGTTTGAACCCCATTTTAAACCTTAATTTTCAAAATTTATTTCTTAGTACAACCTTTCGCATCGACACCCTCCAAATTTAAAGTCTCTATGACCAGCGGTTTTGGCTGTGCGTTGTCACTCAGTCAGTCAGTCAGGACATTGCCTGTTATATATGAGATTTTTCATTAAATCCGATTCCACCAAGACAATTCAAGCACAACTCGTTACTGCGTTAACGCGTTGAGTATATCGAAGTTGCGATCTGTTATCTCGCTCGAAATAAATTATTATTCAATTTATCACCTTCGAACACGGACTATAACTCCTGCTTGTTATTACGTTGTGCGATAACGGTATTAATTGATATTTTACTATTACAGCCGAGAATTCCTGATTTAAAATTTCCTGTTCTCCGTGTTTCTTGACTTTACCTATTGTTTTTTTTATTCTATATGATTTCTATATTTCAATATAGCAGGTTGTGTTTTGTCATAAAAGTTACATTCACAGACTGTTATTCAAATATAACTTTAGAAACTAGTTCTAGTTCTAGTTAAGTCCCGTTTCTAGTGAAAAGTATGTTATTCAAATTTTAAAAAGGAACGCGTTCCTTTTTAAAATTTCAATAAAATACTTTTTTTTGTCCTGGGACTTGGCCGTGTTTAGTTTTGCAGTGTTCTCAGTCTTTCGTTCATTCTTTTTCTTCATCGTGTCGTTGGTTCCCATAGATAATTAAAATGTTTTAGACCCATGAATGTACATGGATTGATTGCTAAAATAGCATAGAGTGTTCCTTCTTACTCCTATCCTAGAAGATAGCTTGCTATCCTATGTTAGAGAGAAGCAAATATATTGTCACACGACAGTCGTTTTTCCGTTCCGTACCCTGAATATTAGCACCATGCATACATCTTCCTAGATTGTTACAATGAATGTAGTAGTAATTTGACATTTGGCCTGGTACGACTCACACAAATAAGAACAGATAGATTTATACCAACACATGAATACATTCATATAAAAGAATGAGACTGGTATAATCGATACCGTTTCGTTTTTAGCCTTAGTTCCATGCCTTTAGTCCATCTTCCTAGTTTAGACCAAAATTTGGCCACGTCGATAGCGTTTCCAGTGGCTTCGCACAGGTCATTCATAAGAGTGAATGAATTCATTAATACCGGTCACTCTTTGTTCGTTTGGTAATTATCGTTTATTTGATGCAAATTCGACTGACCGGTTAAAAGGAAAACAACTGCATTAGAATTAATTTATTCGTCCGAACGTTAATCTCTGGCCATCACAGACTGATCTCTTCGTATTAATAATGTTTTATCATTTATTACTGGTCATGAGTAATGAAAGTTAGTCCGCCACGCCCCGCGTTGCATACTATCGTTTATACTGTGCGCACTCTGTCTTCGTCTTGGAAAAATATATTAAAAAGTTGTCGTTTTTTATAAGAACGTTTAATTTAATGGCAGCGACAAACGATTATGTAAATTTTAATCAGGTGTTTCAAATGTAAAATTCTGGGGTTACCTACCTCTTTGACGCGGTGGGTGTTCGGTTTATGTGTTTGTCAACTATGTGGCTGTAAACTCCCTTCTGATATGGGTTAAAGTTAAATTTCTTATTTATATCGTCATCAGACCCTCCCCCCTCCTCTCCCATGCGTTGACATGCGGATGGAAGACCTTAGTATAGGTGTTGAGTACTCAGATGGATGCTGCTGCCCATCAACTGGTGTAATCCCTTAGTGTGCCGTCGTGTGTCCGGACTAAGAATAGACCCCAACGTCTCCTACCGTTTTTTTTAATTAAACTTTTTGTATGTGCGGCCTCTGTGGCGCGGCGGGCGAAGGTTCGCCTGCGACGCCAGAGGTTGCGGGTTCGATTCCCGCCTCGGTACAAATATTTATACGATCTGCAGATATTTGTTCAGGGTGTTCTGGGTATTTTCTATGTATAATAAAAAATATACCTATATGTATTGTATTAAGTATATCAGTTATCTAGTACCCATAACACAAGCTCTACTTATCTTGGAGCTGATAATGTTGTGTGGAGTATCCAGCATTATTTATTTTAACTGTGAACAATCGAAAGTTAAAACTGCAAGTTTTTTAATAAATGTTCTCCAAATTCATTGATATTTCTTATAATAGCAACTCATTGAGTATCGGTCGAGGTGGCGCTAACCTTACGAGCGTCTCGTTAGCGGCTGATTGATCGGCCGCATCGGATGGTTAAACTTTACTCTATACAGGTTGATCTCATTTTTCACTGACATAAAAAAGGTTCTGTTTTTAGTGTTCCATACCTCAAAAAGTAATTCTCGTGTCTGTCCGTCCGTCACAGCTTATAAACGAATCGAATGCACATTTTTTTTTTACATATACAGAGTACGAGCTTTTCTATGAACGGTCACTAAATGATTTCAAAACGGGTAAATGAGTTCGTATTAGGTCAAAAGTCAAAGCCAAAAGTATTTTATTCATTGAAATTACAAGGATCATGTTGAATCGTCTCATACAATAAATTTGCTTCTGTTCCAACGCGACCAAACCTAGAAGAATCAGGCAACAAACACGGCTCGGCTTTATTTGATGATCCTTCTTACTACTAGGGGAGCGCGTGTGTGGTGGCTCGAGAACGAGTGGAAGAAGATAAAAGGAAAACCAACTTAAAACCCTTGCGTAGGCAGTCAAAAGTAAGATGCTAGAGAGAATCAGCAAAAGTTCATAAGACAGCATACTCTACGCATGATATACTCATAAATAACACATCCTATTAATATTATAAACGCGATAGTTTGTAAGGATGAATGGATGTATCTTTGTTACTCTTTCACGTAAAAACTACTGGATGGATTTGGATGAAATTTGGAATGGAGATAACTGGACTCCCGGAATAACACATAGGTACATTTTTATCCCGATATTCCCACGGGATCGCGACTTACGCGGGTGAAACCGCGGGGCGCTGCTTGTCAATGATAAATTATATGTAGGACAGACATTGCAAATTGTCAAATTATCTGTCGAGAGGCAGAGCGACATCAGGCGACAATAGGTGACAACAGTAAGACATTATAGCTTTCTGAATCACCAACACACGGTGAAGAAGTTGAGTATTTTCAGTACTACCACCACATACCTATTTCTGCTGCAAAGCAGTAGTGCTCGCATTGCTGTGTTCCGGTTTGAAGGGTATGGTTGCCGGTGAAATTACAGGCACATGAGACTTTTCATCCTTATGTCTCAGGGTGGCAGGCGCAGTGCAATGCCACACAGGGTGCGTCCTAGGTGGACGTGACCTATTTGACAATGTACTGTTCATAGGCAGAGGGTACCGCTTGTCATCAGGTGGGCAATCTGCTCGTTCCGGCATTGATGTAGTATAAAAAAAAAACTTAGTGCCTACTGAAGATGAGACCTAGATCGACCACTGTCTTAAATAGAAACACCATCTAAATAGATAAGCCATTGTTTCACTTGTTAATATTGAGTAGTATAACTAATAACATCTCATTCGGATTCATTTCCCGTGATTAATTATCTGTTTAATCGATATAAGATGTTGTGCCAACAGCCCTATACGGTCTTTAACTTTCTATAACCACCAATTTTGGACCCTAAAGCTTGTACAGTACGGTTGTTTTTTTTGTGATTGGAAGTGAATGAAAGATTGGGTTAAAGAGTGGATCTATCAATTTTTTTTCATCTCGTTGAAGATAGCCTTTGTTGAAGTTTTAATTGGTGTCTAAGCAGGCTTATGGTTAATTCGATTTCTGGTTGAGGTTCACTCATTTGTTTTTGTCTATAGTATCGTGTTTCTGTGTCTATCGTTTGAGTGTTAATCACAAGTTGATTGATTGGAAACGACTTCGATCTATTTTTGGGCGGGGCGTTAATAATGAAGCTTGTGGGCTTAATCGAACTGTGAAATGCTTTGTTTTTGAATATAAATAGTTACCTGATTATAAATAGGTTGTTTTTAATAAATATAAAAATAAATAAATAATGCTGAACAGTTCACACAACATTATCGAGCCCCAAGCTAACCAGAGCTTGTGTTATGGGTACTAGAAACTTAGTACAATACATTACATATTTTTTATTATACATAGAAAATCTCCAGAACACCCTGAACAAATATCTGCAGATCGCACAAATATTTGTTCCGAGGCGGGAATCAAACCCGCAACCTCCTGCGTCGCAGGTGAACCTACGCCCGCCGCGCTACAGAGGTAGTTGAATACAAGTTCGTGGATTAAAGTTGTATCAAACTCCCTAGGGAATAAAGTGATTTGCATTTGGAACGTCAAATTCGAGTGGAAACTCGTGGAAAACTCTGAGTTAAAAAATGCCCATATGGCATTGTAAAGAGGTTTGTTCTAAAATCGAGCAAACAGATCTCAAAAAAAAAATGCTTTACAAAGAATGTGAAACAAAAGACAGTGTTTGGTGCTGTGATTTTCAATGAATTATTATTGTCTCGCAGAAGGTGTGAAAAGTAGAGTATGCTCCTCTGGAATAAAGTCTGTCTTCGTCTTGGGCAGCTTGAACCCCTCACTTCACTCAGGACTCTATATAACTCCCTGAGAACTGAGAACTCGTTACGCTCAGGGTTCAATATGCCGCCCGCGACGTAAGACACTGCTTTATTCCCTCAGTGCATAATCTACTATAATGATGCGACGCCAGCTGAAGTGGTAACGCTTTAAATAACCAAAGGCCCAGAATAAATAATTGTAGAGTAGTAGTACGTAAGATGGATGGTGTGAAGTCCCGATTGGAACAAGGGTGAAGATTGATGGATGAAAACTATGCGAGGCATGATCATTGTCACTGTTTCACTATTTTATTTGATTTTTGTTATTTATTGCGAATGCTAATCATTCTCGCTCGTGTTTGTTTTCTGTTGGAGTAAATTAATGGATTTTGTTATTACTTCCAACGTACCATTTTGCGATGTTTATTGGTAGTAAGTTTTTTTTTTATATTGTCGTCATTCGTAGTTCTCATTTGTTTGTAGTTCTACGAATAGTAGCCCTCGCAGTCTTCAAATCTCTTTACCGATTTAGCTAATATTCGAATTTACTACCGAATGTTTCTACCGAATATTACCTAAATCGGCCGGTGGTGGTGTTTAAAAATTCTCCCTTTTTGTGAGAAACCACTCCAATCAAAAATCGCAGACAACAAAAATTCGCCTGTGACGCAGGAGGTTGCGGGTTCGATTCCCGTCTCGGAACAAATATTTGTACGATCTGCAGATATTTGTTCACGGTGTTCTGGGTATTTTCTATGCATAATAAAAAATATCTACCTATATGTAATGTGTTATTAAGTATATCAGTTATCCAGTACCCATAACACAAGCTCTGCTTAGCTTGGGGCTAGATTATGTTGTGTGAACTGTCCAGCATTATTTATTTATTAAATAATATTCTATTATAATCTTTTCTAGTAAGGTTCATGAGATAAATCCCTTTGACACCGTTAATAGGGTCTCGTTTGCACCCTTTTGGTACAGAACCCTAGAAACGTTTCGTATATTTATTGCAGTGGCTCCTTGAACGTTTGAACCCTTGAGGCGTGACGTGATAGAGCGTGACTTGCGGCGCTCGCTTTATTGGCGTGAGATGACCATCACAATGCTCAGTGACGCGGGTACAGCCGCCATTTTTTTATTGGATCGGTATTGGCCGGTTACACGTTGCGTTTCGTCACTTCGGATGTGGTTGTTTCAATGACAAGTAATTAGTTTTGTTAAAATAAAAAACCCCCAACGCATTGAAACGGCTGAACCGATTTTGAACAAACATAGCTAAGAACACTAAAGACAAATTCACCATTCAAACAAAAAAAAAAAAACGAAATCGGTTCATCCGTTCGGGAGCTACGTTGGGACAGACACACGCACACACACACAGACACGTCAAACTTATAACTCCCCTTCGTTTTTGCGTCGGAGGTTAAAAATAGACCCGAAACTGATAAAAATGAGACGACCTCTGTAGCGCGTCGGGCGAGTAGCCGGCTGAGATGCGAATGGTTGCGGGTTCGATTCTGCGGGAGAAATGTTAATATGATCTGCAAATATTAGATCCGGGTCCGGGTGTTATGGTAGCATGGTATTCGTAGTTCCTGATACCCACGACACAGGGAATCCTATAGTGTGGGATCAGGCATATTTTTAATTTGAATATTGTACTTGATTCACGCCTTTAGTACATGCATGACGACCTATGTGGCGCGGCTTATTTTTATAATATTTTACAGGACATAATCATGAATTAAAAACTTCGAATTTAAAAAAGTCGTAGAACTAAAGTTATTCGCCATGATGTGTAGAATACCCCCTCCCCAGGCTTATAGGGATATTATGTTACAACCTGTATATTGTATTAAGTATATCAGTTATCTAGTACCCATAACACAAGCTCTGCTTAGCTTGGGGCTAGATAATATTGTGTTAACTGTGCAGCATTATTTATTTATTTATGCCGCATGCGAATGCGTCGGTGTACTAAAGGCGTCAGTTAGTTACGGCGGTATGTCAAAATACCGAATGGGCGGAGTCTAGCAAGAAAACAATAGCTGTAAGACAGTGACAGCGCTATTGCTCACTTGAACCCGGGAAGAGGTGAGGTATAGATTTTTGCCTCTCGGAAGTAACCGACGTAAGCGACAAATGATAAAACTTCGTTTTGCTTTTAAAGTAGGAAATATAAAAATAAATGATCTATAATTAATCAAAGTAATGTGATTATCTTTTTAATAGTATAAAAAATATGCTTAATATTTTCTCTAGTCGAAGGAGGGACCTAAAACGGGCATTAGAAGGGCCAATTTATAAAAATAAAGCTATCGAGAAAAGTTTCACGAATCGTATTTCTAGTCTATAATTTATTTAGATTACATCCTCAAGTAATTACTGTATTAACATCAAGTTTGTAACCTTTACTGATAGTGAGTGAGCAAATTACGTAACGACTCCAAAATTTAAACACATAGCGTCTTAAAAATCAAATCTACAACTATGAATTTTGCGGCATTACCTTAAAAAGCGTTTTTTTAATCATAGTCTGCTATCGTCATAACACATTCTCGTTGATGTTGACATCAAGGTATGCGCTTTCCAATTAACCGACTTTCCCTGCGTATGTACACATCAGATAAATTATTCCGTTTACACAATACTCATATCTAGTAGCTGCTACTGGTTTATTTGTTTGTTTAACGATTCCTTTATCATGATCATCATCATCATCCACAGCCTGACTTCACCCACTGCTGAGTATAGGCCTCTCTTTGCCTGTGTCATTCCTCACGTTCCCGTGCCAGTCTCATCCAGGTTCGGCCGCTACGCATGCGATATCGTCTGCCCATCTCGCTGCTGGACGACCAACGTTTCTGTACCCAGTTCTTGGACGCCATTCAGTTAGCGCCTTACTCTACCTGTCGTCACCTCGTTTTGCCAGGTGTCCTGCCCAACTCCATTTTAGTTCCGTTATACGATTCCCAACATCTTTGAGCTTCCTTTATTAGTTTTTTTATTTCACACGATAAGTTTATTTCACTTACAATTAGGTATAATAACAATTAAAAATTTCATTAATTTCAAAGATGTTCGTTGGGTATAAAAAATTAAGAGAACTTTGCCTTCCGTGCTAGTTAAAAACTGTGTTACGGCAAGGTAACGCTTCTCACTCCATGTAAATTGGTCCATACTGGACATTATTGAGTAAAATTATACCGAATCACTAAGCCCATATAAATATATACCATATAAGCATACATATTTTATACTTAAGACTATAACTTAACGACAATATTATTTATATTTTCCAACATCTTCAATTGAACTTTTCTTCTCGAGAAAACGGGTGCATCCGTATTGATCCCATGGATTCATCCCACGAATATTTATTTCCAGATTCATACCAAAATGTAGGCCGTATTCATCCCACAAAAATAAAATCGCTGTGGCTTAAAATACCATATCTCAGATTATGATACATTTAATCTTGCTCCAACATTAAATGTATCATAATCTGAGTATCAATGCATATCTTGCTCCAAGATTCCAGGACATAGTGTAGGATTGCGTTATAGTTAATAAATAATGCTGGACAGTTCACACAACATTATCTAACCCCAAGCTAAGCAGAGCTTGTGTTATGGGTACTAGATATTAATGGCGCGGCGGGTGAAGATTTGCCAGGCGACGCAGGAGGTTGCGGATTCGATTCCCGCCTCGGAACAAATATTTGTACTGCATATATTTGTTAAAGGTTTTCTGGGTATTTTCTACGTATAATAATGTCTATGCAATGTATTGTATTAAGTATATCACTTATCGTTATCGTATTAGTACCCGTAACACAAGCTCTGCTTAGCTTGGGGCTTGCTTAACTCATGCTATAATTTACAAACTATTAGAAGACACATTTTCAATGAAAAATATAAAACACTAACTGTTCCAAGGGTAATTAGTACAACGGTTAAATTAAAACATTTAAAATAGATCTCATTTCGTCGAATTCCGAGATTATGATCGATTATTTTCGACTTGTTTCGACAAGTCTTGAAAAAACCCTGAGACATGTCGTCGTCGCGGCCGCAGCGTATCGGGATCAAACGCGTCGACAGCTGCTAGAATTTTAAACAAATAAAAGTGGAATTAATCAACATCTAGTGATGTCAACTATTGCAATACTATAATTAATAGTTTTTATTCATTTTCCTTTTAGTTTAGGGGATAAACAAAAAAAAAAATTGTGAAAATGTGTTTAAGGGGCTCGTAGCTAAACTTTCATTACCATGTAAGCTTCCACCGAAAATTGGTTTGAACGAGATCTAGTAAGTAGTTTTTTTAATCGCGAAATCAACTATCGCTATTTGAAGAAATGTTCATGAGCTGTAATAATGAGCAAAAAACACCAAAAAATTAGGATTTCGCGTCTCAAGAGAGAACATACACCTTAATATTAGAAATGATTATAACGGGATGACAGCGGCATGCCGTTTGTCGTCACGGCGAACTAGCCAGTTTTACTGCCAAAATAGATGTTTCACATCAAAAAACTTACATTTGATCGAACGAGTTGTACAACTGTGCTAAGTTCATAGCAATGGTTGTTGCTGAGAGAAACAAACTAAGGGTAGACAGGCAACAAAGACATACCATAATAACGAAATCCTAAAAATGTGGATAATCAAAAGCTACTCAATTATCTATATTATTGATAATTATTGATGTGTTATTTATGAGTATATCAAGCGTAGAGTGTGCTTTCTTATGATCTTTTGCTAATTCTCTCCAGCATCTTATGACTCCTTACCTAAGGTTGCCTTCACATTAGGTCGGTCGCGCTGCTACTTCTATGCTAAGAAGAGCAGCGCGACAGCCGCGCAACGTGATTTTTCATGCTGCCGCGCTGCTGCCGCACTTCTGTGCGACCTAATGTGAAGGCACCCACCCTGAGGCTTCTAAGTTGGTTTTCCTTTTTTCTTTGAGTCAGCTTCCACTTGTTCTCGAGGCACCACACAGGCTCTCCCCACATAGTAGTAAGAAGGATCATCAAAAAAAAACCGACCGTGTTTGTTGCCTGATTCTTCAGTGAACAGGAGTAAATTTATTATTGAAAACGATTCAAAATGATCCTTGTGATTTCAATGAATAAAATACTTTTGACTTTGACTTTGATATCGATAATTGTGTAATTGTGAATGACCGACCTTGTCCCAACACTAGCGGACGCATCGCTGAGGCGTTTCCCGAGTTCCTGTAAAGAATGTAGTAGCACATTCGATTAAAATCTCGTGTTGAAATGTGAATTAATTTGTCAAAGTCCCGAAAAATGTACGATGTATATTTTTTTATTTAATTCAATCGCCCTAGAAACGCTTTTCACTCTAATAATACATTTTTATTGCGACTTAAACGCTTCTTTGTGTTCACTACTAATAAAGTTTGTTGATAGCATTTATCTGACAGACAAACTTTGATCTTTAAGATTTTATTAACGTGTTTTGACATCTTTTTGTAGTCTTTAATTACTTTTATCGAGTACAAATTGCAGCTTCATTTCAAATTACGGCCCCGCAAGATTAAGCTGTCATTTAAATTTTTTATTTTTTACGAAATTTACTGTAGAAATATTCACTAGAATGTCTAAAGTTCACCAACACAAACACGGGGTTAAACTGCTGTTTAGCCGTACCAATTCTTTTTTAACCCTCGACGAAAAACAAAGGGTTGTTATAAGTTTGACGTGTCTGTGTGTGTGTGTGTGTGTATGTCTGTTTGTCCCAACGTAGCTCCCGAACGGCAGAACAGATTTCGTTTTATTTTTTAAATGTGTATTTGTCGGGAGTGTTCTTAGCTTTGTTTGATCAAAATCGGTTGAGCCGTTCAGCGTTGGGGGATTTGTTAATTTTTACAAAATTAATTACTTGTTGTCAGATGTTTTCATACATTATCTAGTAATTGCACGGTATTGCAAAACTACCACCAGCTTTTTATTAGGTAAACAGTAGCTAGGCCTATCTAAATATTCACAGATGACGCAAAAATTACAACTATTAACTTGTAACTTGATATTTCACGTTGTCAACAGCGACTATTGAACGATTATATTGAATGATTTCTAAATCGTTCGGTTAACCATCGAGTTTCTAATCGGAACTTTATTTTCTTTTGTGAAACTGACAAAAGTTAATCTCTACTTTTACTAGCTGAGTAGCGTTATCCAGAAATTAACTAATCAACACTTTACTTGAAGATTGTGAAAGGGGTTACCAAAGGGGCCCTTAGTTTTGTAACAGCCATGAACGAAATAATTCATGTTTGTTCAATAAAATGACTCATTCTTTATATTTAGCTAGTGTTGACCAACATCGATATTACGAAACTGTTTCTAATTCGGACCGATTATAATTCGCGCCGAAAACGTATTGTATTCGATCACGCACGCGTGTTCAATCGATTATGTTTAGGTATCGAATTCAGAGAGTTATTTGCAATTTAATTGAAATTCTGAAATACTACACGCATACTATATTTTGAATGTTTTTATCGATTTAATGTGTTAACCCCAAACAACACACATCGATGCCTTTCACGTCTTATCGACTTTCCGACCGGTTTATGCTAGTTTTTTTTGTAATCTACCTAGTTGCTTTTGCTTAGTACTAGATTTTTGTTTTTTGTTTTTATGTGTTAATATGTGAGTGTTGTTTTGGGGAAATAAATAAATTTTCTATTTTTTTTAAATCAAAAATCAAGTTAATTTCAGTAAGAAATTAAAACATATTTTTGATTAATATACAGTTAAATAATTTGATGCTGAATTATGTGTCTGAAGCAAATGTTAAATGAAATTACTTATTCAATTCAATTTACAGTAATGATACGACAGAATAAAAGCTCACTCAAATAACGGCTAGTAAAATATGTAACACTCTTTTCACACCACAGGAAATTGCAAGCACCTTAATTAAAGGCAGGTCGTTCGTAAAACATGGTAAAACTAAGTACTTTACATTTCAATAAAACAATATGCCGTGCGGTAATAAACGCCTGTAATCGGACATTTGTTTCCGAGAAGGATAGGCAGTAAAAAAACTTATTCAGACCGTGAGGGGTGACCGCAGTATAATACTAAAACGTGGACACGGAATAAATATGAATACTTACAGTAGTGTCACTTCGATAATACTGAAAAAGGTACTATTGTTGCACCCGTGGCATGCGCTTGCGCGATTTTGAAGCCTCAAGTCATGACAGCATATACTCTACTAGTAGTGCCGCGGTTTCACCCGCATAAGTCTCGATCCCGTGGGAATATCGGGATAAAAAGGCGCCTATGTGTTATTCCGGGAGTCCAGTTATCTCCATTCCAAATTTCATCCAAATCTGTCAAGCGGTTTCAGCGTGAAGAAGTAACAAACACACACACACAAACTTTCACATTTATAATATTAGTGAGATGCCATAGAGCAAAAACATTTAGCAAAATTCGACTATCAGTGTCAGTTTCTGAACCCGAATTGTTCAGAAAGTTGAATTTCTCGCGGCTGAGCCATATTGAGTCTAAAGCTAGTGCGATTAAGCTCATATTACTTTGAAGTCAATTCGGAGTGTCGTATTTTAGGCCTCATGGTCCGGCGATTCTTTCATCGGTCTGTATGAGGCTATTGTTGCCCGCGTGTCCATCCGCATCAAATACGCTCGTAAATCATAATCGTCGTAAATTCGATACGAATAACAATGTTTGAGACTTATTTGAATTACAGAGCTTTCGTGAACCGCCTAAAAGTATGCTATTTATTAAATACTAGCGACTCGTTCCGGCTTCGCACGGGTAGTTTCAGGATGAAAAACTGCCCCCCCCCCTACTATCTCCCCCCCCTTGGTTGCCTATGTCACTCAGGGTGAATGTAGCTTCCCAATAGTGAAAGAATTTTTGAAATCGACACAGTAGTTTTTGAGTTTATTCATTACAAACATACACACACACACACAAAAATACAAAATACAAATCTTTCCTCTTTATTATATTAGTGTAGATAAATATAAAAACGTATGAAATTATGTAGTGATTAATATTGAGTTTTGGGCTCATACGTTAATTACGAGGCTGTCAAGAATCAAATAGGTTTTTTTAAACGTATTTTTAGCAAAATCTACACAGTTTAAGACAACAAAAAATACATAAAATGTCAATCTTCATAATTTTTCCAAGGGTACGATTGAGCCCAAAACACGATTATTAAAATTTTCTCGATAAAAAATCGTGAACTAGCCCTCTACAATGCGCTTATAACGTAAATATCTCTATTACCTATCAGCGTACATTGATAAAATTAATAAGAGTAACAAATAATATTATTTTAGAGGACATGGTCTATTTATATTTTCAATTACGCAGCAAATATTGTCTCAATACAGTTTTTCGTGATTTTCGTTCACTTTTCGTCGCGTGAGCGCTGTTCTGTCACTTTCTAACTTACCTGAACTTTACAAAGTTAGATAGTGACGTTGTTGTCTGCCGCTTAATTATATATTATATATTGTATTATTTGTGTAATGTAATGCACTTTACTGTGCAGTTTTAATTAGTGTAGCTCTTAAATCAGTCTGAAAATAAATATTTTTCTTGTGTAAGTAATTACGGAGTATTATAGAGTTGAATCACAAATTGCACAGTAGCTATTGTTGTTCGGCCCCACACATCACTGCGTGTTTACGCGACAAGCACGTACGATTTACTTTGTCGCGCGCGACATCTGCCACACGTCTCCACACAAACTGACCACCTTTAACACAATTGCATAAGGCCTTTATTCGCTTGCGAGTAGTATCGTATTCGTGGTAACTAGCCTATCAAACGCGTAGTTAAATTTAAAATTCTACGTGTGAAGGGAATTTTATTGAAGTTTTATTTAAAGCTTTCTACATTGTTGCATTGATTTGCATGTATTTTTATTGATTTATACATACATACATAGACACACGCCTTTTCCCCCGAAAGGGAATTTATTGTGTATATTGTATTACCATCGGAACTTGACAGGTATGCCAAATTTCAGCTAAGTCGAAGACCGGGAAGTGGGTCAAATTTAACTAATAAGATAATGGGCCTCTTTCCGCTGTGGGTTGCACCATCGTGGGATATAGCCTTGACAAGTGGTGAACTCATCGCCGCCATTGCTTCCCACGACTGACTCTGCTGACGCTTTCTTCCAGTAATAACACATTCCTTAAATAAGCTAGCGGCCGACTATCTTATACCAACGTATCCCACAAACAGGTCCGGGTCATCCCTTAGTCGGCTCTTACGACATCCATGGGAGGAGACGGAGGGGTAGACCCCGTAGACTAGCCGTGCTGTTTCCAGATTAAGAACCGGCTAATAAAAAATTTAAAATTACCTAGGTATATAGTAAAAGTTATTGATTTACATACATACATACATAAATAAACTCACACCTGTCCCGGAGGGGTAGGCAGAGACCACGGATTTCCACTTGCTACGATCCTGACACACCTCTTTTGCTTCATTCACTCTCATCACATTCTTCATACATGCTCGTCGGTTAAGGGTACTCTTGACCTGGCCTTTTACCAGAACGTCTCCGATCTGCTCTGAATACGTTCGCCGAGGTCTTCCCCTTCCCACTTCCTTCCTTGATTTATGATTATGGTTCAGAAAATTTATATTGGTACTGTGATTTGTTACAATTCTATTTAGAATGATCACAGGATCATCAGCGACAACATCATTGGAGGTCTCGTTAAGATGACCAATTTGTTATCTAACAAAAACAAATAAGTGACCACCTATACGCCGCGGCAAAATGTAATCAACAAAATGTATTTAAATGCCTTAGTTTAAGGGTTAAAATGAGCGAGCAGCAAACAAGGTAGTCTATACAAAAAAGTGATAAGTCCTTTGTAATCTTTCTGACGCCACGGAGGCTTACGCCGAGTTAATTGCTTTCAAATGGTTTTTAGGGTTCTGAATCCAAAGTGTAAAACGGGACCCTTTTACTAACACTTCGCTATCCACCCATCTGTCACCAGGCTGTATCTCATGAACCGTGACAGTTAGACAGTTGGAATTTTCGCAGATGAAGTATTTATGTTGCCGCTATAACAACAAATACAAAAAAACAGAATAATATAAATATCCCCATACAACAAACGTGATTTTTTTTGCTCGTTTTTGCTCGATATTGATAACGGCAACAGGTAGACGCTTGAACTATTCACAGAATATTTAGTTATATATTCACTTTAAAATTAAATGATTAAATGAAAATAATACAAATATTTAAGGGGGGCTCCCATACATTTAATGTGATTTTTTTGCTGTTTTTATAGATAATGGTACGGAACCCTTCGTGCGCGAGTCCGACTCGCACTTGGACGGTTGTTTTTTCCTTTTTCCTTCGGGTAAATGTTTTATTATTGTATTTGGTCTACCTGAATTGGTGGAGACATTATCGGCGTAAGCGCAATAGATACGGGAGGAAAAAACGTCGATAGTCGAATGACACACGATTCGGAAATGTTATCGACGGAATGCTTTATCGAATTATTGTTTTTGGTGTGGCGGATTGTGTCGTGGAATTTTATTGATCTTGAGTATCGTTGGACCTTTCACCACGCTGGTTTTTCAACCATTCCTGACAGACTTACAAGGCCCTGTTCAAAGCCACCAGAACACTGAGCTTATGATCAAAAAATTGCCAGTGATACGACGAACGAACGATTGAACTTTTTGAAGATTGGTAACTAATTCTAAATTAAACCTTATTTTGTTCAAGTACTGATTCAAAGATTAGGGTAATAATAACAAGCAAGCTTCTGATTAGCACATCATATCATTTACCTCAATTTACTTTTAATTTCTGTATAATTAGCATTCCACAGATGTGTCGTAAACTATCGACATTTACATTTACATCCCTATTATAATCACTCTTTTCGCAATGACCATTGAATTTCAAAATTCCCTCGGGGAATTTTACATTGAATTTTTTTGACCCAGCCACCATTGTTTCTGACACGTTTTCGGACAAACATCCCAATTTCTATAGATAGTAGGTACCCTTATAAAGCAAGGCCTTTTGTCGGCAATTTCGATGTACCGTTATATATCCACTTTATTGTTCTAGGAATCGGTTTTTTCTGGTGTATTTTATTTCTAAATGTTTCTTAGATCTACGTAGATATTTTTTGCAGGCTTATGGTTTACCTGTCTCTTCTTTCTGCCCCATTCCTGGCATATCTGGGGGATCGGGCCTCCCAGTACTTCGGCCTCAGGATGTTCTATCCTGGGTTGTCATAGATGCGATGTTGAGAGAAAAAAGAAAGAAAATTTATTTGTTCCTCCAAGACAACACACACACACATATTAACTCATAAAAACAAAAAAACAAAAATCTAGAACTAAGCCACTAGGTAGTATTAAAAAAAACTGGTTGGTAAGTTGATTAGTGAAAGGCATTGATGTGTGTTGTGTGGGGTCAAACAGGTCCCTGTCTCGGGATATGCTGCACCAGACCGAGGTCTAGTGCAGCGCTGGTTTTCAGACAGGGCCTAGTAAAATCTACATCTACACTATTATTATTTATCTATCTTTATTGCAGCAAAGATTTGTATTTTTGTGTGTGTGTATGTTTGTATTGTATAAACTCAAAAACTACCTTGCCGATTTCAAAAATTCTTTCACCATTGGAAAGCTACATTCATCCTGAGTGACATAGGCTACCGGGGGTGGCTACTTTGGGGTAAGGAAGGGGTCTGTTTTTTCATCCTGAAACTACCCGTGCGAAGCCGGGACGAGTCGCTAGTAAATAATAAAAAACTCTTCCTCTGTCTCAGGGCTTACTGTCATCTTTCTTTTCGAATTATATGGCCATGACATCGCTGCCTGTTTCTTTGTTCGCTTCTATGTCCTCACGTACTCATTGCGGAGTTACACCGTCTATTTTCAGAATAGTATATATTTTGTTGTATTTCTCAGGATCTGCGTCGCTTATTGCTTCTCTGATTATCGATCGTGATCGTCTGATCGCCGTGCAATTTGTAGCGATCGCTGTGCGGCGTTTCGCGGAAGCAACGGGTGGCGTCACGCGGCGCCTGCGCCGCCATTGCTCTCTTGTAATTTATGGCTTATTTCTAGAGGTTTGCTGTTCTGACTTTGCCTGACTAGAGCTGAATAGTCGGAAGTCTTTAATAGTCTATAGCAGGGTTTCTTAAAGTGGGGTCCACGGACCCCTTAGGGGTCCGTAGCATGTAAATAAGGGGTCCGCAGTAGATAGGTGGTGAAGGGCGCGGGCGCGAGCCCGGACAGTCGCATTCGTCTGAGCATCTGGAAACATTGCAGATGTCTTTTGAAGGTTATTTCAGTTCAGAATCGCTTGAGAAAGAAACATGGATGCGGAGCCCATTTTTAATCGATATTGTCAGTATCAGCGATGAAGATCTTAATAGAGATGATTTAATTGACATGAGATCTAAAGAAGTTTTGAAAGCTGAATTTCATGCAAATATCTTGGCGACTTTTGGGGTTCCTTAAGTCAAGCTTACCCTCTTCTTGTCAAGCGAGCTATGTCGGTCCTGATACCATTTGCTACTACGTATCTTTGCGAGGCAGGGTTCTCGACTCTGGTGTCAATAAAGACAAAAAGTCGCAATCGATTGAACGTCGCAGATGACATGCGACTTGCCTTGTCGAAGACAGTCCCACAGTTTAACGTTCTCATTGAGGCCAAACAACAGCACCCTTCTCATTAACTTACTCGTAGTAATAAGTGTAATTAAAGTTGAAATAAAAGTATTTTTATATAACTAAGATTTTTTTTATCAATTTTTTTTGGGCAGGTGTCCGTAGAATTGTTTAAATTTCGAAAGTGGTCCGTGACTGCAAAAAGTTTAAGAAACCCTGGTCTATAGATTATATAAGTCGGAAGTATTCATTGGTTTCCTCTACTCGATAGTCTTCATAGTCGCAATGCATAGCATATATACCTAATACTAATAACGCAGAATTAGTGGATTATTTTAGAAAAACATGCGCTTACGAATAAAAATATTGTTGATTTTTATTACAAGCTTTTATTTATGCATGTTTGTTTGGGTGGAATCCGGGTGGAATCTTGCAACTTAATTTTAAAGCAGTTATCCTCAACCGATTGAGCTGAACTATGGCATACCTGTCAAGTTCCGATGACAATACAATATGATGGTGACAGCGAGCTGATCTGATGATGGAGACGGAAGGTGGACAACGGAACTCCTCGATGGATAGTAGTACTGGCCGTGTTTAGGCTCATTTTGATCAGCACACGGTTACGATCACTAATTTTATTAATGCTTGCATTGAAAAAAATATTTTCACAAAAAAAATATTCATGTAAAACTTACCACTTATTATATGGACAGTATCTGTGCAGTTTCAGCCAATCACATGATGTAACTTTTTACCGTCTATCGCCGACTACCTGCATATTGCTGAGTAGTTGACGACAAGTCCGTACAACACTACTCATTCCCGTATAATCGCTTCATATCGCCCTGCGCTATGTTTCTGCTAAACGTGTTAGCTCTAGACTCTAGTTCATAAACATTGTATTGTATTATGTTTTCATCTATCGACCAATCACTCCGATTTGATTCAGATTTCAGACAAAGAAACCATGGAGCTACTGTGTGTGTCTGATGAACAGGTCTTAATAACAAAGAAACCATGGAGCTACTGTGTGTGTGTCTGATGAACAGGTCTTAATAACAAATAGAGGATTATAAAACCATTTTTACTGTCCTTTTTGCAATTTTAAAGTCCGTTATTCAATTTGAGTTTAAAATTGTTAGAGTAGGCTAAAAGGGGTTGCATAATTGAATCTTACGACATAAGAGTACATCTTACTTTCGTGATCTTACGACATAAGAGTACATCTTACTTTCGTGATCTTACGACATAAGAGTACATCTTACTTTCGTGATCTTACGGTGAAACATATTTTTCGATTTGTACACTGGATGCAATTTGGAAAAGTCGGGTCTCTATCAAATGTATAACAGTTTTTTTAATGTGTAACATCTTTCCTCTCGCTATCCTCAATCTGTGGGAGTGATTTCGTGAAAAGGGACAGAAGTGCGTAACAGGAAGCGCGCATTTTGTCGAGAGGTTGGTAGTGCGCATTTTTCTGCGAGGTTGGTACTATCAGCCATGTTGCTTATTACCAAGGAGGTCAGATGTTTTGCATCATATGCGACTACTGTAAGGCTCGCTCGTTTTGCGGTAAGTATGTATAAAGAAAAATAAAATAAAATTGAAATTGAAATGTTTTTATTGTTTCGATAATTACTCTCAGACGAAGTTGCGGGCGAGACAGCTATTCTTTCATATCGGAGTGAAATCTTGTAACAGTGTTGCCATGTTACGAATCACTTATTTTACTTCATTTGTTTCGTTTAGCCTCGTTTGTGACGGAAACGGTTGTTGACATTTCCAGAATAGTCCTTTGTTGGACTGACCCGTGTATAATTTACCTAACGGTTTATTTGCAAGGAAATCACTCGACTCCATTAATTTAGGTACCTACTAATTCATCTTGTGTTATTTTTCAAGATTGCTTCTATGATTCTGATACTATGAGCTCTAAACATTTTCTTTTATATACAGTTAAATTAATTTAAAAAAGCTTTTAGTCTAATTATTGTATTCATTCACACATACATACATACTACATACATAGACACATGCTTTTTTCCCCGAAAGTGTACAGTGCCTCAAATGGGCCTCTTTTCACTGTGGGTAACACCATCGTGGGAAATAGACTTGATAAGTGGTGAGCTCATCGCCGCCATTGCTTCACAAAGGTCACACGACTGACCCTGCTAACGCTTCCAGTAATATAAGCTAGCAGCCAAGACCAATCTTATACCAACGAATCTTACAAACAAGACCGGGTTTAGGCGTATAGAGGATTCATAATTTCATAATTAAATTATTGTATTCATAATTTGTACAATCTCTAAGGTAACGTTTATTTTATAGCCCAATTCCAGATGTCATATTGTCTAATATCTATATGTCGATTACTAGTTTGCTGTTCATTGCGCTGCGTGTTTAAGATTTTTTTAAACAGGAGAAATATTTAATACACTCAGCGCAATGAATAGCAAACTGGACATCGAAATCGAAACTTCAGTGTATTACCACGTATTACGCAATAAGACCCCAGATCAAGAGTAGCTTCCCCTACAGATCACTTCAGATTCAAATCGTCTCACTGGCTGGTGCAATCGTACTTCTACAGTTGGTATTTTGGTTTAATTGAATAATAAATTACACAATTTCTACGTAGAAAGTACCTAAATGATTTGTAATATTATGAACCGGCTTGGTTCAGCGTTTGCCCTGTCGCAGGTAAGTAGCGTGACTGAGAGTTACTGTGCATCCAGCGGTAATGAGTGGGTAAATAGAGCGATCGGGAAACTCGGGAATTGGATCAATTCAACTGAATCAATACTCTACAGCAAAGACCACGTGATGACTATCTAGTCACGAAGTACCGGCCACGGGCAGAGATATCTGAAGGATGCTTGATCAGTTCATACTGAGGACAAGAATCATTGTGAGGGGTTTTCACGGCCGTTTCACATCATGTTTATAGCCTTGAAAATAGATGGCGCCAGCTCTGTACAAGCTAAAGTAGCTCTGTCAAAATAAAGTGAAATGTCAACGTCAATAACGTAGTGATATATTTTCGTGATATTCACACGAAAGCACAGACAATGCATTTGTTATTTTGACAAGTACATTTGAGTCAGCGCCATCTACCGAGGCAAATCGAAGTTTTTTTTAAATTATTTAATTAGACCTGATTAAGCACTATTTTTTACAATTAAACAACAAAAATTAAGTACCTACGGGACACATGGTAATCCTACTAATATTATAAATGCGAAAGTTTGTGTATGTGTGAGTGTGATTGTTACTTCTTCACGCTGAAACGGCTGGACGGATTTGCCTGAAATTTGGAATAGAGATAACTGGACTCCCGAAATAACACATAGGCACATTTTTATCACGATATTCCAACGGGATCGAGACTTATGCGGGTGAAACCGCGGGGCGCTGCTAGTTACACATAAAATAATTCGTTTGTAAGTGTAAAAAAGTAGTTGGGCCAAATCGGTGACACCTGTTTTGATACTAAACAGCCACTGGAAATGAAACGAAAAATAAAGTGAAATGAAAAACATTTATTTGGCACACAACAAAAAACAAACAGAACAAACAGAATACTGGGAATACAGTAGGACAAAAGCAGAAAAATAAATAAAAAATAACAACAATAACATAAAAAACATATACAAAAATATAATTTAGACACTTAAGAATAAAAAACATTCAAAATTTTTCAAAAACAAAAACTATGTTTGCTATATGTAAAAAATGTCCTACACATCCATTCTGCTCGAACCAAATTAACACTTCTCCTTACTTCAGATTTTTAACCTTCATCTTTAACATCTCATGCTTCATCATCAAGCGATAGACGTCTATTGATAGGCCCCCATATTATAAGTAATGTGTTATGACTGGAAGAAAGCGTTAGCAGAGTCAGTCGTGGGAAGCAATGGCGGCGATGAGCTCACCACTTGTCACGTCTATATCCCACGATGGAAAAAGAGGCCCATTTGAGGCTCTGCCTACACTTTCGGGGAAAAAGGCGTGTGTCTATGTATGTACGCACCCACTGTTGGGTACCTATAAGCCTTTCTTTTCGGTCCATCGCGAGTCTCGTCCATTGGCCGGCTACGAGAACGATGTAATTCTCGGCCATGTCAGTCATGATATGTAAATAAATGAAATTATTATTAGCAAATAATGAAATCCACATTAAAAACTAAATGAATGCTGGTGTTAAGTTTCACAAAATGTGGGTTATAATATAAAGCGTGTGGAAGCCAGTCGTGTGACCTCCGCAGCATTCTTCAATTTCTCTGGAATTAGAATTAGGCGATTACAGCATTCAACATTTGGCTGTTTCCAATTCCAGTTTTTGTTTTAAATCCACGCTCTGTTTAAATACGTTGTTTTCATGTTAAAACAAATTATGTTTGAGTGTTTGCCGAATAAGTATTTCTTGGAGAATGACGTTAGTTTATTTCAATACCTACAGTTTAAGATATTTTAATTTGAACACAATACAGGGAAAAAAATGTTTTAACAGTTCTATGACGTAACAGTCATATAGAAAAAATGGGAGTTAGCGAATATTTTCATATCAACTCATTTTCCATCGTTTTTATTTCATAGAATATAGAATAGATAGAATATTCTTTGTTGCACAAAACAAACAATGCATGGGCGAACTTAATGCTAAGAAGCATTCTCTACCAGCTAACCTTTGTGTATTGTGGAAACAAAAGGTGCTCGAATATCGACCACGAACCACATGACGCGCCGCGCGGCAGTGTAAGCAAGCGGATCTCGAAGAACAGACGATGGAAGGTCGATGCAAGTCGGTGGATGGAGGTGGATCAAGACCGTTTATTGTGGCATTCTATGGAGGAGAAATAGATAAGATTTTGTGAAAAATATATTATTCAATACCTACAAGTTTTTATAAAATTAGTAATCGTAACCGTGTGCTGATCAAAATGAACCTAAACACGGCCAGTCTACTATTATCGCTCGAGGAATTCCATTGTCCACCTTCCGTCTCCATCATCAGATCAGCTCGCTGTCACCATAATATTGCATTGTCATCGGAACTTGACAACTTGAGGATACTGCTTTAAAAATCAGTTGCAAGATTTCACCCCGACAAACATACATACATTGAAAGTAAAATAAAAGCTTGTAAAAAGCACTAAAAGCAGTGGATTTCGACAGACTGGTGATGATGATGAAACAAATACTAGACAAGTCGTTGAACAAACACGAACAAACATTATACCTACTTAATGATGATGGGTTGACAGCGTACAATTGTGAATATGCAATTGCCACATATCAAGATGGCGAGGTGTGATTCAGTAATCAAAGAGAGCGGCGTCTTGCATTCAGCGTTATTATACAATTAAATAAATTAAGTGTCCACAATTAGTTGTTGCAATACAGCCAGTATTCACATTGGTGTTTAAAATAGCTTTGAGACGCGTCATAAAATATTTTTTTTTTTTGAAAAATTCTATTATATCAATAAACAGTTGAGTTTTTTTTTCTTTATAATTGGCGTCTCACGGCTTGTGCATTTACTATTTTCAGGTATAATTTTATTATTGTATTTTGAAACGTTACAATCCTTCCAAGTCGTAATAGTCGTGTTTAGTGGCGGGTGGCTGACGGTGGCCGTTTTATAAAAACTTTTATCTACACTCAAATCGAAAAATTCGAATTACGAATTCAAAGACGGTTCTATACAGACGCACTTTATAGACGCATATACATAAAATTAAGAATAAAACTCATTATAGTACCGCTATCTTTTTATTTATTAATTCATTAAACTAGTGAATAATGAATAAACCTGAATATGAAAAAAAAACCGAACGCATGCGCAGTTCGAACTGTGAAAAAATGGCGCACGCATGCGTAGTTTGAACTTTATTTCCCGCGCTTCCCATAAATTTTTTTGCCGATCGTGTTTTTCTTTGTTTAATTTCAATTTTTCCTATGAGTGTAGATAAAGTAGTGTATGAAACTGCATATAACTTAGGTATTAAAACACTCGAGTCAACCTATTATCGCATTCGGCTTCGCCTCATGCGATAAACAGACTCTCGTGTTTTATTACCCCTTCTTATATGACAGTTGCATAAACTACTATTGTAGACAATTTCCACTAATTTGACAAGTCACGCAAACTTCCATTTAATTTCACTACACTTGTTCTCTATAGACGAGCTACATTGGTTAAAATTCCACCAAAATTACACAAAATAACTCAAAAAAACACTATTATTATATTGTGATACTCTTTCTTTATCTGTCAAAACAAGTTTCTATCAAATTAGTGATCAGAACTTAGAGCTGATTAAAATGAGACCAAACACTGCCAGAAAACTATTAATCACCAGCGGGGTTATTGCGTAGTAGACTGACGTTTGATTTCGATGTCCAGTTTGCTATTCATTGCGCAGCGTGCTTTAAATATTTATGTTCTTGTAAAAGAGCTAAAACACGCTGCGCAATGAACAGCAAACTGGTAATCGACATCAAACATCAGTGTACTACGTAATACCCCGGCAGGTGTTCCGTTGTCCACCTTCCATCTCCATCAGCGAGCTAATCTGACTAA
This sequence comes from Operophtera brumata, assembly GCA_932527175.1. Lineage (NCBI taxonomy): Eukaryota > Metazoa > Arthropoda > Insecta > Lepidoptera > Geometridae > Operophtera > Operophtera brumata. The sequence continues at coordinate 24,159,070 of OW052225.1, forward strand.
AATATTATTGAAACTTGTCATTGATAGTTATGCCAAATTTTAGCTCAATCGTTTGGGTGGTTTAAAATTCAATTTCAAGATTTGGCCCACATACAACATACTAGCAAGTGAAGGTAAAAAGAAGGCTCCAAATTATTTACACACACACTCACAAAAATTAGCACTTGAACCTTCGACCACTTGAACCCTTCATATTTCGGTTTATACCCGAGGTTCACGTTATCGCTAACGGATGCCTACTAGTATAGCCTTGTATTATTATATATTCTGTGGTATAGTATTATTTGATCTGTGCCTGAAACGAAGAATTGTTTTCACCCATCCGCAATATTAAGACCTATCCAACGACACCCTACATCATGGGATAGATGAGAAAAAAAACGCAGGGGAGGTACACTAAAAAACATTTATACACTTTGTCTAAATAAATAAATACGGACAGACAAACAGACGGGCATAGCGAAACTATAAGGGTTAATTTTCTTGTTGACTGCGGAACCCCAAAAATCTAATTAACAGACATAACAATGTTGTAATAGCATTGGACATCCCGGGATCTAACTCGGACTGTCCGTTAAAATTAGCTACCATACTGAAATTGTCACGTTCATCATATGTTTACCTACTGGCCTATTTCGATGTCAACAAACGGATCCCTCCTGCCGGCGAGTGTTGCCAGCTATAAATATAAACACGCGATTATCTCTCATTAATCATACTGTATAGTGTCACAACAGGTCTACGTTGTCTCTGATCTCGGTGAAACTCTTTTATAATCTGTTGGTTTACCGTATTATTTTGTGTCTCGGTACCATTCATTATATTTTAAAGTGAACTAATTGTTTTTAAATTGCATTTCTTTCTGTTATTTGTATCTCTTGAGTCTGTATCTGACTCATACTAATCATTAGTTTTGTTTTTACAGTTTTTAGGTACCTCAAAAGGAAAAACGGAACCGTTATAGGATCACTTTGTTGTCCGTCTGTCTGTCTGTCAAGACCCCTTTTCTCAGGAACGCGTGGTATCAAGCTGAAATTCATATCAAATACTCCCCCTTGGATACTACTATTACTATCCCTTGGAGCTGTGAAACTCAATAAACGCAAAATCAAACTTCTAAGATGATTAATAACGCAATCAAAAGATACAGCCGTTTACGCTGCAAATTTTCGACACTCGCAAGGGAAGCAAAATCTACAGGGTACTTCCCGTGAACTCAGAATCTTGAAATTTGGTACGAAGAAACGTCTTACTGTACATATAAAGGAAAAATTGCGAAAAACATAAAATTTTAATAATTTTAAACTTACTACCCCTTTCCTCCTGATGATTTCATTTAGAAATAAAAATACCATAACTTTTACTTATATTAGGTACCTACAGATTTGTACGGAACCCTCGGTGCGCGAGTCCGACTCGCACTTGGCCGGTTTTTCTTTTTCTTACATTTTATCATAGTGCTGACATATATAAATACTTGTACCTGTTTTAAATTTTGATTTTCTTTATCCCGAAAGCCAAATCTTATTTATTTTAAAACCACATTGAAAGTTGACCGAATGGAGAATATATTGAGAATTGACTGAAAATTGGTATTATGCTTCCTCATAACAACACTTTAGTCTACTTTTGATTCTTGCGGTCATAGATTAGAGTAGGATTGTGGTATGTAATGGAAAGAGTGAAAGAGAGACGCGTCCGTTGAGTTAAAATTCTCAGAAAAACGTTCGGTTTCAGTCATATTTCGTTATAATCATAAGTATTATCAGTGTTGTACTATTGAATATAATATTTGTGATATATATAAAATTGAAACTAGATCGCAGCATGATCCTAACTATATTTTAACAATTTTTAATAAAGAGAATTAGGGTACCTACTGTTCAAATTACTAATATAAATTGTATTATAATTTTATCCTATTTTAATTATATTGAAAATCATATTAAATTCGATTAATTGTAATGTATCTAATAATCTTATATAAACTAATATACTAATTAAAACGTACTAAACATGTAGCGTCCTTTTAGGGTGAGGTACTTAACATTTAGCTACTTAATTAAATCTATAATAAATTAATTTAATATAATGAATAAATTTAATTAAATACAACAATTTGAATATTCGAGTAAGTTACTAAAAATACTGTTCTTAAGCCGATAATTAGTCTGAGCAAATACCATTGAGAAATACTGTTTAATCTAAAATATTAACTTAACAAAAATAATTAGGTACATAGCTCATTAATTAAAACAAGTGTCATAACATATTCAATATGTTTGATAAACCACTTGATACCACAATAGCTCATATTTATTAACAGAATGTAGAAACGAACCAATAATGGGTTTGGCTCATTTCCAGCTTTTGATAATTTTACATTCTCTGAACTTTTTTTATGTAAAATATGATTTATTGCATACAATTTTGTTTAAATATTTCTTCCATTCAAGCAGAACACACAGACACGGAAAAAATATTTGCAGATGATGCAAAGATATATTGCAGCGTGAATGAAACCCGTAACCTCTCGCATCTCAGCCGTCTACTCGCCCGCTGCGCAACGCAGGTCTTGTGGAATCCTAGACTACATAAAATCATGCTCAGAATTTGATTAAGGCGTCGATGGACGCCAAATTCTGTCATTATCTAACTCATTAAAGTTCAGGTAAGTTAGTAAGTGACAGAGTGGCACTCGCGAAACGAAAAGAGAGCGAAAATCACGTTTTTTTTTAATTTGAAAATCATCGGGAAATTAATTTTCATAACTAAAAACAAGGTCGTCTCGGCGTTATGTTATTTAATATACTGAAGGCAATAAAAACATCTTATGATTGGTATTTTAGGAGAAAAATGGTTGTAACTACGAAACCAGAGGCTACTTTGCAAATTGACCTCTTAATTTATAAAAAAAAAACAAGAGGGCATGCTTTATATTATGTTGTTTGACATAACATTATATTTTTTTTTCTTTATTCTTTAACGTACACGCAAACAGAAAAGAAAAAAAAATTACTTACATAGAGGACATCAAAGACCCTAAAAGAGTTTTTTTGTAGATTTTCCGATTAAGATCGTGGAGAAAAAAAAGGTTTGAATGCACATTTCAAATATATCCACGCCTGCAGATGGGGCTGAGAAAACAAGATTTACATTAGTTCTTACTGATGCGTAGTTCAATCGCGAGCCAAAATGCTATTACAAGACACAATTAAACGAAGCGTCTTATAATTTATAAGCTCTTCAATTCGTAATGTCTCATCAATGCGCTTTACGTCCAGCATTGTTTTCATATGATTAACAACCGTAAACTGATCAAAGGAAGCTGAAACATCAGATTTGTTTCGCGGGAATGGTATTAATCAAATGCATTTATTGCGGTCACATATAACTGAAGATGGCGTTTCATAAACTAGCGGTGTCCGTCATTTGACGTAGGCCTAACCTCGAGAAGACGACGTATCGTAATATGTTTTTTTTTCTTCTTTCGTTTTAATTGGCGTCGCACGGCTTGTGCTTTTGCCATTTTCAAGTATAATTTATGTATTTACAATACTTTTTCAATAAAATTTGCAACGTTACAGTCCATCAGTCGTCAAAGTCACAGTCAAGTCATGTTTTAGTAAAACGGTGGCCGTTTTAAAAAAACTTTGGTAGACAATTTCCACTAATTTGAAAAGTCACACAATAAACTTCCATTAAATTTCACTACACTTGTGCTCTATAGACGAGCTACATTGGTTAAAATGCCACCAAAATTACACAAAATAACTCAAAAACACTAGGAAATGAAATAAAATAAAAGTAGACGACATCTCTTTTCGAAAATGGCGGGAAGAGTCCGTACTACGTCAATAATGAGGAGTTTTTAATATCTCGGTGAAAGTTACGTATTTTGAAATATTTACTGTTACCAAAACTTTCGCCATCGCCATCTAGCGGGAGATAAATAATGCTAAAATTACACTAGGAAAACTGCTCATTCCTTTCTTGGTTTTAGCTAAGACAGACACCGATATCTAATGTAACCCCAGCTTAAACGTGAGTTCTCAGAACTGCGGGCTATCAAATATTCAACCATTAAAACAGTCGAGACGGATTTTATTGTGCTTCCTCGATTCTGTTGTGGTCTAGATCTGCTATAACATTTCATACATATATTTCTGGAGTGTGTCCAATGCTTTATGGACAGTTATTACTTCACTAATACCATGTCTTATGTAGGTACCTATGTTCGTATTTGCAATACGATAGAATGGATCACGTATTCATATTGTGTGCGATTAGCGACGCCAACATCGGCGATCCGCGGCCGTTTCGACTCGCTCGTATTCCTAAAGGTGCCTCCACATGTTTGGCAAACCAAAGCAAACCTCTACAAACACAAACGTGTTTGCGTAGGTTTGCGTGCGTTTGCAGTGGTTTGTTGCCGATGTCAGAGTCGGTTTTGTGCTCAAAAATAGTTTGCTGCAAACATTTGCGATGCATATTTCATCGTTCGTGTTGATACAGATACAGATAATTTATTGGTAAAATGTTATTTTACAAATCAAATGGTGTTATAAGTTACACAATGGTTATATTTATATAAACATTAAAAAAAACAATTTATACGCTAAGTACAAACTTATTTAACTTATCTTCTACGAAGTGACTGACCGAATAGTAGGCTTTTTTATATTCAAACCTGTTTCAGTTTATTCCTCAACACAGCGTATTTCACGTATTTCTACCAACCAGAGGGGCTAGTCTGCAAATTTAACAAGAAACTTACACGGCCGTGTGGTGAACACTTCATGTATTATTGTATGGGATTTGAAACTGAAATTAAATAAAAATCATTGACAATATTTTCATGCAATTCAGCTCGAAAGCTCAAGCTCGATTATTATATCGAAAGCTTTTTTTTCTATTTTTTTCTTTTATAATTGGCGTCACACTGCTTTTGCATTTGCCATTTTCAAGTATATTTACTGTAGTTTCAATATAATTTGCAACGTTACACTCCTTCCACGTCGTCAAAGTCACAGTCAAGTCATGTATTAGTAAAACGGTGGCTGTTTTACTAAAACTTTGGTACAATTTCCACCAATTTGAAAAGACACGCAATTCACTTCCATTTCATTTCACTACACGTGTGCTCTTGAAATGAGCTACAATTGTTAAAATAACAAAAAATAATTTAAAAAAAAAACTTCAATAAGAAATAAAATAAAAGTAGCCAACGTCACTTTTCGGAAATGGCGGGAAGAGTCGAATGCTTTTCTAATTTAATTGACAATACAAATACATTGACATTAAAGAGATCAACCAGTTTCTTATTCAGATCTCAAACAAAGCATTAGATTTAAACGAGTTACGTCACACCAAAACTATATCAACAGTGATTTCATTGTGCGTCTGCGCCGCGTCTAGCTCATCTCATAAATCATCCAACACAAATTGGAAACGCACTAAACAGCTCGGCACTATAAAAATTTCAAATAAAACCTCGGATCTAAATCCCATAAAAATATGATTCCAAGTGGGCTTAATCCCGCCGTGGTTTTACGGCGGTATAAAAATTGATTAATAACTTGCGGTGTGGGTCATATACCTACTTATATAAAGGCATATAAAGTCATATAGTCCTAAGGTCATAGTGTTGCGCTGACCCATTTCAGGTGTGCTATATTTCGGCGGTTGCAGACGAAACAATATTGAGGTCCGATTGGTAAATTTGACTCTTTTAATCAAGTTACTCGTATTGTTAATGAGACGTTGTTATACGATCGCCTTTGGAATTTATAAAAGCTCCCAAAACAATGTAAAATGAACATACACGTATAACAAGTACATTGTAGTTTGAAATACTGTTCACACAACTTCTCGACAATGTCCAATTACATCATCATCATCATGCATCAATTATCATGCAACCTCAACGTAAAGTAAAGCATTACCTCTTAGGGAGGTAAAGCTGTATGAAACTCCCACGTGTTTTGGGAGTGCTAAAGTTATTTGAATTTGGAACGTCAAATTTGAGTGGACACTCGTGAAAACTCTAAGTAAAAAACTGCCTATAATATGGCTTTGTAGAGGTTTGTTTGAAAATCGAACTGGCCACCACAAGCAAAACGCTTTCTTTTTTTTTTAAACTTTGGTTGACCTTTTTCTGATCACGACTATGTGAACCAAAAGACGGTGTTTGGTGCTGTGATTTTCAGTGAATTATTATTGTATCGCAGAAGGTGTGAAAAGTAGAGTATGCTCCTCTGGAATAAAGCCTGTCTTCGTCTTGGGCAGCTTGACCCCTCGCTTGACTCAGGACTCTACATACCTAACTCTAGATTACCTCGTTACGCTCGGTTCAATATGTCGCCTGCGATGTAAGACACTGCTCTATAAATCATAAATCATAAATCATTTATTTGACTAAATTAAAGTTACACAGATAAAGTTGAAGCCCTGTCTCCCGGAAAAGCGTAAGCTGTGGCCCAGGAAACAGTTCTCTCCCAATTAAAATAGCACAATTTTTACGTTTGCAATTTGATGCAAATTCTATCTCCTCAGTGATACTCCCCTCTACTATTGTTTTTATCACTACTCTCTAGATTCGCTACAATATACACCAATCGCCAATAAAATTATGTAAGTAGGTATATTTCTACTCTTTCAATCTAGGTAGAGGCGAGACAATAACTCAATAGATAAATATAGTCACGTCAATCCACGTCCACATCTAACAGTAATTCTTTACATTTTTGAAAATGGAATGTGTTTCTCGGGAGACGGATATGTCGGATGCGCAGTCGCGCGTGCTTCATCCGTCACGTGATTTTAGCGGTATCGAATTTAGTTTGTGACAATAAAGACTTTGGAGACACGGGTTTTTTATTGGTAACCAGAATAAATCAGTATTATCTCTACTATTATATTCGGAGAAGGAGTTTGTATTAAAAAGTTATATAATACCTATGTCATTGGACTTATTTCGACGGACGACTTGACAAAATAATAAATTGAAAGTCGAAAATCGATTGATGCACATTTTTTAAAAGAAGAACCTCGTCGGTATCGACTAAAAAAAGTTTCACACGAAAATCTTACACCAAGAAGGTTTTATGTCAATTCAAAGTATCTATTACTACACAACAGCCATTTCATACCTAGGTGGTTGCTTTCGCTTGTGGCGCGAAATTCAAATTTGTTCGTGTTTTTTGCGCATATTAGTTCATCAACACTTCTTCAGATAGCGAAAACCAATTTGCCGGTAATTATATGACCTAACACACAAGTTTTTATTTATAGTATCACATAAATATCATTATTTTAGCTACGATTGTGCTTCAATGGTATTCACAGTGTTTTTTGTTTCAAGCACATTCATAGCCAAACTAATAATATTTAGGTGATACTATGAATTAAAACTTGTGTGTTAGGTCATATAATTACCGTCAAATTAGTTTACGCTATCTGAAGAAGTGTTTATGAGCTGTGATGAGCAAAAAGCATAAAAAAATGAATTTCGCGCCACAAGCAAAAGCAACCACTCTAACCCCTATCGTTCCTCTCTGCCTAAGAGTTACGTTCCTCGAACCCAGAGTTCGCACTTTGTAGAAATTGTCTTGCTTGTTTAACTAACAGAAACATTGAATTTGGCAATTTCAAAGACGCTAAGATGGTTTTACTAAATGTGCATGTTTTTTTTTGGCATCTTAAGTCAAAACATGTCACAACAAGGACTGTACTAATTTATTTGTATTCATTAAATTATTTTCATAAAATCGAACACATGTTCAGATTGGAATGCATCGATTCTCGTTACGGATCGAATTTATTCGACGGATATATTTTATTGTTTGACACTGTCACAGAATGTGCAATAGTTACTACGTACAACCAGATACACAAGTCATTTGAGTTTTTTTGAATGTAGGCATTTATTTTTTAACCCCCGACGCAAAATCGACGTGGTGTTATAAGTTTGACGTATCTGTTTGTGTGCATGTGTATGTGTGTCTGTGTCTGTCTGTGGCATCGTAGCTCCCGAACGGATGAACCGATTTCGTATTTTTTTGTTTGAAAGGTGAATTTTTCGGGGCTTTTCTTAGCTATGTTTGATCAAAATCGGTTCAGCTGTTTCATTGCGTTGAGGGTTTTTTTATTTTTACAGCATAAATTTAGGAGTGGCGATCTTTCAGCAAATCTAACTCCATATCTGAAAAAAACTGCTTAAAAGAGTCGGCAAGATCAGCGTTAATTGAAGCTGTCATCTGTTCAAGGACAATCATAGCGTGTAAAAAAACGGTAAAAAAAGTTTGCTTCTTTTTTAGGGTTCCATACCCAAACGGTAAAACGGGACCCATTACTAAGACTCCGCTGTCCATCCGGCTGTCTGTCTATCAGTCTGTCACCAAGCTGTATCTCATGAACCGTGATAGTTAGATATTTAAAATTTTACAGATGATGTATTTCTGTTGCCGCTATAACAACAAATACCTACTAAACAAGTTATTAATTTTGTAAAAATTAAAAAACCCTCAACGCAATGAAACGGCTGAACCGATTTTGGTCAAACATAGCTAAGAACAATCCCGACTAATTCACCTTAAAAAACGGTTTTCATTAAAAAACGGTTCATCCGTTCGGGAGCTACGATGCCACAGTCAGACTCACACAGACACACACACAGACACACACACAGACACACACACAGACACACACACACATACACACACACATATACGTAAAACTTATAACACCCCGTCGTTTTTGCGTCGGGGGTTATAAACAGAATAAAATACATTTAATTCCTTACAACAAACGGGGGCTTCCATACAACAAACGAGTTTTTTTGCTGTTTTTATACCGGAACCCTTCGTGCGCGAGTCCGACTCGCACTTGGCCGGTTTTAAATTTTTATCATGGCAGTGGAGAACTTCGTTCAACCAACGCAAGTAGTTTTAAAAAATACAAAATCCTTTGAAATGATGCTATAATTAATATCTTTGTGATCAATAATAATGGGACTAAATAACGTTGTGTGAACAGTCCAAGTTTTTTTTTAAAATTATTATTACGTTTTTTGAAATATTACTGTTACCAAAACTGTCGCCAACGCCATCTAGCGAGAGATAAATAATACTAAAATTACACTAGGAAAACTCCACATTACTTACTCTTTTGTCGCTGTCTGTACATATGATAACGCCGCGGGCGCCTATAAAATTATTGGAATAAACAAGGCTTGATCGGAGTGTAGTTAAAAACATATTTTTTAATAATCGTTTATCTGACGGGTTTCGCGCCTGCGCTGTGTTGACTCCGATTAATTAAGTGTCACTGCGGTTGTTTTGTACTGCTCAGGTGTTTTGTTTATTGACTCCAGAAATAAAGGACAGTGCCTTGATTGGGACAACATTCGTCATCATCGTCATCAGCCTACAGAAGTCCACTGATGGACAAATACATTCATTCATTCACACACACGCCTTTTTCCCCAAAAGGGTAAGCATAGCCTCAATGGGCCTCTTTTCACAGTGGGTTGCAACATCGTGGAATATAGAAATGACTAGTGGTGAGCTCATCGCCGCGATTGCTTCCCACGAATGGCTCAGAAGAAGAAAATAAGAAAATTTATTTATTTTTCCCCAAGAGGACATAACACACACACATAAACATAACACAAGAAAACAAAACATAAAATGAAATATAAATAAAAACCGGTAGTAGAAAGTAGATTGGCATCGATGTGTGTTGTGTGGGGTCAACCAGGAAAATCTGCACCAAACCTAAGTTTAGTGCAGCGCTGGTTTTCAGACAGGGCCTAATTAAATGATGCCACGAACATCAATAAACTATGACTAACGCTTTCTTCCAGTAATAACACGTTCCATACTAATCTAGCAGCCAGGACAAATCTTATACCAACGAATCTTATCAACAATCAAGTCCGGGTAATCCCTTAGTCGGCTTTCACGACATCCACGGGAGAAGACGGAGGGGTCTATTCTCATTTTGTTGATATTAAAGAGTATTCAAGTCATAAAGACTGCACTAAACAAGAAGGTCTGACAAGGCGAGAAGAGAACAATAAAGCAGTTGATTTATTTTAATAAAGTTATTTATGGGCCCTCACAAATTGGTCTCGTGACGTGCGCCTTATCGAGTATCCACAGACACAGCTTATACCAAACAGTTGGGCTACTATAAGGAAAAAGCCTACATTACACACACCTATGTAATACATACATACATACATAAACTCACGCCTGTTTCCCGGAGGGATAGGCAGAGACTACGGATTTCCACTTGCTACGATCCTGACACATCTCTTTTGCTTCATTCACTCTCATCACATTCTTCATACCTACCTACATGTTCGACGGTCAAGGTACTCTTGAGCTGGCCTTATTCCAGAACGTCTCCGTTCGTCGAGATCTTCCCCTTCCTACTGTCCCATTCACGCTCGTTTTATGTACCTGTTTCGTCAAGCTACTATCGTTCATCCTTTCTAAATGCCCAAATCATCTAAGCAATCTTTCTCAATCCTTGTCACTGTCTTCTTTAATTTCACAACGGTCTCTTATGACACCTATGTAATATTAAATTTAAATGTAACCCAAAAATTTCGTTCCAGCGGGACTCGAACCCGCAACCTCGCCTGTGATCGGCGATGCCTTTACCAATTCGGCCATAGAACGAGCTATGACGCCGAAGACCAAAACGAACTGGAACGAAATTTTTGGGTTACATTAAAATTTAATGTTATCCATAAAGTGTGGTTTACACTTGATAAATAATAAACCTATGTAATATTTTGTAAAATATAGCATAAGTCCTGTGACAGGTATTATTTTGATCATTTTGCCTGTCTTAACGCAGGCCAAAATCTTTGAAACTTTAAAAGAGGAAACATCCTGACCTAAAAAATTCCAATTTAAGTTTTTAAATTTGAAAATGGGAAACTGTAACTTGAAGGATGCGGTAACCTGTATCAATAACATTTCATTATATCATAGGCCACCTAGGCCGCGCCGACTCTTTATAGGAATTGAAGTGATAAGCTTTTACTCTAGTCTCCTGCGCAGACTGACCTTGCTGTTCCACATCAGCTGTGTCACAGATTAATAATATGTTACTTGGATAAAATCGATGTCGGTATAAGATTATTAATGTTAAACTCATTGTGTATGTAATGAGATGCAATTTGTAGCATCTATCGAAATATTGCGCGGATAATGATACGTTTTTAAATAAGTAATGTGCTTAGACAGGTCGATTAAAATGTTATTTACATGTGGTCTTAAGACTGCGCCAACCCCCGGCAGAAATCTTCATACAAAAAAAACACCCCGCGCCGCTAGAAAAAGCAGTTTTAATTAAGTATCTCGTAAAATATAGATAATTTTACAAAACCCCTTACAGTAAACCATCGGCTTTGTTGTACGAGTATTGATTATATTTATGGATTTTTTTACCCAATAAAAATGTTAGGCAAAAAATAGATGTAACTTTGTTTTATTTTTCTATCTACAAAATATTGACCTATAGTGTTTCTGGTACCAGTAATCCCTCGGAATTATAATGTAGTATCCATAGGTAGGTATTTATTTTTTATTTGAATATTTTACTTGATTTAGTCAGTTAAAAATCGAATCTTAGATTAGGATTTTTACTAGCATGTGGTTATTTATTTATTTATTTATTTATTTATTTATCATACAAACTGATCTAAATATATTTTGGTTAGTAGTACCTTAAAACCTATGTTAGGTTTGTCTAAATACTAGGATCTCTTAAAACGACGATAACAAATGACATGGAATATTTTACAACTACTACGGCGAGCAAGCAGTCAAGCCATTGTAACTACTAAGACTTTTCGATTCGTCAGACCGCGAATATCGAATATGCAAACTTGTCTCACAATCGATAGCTGAGGCCATTTTGTAAATCGAAGGACCATAACTCGCGGGTTAATTACGAATAAATAAATAAATAATTGAATGTGAGCGGCCGCGGGCCTAATGGATCGCAGCGAGTGTCGGAGGTGTTAACAAGGGCCCCCGAGCGAGCTTGTCGTATTGAATGGTGGCCTTTTTGATCCTGACTGATAAAGAAGGGCTTTATTGAGAAGTATTTGATTATTTAGTATTTTTTGTTTTGTTTTTATACTACTTGAATTACAGAACAAGCAAATGGCCCACCTGATGTTAAGCGGTAAACTCTGCCTATGAACAGTGCATTACCTCATAGGTCACGTCCACCTAGGACGCACCCTATGTGGCATAGCACTGCGCCCGCCACCATGAGACATAAAGATGAAAAGTCTCATGTGCCTGTAATTTCACCGGCACCCTTACCCTTCAAACCGGAACACAGCAATGCGAGCACTACTGCTTTGCGGCAGAAATAGGTATGGTGGTAGTACTTCCCCGGACGAACTCTTTCACTAAAAAGCTCTACTACTACTAAAGTAAAAGTAAGTAAAGTAAAAGTTTATTTTGATTAAAACCATTCACGGTACAATTTACATGTTAGGATATAAACTGTGCCGTGTATATTGCTGTCAAAGAGGGTCCGTGCTCAGCATAATGCTGCAGTAAACTGCAGCGCTGGTTTTCAGCACGGACCTCGGTTGACGCACGGACATGGAACGACAAAAAAAAATACAATATGTATTATTGCACAGAGATCAAGAGAGATTCTTGACACTTAAAGTATATGTGCCTTCCGCCCGCGCCCAGCGTGGTTGAGAAGACAGTCGTTTCCAATACTCTGTATAGGTACCTAGCATTGTTGTCTCTTTGTAACCAAATATAATTAAATAAATGCGTAGTTATTTCGTGCCAAATCAAGGATCTTTCACTTAACTTACTCCTAATTAAAAGGAATTTATAGGAACTGTGACAAACACAAGATCAAATGTACAGGGAAAGTACCAAGCTAACTGATGCGCTTACGCATGCTCTTAATTATAAATTTGCCGATCTGTTTGTATAAATTGGCCAATTCGACTTATCTGTATAATGTTTGTACGCTGAAAAGCAGAATCTAGCGATCTTACCTACAACCGAACATCTAATGCATTTTGTATTGTACCTAGATTCATAAACAAATAAATGATTTATGATTTATGATTTAAATTAAAGTGGAATTGGGCCGGCCACGTTTTACGACGCACAGACAAAAGGTGGACCATACAGACTCACGGTGGACACGAACATTTGGCAATAGGAATGTTGGCAGACCGTATAGACGGTGGGCTGATGATGTTATCCAAATCGCTGGGAAAGACTGGATGATGAAAGCAAACGACAGAGAGTCGTGGAAGAAGATGGAGGAGACCTTTACCGAAGAAGGGATCCATTTCTCGTAACAAATCAAATTAGATTGTTACTAAACAAGTACTAACAACTGTAGTTAGGTAAAAATACTAACAATCAAATAATGTAGGTACATTTCCGAGTTTTGGAATAAAAATGTTTTTATTTATTTCTTTATAGGAACTGTGATAAAGTCATAGACGTAGAATTTTTTCGCTACGCTAAATAGACAAACGAAGCGTGGGAGAGAGAAGTCATTTTTAAATGTACCCCGTGCAAGAAGAAAAGTGACAGCAACAATGTATTGAATGTGACATGTTTTGCTTGAGTACATGCCCATACCGGACGGTCTGTTGTGCAGTTTAACTAATTTCGTAATTTTTTTAGTAATCTTACTATTAAATAACAAATATTACTTTGTATGACAATGGTGTCGTGTTCAGTTCGTGACTGTGAATATACAAGACGTAATTATCCGGGAAAATACACGTTTCACAGGTAAATAAGAGATTATTGGTAGTTCGATTGTATTGCTTATTTTATCAATTCTGCTTTAGTAAATGGCCTAAAAACCAGTTTCATTCGTAGATTAGGACTTTCCGTTATATTTTTTAATAATATTTCGTTGCTGCACCTAGAAATAAACAATATTTTATGTAAAATATAAAAATGTTTGATTACGATAGGGCTTGACCAAGTGATGACGTCAGAAATATCGATAGTCCTGTTGCAGTCTATATCGTAGTATAATGCGCATCATGTAAAAAGAACGCTGGCGGTCAAGCTTCTTCAGGCGTTCCAGCGTTCTTTTTAAGAGATTACTTACTTTTCTACTTATTTAAGAGATGTATACCTATGCATTCAATGAGTGCCTACCTAGTTTACTACAAATAATGTACAATTATAGTACGCGTCATGTAAAAATAACGCTGGAACGCCTGTAGAAGCTTGACCACCAGCGTTCTTTTTACATGACGCGCACTATACCTACCTATAAATTAAATTTGTGTCCATCCTAGAATGGAGGTTTACTTTGTTTGGAGTAAATATGTGTGCTCTTTTAACATTTTACCGTTTTTTTCAAAATCTATAATAACCAGGTGGACATTGAGGTGTGTGTTTTTGTATTGTATATTGAAAAGGTAACTTTAAAGCACCACGGGTGTTTTTATTGCAGTTTGTGTAGTAGATATTTTGGAGTAAATATTTACGTTGTTGTACACACGCCTTTTTCCCGAAAGGGTATATTTATTTTTTATTTTTTATAAATAAATATTGTTTATTTCTGCTTAATACGTACGCTACGTACGTCTGTACGAACAACACATCTTTCTTTAATCCGCTAGTTAGAATGTGTCGCCTATACAACGATTTGTTAATCAGCAATAGCAGCTCGATTGATGTTTTAAATAATAATTTATATAAATTTAAAAAAGCTACTTTATCCGCTCTTGAAAAAGAGTGAGTTTTCTACACCTTCTGTTTTAAATGTTAATTTAGTTTTATGTAAATGTTTGTTAAATTATGATCTTCTTTACTGTTTGTTTTTATATAATCGTGAAGTGTACACATGTTTTGGAATATAACCTAGTTAAAAATTTCTGTAATGTACTTTTATAATAATTTTCGGTTGTATTCTGTTTTGTGTGCCATATGTTATAAATAAATAAATAAATAAATAAAATAATAGGTAACAAATTAAATTTAAATATACCCCAAAAATTCCGTTCTAGCGGGACTCGAACCTGCACCCTCGCCTGTGATCAGCGATGCCTTTACTTTCGAACTTTAAACAGAAGGTTTCCAATGAAACACCTGTAGATACAGCACTATCAACTTGGCGCTATAGCCGAGTTGATAGTGCCCACAAATTTCGTTTCCAGCGTCATAGCTCGATCTATGGCTAAATTGTTTAAGGCATCGCCGATGACAGGCGAGGGTGCGGGTTCGAGTCCCACTGGAACGGAATTTTTGGGTAACATTTAAATTTAATGTTATCTATAAAGCGTGGTTTACACTTGAAAAATAATAAACTTTGGGGTAACAAATTGTCTATAGATAAAGTAACAGAGTGAAAAATTATATGGGCGTAGCACGGCTGATATAAAATGTTTTTGTGCTTTCGGATTTCCAAGTAATCCTTTGCTACGAGAAAAATGGTTATCGGTTATAAGAAGAGTGGGATAGACTCAAATAAGAACTCCACTAGGTATATGCAGCAAACATTTTAAGTTTAAATTTAAAAGGGAAACTCTTAGATCCCACCTATAAATAAAACTGTAATATTTAGGGGTCAATAAATAATAAAGGTTTATTTATCAACTGTATTCAAAATTGGAATAAGAACCTTATTCTCTTTATGACGTCAAATCTGCCAAACTGTGTTATTCATGAAAGACTTAATCTGCATTAAGATGTATTTATCTGCCATACACATCACGGACGGATTATGAATTCTATCGACAATGTAAAAGTGTTGGTCGAGGACAACACTATTTTTAACTCGGACATAGACTTTCACCAACACGTGCACATATTTTTTTTGGTTCCATGAAAGCGTATTACACACTACATGACTATGTTAATGATAAAGCCGCGTGGCCTGATGTCGCTCTGCCCCTCGACACCTAATTTGTCAATTTGCAATGTCTGTACCTGCATATAATTTATTACTGATGTGTTATTTATGTGTATATCAAGCGTAGTGTGTGCTGCCTTATGAACTTTTGCTGATTCTCTCTATCATCTTACTTTTGACTGCCTACCTAAGTAAGGCTTTTAATTTGGTTTTCCTTTTTTCCTTGAATCAGCTTCAACTTGTTCTCTTGGCACCACACAGGCGCTCTCCACCTAGTAGTAAGAAGGATCATCAAAAGAAAAACAGACCGTGTTTGTTGCCTGATTCTTCTAGGTCTGGTTGCGTTGGAACAGGAGTAACTGTAAATTTATTTTTTAAGACGATTCAAAATGATCCTTGTGATTTCAATGAATAAAATACTTTTGACTTTGACTTTGACTTTTCCATCTTCGATCTCTGATTGTAGATCTAGTACATATACTAAATCTATGGATAAAGTAGTATCTGTAGTGCTAAGTCTCTTACACATATGTCTATGTCAAAGGTCACTCTATTCGTAGAACAAAGCGCTGAAACCGATACCACCCAAAGATAGAAACACGCGGAAGTCGAATTGTTTTCTTCATTCAGCTTCTACGATTGACGCGTATCCATTTCCTCGCTGAGAATAGTGTGGAACCGGTATAAAATAAAAGAAATCTCTCGTCACCTGCGGCATCTGACGGATTCTGACGGCCATCGAAATATACCAACGAGATGCCACTGATTGCCGCTCGTTAGAAGGTAATTAGCTCAAAGATCACTCACCGTAGTCTATTTCAATATCGGTAGATTTATAGGACAACAATAGACGCGGCCTCTCGCGATTTCGATAGCGTCGGGTGACACTTGACATGACAGCTGTCAACGTGATGGAAAAATTGTGCAGCCCACACAATTTCCAAACTTCAAAAACTCGTTTAAAAATAAAATAATACACAAATTTGCGTAATTTAGATAACTATGGCTCACGATTACGATTGGCCTGCAATATCCCATCTTTCCTTGGTCTTTCAACATATCTTATACATACTTACCCGGACTTGTTAGTATGATTCGTTGGTATAAGATTTGTTCTGGATGCTAGCTAAGGAATGTGGTATTACTGGAAGAAAGCGTTAGCAGAGTCAGTTGTGGGAATCAATGCCGGCGATAAGCTCACCACTTGTCACGTCTATATTACTATTATTACCACGATGGTGCAACCCACGATGATAAGAGGCCCATTGAGACCCTGCCTACCCTTTCGGGGAAAAAGGCGTGTGTCTATTTAATGTTATTGTGATATAGAAAGTTGACCCAATAAACGATTTAAATTATAATTTCGTTACGTTTTCAAATCCCCCACTTAATTGAAAGCTAAATCCAGGTCGGTGTGAAGGTGAGGTTGATGGATGAGCAGCTAAATTACTATTTCTCCCCCCCTCCCACTAACGACCCGTTGGGCAAAAGCTGTGGGCAAAAGTGATTATTTATAAGCGGCGATGACAGCACTTCCGACTATAAGGTACACTTCCAAGAAATGCGACGGTCAGCGTCACTAACGCGCGATAGTAACGCGGTTCTAACGCGGGCTACCCCATAAATTGCTAACTCTTGTGGTTTTTTAACTATATAGAACTAGAAAAATCGTCCCAACTACCAGCTGGCCTAGCTAAGAGGCATTCGCTACGAAGCGATTCCATTTCTACATTCGTAATAATAGACCACTTGATATTTCGATAGCTTACTTCAATCTCATACATTGTTGGCTTTTCTACTAGTGTCATCGCTATTAGAATGTTACTTTGTCTAAGGCCTCAGGGGCTCATTCCTCAAAAATTAGAAGTTACAAACGACGAGTTGTTGCTATGGTAAAGTTGTTATTTTTTCATGAGAATTCACGCGTAACCAAGGCTACACACTTGCTTGTAACTTGTCTTAGGTTATATCACATCAGCATCACATTTTCAAGTTTTTATTGTCCAGTTCACCCCGGCTTTCCACTGGTGTTTCGGCTTATTTTAATACAAAACATTTTTTCTTTTATGAATTTTTTATTATATCTTAAAAATTAACACAAAAATGGTATTATACACTCAAAAGACCCTTATGGGTTTGTTCAAAGTGTATACAAACCTCCTTAGGTGTAAATAATCTTACTCTGTATCCTCTTAATCACTTAAAATAGGTAAGTACATAAGTAGGTTAATAGGTAATTTACGTACGAACTAGTTATGTTTGTCCGTAGACAGAGTATAATGGTATTGTCGTACAAAAAGCGAAAAGAATAAAAGGTAGAAGAATATTGTGACAATATCAAAGTAAATGATGTAAATAAGCCCGCATTACCACGGAGACAGTATCGCGCGTTACTGACGTCGACAATCGTGTGCTCGGAAGTTAACCTTTATATTTTGCGATTTAGTTGGGATTGAGATTTCAAAATGATGTTTTTCTATTTTATTTGCGGCGTACAGCTGTTTCTGAATACCTGGAAATTTGAAAATGTTTGTTCTCATGAAAATAAAATATTACAGATGAGAACACCTGAATTTTCTATTCTTGGATCAAATGTGTATCAGTTTCACGTACATTATATACATACATATATTATTTTGGTTTTATGCATAAGTATATTTGTTTTATAGACTTTTTTTTTAATGTTATGGATCGACAAACTAGCTTACGGCCCGTCTGATGGTAAGCGGTTACCGTCGCCTATTGACAACTGCAACACTAGGGCATTGCCAATGCGTTGCATTCCCTGAAGGACTCCTTTTACATGTTTTTTGAATTTAATTGAGTATGTTTAATGTGATCACCTCTGGCGCTTGATTGTGAATCTTGAAAGTATATATTTAATTGAGTATGTTTAATGTGATCACCTCTGGCGCTTGATTGTGAATCTTGAAAGTATATATTTTGTTAGTAGTAGACCTTTTATGTGAAAGAGTTCGTACGGGGAAGTACTACCACCATACCTATTTCTGCCGCTGTAGTGCTCGCATTGCTGTCTTCCGGTTTGAACGGTGCCGGTGAACTTTTCATCATTATGTCTTAGGGTGGCGGGCGCAGTGCAATGCCACTTAGGGTGCGTCCTAGGTGGACGACCTATGAGGTAATGTATTGTTAAAGGCAGAGGACATTTTAAATTCGCGACTCTTATCAACCAAGCAACAATAAAAAACTAAAAAAAAAACTGGAAAATTGCCATTTTGTAGTTAGTTTTTAATTAAAATAAAACTACTACAAACAATTAGTGATTAAGTTATATATACTCGTATTCTATCACCGACATTGATTCCTCAAAGTTTGTATGTGAAACGGTTTTGCACCATCCACCTTAAATTGAAAAGCTTATGCAACCTCTCCGCCATTTATGCCACTTATCAAAAGAACCGCTTTTCCATGAATGGACTAGGTATTTATTGTATTTGTCGATGTTCGTACAATTTCCGGCGATTGGTCACTAATCTATGTGGGCCCCGGATATGCCGCTTATCTATGGTTACACACATTGATGTTTACAACTATTCACGAAGTTTGTAGTGTTCTATTGAACAGGTGTATAATCTACTAGGGTACGCCCGCAGCTTCGCTCGTATTTTACCAGGATAAAAAGTAACCTATAGCTCAATCCAGGTTATAATCTATCTGTGTACTAAATTTTATCGCAATCGATCCAGCCGTTTCGGCGTAATTGCGTAACAAATATACAAACATCCAAATATCCAAACATTATAACTTTGACATACATACATGTACACAAGCCTTTACCCCCGAAAGGGTAGGCAGAACCTCAAATGGGCCTCTTTTCACTGTGTGTTGCACCATCATGGGACATAGACGTGAAAAGTGGTGAGCTCATCGCTGCCATTGCTTCCTACGACTGACTTCGGCTAACGCTTTCTTCCAGTAATAACACGTTCCATAAATAAGCTAGCAGATACAAATCTTATACCAACGAATCTTACTAACAAGTCCGGGTCATCACTTAGTCGGCTCTTACGACATTCACTGGAGGAGATGGACGGGCCTATTCTTAAGCCGGACACCACGTCACAATCTCATAAATGTCAAGTTTGACATTTATGATATTAGTGGGATTAGTGGGATATGCACAGGTCAGGGACAACTCTCTGTGTGAATGTGGATTGGATGAAGGCAATGTCGATCACATACTTTTCTCTTGCCCCAGGCTGCGGCTATCTCTTTATGATGTCACTCTCCCTTAAATCCCTCGTCCTTTCTCTTCCAAATTCCTTCTATCCCTAGTTTTTTCCCCTTTCATTGCGCTTTTATGTAAATTTATTAGTGTAAATAAAATAAAATTGTAATATTCATGTATGTTTATATTTTATATTTATTTATTTATCATATAAATTTGTGTTGTGTTGTAATATAATTGTGTTGTCCCTAGGTTTTCAGAATAAATAAATCATCTTCGTTATAACTTCTGGTTGAGTCTCCCTTTTTCAAAGACCGACCACTTTCATATTCTCAGATCTCCATCGTCTTACCGTTTTATATCCTGTCGACATTGACATTGGCAAAATTGTGGAAACTAAAGCCACAGTAGCCACAAATAAAAGAAGAAGAAGAAGAAGAAGAAGGGATATGTACAGATATCGCGGTTGTCGTGTTACCTTGCCAAAAAACCGACATCAATAACATAATAAACTTAAATAAAAAAAAAACAAGTGTTTAATTTTGAACTGTAATTAGTAGTCAGACAAACGGTGAAATCAGTTTCAATTAAAACCAGATAACACTTGTTATTGCTTCAGAATTGTATGTACTAAAACTAGTCGATTGAAAGAAGCGACATGACTGATCACAAAGCTCACAACAGTTTTCCGCCGCGGTAGATAAACACATTTGGAACTTTATCTCATTTCCTCAATGACTGCAATTATGTGCTTTTCTCACGAGTCGCGGTTCCATTGTGAATTCAGTTCTCGCCTTATAGGTACGCTATCTTGCAAATAAAGATTGTGGGTGACGGAAATTGGGATTCACTGGCTGTTGCGTAAGATCTGAGCACTGAAAAATATGTTACTCATCAGGATGTGAATGAAGAAACAACAGAATCTTATGCGGGCAGGTAATCAAAGGCAGACAAAGATGATGGAAGATAAGAAACAAATAAATAAATGGAGCATATAACAGATTTTGAAATTGTGATTGATTGTGTGTGATTGAAATCACAAGGATCATTTTGAATGGTCTTATTTGTATGATAAGTATCGAGTATGTTGAGTGAAAGTTGTGCCGTGGTGTGTCTGGCGTTAAAATATACACTTTCATCTCCTCCCGTGGATGTTTTAAAAGGCGAGTAAGAGATTTACCATGGAATGGGCAACAGCTTCCACCTGAGGACTCAACACTAATACTTCGTTGGGTAATTATCAATTAATTATCAATAATTATCGTTAGGTACTGATAATTTTCTTGACAAGTGATGAAATTTCTTATTAATTTAATTCTCGTTTTTGTAATTTATATGATATCATTAATTGAATTTTCTGTGTTGTTGTGTATTCATATTACTACAATTATTATTTATTCATATTATTGTAAATAAAATAAGAAACATTGCAGGGGCGTAAAGAGTAGATTACATTGAATCCAACATTATAACTATAATATCTTTTTAACATGTAATTCATCAATAAATATACTTTGACTTTGACTTTGACTTTACGATCACCAATCCGCCTGCCAAGCGTGGTGATTATGCCAAATCCTCATTGCCTATTAACTACGATGATGAAGCGACGTATGATGATAAGCGTTGATTAACTATGGATGTAAAAGTTCCTTTAATGTGTAGCTTCAACAGCCCCAAAATCGCCGCCCGCCCTAGATACTGGGCGGATATCTTTATCAGAATAAAAGCAATAAAGCGCTACCATACCCCATGTTCACGTTTTTAATAGGAAATACAAACTATAGCCATTAAAAGATGCAGAAAAGAGTCCCATGGTTTAAGAAGTTGTTGACAATATCATGCCAAAAGTAGCTCCAGTGAATGAAGTTACAGATACACCTACGATAGATTAAGTAGAGGCGCGGCGGGTGGCAGGAAACTTCGATATTAACTCCACGATAAGAACTAACCGTATCGACAACAGCAATCGCAATCGGATTACAACACAAAGGCAAACCATGTGAGATTTATTTCACAATATTGAACTCTAATTCAATTATCTTGAATGTCAAAGTTCAATGTTTTGTGATGCTGATTTTGATCTTGTATTCACTAATGATAATACCTATAACGATACGGGAAGTGTTAGTTATATTACTGATATGCAGTATAATTTAGTCATATTTGAAACCAGTGACAATCCTTATCATAAAACTACTGTTAGATTAGAAGAATAGATGGTAAGACGCACAAACAAACCCAAGGAGCTAAAACTGGCAAAAGTGAAAAAGAGTTAAAACTAAAGGAAGTGAATAGTAAAAACCCAACATAAAAAGAGAAACAAATATCTACCCACACAATCCACCAAACAAAACCCTACACAATCATATTAGTTTTCTTATTTAAATTAAATCTATAATATTTATGAGTGAATCAATATTTTTTATCATCATCACTGTCACCCGGGTTTCTATCCCATTTATGCTAATGCAGCATTGTGGTAGACCCCTCATTTGTTCTATCAGGCCACGTCAGTACCACAGAGAATAAAATAGTGGTGCGTATTGTCATCTTCCCTGCCCTTTGACTCTATTGTGTGTTTTTTGTCACTACTGCGACGGATTATTTGATTTCCGTTATGTGTAAGCTTTGTTGTCTCATTCTCATTATTCAATTCAAATGTACTTGCATTAGACCTTAGGGCCGTAATATTTTTTTCATTGCCTGTTTCTTTTGTCAAAATATTATAAGTTTTAACATTTCTCACTGCGTTTGCTACTAGTCCAATTCTTAGAGAGCACAAAAAAGGTGTCAAAAATGTTTGCTTTTTTCAAATTTCTTCATTAATATAATCATGTAATTTCCCAATTACCACATTATTTTGTCCCCTAAAGTATACTTACTCATACTAATAATATTGATATTACAAATAAGCTCAACGTGACGCTCCAAAACAGCCGCGTCACTGCCGGGACGCCATACACCATTGTCATTTAAATGATCTCAAGAGACCCAAGCGCAGTGGCACTAACAATCTCGACACCTTAAGTGACACGACGAAAACTTTAACTTGCGCATCTTATTACAACTCCTGACCTATAGAAGCGGTGAGAGACTCCCATAAAATGAAAAACTACTAAAAAATAATATAAAATGCAGCTATTGTCTCTTATTCATCTCATCATTTTAACCCCCGTTTCGAACCTGTCCTAAGAACCAAGCTCCCCATTATATGTCAATGTTGATGCTGTCATGTAATTGGTGTCTGTCTGTTTTGAGCTCACTGCATCCATGTTTCATCAGGTAAATGGTCTGCAAATTTATTTTCGTAAACACGTTATCAACAACCATTCTGTAAAACCTTTGCTACGCTAGTTGTTTTATTAGTAGTATCTTACTTATCCCACAAAGCATCATTTTATTAAAATGTAGTCCCAAGAATCATTATTAAAATAAAAGTTTTAATGTCGAGATACTAACATATTAAAACTAAACATTTTCTATTTGTTACATTGTAGGGTGACGATTAGCAACAATGTTGTAGGAACAAAGAAATGATAAAGAAAATTAAAGGTTTCAATACCAATAATATTTTACGATGCCCGTAAGCGACAAAACGTAGTCGTTAAAATAATATAGGTTGTAGAGATTACAAACTTAAAGCGTACAAAATAGAACATTCAAAGACTCTTTTATTTGTTTTCAGCAGGGTATACGCGTAGTGATAGGTGTTTTATGAGGAACCTGAGATTGAAGAATCATTGTCAATAGTAGAAACAACAACTTTGTAAGGCTTAATAACGCGAATTTTCCCCGCACACGTAAAGAGCGCATAGCTTCTCTAACAAATAACACACATCTCACCCAGAAGGCCAACCTTATGAAAAACAAATGATTATAATTAACTTTACTCATTTGAACTCAAGGAGAACTGGAAGTAAAACTATTGAAGAATAAATCTAGAAAGCTCTAATGGACTTGTTTATATCTGACTTGTTTACGGCTAATTCCATAAGAAACGAATGTTAATAGTAGCTGCAATTTACTTTGATTTCTACGAGTACGTGATTGCTTTTTCTGAAGACTGTTTCAGTAATTGCATCGCATAAAATTTTCTGCGAAAGCGCTCACATTGACATGCTATCGATTCTCGTTCTGCAAGGCTAAGTTACAATCGATAGTGTAGGTTTACGGTCGTGGATAGTTGCCACCTTCGTTTCGAGGATGCCATTGTTGCATTCATAGCAATGATCTGGCGTAGTTGCGACGTCTTTCAGCCGCATCCGACATTTCCATTGTTGCCATTTTATTGCCGGTGTTACCGTCCCAGCGGTGATCGTAAACAACGCAACGGCTTTCGATACTATCCACCGCGATCTGCCGACGAGCTGATGGGATCTGTGACCGCAGAGCGCGCATTATCGCGGCCCGGAGCCACCGCAGCCGCGATTTTCATTCGTTTCTAATAAATTGATACGAGGCGCGGTGCCGCGGGAACACGGCCGGCCTATTGGTCGAGGCGTTCCCCGAGGTTCGATACTCGGACCCCAGTTGTAAATCAACTTTACAACCTTTAATTACAGATATTTGCCGTCTCATGCGAGTGCACGGGATATCTGAGGCCGTGCTCGCGAAAATATAGCATAATAATGGGTATTGACCCGTAATGGCTCGCCTGTAGGTACTATCGGCCGCCTTTGTCTTGATTGTTGGAGCGAGAGAATATTCTTTCTGAATGATTGCCAATTACATCGAATGGCCTCCTGGATTCCACCGCTTGATACAATACTTTAAGATCCCTCTCATTTTTTATTTGTATTCGAATAAGTGATTTATGTGTTATTAAAGTTAAATGCCTTCAAAATAACGTTCTTTGGTGTGACTGTATTTGCATCAACTTTTTTCGCATTGTGATATTTTGATTGATTTTCGTCGAGTTTATATTAATCTTCAGCTTTACGAGTATTCCAAGATGGGTCTTATTTATATGAACGTGTTATGGTAGATGGGCGCGTACTCGCCACAATGTTGTACCGGATAGGGCGGCCGTCGTTTTAATGTCTCTCAGACGGAATTACGCTGGATTGTTCTCAAGTTTACTGCTCCCTTCATGATTGATCGTTGTATCCTCAACCTTAGGTATGTCATTTTCGCACCGTATCTCCTGGAATTTGTGTAGGTACAGTAATAATGGTATATTGAGTTATGGTAACTCAGCAAAATTGCTGCATTATGTTCCTTCTATCAACTTAGTTCATCATCATCATCATCATCAGCCCACACTAGTCACATATTACATAGTCGCATAGTCACACTGCTGGACATAGGCCTCTTCCAATACGCGCCACTGAGCCCGATTTTCGGCTCTTCTCATCCATTTTCTGCCCGCCGCCTTTCGCACAACTTAATTGCGACAACTTATAGACCAAAAACTTAGTTAGTGGTCAACTTAGTTGCGGCTTCCAAATTCTTTCTTAGTTTGAATTCATACTTGATCCAAATAATCCCTATATTAAGCACTTGGCTTTCACTGGAAGTGTGGAAATTAACACTCGAATGATCGTATTTCTAAATTAAAACCTCCTTCGAGCCGCAATAAATTCTTCCGTCCATTAAATTATAACGACTGTCTAAACAGAGGCTAGCTGTCGTTTATGACCTAATGCACGAATATGAAAATAAAATATGCTCATGCATTTAAACTTTTAATCCATTTTGCACACCTTTTTACCACTTGCTACTGTTGTTAGGCGTTAAAATAATAACCTCTTGTTAAAATAATATATTAAACCTGACTTTTTTAGTTCAGTTTTAAGTTCTGTTTTCTTACCATATTCAATCACTACTGGTTAGTTTTTAGGGTTCCGTACCCAAAGGGTAAAACGGGACCCTATTACTAAGACTGCTGTCCGTCTGTCCGTCTCTCATCAGGCTGTATCTCATGAACCAAGATAGTTAGACAGTAAAAAAAATCCCAGATGATGTATTTCTGTTGCAGCTATAACAAAAAATACTGAAAATCATAATAAAATAAATATTTAAGGGGGCTCCCATAGAACAAACGTGTTTTTTTGCCGTTTTTATAGATAATGGTACGGAACCCTTCACTTACACTTGGCCGGTTTTAATATTGTATGTTTGGATATATGGAATATTTGAATGAAGTGGTCTAACCGTTGAGTTTTTCAAAATAAGACTTACTAATAAGAGTCTAAGTAGACATTTACCACCTAGTACAGTTGATGTCTGCTTATTTGTCACATCAATGTTATTTATATCTTCTATCGTAAACATTTTATTGCCTCAAAGGTGGATTTTCCTCACATTGCACGTTTCCAACACATGGTCATATAAATTCCTATTTATACTTATTCCCCTATTGGTAAAGGAGAAAATTTTATTGCTATGATGAATATTAAAAAATTTAATGAACTTATATCGCTTCCTTTATCATTGTGGCGATTTCTTCGAGCCATATTATTTTCTCATAATAAAACCTCCTACGATGATATATACGAATTCGTTTCGGATATACCTAGTGAATTAACGTCGCTGTGGAAATAACCACGTCTAATTATTTTATGCTATAATTATGATTTATTTATAAAGTACAAGAAAAACGGAAAACGCTAGTTCTAACCGTGTCATTTCGCAATTAAATGCACGTGAAGTTAGCCAACTGGAGAGCTACCAACGCGTCGAGTAATTGAGATTGATAGAGTCGTGAATCGAGTGGGGCGGCGCAATCAAAAGCGTATCTGGCCAATGAGAGGCGGGCATCGCTACATCGCGGTCCCCGATTGGATAGCTGCGGGGTTGAGGGGATCAAGGGCCTTGATACAGCTCTCGATAAGCGGTAGGCGTTGAATGTCGATTCGATTGATTATCGCTTGGTGTCGCCTCGACCAAGCGACCGGATAGGCGGCTGTTTCAACGTACACATCGACGGTCACACCTTGAATACGTGACAATAAACCTTCGTACAAAGTTATTGCTTCTTTTACTACTTTCAATTTAGTTAATATAATTAGGATGGTAGTTAAACATAATATAAAGAATATATCTTTCTGACATAATCTGACCATAAAGTTAGAGCCTAAATCAAAGTTGCAGATTGCACTGCAACACTTAAAAGAGATTAGTCAGCTAATCGCGTGTTATTTACAATCCTTTATCAGCACTTAAGCTCTGGTTTCGAGAAGCGACGACTGTTTATAACGACCATAACATAGTAATAAATTCGATTTTGAATCAAAGGTGAGTATAGACTAGATAATTTATTTGTAACAGAACAACGAGCCGCTCTTAATAGTGTATCACCCTCACGAACCAGACGTCGAGCACGCTCGCCGTTTTGTTACAACCTAATTGTACAAACCAACGAGCGTAACATTTCGTTGAGCCTTTGCACGAGCGCGGGCTACGCACGGTTGATGTGCGGGCGATGCGCAGGCGATGCGCGGGTGACGCGGAGGGAGAGGTACGAACGACGCACGCGGTCAGTTGTTCAAGTGCAACGAGTGAACGCAAGGTACAACTACCTAAATGTTACGGGTAATATGTATGTATGTTAACCTAATAAACTCGCTGTGAGCATTGCGCCGAACAGAGCGCCGAGCATTCGCAGGAACGTTACATTACATGGGCATGCTCGGGAAAATGCTCTAGTGTATACTCACCTTAACGTCAGACATTTAATTTTGTCGATTGCTGCGTCTCCGCTATATTGCGGTCGCCGCTTCTTAGGTAACCAAGGTTTTTACGGGCGGCATTCTACTAACGACTGAAGGGCTTTACCCAAAAGAATTAGCTCGTTTAGGAGACATAAACTGCCAATAAATATTGACCGGCGTGCAGCGCAACACTGTAGCATAGTGGAATATTTCGCCCTTACACAAGTTGTGTTGTACTCACATACATAGACACACGCCTTTTTCCCCGAAGGGGGGTAGGCAGAGCCTCAATGGCCTCTTTACACAGTGGGTTGCACCATCGTGAAATATAGACGTGACATGTAGTGACGTGAAATGTAATGACCATTCCATAATAAGCTAGCAGCCAGGACAAATCTTATACCAACGAATCTTATCAACAAATCCGGGTAATCCCTTAGTCGGCTTTTACGACATCCACGGGAGGAGACGGAGGGGTCTATTCTAAGGCCGGACACACCACGGCACACAGTGTGATACGTGCTTGTCTTAATCTTCGAATAATCGATTTAGTCCTCTCGATGTACTAACGACCTTTAAAGAACGCAGGAAGTCGGTGGATGGAGCCGGCTCAAGGCCGGTCATAATGACACATTCCATGGGGAGGCGTATGTCTAGCAGTGGTATTCTACAGGCTGATAATGATGATGATGAGAAGATTTAGACACTCAAATACGAACGAGGTTTCAGAGTTCATCATGCACAAAGTGCCATAAAGCATGCTCGTACATAAAGTGAAATTATACTTAGCGTGAGGTTTCGTAGGAAAAGCAATAATTTGTCACAATTGGGCACGATTAGATTGGCTCTGCTGGCGATTTGACATACATCGTAAATTACGCTTTTAGCGGATCGAGTGAGCCGTCATACGGAGCCAGGATGGACTGTGTGGCCTTTCTTGAATGGTGAAGGTGAGCAGGTCCGGAGGCAGGATGAGGGGGTGTATGCGATTTCGAACGGAGGGTTTAGCTGCTCACTAGGGAAACTGCTTTTTTTCTTTGCAGTGATTTTATGATGTCCCTTTTTTTGTTTTTACGATGGGGAAAATGCATTACGCATGTCCATCAGCTCGGGGAGAGTAAAAGGGATCTGTCGGGCTCTCCGTTGGCTAGCACCCAACGCATACCGACTAAAAACCCATCGATATTCCTTCCTTCACCTTAAAGCTAGTGCATCATCAAACCACTCACCATCTGACGAGTGGTTTAGAGATGCACTAACACTTGACAGGGTCACGGGGTCCCGGTTGGATTCTACCGCGGCCCTGTCGGTGATTGTTCGCATAAAGCGAACCCCTCAGTCCCCCCCATGTGGGGGAGGGGAATATCCTGGAATACGAAGGATATTCCCCGGTGTAGGAGACCTGTGCAATGCCAGATTGGGGCTCCCCGCACCCGAAACTGGCTGGCCACCATCGAGCAGAAGAAGGCGGTTGAATTGCCGCCGCTTTCTTCCGGTCCTCCTACGGCGGAGTATGTCAACTTGAGGGTCCTCCTCCCTGACCCGCTCCGCAGCCTCCTTCAGCGACATATTATGACCTCCTCGCAGAAGGAGACCATAGCCTCCCAGGATCTGTCACTGTCAAGCATGGATTTAACCACGCTCGAGAGAGAGAGATCCTGCCCTATCACTGCTTCCAGCAATTGCCGCTGTGACGCCCAGGCGCTGCACACTTCAAGTGTGTGTTGCGCCGTATCCTCAACGTCACATATGCTATGTCCCTGAGCTCACAACAACTTATTGCCGCACATAGCCTCCGATCGCTTGGGCTTTGCACAGCGGTCGGTGGTTTCCCGTTTTAGTCTTCTTCTATTTCTTTCTGTCGTTGGTTCCCATAGATAATTAAATTGTTTTAGACCAAAATTTAGCCAAGTCGACACCAATTTCAGTGGCTTCACAATGGCTTCCAATGGATAAAGAATTTAAAAAAAGAATTAAAGTATTTTGTGCGATTGTACAAGGCCATACGAATAAATAAGTGCAACAACAATAATAACAACGATTCAATAAACGAATAAGAGAGTCAGAGCAACGCCGTAAGGTGCGCCGCCTTTCGATCTTCTATAGGTTACATTTCGGGGAATGCTCCCAGGAACTTCATGATCTGATCCCACCTTCTCCTTTTCATCATAGGACGAGCAAGCGCACGGCTCGGTACCACCCTTACCTCATTAGTATACCGTCTATTCATACTAAACGTTTCAGTTCTACCTTTATAATGAGAACTGCTAAGGAGTGGAATACACTACCGTCGTCTGTCTTTCCTTAAAACTATAATCTGGGTCTCTTCAAGGCTCGAGTGAATAGGTGCCTTCTAGACCTTTGTGCTCCATCTTCGGCCGCATCGTCACTTACCAACAGGTAAGATCGTGGATTTAAAAAGGTCTACATTGAAAAAAAAAAAAAAGACCCTATATATCTGCCTGCTGCCGGGCCTGGGGTATGCAAATAGCGCTCGCACGCGGCTCCACGCACGCGCATCGAATCGTCCGTTTTCCGCCGCCAGCGAGCAATGCGTTTTGAGGAAATAGTTATTGGGGTGATTGCTTTCATAAACAATAGCTTTTGTCCATGGTTTGTAGCCGTATTTAGTTGCCTGTTATTTAGGATAACGGAGCTGACTCCGTGTCTGATAGCGAGTAGTGTAGGTCAAGCGGTTTTATAGAAATCGTGCTCTATCGATGGGTTTGTTAAAGTAGAACGTTGAGCTTGTGGCACGAAATTCAAATTTTATTTTGTTTTTTTACTAATCACATCTCATCAACACATCTTGACTTGAGATAGCGAATCTGATTTTGCGAAATCTAGGGGACGTAAGACGCATGTTTTGATTGAAAGTGCGACAGCCGCTCAGTAGAGACTTTTTCGTAGTTTAGTTTAGCTTGTAACCGTACCTTAGTTAATTATGTATTTATGTATTTTCTTTACTGTTGACTGTGCTATCTCTATTCTCTCTACACGTGAAAAACTGTAATTGGCTTTTTGTTTTTAACTCTGTTTTATATGCATTTATAGATAGCTGTTGGTTTTCCTACTAAATAAATAAAAAATAAAAAATATGAAAGACTCATAAATATCACTAATGATATTTTTATGACGCTATCAATCTAAACATGTGTGTTAGTTCTCTTAATTTACGCAGAATCAGGTTTCGCTATCTCAAGATGTGTTGATGAGCTGTGATGAGCAAAAAACACAATAAAATTTTAATTTCGCGGCACAACCAAAACGCTGCTCCTTGCAAGAACTTATTCTTAGTTATGCTGGTTCTTGCTACTTCCAATTTTATTTCTGTGTATATAGGTAGCTTCTATTTTCTTTTCTGTATTTGGCTAATATAAAGTAGGAATCTGATGTTCTACTTAGGTACGTATAACTTGTTGAGTTTTAAACCTTCAAGAAGTAGGATTTGGTTCAGCCTAATTTTTGATAATCTAGCAATCATATTGTTTATATTAAAGGTAAAACCTAGACAATAGAAGTAGGTTTTAGACAATAGAAGTAGGTTTTAGACAATAGAAGTAGACCTTTTTGTTCCTCTTTATTTATTCTAAGAATTAGTGAGTTCGTGATTCATTTGCGCACATTGTATTGAAATGATTCATTGTTGTATGATTTGAGAAGTTTTATTATTTATTATCAGCTTACTGTTTTATTGTCTCCTTATCTTCGGGCTGTCTACCTGTGTTAGATTTACCTGGGTATTTTTGAATCATGATGCAGAAATCTTGTAAATCAGCTTTCTTACGAATAGGCAAATTGTTTTTGACCCCCGACGCAAAAACGACGGGGTTTTATAAGTTGGACGTGTCTGTGTGTGTCTATCTGTGGCATCGTAGCTCCCGAACGGATGAACCGTTTTTTTTTTTATTTGAAATGTGAATTAGTTGTAGTGTTCTTAGCTATTTGTGATCAAAATCGGTTCAGACGTTTCATAGCGTTGAGGGTTTTTTTTTATTTTTGCAAAATTAATTACTTGTTTGGGTATTTGATTTTTAGCATCAGACAAGCCAGTCACAGAAATTTTTGTCCACTAGTGGTGAAGTAATACTTATACTGGTTAATTTCATCACCAGTGGTGAATTGAGACATATATCAGCATTGGTGGGTGATATGGGAGTACTATCGTGTTATTTTGTTCACTGGTGGTTGGAAACTGGATTGCCAAATTACCACCTATGGTGTGACTTTTTGGTCAGATGGTCCGGAGGGTACATAGTCACATAGTTCTGATTCCTCAATAGGATTCCCTGTGTCGTGGACATCAGGAGCAACGAGCCCATACCCGAAAAAAACATTTGCAGATCGTGCAAACATTTGTCCCGCAGGGGGAATCGAACCCGCACCTCCCGCCGCGCCATGGATGTCATCGAAATGCAATATTATCTGATGATGACGACTATTTTTACCCCCAACTGAACGAGTGGTGTATGCTTTGAGGGCGAGGTTGTTTGTGTGTGCAAACGAATGTTCCTATTTTTCTTGAAAACGCTTTGTCCAATTTAAATACGGTTTATGTCTTTTAGCTATGTGT
Source organism: Operophtera brumata (assembly GCA_932527175.1). NCBI lineage: Eukaryota > Metazoa > Arthropoda > Insecta > Lepidoptera > Geometridae > Operophtera > Operophtera brumata. Next base: position 24,191,378 of record OW052225.1, read on the forward strand.
GGTGAATGATCCCTTGGAGACAGGATCGAACAAGAACAAAATTATAGGTATAAAGGATCGAACAGGACAAGGGATCGATCTCAAGGGATCGAACAGGAACTACTCGGAAATCGGTGCAGCCGTTTCCAGGTGGTCAACTGGCAAAAATGCTTTTGGAAGACAATTGCTAGGAGTTACAGCTGATAGCGCGTTCTTTTTTTCCTGTGGTGACATCTAGTCGTGAATAGAGTAAATAGCTTCGCGGTCCTACATTATGCTAGCTAGACACCGAATTTCGTCCATAAATGTTCCTTTTCCCAATTTAAATGGAACAGTGAAGTTTTTTGTGAAAAATATATTTTTCAATATAAGCTTTTTTTAAATTAGTGGTCGTAACCGTGTGCTGATCAAAATGAGCCTAAACACGGGCCAGTCTACTAGTATCCATCGAGGAGTTCCGTTGTCCACCTTCCGTCTCAATCATCAGATCAGCTAGCTGTGACCATCATATTGTATTGTCATCGGAACTTGAAAGGTATGCCAAATTTCAGCTCAATCGGTTGAGGATAACTGCTTTAAAATTCAGTTGCAAGATTCCACCCGGATTCCACCCAGACAAACATACATACATTGCATTAAGTTAAATAAAATCTTGTAAAATAGTCGGGGTTTCTAAAAAAGTTAGAAAACTAACTCGTCAATATATGAAACTAATCTTCGACCAAAACTTTGGTCGAAGAAACCAATCACACGCGCGGTCAACTGACATTCAAAACAAAACACGTTTTTAGTATGGGCTCAGTTTAATACACTACCAAAGGCAAATTATACCCCCTTCATCTACGCCTGTATATGTAGTGGTATACATCAGTAAGGAAATGAAACCTCTGACCTACTTATCTCAAAGGGTACATCCAAATCCCGAGCGTCTCGCCTCGCGAACATAAACTCCGCAATTAATTCTGAGCGGGTGACGTCACTCCCCCTCCCCAACCCCTCTTCCAGATAACCAGGGAATGATTAACAGCAGACAGGAAGACGGATTGACAAATAGTCGTTTAGGTATTTCGCTAATGCCTCGCTCCCATCAATAAACATCTCGATGAAGGAAAGCCTTCGTGAATTTTCGATTGGATAATTTGTTTTGCCTTAAAGTTTAGCGTAAATGGGAGTTTGGTGAGAGCTTTTACGTAAGCTATATATACGTTTGCTAGTAGCGTGTATTTTAAGATAAACACTTGTTGATAAGATTTGTCCTGGTTGCTAGATTATTATAGAATGTGTTATTACTGGAAGAAAGCGTTAGCTGAGGCAGTCGTGGGAAGCAATGGCGGTGATGAGCTCACCACTTGTCACGTCTATATCCCTGTGAAAAGAGGCCCATTGAGGCTCTGCCTACCCCTTAGAGGAAAGAGGCATGTGTCTTTGTATGTATGTAAGGTGAAATATTCACTATTTCAATTAAGGATAAGACGAGCGAGACAAAAATAACCAGGAAGCTACGTAAATAAACTCTAAGGATCTAATTGAAAATTTGGCAATGGTAATATTGGTCTAAATAACTACCATCCACATATGGCTCGCTGGCGTGGGACTGGGGTAAAAAGTATCCGATGTCTCAAACTGGTCATAATATAGCTATCAAACTCTATCGTAATCGGTTTAACCATTACGGCGTGTTGGAGTAAGAAACAAACATCTAAATATGCAAAAATTTGCATTTAATAATAATAATAATAAAGAAAAGTTATTTATTTGTAACTTTTATTATGGTAACGATAATATCAGTGACGATACTGAAAGCAACGAGGCTAAAAGCGTTTTAGATGCCCCCTCATGAGGGAGAAATGATTACCTAGTGCTGAAGAGCGCTACTAGTTTAGCATAAACAAATACAATGTAACCAAGGAAGTTTAAATCACACATTCATTCAATAAAACAGATATGAAGAACCATAAGGAAACATATTAATCGGTACGGCGCTTTCTATCCGACCATAAAACTCTTTACAACGCACTTGGTAAGGACTATAAACCCAGTACATACACTACCGATATAGAGTGAACAAAGTTGGATGTCAATGAAACCGATTCACGAATAGAAAACAATGAATAACAGATGAACTGGCTGATGATTCTGAAATTAAACGTAACCCACGTTGCTCTATCTAACAAATTAACGATAAATCGGCTTTATTTAAGGAGTCTCAAGGATAAGTGTCATGCGGATCTCCTCAGAGCATCCTAAGTCAAACGCGTCTAAAGAATAAAAGCAACATTATAGAAAGAATTTAAAAAAAACAACTCACAAAAAATTAGCAAGTCACAAACACAAACGTGGCGAATCGTATCGCACAATAAATGATTTACGCGCTGCGCGAGCGCATCAGATCGCCGCTTTACGACTCCGTACCGATTTAGCGCACTCGGTGTGGCCGTTGCGGAAGCCGTTTGTTCTAGCGGATTGTTTGGCCACACTAGATTTACTGTAATTTGCCTGTTTAACATTGTTCCAATGACGTGCCTAATGTGTAGCAGGCTAATGATTGAGCTGATTTATAGGCGGAAGGAAATTAAACGTGGATGAGGTTTACCGCTGCTGACCCAATAATATCTGTTCCAGTTGCGCGTTAAGTATTTTGGTAAATTGTGACTTCTGAATTTATCATCTTTATAATTAAAACCAACCATACCAATACACTTGGGCGGGACACTTGGCAAGGCGAGAGGATTACCGATGGACCAAAGCAGTTACCAAGAGACCAAGAGATACTCGTATGCGGCGGCCTCGAGGCAATGGTCTGACGATATTGTGCAGGCAGTAGGAAAGCGGTGGACCCGGGTGGCCCAATACTGCCAGGAGTGGCGTTATAGAGAGTGGTGTTACTCAGCAGTGGGTGTTACCGGCTGAAACACTTCAATTAAATTAACTTTCTAAGCAACCCTCTTTCCTGACATTAAATGACGTATGATGACTCTGCTATATAATATTTTAAAAAAAAATAGGGATTTTTACTAAAACTCCAATAATGTAACCAAGGGTGTAAAAAAAATACCTAAAATAATCTTTACATCTGGTGTGTGGATAGATGGTTGGGAGGGGGGCTCCCGACACTACACGTGCGAAACCGTGGCGAGTTTCTAGTCTATAAATAAATAGTAACCTCCCCTTTCTTTGTTACAGGAACTCCAATTAACCGACTGCCGATAATGGCGAAGTCTGTGTTAGACCTCTACGAACTGTACAACCTGGTGATAGCGCGCGGTGGTCTGGTGGAGGTCATCAACAAGAAGCTGTGGCAGGAGATCATCAAGGGTCTCCGGCTGCCTTCTTCCATCACGTCTGCAGCCTTTACTTTACGCACACAGTAAGTAGCATAATCAATGAGGGGTTTTCACGGACGTTTCAAATGATGCGCTAATAGATGGCGCTGCTTTGAACCTAGCTTTCAAAATGAAGTGAAATATCAAAGTCAACAACGTAGTGATATATTTTCGTGGTATTTTGTTATATCACACCACAGATGAAGTAGTACATGGATAGAGTGGTATAATAGCCACTAATTTTATAGTGTTCCTTCTTACTCCTATCCTAGAAGATAGCTTGCTATCCTATGTTAGAGAGAAACAAATATATTGTCACACGACAGTCGTTTTTCCGTTCCGTACCCTGAATATTTGTAACATGAATGTACATCTTCCTAGATTGGTACCATGAATGTAGTAGTAATTGTGACATTTGGCCTGGTACGAGTTACACAAATAAAAACAGATAGATATATGCTTGTCTCATTCCAACACATGAATACATTCATATAAAAGAATGAGACTGGTATAATCAAATCCGGTTTGTTTATAGCCTTAGTTCCATGTAGTACATCTTTTTAGTATCACACAAAAGCACAGACAATGCATTTGTTAATTTTGACAAGCATACTTGAGTCAGCGCCATCTATCGAGCTAAATTGAACTACTTATTTTTATTCGAAAATGAAGAGCCTTCCTTAACTGTTTGACTCATGGTTTTTGAAAGATTTTTTTAGTAATCAAAACTTGTTACAATTCGTTTCGGTAGGTTTTTGATAAGACTTGTTGATAAGATTCGTTGGTATAAGATTTCTCCTGGCTGCTAGCTAAGGAATGTATTATTACTGGAAGAAAGAGTTAGGCAAGTCAGTCGTGGAAATCAATGGCGGGGATGAGCTCACCACTTGTCACTTCTATATTCCACGATGGTGCAACCTAATGTGAAAAGATGCCCATTGAGGCTCTGCCTACCGCTTCTAGGGAAAAGGCGTGTGTCTATGTATGTATGTAACACTAAATTATTTGCAGAAATTAATTTGCCAAATTGTATTCATTTAATTTGCATTTGTATCTAGGTACAATCAATTTACCTCAATTATTTCTTCATTTAGCCTGCAATCAAAAAGATGTTTTATCTGCAAAGACTACGGTTTCATTCATTTCAGTTGACATTCACTAAAAATAAGAATGTGTACCAATGTTGAACCCTGTGGTACATCTTATTTAATAATTGACCCAGATGACTTCATGCTATCTATGCTACTCGCTGTTCTCTGTCGTTCAAATATGATGCGATTATACTAGAAGCATTCATTGTTACAGCACATTGTTTTAGTTTTATTATAAGCATATGGTAGTCAACGCATTCGAACGCTTTTGAAAGTTCACAAAATACTTGCCCTGTGAATCCTCCCAAATATGAAGTATATTTGAAGTCAGTTCCAATCCTCCATATTAAGTGAATCTCCGTTGTGTAAAACCCAACAGTTATGTAGTCATTTAAAAGCAATCTGTTAAGAATAATCTTCTCATAAGAATCCTCCCAAATATGAAGTATATTTGAAGTCAGTTCCAATCCTCCATATTAAGTGAATCTCCGTTGTGTAAAACCAAACAGTTATGTAGTCATTTAAAAGCAATCTGTTAAGAATAATCTTCTCATAATCAACACCTTACTGATAGATTGAGCATCTTTTTTCATGTTTTGAATTTTATTTCATTGGTGTTTTAGGTACATGTTCTGATTCTGAAATTTATCAAGACATGTTTAGTCCTAGAGATGAGATCTTTTCTGAATGAACAACAGACAGCCACTTGTCATGTCACGCATTTCCTAACCAAAGGTTCAAGGCAAATAAAACTTTCATAACATAGATACACGCCTTTTTCCCCGAAAGGGTATGCAGAGCCTCGGATGGGCCTCTTTTCACCGTTGGTTGCACCATCGTGGGATATAGAGGTGACAAGTGGTGAGCTCATCGCTGCCATTGCTTCCCACGACTGACTCTGCTAACGCTTTCTTCCAGTAATAACACATTCCTTGAATAAGCTAGCTTTCACTAGCTAGCTAAAACTTTCATAATTTTCCTAATTTGTCACGTAATTTGTCATCGCTTAACATACCAAAGTAATAGAACACGTACGATTCGAAGTACCCACTCAACCGTAAAAGAGTCATAGCCATCGTTAATGCTCTTCCTTTTCATAAAACTAATACATCTACGTAAGCCTGATCAGAAACGGATTTATGTGTTGTAATCTCGGTATTCAAATACAAGGACAATAGGGAAGGTTCAATAGGGCATGTGTGGTCCAAGTGGCCAGAAGCCGTCGCCAAGTCGCCAGACCAAGTACCGCGATGGACTACGGTCTGTGACTCTTTGTATCGCCTCATTTAAATTCTCACGAGGGGAAGACAAAGCTACGTCCACAATGCAAAGTACGTGAGCGTCCAACGACAATATGACAACTTCATAATTAATAACCTCTAACTCATCTCGGCCGATATAATTTCTCATTTATCTTTCTTGCGAGTTCCTTCACCTCGTCGCCTTTTGTCGGCCGGAATAAAGGTGTCTTACATTTATAATTCAAAGTGTGCACCGTTACGCACGACGATCGTTTAGACGCAAACGCATCATAACAATCCAAGTAGGCAGTTGCTTTTACTTATGCGTCTTGCTTGCCGCATTAGGTATTTGGAAAGCGTTTTCCTAAGCACGGATTTTAAACTCGTAACATCTCGCCACGCGTTCACAAATGAAAATTTCGTTCATAAAATTAGACGGTAATGACTAATGCCGTATATTTAGCTCTCTCATTTGACAGTTTATGAAAAGGTAGCCCTCGTTTTTATGAAGCGTCGGCGGCTCAAAGTTTTTCATTGTATTACGCGTATTAAATATGTGAGCGCTTAATATGAGTTATGGTAACGAACGGTTGACAATATGCTCGTATAAAATTGACTCGTCATAAGAATAGGATTAGGAATGTAATGGGATGTTCTATTAAGCGTTTGAAGGATATGCTTTTGATAATAATTGGGCTTGAAATATGATTTATATCTTGTCATGTTTCGAGCATAGGCACTTTGACGAAGCGATATAAATTAGATCTCTTCAGTTATTTTAAAGGATTGAACGGTGACATCGGTGTTGTAATCTTTTGATTTATTTCTGAGCTGACTGATATGGCCGTGGTTCAATTTTGAATGATGAACGTGGATTATGATTGAAAAATCTATTGTAAAAGCATCTTTCAAGAAATATAAACTTTCGGTTCTACATCAACCAAAGTTTATTTTGCTTCATATCCTCGACAATCGTTTGCTCCTTAGATATTTACTTTAACTAAAGAAGAGTCGAATAACTACTAAAGTTAGCCGTTTAGAAGCTACATAAAATTTAGTTAGGGACGACATTTGCTGTCTGCGTCTGTGTGACCTCGAAGAACCAAATTTCTCCGTTTTACAAGCAGACGCACGGCTCGGTACCATCCTTACCTCATCAGCATACCCGTAATTCGCACTAAGCGTTTCGATTCCATCTTTGTAATACAAACTGCTAAGGAATGAAACTCGTTGCCGTCGTATGTCTTTCCCGAAAACTATTATATGGGTCTATTTAAGGCCAGAGTGAATAGGTGCCTTCTAGACCTTCGTGCTCCAACGTCGGCCGCATCTCACTTACCAACCGACTTAGGTGAGATCGCGGTCAAACGAGGGTCTATAATATGTTCCTACAAATATTTTAGATATTTAGATATAGACAGAGTTTTAAAATCATCATCATCATCATCATCTCAGCCCGGAATCACCCACTGGTGGGTAAAGGCCGCCTTTCTCTTTTGCCAGCCTCCTCTATCCTATGCGTGTCACAAACAGGTATTGCCCGCGACGGGTTTTAAAATAATAGAGCTGAAGTAACTGACAAGTAATGTTTTGTAATTGCAGATACATGAAATATCTGTACGACTATGAGTGTGAGAAGAAGAATCTCTCCACTAGAAGCGAGCTCGACGCAGCTATAGAAGGCAACAAGCGGGAAGGAAGGCGCGCGTCGGGGCAGTATGACGCCCAAGCAGCGCTAGGCATGGTAAATATCAATACAGTTTATATTTAATGTGTTGGTGACTAAATATCTGTACGACTATGAGTATGAGAAGAAGAACCTCTCCACTAGAAGCGAGCTCGACGCAGTCATAGAAGGCAACAAGCGGGAAGGAAGGCGCGCGTCGGGGCAGTATGACGCGCAAGCAGCGCTAGGCATGGTAAATATCAATACAGTTTATATTCAATGTGTTGGGACTAAATATCTGTACGACTATGAGTATGAGAAGAAGAACCTCTCCACTAGAAGCGAGCTCGACGCAGCCATAGAAGGCAACAAGCGGGAAGGAAGGCGCGCGTCGGGGCAGTATGACGCCCAAGCAGCGATAGGCATGGTAAATATCAATACAGTTTATATTTAATGTGTTGGCGACTAAATATCTGTACGACTATGAGTATGAGAAGAAGAACCTCTCAACTAGAAGCGAGCTCGACGCAGTCATAGAAGGCAACAAGCGGGAAGAAAGGCGAGCATCGGGGCAGTATGACGCGCAAGCAGCGCTAGGCATGGTAAATATCAATACAGTTTCTATTCAATGTGTTGGCGACTAAATATCTGTACGACTATGACTGTGAGAAGAAGAAACAAACACTGCACAGCACTTCCTTAGTAACAGAGTGGTCCATAATTGCAATGATTTACCAGAAGATGTTGTTACTGCCACATCAATAAACGCTTTCAAGAACAAATTGGATAACTGGTTGCGAACGAACAAACTGTTAACAATTAAAGACATTAAAGTGTAATCAGTGCAGCGAGTGAAACTAAGACATTTCAATACTCTGAAATAGGCACAACAGCGAAAGCTGCTCGACTATAATTTTAAATAATAATAATAATAAAAAATATATCTCTTGATAAAGCCTCTATTTATTTACAAAACATCATCAACATTAATGCAGTCCTTTTCATTCCAGCCGCCACTAAACCGCGGGGTGCCAGCCTCGCTAGCCCAGCTCTCTCAGCACATGCAGCCTCTCTCCCTCTCCCTGGGAGGGGGGGTCGCGGGGGTGCCCCGCCTGCCGCCGCTACCCCCTCACGCGCCACACATATCGCAGCACGACATCGAGTACAGAGTCAGAGAGTATATGAAGATGATCCAGACTCAACGCGAGCTGATGAGGAATGGTGAGTACCTATGAATGAATGAATTGATGAATGAATGAATGAATGAATGAATGAATGAAAATACTTTATTGCACACCTTACAAACTAGTTAAAATAAACACAATTAAACAAAAACTAAATGTACAATGGTCTTATCGCTAAGAACTGATCTCTTCCAGACAACCTTTGGATGGAGAGGAGCTAAACTTGTATAGAAGCCTATGGAAAACTTATATGGACTTATCTCTGTCATTGGTCTACAGAATCATTGATCAGTTCTCTCTGGATCGGCTCGTTTCTTTCTCTCGGTAGTAGCAAGTGTTCACGCAACTATCTACTTTGTTTGAGGAGATAGGTAAAAATAGACCCTGGAAAAAAAAACAATACAAAAAAAAAAAACTTTCAGAAAAAAGATTGATTTGGACTTTGTTTGATAAGATTGGTGTTTTTATTCAAAAAATAGATCATTCAAACCAAAAAGTACCAAAACAAGTTATACTTCTAAGTTTTAAAAATGAAAACCCGACTACGGAAAATCTTTCCTGACAAGTTTAAAAACGCTTGTGAGACTTAAAATATATATACATTACTTATAGTTGTTAAGAAATAAAAACATTTACATATGTAATACAAAATGTAAATAAATGTATTTTGTAATACTAATATATTTAGAATGTGCTCATCATTACCTTTCTTTTGATACCAAACATTATATATTGTTTTTAAACATACGTTTTGGCACCATTTTGTTTTTTAACCCCTGACGCAAAAACGACGGGTTGTAAATAAGTTTGACGTGTCTTTGTGTGTGTCTGTCTGTGGCATCGTAGCTCCGGAACGGATGAACCGATTTCGATTTTTTTGTTTTGTTTGAAAGGTGAATTTGTCGTGAGTGTTCTTAGATATGTTTGATCAAAATCGGTTCAGCCGATGTTGGGAGATGTTATTTTGTTGCATTTTGAAACAATCTACTGTTTCAAACTTACCGAAACATACAATTCTAACAGATATCTGTGTGGTATAAACCAAAAATTGGGTGGTATGAATCCGGAATAATTATTGAACGAGCGAAGCGAGTTCTCTGCGAGTCAACTTGGAATAATCGGCGTTTGGATGTATGTCTGTATGTTTGTCCGAGCATAACTTCGGAACCGTTAATCCGATCTTCATGAAATTTGATTTGGGGGTAGATAGTATTGGTACAATTTGTTGGTAAGGTAATGAGCTCATTACCTTACCAACAAATTGAAATATCAATATTAATATATTATTAATATATTATATTATTATTATTATTATTATTTTATATATTATTATTGAATATTTCAATATCTCAACAACCCCCGTTGTTGAGATATTGGCGTCCAAGAGGGGTAAACAAATTAAAAGTGTGAATATCAGATCAACAGGGATGTCATATGAAATACCCTCGCTTCGACATTTCAAAACTATTTTATAGAATTTTTTAACTTATGTAGTTTTTGAGATATTAGGGTAAACCGAAAATGTAAAAAACCAAAACCTCTAGGGTTCTTCCACTAATCCTACAACGCAGAAATTTAGTACGTTTGTAGATTTTATGACACAAATACTGGGAAAACTCTAAAATTGAAGAATTTCGAAACTTGTTCTCTGTAAAACAATAACCAGTATAACATCCATTGGTGATTTCCCGTTTCTGGGAATTTGAACGACGCGACGTTATAGGTCTAACTTTTCGAACCGACAAGCACGTTCATTTTATGTGGATATACTCACGTAGAGCTCGTTCACCGTAAGATTGCATCTGCGTTATACTCTTAGTCTGTGTCCGTGCCTTGGGAATAGTACCAACCATAGAAAATTTAATAATTGTGCCTTGGTTGGCGTGCCAACAGGTGAGATCGTGGTCAAACAAAGGTCTATCAAAGCTAAAAAAAAAAAAAAAAAAAAAAACATAGCAGGCGCCATCTTGCGGGAAATGGTCTGTACCTGCTCTTATTTGCTATTTACTTTTAATGTAAATTTTTCTTTGAGTGGGGTTTTGTCATTTCTCTTTGGTTTACTTACCTACTGAGATTTATATAATTATTAATCATCTGACAGACCCTCTAGCTGCATCTTCTTGTAATCTATAATCATGTATAAAACTAACATGTGGAGAACGTTGTGGACTACATTATTAATAAGTCTTACATAATTAATTATGTATTAATACTGATTGTCCCTAGATATATAATGTAGTTGTTTGTTTTACTTTAATAAATAAAATAAAATAAAAATAATACTCCTTGGCATGTGCAATCTTACGGTGAATGGTCTCTACATAGATATTTTTTCGAAATAAATAAGGTAACCTACCTAAATCGCGTGTATTCGCGAGGTCTCAGTTCGGGGCGAACCACTAGTTATTACTTATAGCTTTTGCGATGAATTTCTGGGATCAATACGGATGCACGCAAGTTTTTTGCGTACCTCAAAAGGTACCTACTAATGGAATAATTATAGAATCAGACTCGTATCTGTCTGTCTGTCTATCACACAAAGGTATTTTATTTGAAGAATTTGATATTTGAGTACCAACTTCTAACTTTTTAGTGTCCCTTTTGTAGGTTCGGAGTCCCCTCCGAGCGGCGCCAACGGGCCTGCCTCCATGATGTCCCCGCGCGACGCGGCTGCGCTGAGCGCCATCGACGTGTCCCGACTCACTCTGTGGTCGCTCTACAACAACAACAACAACAGCCCCGCGGCCGACCTGGAGCCACAACGGTGTGTATCCACCAATATTTATAGGTACTTACCACGTTACCACTTACCAACTAGCTAATAACTAAACACGTAGCAGTTTTTATTAGTTTTTCAAAAACGTGGAGCTGTTATGGCGAGATTAAACGTTTCAAGTTTTTCACAAACGTGGAGCTGTTATGGCGACATTAAACGTTTCAAGTTTTGAAAAAACGTGGAGCTGTTATGGCGATATTAAACGTTTCAAGTTTTTCACAAACGTGGAGCTGTTATGGCGATATTAAACGTTTCAAGTTTTTCACAAACGTGGAGCTGTTACGGTGATATTAAAAGTTTCAAGTTTTTCATAAACGTGGAGCTGTTATGGCGAGATTAAACGTTTCAAGTTTTTCACAAACGTGGAGCTGTTATGGCGATATTAAAAGTTTCAAGTTTTTCAAAAACGTGGAGCTGTTATTGCGAGATTAAACGTTTCAAGTTTTTCACAAACGTGGAGCTGTTATGGCGATATTAAAAGTTTCAAGTTTTTCAAAAACGTGGAGCTGTTATGGCGAGATTAAACGTTTCAAGTTTTTCACAAACGTGGAGCTGTTATGGCGATATTAAACGTTTCATGTTTTGAAAAAACGTGGAGCTGTTATGGCGAGATTAAACTTTTCAAGTTTTCAAATTAATGACTCAATCACCTCATTATCAAATTATGAATTTATGTTTCTACTTAGGTACTAGAACCAAAAATAAGAGCTAATAACCAAGCCAAGTATTGTAAGTTTAATTAACTATCAATAAATAAACGTATGTAATTTAAATATAAATAAAGGCCGTGGTGTGTCCGGCCTAAGAGTAGACCCCTCCGTCTCCTCCCGTGGATGTCGTAAAAGCCGACTAAGGGATTACCTGGACTTGTTGATAAGATTTGTCCTCGTTGGTAGCTTATAATAGAATGTGTTATTACCGGAAGAAAGCATTAGCCGAGTCAGCCGTGGGAAGCAATGGCGGCGATGAGATCACCACTCGTCACGTCTATATCTCACGATGGTGCAACCCACTGTGAAAAGAGGCCCATTCAGGCTCTGCCTACCCCTTCGGAGAAAAAGGCGTGTATCTATGTATGTATGTATGTAAATAAAGATTCATTATTTTATAGCAGAGTTCGTCGATAAATTCATTCAAAAATATGCAGAAGCTCATGAACTCAGGACTTCATCATCACGTCACAGATAAAATAATACTATACATCACGTGAACGCGAGGCAATCCAGCTGAGAACACTCAAAAGAACTAAACCTTTTTTTTTATACTACTTGGTTGACGGAACAAGCAAGAGGCCCACCTGATGTTAAGCAGTAACCTCTGCCTATGAACAGTGCATTACCTGATAGGGCACGTCCACCTAGGACGCACCCTGAATGTCATTGCACTGCGCCCACCACCCTGAGACATAGATGAAAAGTCTCATGTGCCTGTAATTTCACCGGCACCCTTACCCTTCAAACCGGAACACAGCAATGCGAACATCTACTGCTTTGCGGCAGAAATAGGTATGGTGGTAGTACTTCCCCGGACGAACTCTTTCACAAAAAAGCTCTACTACTACTAAAACCCACCACCACCATATCACCACCTACCTTACTATGAGTTAGTGTAGAGTTATAACTATAATGTAAAGTTAGGTTAATATTATTGTGTCGCTGTGTGTCGTGGCGCGCCAGAACGCAAAGAAGGTGTTTGGTGCTGCGATTTTCAGTGATTTTTTATTGTCTCGCAGAAGATGTGAAAAGTAGAGTATGCTCCTCTGGAATAAAGCCTGTCTTTGTCTTGGGCAGCTTGAACCCCTCGCTTCACTCAGGGCTCTATATAACTTGAGTCCCCTCGTTACGCTCAGGGTTCAATATGCCGCCCGCGACGTAAGACACTGCTTTATTCCCTTAGAGCATTATCTACTTTATTAGCCTGCTACTCGTATACATTGCTTGCATGTACATTTATTATGTAAACTAAGAAAAAAAAATGCACCAGATTATAGGCAACAGCATCCACCTGAGTACCTAAAACACCAATACATCTGTGGCAATACTGCGATCACCAATCAGCCTGCAAAGCTTGGTGATTATGGCAAATCCATTACATCCTGGAAGCCACAACCAGCTGTGCCATATTGGTAACTTATGCAGTGTTTTATAGAGCTAGAAATGATAGAACAAGCAGATCGCCCACCTGATGTTAAGCGGTACCCTCTGCCCTATAAACAGTGTATTATCTCATAGGTCACGTCCACCTAGGACGCGCCCTATGTGGCTCTGTCCTGCGCCCGCCACCCTGAGACATAAAGATGAAAAGTCTCATGTTGCGGTCCAAGATGTTGTACTTTTTTATGAAGATATCTTGGTAACTGGGTGTCTGGTCGAAGCGACGCGTGACCCGAGAGCAGGCTCTTATCTGGCTCAACGCATTAGTATTGACATTCAGCGTGGCAATGCAGCCAGCATCTTAGGGACGCTTCCGTCTGGTAGTGTTTTGGATCAGTTGAGCTACCTTTAGATCGTTAGCAGCGGTCATCTATGTATTATTTTTAATATTTTATACCTATCAGGGTGTTGAATCTATATTTGTATGTTTCAGCGAGGCCCTTAATCTCAGCGAGAGCCCGAACTCCAGCATGAGCGGTGGAAAGCGCGAGGCTTGTCGCTCCCCCCCTCCGCCGGCAAAGCGCCGCACGCCACGGCCTCCCTCCCCGCGGCTACCCTCCCCCCCGAGACAAGCCTGTGCACCCCCACAGACCCCGCTGAATGGGGGGACCACGAATGGAACTAATGGAGCCGCCTTCAAGATTACCACCAGAGGTATACATTTTGTTCTTGTTACATACATACATACATATTGCTGTATTCATGTTACACACGCCTTTTTCCCCGAAAGGGTAGGCAGAGCCGCAATGTGCCTCTTTTCACAGTGGGTTGCACCATCGTGGAATATAGTTCTTGTTGTAGAATAGAATAGAATATTTATTTATTAAGACAACAAGAGTGTTTTAGTAACACGACTTAAAACTTGCCATTCCAAATAATAAAGGAGCTATGAAGGAAATTGTGAGGTGGCACTTTCTCACCCCAAATGCTAGGTGTAAATGTGCCACAGGTTTTTATTTTTTTTATTCTAAAGTATGATAGTTTGTTTAAATGTATGATACAGCACTTATAAAAAAAAATATAGAACATGTGTATATTTTTTACTGACGAAATTACTTGTGTTTTTTTAACTAGTTTTGAAAAACCTTGAAATGTGGCACATACTCGTAGTCACCACGACCTAGTACTTAATAATAAACATTGATTTAGTCCTCTGGACGAGCTTCCCAACCAGAGGACAATAGAAACGACCAGAGATCGCGCTTAGGATGCTGTTGCTGCTCGCGCGAAGCCTGCTCAACAGTGAGGCCGTCTGTTTGCGCCAGATGGCGTCAAAGGTGTCAGTACGCGCCTCGGAAAACATACCTGAAGCGCTGCCTGCGCTACCTGTTATGTTATGAAAAATTGTATAGAAAAAATGTCTAACATATTTTTGGCTAATTTTCTCGATTTTTGCCAACTACTTATTCAAGAAACAGAACCACCTACTAATACTAGAATCTCCAACATGAAGAAATCACAGAATTATAAGTCAGAATCTTAGAGCATTGCAGGCCTCCGTTCCGTGTTGCTCGATGATCAGAAATAACAGAATTATAAGTGAAGTCAGAATTATACACATATTATTTGTATAATTCCAGTTGGGAACAAAATAAAAAAAACCCTAGCAGGATATAGTGTCGCTTTTTAACACGCTTTTATTACAAGCTTTTATTTAGTTTCACCTGTCCCGGTGTTTTTAATCAAATCTTACAAGTTAAATTTGACCCACCTCCCGTTCGATGTAGCTGAAATTTGGCATACCTGTCAAGTTCCGATGGCAATACAATATTATGGTGCAGCGAGTTGATCTGATGATGGAGACGAAAGGGAGGTAACGGCACTCCTCGATGGATAATAGTAGACTGGCCGTGTTTGGGCTCATTTTGAGCAGCATACCGTTCTGATCACTGATTTTAGAAAAGCGTTGTTTGAAAAAAGATGCTTCAATAAATCATCAAGTTGAAGTTAATACCAAATCCTAATTTCTACAACTTTAACCTCTTTTTAACCCCCGACGAAAAAACGACGGGGTGTTATAAGTTTGACGTGTCTGTGTGTCTGTGTGTGTGTCTGTCTGTGGCATCGTAGCTCCCGAACGGATGAACCGTTTTTTTTATTTGTTTGAAAGGTGAATTGGTCTGGAGTGTTCTTTGCTATGTTTAATCAAAATCGGTTCAGCCGTTTCATTGCTTTGAGGGTTATTTAATTATTACAAAAATAATAACTTGTTCTTATTGTTATAGGTGACGCAAGCACAGGGGACCAGCAACTCGTGGTGTCAATAGAACTAAATGGTGTTACGTACGAAGGTGTCTTGTTCCCCTCGCAAAATGGCAACGGACAGAACGGCCACAGGCAGATGGTCTCTTAAACCCAGAATATAAGACAATGTTATTAGATTTTATAGTTTAAATTCTTATGTCGGTGACGAAGAGAGAGGTTCAACGCGCACTGCATTGATAAATTTGTCCATGTTTAAAAGGTTCTAAGAATAAGTGGGAAGAAGGATCACAGAACTTAAAGACTGGTTTATACGATAGCAGTAACTGGACCCAGTAACTCAGAATTTTGGATCCAGTCACTGGGTGCATGTAGACGGGATCGGCTATAAGTCAGTTTGCTATATGTTATTGACCCGAAAACAGACGGGTAGGTTAGACAACTGGACTGACTTGAGGGCGTGAAGTCAGCACTAGACTGGGTCGAAACTAGTGTCTACACGAGCCCAGTAAACACATAGATAAAAATACTCGTGACTGGTACTTTTTAGTGCAACTTTCTGTACTGAATCAAAGATTTGATAAAAACCAGAGTAACTCCTTTTTCCCATTTGTACCATTCAAACACGGCGAAAGTTTTTATAAGTGCTAGCTGCATATATTTGTGATCGGGGTGATTTTATAATATTAAACTGTTCTTGAACAAAAAGCTTAAAATTAAGCAGAAAATCTTTAATAATTTCAAGTTAAATGCTATAAATTCATCATCAAAGGAAATAAGTACGTCAACGTCCCTCGAGATCTCATAGCATTGACGATAATTGGAAAAACATCACAATTAAAGAATGTTTGAAACTCAAATTTAATTATGTACAATTGAAAGCCGACTCCAATAAAATATTTTATCATTTGTACAATTGTACGTTTTTTAATTTTGTGATTAAGTTTTTGTACTTACTTTTATTTAACATTTAACTTTATAATTATTTAAAATCACTGCCTGAATTAAGAACACGAAATTATTAAATTTAAGGCGGTATAGGTTTCACGAAAATTGTTGTATGAGGCGAAGAATGCGAGAGCACGCTGATCTGTGTATAAAAATAATATAAAAATAAACTTTAAAGTTTTGTTAGATTTTGTTGAAGGTTTCACTAATTTAATGAATATTTAATAAGTTGCCAAAAGTATCAAAAATTAAAAATGTGTAAGAAGTAAAATTAGATTTCTAATTTAAAAAGGTGGTATCAACGTTTTTTCAAATCGAGGAAAATTCAAATAATGTATTGAATTTATGATTTCACTAGATAACAAGCTTATGAATACTATATTTTTTGTTCTTACATACCCACACCATGAACACTTGTCAAAAACTTCAAAAAATCTACAGCTCTTTGTATACATTTCGTGAACCTATAGCGCCTTGAATAATAACTTCAAATCAGTTCTCTATTGGATGTTTTGTATAATAATTTTAAATACATTTTATACGAGGTCATCTAAAATTACAATAGGTATAATATAATTATGTAAATATAGTTTTAATTGATTATTTATAATTTGATTTGGTGGATGTGTGACAGTAATGAGCCTGATTTTATGTTTTGTGTACTATATGTAAATAAACGCTATTTTAACGCAGTTTTTTATACATCGTGTCGTATGTTTGTGATGTAAAATAAATGTCACTGGAGACATCAGTATTGTAATTTAGATGGTAGTTATTTATAACCTGTCGCTATGTGAAGTTACTTTACCCAGTAGTGTGTATAAATGTAAAAATTTACACAAAATTGCGAATTGAAAATAATGCTTTTGATCTGGATCGTTTTCTCGAATAATGTTCAAAGGAATACAAACAAATAGCTTCAGAATAAAATAAGCTAAATAATGAATAGATCTAAAATTATATGCCATTTTTATAATAATAACTAAGTAGAATTTAAGTACATTATCAATTTCAAGTTATAACTTAGATAACACAGTATGTGAAATAATGTTGATGTGATGTAAGGTAGCCGTCTGGCTTTTAACTTTATATTTATCATTACGAATTAGTGCAATAAGCATTTCAAAATTCAGGCTTAAAAATATAAAAAAATGTAAATGACTGATTTTTAACAGTACTAGTAATTTACCTAAGTATTTAATTTTAAAATATTTGTATTATATGAACGGCAGTAGAGCAATAATCGCTACGCGAATTTTTGATGGGATATTTGAAGACCTTGCTGATGGAGTAGATAGACGGATGATGAGACGGCGGTATCTTGGAGCTAGGTAGTTGTAGATGTTAGTACATTCCTGATAATGTACAATAAACTTAAGATGATCACAATATACGCTGGCCTAGGTATCTATTGTAAGGTAGTATTAGGCCAGGCTAACGCGTAGCAGCGTATTTCTTATTACACCAAAAATGTTTGATGTATTCAAGTAATTATACACGAATAAATAATTATGTATTACAAGACTATTTTACTTCCTTCCTTTCAACATCATTGACTGAAGTTCGATTTCGAAGTCCATTTTGCTGTTCTTTGCGCTAACTGTTTTAAATATTTCTGCGTCTCGAAAAAAGCTAAAACACGAAGCGCAATGAACAGCAAATAATCGACATAGATGGGACAGCTGTGCCGGATTGGTGATCGTAGTATCACACTTATATTATAAATGTGAGTGTTTGTGTTTGTTACTTCTTCACGCTGAAACGGCTAGACGGATTTGGATGAAATTTGGAATGAAGATAACTGGACTCCCGGAATAACACATAGGCACATATTTATCCCGATATTCCCACGGGATCGAGGCTTACGCGGGTGAAACCGCGGGGCGCTGCTAGTTAGTAATATTCAGTAACAAACATCACAAATGCATTTAAATGTACCTACTAAATGCTCCTTACCAAGTAAATTCATAAACCATTTTTTTTTCTTCTAAATAATGAAAAACGGCAACGTTTCACTGAATAAGGAGCACCTTGTTCTGAGGCCTGTCTACTTGTAAGAGAGTATTTTTAAATTGTGACAGCGTCATCTATGATTTTACTGTTGAACTAAAACATTCGAGAATACGCAACTTGGTTCTCTGTTGGTTGTGCAGCAGTTCCCGAGACCGTTGCTAGAACCGTATCGTACCTACACACACGCTCAACAGATGGCGTTACTAGTACTAGCTTCTGCTCTACTTTGAGAACTCTACCCGGACCATGGACTTGGTATACAAGTCCATGACCCGAACTCTCCGCCATTTTAGAAAAGAGACGTCTTCTGCTTTTATTTTATTTCTTTTACTTTTTGAGTTATTTTATGTTATTTTGGTGTCATTTTAACAAATGTAGCTCGTTTAGAGCACAAGTGTAGTAAAATGAAAAGGAAGTGAATTGCGTGGCTTTTAATTCAAATTGGTGTAAATTGACCACCAAAGTTTTAGTAAAACGGCCACCTACTTTAAAACGGTAGCCGTTTTACTATACACGGCTATATTAGCCTCTTTGTCGGCGTTATTAATATGTATAAAACAAACCAACAACACCAAATACCAACAAACTTACAGCTTTCTAGTACTAAGTCTCTGAGCTTAGCCGCGTACATACACTCAGACCTACCGACGCACGGGCATGGCGAAACTATAAGGGTTCCTTGTCTTGTTGCTACGTAACCCTAAAAATGAGATCCTCATTGATTAGTTGATTACAGAATTTACTCAAATTCGATTAGGTACCTACACAAATAATAATTAATAGAAATAGAAATAAACGTTTTTATTTGTAACAGCTCAGATTTAAACAACCAATTAATTTTGTAAAACTCAAATTCGATTAGGTACCTACACAAATAATAATTAATAGAAATAGAAATAAACGTTTTTATTTGTAACAACTCAGATTTAAACAACCAATTAATTTTGTAAAACTCAAATTCGATTAGGTACCTACACAAATAATAATTAATAGAAATAGAAATAAACGTTTTTATTTGTAACAGCTCAGATTTAAACAACCAATTAATTTTGTAAAACTCAAATTCGATTAGGTACCTACACAAATAATAATTAATAGAAATAGAAATAAACGTTTTTATTTGTAACAACTCAGATTTAAACAACCAATTAATTTTGTAAAAAAAAAACTTCAACGCAATGAAACGGCTGAAACGATTTTGATCAAACATAGCTAAGAACACTACCGACAAATTCACCTTTCAAACAAAAAAATAAACTAAATCGGTCCATCCGTTCAGGAGCTACGTTGGGACAGACAGACAGACACACACACACACACACACACACACACACACACACACACACACACCCACACAAAGAAACGTCAAACTTATAACTCCCCTTCGTTTTCGCGTCGGGAGTTAAAAATAAAACATACTAATATTTAAGATAATAGCCAGAATTGCTGTTACAAAAGGACTGGAACTCAGCATATACCTATGCAGGTTGTAAACAACCTGCGCTGGTCTTCCGTTAGCGCCTTTTTCTAAGCAAGAGAACAGCAGACGTGAATCTGAATCCTATAGTACATTATAATCTATTGTTTCAGCACTAGAACAAACAAATAGTACTTACGGGTAAAATGGTAGGTACCTCGTTTCGTTTCGTTTCGTATGAGGTAGTATGAGGTAGTGCAGGCCTCTGGAGTTTGTCAAGCCGCCCGAGGGCCTCTGAAATGGCTTATCGACCGCTATTAACCAATAACAGCCGGGACCGACAGCTTAACGTGCCCTCCGAAGCACAGAGCGATGGAAATCCGCACATAACTTAGAAAAGTCATTGGTGCGGAGCCTAGGATCGAACCCGGTATCGTTGGATTCTGAGTTGCACTATTGAACCGTAGGTACCTACTTAAGTAGAACAAAATACAAAGTAGAACAATAATGCCCGTTTGCACTAAACATAAGGTTAGGCTTGTCCTAGTTAAGATAAACCTAAGCCTAAGAACAGCATAACCTAAGTGGACTAAGGAATGCCTTGGGGTTAGTGCAAGCAAATTGATCGTTAGGAGTAGTCTAAACTAGTTAGGAAAGAACTTAGGCGATTCTTATCTTTAGTGCAAACAGATAAATTTCTTGAACTTAGGTAATTACGTGGTGTGCCGTGGTGAGTCCGGCCCAAGAATAGACCCCTCCATCTCCTCCCGTGGATGTCGTAAAAGCCGACAAAGGGATTACCCGGACTTGTTGATAAGATTCGTTGGTATAAGATTTGTCCTAGCTGTTAGCTTATGAGGAATGTGTTATTACTGGAAGAAAACGTTAGCCGAGTCAGTCGTGGGAAGCAATGGCGGCGATGAGCTCACCACTTGTCATGTCTATATTCCACGATGGTGTAACCCACTGTGAAAAGTGGCCTATTGAGGCTCTGCCTATCCCTTCGGGGAAAAAGGCGTGTGTCTATGTATGTATGTATTATGTTTAGTGCAAACGGGTGTTAGTGATTGAATTGAGTATGACATAATTATTTACCTTTTGACCGGATTTAGATAATGTATGTTTTGTCCTTATTATAAATTAATTTAACTATTATGTTATTTATTAGTACGAGTATGTAATTAGTTTGCGTTTACCTTAATGGACAAAAGTACATTTATTTACGGAATATTCAAATAAACTAAAATAAAAAGTCACCGAATTGGTGACTTTATTCACTGAAGTGATAGTATTCGATGTAACTGTCAATTTTCTACAAACAACTGGACGAATAATTTGTATATGCCTTTAAAATACATTCATTTACAGAAAGAATAATACAACTAATACAAGGTATGTACAAAATACATTTGAAACAGTTGTTATCGAGATTTCAAAGTGTAAACACCAGTACTAGTGACAACGTAATAAAGTGAAAGTGATTAACATCCATAAAATAGTATTCTTTCTACGCTATCATTCAGTTCAGACCAAACCTGAAGACCGTGCCATTAAATATAATGCTATAAATAATATTGTATCCATATGGAAAACATCCATGGGCGAAACTAAGATCAACATGGCTGAAAAGACAACGTGACCGTCAAAAAGTCAACAACATTGACAAAAGACAACGTGACCGTCAAAAAGTCAACAACATTGACAAAAGACAACGTGACCGTCAAAAAGTCAACAACATTGACAAAAGAGGAACAAAAACTGAAATGTATTCACTTTTAACACAGATTGGCAAACAATAGCACAGGATCGTAGTGACTGGAGGATATGGGGGGAGGCCTTTGCCCAAAAATGGGATGATTCAGGCTAACAGTATCAGTAGTATCAATATAGTAATGATTTTACTGATTGTTCGAAAGCTTGCTTGATTTTTTAATTTTATTTCTTGTGTTGTATTCATTTAATTGAATACTAGCAACTCAGCCCGGCTTCGCACGGGTAGTGTCAGGATTGAACAATCTCGAGATTTTAGCTTAGATTCGATTGTTTATTAAAATGGTGCATATTATTGGGTTAAACCATCAGATAAATGAAATCAATACAAAGCCGAGGGTTTATTGTAGGTTTTGTAAAATTACCTATATTTAAAGAGAAATTCAATAAAAAAACGCTTTTTCGAGCCGCAAGGCGTTTTTTTGTATGAAGATTTCTGCCTGGGGTTTGCGCAGTCTTTTGCCGCCATTTCTCTAAACTATTATCTGAGTTCTATAGACTGTAGAGACTGTAGATACTGTAGAGACTGTAGAGACTGTAGAGACTGTAGAGACTGTAGACACTGTAGATACTGTAGAGACTGTAGAGACTGTAGAGACTGTAGATACTGTAGATACTGTAGAGACTGTAGAGACTATAGAGACTGTAAAGACTGTAGAGACTGTAGAGACTGTAGATACTGTAGAGACTGTAGAGACTGTAGAGATTGTAGAGACTGTAGAAACTGTAGAGACTGTAAAAACTGTAGAGACTGTAGAGACTGTAGAGACTGTAGAAACTGTAGAGACTGTAGACACTGTAGAGACTGTAGAGACTGTAGAGACTGGAGAGACTGTAGAGACTGTAGACACTGTAGAGACTGTAGACACTGTAGATACTGTAGAGACTGTAGAGACTGTAGAGACTGTATAGAGACTGTAGACACTGTAGAGACTGTAGAGACTGTAGAGACTGTAGAGACTGTAGACACTGTAGAGACTGTAGAGACTGTAGAGACTGTAGAGACTGTAGAGACTGTAGAGACTGTAGAGACAGTAGATACTGTAGAGACTGTAGAGACTGTAGAGACTGTAGACACTGTAGAGACTGTAGAGACTGTATACACTGTAGAGACTGTAGATACTGTAGAGACTGTAGAGACTGTAGAGACTGTAGAGACTGTAGAGACTGTAGAGACTGTAGAGACTGTAGACACTGTAGAGACTGTAGAGACTGTAGACACTGTAGAGACTGTAGATACTGTAGAGACTGTAGATACTGTAGAGACTGTAGAGACTGTAGAGACTGTAGAGACTGTAGAGAGTGTAGAGACTGTAGAGACTGTATACACTGTAGATACTGTAGATACTGTAGAGACTGAAGAGAATGTAGAGACTGTAGAGACTGTAGAGACTGTAGATACTGTAGATACTGTAGATACTGTAGATACTGTAGAGAATGTAGAGACTGTAGAGACTGTAGAGACTGTAGATACTGTAGAGACTGTAGATACTGTAAAGACTGTAGATACTGTAAATACTGTAGAGACTGTAGAGACTGTAGATACTGTCGAGACTGTAGAGAATGTAGAGACTGTAGACACTGTAGAGACTGCAGAGACTGTAGATACTGTAAAGACTGTAGAAAATGTGTAGACTGTAGGGACTGTAGAGGTATAGACAGTAGAGACTGTAGATACTGTAGAGACTGTAGAGACTGTAGAGACTGTAGAGACTGTTGAGACTGTAGAAACTGTAGATACTGTAGAGAATGTAGAGACTGTAGAGACTGTATAGACTGTAGATACTGTAGAGACTTTAGAGACTGTAGATACTGTAGAGACTGTAGAGACTGTAGAGACTGTAGATACTGTAGAGACTATAGAGACTGTAAAGACTGTAGAGACTGTAGAGACTGTAGAGACTGTAGAGACTGTAGAAACTGTAGAGACTGTAGAAACTGTAGAAACTGTAGAGACTGTAGAGACTGTAGAGACTGTAGAAACTGTAGAGACTGTAGAAACTTTAGAGACTGTAGAGACTGTAGAGACTGTAGATACTGTAGAGACTATAGAGACTGTAAAGACTGTAGAGACTGTAGAGACTGTAGAGACTGTAGAGACTGTAGAGACTGTAGAGACTGTAGAGACTGTAGAAACTGTAGAGACTGTAGAAACTGTAGAGACTGTAGAAACTGTAGAGACTGTAGAGACTGTAGAGACTGTAGAAACTGTAGAGACTGTAGAGACTGTAGAGACTGTAGATACTGTAGAAACTGTAGAGACTGTAGAGACTGTAGAAACTGTAGAGACTGTAGAAACTTTAGAGACTGTAGAGACTGTAGAGACTGTAGAGACTGTAGAGACTGTAGAGACTGTAGAAACTGTAGAGACTGTAGAAACTGTAGAGACTGTAGAGACTGTAGAAACTGTAGAGACTGTAGAGACTGTAGAGACTGTAGAAACTGTAGAGACTGTAGAAACTTTAGAGACTGTAGAGACTGTAGAAACTGTAGAGACTGTAGAAACTGTAGAGACTGTAGAGACTGTAGAAACTGTAGAGACTGTAGAGACTGTAGAGACTGTAGAGACTGTAGAAACTGTAGAGACTGTAGAGACTGTAGAAACTGTAGAGACTGTAGAGACTGTAGAGACTGTAGAGACTGTAGAGACTGTAGAGACTGTAGAAACTGTAGAGACTGTAGAGACTGTAGAAACTGTAGAGACTGTAGAGACTGTAGAAACTGTAGAGACTGTAGAAACTGTAGAGACTGTAGAGACTGTAGAAACTGTAGAGACTGTAGAGACTGTAGAGACTGTAGAAACTGTAGAGACTGTAGAAACTGTAGAGACTGTAGAGACTGTAGAGACTGTAGAGACTGTAGAGACTGTAGAGACTGTAGAGACTGTAGAGACTGTAGACACTGTAGAGACTGTAGAAACTGTAGAGACTGTAGAGACTGTAGAAACTGTAGAGACTGTAGAGACTGTAGAGACTGTAGAAACTGTAGAGACTGTAGAAACTGTAGAGACTGTAGAGACTGTAGAAACTGTAGAGACTGTAGAGACTGTAGAAACTGTAGAGACTGTAGAAACTTTAGAGACTGTAGAGACTGTAGAGACTGTAGAGACTGTAGAGACTGTAGAAACTGTAGAGACTGTAGAAACTGTAGAGACTGTAGAGACTGTAGAAACTGTAGAGACTGTAGAAACTGTAGAGACTGTAGAGACTGTAGAGACTGTAGAGACTGTAGAGACTGTAGAGACTGTAGAGACTGTAGAGACTGTAGAAACTGTAGAGACTGTAGAGACTGTAGAAACTGTAGAGACTGTAGAAACTGTAGAGACTGTAGAAACTGTAGAGACTGTAGAGACTGTAGAAACTGTAGAGACTGTAGAGACTGTAGAAACTGTAGAGACTGTAGAGACTGTAGAAACTGTAGAGACTGTAGAAACTTTAGAGACTGTAGAGACTGTAGAGACTGTAGAGACTGTAGAGACTGTAGAGACTGTAGAAACTGTAGAGACTGTAGAAACTGTAGAGACTGTAGAGACTGTAGAAACTGTAGAGACTGTAGAGACTGTAGAAACTGTAGAGACTGTAGAGACTGTAGAAACTGTAGACACTGTAGAAACTTTAGAGACTGTAGAGTCGTGTTGGCAGACATACTAAATCGTTTCTCGAAGTGATGTAGGAAATGATTTCAATTACTACTTTTTTTTTGTTTTTTGTTTATTTGTCTGATGTAAAGTGGTCACCGTCGCTTATAGACACCGGCAACACCACGGGTATTGTCGATGCACTGCCTACCCTGAAGGAGTTTACGAACGTTTTTAGGGTTCCGTAGCTAAATGGCAAAAACGGAACCCTTATGGATTCGTCATGTCTGTCTGTCTATCTGTCTGTCTGTCTGTCTGTCCATCCGTATATCACAGCCACTTTTTTCCGTAATTATAAGAACTAACTTGGTAAGTAGATGTATTTTGTGAACCGCATTAAGATTTTAACACAAAAATAGAAAAAAAAACAATACATTTTGGGGCTTCCCCGTAGTTAGAACTGAAACTCATTTTTTTTTTCATCAAACCCATACTGGGTCTTCAAAAATGATATTGAGGTTTGTTATTATATATTTTTTCTAAACTGAATAGTTTGCACGAGAGACACTTCCAAAGTGGTAAAATGTGTCACCCCCACCCCCTGTAACTTCTAAAATAAGAGAATGATAAAACTAAAAAAATATATGATGTACAATACCATGTAAACATCCACCGAAAATTGTTTTGAACGAGATCTAGTAAGTAGTTTTTTTTAATACACTATTATTAAAACATCGATCAAAGTTACAACGAACCAGAAGAACTTTTATATTGTGTTACTTGCTGCTACGGAACGCTTCATGGGCGAGTCCGACTCGCACTTGGCCCTTTTGTTTTGTTTGTTTATTTATCTGATGTAATGTGGTCACCGTCGCTTATAGACACCGGCAACACCAAGGGTATTGCCGACGCGCTGCCTACCCTGAAGGAGTTTTCAAACGATTTTCTTGAACCGACACATGTCGTAACCAAGCGGGAAAACGTCAGATGGAAGCTCATTTCATAGTTTGTAGGTATGGGCACAGAATAAATAATAGTAAGAGGAAGAAATGATCTCGAGAAACGAGTCGTGCGAGAAACCCTCTATGATGTGTGTATGAGCTTTGTCACGGTGCCGGCAAGAGCGATGGTAAAATCTCAATGCGGGGTGAGACTTACTTATTTCAAACTAGTGCAACGGCCATGACTTCGTCGCTTGCATTTTCCATACAAACTTCAACACCCCGTTACTCCCCGTTAGTGGGTAAATTAAAAAAAAAAAACTCATCCGCACATCATAGGACCCTGGGTGTCTCGAACGACTCGTTTCTCGAGATCATTTCTTCCCCATACTTACAAACTATGGAATGAGCTTCCATCTGAGGTTTTCCCGCTTGGTTACGACATGTGTCGCTTCAAGAAAACATTTCATAAATTCCTTCAGGGTAGGCAGCGCATCGACAATACCCCGGGTGTTGCCGGTGTCTATAAGTGACGGTGACCACTTCACATCAGATGGGCCGTATGCCAGTTTGCATATTTATTTAATAAAAAAAAAAACATTTCGTAGTGCACCCCTAGACCACAAAAGGAATGTTCCCTCCAAATTTAAGGTTTCTAGGATTTACGGCTTAGGCTGTGCGTTGATAGGTTGATAGGCGTCACTGACGCAGTCAGTCACGCAACGATTTTTATATTTTAAGGCTTTATTCAGATAACAAATTCTGACACTATCTAACTCATTCAAGTTCAGGTAAGTTAGAAAAATACAGAATAGCGTCCGTGAAACGAAAAATGAGCGAAAATCACGTTTATTTAATATTTAAAAATCATTATGTGGGTAAGTAATTTTCAGAAGCAAAAAAAAGATCCTCTCGGCGTGTGTTAATTAATCTACTGAAGACAAAAAAATAAACATATTTTAAGTAGTTCTTTCAATTTTTTTTAAACTAGAGTACGTTAGGACCCTACATATTTTTATGTAGAGTTTTCGATAAAGATTGTGGAGAAAAAAGGTTTTAATGCACCATGTTTCACATATATCCACGCCTTGAGTCGAAGGATAGAGTTGAGGCAAGCAAGACAACATTCTTCGTGGAATTCTATAGTGGAGGCCTATAATATGTCACACTCGCCTTTTTCCCTGAAGGCAACTCAATGCCAGAGCCTCAATGGGCCTCTTTGAGTGGATTACACCGTCGTAGGAATATGGACGTGACGAGTGGTGATCTCATCCCACGACTGACTCGGCTAACGCTTTCCTCCAGTAACAACACATTCCTTAATAATCTAGCAGCCGGGACAAATCTTATACCAACGAATCTTTGATGTTTTTATTTACCACTCAAAATGTACAGTTTACCTTAAAAACATACGGAACGCTTCCTGCTCTACCACAACAAAACAACGTTACAAACACGCATGACACGCAATTTTTCGTACAATATAAACCTGGCTTTACAAATTCCTTGCCTGGGCGGGCGGCTAGGGCGGGCGGCAGGGAGTGGGTTCAGCGTTCAGTCGCCATGGTACCGTCGCGCGAGGCGCACGTGCGGCCCGTCTCCGCGCCAACACGATCGTGCAACAGTTGAAATCAAAACTCGCTTAGATTTTCTACCTTATCAATACTGGAAACATTTTCACTCTCTGGCCCTTATTTGGGCAGTTTGTGGACATTTTAGTGAAGTGAACGTTTGTGTGTGCACACTACTTTTTTTAAATTGGTGAGTGATGGTTGTGTGCCCTCGTTGTTATCAGCTGATTGGTATGCTATTAGAGTTTTGCTCTTGTTATGTAAAATATTTGAATTGGTAATGGGTTAAACTTCTTTGTTGTTTGGGAAGTTATGAGTCTTGAATTTATATTTAACATTTTAAACCAAATATGTTTATATATTTTAACAAGATCTCGGTTATTATTCATCTTATTTAAGTATGCAGTTATTAAGAATCTAGTAAAAAGAACGTCTTGTAGATACGAACAGATCAGACTAGCATTTATTTTAAGCACATCACACTATCACACTAAAGTTTTTGTGTTAGAAAGAAAGAAAGAAAGAAATATTTATTTGTAGCACACACACTTAAGAGAAATAACAAATAAAAAATAATAATAGCATGTAACCAAAAAAAAAAAAGAAATATTACATAGAAAAAAGAATAAAACACAAAAAAATACCCATAGGGTTTTAAACATAAACATAAAACTAGACCCTTAGTAGTGTGTTTGTTACTTCTTCACGCTAAAATAGCTGGACGGATTTGGATGAAATTTGGAATAGAGATAACTGGACTTCCGGAATAACACATAGGCACATTTTTAACCCGGTATTCCCACGTGATCGAGACTTACGTGAGTAAAACCGTGGGGCGTGCTAGTGATTTATAAAAAGGCCAGAAGTTTCCAACTACAGGGCAACGACCTTTCTTCGCTCCTTCCACTGATCTCTATCAAGGAATTACTGGCTCATCGTTGTAGAAGTCTGGGCTATCCCACCATCACCGTGGCCGTGGTCGCTGGTTCGAATCCCACTGGGTGGTTGTTTTCCTAGAGTTCTTAGGACATAACGGCTTACGTGCTGCCCAGTCCCACTTAAGCTGGTCCGGTTTTAGAACTACGTCAGCTGTTTGTGTTTTTGAGCGCAGTATCGTATTGCTGATGGGGTCCGTGAGTTTTTCTCTTGATACTGTGCTCTTAATGCCCGCTGGCATACCCTGAGGCGAACATTTGTCAATGACCAAGGTGGGCACCATACTATATGAGGACGGGCAGAATAATAAATAATAATAAATAATGCTGGACATATCACACAGCATTATCTAGCCCCAAGCTAAGCAGAGCTTGTGTTATGGGTACTAGATAACTGCTATACTTAATACAATAGATTACATAGATAGATGTTTTTTATTATACATAGAAAATACCCAGAACACCCTGACCGTAAAAATATTTGTTCCGAGGCGGGAATCGAACCTGCAACCTCCTGCGTTGCAGGCGAACCTTCGCCCGCCATCATTAGATTCTTTTAATTAAATATATATACATATATATAAAACAAAGTCGTGTTAGTTACACCACTTATAACTCAAGAACGGGTGAACCGATTTAGCTGAAAATTAGTGGGGAGGTAGCTTAGAACCAGGAGATTGACATAGGGGGGAAGGGTAGGAGGGGGGGGGGGGTCACCGGGGGCTACCCGTGCGAAGCCGGGGCGAGTTGCTAGCCCTTCATAGAGCAAACTAAATATATTAGTTTTATCAAAATATGTTAAAGGCCTTTACTTGGTTCAATGAATGTTGAATATTGAATAGTTCTAATAATGAGGAATAGGCTTCAGTAACAAGTTCAACAACACTAGCTTGGCTTTTCACCCTTACCAATTATTTTTGACATTTACTATCAAACATTATCTGTAATCATGAATATGGTGTCGGGTTAAAATCTGCCATTTTTGAAAGAAACATCGTCATTTTTATTTTCTTACATTTTATTGTGTTTCTCGAGTTATTTCGTGTAATTTTAGTGGCATTTTAACCGGTGTAACTTGGATAAATGGCACATGTGTGATGTAGTGTAATTTAAGTGTATTGCGAGTCTTTTTGAAATGGTGGATTTTTTCCTGTGAAAACTCAGTTTTTCGGCTACCATTTAAACTGGGTTAGGAATTGACGGAGACTCTTGACGACTTGACTATAAAACTATAACAATTATATCACTTGACATTGGCTAAATTGTTGCAAATAATGCACAGAAGCCATTACCTAAGATAAGAAGAAGAATATGGTGTCAGCAAATGCCTGTTTATGTATTGTCGAACTGGGTCTACAGCTCGTTCACCGTAAGATGGCACCTGTGATTACTCCATGGCAGGTGCCAACTTACGGTGAACGGTCTGTAATCATATTGCTATCAAACTGGCCGTGGCACGTCCAGCCTGAGAATAGACCCCTCAGTCTCCTCCCGTGGATGTCGTAAAAACCGACTAAGGGATTACCCGGACTTGTTGATAAGATTCGTTGGTATAAGATTTGTCCTGGCTGCTAGCTTATTATGGAATGTGTTATTACTGGAAGAAAGCATTAGCCGAGTCAGACGTGGAAAGCAATGGCGGCGATGAGCTCACCACTCGTCACGTATATCATAATCATAATCATAATCATAATCATAATATTTATTTTCAAAAATAGGACATACAAACATTTATGACAAATTCTACGATTGTGCAACTCACTTTGAAAAGAGGCCCATCGAGGCTCTGCTTACTCCTTCGGGGAAAAATGCGTGTGTCTATATGTAAGACAAAATTATTTTAATCAATTTTCTTTCTCCAAAGACGTCGTATTGGAACAGGGCATTACATTGTATTCATTATAATATAGTATATTATTGTTTGGTTCTATTGTTCAGCCCTACAATGACTAACAAAAGGAAAGACCGAACTAGGAACTGCCTTTTGTGACAATAAAGAAACTAGGAATTGATATTGCAGAATGCTATGCCGAGAATACTAGGAGAGTGCTATTCTACACTAATATTATGAAGAGGAAAAATTTGTACTTTTGTGTGTGTGTATGTTTTGTAATGAATAAACTCAAAAATTACTATGTCGATTCCAAAAATTATTTCACCATTGGAAAGCTACATTCACTCTGCGTGACATAGGTTACCAGGGGGTATAGGAGGGGGGGGTGGGCTATTTTTTATCCTGAAACTACCCGTGCGAAGCCGGGACGAGTCGCTAGTGGTATAATATAGCCCATAGAGTAACACGGTTACCGGTTGGTATAAGTTACTTTAAAATCCAACGATGGGTAAAAGCTTTTTAATTAAATGCTGAAGAGTTCCACCTAATGGAAGAAGACGACCTCTGTAGCGCGTTGGTTGAGTAGCCGGCTGAGATGCGAAAGGTTGCGGGTTCGATTCCCGCTGCAGGACAAATGTTTGCATGATCTTCAAATATTTGTTCCGGTCTGGGTGTTATGGTACCAGTGGTACTCGTAGTTTCTGATACCCACGACACAGGGAGTCCTAGTGTGGGGTCAGGACTATGTACGTGACTGTTGGGTGTTTTGTTATGTTATGTTATATATATAAAAAAAAGCGAAAAATGGAACCCACCTTTTTTATACTACTTCGAATAACCGTTCAAGCAGATGACCCACCTGATGTTAAGTGGTACCCTCTGCCTATGAACAGTGCATCACCTCCCAGGTCACGCCCACCTAGGACGCACTCTATGTGGCATTGCACAGCGCCCGCCACCCTGAGACATAAAGATGAAAAGTCTCATGTGCCTGTAATTTCACCGGCAACTTTACCCTTCAAATCGGAACACAGCAATGCGAGTACTACTGCTTTGCGGCAGAAATAGGTACGGTGGTAGTACTTCCCCGGACGAAATGTTTCACAAAGAAGCTCTACTACTACTAGTCACGTTTGACTACATGGTCAGTTGGATAAAATAGGGATAGCATTTATAGAAAACGTATCTATACCCACCCACACGCGGCCTTATGTGATATAAGGCCGCGTGTGTTATTATATTCTACTGGCAGGACAAAGGCAATTTATGATTGCCCCTAGATAACCGACTGTGCGAAAGAAAAGTTGGTTTTGTTATACTGTTGTTAGATTTTCTCCCTTTTTTAAACCAATAGTTCTCATCCTATTTGTTTACAGGTGTATTCATACTTCTTACATTAAGTATCTTATATTAAAAAGTTTAAAAATAAGGACTAATAAATATAGCAACAAAGACACTACAAATTTTCTTAAAAAAATATTCTATTGAACTGTAAAATTGGTCGTAAGCGTTAGGTGGTAGTTGTAGTAGAGCTTCTTTGTGAAGTTCGTCCGGGGAAGTACTACCACCATGGCTCTTTCTGCCGCAAAGCAGTAGTGCTTGCATTGCTGTGTTCCGGTTTGAAGGGTATGGGTGCCGGTGAAATTACAGGCACATGAAACTTTTCATCTTTATGTCTCAGGGTGGCGGGCGCAGTGCAATGCCATATAGGGCCATATAGGGCGCGTTCTAGGTGGGCGTGACCTATGTGAGAATGCACTGTTCATAGGCAGAGGTTACAGCTTAACATCAGGTGGGCCATCTGCTTGTTCCGTCATTCAAGTAGAATAAAAAAAAAGGTGTTGTTGGTGGTTTTTGAAACTGATAAAAAAGTCTTTGTAAAACATATATCATAACACCCAACAGTCACATACATAGTCCAGGGGCCTAATTCTCGTTTCAAGCGAGATGTTTAACGTCTCGCAGTTTTCATCTCTCTGGATTCTTGGAAATCTCGAGTGCAAAATCTCGCTCATTCCATTCACGCGTTTTTTCAAGCAAGATGGCTACGATCATCGATTAATCGGGAGAAAACAATTCGCAATTATTAATTTGTTTTTTCAAAAACAGGGCATTATTATTTTGAGAATAAGGTTTCATAGCATAAATAAATTGATAGTTTTAATGAAGTGCTAGTTTCCTGACTAAATCAACCACTAATCACCTCATTCTCGAAATCGTGAGATCGACCTAATCAACTTGATGACGTCACACATATTCTCGGCATCTCACAGTTTTATATCTCGAATGAAATTCGTACGAGATACAACGTGTGGTCTTTAGCATGTGAGATCTAAAAATCATGCGAGTTCTGTCTGTCATTCAAAGTCCGTACTTACTCCGTCAGTCAATCAACTGAAATTAGTGTGTTGTGTTGTGTTACTTGTACTATTATTTATTCTGTGTTTGTGTGCGAAATAAAGTTAACGTGTGGTGTGAAGTGAAATGACAATAACAAAGATTTGTGATATGAGCCGTAAACTTTTCACAAAAAAAATAGACAGATTCGTAGATAGCATTGTGACAATATTGTGTTTTGATTTTGTGTGGTGTTAGAACTTATGTAAAAACTATGTACTCAATTGACATTCTTTCACGACAAGTAACGAGATTTATCCGAATGAGCGAGATTTTTGCATTTGAGATGGGCAAGAAA
Source organism: Operophtera brumata (assembly GCA_932527175.1). Lineage (NCBI taxonomy): Eukaryota > Metazoa > Arthropoda > Insecta > Lepidoptera > Geometridae > Operophtera > Operophtera brumata. The sequence continues at coordinate 24,224,694 of OW052225.1, forward strand.
CATGCGAGATCGAAATTATGAGATTGTTATAAATTGTAATTGATTGGTTTAGTGCTAATTTTATTTTGTACATACACCAAATCGAAAGAAGCAATTTTGACTCTTCGCATCTCGAATGTCGAAAACCTATCCCACATGGTAAATACCACACGTTTGTCTGCGAGATGCTGGGAATAGTAAAGTAAGTTTTTTAAGCGAGATATGACGTCATCACGCCGTTTTGATCGATCTCACGTTTTCGAGAATAAGGCCCCAGATCCCACACTAGGATTCCCTGTGTCGTGGGTATCAGGAACTACGAGTACTAGGGTACCATAACACCCAGACCCAGAACAAATATTTGCAGATCATACAAACATTGGTCCTGCAGCGGGAATCGAACCCGCAACCTTTCGCATCTCAGCCGGCTACTCGCCCGACGCGCTTCAGAGGAAAGAATCTAACTATATGCAAAAAATATATATCTTTGTTATATATTGTATTAAGTATATCAGTTATCCATAACCCATAACCCACAACACAAGCTCTGCTTAGCTTGGGGCTAGATAATGTTGTGTGAACTGTCCAGCATTATTTATAATTTATATTTTTATTTATTCTACTATTATCCATCGAGGAGTTTCTTTTGTAATCTATTCTAGGCCGGACACAACGAGTATTTTCAAGTTTGTATGTTCAAGGCGTAGGTACAGTAATATTTCTGGTCCCATACGTTTTCGTAATGGAATCCATACATGAATTTCAATATTGTTGGATCATCCCGTTGTCAATACGAGTACTTATAGCGAGAAAATATTTATGTATCTTGTGTAGCAAACATCCAACGAGGCCGGGTGCTAACCATTTCGTCACGGCGACAGCGCGCGCTGTTTACACACTGTCGGAACACTTCCTGAATGAACGTCACCATGTTCTATATAATCTATACTACAAGATCTATTTATCCCGAAGACAGTATTTTTATAGAGACAACAGGTAAGGCCCAGCTTATGGATGTACATACATACTTCATGATCTGATCCCACCATCTCCTTTTCATCATAGGACGAGCAGGCGCACGGCTCGGTACCACCCTTACCTCATTAGTATACCCTCTATTCGTACTAAACGTTTCAGTTCTACCTTTATAATGAGAACTGCTAAGGAGTGGAATACACTACCGTCGTCTGTCTTTCCTGAAAACTATAATCTGGGTCTCTTCAAGGCTAGAGTGAATAGGTGCCTTCTAGACCTTTGTGCTCCATCTTCGGCCGCATCGTCACTTACCAACAGGTGAGATTGTGGTCAAACAAAGGTCTATCATTGTTAAAAAAAAAAAAAAAAAAAAAAAAACACGCCTTTTTCAGGCACGCAGGTAGGTAGAGCCTCATATGGGTCTCTTTTCACCGTAGTTTGCACCATCGTGGGTTATAGACGTGACAAATAGTGAGCTCATCGCCACCATTGTTTCCCATGACTGACTCTGCTAACGCTTTCTTTCTGTAATAACAAATTCTTTTAATAAGCTAGCCAGCCAGGACAAATCTTATACCAACGAATCTTGGAAACAATTCCGGGTGACATACATACATAGACACACACCTTTTTCCCGAAGGGATAGGCAGAGCCTCAAATGGGTCTCTTTTCACCGTGGGTTGCACCATCGTGGGATACAGACGTGACAAGTAGTGAGCTCATCGCCGCCATTTTTTTCCACGACTGACTCTGTTAACGCTTTCTTCCAGTAATAACAAATTCTTTTAATAAGCTAGCAGCCAGGTCAAATCTTACAAACAAGTCCGGGTAATACCTTAGTCGGCTTTTACGACATCCACGGGAGGAGATGGAGGGGTCTATTCGTGGGCCGGACACACCACGAAACTTATGGATGTGGTCCAATCTAAGTACATGCCGAGTGTCACATAGCCTGTTTGGTTTTCCTTCAATAACAAAGGCAATAGTTACCTATTCAAAATAATTTTAAAGCAAAGTTTGTGCGATTGTGAGTTACCTTCAATAACAAAGGCAATAGTTACCTATTCAAAATAATTTTAAAGCAAAGTTTGTGCGATTGTGAGTTACCGGGAAGGAAAAAAGATGTAAAGTCGTTTCGTCACGATGTTACCACAGAATGTAGTTAGAATGGATGTTTTTTTCCGTAAAACTTAAGTGATCTCTGAATTAAGATAGGTACACCAATAATTTATTTATTTTCAGCCCATATCGTCCCACTGCAGGGCAAAGGCCTCCCTCCCTTTTTTCCAGTTCTCTCTGTCCCTTGCTGCAGTGGGCCAGTCTGGTGCACATCCAACTCGTCACGCCATCTCCGTGGTGGTCTGCCGGGGCGTCTTGCGTTAGGAACCCAATCAGTAGTGGATGTTGCCCATAGATCTTCCGACATGCGGCAGACGTGGCCGGCCCAATCCCACTTGAGCTGGGCTGATTTTTTGCTGATATCGTAAACCTTTGTTTGCGAGCACAGAATTGAATTTCTAGTTAGTCGGACACCTAAAATACTGCGCTCCATAGCCCGCTGGCACACCTCGAGTCTGGATCTTTGCTGTATTGTCAGAGACTGGTGAGACTTCAAGGTTGTCTGGAAGAGATCGCTCTCAGCTATAAGACCGCCCATTGTACTTCAATACTTATTTTGCTGATTATTTTTAATGTGTATTTTTTTTGTGGTTTTCAATTTAGAGTTATGTAATTATCTATCTATCTATCTAAGATACCAGCTAAATAAGAGATTAATACAAGATTATACAAAATTCAAAAAGCTATAATTAAATCTCTGATTCAAATCACAACCAGACAGAAGCGTTCCTAAAATGCTGGCTGCATTGCCACGCTGAATGACAATACAATGCGTTGAGCCACATAAGAGCCAGCTCTCGGGACACGCGCTACTTCGACCAGATGCCTAGAAATCATTTTGAAAATGCGACGGGCTCCGGCGATTGTGTCTCGTCGCCTATACTACAATGCCTGAAGACTAAGGTCTTCAATCAGTGCATCCTACCAGTAATGAACTAAGGTGCCGAGACGTGGATACTCACAGTAGGGCTAATCCACCAGTTCAAGGTTGCACAGTGAGCTATGGAACGAGGCAATATGCTTGGAGTTTCTCTGAAAGATAAAATCCGAAATGAGATTATCCGACAGAGAACTAAAGTCACTGACATAGCCCAACGGATTAGCAAGCTGAAGTCACAATAGGCTGGTCATATATGCCGAAGAAGCGACAACTGTTGGGGTAAGCGAGTTCTTGCGGGTGGAAACTGCGTCTTGGAAAACGTGGCGTGAGGCGCCCTCTGGCTAGGTGGAGCGATGACCTATGAAAGGCGGCGGGCAGAAAGTGGATGAGAAGAGCCGAACACCGGGCTCAGTGGCGCGTATTGGGAGAGGCCCATATCCAGCAGTGGATGGACTAGTGTGGGCTCATGTTGATGAAGGGCCCCGTTACCCCGCAGACCCAGAGTCTCGACCCCGAAAGGCGTTAACCTCTGTTGAGACTTGCATAATATATCTAAACTTTCGTATTTATTCCCTAAACACCTTTCCAAAAACGCTTAATCCCTAATAATCCGAACACGCATTAGGGTGTTCTAATACGTGTCTCTACTTTCGTTATCACGCCGATAAATAAAGATAAGAGTCACTTACCAGCTATCTCGGGTCAAACGCACTCTTAAAATAGTTGGGCAATTTGTGACGTGCCTGTGACGTTCAACGCCGGATATTTTAAAACATAGTAACTATTATATCAGCTGGGATTCACGCACACATAGAAACTACTGAAATGAATAAAGTACGGTCACGGCATTGTCCGCATTCAATCAGTTTTATCCCCGAGGGATCTTTTGAGTGAAACGGATCCTCTGTTCTTCTCGGTCATAATAAAATAAGCCGGAGGGCCTGCATACGCACACACCTGAACCTGAATTCTAATTCTAAGGACATAAAGCACATTTTATGTTGGAAGCTGGTGTAATGTCAATTCCGACTTCCAATATATAATCAAAATGGCTGGTGTGAGATCGGTCCTGGATGACATGTCTTATATCGTGTGTATGCGACGTAATACAACCTATATAGACGCAACCAGCAGACAAATATGTGATTCTTGTCCACATTTTTTTTTATTACTTCCGGGGAAGCAGGTACCAGCTGCTTCGCTTTGACTCCCTACAGAGAAGAGCCGTTAGAATCGTCAACGATCCCAAGCTCTCCAGTTCACTAGAGCCGCTGAGCCTACGCCGAGACATCGGCTCGCTCTGTGTGTTGTATCGACTCTATAATGGGGAGTGCTCTGAGGAGCTGTTCAATCTCATACTCGCATCCAGGTTCTACCATCGCACTTCTCGACAACGCAAGGGAGCTCATCCACACATCATCGACATGTGGGTATCTCGTACTGCTCGCTTTACGAGTTCTTTTCTCCCCATACTTGCAAGTTATGAAATGGGCTCCCTCCTGAGGTGTTTCAGCTAAACTTCAACATGAGCCGCTTCAAAAATAATATAAAAAGAGTCCTTCAGGGCAAGCAAGGCATTGGCAATGCCCCTGGTGTTGCAGATGTCAGGCGATGGTAACCGCTTACCATCAGGCGGGCCGTATGCCAGTTTGTCAAGCCAATACATCAAAAAAAAGAAGAAAAAAAGAAGTACAACCAGCATACCTATTTCTGCCGCAAAGCAGTAGTGCTCGCATTGTTGTGTTCCGGTTTGAAGGGTATGGGTGCCGCTGAAATAGCAGTCACATGCGGCTTTTCATCTTTATCTCTCAGGGTGGCGGGCACAGTGCATTGTAGTACAAGGGCGCGTCCTATGGGGTAATGCGTAGTTAAATACCAGGTGTACAGGTGATCTACATGTAATGCATTAACGCAGTAAAAAATAAATGAGTATTTGTCTTATTTCAACCCATTTTATTCTATTTCAATTCCTGTTTCATCTCACACCTTCTTATTGCAAACTTGTATTGTCTAAATACAAACATAATGACATAGTTTAACAAAGAAGCAGAGGCCTTCTTATTGCAAACTTGTATTGTCTAAATACAAACATAATGACATAGTTTAACAAAGAAGCAGAGGCCTTCTTATTGCAAACTTGTATTGTCTAAATACAAACATAATGACATAGTTTAACAAAGAAGCAGAGGCCTTCTTATTGCAAACTTGTATTGTCTAAATACAAACATAATGACATAGTTTAACAAAGAAGCAGAGGCCTTCTTATTGCAAACTTGTATTGTCTAAATACAAACATAATGACATAGTTTAACAAAGAAGCAGAGGCCTTCTTATTGCAAACTTGTATTGTCTAAATACAAACATAATGACATAGTTTAACAAAGAAGCAGAGGCCTTCTTATTGCAAACTTGTATTGTCTAAATACAAACATAATGACATAGTTTAACAAAGAAGCAGAGGCCTTTCTTCGTGCACAGCCTTTCTGCTTAGAACGAAATACAAATTCAATTGTTTTAGTGTTTTTTGCCCATTACAGCTCATCAGTACTTCTTCAGATAGCGAAAGTTGAGTTCGCGAGAACTAGAAGACTTAACACACATGTTTTAATTGATAGTATCTCATAAATATCATCAGTTTAGCTACGACACAACACTAAAAATGTGTTTAGGGGTAATATATCACTGATAATATTTATGGGATACTATCAATTAAAACATGTTAAAACACAAAAAAAAACACTTTAAAAATGTGTTAGGGGTATCATAGCTAAACTGATGATATTTATGAGATAGCATCATCTAAAACATGTGTGTGTTAAGTCTCCTAGTTCTCGCGAACTTAACTTTCGCTATCTGAAGAAGTTTTGATGAGCTGTAATGGGCAAAAAACACCAAAAAATTTGAATTTCACGCCGCAATCTTGAGCGTCCACCTAGACACAGTGGAAACCTATGTATTTTTTCTCCACATATTAGCTGTATACATTTTAACTGTATAAATTAGGTTTTAATAGAAACAGTGGAAACCTATGTATTTTTTCTCCACATATTAGCTGTATACATTTTAACTGTATAAATTAGGTTTTAATAGAAACAGTGGAAACCTATGTATTTTTTCTCCACATTTTAGCTGTATACATTTTAACTGTATAAATTAGGTTTTAATAGAAACAGTGGAAACCTATGTATTTTTTCTCCACATATTAGCTGTATACATTTTAACTGTATAAATTAGGTTTTAATAGAAACAGTGGAAACCTATGTATTTTTTCTCCACATTTTAGCTGTATACATTTTAACTGTATAAATTAGGTTTTAATAGAAACAGTGGAAACCTATGTATTTTTTCTCCACATATTAGCTGTATACATTTTAACTGTATAAATTAGGTTTTAATAGAAACAGTGGAAACCTATGTATTTTTTCTCCACATTTTAGCTGTATACATTTTAACTGTATAAATTAGGTTTTAATAGAAACAGTGGAAACCTATGTATTTTTTCTCCACATATTAGCTGTATACATTTTAACTGTATAAATTAGGTTTTAATAGAAACAGTGGAAACCTATGTATTTTTTCTCTAATGCATTTAGCTGTATATATTTCTTGAATTGAAGTAGTTAGTTTTTTGATTAATTTTGTCAAGTTTAATTAAATCAAGCAAATAAAGAATTTAAAAGGAATATCATATTTTTATAATGCTACAAATACAATGCGACTCATATTTTAGGATTGGGGTGAAATTAGAATAAAAATAAAATAAAATAAAATAGTTTGAACCAAGATTGAACATTTGTAGGATGAAACAAGAAGCACTTGATACAATTAATTAATTTTGTAAAAATTAAAAAAATCCTCAACACAATGAAACGGCTGAACCGATTTTTATCAAACATAGCTAAGAACACTCCCGACAAATTCACCTTTAAAACAAAAAGAAAAAATCGAAATCGGTTCATCCATTCCGGTAGCTACGAGGCGACAGACAGACACACACAGACACGTCAAACTTATAACACCCCGTCGTTTTTGGGGTTAAAAATTTCCCTGAATAAAACATAGTGTTTCATGGTCAAGCATTTACGAATAATATGAAATTTTCCTTGTGTGTGCTTAAATGTGTGAGCTTAAATGTGTGCTCTTGAAATGTTAAAAGGTTAAAATTATCAATTGGTACACTCAGCAAACTAGCGTGGGTACCTTTTGTTGTAAATATGATACCTACGCCCTTGTTTGATAATTTTATGAATGGGCATATATACCTACCTGTCCTAAATCGGAAACAACCTACACTTACTGGGCAATGTCATTCATTGTATCGGAGGACATTTTTTTATACCTATTAAATATGTATTTTTGGGATTCCGTACCACTACAGGAAAATCGGGCTCTTGTAGGATCAATTCGACGACCTCTGTGGCGCGGCGGGCGACCTGCGACGCAGGAGGTTGCGGGTTCGATTCCCGCCTCGGTAAAAATATTTGTGCGATCGTAGGTATTTGTTCAGGGTGTTCTGGGTATTTTCAATTCAGCTGTATTTTATATTTTTTTCTATTCATTTTATTTCAGCTGGGAAACTAAGGGCATTATCGTCGGCGAAAAGTTCGATTCGCCGATGATATTGTCTTATTTTCCTCAACAGCAGCTGAGCTAGAGACGATGCTCCAAGATCTGAGCAGAGCAAGCCTCGAGGTATTTTCTATGTATAATAAAAAATATCTATCTATGTTATATATTGTATTAAGTATATCAGTTATCTACTACCCATAAAACAAGCTCTGCTTAGCTTGGGGCTAGAAAATGTTGTGTGAACTGTCCAGCATTATTAATTTATTTATTATTTATTAATTTCCTGAGACTTTCATCTTTATGTCTCAGGGTGGCGGGCGCAGTGCAATGCCACATAGGGTGCGTCTTAGTTGGACGTGACCTAAGAGGTAATGCTTGATCCGTCATTCAAGCAGTAAAAATAGAACAGTTTTAGTCCGTATGTCTGTCTGTCAATATGTCCATATTTTTTCTCAGGATCGGCTAAAGTATACTTGGAATGTATACCAAACAAAATTCAAGGTTCTAACATATTCTAACATGTTCTAGCATTCAAAACATATGGCAATTAATTTCTAATATTTGTAAGAAATTGCGATAGACCTCACAATTCAGAAATTTTATATGCTAGGAGGCTTTTTGACACCAATAAAGTAGAGAGTATAAAATTGAGGATTTTATATGCTAGGAGGCTTTTTGACACCAATAAAGTAGAGAGTATAAAATTTAGGATTTTTTTTTCATCTCTAGAATTAGGATAGTGGTGGTTAAAGTTTACTTTTTTATTTTTTTATTTTAACCCTTCAAACCGGAACACAGCCATGCGAGCACTACTGCTTTGCAGCAGAAATAGGTATGGTGGTAGTACTTCCCCGGACGAACTCTTTCACAAAAAAGCGCTACTACTACTAAAAGTTACAATAAGCATTTACAGTACGGAACCCTGAGAGCGCGAGTCTTGCTCGCACTTGTGCGTTTAACTTTTTGTAGCTTTCAAATATTATGTCTGATTTTCGTTGTACACATAACAGAGATAGGTAGGTACTATCCTGTTTATTTTCGTTGTACACATAACAGAGATAGGTAGGTACTATCCTGTTTATTTTCGTTGTACACATAACAGAGATAGGTAGGTACTATCCTGTTTATTTTCGTTGTACACATAACAGAGATAGGTAGGTACTATCCTGTTTATTATGCTATCTCCATTATCTTACTAAAACTAAATGCTTTCAGATAATACCTGAACATGGTTTTGTCATAATATTTATCATGTACTAGAGTCTGCCCGCGGCTTCGCTCGCGTTTTAACAGGATACAAAGTAGCCTATAGCTCAATCCCCGTCAAAATCTATCTGTTTTCAAACTATCATCGAAATCGGTTTAGCCGTTTTGGCGTGATTGAATAATAAACATCCAAATATCGTGATTTTGACATTTATGATCCAAGTTCTCTATAAAAAAACACCACCATATACATTTTGAAATATTTATATCCATATAACCTTTTAATCAATGATAGTGAATAAATGCCCTTATAATTAAGTTTGCATTGAACCCTCAGGCCACTAATCCTACTCGCACTTGTCCGTTTTTTATAAGTTTTTTTTTAGTATGTGACGTAACAATCATATGGCACAGCGGTTACCTCTGCCATAACAATGCAATACCTCACAGGTCACGTACACTAGGACGTAACTTACGTGACGTGCAATGCTCTGTGCTCTACCTTGGCTTACATAGGCAACAGTTTCGGGAAAGTACCTACCTGAGTACCTCATCATGAGGATTCTCTGCCATCGGCAGAAGATTCATCCGTACACTTTAGAGCCAGGGTGGACACAGTTTATTTTTAATTTTTATACTACTGAATGACGGAACAAGCAGATGGCCCACCTGATGTTACGCGGGAACCGCTGCCTAAGAACAGTGCATTACCTCATAGGACACGATCACCTAGGACGCACCCTATGTGGCATTGCACTGCGCCCGCCACCCCGAGACAAAGATGAAAAGTCTCATGTGCCTGTAATTTCACCGGCACCCTTACCCTTCAAACCGGAACACAGCAATGCGAGCACTACTGTTTTGCGGCAGCTCTACTACTACTAAAACTGTGAACAGACTGTGAACAGACTGTACGGTTTCAGAGGAACTTCCTCCCGCGAACACTCAGGTTGTGGAATGATCTCCCTGCTGAGGTTTTCCCAAGCGACTACTGTATGGGGTTCGTTAATAGGGGTGTTTGGAAATGTTTAAAGGGTCGGCAACGCGCGTGTGATGCCTCTGGTATTGCAGGCGTTCATAGGCTACGGTAACCGCTAAACAACAGGTGGGCCGTATGCTTGTTTGCTACCTTGGTAGTATAACAATAAAAAACCTCATCATCTTCAGCTGGAAAGCGGCAGCTGGACATAGGCCTTCCTCATATAATGCCACGAGTGGGCATGGAGCAAATTCCTCTACCGACTTACGGCAGACTTACTTTTTATCCCGGGTAAACGCGTGCGAAGTCACAGGCGGACACATCATCATAAGCAGCCTCAGGCCCAGTTTCCACAGTAAACGCGTGCGAAGTCACAGGCGGACACATCATCATAAGCAGCCTCAGGCCCAGTTTCCACAGTAAACGCGTGCGAAGTCACAGGCGGACACATCATCATAAGCAGCCTCAGGCCCAGTTTCCACAGTAAACGCGTGCGAAGTCACAGGCGGACACATCATCATAAGCAGCCTCAGGCCCAGTTTCCACAGTAAACGCGTGCGAAGTCACAGGCGGACACATCATCATAAGCAGCCTCAGGCCCAGTTTCCACAGTAAACGCGTGCGAAGTCACAGGCGGACACATCATCATAAGCAGCCTCAGGCCCAGTTTCCACAGTAAACGCGTGCGAAGTCACAGGCGGACACATCATCATAAGCAGCCTCAGGCCCAGTTTCCACAGTAAACGCGTGCGAAGTCACAGGCGGACACATCATCATAAGCAGCCTCAGGCCCAGTTTCCACAGTAAACGCGTGCGAAGTCACAGGCGGACACATCATCATAAGCAGCCTCAGGCCCAGTTTCCACAGTAAACGCGTGCGAAGTCACAGGCGGACACATCATCATAAGCAGCCTCAGGCCCAGTTTCCACAGTAAACGCGTGCGAAGTCACAGGCGGACACATCATCATAAGCAGCCTCAGGCCCAGTTTAAACGCGTGCGAAGTCACAGGCGGACACATCATCATAAGCAGCCTCAGGCCCAGTTTCCACAGTAAACGCGTGCGAAGTCACAGGCGGACACATCATCATAAGCAGCCTCAGGCCCAGTTTCCACAGTAAACGCGTGCGAAGTCACAGGCGGACACATCATCATAAGCAGCCTCAGGCCCAGTTTAAACGCGTGCGAAGTCACAGGCGGACACATCATCATAAGCAGCCTCAGGCTCAGTTTAAACGCGTGCGAAGTCACAGGCGGACACATCATCATAAGCAGCCTCAGGCCCAGTTTCCACAGTAAACGCGTGCGAAGTCACAGGCGGACACATCATCATAAGCAGCCTCAGGCCCAGTTTCCACAGTAAACGCGTGCGAAGTCACAGGCGGACACATCATCATAAGCAGCCTCAGGCCCAGTTTAAACGCGTGCGAAGTCACAGGCGGACACATCATAAGCAGCCTCAGGCTCAGTTTAAACGCGTGCGAAGTCACAGGCGGACACATCATCATAAGCAGCCTCAGGCTCAGTTTAAACGCGTGCGAAGTCACAGGCGGACACATCATCATAAGCAGCCTCAGGCTCAGTTTAAACGCGTGCGAAGTCACAGGCGGACACATCATCATAAGCAGCCTCAGGCCCAGTTTCCACAAAAGCTTAGAAGGAGAGGAGACTAGAGATGTGTTTTGAATAACCAATCAGATTTCGTTATTCCCACATATCCTCTCCGCTTAGCTTCGGATCAAGCGGAGAGGCGAAATGTGTAGTTTTTTTAATAGAACTTTGTGCCGCGAGCTAGCTGTGCACTGCACACATTTTTTTTAACGTTGATATACCTCTGTCTTCGATCTCACTTGTTGGTAAGTGACGATGTGGCCGAAGATGGAGCACAAAGGTCTAGAAGGTAACTATTCACTCTACCCTTAAAGAGACCCAGATTATAGTTTTCAGGAAAGACAAACGACGGTAGTGTATTCCACTCCTTGGCAGTGCGCATTATAAAGGTAGAAATGAAGCGTTTAGTACGAATAGAAGGTATACTAATGAGGTAAGGATGGTACCGAGCCGTTCGCCTGCTCGTCCTATGATGAAAAGGAGATGGTGGGATCAGATCGTGAACATCATATCTTCACATCTCTTCTCTGCTACGCATTTCCTCTCTGCTTTGGTGGAAATAACCAGCTAGCTTCACAGCACATCTCTTATCTCCTCTCCTCTCTGCTTTGGTGGAAACCGTACCTTAGACGTCCACTGCAAAATCGAGAAAAATTTACTTCTGGCATCAGAAGTTTACGTCTAAAGCCTGAACCGTTACTAAGTCTGTAAAAAAGGACGGATATGCCCCTTCCTGCCTATTGTTGAAATATTTTCAGAAAAGCTTTCCACCGTTATCCTGTTAATATTTAATGGGAGGTGCCGAAAGCGCCGTCACACCTGGGACAGAGTGTTGGATTGGGGCTAAGCTGACAGACTACTGGAAAATGAACGTTATCCTACATAATTGCAAACTAAATACTAAAATAAAATACTTTCTGGGCACTTCACGACATACAATTATAATTTGTCATTATCTTGTGGTATAAGAGGTAAGTCTATGTTACGATGTTTGGATGTTTTTTATGTTTGTTAAGGTTTTTATGTTGTATATAACGCAAAATTAACAATCTTAGATTTGATTTTTAACCAACTAAATCAAGTACAATATCAAATTATATATGCATGGATACTACATTAAAAATCTAAATTGGGAAAGAAAAGGTATTAATATTAAAGGCAAATTCCTCAGTAACCTCAGGTTTGCCGATGACATAGTGCTTTTTTCAGAAACATCAACGCAACTAGAAATAATGATAAACCAACTAGACACTGTGAGTCGTGAAATCGGCTTGGAACTCAATACCTCAAAAACAAAGGTCATGACTAATAACCAAAAAAGACCTATTATAAATGTTAACAATATCTCGTTAGAATACGTTCAAGAATATATATATTTGGGTAAGCAGATATCCTTTAATAAGTCCAGACACATTGATGAAATAAACAGGCGAAAAACTCTCACATGGAATATATACTGGAGCAATAAAGAACTTCTCAAATCAAAACTCCCAGTAAAGCTCAAGAAAAAGGTACTGGACACCTGTATATTGCCATGTCTGTCTTATGGCTGCCAAACCTGGATATACAATAACTACACCAGAAACAAAATACAAGTATGTCAAAGGTCAATGGAACGGAGTATCCTAAATCTAAAAAGGATAGATAAAAAAAGAAACACAGATATAATAAATACTACAAATGTCGTTGATGCTTTGGAACACTGTAAAAAACTGAAATGGAAATGGGCGGGTCACGTCGCGCGTATGAATAATGACAAGTGGATACAGAAAGTAACAACATGGACAGGACCACATGGTAAAAGGAACAGGGGCAGACCAAAAGAGAGATGGTTAGACGAAATAAACAAAACAGCTGGCACGGACTGGATCAACAAGGCGAAGGATAGAGAGGTCTGGAGCAAAATGGAGGCGGCCTTTACTCGTAGAGAGGTCCCTAATAATTAAAACTAAATAAAATAATTATGTAAAAATGTTATTATTTGAAATTAATGAATTTGTAAAAATGTTTGATTAATGCATGAATTTATTTAATTTAATTTTTGAATCAACTATATAATTAGTTACTTAATGAATTGTAATATTTATTATTAAGGAAATAAAAAAGGCTATATTATTATTATATTATTATTATTACTACATTATAATTCCGAGGGAACACTGTACCAAAAACACAATAGCACAATACTTTCTCTATAAAAAAAAACCTAAAGTTACCTCTAACTTTTGGCTAGATTCGATTGTTTATTAGAATATTAAATATTAATGTGTAAAAAATTCGATAAATAAAATCAATACAACAAAGCCGAGGGTTTTCTGTAGGGGTTTTGTAAAATTATCTATATTTTACGAGATATTCAATAAAAACGGCTTTTTCGTGCGGCGCAATGCGTTTTTTTTGTATGAAGGTTTCTGCCTGGTGTTGGTGCAACCCGAATCAGTCACCCTGAAACGGCTGACTATAATATTCGTAAATGACAACAACCCACAGTGAAAAGAAGCCCATTTGAGGCTCTGCCTACCCTTTCGGGGAAAAAGGCGTGTGTCTATATGTATGTATGATCATGATAAGTACTCAGCAGTTTCGATCATAGAGGCCAATCACAGTATGAACCAAATAAATCATTTGATCAGAAAAAGCAAAACACGATAATTTATTTTAAATACAAACAGAACACAATAAATGTCAAAAGATTTAATTACAGGAAATAGCTCAGATCAATTTACCAATAAACAGTGAATAAATAGCGACAGAACCATGAAATGTAAATCCGCTAATTGCGTGTTATAAGCCATCAATGAAAGGTTCCGTATCAAATAAATTTAATCAAGATTTTACTACCCAGAACCTACGACCATACTTAATCAATATATATAAAATCGTTGCGTGACTGACTGACTGACTGACTGACTATCAACGCACAGCCTAAACCGTAAGTCCTAGAGACCTGAAATTTGGAGGGTACGATCCTTTTGTGGTAGGGGTGCACTAAGAAAGGAATTCCAGAAATTTAACCCCTTAGGGGTGCAGCGGGGTGTTTAAGTTTGCATGGAAAAGTACACGCGGACGAAGTCGTGGGCATTTCACTAGTACATTATAATATTGTGCCGTGGTGTGTCCAGCCTAAGAATATACCCCTCCGTCTCCTCCCCTGGATGTAGTCGTGCTAAGGGATTACACTAGGCAATGGGCAGCACCTATAAGTACATAACCACTAGTGGACGTCAACTTTAAACTTTTTTTTTAACTACCTTTATGACGGAACATTAACAATGCATATACCTCATAGGTCACTTAAGGTCACGTCCCTATGTGACCTATCAAGGACGCACCCTATGTGCCATTGCACTGCGCCCGCCACCCTGAGAGATAAAGATGAAAGTCTCATGTGCCACCGGCACCCATACCCTTTAAACCGGAATACAGCAATGTGAGCACTACTGCTATGCGGCAGAAATTGGCATGGAGTAGTACTTCCCCGGATAAACGCTTTTATAAAACTATATTACTTAATGATGATGACGAAATACATTCTAAGTTAATAGTTGCCGATGTGCTGTAGACTCGTAGTGAGTACCGTCGGGCTTAAATCACATATACGCCAGAGAAAGGTTCCGACCCCCCCCCACTCCTAACCCCCCCTCCCCCTACCCCTCAGAGGGCCCCCTATAAGGCTCCATGAGCTAGTCAGGCTGCTAATTGTAGGTACGCCCTATATACATGTAATTAATTTTGTAAAAATTCAAAAACCCTCAACGCTATGAAACGGCTGAATCGATTTTGATTAAACATAGCTAAGAACACTCCAGACAAATTCACATTTCGAACAAAACAAAAACGAAATCGGGTCATCCGTTCGGGAGCTGCGATGGGACAGACAGACACACACACAGACACGTCAAACTTATAACACCCCGTCGTTTTTGCGTCGGGTGTTAACAATTTACCTAAAAAGTAAAGTAACGTATGAACCGCATTTGTTTTCCTTGAACAGATGCAAATGCAACAAGAATAAACACATCAGGGGGGTTATTGTCTAGTAGAGTGTCGTTTGATTTCGATGTCCAGTTTGCTATTCATTGCGCAGCGTGTTTTAAATATTTCTGTTCTTGTAAAAAACGCTAAAACACGCTGCGCAATGAACAGCAAACTGGTAATCGACATGAAACGTCATTCTACTACGCAATTCCCCGGCAGGTAAGGAAAAGGAAACCATAGTCTCACCATAGAAATCCATTTTAACTTTCAATCAATCAATTTGAGTGTGGCAATGCAGCCAGCATCTTAGGGACCCTTCCGTCTAGTAATGATTTGGATCAGTAGAGCTACCTTTAGATCGTTAGCAGCGGTCTTCAGGTAGCACAACTCTTGTCATGTTTTATTTAATTTTGTGTCCTCAGTGGCGCGGTGGGCGAACGTTCGCCTGCGACGCAGGAGGTTGCGGGTTCGATTCCCGCCTCGGAACAAATATTTTTACGATCTGCAGATATTTGTTCAGGGTGTTCTGGGTATTTTCAATATATAATAAAAAATATCTATCTATGTTATAATATTGTATTAAGTATATCAGTTGTCTAGTACCCATAACACAAGCTCTGTTTAGCTTGGGGCTAGATAATGCTGTGTGAACTGTGTCCAGCATCATTTATTTATTTATTTTATTTGTATTATTCTTTTTAACCCCCGACGCAAAAACTACGGGGTGTTATAAGTTTGTCGTGTCTGTGTGTGTGTGAGTGTTCGTGTGTGTGTGTGTGTGTGTGTGTCACCTCGTAGCTCCCGAACGGATGAACAGATTTAGTTTTTTTTTGTTTGAAAGGTGAATTTGTCGGGAGTGTTCTTAGCTATGATTGATCAAAATCGGTTCAGCCGTTTCATTGCGTTGAGGATTTTTTAATTTTTACAACATTAATTACTTGTCGTAAAAAACGTACCTTGTTTAAAAAAAAAAACAATCAATCAACTTGTTTATTTGCTTCAAATAGGGTTACAAGAATGCTACTTTGTACGCAACGCAGAACCCCAAAAAATTCAACACAGGAAATAATTCTGAAAAAACTGGCGCGACATTTGCAGGACTGAATAAAAATGAAGCGCTGACAGCGATAACATCTTAAACAAGGCATTCAGAGCGAGCTCAAGAAAGCGCTGCGGACTTGTTAATAGGTCGAAGCAACGACCTATGTGTGGCCCGAGCTAAGGGAGCTAGCGAGTGAACAAAGCCTAGGTTTAACTAGCTACACCAGTGGCCCACTGCCCCGCTCGCGTAGAATCGTATGACGAGTCAAATAAGATGGATGTTTGTTACTCTTTCAAGTAAAAACTAATGGATGGATTTGGATGAAATTTGGAATGGAGATAACTGGACTCCCGGAATAACACATGGGCATATTTTTATCCCGATATTCCCACGGGATCAAGACTAACGCGGGTGAAACCGCAGGGCGCTGCTTGTTATCTATAAAAACGGCAAAAAAAAACACGTTTGTTGTATGGGAGCCCTTCTTAAATATTTATTTTGATCTGTTCCTGATATCCTTTGCCAGCTATTTCTGGCTTTTACCAGCCACTTCGAAGTGTAGCTATCAATCAAATCTGTGCCACACAACACAACGATGCCTGCCTACTAAATTAGGTACATTATTATTACTATTTTCTCTCTAATTAAGTAGATACTTCTAACGTTTTTGAAAATGTTTTAGTTGTGTGATGCATTCGTGAAATGTAAATAAGTTTTGTTCCTTTGTTAGGGTTCCGTGAAACGGGACCCTATTACTAAGATTCCGCTGTCCGTCTGTCACGTATCTCATGAACCGTGATAGTCAGACAGTTGAAATTTTCACAAATGATGTATTTCTGTTGCCGCTATAACAACAAACACTAAAAAGCAGAATAAAATAAATATTTAAGAGGGCTCCCATACATACAACAAACGTGATATTTTTTGCCATTTTAATAGATAGTACGGAACCGCGAGACCACTCGCACTTAGGCGGTTTTTGAAAAGATTTTACTCAAGGTTTTGAAAAGATTTCATGTGTGTTGCATTTGTGAAATTAAAATAAGTTTTCTTTCTTTTTTCTTTCTTTCTACGACAGCCATTCCTGGCTTTAACCAACCACTTCAAAGTGAGAGCTGCAAAAGACCTCAATGTTTGTAGATATTATACTTGCGCCGCACACACGTGATAGTGAAATAAATGCATGATAGCATCAGTGGTTACGAGGTCCTCGCCAGGTGACGGAAGGGCGCCGCGAGCAATTACCTTTCGTCTATTACCACTATTTCTGGCTCAGAGTTGGAGACGTTGTCCTGTGTAGGGGTCACTTTTGAGTCGTGATGGGTGTGACATTTTGCACTTGGATACAAGGACCTAGACCTAAAAGTATCCTAGAAAGTACTGATTAAGGTCCTGTACCAAAAGGTGATAAATGGGAACCTATTTCTAAGCTCACAACGCCCGTCGTTTTGTCTGTCTGTGTATATCTTGACAGCCGTATAAGAGCTGGATATAGTATATTTGAAATGACACACTGACACAATGACTACGACACTTGGTAGCCCCTACCGGTTAAATAAATTTTCTTTCTTTTTTCTTTCTTTCTACGACAGCCATTCCTGGTTTTCACCAACCACTTCGAAGTGAGAGCTGCAAAAGACCTAGCGAAATTTGCACTTGGATACAAGGACCCAGACCTAAAAGTATCCTAAAAAGTAAAGTATCCTACTATATCATCGAACTATCGAGTGGGGGCAGCCCTACACTCAAGTATGTAGCTTCTTCTGTGCCTACCCTGCATCTTCCGATTCGTGGTCGTGACTCGAGCACCTTTATTCCTCGGCGATTATCGGATCTACGTGCAATGAGGAGTGTCCCTAGTGTCATTTTAGCATTATTTTTCTCTCGCTAGATGGCATTGGCGACAGTTTGGTAATAGTCAATATTTTAAAATACGTAACTATCACAAAGATATTAAATTTTTACATGATTTTGTATTTTTTTAAACTATTTACGTTGGCTGAACGAAGTTCTCTACTGCCATGATTAAATTTAAAAAGTAGGTAAATACCAATAGTTACGCGTGTGCCATCTCTTGACGATGAAAGAACTAAACTGACAATAACACTTGTAAAGCTCCTCATTACAAAGAGGGGTTTTCACGGCCATCTCGAAACATAAGTTCAGTATTGAAAATAGATGGCGCTGCACTGTGGATATACTGTCAGAAGACACTTTAAGGTGGTTGCTTTAGCATGTGGCGCTCATCAAAACTTCTTCAGATAGCGAAAACTATGTTGACGGTAACTATATGACCTAAAACACAAGGTTAAATTTATAGTATCACATAAATATCATTAGTTTGGCTATGAATGTGCTTGAAACTTTAAAAAACTATAAATACCATTGAAGCACAATCGTAGCTAACTAATGATATTAGGTCATATAATTACCGTCAACATAGTTATCGCTATCTGAAAAAGTGTTGATGAGCTGTGATGAGCAAAAAACCCTAAAAAAATTTAATTTCGCGCCACAAGCGTAAGCAACCACCTTAACTTTGTGACATAGTGACTTTGACAAACAACAAAAATAGACCAGCTAAGAATTTTTGACAGTGGATTTTGGGGTCAGCGCCATCTATCGAGCCAGTTGGAACTATGATTTTATGAAAAGCCCTCATTCAACTGTTATATCTATGACCTCGGCTTTTCCACGGATTTCCTCATGACATTATTTTCCTGTAAGGTTTTCTTACTAGAAATAGTGTAAACTGCTATTAATAAAACCATAGCAAATCTCTTCAATGTGACAGAGTACGATCCGTCACACCTACACAGTAGATGCCGGCGAGAACAGCCATTACGTGACTATTTTGTGACAACATTCATAAACATTTCAACATTTTCTATATTATAGAATTGAAACTATCGTGGTTGGGAATCATATTAAAAGATAAACGGCTAATTACCACTAATTTCGTCACTTTGCTGACGTTTCGAGACTTATTTTCTATATTATTATTAAACTAGCGACTCGCCCCGGCTTCGCACGGGTAGCCCCCGGTCAAACCCCCCCCCTTTCCTCCCCCTACCCCCTATGTATAAATCTCCTGGTTCTAAGCTACCTCCCCACCAATTTTCAGCCAAATCAGTTCACCCGTTCTTGAATTATAAGTGGTGCAGTAACTAACACGACTTTTTTTTATATATATAGATCATGGTTGAGCATCTACACGAAAACAGAATAGGAAAAATAAAGTAGACACAGGTGGCAAGGTCTCTACATCCATCATTATCCATCGAGGAGTTCCGTTGTCCACCTTCCATCATCAGATCAGCTTGCTGTCACTATTATATTGTATTGTCATCGGAACTAGACAGGTATGCCAAATTTCAAACTCAATCGGAAACGGAAAGTCATTTTTATCACCTCCCTTGAAATACTTATCACTCAGGAGTTCCATTGGCCATCACTGGTCTTCTTCATCAGTTCCACTTCACGAAATGGCACTTTCTGAATGCACATGCTTTACTTGTTGCAGAAAATACCGAAACCGCTGTGTGTGCCTATATTATTCAAGGAGTTCCCTCAATTCCTCATGGAATCCATCATCAGAACCAGATTTTTATGAAAATGTGACTTACCTGGAAGTATATCGTGTCAAATAATAAATATAAAAACCAAATCAATTCATAAATAACGGATATATGAGAAACAAAAACCTCCTCCTTTTTTAACCGACTTCATAAAATATGTAACTTTGACTCGAGTCGTCCGTCGACTTCACATACCTGTCTAGTTCCGATGACGATACATAATATGGTGACAGCGAGCTGATCAGATGATAGAGACGGAAGGTGGACAACGGAACTCCTAGATGGATAATAGTGGACTGGCCGTGTTTAGGCTCGTTGTGATCAGCACACGGTTCCGATCACTAATATTATAAAATCTTGTATTGAGGAAAAACTCCTAGGTCTAAAGTAGTTTTTTTTTTCGAAATTAATTATTTATGAAGTCGCTTAAAAATAGCTTGATTCCAGTGACAGCTGTTCAAGGAATGAAGCAATGATTTACAAACTAGGTAGGTACAGCCCTATCATATTGAGACACAATCTATACCTACACAGAATACTAAACTAAAAGTCGGACAGCGCCGTTCTTAATTCACTACAGTTACCGTTCCACAGCTTGATAAAGGTTGTGAGTGAATTATTAATTGTTTTTAATGGATTTTGGTTTGTCCTCAAATGGGACAACCTTCCATTTCTGGCGGGTTTTATCACGACCCAGAGTTGAGGACTGACGCAGACTAAAACATTTAAATATTTATGTTGAAAGAAACTCCTGCGAATTGAGATGGCAACAACGCCTACGACGTGTCAAGGGATGTTTAAGAAGCGGGACCTCAGTATGAAACTAACTAACTTTAAACTAAGTATGAAACGTCAGTACAAAGAGTACTAAGATTTAAAACAAGAAGGAAAGATCTGGAGGCCCCAATGTGTCCTAGGTTAAAAGTTGCAATGCATAGCTGTCGGTATCAGGCAGTAAAATTGGTTGCATCCGTATTGATCTCAGGAATTCATCCCACAAGTTAAAAGTAATAATAATTATTCCAGATTTATATAACTCTCTCTCTCTCTCTTCCTGTTGACATGAAAACAATTAATAGTCCAAGTAGGTAAATACCAAAAAGGTATTCAAAAGCAGGCTCAAAAGCTTTTACTGGAAGGGTGAAGGGGTTCATCTTTATGTCTCAGGGTGGCGGGCGCAGTGCAATGCCACATAGGGTGCGTCCTTAGTGGACGTGACCTATGAGGTAATGCATTGTTCATAGGCAGAGATTACCGCTTAACATCAGGTGGGCCTCTTGTTTGTTCCGTCATTCAAGTAGTATAAAAAAAAAAAAAAAAACTATTCTTTAGATGACCTCATTCTAACTAATGTTTATACTGATAACACCTGACATTATACTATAATTATTAATCTGACTTTTACTGAATGTGAATTTATAAAACACTAGCGACTCGCCCCGGCTTCGCACGGGTAGCCCCCGGTGAAAAACAGCCCCCCCCCCCCACCCCCGATATTTTATTACTTATTCTGCTGAAGAGAAGAATCCACCAAAAAAGAGATAACTAACATCGGTCCAGCTGATTTTGAGTTATAAGTGGTGTCACTAACACGACTTTGTTTTATATTATATAGATTTTGAATACAATACTTACTTACTTATCTTTGAAAATGAATTTTAAAGTCTTGTTAGATTCTTATGTGCTAATTCTTATACAATTTCTTAGTTTTTTTTTTATTGTATGTTATTTTATTATGTAGGTACGTACCATTCAAAACAGATTTTAAATAGTTTCTGAATAAATAAATGAATGAATAAAATTAATTTACTAAGCGAAGGACTCGGCTCGCGCCTTGCATATTTCTTCTAAACTATGGGGGATATTAGCCTATGTTCATTCCTCCGATTGCAAACTATCTCTTTGCCAAATTATATCGAAATCCGTTTAGCAGCTTAGGCGTGAGAGGTAACAGACAACACTTTCGTATTTATAATATTTGTATGGATTCTAACGACGGTATTACTATCGTAGCGTACCTTATCAAAAGTTTAGATCGAGGTCATTTATTTGATATTTATATACTATAAATAATGAGTGTTATGTAACTATAAATAACATTCAATTGAAAATTATTTAGGTATTGGTCTCGAAATTGAGAGAGAAACTAATCAGAAACTTATTTGAGAGTTGTATTTGAGAGTTGTATTTGAGAGTTGTATTTGAGAGTTGTATTTGCTTCATCAAAAACTGTACATCAAACAAGCGGTGCGGTATGTAAATACTCCTTTATACTCGTAATCGTTTATGAAGGTAGATTTAAAAGGGTCTTGGGTCCATGGGACGACCTCAGTAGCGCGGCTGGCGGAGGTTCGCCTGGGACGCAGGTGGTTGAGGGTTCGATTCCCGCCACGGAGCAAATATTTGTATGATCTGCAGATCAGAGATTTGTTCAGGGTGTTCTGGGTATTTTCTATATATAATAAAAAATATCTATATATATTTTTTTATTTTTTTATATAGTTTATATTAGTTTACAGAAAGAATAATACAAAATATGTACAAAATACATATGAAACAGTTGTGCTACCTGAAGACCGCTGCTAGCGATCTAAAGGTAGCTCAACTGATCCAAATCACTACCAGACGGAAGCGTCCCTAAGATGCTGGCTGCATTGCCACGCTGAATGGCAATACTAATGCGTTGAGCCAGATAAGAGCCAGCTCTCGGATCACGCATCGCTTCGATCAGATGCCCTGAAAGAATTTTGAAAACGCGAAGGGACCCGGTACCCCAGATCCTTACTTAAACGTAAGCTTTACTCATATATACTTTCGGGTCTTCTCCATTGCCGTATGTAGCCTAAGTGGTCTCATGTAGAGTTCGACGGTAGAGCATGGGGTATTGAGTACCTACACTTAAAACAGAAAGCGTACCGCAGACTTATTAAATATTAAAACAGATTTCACAGTATACCTACTCAAATTCACGAGACCTACTCTAGAGCTTTTATGTAATGAAAATTAAAATCTACAATATTATATGGTAATTTTTTATTTTTTTTAACGTAATCGATTTTATTAAATGGAATACTAAAACTAAGACAATAAAACAAAACAAAAATAAAATAAAAACCTACCTATCAGATCAGCAAGCCGTCACCCGATGGCAGCGTGCCCAGAATGCTGGCTGCATTGCCACGCTGAATGGCAATGCTTATTCGTTGACCAAAATAAAAGCCAGCATTCCTAAGTAAAATATGATCAGTTTTTCAAAATGATTTCACCCATAGAAAGCTTTACTATTACCAGGTCTGGTTAATTCCATACATTTTAGAATTAGTTCACACAAAATATCGATAGATGGCAGTACTGGTATCGCTAGGAATATTGAACACATTAATTAGATTATTTTTTCACTTTTTTTGACGGCATTGCGTAAATAGTATCTCTAGAAGACTTTTTATGTGATTTTAACTAATAACATAACAAAAATCGTTATAAAATAGTTTTTTTTTTCAATGTTTTTACTGACATCTAGCAATTTCTAACCGAAACATTTTGATTGGGTTCTAAGGTTCTAAGTTTGGTCAAGAAACACATAGATGGCGTTGAAATATTGCGTTGAATTGAATGCATATTAGTACGTTAGTACCGAGCGCGCGCCACGGGCGCTGCTCTTGCGCGACTTATCGTGGCAACGATCGTAGTACTAAGATTGTCTCTCTGTTGTACGTTAGTATTATTCCTTACTCTGTGCTATTACTAATACCATAAATGTCAAAGCTACGATGTTTGGATGTGTGTTTGTAACTCAACGGCTGAACCGATTTTGATCAAATTTGCTACACAGAAAGATTATGACCTGTATTAAGCTGTAGGCTAATTTTTATCCTGGTAAGCAAGTGAAGCCGCGGGCGAACACTAGTGTTTTATATGATAAAAATTAAAATTATAACAGAAACTACGTAATAATATGGAAGTATAAAACAAAATAGCATCGGAGATATCAACTCTACTAAAATGACCTCTGTAGCGCGGCAGGCGAGTAACTGTAGCCGTTTGAGATGCGAGTGGTTGCGGGTTCGATTCCCAGTGGGCGATAAATGTTTGCATGATCTGCAAATGAACAAGACAAATTTCGATGTGGTAGACAATTTCAATGTGGTAGACAATTTCGATGTGGTAGACAATTTCAATGTGGTAGACAATTTCGATGTGGTAGACAATTTCAATGTGGTAGACAATTTCGATGTGGTAGACAATTTCAATGTGGTAGACAATTTCGATGTGGTAGACAATTTCGATGTGGTAGACAATTTCAATGTGGTAGACAATTTCGATGTGGTAGACAATTTCAATGTGGTAGACAATTTCGATGTGGTAGACAATTTCGATGTGGTAGACAATTTCGATGTGGTAGACAATTTCGATGTGGTAGACAATTTCGATGTGGTAGACAATTTCGATGTGGTAGACAATTTCGATGTGGTAGACAATTTCCACCAATTTGATAACTCACGCAATTCACTTACATTTCATTTCACTATACGCACTTGACGAGTTTCTTTTAGTAGTAGTAGAGCTTTTTTGTGAAAGAGTTCGTCCGGGGAAGTACTACCACCATAACTATTTCTGCCGCAAAACAGTAGTGCTCGCGTTGGTGTGTTCCGGTTTGAAGGGTAAGGGTGCCGGTGAAATTACAGTCACATGAGACTTTTCATCTATGTCTCAGGGTGGCGGGCGCAGTGCATGCCGCATAGGGTGCGTCCTAGGTGGACGTGACCTGTGAGGTAATGCACTGTTCATAGGCAGAGGGTACCGCTTAACATCAGGTCGGCCATCTGCTTGACCAGTCATTCCAAGTAGTATAAAAAAAACGAGCTACATTGGTAAAATGACAACAAAATAACACAAAATAACGAAAAAAGAAAAACACTAGGAAATAAAATAAAAGTAGACGACGTCTCCCCTCGAAAATGGCGGGAAGAGTCCGTTGTGTTTGTTATTGTCAGAACAAGGTTTTTTTTTAAACCCTTGTGGCCAGACAGGTTTTGGTCGCTGGGAGTAAACGCTTGTAGGTGGTGCTGCAGTCTGGTCACCGGGATCACGCGAACGAAGTCGTGCGCGGGCAGCTAGTCTAAAATAAAAACATAGGAACTAAGCATATTAAAACCGCGAAAATGCGTCTCTTTAAAATTCTCTGTCAGTCCGATGACAAATTGATTCTACTCGGTATTTTAGTTTCGGGATGAAATAAGATGAATAGTTTCAAGGTTTGTTTTTAAAGTCACAGAAAATTAAAATATTTTTCAAGCCGACCATAGTTTTAGTAAATACGTAACAAATAAAATGTTTCGCTGTTTTGTTTTTACTAAGTAAAAACTGATAACAGGTCTCTAGCGCTTAACTGAGTCAGCCCCTGAGGTATGGGAGCGGTACGGGAGGGGTGTTTTCGTTACATGAAAATGAAGAGTGTTTTTTTTTGTACTACTTGAATGACGGAACAAGAATATGGCCCACCTGATGTTAAGCGGTAATCTCTGCCTATGAACAGTGCTTACCTCATAGGTCACGTCCACCTAGGACGAACACTATGTGGCATTGCACTGCGCCCGCCACCCTCAGACATGAAGATGAAAAGTCTCATGTGCCTGTAATTTCACCGGCACCCTTACCCTTCAAACCGGAACACAGCAATACGAACACTACTGCTTTGCGGCAGAAATAGGTAAGGTGGTAGTACTTCCCCGGACGAACTCTTTCACAAAAAAGCTCTACTACAACAAAAAAGCATGGCTTCATGTTATCTGATAATTTGAGAGACGAAAACACCCCTCCCGTACCACTCCCGTACCTCAGGGACTGACTCAGTTAAGCGCTAGACCTTCTGATAGACCATCGTTTGACCACTATCTCAACTGGTGGTAAGTGATAATGCAACCGAAGATGGAGCACAAAGGTCTAGAAGGCACTTTATTCACTCTAGCCTTGAAGAGACCCAGATTATAGATTTCAGTTCATATTATAAAGGTAGTACCGACACGTGTAGTAGGAACGAATAGAGAGTATATAATAATGAGGTAAGGATATGGTACCGAGCCGCGCGTCTGCTCGTCCTATAATGAAAAGGAGATGGTGGGATCAGATCGTGAAGTTCCTGGGCACATTCCCCGAAATTAAGATTGAAAGGCATGCAACGTTGCGGCGGTGCTCATAACTTTTGATCTTAGTCTCTGCATTGAATCAAGTCCTAGGCAGCAAGCTGGTGTTTGGCGAGGCAGCAGTACTCCATACCAGCCCGGACTTGTGCTTTACATAGACAGAGTAGCTGTCCTGGTGTGAAGTAACGCATTACCTTATTCAGGATGCCTAGCTTCATGGCAGCTGTTTTCGCTTTACTCGATGTAGGAGCCGAAGTTGAGAGTAGGCGTGAGTGAAACGCATAAGAGCTCGAGGTGATCTCCTATAGCTAAAGGTACATATTGGAAGATCTCCTATAGCTAAAGGTACATATTGGAAGATCTCCTATAGCTAAAGGTACATATTGGAAGATCGGAACTTGGAGAAACTGCAATGGAACACAACCGTCGTCTGTCTTTCCTGTAAACTATAATCTGGGTCTCTTCAAGGCTAGAGTGAATAGGTGCCTTCTAGACCTTTGTGCTCCATCTTCGGCCACATCGTCACTTACCAACAGGTGAGATCGTGGTCAAACAAAGGTTTATCATTGTAAAAAAAAGAAGACTTTTTCGCCGAGAGGAGACATTATATTATCAGCATGTAACATCAAAGTTACTTAATAGATCTATAATAATTTATTTGCCATAAACATAACAACATCGTGTTTAATAAAAATAAGTAAGGCTTTCTATTCCCAGCCTCTATTATTACACCTATATACGCCCGTTCTAATGCGTCATATTTATTAGTTGATAATGTCATAAATTGCGTACATTTCTGGGTCAAGAGTGTATGAAAATATCTGAGTAGGCATGTTGGTTAGAGGGGTTTGGAGGGCCAAGATTATAGGGCTCATGCATTCCACCTTCGTTCACCGATAAATTTGTCCTAAATTTCTGCGGCTCGCAACGCTCTTATCCTTCTGGCTAGTTTTATACTAACGATTTTAGTTTCCTAAAATAGTGTGATTATTTTCTCGCAAAAACTAGCAAAAACTGTTTTATCGCGTCTCAAGTTGTCAAAGCGAGTATCTATATCCCAGCCAACTGTTTTATGGCGTCTCAAGTTGTCAAAGCGAGTATCTATATCCCAGCCAACTGGTTGAATAGTGGACGGCTATTATATCTCATCTAGCATGATTTATACTTCTTTATCAAGAACTAGGAACATGTCTAAATTACAAAACTCTTACTTGTACTCAACGTTCAGGAGAATTTTTTTATGAAACAAAAACATCTTCCATGTTGTATTTTTATTATCAGGAAGGGCTACGGATTAGGTAAGGTTGCAACAACCCCAGGCAGAAATCTTCATACAAATAAATAATAGATAAAAAAAACAAAAAAAAACACGCTTTTATAGCTAACCGAACTAAAAAATATAAAATAATTTTCAATTTCAAAGAGTTTATATTACACTAGTAAAAGATCGAACAATCAATCAGAATTTATCACCTCAAAATAAAATTATAATAAATTTTAAGTTATTAACAGAAGAATTCAATTCAGAATAAAAAGCGTGGGGTGCTTGATAAAGTAAATGTAACAATCATTCTATTATTGGCAACTATCTATGAGAGGAGAGTTATGAAAAGTAGTAAAATGCACCCTGGACCCCCGGAACTCCTAAAACGGGTTTTAGGAGGGCCAATTTCAAAAAGTAAACCCGGAAAGCGATGTGGTCGGGTTCAAGTGAGCAATAGCGCTGTCTTGCAGCTGTTGTTTTTTTTTTGTTAGAATCCGCCCATTTGGTATTTTAACATATCGCCATATGGTGGATGCTCACGCTTGTGGCGCGAAATTAAATTTTTTGTTGTTTTTGCTTATTACATACAGCTCATCAACACTTCTTCAGATAGCGAAAGTTGAGTTCGCGAGAACTAGGAGACTTAACACACATGTTTTAATTGATAGTATCTCATAAATATCATCAGTTTAGCAACGATACCCCCTAAACAAAAAAAAACTAATGTAAAAATGTGTTTAGGAGATCGTAGCTCTAAACTGATGATATTTATGTGATACTATCAATTAAAACATGTGTGTTAAGTCTCTTAGGTCCCGCGAAATCAACTTTCGCTATCTGAAGAAGTGTTGATGAGCTGTAATGAGCAAAAAGCACCAAAGAAATAAATTTCACGCGTCAGGCGAGAGAGCATCCACCATATGTTGTAATTTTTTTTCAGTGGGTTTTGTGTTTTTTTTTTAAAGGATTGCCTTATTTTCATAGTTTATTGAAAGCACGTAATTTACTGACATTCGAATATGTACCCAGTAATCCCATAAGCTCATATCGCAATCATTACTCAGAGCAACTGATATCCCAGCCGATGACGTCAAAACACAGCACCTGCCAAACTGCCAATAGTACATAAACACTACACAAACTTTTGTCAAACCAGAATGTACTCTGTCGTACAGCAGTAAAGTTGTTTTCATGTAGTAATGGACAATTATTGAAGCTATTTGGGTTTGTGGGAATGCAGTCATGATTTTAGATGCAATTATTGGAAATGTCTAATATAGTCCAGGCACTTTAGCATTTCACTTGGGAAAAATTCCAAACAAGCTGAAAGTTTGTGTAAACGTACCTTTTAGCTCCCAAAATAACCTCTGAAAAGTCACACGAGTCCAGAGGTGTGCATTACTTTTGACAGCAAAAAACGGTGAAAAAAATACCTTTTTTCTTTTAATTTTTCTTTCGGAGTTTCAATGCCCGATTACGAAAAAACTATTAATGATATCAATAAACTTTATGTAACCGTTTAACTTTATGTAAGATATTGGCAAAAACCCGAAAAAAGGAAAAAAAACACTCGTGGGACTTTTCAGAGGTTATTTGGGTAGCTAAAAGGTACGTGTACACAAATTTTCAGCTTGGTTGGAGTAAGTTTGGCCCATTTTTCGACTAAAGTTCCTGGACTAATAGTCCAGTCAAGTTAAACATGAAAAGGGGGTCGTGCTTGCAAAAGTTCCGGTCACGCTGTTTTTTTTTATATGTTGTTAGGACCTTAACCACTATTAAAAAAACTAAGTGCTGTCTGTACGAGCGGCGCGGCGGTGTAGCCAAAAACCATGTTTTTTTTTCAGTTTTTGCTCAATATCTTAGTGAAGGAAGGGTCTGACCGGTATAGTCACTTGTCATACTTTTAAAATAGCCTAAATTTTCTACAATTTGACACTAGGATGAGCTCTATACAGCCATTGGTTCTTAAGATACAGTTCTTCGAAAATAGGCAATTTTTTCCTGTGTTTTTTTTCCGAAAAATTTATATTAAATATCTTCTAAAATACGCATCCCGCGGCAAATATTATATGAAATGAAGTTAGTCAATTTAATTAGCTTTGATTTGAGACCTAATTGATACCTATAGGCACAGCGGTTCTCTCAAAAACAGATCTTTGAAGAATTTGCGCGGCGCAAAGCTGTTTATTCCCATTTTAACCTGCTTTCTCCTCGATGAATAAAGAAAGTGGATGATAACTGAAAAGTCACCACGTACGAGTATCTTAGACATTTAATCATCACGTTCTGTTATTTAACATCATAAATATTTGCCCACTAGACCGCGACTGAACGAGTGTATACTCGAAGACAGAGAGAGAGAGAATATGATATGATATATATTAGTGTAATTGATAATTGTTTGTCGTTCTAATTAAAGTAAATATAAATATAAATAAATAAATAAATATGAAAAAACCTACAGAAACTTTATAAAAAAACTAAAAATACAA
Source organism: Operophtera brumata (assembly GCA_932527175.1). Taxonomy (NCBI): domain Eukaryota; kingdom Metazoa; phylum Arthropoda; class Insecta; order Lepidoptera; family Geometridae; genus Operophtera; species Operophtera brumata. The sequence continues at coordinate 24,254,508 of OW052225.1, forward strand.
CTTTTGAAACTATCATGGTTATGAACATAATTTTCACTAGAAACGGGATATTTACCATGATTTTTGAGTTTTAAATGTTCCCGATATTTCGGCACAGTTGCATGCGCCATGATCACGGGAGAACTAACTAAAGTCTTTGCGAGTAGATGTTATTGGCAGATATATCGATCTACCCTCTTTATATGGTAGTGGTTTCGATGGTAGTGGTATCGTTCGTAATAAAAGAGTGAGAAAGAGGGAAGATCGATAAATCTGAAAATAACATCTACTCGCAAAGACTTTAGTTAGTTCTCCCGTGATCATGGCGCATGCAACTGTGCCGAAATATCGGGAACATTTAAAATTCAAAAAACATGGTAATTATCCCGTTTCTAGTGAAAATTAAAACTAAAAATGTCCTTCCTTTAATGTTTCCCCAGACAGAGCGAAGTGGAAAGAAAAACAGAGAGGCAGACCGCGGCATCAGAGGGATTATTAAAAGCCAAGTAGAGAGAGAGAGACAGAAAGAGATAAAATGACATGAAAAATTACCAAAAAAAAATATTTAAAAAGGGGTAAAAAATAAAGACCTTCCTTCAATGTTCCTTCTTCCAGACAGAGCGAAGAAGTAAGAAAAAACCAGTAAGGCAGACCCAACCATCAGATGCGATTATAAAAGTCAAGTAGAGAGAGAGAAAGAGAACATGATATGATCGAGTTTTGGATGTGCAAGGACTTTTCTCAATCGTTTTTATTTTACACAGAAATCTCTTTTATTTTAGGAATCTACGATAATGCGAAGAGACCCAATTACTGCCCTTTCCCAGCTCAAGTAAAAAAACTCATAAAATTATCTGTTTGACTCTGACTCTATGTAACGTACCTATTTATCTTGTACGTAAACGAACAAGGGACTTCGCTTAAAAACACGCATATTTTATACTTACATATTAAAACCTAAAAGCAAACGAACCTTATAAAACAACTCCAATTGCAGTTCATGGCTATGGTGTGGCACATTAGGAGAAATATTCGCCATGTTCGAGTAGCATTTTCTCAGTCTACGTATCTATGTACTTTCGACGGGTTCGTGACGCATCCACGATGGCGCTAAGTTCCGAAGTCAACCAAAAGCTCTTGTCGTCAATGTGCCACTTCAACAGTCGCGGAGTGGAACGTAAAGTGAACCAAATTTCGTGCTTATAATAAGGTGAATTTCGCCGGAGAGGATTTTTTTTCGAGCGAGTTCGTTTATTTTCCGTCCTGACGTTGATTGACGTCACATTTATTATTATTTTCTTGAAATCTTTTTCCGGTCTACTCGTCACGTGATTCTACTATTTATATCATCATCAGCTGCCTTTAGACGTCTACTGCTAGTTGAGGCCTCCATCATTAAAAGCAAGGGGGGATTTGCAATAATGACCACACTTGACAGGTGGATTGTACATCAGTATTGATTTTGAGTAGGTGCTCAGGTGAATACTGCTGCACATCGCATACCTTTATCGGTTTTTACGACTTCCACTTGAAGAGACGGAGGAGCCAAACATGCCACGCCATTTTTACGACATCCACTTGAAGAGACGGAGGAGCCAAACATGCCACGGCATTTTTACGACATCCACTTGAAGAGACGGAGGAGCCAAACATGCCACGGCATTTTTACGACATCCACTTGAAGAGACGGAGGAGCCAAACATGCCACGCCATTTTTACGACATCCACTTGAAGAGACGGAGGAGCCAAACATGCCACGCCATTTTTACGACATCCACTTGAAGAGACGGAGGAGCCAAACATGCCACGGCATTTTTACGACATCCACTTGAAGAGACGGAGGAGCCAAACATGCCACGGCATTTTTACGACATCCACTTGAAGAGACGGAGGAGCCAAACATGCCACGGCATTTTTACGACATCCACTTGAAGAGACGGAGGAGCTAAATATGCCACGCGATTTTTACGACATCCACTTGAAGAGACGGAGGAGCCAAACATGCCACGCCATTTTTTTTGTGAAACCTTTCGTTTGTTCGCTGGTATGTCACCAGCACGCGATGTAGCTCTAAGCTCTGTGAAGCTCCTGGTTAGATCCTGAGACACTTGTTATAGCAAGCGTACAGGGCGCGTTTAAGACTTAATGTATGGCGCTTGATGTACCTACTAACTCCTTCGACCAAAGTACTAACTCCATACTTATAAAATGTTCAGAAAAGACATATTAACAAATGCAACATTGAGCCCTCTCATTGGGAGTCTATGGCAGAAAAGCGCCCGGAGTGGAGAAGGCTGGTACAGCAGAAAGTCTGGGCATTTGAAGATGACAGAAGGCGCGATCTTGATTTAAAGCGCGACGATCTTAAAAATAGACCGCCTTCTAGCATAGTATACCATTATGAAAATAATACCCTCACGTGCAACTACTACAAACGCACGTTTACAGCCAAGATAGGGTACGTAAGTCACATAAGAGCGCACCAGCGAAGCTCCTCCATATAAAGCAGGAAACAGTCGCCGTGGCCGAAATCGGCCTGGATGACATCATCATCACTTATAAAACAGGTGGCCCAAAACTGTTTCCCATAGGTATAAACTTTGAGAAACCAATGTTGGTTTGCTAATATTCGAAATAATTATATTGAGCATCACTTGGTTTCTGTCAATTATTATCAAAATCGGCTAGTTATTGGCGCCGGCGCCGCAGCAAACTTCCCCGCTCTTTTTGGGGGAAATACCCCCCAATCAAAAATAGTCGTTGACAAAAATCTATGGAATTGTAGAAGGTTAGTAGAAAAAATATCTAGAGGGTATACTAATGAGGTAAGAATGGTACCTAGCCGTGCGTCTGCTATGATGGAAAGGAAAATCCAGAATGTGGAAAAATACGACCATTAGGCGGGTACCAACATACTAAGATGCTGGCTGCATTGCCACGCTGAATGGCAATACTAATGCGTTTTATTATATTTGGAATACTCTTATTACGGCATATTCATCCACATCGGTAATGAAGCAATACATGAAGCAATACATATATATATATATATGCAATTGCTTGTGATTCACAGAAGTAGGTGGGTAGGTACGTAAGCAGATCTGTGCTATGAACGAGAATTGTACGGCTCATAAACGAAGAATAAACGTTCCTGGAACCGCCGAGAATAGTTATTACCTAACACAAAACAAGTTTACTGGCTAACGCTATTATTGAAATATCTGATTCTGTGCATATTTTAGTATGGTCATCAACTGGTAGATGGGAAGACCAGTGCATGAGACGGAGATCCGAATGTTGAGATACGTATGTGTCGAGTGACAAGATTGGGTAATAAATGAGTTGGTATATCAGCAGAAGTTTGAAAGTAGCGCCAGTAAAAGAAAAGATGAGGTGTAGGACAGCTTCTGAGTCTAGGCACAATAGGCACAAGTCCGGGCTGGTATGGAGTACTGCTGCCACGGTTGGAATGGCTCGGCCAAACACCAGCTTGATAGATAGATAGATAGATAGATAAACTCTGTATTATACATTTACGACAAAATAACACACATAAATACAAAACATAACTAAATAACAAAAATAACAGAAAAGCTGCTGCAGCCAGCTTGCTGCCTTGGACTCGATCGAACGCAGAGCGTTCAGGCTTATAGGTGAGCAACATATTATGGCGGAGACTAAGATCCAGAGTCTCGAGCACCGCCGTAAAGTCGCATGCCATTCGATCTTCTATAGGTTACATTTCGGGGAATGCTCCCAGGAACTGCACGATCTGATCTCACCATCTCCTGTTCATCATAGGTTGAGCAGACGCACGGCTCGGTACCATTCTTACCTCATTAGTATACCCTCTATTTGTACTAAAAATTTCAGTTCTACCTTTATAATGCGAACTGCTAAGGAGTGGAATACTGAATAAATAACCTTTTTTTTTCTTCTTTTTTTTTAGTTATACCACTTATAACTCAATAACGGGTGAACCGGTTTGGCTGAAAATTGGTGGAGAGGTAGCTTAGAACCAGGAGATAGACATAGGGGGGAGGGGTAGGGGGGGGGGGGGGTCACCGGGGGCTACCCGTGCGAAGCCGGGGCGAGTCGCTAGTTTCTTATATTTATTACGGCTACCGATGTTTCACATTATTATGACGCACGCTTAAAAGCCCACGCAATTTTAAAAGCACGTTATCATACTTTGAAGTTACTCTTTACAACAACTAAAAGTGTAGGTACGTCAGTACGTCAGTGTACCAACATACACGATACGTGTTTATTTGCATATTAACCTCGTTGCCACAAAAACCTCGGCGTGGCGTCCAATTTTACGGCGTTTGTATGCAAAACATTGACGAGCAGACTGAAACTGTATCATAAAGATATGCGTCCACTATCTGGCGACGGATGCAACGCACACTGACACTTTAGAAATAAAATTGCTCTGTGGCAGCACACAAAAAAAATCAGAAAGTGGAAATTAACCATATTTTTTTTTTTCTGTTTCCTTCAGTTCTGCTGTATTAATCTGAATTGCCCCATTCTTAGTTACTCACTGTACCTACCTCATACCCTAACGCGCGTTGAAGTCTCCAATCACACCGTAAACTTAACTCGTTGGATAGACGAGGTAGCCTAACGGTTCAATAGTGCAACTCAGAATCCAACGATACCGGGTTCGATCCTAGGCTCCGCACGAATGACTTTTCTAAGTTATGTGCGGATTTTCATCGCTCTGTGCTTCGGAGGGCACGTTAAGCTGTCGGTCCCGGCTGTTATTGATTAATAGCAGTCGATAAGCCATGTCAGAGGCCCTCGGGCGGCTTGACAAACTCTGACACCAGAGGCCAGCACTACCTCATACGAAACGAAACGAACTTAACTCGTTATTCTCACTACCCCAGAAAGATCTACTAATTTACCCCAGACTATCACAACACTAGAATTTCCCTACAGATCTGTCTGAGAGATATGTGGTGTTCCATGGTGAATTCGATATGCGGGTCGTAGCGTAGCCACTTAGTTCTACGGCGTAGCATTCAGATTGTAATCTTAGGTAGGTAGGTATAGTTTGAGAGTCAATAACTGTTTGAATTGACAGATAAATAACATAACATAACACACCCAACAGTCGCATACATAACCCTGGTTCCCCACTAGGATACCCTGTGAAACTTGATATACAGGTAAAAAAAACATTCATGCAATTTTTGGTTGGCGGTGAATTTCCCCGAAAAAGATGCTGCGGCGCTAGTTACCGACCAATTTTGATAATATTTGGCAGAAACATTCAGTAATGAATTCTTAACAAGACTTTCGAATATTATCAAAATGGGTCAAGAGATGGTCAAAATATACAGGTTGAGTTTTTTTTCAGGGCCAGGTGAATTCAGATACCAAGATGGTTATCAAAACTTGATGAAAGGAGTGAAAAGCTAGGAGTGGCTTGTTTTTGAAAGCAATAAGTTAAACAGTAAACAAAAATTTCGTTTTGTTGAAAAATAAATTATTAAAAATAACGGGTTCCTTGTTTGATCATTATGGATCGATATGATGCTTAGTTTTATACAAGTATGTGGTCGCGAGGTCTACTGTTCGCTAAGTAACTAGTATAAATATACTTTGACTCTGGCAAAATTGAGTACACCATATTCAAAAGAAGAAGGGAAAAACTCATGCAAAATCTACCTAGAATTAGGATATCGACACGTACCTTGCGGATGCGTGCGACGTTGGTGACCGGTGGACGTGTACCTTAACTAGAACTTTTATGTTTGCTCTTGAAGCTTTAAAACGTTGTGCTAAAGGTCATATTTCAATGAAATGTACGTGGTATGCTTCTGAATTGAATGATGCTTCAGGAAAATTATTTGACAGGTTTTGTTCTAAGTTACATGCTATTGAATATCCAATTCGCAAAATACCCTCAATACGAGTTGATGGAATGACAGACTGATGCAGATTTTTCGTCTGGAAATCTGTATAAAGCCATTCTTTTAACGCCAATCACATTGAAGCCTTTTAAATTACCTTTATGTCACATAAAGCACAAACCGTTCTCTTACTGTTGTCTTAGCTACAATATAATTTAAAACAAGTAACTAATTTTGTAACAATAAAAAAAACCCCTCAATGCAATGAAACGGCTGAACCAATTTTGATCAAACATAGCTACGAACACTCCCGACAAATTCACCATGCAAACAAAAAAAAGAAACGAAATCGGTTCATCCGTTCGGGAGCTACGATGCCACAGACACACACACACACACACACACACACACACACACACACGCACACGCACACGCACGCACACGCACGCACGCGCACGCGCACGCGCACGCGCACACGCACGCGCACACGCACACGCACACGCACACGCACACGCACACGCACACGCACACGCACACGCACACGCACACGCACACGCACACGCACACGCACACGCACACGCACACGCACACGCACACGCACACAAACACACACACAAACTTATAACAACCCGTCGTTTTTGCGTCGGGGGTTAATAAAATAAAACGATAAATATTCAAAGTTTAATTTGTCTTACTCTAAACTTCTTTTAGTGTTCCTATCCAAATCATCACAAAGAACATAAGTATTTTGAAAACATGTACCTAGCTGTGGTGTGTTCGGCCCAAGAATAGACTCCTCCATCTCCTCCCGTGGATGTCGTAAAAGCCGACTAAAGGACTACCCGGACTTGTTTGTACGATTCGTTGGTATAAGATTTGTCCAACGAATCTTATCAACAAGTCCGGGTAATCCCTTAATCGGGTTTTACGACATCCACGGGAGGAGACGGGGGGATCTATTATCAGGACGGAAACACCACTTTAAAAAAAAAAAACTTGTTAACGAATAAAAAATAAAACAGCGTTTCATCAGACAGTCTCGCCCGTTACACATATTTTCAACCACTAAATAGTTAAAAAACCCATCATCAATAATTCCACGCATCGCGTGACCCACACTGACCACATTACCAATGCTTGGCCCATAACGTGTCGACTGTCCAATAAATTGTGCTAAGGAGCCAATAGCCCTGACCAATATTTGTTTTGTGCGTAAAATTTGGATATATGCCAACTAGCAACAGGTCCACCCCACACACCCCCAAATAGAGTAGAGAATAGTTAGAAAAGCCGGAACTTTCTGTATAAATAGCCGGACAGAAGAATAAGAATAAGAAACTGTACTGATCTGCTCGTCTGTGTAATAAAATAAAATAAATAATAATAAATAATGTTGGACAGTTCACACAACATTAACTAGCCCCAAGCTAATAAAGGTAAGGTACGAAAATTATTTAACAGAGCAATGAACACGTACGACGACTCGGATTGGGACAAATACAGATCTGCCCGTGCTGAGTACAAGAAACGCATCCGGCGGAATGGTCGTAAAAAATGGCAAAAGTATTGTACAAGCATTGAATCTGATTCCCAAGCGAACAGAGTGAGGAAAATCCTCGCGACTGACTCTAATCGTGAGATAGGTTCTTTAAAAAAGATAGACGAAATTTACACTAAAACGACAACTGAAACACATGAACTATTACTACAGACTCATTTTCCGGGGTGTCTTTTAGACCAAGAAACTAGTTGGCACGATGCCACTGGTATAGGGTCGGCATCTGAAACAGACTGGGCAGTCGCACGGTTGATAGTTACCGTAGAAAAAGTAAACTGGGCAATAAACACATTTCAACCGTATAAGTCCCCTGGTATAGACGGAATTTTTCCGGGCCTTCTTCAGTGGGGTAGGCTACATCTCATCGAGACGCTCACAGTCGTCTTCAGAGCTTGTCTTGCCTTTCGCTATGTACCGCTAAGCTGGAGAGAGGTCAGGGTTATATTCATACCTAAACCGGGGAGAAGTGACTATACAGAAGCTAAAGCCTTTAGACCGATTAGCCTCACTTCCTTTCTTCTAAAAACTTTGGAAAGATTGTGCGATCGGTACATAAGGGATTACACTTTAATATCCACACCACTACATCCACAGCAACACGCCTATAGCTCGGGTAAATCAACAGAATCAGCACTACACACTGTGGTTAGCAGAGTGGAAAAAGACATAAAGAACAGAACACTCTGTCTGGCTGCCTTTATTGACATAGAAGGCGCTTTTGACAAGACTAACTTTAGCAGCATCAGCGCAGCGTTACAGAGACATAGGGTAGCTCCGACACTGGCGGACTGGATCGTTGGCATGCTCAAACTTAGGGCGGTACGTGTCGACCTACTGGGTGAGACCAGAGCAGTGGTGGCGAGGGGATGTCCCCAGGGAGGTGTCTTGTCGCCGCTACTGTGGAACATGGTTGCCAATGATCTAATAACCAGACTTAACGCCCAACGTTTCTTCACGGTAGGCTACGCGGACGACCTTGCTATTCTGATATCGGGTCATTTTGCTAGTGTGGCGTGTAATATCTTGAATAGTGCACTTAGGGTCGTCGAGGAGTGGTGCACAGAGTACGGATTGACCGTGAATCCAACTAAAACAGAGCTAGTAATGTTCACTAATAAGCGTAACCTAGGTGCCTATAGGGTGCCTAGTCTCTTTGGTACGCAGTTGCACTTTTCCAATGAGGTTAAATATCTGGGTATAACTTTGGATAGTAAACTGAACTGGGCGAAACATCTAGACAACAAAATAAAGAAGGCCACGATATCATTCTGGCAATGTCGCAGAATGGTGGGCAGAACATGGGGTCTTAGCCCAAAGATAACCCTATGGCTTTACAACACGGTGATTAGACCTTCGGTAAATATGGTGCTCTAGTTTGGTGGCCCAGAACCAAACAGAGTACTATTATTAGTAAATTGTAAAAGTTCCAGAGATTGGCATGTGTGGCGACTACGGGTAGTATGAGAACGGCCCCAACGGCTGCCCTTGAAGCCTTAATAGGCCTGACCCCGTTGCATTTACACGTGCAACAGGAGGCAGCAGCCGCTGCCTACAGACTCAGGGCTTTAAATCTACTAATGCATGACACATGGGCCATCCACACTACCATCATAGACGTGTTCGCGGTTGGTTATCCACTGTTACTCTCCATTTATGATAGGGTACCCAAAAAACATATTCTCTCTAAGAGCTTCACTGTACAATTAGACGAAGAGCCCAGTGACAGCTCGAACACTCACGAACTTAGAATATATACAGATGGCTCTAAGATGAAAGCAGGAACCGGAGCGGGTACGTTTTCGGAAGATCTGAACATTCACTCGTCAGCGGCTTTGGGGGTGTGGAATTCCATTTTCCAAGCGGAATGCGTAGGCATAATCCAGGCTGCTCACGCAGTGCTACGTAGGAAGGTAACTGACTTTAATATCAGGATACTCTCTGACAGCGCTGCGGTACTACGAGCCCTGCAGAAAAGCGAACATACATCAGGGTTGACCATTCAGTGTCATAACCTGCTGGAAGAAGTAAGTAAGTCAAACAACATAACCTTGCAATGGATCAAGGGGCATAGTGGCTCCAGAGGTAACGATGGGGCTGAAGAACTGGCCAGGAGAGGCTCGGCGGAATTGCTACCAGCAGGACCGGAGCCCATTTTACCCCTGCCATTTAGCCAGATACGCTCCTGGATCCGTAAACGTACTGTCAATCTACACCAAGAGCTATGGGAAAATTAATCGGATTGTAGGCAGTCAAAGGAGGCGTTTCCGGACCTAAATCCGAAATACTCCCGTAAACTCCTCAATCTGAAGCGTGACAAGCTACGGCTGATTGTCGGGATTGTCACGGGTCACTGTGCTCTTAATAAACATTTATTTACTCTGGGTATTACAGATAGCCCCCTATGTAGAGGCTGTCTAGTAGCTGATGAGACGCCAGCGCATGTACTCCTGGAGTGCAGCAGCGTGGCGTCCCAGAGAAAAGCATACCTCGGGACACCGAGGACGCCCAGGCAGGCCTGCGCCAGCATTGGCGAGCTGCTAGCCTTCCTGGAGGGCATCGGGTGGCTGGACTAGCAGCCTCCACCCATCACGCAAAAAGGGCCCGTTGGTGGCCTAGTTGCGGAGAAGAGTCTGCTCTACAAGTACAAAGTACAAAGTAGCCCCAAGCTAAGCAGAACTTGTGTTATAGGTTCTAGATAACTGATATACTTAATACAATACTTTACATAGATAGATATTTTTTATTATGCATAGAAAATACCCAGAACACCCTGAACAAATATCTGCAGATCGCACAAATATTTGTTCCGAGGCGGGAATCGAACCCACAACAACCTGCGTCGCAGGCGAACCTACGCCCGTCGAGCTACAGAGGTCGTCGAAATTAAATATTTCCAACAGCCTGCCCATTTCGATACAACAGTAGTGCGAAGTTCAAAATAACAATTATTGTTAAATAAGTATTATCTCAATCGCCGGCACAATTAGGGGAACAAAGGCAAAATGTGAAATTTTTCAAGAATTTTGTATATTTTTGGGGTGTTTTGGATTTTATTATAAATATTATTAATAAGAGGTTAATACAAAATAAGATTACGGTTTTGTAAACCTTAATTTCAGGTGTAAAAAACCCACAACCAATAAATGTAAATTTTGAAATTAAAAGCTTACAAGTTTTATACAGTTTTTATAAAGTTTGCAGAACAACAACAACACATTAATAACGCGTATTGCTGCCACGGGCTCTTATGAGAGCCTGGATGCGTTTTCCCATGCTCCCAATGATGCCATCAATCATTTCTTGGGGCAAATTCTCCCACTCTTCGTCTACGGCCAATTTTAACTCTTCAACGTTCCTGGGAGTTGGGATTTTTTATGTACCCTTCTTCCGATGACGTCCCAAACGTGTTCAATAGGGTTCATGTCAGGAGAACGTGCTGGCCAATCCATTTGCGTAATGGCAACTTCATTACAGTAATCGCGCACCACGCGCGCTGTGTGGGGCTGAGCGTTATCGTGCATAAACACAAAATCGTCGCCTATAAAAGGGGCAAAAGGCATTACGTGAGGCTCCAGGATCTCTGAGATGTATCGAAGTGCAGTCAGATATCCATTTTCAATAACAACCAGCTCCGTACGTGCTCCCAAACATATGCCGCCCCACACCATTACTGAGCCTCCACCATATGCCACTGTTTCGGTAAAGTTAGCTTGGTTGTATAGCGTTCCCCTTGATACCTCCACATCCTCTCCCTCCCATCAATGAAATTTACGCAAAAGTGGCTTTCATCTGTGAATAAAACTCGCCTCCACTCTTCTGTCCAATCACGGTGCTGTCGAGCAAACTCTAATCTGGCTACTCGATGACATACCTCGAGTTTCGGTGCCTTGGCTGGCACGTATGACTTGAGACCGACTTCATTTAGTCGTCGTCTCACTGTTCGTTCACTTACACGCACGATACGCACTTCTTCTAAGACATTTCGGGTCTGAACTGCAGTTTGGCGTCGGTTTCTCAGAGTTTGCTCCTTTATAAAACGGTCATCTACGGCACTTGTTGCCCGCTTTCTGCCTTGTCCCTGTCTTCGTACGTAAGAATGCGTCTGCCTGTATCGTTGCACATTGCGATAGATCACAGATACCGACACACCCAATGCAATACTCACTGTACGGTAGGTGTGACCTTCCTCAATCATTGTAACAGCTCTGGCAACTTCAGTTGCAGGTAAATCACTCATTTTGTATGCAGTATAATGTGAACTCCTCAAAAGTTAACAGTAGATTGATCCAGGAGTCACAAAACCCATTTAAACAATACTCTTAGTGAAAACAATTAAGATCGCAAAAATGTTAACAAACACATAAGAAAGTATAACTTTTATTTAAACATAAGAGAATACCATTATTTATCATAATGTTATTTCCTAAGAGGTTAGCAATACAAAAAACTAAAACCACTTGCAGAAATACCCAAGTAAATAAAAATAAATCATTTTTCTTTCGTGTTCCCCTAATTTTGCCGGTGTGTGTAGGTATAATCGTTTGTATGAAAATGGTGGTACAGTGAAACCTTAAATTCTTGATTTTTGCAGTTGTGCATGTAGCTTTTTCATTTTAGCCGGACTAAGAGTTTATACACAGGGTGGCTATGCCCTTTAGGCCCATCCTATCATCGCGTCGCATCGTCACGACTTTATCCCTTATTGCTATAATGTCATAAAGTAGAAAGATAGATAGATAAACTCTTTATTGTACACCTAAGAAAAATAAAACAAAACAAAGTGACAAACAACAAACTAATTAACAACGTGCAATGGGCGGTCTTATTGTTCTTAAAGCGATCTCTTCCAGACAACCTTTCGATGGGCAGGACAAAATAATAACATAAGACAGCGGCAGCTTAGTTTTCTTCATGTGTTATACCTTCTGATAGGATCATTGTAGTCTCGAGCTTGAGCCTATAATAAAAGGTAATGCATGTAGCTTTATTTCATATAAGCCGTAGTTACGGTGGTCGGACAAGTAGCCGGACAAGTAGCCGGACAAGCCGGACGAGTAGTAACCCTATACATCAGGGTGGCTACACCCTACAAGGCCGTCCTGTCGACGTCACGACAATAGCCTTTGTTGGCGATGTCATACGTTACCTCAGTTTTCAATTAAGAAAAACAATAGTATTGATTTGAAAGAGACTGTAAGTATTGGTTTATTTATAGAAATGCTTTGTGGCTTGGCGACAATCCTATAAAAAGTTTAGGTACTAGCAAAGAGTTTTATAAACAAGATAAGATAATATAAGATACGATAAGATCAGATAAGATAAGAGTACAGACCGTTCACCGTAAGTTGGCACCTGCCATTGAGTATTTACAGGTGCCATCTTACGGTGAACGAGCCGGACCGTTCACCGTAAGTTGGCACCTGCCATGGAGTATTTACAGGTGCCATCTTACAGTGATCGAGCCGGACCGTTCACCGTAAGTTGGCACCTGCCATGGAGTTTATAAATTTATAGGTGCCATCTTACGGTGAACGAGCTGTAGTGTACTTCCAACGTGACATGGTACGTCCAGTCAAAGATTTGAAATCTTTGCGTCCAGTGCCGTGGTGTGCCAAGTGTGTTCAGCCTGAGAACAGACCCCTCCATCTCCTCCCATGGAGGTCGTAATAGCTGATTTAGGGATTACACCAGGGGATGGGCAGCAGCATCCAGCTGAGTAATCAACACCAAACTTGCGATCATGAATCCGCCTACCAAGCGTGGTGATTATGGCCAATACCCCCATTTCATTCAACGGGGGAGGCCTCGTCCAGCTGTGGGCGTCTAAAGGTGATGATGATGACTTAAAAGTTGTAGTGTGTTTTTTAGTTATTTAAATCCATCGATATAATATACTAGTACAAGTTGAAACACACCTTGGTACTGTTTAATTCACTCTCACATTTATTTATTTAAACAACTATTAGCACTTTATAAGTACAAATATAAATATATTGTCTTGCAAATGTTTTGTACAGAGTTTGGGCATAAGTTACCCCTAGCTATGTTGTCACAAGACTGGCCCGCTCCGAGTGCGACACCTGCCTTTTATAACGATTTACCTTCATTACAGACTGGTACCACGCTACTCGAGCGAGTCAAGTCAGTACTACGATAATTTATAATGAATACCTCACCGAAATGATAATGTTACAGTCGGCCATCAGACTCAAAACAAGTCCCCGCGTTTTCAGAGAGGTAATCATTTAACAATATTCTCAGTACCATTACGTAACAATTCAATGAAATATAAAAATCAAGTTAACTAAAGCATAAAACAACAATATGCAATAATAATAACGTTAAATAACATTAATGTTTTTGAGATATGATTTGCTAATCATATAATTTATAACAATTCAATTATTTACACAACTAGGTAGATTCAATTTATCTTGAAGCTAAGATATTAAAGATTATTTTTTCAAAATTTATCTTCGTCATGAGCACCAACCGCGGCCACGCTCGAAGGCCGTGAGACCTGGACCTTTCGGTCTCAAAGCTGTCCCTCTGAGGGCTCTGTCTCCGCACGCGGAGCTCGGTACCTTTCGGTCTCAAAGCTGTCCCACTGAGGGCTCTGTCTCCGCACGCGGAGCTCGGTACCTTTCGGTCTCAAAGCTGTCCCTCTGAGGGCTCTGTCTCCGCACGCGGAGCTCGGTACCTTTCGGTCTCAAAGCTGTCCCTCTGAGGGCTCTGTCTCCGCACGCGGAGCTCGGACCTTTCGGTCTCAAAGCTGTCCCTCTGAGGGCTCGGTCTCCGCACGCGGAGCTCGGACCTTTCGGTCTCAAAGCTGTCCCTCTCAGGGCTCAGTCTCCATATGCGGAGCTCCAATTCTCTGTATCGTTCTCGCTCCTGAAGATCCCGGTGATCACGATAGTGTGAATATCTCCGTAACCACCAACTAGCAGACACTGGTATCTCAGGAACAATCTTCATGCTACTCAGAATGCTGTCTCTCCTCTTCCTTGACATCATGTATCTAACGCGATGACCAACGTTAATCTGCAAAACAAAACAAACCTGCACAGAACACGCTCGGCCATTCCTAACCCAACCAAGGTCACCATTAGCAAATATTCTCAACTAAAAGGGAATACTTCTTACGCTTTGATAATTGAAATCAATAGGGAATACTTCTTACGCTTTGATAATTGAAATCAATAGCATCCAAGAAAGAAGCCTCCCCGCGGCGCTCCCTGGAAACAGCTAACGCAGTGTCAGTGTCTAGGCTGGCCAATTCTTTCAACACGATGATGGATAAAACAAAAAGTCCTTCAAAAAACTCCCCTAATATTGTGACGACCGAACCTGCTTTGAGCGTGATTTCCGTAAATATTGAAGGATTCTCAGAGGAAAAAGCTTTACTATTATCGAAGCTATGTAACAAGACCAACTGCGACATACTATGTGTCCAAGAGACACACCGTAACCATGAACAACTAGACCACTAATTCCAGGTCTGACACTTGTTGCGGAGATACCGCACTCAAAACATGGAAGCGCTATATTTGCTAAGCCCAATTTAGCAATCATTTCAACCTCTTATAACAACCTCTTATTAATTCTTAATTGTCTTGACTCAATAGAGACCCTTACAGTCGACACTGGACAATGTACCATCACCCCTGTCTATAAGCCACCCTCACAACCTTTCAAGTTTAACCAACTGACCTTTTTTTTTATGATCGTGACACGAGAATCGTCATTGGCGATTTTAATAGCCATAATATTGCATGGGACTACCAAATACCAATTCTGATGGTCACGCGGTCGAGCAGTGGGCAGAAGTCGACAACCTTTCGCTTATACATGATGCCAAATTGCCAAAATCTTTCAACAGTGGCCGCTGGAAACGGGGATATAATCCCGACCTCATTTTTACAAGTGAAAACATAAGTCGTTTCTGCACATAAACTGTATGTACACCAATCCCTCGAACACAGCACAGACCAATAGCATGCCTGGTACAAACGGCCCTTAAACCAACTGAAGTTCCTTTTAGACGCCGGATTAATTTTCATAAAGCAGACGAGAAGTGTTTCTCTGAGGATCTGGACGCAAAGCTGTATAACATACAACCAACGCCACAGAAATATGACCAATTCGTCGACGCTGTCTGGACGGTCTCGCGTCAATATCGCGTCCTTGCGACAGTCAACATAGAAATAACTTCATCAAAAAGATGAAAACTAAATAGAGGTACCTACGTTTATAATTTTCCAATCATACAATTTTTTTCTTTATAATCTTCTCAGCTAATTACTATCAAGATAATTAACCAAATAATTAAATTAAACTGATTGAATTGTACAGTTAACGCTAAATTATTCGTCAGTATCATTAATTGGCTTATAAACAAAAAACTTAAAATCATTTAAATAATCCGAAACTATATTGTTACTATCTCTGATAAATGATTCATTTTAAGCTTAACAAAATAAAGCAAAGCACGAGCAAGTTAAAATATTCAAGTTAACATATTCAAGTTAACATATTCAAGTTAACATATTCAAGTTAACATATTCAAGTTAACATATTCAAGATAACATATTCAAGTTAAAATATTCAAGTTAAAATATTCAAGTTAAAATATTCACGTTAAAATATTCAAGTTAAAATATTCAAGTTTAAAATATTCAAGTTAAAATATTCAAGTTAAAATATTCAAGTAAAAATATTCAAGTTAAAAATATTCAAGTTAAAAATATTCAAGCTTAACAAAATAAAGCAAAGCACGAGCAAGTTAAAATATTCAAGTAAAAATATTCAAGTAAAAATATTAAAGTAAAAATATTAAAGTAAAAATATTAAAGTAAAAATATTAAAGTAAAAATATTAAAGTAAAAATATTAAAGTAAAAATATTAAAGTAAAAATATTAAAGTAAAAATATTAAAGTAAAAATATTAAAGTAAAAATATTAAAGTAAAAATATTCAAGTAAAAATATTCAAGTAAAAATATTCAAGTAAAAATATTCAAGTTAAAAATATTCAAGTTAAAAATATTCAAGTTAAAAATATTCAAGTTAAAAATATTCAAGTTAAAATATTCAAGTTAAAATATTCAAGTTAAAATATTCAAGTTAAAATATTCAAGTTAAAATATTCAAGTTAAAATATTCAAGTTAAAATATTCAAGTTAAAATATTCAAGTTAAAATATTCAAGTTAAAATATTCAAGTTAAAATATTCAAGTTAAAATATTCAAGTTAAAATATTCAAGTTAAAATATTCAAGTTAAAATATTCAAGTTAAAATATTCAAGTTAAAATATTCAAGTTAAAATATTCAAGTTAAAATATTCAAGTTAAAAAATTCAAGTTAAAATATTCAAGTTAAAAATATTCAAGTTAAAAATATTCAAGTTAAAAATATTCAAGTTAAAAATATTCAAGTTAAAAATATTCAAGTTAAAAATATTCAAGTTAAAAATATTCAAGTTAAAAATATTCATGTTAAAATATTCAAGTTAAAATATTCAAGTTAAAATATTCAAGTTAAAATATTAAATTCAAAATATTCATCAATAATATACCGGCAATCGCTGCATGGCCGTTACTCTGTAACGCTCGTCTCTTTATTTGTGGCACCAGGCATTACAACCTCAGTTCAGAACCACCATCAACCACACGACTCAGTGCTATGGGCATCAGTTTATTTATAATCATCAGAAGACAGACGTCGCCAATATGTTTCACTCCTAGGCAGTTAGCATTACAAAGATGGAACCGGAATGTCTATTATGAACATAAAGTACTCGCAATAATGAACGACTCCAGTGACTGCAGCAGTCGGGGCCTTGGCGTCACTTATATATGCGGTCACGTACACAAGCATCATGAATACTTAATTCTACTACGATACCATGTATTCTGTCGCTACGTATGCACTTGCCAACAGTTACGCAATATTCATGCTTCGCGAATGCCTACTGCGTAAGCACCTTCCTCGCGGGCTTCGTTAGCATTTCTCACTCGATCGGGATGGCGGCCATCGACAGACACGTCACAACACGCATTATTTCACTTAGCTAGAACAGAAAACACAGCAGAGAAACACGAACGGAATCCCGAACGTATTAAACAGAAAGATGAGGGTATCTGAACACACTTGAAAATCACCATGGAATTTCATAATTTATTTAGACCAGCCAGTACAAGCAACTGGCGCACTCAAACCTGTCTCCTTGGTCATGCCATGCATGGCCAACCATGTTGAATAAAGTGGGTAGGCATTTTGAATTATCTCCACATGATAGTTGGAGGCACAATGATTATTACACCATAACAAAACTAAACGAGATCGTGGGTAGCTCTAATAATGATTATTTCTCATTGTCATTACCAAGCAAGTCCTCTCATGTAATAAAAACAATCTAGCATGAAAACTGATAAACCTCCGTTTGGGAACAATTGTTACGTCTGACCACGAGACAAAGGCATGTGGATGATACCACCCCTTATTTTCCACAATCATCCAATACTTGGAAGACCTGCCTTAAAAGGTGGATAACTCTAGTTTGGATCAAGTGACAACTGTCGAACATGTCAAGAGTAACTTCCGTCTAATTGTTCTGCCAAGGTCACCTTTATCCGATAATAAAACTAAATTATTCAGTTTACGAATACCAGCACGTGGTAAAAGTAAAACACAAAGCACATGGGACTACCCTCAAAAATAAACGGTTTGAAAGGCTACGGTAAACATGACACTGGTTTCACGATGAACATTGACCCCGCAGTACACCATGAAAATAATTTTCATTGTGGCTTTACCACTACCACTGTAACGAACTTACGGGAATTCTCAATAATGGAACTCTTAGCGTTCTCCGTGTTTAAACAGTGATTTCAAAAATGATTTACAAATAACACCCAAAAGCTAATCTTTTCCAACGGAATATCCTTTTACCCAATAAAAATGGTTGGACTCACCGGATTATTCGTTTAGTACTTGAAGAACTCACACAAAATCCTCACGGACTTTCAAAAATCCTTACCGTGATTACGTCACCACAGTGTTTTCTCATATGCACGATTTAATCCAACACTTCTAATGTCGGAATATTTAGTTATCCATGATAATCGCAAACTTTTGTGGGGATTTGTGGTTTCCGATCCTGCTTCTGAAAGTTGAAACACACCTTGGTACTGTTTAATTCACTCTCACATTTATTTATTTAAACAACTATTAGCACTTTATAAGTACAAATATAAATATATTGTCTTGCAAATGTTTTGTACAGAGTTTGGGCATAAGTTACCCCTAGCTATGTTGTCACAAGACTGGCCCGCTCCGAGTGCGACACCTGCCTTTTATAACGATTTACCCTCATTACAGACTGGTACCACGCTACTCGAGTCAAGTCAGTACTACGATAATTTATAATGAATACCTCACCGAAATGATAATGTTACATATCGATGTTTAAAACTATATTTTATTCAATACTAGCAGCGCCCCGCGGTTTCACCCGCGTAAGTCTCGATCCCGGTGGAATATCGGAATAAAAATGTGCCTATGTGTTATTCTGGGAGTCCAGTTATCTCCATTCCAAATTTCATGCAAATCCGTCCAGCCGTTTCAGCGTGAATAAGTAACAAACACACTCACACACACACACACACAAACTTTCGCATTTATAATATTGGTAGGACAATACGGGTAAACATCTAGCAACACGAGACCTAAGCGGGTAAATTACCATTTTAGTGTAGAATTCAAGTGAAAAGAGGTCCTAGCCGTATTAAGTTGAAATTAGTCACCTAGGGAGAGTCAGGTTCAGCTTAGTAAGCTGAGAACTACTAATTACTATAGTAGCATGGCTGTCCTAATTTAATGTCTGTGATATACGTAGGATGATCTGAATATAATACAATAAACCTAACCTACAGCTCGTTCACCGTAAGATGGCACCTGTAAATACTGCATGGCAGGTGCCAACTTACAGTGAACGGTCCGGCTCGTTCACCGTAAGATGGCACCTGTAAATACTCCATGGCAGACCAGTGCCAACTTACGGTAAACGGTCTATATATATATGGACCTAGGACCTAGTAGGTCCATGTTTTTTTTATAATTGGCGTCTCACGGCTTGTGCATTTGCCATTTTCTAGTATATTTATTGTACAATATAATTTGCAACGTTACAACCCTTCCAAGTCGTCACAGTCAAGTCATTTTTTAGTAATACGTTGGCCGTTTTTCAAAAACTTTGTTACCTAGATAATTTACACAAATTCGAAAAGTGAGGTAATACACTTCCATTTCATTTCACTACATTTGTGCTCTATAGACGAGCTACATTGGTTAAAATGCCACCAAAGTTACAGAAAATAACTCAAAAAAACACTAGAAAAATAAATAAAATACAAATAATTAATTTTGTAAAAATTATAAACCCTCTACGCAATGAAACGGCTGAACCAATTTGATCAAACATAGCTAAAAACACTCCAGATAAATTCACCATACAAACAAAAAAAACTAAATCGGTTCATCCGTTCGGGAGCTACGATGCCACAGATAGACACAGACACACAGACACGTCAAACTTATCGTTTGCAACTAACTAACTTATGGTCGGGGGTTAAAAAGAAGACGACGTCTCTTTTCAAAAATGGCGGAAAGAGTACAAATACAAAATACAAATACAAAAAACTTTATTGACATAATACGATGTTCTATATGATAATGAATCCATAGGCTCCCAAACTAGTTCAAAACTGTATTTCAGGAGAAGAGTCTACTCCTGTTTTGTTTTATGCTTTGAGGCAGTTCTAAACTCAAAGATATTCCACGCTTACTGGGGTAACGCGGTTTCAGATGGCAACTCTCGAAAGAAGATTATTATTGTAGACTGAACTGAAGTCACTGCTGATATTTAACATAAATTATCGTCTCTCATTAATAACTCTCTTTCCCGTAATAAAAATATTACAGAGAACTTTTTAAATATCTCTCTCTACCATATTTTCCTTCAGTAAAGGCTTAGAATATAGAATAAACCAGAAGGTGCGTACGATGCTATTAGTATGGGGCGCTGTGTCGCCAAAACACAATGCCTCCCCCGCGCCTATCATACTTCCCACCAGTAGGGGAATGTTTTAGTGATGTTGGCAACTATGACATAATGGACGCTTGACTTTTTTCCAAAGAATGAATGGTTAGTAAAATTCATTATTTAAACCAAAAAGATATTTAAATGTAATACTTAAGTACCTATGAAATGTAATTCTATCCTTTTTAACCCCCGACGCAAAAATTACGGGTTGTTATAAGTTTGACGTGTCTGTGTGTGTGTCTGTGGCAACGTAGCTCCCGAACGAATGATCCGTTTTTTTTGAAAGGTGAGTTAGTCGGGATTGTTCTTAGCTATGTTTGATCAAAATCGGTTCAGCCGTTTCATTGCGTTGAGGGTCTTTTTAATTTTTACAATTTAATTACTTGTTCTTTATACGCCTAGCTGTTTTTTGACATGTAAGAACGACACACGCTGCATATTCACAATAATATCTTTCGAATTCGAAACGACTAGTGGCTGACTGTGTGATACTATTCTCATTGAGACTAGTTTGCGTGAAGACAGTTTTTACGCGTGACACGGGTTCTGGTTTATTCTATGTTCTTAGAGTAAAGGGTACATCAGCTAATTAAAATGAAATGTGGCCTTAAGCTTTCGCTTTTATTTGGGTATTTTATTGAGGTCGTTGCTTTCAGCGGAGCTATTCTCCTGAAAGTTATTTTTACCAATGACGATACGGAGGCCGAATTTAATGCGGTTTTATTTGATGGAGCAGTACAATTTTAGCACAAACCACAGTGACACAACTATAAAGTATGTAATAAATAGCTTTACTAAATTAACTATGACGCAACCATAGTATACCTAAGGCCGATCTCACGCGGTCACTGTTTTACAGTGGATTGTTAAACTAAGAATTAATAAGAATTAGATAAATATCCTGAACTTCTATGTTTTTTTTTTGAATTATTATTTTTAACCCCCGACGCAAAAACGACGTGGTGTTAAAAGTTTGACGTGTCTGTGTGTGTGTGTCTGTCTGCGGCATCGTAGCTCCCGAACGGATGAACCGATTTAGATTCTGTTTTGTTTTTGTTTGAATGGTGAGTCGGGAGTGTTCTTCCTATGTATGATCAAAATCGGATCAGCCGTTTTATTTCGTTGAGGGTTTTTTTTTATTTTTACAAAATTAATTACTTGTTGGACGTAGGCCTCTCCCAATTCCTTCCAGTCGAGTCGATCAGTTGCCTTCGCCATCCAGTGATAGCCTGCGTAACCTTTTATGTCGTCCACCCATCGTTTCGGTGGATGACCTCTGGGTTTTCTGTTTGTCCCCGGTCTCTATTCAAGGATCCGTCTCGTCAAGCGACTTCTGTCAAGCCTAGCAAGAATATGACCTGCCCAACTCCACTTTCGCTCAGCAATAACGGTGACCACGTTCAACTTAGTGTCCATCGTATCCATTAATTCCGTCTGCGATCCCGCAAAGTTATTCCCAGCATAGCTCTCTCCATCGCCCTTTGCGCGACTGTGAATCTCTCAGCTGAACGTTTGGTAAGCGATATGGTCTCCTTTCGGTAAGTGAAGACTGGCATGATGCATTGCTCGAAAACCTTTTGTCGTTAGTTTTAAATGCAGCTTGCCGCGCTTTATCCTTTTGTTTGCTCCAACAACTGCCCAGGCTTGGGATATACGGCGCTTACCACACTGGGTTTACCACACTGGGTAACATTACATTTATATGTGTAGATTATGATGTGTTACAGCTCGTTCACCGTAAGTTGGCACCTGCCTTGTTTGGCGGCCAACCAAGGCAGGTGCCAACTTACGGTGAACTAGCTGTACTTATGTTTTAATGTGTGATGTTTGTCTGTAGATGGAGTTCAGCGGCCTTTAGCCTTTAGCGTTCATAGAGCCAATTTTCGTACCCAGCGTCAGCATTTAAAAAAATGAAAATACCTCCTTCCGTCACCCCCGTGGCGGAAGGGAAAAGCGAAGCCATTTTTCCCTCCTTAAAAAAAAAGTACAGGTTTGCCTAGGTACCTACACTTCTAAATATCGGTCACCTAAAAAATGTGCCTGTTCATCTCCTACAATATTAGATTGTTGAACGAGGGACTAAAACGAGCCATTATAGAATCGAGTATACCTTATGGGTTTTAGTCCCAAGTTAAACACTCTACATTTCTCTTCGATTGCGAGAAAATAAAATTTGTAGGTACAAAATCCCACAGCAAATGAATATACTGTAAGGGAGTAAGGTATTCAGTTTCACATGATCACATTCTCAAATAATTATGTATACATTCACTTTCACCTTAATTTGAATTCCCGAGATTTCGCGGCAATACGAACTATTTTTTAAATTCTTTTTTTTTACTTACGCACTAGAAATGAGTGCAGCAGTGTATAGCAGTTTCAGTTCCATAATAACTCAAAAACAAATTCAATTTTTTTTTTTTTAATTTGTATTAATGAATAATATTTTCAATTTGTTTTTGTAAGTTTATACATGTCTGGCTTACAGCAGATATGGCGCCATTTATCATCAAATAAGCTTTCATCACATAAATTACTAAGCGAACCGCATTATCTGTATTTTCGTAGGTAATATTTTCTAGACCCATTCTCATTGTAATTCAAATCTTTATGCTTGAGTTCAGTGGTAATTTACGTCACGAACATGGAACGCAAACAATCTGCTCAGTCAAATCACTGTCAGTTGTCTAGCATCTGATGTTTCGATGACTCGTTTCGACGTTCTGCCGCTAGATGTCCTCAGCTAACAGGATCTAACATCAAAGTCGATAATAGAAAGTTAGTCAGATAATAGTAATGCGTTAGCATCCTAGTAGTGTGTATTCAGTCGTGTATCCGAATTTCAGTAGTGTTGTTTGTGGTTGTATTTTATCGTTTGTGTTTGTTGAACAAACAGCTGATTAAGGGACTGTCAGTTTTATTGCAATGTCGTAGTGTGACCGTTCTTGGCAGATGCTACTAAATCGGTAGATTTTAAACGAAAATAATAATGTGTAGTATATACTCTGTATTTTAATTATATTATATTAGCGTTAGAAATTTGAAGCGGTTTTTTATACTTACGTTTAATAAATCACTTTTCTAACATCATTTTGGATTCGAAGCTGCAGCATGATACTGACTTTTTGTTGATGTAGTGTGATTATTTCTTTTTATTTCATTTTATTGATGAGGTAATTAATTATTTATATAATATATTTAGTATATTTGAATCCAATCAAAAAGTTTAAATCTTGTTTAAATGTAAATAATTATTTAATAATATTAATTTCAATTATTTTTCTTATTATTTCAAATATAATAATATTTATTTCAATTATATTATCAAAAAAAAAACTTTTAAAGACCGTGTAAAATACTCTACATCATGCTCTACATGCTTTCAATCTACGTGATTGAAACTGTAGTTCCGGCACAGAATAAATAATAGTTCAAGTTCCGGTTGACACGTTTTGGTCAGAGGTGCATAAGCTTTTGTAGTAAGATTCAATTTAAATACATTAACATCTGTAAAAGCGATATGAGTACGTATTCTGCACCACCTATATTTTATCCACATTACACAAAGGTTAGCTGGTAGAGAATTCTTCCTAGCATTAAGTTCACCTATGTATGTACATATTCTATTCTATGAGCCTGTTTCAAATGCATCATGCTAGATAATATATTATTTGGTACATTTAGTTTACTAAAAAGCGTAACTCTTTTCTACATACGCATGTAGGTATCATTACTTTTACAAATAGGATTAACTGATGATAGTTTTAATTTCTGAGAGTGGTACATCCACAAATTTCAATTTTATTGAATTTTTAGTGACATTAGTAGAAGATTTGGTAGATTTTAGTATTAGCGAGCACCGCATTTGGTAGAAAAAGGATCTAGAGAAACAGTCCTTCTTAAGTTAGGAGCGTAAAACAAATAATGTTAAGTAATAGTAGATTTGGTAGGTTTTAGTAGTAGCGAGCACCGCATTTGGTAGAAAAAGGATTTAGAGAAACGGTCACCCTTAAGTTACGAGCTTAAAAACAAACAAACAATGTGTGAGATAAGTTTAGAGAGTTGTCATGTCGATGCACTCTTTACAATCGGAAATAATGATACTCACGGTTTTTCTAGTAACAATGTTTTGAAACCAGTGAATTCGGGGTTTGTTCGTTATTTCATCAGTGATGTTCCAATCGTATTTCCAGGAATATTCAGCCTTGGATGTGCTTCAAAATGCTGATGTGATCTTTCTTAGAGGTTGGTTTGTTGTTATATGAAAGTTGTTTGTGATTAGACTAAAACCGCGTATTTAGATTCGTTTTTCTTAGAATTTTCGCTAGTTTTTACACCTAAAAACTGAAAATTGGTATGAATTGTCTCTAAAGTAAGTAGATACTCATCAATCACAGAACAGCTCTACCTATCTTTATACTATAGTAGTAGGTAGGTATACTAAGTTACCTACTGAATCTTTTTTCTTATCTATCGGGCTATCGGTTTCAAGTTCTTATCTGGAACATATAAAATTAAAAAAAAAAAAAAAATTTTTAGTGTAAAAGAGATTTCCGTGCCTAGTTTTTTTTTTTTAACAAACTTCAGAAGTTCGTGGTTTGAGATGCGAAAAACATAATAGTACCTAAGTCAATGTGTTCTCTAAGACCGTGTCCATACGACTGCTTTTGCAACGTCGGTTCTAAAATAGTTTCCAATGGAACTTTCAAGCCCTATTACGCATTTTAATTGAGCAATTTACCGCGTACCTATTTGTATAAAAGAGCTAACGCCAGACCCTACTGAAAAATAAACAATGAGCATTATTTTGAAGAAAAAAAATTGGGTAGTCTACCGACCTATTATTTTTTTAATGATTTGTCGGTGTTGTCTATTTGTATGTAACATGTCTAATGGGTCGGCAAAGAAACGGGCCTCCCGATTATGGGGGCAGGGTGAAGGGGAGGACAGTGGGCTACCCCCCAGTACCACTCCCTGACCTAGGACGCATTTAGTTATTGAGAAAAAAAATAAAGAAAATTTTGGGGTTAAGTATGACATTAACAAAAAAATAAGTATTGAAAAACTAGTGAGGGAGGGCGTTTCGAGGGGTGAGGGCGCCTATCCTGTGAGCGGGGGAAACGCGGAAACTTATAGTTTTAGAGAAAAACAATAAAGACAATTTTGAGGTTACGTATGAAATAAAAAATAAAAGTAGGTAATGAAAAAATTGGTTGGGGAGGGCGGTTTGAGGGGAGAAGACCCCTCCCCTGTGAGCGGGGAAACGCGGAAACTTATAGTTTTT
This sequence comes from Operophtera brumata, assembly GCA_932527175.1. Lineage (NCBI taxonomy): Eukaryota > Metazoa > Arthropoda > Insecta > Lepidoptera > Geometridae > Operophtera > Operophtera brumata. The sequence continues at coordinate 24,280,295 of OW052225.1, forward strand.
TGAGGTTAAGTATGAAATGTTATTTATTGGAAGTTTCGGATTCCGATAGGTTCGGATTCCTGACCTATGGTATGGTTTCTCGCTTGAACTCTCGCTAGGTTGCCCATAAGTGTCTCTTCCCCCATTGATTGATTTCGGTTAACCTACAGAATCGACGCAGGGCACTTCGACATGAGTAGGTTAGGTTCTAAATGACTGACGCGGAGCACTCTGAGTCCACGTGGTCTTGTACGTCACAATAAATTACTGAGTAATAAATAATAATGCTGCTGGACTGTTCACACACCATTATCTAGCCCCAAGCTAAGCAGAGCTTGTGTTATGGGTACTAGGTAACTGATATACTTAATACAATACATGTACATTGATAGATATTTTTTATTTTACATAGAAAATACCCAGAACACCCTGAACAAATATATCTGGAGATCGTACAAATATTTGTTCCGAGGCGGGAATCGAACCCGCAACCTCCTGCGTCACTGGCAAACCTTCGCCCGCCGCTCCACAGAGTTCGTCAATTACTTACTGCGCCAATCCCAGGCAGAAATATTCATGCAAAAAAAACTAATCGCGACGGTTTGTATTGAATATCTCGTAAAATATAGATAATTTTACAAAACCCCTACAGTAAACCCTGGGCTTTGTTGTATTGATTTTATTTATCGAATTTTGGCGATGGTAGTCTAACGGTTCAATAGTGCAACTCAGAATCCAACGATACCGGGTTCGATCCTAGGCTCCGCACCAATTACTTTTCTAAGTTATGTGTGGATTTCCATCGCTCTGTGCTTCGGAGGGCACGTTAAGCTGTCGGTCCCGGCTGTTATTGATTAATAGCAGTCGATAAGCCATGTCAGAGGCCCTCGGCGGCTTGACAAACTCTGACACCAGAGGCCAGCACTACCTCATACGAAACGACGACGATCTAATTTTGTACCTAATAATATGCAAAATTTTAATAAACAATCGAATCTATACAAAAAATATATGTAACTTTAGTTTTTTTTATATCGAGAAAATATTGTCCTATCGTGTTTCTGGTACAGTGATCCCTCGGAATTATAATGTAATATCCATGCATATTTTTAATTTGAATGTTGTACTTGATTTAGTCAGTTAAAAAACTAATCAAAGTTTAGCGCGTACACCTTAAGTATTACGTATTTTAGCTACTTTAATTGAAGTGATAAAAAATGCACACGTTTCTGACTTGTTATGAAATTAGATTACGTATTTATATTTCGATAACACGACGCCGCAAAGTATACACGTAATTTAGACTTTCGATATTTTTAACTTTCCGAGCTTTACAAATCGTTGTTTACTCGTTGTTGGATCTTCATTTGTATTTAAACGCTATCATTTATTAACAAGTGAAATTCAGCTTTACCAGCCGCGGACCTGCAATTTATCAAGTTACTACATTTTTAGAATTATACTAGATAGATAGATAGAAAGTAAAAATATACTACATATATATATAAACATATATTATAAATATGTAGATTGATAGAAAGTAAAAATATACTAGACAAGCAGCGCCCCGCGGTTTCACCCGCGTAAGTCTCGATCCCGTGGGAATATCGGGATAAAAATGTGCCTTGTGATATACCGGGAGTCCAGTTATCTCCATTCCAAATATCATCCAAATCCATCCAGTAGTTATTACGTGAAAGAGTAATCCATACAAACTTTCGCGTTTATAATATTAAATTAGGATAGCAGGATTGATAGAAAGTAAAATATACTAGATTGATAGAAAGTAAAAATAAACTAGATAGATAGGCAGTAAAAATATACTAGATAGATAGATAGAAAGTAAAAATATACTAGATTGATAGAAAGTATAAATATACTAGATAGATAGATAGAAAGTAAAAATATACTAAATAGATGGATAGAATGTAAAAATATACAAGATTGATAGATAGAAATTAAAAATATACTAGATTGATAGAAAGTAAAAATATACTAGATAGATATAAAGTAAAAATATACTAAATAGATAGATAGAAAGTAAAAATATACTAAATAGATAGATAAAATGTAAAAATATACTAGATAGAAAGTAAAAATATACTAGATAGATATATAGAAAGTAAAAATATACTAAATAGATAGATAGAATCTAAAAATATACTAGATTGAAAGAAAGTAAAAATATACTAGATAGATATAAAGTAAAAATATACTAGATTGATAGATAGAAATTTAAAATATACTAGATTGATTGATAGAAAGTAAAAATATACTAGATAGATAGATAGAAAGTAAAAATATACTAGATTGATAGATAGAAATTAAAAATATACTAGATTGATAGAATGTAAAAATATACTAGATTGATAGATAGAAAGTAAAAATATACTAAATAGATAGATAGAGAGTAAAAATGTACTATATGAATAGATAGTAAAAATATACTAGATGAGTAGATAGGTAGTAAAAATATAATTGACAACCTCTGTGGCGCAGCGGGCGAAGGTTCGCCTGCGACGCAGGAGGTTGCGGGTTCGATTCCCGCCTTGGAACAAATATTTGTACGATCTGCAGATATTAGTTCTAGGTGTTCCGGGTATTTACTTTGCATAATAAAAAATATCTATCTATGTAATGTATTGTATTGAGTATATCAGTTATTAAGTACCCATAACACATGCTCTGCTTAGCTTGGGGCTAGATAATGTTGTGTGAACTGTCCAGCATTATTTATTTGAATTGGGCTTCTAGTGTACACACGTGTACCTTTAGAGTAGGTAATTCGGAACTCTGAATTTTCAGCTCGTCCAATGTTTATCTAGGTAATTTGTTTGAGTCCATTACTCCAATAAAAATGTTTTATGTACTCATAAACCTCTCGGATATCGACTAGCGTAAACACAATCACCTAACTGCGTATTTGTGGATAATATGTTCATGCTAACGCATAGATTAAACAGTGGATCATGGGTTGTCTGTGTGTAGGCAGCTTTCCAAAGAGTGGAGATGCGATTTAAAAATACGACGATTAAACTAGGAAACACTTGCACCAATTTTTATTCGAATTAGTCAAGACTCGACTAAATTAAGGTTGGGTATGCCGCAAAATTCCTAATCTTAGATTTGATTTTTAAGAGACTAAATCAAGTACAATATTCAAATTAAATATGTATGGATACTACATTATGATTCCTAGGGATCACTGTACCAGAAACACAATAGGACAATATTTTCTCGATAGAAAAAAACACAAAGTTATGTTTATTATTTGGCTAGATTCGATTGTTTATCAAAATGGTGCATATCATTGGATAAAAAATTGGATAAATAAAATCAATGCAACAAAGCCGAAGGTTAACTGCTCAGGGGTTTTGTATTTTTTTTATATTTTACGAGATATTCAATCATTAAAACGCTTTTCCGAGCGGCGCGATATGTTTTTTCTTGAAACTTGGTATGAGAACTAAAAATACTAACAACGGGATATTTACCATGATTTTTGAGTTTTGAATGGTCCTGATATTTCGGCACAGTTGCATGTGCAAACTCAAAAATCATGGTAAATATCCCGTTTCTAGTGAAAAGTATGTACATAACCATGATAGTTTCAAAAGTTATAAATACTCGTATATCAAGATTTTTCAAATAACCATTAAATAGGGGTAAAATGGGGTGACAAAGTTTGTTTTTTTGTGATGTGATGCATAGCAAAGCACGGGGGTATTCAGCTGGTAATAAGTATGAATACCCTAGATTGTTCATTGTCTAGCTATAAAAAAAAACAAAGGGTTACAAAAAAAACTTTTTAATCCCATAATTGGGTCAAGTCTCAGAGCAATACGGCCTCCATTAAATAAAGCATAATTTAATTAATAAAGCCACCCTAATTAAACAAGTTAAGGAAACGGCCTAACGGCACGTCAACGTCACATAGGGTTGAAAGAGTCAACGTAGGCAATATATTTGATCTGTGGATATCAGGCGAACATCAACAGCGGCATTTCGTAAGTTAAAAACATTTGTTTTGAATTAGGGCGGGGTATATAACGCAATATTACCAATCTTGATTTGATTTTTAACAGACTAAGGCCACTGTTCACCTACACACTAACGGACGTTTAAACGGCTGTTTAACTTAAGGTGAATGCCCACGCTTGCGGCGCGAAATTATTTTTTTTTTTGGTGTTTTTTGCCCATTACAGCTCGTCAACACTTCTACCGATAGCGAAAGTTAAGTTTGCGAGAACTAGGAGACTAGACATGTTTTAATAAATAGTATCTCAAAAATATCATCAGTTTAGCTACGATACCCCTAAACAAAAAAAAAACACTGTAAAAATGTGTTAGGGATATCATAGCTTAACTGATGATATTGAGATAGCATCATCTAAAACATGTGTGTGTGTTAAGTCTCCTAGTTCTCGCGAACTCAACTTTCACTATCTGAAGAAGTGTTGATGAGCTGTAATGGGCAAAAAACAAATTTGAATTTCGCGCCGCAAGCATGAGCATCCTTAAACCTTAAAAACAACTCTTTTTGACAGAGGTTTTCATACGATATCTGCCACTTTGACGATTGGTTACGGTAACTACCGATTTATTTGTTCGTGTACTTGGGCCTGAATCAAGTACAATATTCAAATAATAAATATGCATCAATACTACGTTATAATTCCGAGGGATCACTGTACCAGAAACATGAAAGGACTATATTTTTTCTCGATAGAAAAAAAACTAAGTTACGTCTATTTTTTGTCTAGATTCGATTATTTATTAAAATGGTGCATATTATTGAATGAAAATTTTGATAAATAAATCATTAAAACAAAGCCGAGGGCTTACTGTAGGATTTTGTTAAATTATCTATATTTTACGAGATATTAAATAATAACAGCTTTTTCGAGCGACGCGAGGCGTTTTTTTTGTATGAAGATTTCTGCCAGGTATTGGCGTGCGCCGGCAAGTTAGGCGTTCCTGGACGAACGTAAGTACGTGCCAAATACGTGAGTGGTTACATCTACGCCTAGTTGTGGCCAAGGCTTTTATTATAGACCACAAAGTAAATGGACTTCGGGTCCGAGAAAGTGCCCGAACCAAAAGAGGAACAAAACGCATAAAAAGAAAGGATTATGTTAAGTTTTTATACGTCCATTGCTGCTTGATTATTGAACACATCTGAAGAACTAGAGTGCGAACCGGTATCGATCTTAATTTCGTCATCGTTCTAGTTTCAAAGGTACCATATTTATTCGTTGATATTTTTTGGAATACTAAGCTCCAAAAAGATAAAAAGGTATTGTAAGGTATTTCCAAAAATATATTAACTTACTTGAAAGCGTGCAGCGTAAGGCAACCAAGATACCACAGGCTCTACGTCGCAAATCTTATGAAGGAAGCGAGATTACATGCTTTACGCCTCACTACTCTTTCCTCTTTAGAGTATACAAGCAGCGCCCCGCGGTTTCACCCGTGTAAGTCTCGATCCCGTGGGAATATCGGGATAAAAATGTGCCTATGTGTTATTCCGGAAGTCCAGTTATCTCTATTTCAAATTTCATCCAAATCCATCCAGTAGTTTTTACGTGAAAGAGTAACAAACACGCTTCCATCCATCCACACTTATAAACTTTCGCGTTTATAATACATATTAGTAGGATTTTTTTATATTTAGGGACTCAGAGCATTGCAGGCCTCCATACTGCTCGATGTTTAGAAACGATGGTCATATAAAATGTCATAACGACCTCTGTGGCGGGGCGGACGAACGTTCGCCTGCGACGCCGGAGGTTGCGGGTTCGATTCCCGCATCGGAACAAATATTTGTGCGATATGCAGATATTTGTTTAGGGTGCTCTGGGTATTTTCTATGTATAATAAAAAATATCTATCTCTGTTATATATTGTATTAAGTATATCAGTTATCTAGTACCCATAACACAAGCTCTGCTTAGCTTGGGGCTAGATAATGTTGTGTAAACTGTCCAGCATTATTTATTTATTTATTTATTTATTTATTTATAAAAGTACTAAGTATTTTTGAGTTCTTCATTAGGATTTTACGATGCGAGTGTTGATAGAGAAATATACAGGGTATCCAATAGTGAATCCTATAGCTATTCTGAGTGGCGTACGGGTGTTTGGCACAGATTTTGTTATACCAAAGTCTAGTTCGCTCGAACACGCAACAATATCACCTACGTACTTGTTTCTACGTAGAAACCAGAGTGTGTTCTACTAGCCAATAAATCCTATTTGTTTTGGTTGGATCGTGAATTCAAAGGCGTGCGAGCTTTAATCTGAAACTGTAAACCCAATGTTGACTAAACAATGAAACATATTGGCGTTTATAGTTTTGATTTACTGACGATCCCAAGTCAAGGTGTCCTCTTTTGTGTTGTCTTCATTTTTTCTGGTCCTCGTAATAGTCCTCTTCTATCGTATATTCTCTCTTAGTTGGCCTTTGATAGTGACTTTTGATAGAAATAACCAAGGTAACCGTAATGGCTGCTCCTGTGATACCCAGTCTCCTTGAGACCGTGGTAGCAGAAGAGCCACACTCACACAAACACACACGCACTAACACACACGCACAAACACACACGCAAACATTCTCACCTACACACATCTACACACACCTACCTCACATTTCTCTCACAACTCTGTTTCATTCTTTTATTTTTATTTTACTTTTGTAACACGGGAAACAACGGAAGAAACTTCTCAACATAAAACTAGATGTCGCTACTAGAAAGATTAGAACGCGCTATCGTTGCGTTTTGCCAAATGCATGCCTTCACTAAGAATATTAGCTTATATGAGAAACTGAGATGAGATACTCTTAGTAGATAGGTAGCGAGTACTAATGCGGAATTGCGGATACGGATTCACCCGAACCAGTTAGTACCTCGATCTTATCCAACCTCAAACCGTGCGTTTTGCGGACCGGCTCCCGGACCCTGACCTACGGAGAGAGGGAGGATCTTATCTGACCAAATCACCCGGGTCATTACTTGTAACCGCGTCACACTTACTGTTGACAATAAATAAACGGACGTTTAAAGTAACGCGCGTTTTTATTCCCGCCGGACCAAATTGTCCTTACACTTTTATTTTTAGATTTAATTGTTTGTTCTTTCCTATTATTTTATTCTTACGTACATAGGTTAAGGAGTTGGGCGCTGATGCTGCTACACAGTTTTATTACTTAAGCAGCATCAACGTTTAAATATGTATCTTGCTCACATTGTAAATTTACTCCGAATAAATAATTTTTACTTTTTTTTTTACTTTCGATCTTTTATAGGTTACATTTCGGGGAATGCTCGCAGGAACTTCATGATCTGATCCCACCATCTCCTTTTCATAGTAGGACGAGCAGGCGCACGGCTCGGTACCACCCTTACCTCATTAGTATACCCTCTGCTCGTACTAAACGTTTCAGTTCTACCTTTATAATGAGAACTGCTAAGGAGTGGAATACACTACCGTCGTCTGTCTTTCCTGAAAACTATAATCTGGGTCTATTCAAGGCTAGAGCGAATAGGTAGACCTTTGTGCTCCATCTTCGGCCGCATCGTCACTTACCAACAGGTGAGATCGTGGTCAAACAAAGGTCTATCATTGTAAAACATTGTCATTGTCTATCTGTTCGCAACATTTTATAATTGAAGCTAGCTATGTATCTTTAATTTTATTTGAACATTACTTTGTTCTTGTTGTTATTCGTGCTTAGCCCGTGCGTCAACCGAGGTCCGTGCTGAAAATCAGCGCTGCAGTTTACTGCAGCATTATGCTGAGCACGGTCCTCTTTTGACAGCACTATACACAGCCAAAACGCTGTCAAAGCCTATCTGTTTTATTTACTTATTTGTGTTGTGTATAGTTTTTTGTCAAAATAAAAGTTTTACTTACTTACTTACTAAAAAAAAAACAGTTTTTTGCGCCTCAGGAATGTACCTGTGAAACCTATCAACACGATGCAGAACTACTTAACGCTAGCAGATGTTGTCATAAAGTGACGCCATGCTCTGCCCAAAGATGGCGCTATCGCCAAGAAACCACATAAAGTTCCCAATAGTGCTAGCGAAAATATCCTATAGTTCGACCATATATAGCTCCTAACAACATTCATTGGTCGTAGTCCCTCCGTAGACCAATTCACGTTGATCCCGATGACGCAATCAGGTCATCCAGTCACGACAGAGCACTTTCTCTACCGATACACCAACCCCGCCGGCGGGGTTGACGAGTCTCCTCAGTAAATTTAGTACCGCACGCCTACAGCCTGTACAAAGCATGTTTCGGGGTGTTTTTCTCCGATCCCTATTCTGGCAACGGCCCAAGCCGAGGTCCGTACCTGAGTGGTACCATTGCGCTTGTTGCCGATCTAACTTTTAGCTGGTTAAGCGCATCTGTGTTTGCTAAAAAGTCATGACCATCTGAGGTCAACAGCATAAAATGTCCATTAAAAAAACGGTTGGTTCTACGACTCCGGATAAGTCATTGGGTAAAGTGGGTAATCCGGTGGAAGATCTTCCTTTTTAAATATAGAACAGTTTTCCGTACCTACTACGTTTGGAATTCCCTTCGCCTTAACATCAGCCACATGCCAATTCCGTCACTAATGTTCAGTTCAGACTTTGCAAAACGTATTGTTGCATGATTATCGTCCAATTCATCTTAGCAGCGCCATATTTGGCAGACAAAGCCATCTGGAACGTTCTCGTAAAGCTTTTTGCCAACTTGGTCAATAGACGTCACGAGAAAAATCCTTTTTCGATCCTATTTCGTGAGCAGGACACAAATTGTTACGATGCATTGTATTATATAGACTAGAATAGGACACAGATAAGGCTGTATCCACATCAACGTGAAAGGAAAGCAAAGCGACCCTTGTCGTTAGTCTTATTTCCACGGGGACCGAATGTTTTGACTGTTTCAAGGTTTTTGAACTTTTGTAATAGCAATCGCAATAGTTAATTGCATGTTTGAATATAAGTTAGTTTTTTTTCTTTAAAATTGGCGACGCACGGCTTGTAAATTTGCCATTTTTTTTTTTTTTTTGTAATTTGCAACGTTACACTTCTTCCAAGTCGTCAAAGTCAAGTCATGTTTTAGTAGAACGGTGGCCGTTTTGCTAAAACTTTGGTAGACAATTTCCACCATTTTGAAAAGTTCTTGCATCATAGATCATCCTTGTGTAGTTACACAGTGTTGTATGTTGCATTGATAGGCAGTTTCAAATTCAATCGAATAAAACAACTATAAAACAGAGATTATTATACAAGCAAAAAGAAAAAATCCTTCTAAACTTTCTAAGTAGATTCATCCAAACACACACTTCAATATTATAGTAGGGTTTTTTAATTAATCGTAGTATTTAATTTAAGGTGGTTCCTTTTTCATACAAACGTATTTGCACAAATATTATGGGCAACCAAAGTATAATTTTACACTGAAATGATTGTTGTTGGCTTTTATATTGGTCATTATTTGCGGCAAATCATATTTTGTTGAAGAAAACAGTGGACTAATAGCGAAAATAACATCGAAATTACTTTTATGGACTAAAATTTCGATCTTATTTTCGCTATTTATCCACTGTTATCTTCAACCAAATATGATTTGCCCCTAATAATGACCAATATAAAAGCCAACAACAGTCATTTCAGTGTAAAATTATACTTTGGTCGCCCATATTTGTGCATATACGTTTGTATGAAAAAGGAACCACCTTAAAGGCCAAAAAACCGTTTTTAGCGTATATGATCATATACAAAATCCTATACTTTACCAATGCGTCGTCTTAAAACTACCTATTGTGTTACTGGAAAAGTTCTTTCCTATTTCGCTAAATCATAAGAAAGCTATTTGTACGTTATCGGTGACGTCACTGTGACGGTGGCATTCCCCTCCTAATGGGAGATGCCAAAACTTAATTACTTTCCGCGTTTCTGCACTCGGCCTCGTAGCTGGAGCAGGCACTCGTACCAGAAGACGCTGTCCAATGTCATTAACCTTCCGCGCTCAAGTACAGCTCGTTCACCGTAAGATGGCACCTGTAAATACTCCATTACTCAGCTGAATGCTGCTGCCCATCCCCTGGTGTAATCCCTAAATCAGCTCTTAATTACGACCTCCATAGAATAGAATAGAATAGAATATTCTTTATTGCACAAAACAAACAATGTACATAGGCGAACTTAATGCTAAGAAGCATTCTCTTCCAGCTAACCTTTGTGTATTGTGGATAAATTTATGTAGGTAGTGCACAAAAAAACGTAATAAAGAGAAGAAAAATAAAAAGACCTTTGTAGTCTAACAATACAAGATATGTAAGTAACATAATATTATATTATAAAAATAAATAATAATGTATAATATAAATATATAATATAATTACATAGTACTAAAATAAATAATAGTAAGTATAGGTAAATTATGCATAAACGTAAAGCTACGTTACTTGGATATAAAATTATGCATATCAATATATACATAGGTATTTCCAAATAAACTGAGAAGTATTATTTCAGGATACCGCTTACTTTATATGAGTTAATCATGAGAGTAAAAAAGTGATTAAACACTCCAACTCTGAAGGCACCGATGGACGAAACATCTCGAATATGGTGTGGGATACTATTCCACAACCGAATCGCAGTAACTGTGAATGAATCTGAGTAACCAGACGTATTGTGAGTTGGGGTTAACAATTGGAGTTGCTGCTGGGGGCGCACAGAACGGTCCGCACCATACAGACGGAAAAAACGATCTTTAAGGTAGTGGGGTGACAAGGGATCAAGTAAGATGTTGAAAAGTAGGCTTAGTATATGGATGTTCCGACGCTGTCTGATTTCCAGCCACCTCAGCTGAGCGCGGAAAGTAGATACATGATCATACTTGCGAAGCCCATGTATGAAACGTATGCAAAGGTTTTGCAGCCGTTCTAGTCTATTTAGTTGCACCTCAGTAGCATCAGAAAAAGCAACATCAGCATAGTCAAGAAGAGGGAGAAGCAGCGCGTTTACCAATGTTATCCTGGCTGATAGAGGAAGAAAATTTCTCATCAGCCTCATATAATGCATGCTACCATACATTCTCTTACTGACCATGGCAATATGATGGTCCCACGACAGATTGTTGGTGATAAATAGACCCAGGGAGAAGATGGAGGGGTCTATTCTCAGGCCGCCAACTTAGAACCTACTAAGTCCATGGGCCGAACACACGACGACACCGGACGTACCATGTCACGTTGGAAGTACACTACAGAGGGGTGAGTCTGAGTTTTGCAAACATCATCGTAACGGTGAACGTAACACGATCGTACGTGTATAACATAATAACTAGCTATTAATCTGTGCCAAAAACGTCACAGATTAATGGCTAGTTACTACGCAATACACGTACACTCGCCGTTACGATCATCGTTACGATGGTGTGTGTAAACTCGGACTTGCCCCTCTGGTGCCAACTTACGGTGAACGGTCCGGCTCGTTCACCGTAAGATGGCACCTGTAAATACTCCATGGCAGGTGCCAACTTACGGTAAACGGTCCGGCTAATTCACCGTAAGATGGCATCTGTAAATACTCGATGGCATCTGTAAATACTCCATGGCAGGTGCCAACTTACGGTGAACGGTCCGGCTCATTCACTGTAAGATGGCACCTGTAAATACTCAATGGCAGGTGCCAACTTACGGTGAACGGTCCGGCTCATTCACTGTAAGATGGCACCTGTAAATACTCAATGGCAGGTACCAACTTACGGTGAACGGTCCGGCTCATTCACCGTAAGATGGCACCTGTGAATACTCCATGGCAGGTGCCAACTTACGGTGAACGGTCCGGCTCATTCACCGTAAGATGGCACTTGTTAATACTCCATGGTAGGTGCCAACGTACGGTGAACGGTCTGTAGTATTTAATTGCATTTGATAGTAGATTCCAAAATGTTGACTCCGCATTTTATTTTCCCGAAATTGTTTCATGTTTTTTTCGTTAAAACGCAATTATTTATGTGTAACATCTTTTTTCTCGCTTTCTTGCAACCTTTGGGAATTATATCATGAAAAGGGACGGTAGTGTGTAACAGGAAGCGCGCATTTTTCCGAGAGGTTGGTAGCGCGGATTTTTCCGAGAGGTTGGTGCTATGTTATGCTTATTACCAAGGAGGTGGAATGTTATATGATACAATCATACACAAGCTCGTTTTTATTCATACTTTCAATTGTTGTTTTTTGTTTTTTTTTGTATTTGTACACCTTTCTGCCGTCTTTATCATCTCTCTCTTGCCTCAAAGGTTTGCTGTAAGAAAACTCTCTAGGGTTAAGCTCGCCTTTGTTTTTATTTTATTTGTAATGTCTTTTCTGTGTACAATAAAGAATTATAAGAATTGTTTTTTTATTGCTTTTCAGATATAATTTGATTATCCAGATTATTTACTTTCCCGCATATTTGGTTTTGCATTTCATTAGCATAAAATTTATGATGTAAAAATCCAACAACTAGCAAGCAAGAAGGCATCATCTAACCTACTATATGTATATTCTACTAATGTCCGCCCGTGGCTTCGCTTGCGTTTTACCAGGGTAAAAACAAAGCCATCTCAATCCAGGTCATAATCAATATGTGTACCAAATTTCATGCAAATATTTTTTGCCGTTTTCGCTTTATTGAGTGACAAATGTACCTACAAACATCCTATCATCATATCTTAGACATTTTATGATATTAGTGGGTTATTTATTCTATCAACTGTTTTCGACCCACGATAGGTTAGCAGACAGAAGGAGGGGATAAACATGGTAAACTGATTACAATGGCGTTGGGCAGTGTCTTATGGTATGAGGGAGCATGTTTAAGTGATGAAATGATTAAGGCGCGATAGGTTCTCAAATGTCTCTAGAATTTTAAAGTTTTTGATAAGAAATTTCATAGTTTTCTATGAAGAAAAAAATATATGATATTCTTGAGCTTTTTATCTAGTGAAATCAATAATTCAACACAATATTTGAATTACTTCACTCGATAAAAAAAAATAACAAAGATACCTCCTTTTTAAAATTGAAATGCTATTTTTCACTCACTTCTCTCACGTTTTAATTTTTGAAATATTTGGTTACATGTTAGTTATTATATAAGTTAGTGAATTCATTAACAAAATTAAACAAAACTTTGAACGACATTTTTATATAATTTTTTTATACATAAAAACACGGTATCAGAGCGTGCGCTCGCCTTCTTCCCCTCATACAAAAAAGTTCGTTGAACCTATAGCGCCTTAATTATTAATAATTAAAGTCTAGACGCCGAGAAATCGGAAAGTACGTCTAACATTATGTCGATGGTAAACAGTGGATCGAACAAGTATGGAAAAAATGGTTTTGGAAATATATTCTCTGATCGAAGGAGAAGCCAAAAATGGGATTTAGGAGGGCCAATTTCAAAAGATAATTAAATATCGAGTAAAGGTTTACCAATCGTGTTTCTGTTTTATTTTAGAAATATTACGACTATACACCATGTCCTTTACTATTCTCCTGCTGACGTTCGCGTTAGTATCAAGTGTTAAATAATAAAAATAATAATTTATTGCATAAAATATGGTACAACAGGATGAAAATAATGTATTTTTGATTAAATAATCTTAGGACCAGCATATTTCGTCATGAATTAGCATGCAATTTTAATAATAATGTTAGTCTCTAGCCTACAGTTAGTATGAAGTTTGTAGCCTTTACCGGCATTGAGTGAGCGTGTAACGCAACGACTCCAAAATGTTAACATGGTGAAATTCAAATTTGTTCGTGTTTTTTTGGTCATCACAGCTCATCAACACTACTTCAGATAGCGAAAACCAATGTGCCGGTAATTATATGACCTAACACACAAGTTTTAATTTATAGTATCACATAAATATCATTAGTTTAGCTACGATTACTTTAGTTTGATAGCTGTGATGAGTAAAAAACACGAAAAAAGTTGTTTTTCGCACCACAAGTGAAAGCAACCACCTTAATGATTGATTTCTCGTTGTTCCAGATAAAACAACGATGCCTCCTAGTGCCAGTGTCTGTGCCAAAGTGTAGTGCCAATGTGATCATGGGCTGTACTCCGAGCATGCTCCTCGACCGCAAGAACCGGCGGCGCGACAGCACGGGGTCGCAGGAGGCCGCTCTGGCCAAGGCCACGCCGACCACCGTCTGCAACAAGGCGGTGCAGGCGGCCAGAGCACCCCGGGCCTCGCTGGAGTCCGATGGATTCAGTATCCAGCTGTCCAGCAAGAAGGACAGCTATGTCTCGCAAATGGGGAACAACTTCGCCACTCAGCTTCATATAAAGAGGATTTCTGGTAAGTTTATAATTACCTACCTGTAGCATAGAATACATAATAGTATAGGTACAGCAGGTTGACTCCGCAAAATCATTTAAGGTGGATGCTTTCGCTTGTGGCGCGAAATTATTATTTTTTGGTGTTTTTTGCCCATTATAACTCGTCAACACTTCTTCAGATAACGAAATTTGATTTCACGAGAACTAGGCTTAACACATGTTTTAATTGATAGTATCTCATAAACATCAGCTACGATCCTCCTAAACGTCTCGATGTACCTGCGCGGTAGACCAATTTCTATAGCGCGGGAACCTTCTTTCTACCAATAGCAATCGCGCGCTAAAATCATGCGCTGTTATTGGTTAATCGATTTCGCGCCAAAATCGCGGCCAGTCGAATCTTAGATGTGAGTGAGACAGAGCTTTACAGTGGGTCAGAGCTATACTATACGTTCGGCTACTGTCGGATAACAGTCAGCGCTGTTCTACGCAAACGAATACAGTCGATCGGACTTATATTTTGAGTCAAACTGTACCTATTCAGCCGGTAACATCCGTTGCTAAATAAAGGTTCTCTAAAACGCCATTTCTAGCGATCTGGTGCCAACCAGATTCACTGCTGTCCTACAGTCTGAACAATGTCGAGTTCACCGCATATCTTTCGGCCACTATTCGATGATTGCTTGGTCCACCCAAGATCCTCTCTAGAGATGTCTCGCTAACCTCAACTTGAACCTACAACCTACTTGGTCCAGGCCAGAGCACCGAGGGTCTCATTGGAGTCTGATGGGCTTAGTATCATTATATAGCTTAAGGCTGCGCCAACCAACAGGCTTAATCATCATAAAAAAAAATGCCTCGCGCCGCTTGCAAAACCGGCTTTTATTGAATATCTCGTAAAATATATATAATTTTACATTACCTAAACCATACAGTAAACCCTCGTCTTTGTTTATTGATTTTATTTATCTAGTAAAATATATGTAATTTTACATAACCTAAACCATACAGTAAACCCTCGTCTTTGTTTATTGATTTTATTTATCTAGTAAAATATATGTAATTTTACATAACCTAAACCATACAGTAAACCCTCGTCTTTGTTTATTGATTTTATTTATCTAGTAAAATATATGTAATTTTACATAACCTAAACCATACAGTAAACCCTCGTCTTTGTTTATTGATTTTATTTATCTCGTAAAATATATATAATTTTACATAACCTAAACCATACAGTAAACCCTCGTCTTTGTTTATTGATTTTATTTTTCTAATTTTGTACCCAATAATATGCACCATTTTAATAAACAATATAGCCCAAATTTATGGGGAACAACTATGCTCAACTTCATTACAAAGAGGATTTCTGGTAAGTTCAGATCACATAAGAGGACCCTTCCCGGTTTGGGGTAGAAGCTTTTTGGTTCGTCCAATACAATGCGTGAAAGAGAAGCACTGTGAAAAATGAGAGACAGTGCCAGAGCCCTCGGTAGGAATTCGTAAAACTCCGCTGCCTACTTACGGGCAAAAATGTATTAAAACTTGTTCCAGGAAATACATGTTTTTGATAAAGCCTTAGGTTGTGAAAAAGTTATTATCATTTAGAATCTCCATTACATGTAGGAGTTTTTAATTGGGTTATTTTCTTTACTTTTGCAATTAATGAGTACACTATGAAAGAAAGAAAGAAAGACAGGCCAAAATGCTACCAACCTCTCGAAAAAATGCGCGCTTCCTGTTACACACAGAAATTTTATTTTTCGCGCTATTTGACACAATAAAAATATACTTATTCTGCTTTTTGGTATTAGGGAGTGGACCAACTAAATCAATAGAAAGTACCTGAAAGTGTCCAGATACATCTTTTGGCCGACCCATCTTTCCTATAGTGCCATGGGTAGGTAATTTGTACGCAAGACAAGTAGCACAGCAAGATACAAATTCGGCTACGGAAGAATGCATACCGGGTCAGTAGAACTGAAGTGCCAAGCGCTTATACGTCTTGAACACGCTGAAATGTCCAGCTGTAGACTCCGAGTGACATTGAGCTAGAGTCTGTTCTCGTTATTCCTCAGGAATCACCTCCATCCAGTCAAAGTCCGAGGTAAGAAGATTCTTATTTTGCATGTACCTAAACAGGGTGTTTACCTCAACCCTGTAATTAGGAAAACTAACCGGGGATTCCTGTCACGAAATTACATCTTTTTTTAAAAAAAAAACATTGATTGACCTTTATTTGACCACGATCTCACCTGTTGGTAAGTGAAAATGTGGCCGAAGATGGAGCACAAAGGTCTAGAAGGTACCTATTCTCTCTAGCCTTGAAGAGACCCAGATTATAGTTTTCAGGAAAGACAGACGAAGTTAGTGTATTCCACTCGTTAGCAGCTCGCATTATAAAGGTAGAACTGAAACGTTTTGTCCGAATAGAAGGTATACTAATGAGGTAAGAATGGTACTGAGCCGTACGCCTGCTCGTCCTATGATGAAAAAGAGAAGGTGGGATCAGATCGTGCAATTCTTTGGAGCATTCCCCGAATTGTAACCTATAGAAGATCGAAAGGCATGCAACCGTGCTCGAGACTCTGGATCTTAGTCTCCACCATATGTTGCTCACCCCCCACAGATTGGCAGGAAAGTGAGAGGAAATATGTTACACATCAAAATTAGACTATCTCAGTGAACGTCTCTGTTCTATCCGATGTGCCAGAGCTAAAGCCGGGCAGTTTGAAGATTCTTGGATAATTTTGCGTAACAAGTAAACACACTTTGATGCCTGAAGCCCTTTGATCATCCGATGGGCCCAATTGTATTATTTTTAACATGGCTAATTCAAATCAAAGAGATTTCCATCTTGAAATAATTCATGGTTTTGAAAAGTGCATGCTGTATGTTCCTGTTATCTGAATTCCCGCGCTTCGAAACGATGAAACAAACACACTTGATTACTATATTTAAAAAATTAAATTACAGGCACATGAGACTTTTCATCTTTATGACTCTGGGTAGCGGGTGCAGTGCAATGCCACATAGGATGCGTCCTAGGTGGATGTGATCTATGAGGTAATGCGTTGTTAAAGGCAGAGGTTACCGTTTAACATCGGGTGGGTCATCTGCTAGTTCCGTCATTTAAGACGCTAAAAAAAAACACTTATAGATATGTGACGCACTCTGCTCTTTGACGTTCGGTTAATTATCAGAATGTCGTGACAAAATATAGTTTTATTTTCTGAAAAAACATTCCTCATGATAGGTACCATTGCATTACAGTTGCAGGAGCGCGGAGCACGAGGTTCGCAAACCTAAGTGGATACCCAGATTATTACATCAAAATAATAATACATTATGGTACAAGTGTGTAATGTTGCTGATTACCGCTGAGGTGCAGGTGAGGGTCTTAAGAGAGCCGAGGAATCATCAATACACACGTGTATCATACGACGTTTTTCAACACACTTGTGAAGAAAATAATAATAAAACAGAAATACACACTGTGTGTAAATGTTCTACTGTAATAGCAATGAAAAAGTCACAGTTTGATTACAGGTGTCATTATGTGCCTAATTGCGGTGAAATAAGAACCACTTTAAAAGCAAGTGTGTTTAAAAGTTATGTTGTTAAATTTTATTTTTGTCAAACTTGTTACTCTAATATTTTTGCAAATGGTTTGTTGACAGAATATGGATTTTTCTTAATCGAGGGATTTGCTTTCAAGTTTCTGTATCTCCCGTTATACGTGTAGGAGAGTCTATGGCGTTCTTCTGCCTCGCGACATCGACAGCTGAACTGTTTGCCCGCACTCCGCAGAGGCCGTGGGTCAATTTTATTGGTTCTTTGTACAATTTCGAGGAAAAAATCTTCATCCGAGTTACCAAAACCTTTTGTATTTCTAGATCTTTCTACAGAATACGAATGTGTTCCTTTGTTTCTTCCTAGAGTGTCATCGATAATTTTGGAAACAACGCTTTTCATACTTTTTTTGACGCAGTTTTCGTAGTTATTTCCGAAAGGGCAGTTATCCATTCGTTTGTATGAAGCTATCTGTTCTAGGATCTTCTGGAGCAGTTCCACTTTTATTTCATAAGGCATTCCGTAGTCCCCCCAATTGGTGATGTAACGATTCGGGTTCTTATTTCTTTTGCTTTTATATTTATTCTTGTGACACAAGCATGATGTTAACAAGATTGCAATCAAAAATATCTGAAATAAAACATATTTCGACCTCTTTATAAGTTCCAGTTTAAAAAAAAACATTAATATTTATGTATATATAATATAGAAGTTGAAAATAACATTCTGTGACTAAAAAAGACTGCGGTTGGACTCTGCCCGCCATTTTCGAAAAGAGACGTCGTCTACTTTTATGTTATTTAATTTCCTAGCTTCGTTCACAGATATATGTGATCGCAGTTTCCTAGTGTTTTTTATGAGGTATTTTGTGTAATTTTGGTGGCATTTTAACCAATGTAGCTCGTCTAATAGAGCACAAATGTAGTGAAATGAAATGGAAGTGAATTGCGTGACTTTTCAAATTGGTGGAAATTGTCTACCAAAGTTTTTGTAAAACGGCCACCATTTTACTAAAACATGACTTGACTTTGACGACTTGGAAGGAGTGTAACGTTGCAAAATATGTTGAAAATACAATAAAGTGAAATTACAAGTACTTGAAAATGGCAAATGCACAAGCCGTGCGGCGCCAATTATAAAAAAATAAATAAAGTCTGCGGTTTCATTTAAACCAAAAGACCCTATATACCGCAATACATAAATACATAGACACACGCCTCTTTCCCCGAAGGGGTAGGCAGTGCCTTAATGAGCCTCTTTTCGTGGGTTGCACCATCGTGGGATATAGACGTGACAAGTGGTGAGCTCATCGCCGCCATTACTTCCCACGACTGACTCAGCTAACGCTTTCTTATGTAGATAGAAGGAAAAATACGATAGCCATGTACATGGACATGACAAAAGCTTTTGATCATGTCAATCACGGTCTTCTATTATATAAACTACACAGGTATGGCGTAAGAGGGAATGCACACAGTTTTATACAATCTTATCTATCTAATAGAACACAAATTACTCAAATTAACAAATTGTGTCCTATTACGCACACTGACACAACATACACATCATACACGAGAACAATGAGTCACGGTGTACCCCAAGGTAGTGTGTTGGGGCCATTACTATTCATTATATACATTAATGACCTACCAAATGTTACCGATAACTCTATGACATTATTTGCTGATGACAGCACAATATTATTTACAAATGACTCACTTACTGAATTAGAATTTGACATTAATCACACTTTGTCATTAATTATTAATTGGCTGACATATAACAATTTGAATATCAACTTAACAAAAACGTTTCTAATGAATTTTAAACAACGACCTAAAACGCAAACTAATCTGAACATAAACTATTTGAACACAAAAATAAATGATATTATTTCAACACGATTCCTAGGATTACAAGTTGACAGTCAATTAAACTGGAAAATGCAGATTGACAATATTTGCAAAAGACTTCACCAGTTCTCTTATGCTCTCTATAAGTTAAGTAAAATAGTTAACACACAGGCTCTACTTATATCATACCATGGTCGTGTTGCATCAATCTTAAGGTACGGAGTTATTTTCTGGGGGAACTCAACAGACAAGATACGGGTGTTTAAAGCTCAAAAACGTTGTATACGATCGATGTTTGGTTTAAAACAGACGGACACCTGTAGGGATATTTTTAGAGAGTGTAAAATTCTTACTTTGCCGTCATTATACATACATGAAGTTGCAGTATTTGTAAGAAATAACATGCATCTATTCGTACCCTATCCTATCGGGAATCGACGAGCTGGTACCCTACGCCATCTGCCATGTAGGACGAAGCTGTTGCGTGTAAGTGAGTTCTGTATGGCGCCGATTATCCATAGTAAAATTCCATCGTCTATACGAACCATTAATAATTTAAATATATTTAAAAACTCCCTGACGAAACTACTGGTGGAAAAGGCTTACTGCTCTGTGGACGAATTTCTAGACGACTGTATTTAAGACAGAGTAGGTAGGTAAATTATTTCTCGCTCTACGGTATTTTAATAATTCTTTGATTTTTATAACATTTACAATTCTAATTAATCAATTAATTAATTACTATGTTACTACCAGACTTATTCACTATGAAAAAATTAATTGTTGTTTTTTATTTTATTTTAAAATTTGTATGCCTTGACAAGGCGAAACATGGTGATACTATTTAGCCTTAATAGTTTATTTGATAGGGTGTTGTGGGAATGCTCGATTTTCGTATATTATTATTCTAGTATATTATTCTTTAAGCATTTTAAAATTATAAAAAAAAGTCCCCAATATTAAGTCCCAAAGCACAGAATAAGTAATAGTAGTCAAAATTCTTTTATTTACGCTATAAATTCGTAATTGGCTCACCTAACTCTATAGATGTAGCAAATTTCAAAGTTTTCATGAATATCTGATAAAATAAGCTGTGACAGACAGACAGACACGAGAGTGATCCTCCGATCCGATTTCTTCGGTACGTTTAGAGGTACGAGACAGAGAGGGACCCTATATAATTAACAAAAAAAGCATATTGAAGGCATTATAGTAGCACATACCTAACCAACTCTTTATTTTACAAGATGATTCAAAATGATCCTAGTGATTTCAATGAATAAAATACTTTTGACTTTGACTCTTGATTTTTGTGTTTAAAAGTGAACCTTATTGAAACAGTGTACGAATCGGGTTTCGTTTCATTTTATAATGTGTCGATTGTACCGAATGGACATAACCCATGCAATATAAACACATACATACATAGACACACGCCTCTTTCCCCGAAGGGGTAAGCAGAGCCTTAATGGGCCTATTTTTCACAGTGGGTTGCACCATCGTGGAATATAGACGTGACAAGTGGTGAGCTCATCGCTGCCATTGCTTCCCACGGTTGACTCGGCTAACACTTTCTTCCAGTAATAACACCGCTGCCAGAATACATATTATCAACAAGTCCGAGTAACCCCTTAGTCGGCTTTTACGACATCCACGTGAGGAGACGGAGGGGTATATTCTTAGGCCGGACACACCACGACTACAATAGAAATTTAATTAAAATTACCTTAGTCCAAGTGTTCATTATAGCCGTCGGGTAACTACTTAATAGAAAACTAAATATACCGAATGACGGAGTATAAAGGTCGTCCCAAGACTTTGCGACATGAAGGGAAAGTACCTTAAATATTGTAGATAGGATGTTTTGCTGAAACGAGACTTTATTTTGTTTTTAAAACTTAGCAATACTGAATTCAAGGATTTTCTAAAAATTACTTGCTTCGTCTGGGGATCGAACCGAACATTTAATGGAATCAAACATATGACGTTATTCTTTTGTTATAATACTATGTTACATAAGAGGAATTATTATTAAAAATACCATATAAATACGGGTTTTTTTTACATTTAAGTCGGTTGATTCTCAGACGAAGCAAGGTAATTTATAGAAAATCTTTAAATGCAGTATTACTAAATTTAAAAATAAAATAAAGTCTCCTTTTAGCAAAATATCCTACCTACAATATTTAAGGTACTTTCCCTTCATGTCGCATAGTCTTGGGACGCCCTGTATAGTTCTTTGCGAACCAAATTGGACATCATTAATAACGATAGCTATAATTGGTTATTAATCAAACATTTGTATTAATTAATTAGTTTTTTCAATAATTAGTTTCGATTGAAGATTTGTTGGTATAAGATTTGTCCTGGCTGCTAGCTTATTATGGAATGTGTTAATTACTGGAAGAAAGCGTTAGCCGATTCAGTCGTGGGAAGCAATGGCAACAATGAGCTCACCACTTGTCACGTCTATATTCCACGATGGTGCAACCCACTGTGAAAAGAGGCCCATTGAGGCTCTGCGAAGGGGGGTCCTTCGGGGAAGAAGGTGTGTGTCTATATTATAGTTATAGTTATAGTTTATTTATTTATAACGGATTATTGTATATTTATGGCATACATAGCAAGGCAACACTTTATTTTTTATGTAATTGCAAAAAGGAATAATTAATGTATATAATATACATAAATAAGATGACTACACTTATTAAATTAGGTATTTTCTATTTATAACTATCATTACATATTCCCTGTACTGATAGTTGTTAATAGAAAATAAATAAAATGTATGTATATTTCGGAGTGAGGTGTGAAATCAGAAGGTAAGACGGGAGAAAGCGGACCTTTATTATCACCGTCTTCATGATTACCGTATGGTTAGGATTTCTTATCCATAACTCACAAATAATCAGTGTTTAGAATCATTAATGAATTTATAATAACAAGAGTAAAACTAGATATAAAGTGATTCAGTTGTGATCGATGTCACATTTAAAGCGATACGCTCTGGACCGACGCCTCGACCGAAGTGAATGGCTATAATGCACGCCGCGCTTATAAAGGCTGGCTGCTACCCGTTCGCCGTGCTTCGTACTTCGTCGGTGCCCGTCGGCCCGATCGTCCGCTACTGATTCACTGAGCGAGCCATTACGGATGATGTCACTCGATTGCAATAAACACGGCTTGCACCGACCCATCGGACCGGCTGCCCGCTACCTGCTAATGGTCGACGTCACTTGATCGTATAAATAAGGCAATTATGCTAGCTCGCGCCGACATATATATTATGTTCAAACGTTTCACGATTCAATTAATAAACCTTTTAATTTTAATTCCTTAACTTTTCGAATAGGATCTTATAATAAAGATTATACCAGCACTAAAGGTAACATCTAATTTATAATCCCGCACGGTTTCATACGCCATATTTACGAAGGAAGCGTGTTGTCTGCGCCGTCTACCTGCGCTTACCGGTACCACCCGGTACTAACACTCGTGCTGGGGATTCATAGAAAATCTCGTGCAAGAGATGACGTCATATTATGTCTCATCTCTCATGAAAACCTTAATTTGATATGGACGTCATACGTGGTTTCTGAGAATAAGGGATTCGGTAAAGCATTGTATCTAAGGCGTTGATGGACGCCAAATTCTGGCCTAACTCATTAAAGTTCAGGTAAGTTAGAAAGTTAGAGAAATCGCTCGCAAAACGAAGAGTGAGCGAAAATCACGTTTTTTTAATTGAAAAATCATTAGCAAAGTAATTATCAAAAATAAAAACAAGGTCATCTCGGCTTTGTGTTATTTAATATATACACATCACACACGCAATAAAAACATCGTATGATTGATAGTTTAGGGGAAAAATAGTTGTAACTACGAAAACAGAGGTTACTTTGCAAATATAAGTTTTGAAACTATCATGGTTATGTACATACTTTTCACTAGAAACGGGATATTTACCATCAACAATATCGGGAACAAATAAAACTCAAGAACCATTGTAAATATCCCGTTGCTAGTGAAAAGTATTTACTTTGCAAATGTACCTATTCCTTACATTTTAAGATGTTTTTTATTTTTTTTTAAAACAAGACGACATTCTTTATAAGATGTTCATTAACATACATTTACATCTCTGATATTCGGTAAGTAGGTCCTTATTACCCCCAAATGGGGCTTGTAGGTGACCAATTAGCGCTCTAGGGTAATAATGTAGCTAGAAAAGCCCTAGGGCGGTAAGTAATTTAAAAAAAAACTTCACTCCTTAAAAAAGTTCGCGTACATCTAACCATCATACTGGCAATAGACATCATGCATTCAGCCCAATGACAAAAGAGGTCGCTTCGCTATTCTGCCTTGTCTTCGTATGAGTATAATAGTTATCAATTTTAAATATCGAACGGCGAAGCACAATTACGTTTTTGAAAAGAATAATTAAAAAAAGAATGAAAAAGGGCGGGAATAGAAAACTTTTACTTTAAATATTGTTTGTTTTTGGGATTTTTTTATAATTACGTGCTAATTAGGAAAAATACATGAGTTCTGCAAGTGATGAAGATTATTTATTCTTGTAATGCCGGTTTTTTTCTACTTATCTCACAATCGAGATGTAAAGCAGACTAGTTAGCTCGGGTGTAAGCATCAATGGCACCCTCGAACTATAGGCGCCCTCGCTACGCTCGTGCGCCTAAATATCTCGGGCTGCAATTGATGCCTTACAGCTCTTGGCTACTAATCTACTATTAATATTCTTATTTTATAATAAGAATACACAAATGTTGGTGCGGATGAAGGAATCGAGATTGCTATTTCCCAAAGAAAACCTGGTTTCTGCTTGAACGTAGCTTTACAGTATGATCCGAAATAATGAATGTGGATTATAAACAAAGCCCAGAAGCTACAGTATATAATTGTTCGTTACGAAGGGAGAATGGGATTATCCAACATCAAATATTGTTAGCAATAATAATTCGACTGACTGTACCGGAGGTTAAAATTATTGTGGTATTACGGAGGTTCCGTAAGTATTATTTTGGGGCATAACTGGAATTTAGTACTAGTAGAGCTTTTTTGTTTTTTGTGAAAGAGTTCCTCCGGGGAAGTACTTCCACCAGACCTAGGTATTTCTACAGCAAAGCAGTATTGCCCGCATTGCTGTGTTCCGGTTTAAAGGGTATGGTTACTTGTGAAATAATAGGGACATGAGACTTTTCATCTTTATGTCTCAGGGTGGCGGGCGCAGTGCAATGCCACATAGGTTCCGTCCTAGGTGGACGTGAGCTATGAGGTAATGCATTGTTAAAGGCAGAGGTTACCGCTTGGGTCATCTGCTTGTTCCGTCATTCAAAGGTCTCCTTATAGGACATACATGTCCGTCCAGTCACCTAATGCGAGTGACTTGGCAATCATCTTCATTACACATAATATCAAAGAAATATATTTAGAAAATATCTGCATTAACTAATTTAAATTATAATTTATTACCAACAAAGCAGTAAAAGAAAGTACCTATTTACATTGAAGAGCTTCGTAAAATGTCAGATAAAATCATAAGTATTCTTTGATGAGATGCGGATTAAGGACTTAAAAAAAACTTTAACCTCTGCTAAGGTGTCCTTTAGAGACTATTGGCCTTTCATCTTAAGTATCTGGGGTGAATGAATACTATAAAAGCCGTATTTTATGAGTGGCAATGGTCCCTTTCACCCCTGGCTCATGTCAAATAGGAGAGACATTGACAGCCAAGTAATCTTCTTTAGTACGTCAAACTCAATCCGCCATTTTTGAAAAGATTTGTTTTTCAACATCAGTTATATAATTTTATAACTAGTGACCCGCCCTGGGTTCGCACGGGCTGTAACTGGTTTGGGGTTCCGTACCCAATGTGTAAAACAGGACCCTATTACTAAGACTCCGCTGTCCGTCTGTCCGTCTGTCACCAGGCTGTATCTCAAGATCCGTGATAGTTAAACAGTTGAAACAGCAAATACTGAAAAACAGAATAACATCAATATTTAAGGGGGCTCCCATACAACAAACGTGTTTTTTTTGCCGTTTTTATAGATATTGGTACGGAACCCTTCGTACGCGAGACCGACTCGCACAAGCCCGGTTTTTTTGTAAATTACTCCCGTGCGTAGCCTGGGCCGGTCGCTAGTGTAATTATAAGCAAAACTTTAGGTTGCACTTGTGTTTGGAATCAAGTAAGCTAGGTAAATTAATAAAAATTAAACCTGTGTACCAAAATAATTGGTTCAGAACAAAACTCCCACACATAACGCCTGCAGCAAAGTATAAATGTTTTCAGTAGATATAATGTTAACCTTATTCTCGTTAGCAGGCAAACGTCAGCCGCATTTATGAAAATCTAATTATACCCTGTATAAACCATTAGAACTATGTGTACGGCCTGCTTAGGGTATCCGGTGAGCTCATTCACTGTTACGTTTGTTAAGTAGACACCTTGTAAAGGCAGAGACTTGAGATCTGGGATCTTCCGAGATGTGGTCAGTGACGTCGTTAGCAGAGAACTTGCTAACATCAGCAACATGGAGGTTATTGCGCAGTTATAAAGTAATAAATAAAAATAAATAATAAATAGATTGATCAAAAACCCCTGCACCAATCAAGCTCATGTTCGAACTTAAAAATTATATACCTATACCAAATTTCATCAATACAAATACACATACTAACGAACATACATACAAACATTTAAGTAGTAGTAGAGCTTTTTTGTGAAAGAGTTCGTCCGGGGAAGTACTACCACCATACCTATTTCTGCCGCAAAGCAGTAGTGCTCGCATTGCTGTGTTCCGGTTTGAAGGGTAAGGGTGCCGGTGAAATTACAGGCACATGAGACTTTTCATCTATGTCTCAGGGTGACGGGCGCAGTGCAATGTCACATAGGGTGCGTCCTAGGTGGACGTGACCTATGAGGTAATGCGCTGTTCATAGGCAGAGGTTACCGCTTAACATCAGGTGGGCCTCTTGCTTGTTCCGTCATCCAAGCAGAATAACAAAAAAAAAAAAAACACCGCTTCCTGCAATTAGACTCTATGAGATCTCTCTTCGCTCGGTGAAAGCGTCGGAAAAGGGGGTTCGAAACTTACAATTAGTGGCATCGCTACCAACGGGCATTTTGACAAATCGACATCGCTAAAAGAAAACCATAACAGACAACCAACGAACAAGAAATACATACATACATAGACACACGCCTTTTTCCCCGAAGGGTGGTACGCAAAGCCTCAAATGGGCCTCTTTTACTGTGGGTTGCACCATCGTGGGAAATAGACGGGACGAGTGGTGAGCTCATCGCCGTCATTGCTTCCCACGGCTGACTCTGCTAACGCTTTCTTCCTGTAATAACACATTCCTTAAATAAGCTATCAGCCAGGACAAATCATTACCAACGAATCTTACAAACAAGTCCGGGTAATCCCTTAGTCGGCTTTTACGACATCCACGGAAGGAGATGGAGGGGTATATTCTTGGGCCGGACACACCACGGTTAAAATAAAAAATTAGATACATAGACACACGCCTTTTTCCCCGAAAGGGTAGGCAGAGCCTCAATGGGCCTCTTTTCACAGTGGGTTGCACCATCGTGGAATATAGATGTGACAAGTGACGACTGACTCGGCTAACGCTTTCTTCCAGTAATAACATAACCTAGCAGCCAGGATAAATCTTATACCAACGAATCTTACAAACAAGTCCGGGTAATCCCTTAGTCAGCTTTCACGACATCCACAGGAGGAGATGGAGGGGTCTATTCTTGGGCCGCACACAACACGGCTAAAATAGAAAATATTCCATAATATTGTGCCCTAAAGCGTCACGTTCCTGAGTTAGATACTGTTAGATAGCTATACACACATCATTCCCGCAGTAATAGTAATTAGAGGCTGGAGAAGTCCCATGGGAGAGATAAAAGTACGCGTGAACTCGTTTACTGTTAACTTATTGCTACCAATGTTACCTACTTTTGGAAAGATACGTTGATATCACTCAGGAGACCTATTGGGAAAGAGACAGAAAGTTACGTATTGGAGTTCTACTATTTTTGATGAAGAGTGTCGAATGGAGCATTTTGACGACCTCTGTGGCGCGGAGGGCGAAGGTTCTATAAATTATATAATACAAAATATCTATCTACGTAATGTATTGTAGTAAGTATGTAGGTAGGTCTATAATAAATTACCAAATTCATTTAAGGATATGCCATTTACTTATGTTTAAAAGCAAGCTGACGTTAAACGCCGATTATGGCTGAACATTTAACTGTAGCACTAACCACCAGTTACTAACCCATATATCGCAATAAATTAATTTGAATTTGAATTTGAATTTGACGAAATGGCTAGCCGATCATTGTTTTTGCGATATTAATGAATTTATGAGCTTTTCCCATCGATATAATATACTACTACTAGATGCAAGGTCAGCGGAAAAAATACGCCTCGGTGAATTACAGCTCACTTGAAAATTGAGCTTTTATTTTATTTAGTTCGCTTGCAGCCCAGCCAATGTAAACACGTGTCAAAATGACGCAATGTGTATTCAAAAGTTGCAAAAATAATGCCCGAAAAAACAATTTAACGGCCGGAGTGTCTTACTTTCGGTAAGTATATGTAGAATGTTATATTTTAAGCTTTACACTAATAAATAATATAAAAAAATTATCAAAATTACCGATAATAAACCACCGCTACAAATGTTTGGTCAAAGTTGGCGCAAAACTTTGTGTAACAGAACAGTTAGATGCATGGAGTAGATTTGTATTGTAATAATTAATTAGTTACCAGAACTTTAAAATTGGTCAATACTACTTTTGTGTCTGTTTGTTGGACTCTCATAAGATACTTAGCTTTCCTTTTTTTATTTTAGCTTTCCGAGCAATCCGTTTACGTGTGCAGAATGGATCTCGATTGTCGCCAGAGAAAGAAGAGATGACTTTTATAAGCCAGCTAAGAATTAGGTTATATGCTCGGATCACTTTGATAAATCGGATATATCCGGAAATACTAACCGACGTATTATAAATAAACTATACGTTGCAACTCATTGGTATGGGCCCGGATTTGAACCCTCTACCTCATGAACGTGAGGCGACCGTTCTACCAACTAGGCTACCACGACTTCACTTCTACATATAAATAAATAAATAAAATAAATAATGCCGGACACATTTCACACAACATTATCTAGCCCCAAGTTAAGCAGAGCTTGTGTTATGGGTACTAGATAACTGATATACTTAATACAATACATTAAATAGATAGATATTTTTTATTATACGTAGAAAATACCCAGAACACCCTGAACAAATATCTGCGATCGCACAAATATTTGTCCCGAGGTGGGAATCGAACCCGCAACCTCCTGTGTCGCAGGCCAACCTTCGCCCGCCGCGCCACAGAGGTCGTCAAATACATATACATAAACATACACACAACAGAACGCTAACAAAACATAGATGCCCAAAACATTAGTTATTTGTTATGATGAAAGAGAGAGTGCAAAGTTGCTTATTAACCGCGTGCTCAATTTTGATGAACGAGCAAGCGAAGGATACTAAAATTGAATGACGAGCGCTCAAAAATTTTGATGATGAGTGATCAAAAATTAGAATCCTGAGCGTTAGCGAGGTGAAAAATCTTTGCACTCGAGTGTAACACGTAACTTTTCATCCCAAATCAGCAAATCCCAATCCCAAAAGTATACGCCCCAAATACACCATGAAGGTTCCGAGTCTGTGTTTTTAACAAATTAAATAAGGTTGTATGATAAATTCAGCACCATAGAGGTAGAAGTAAATAGGTTTAATGATGTTTTGAATTCACAAACTGTTCTAAATTCAATTATATTATAAAAACGGGAAATTTTCACGTACCGTTAAATCGATGTAAGCACCGAAATTGAAGAAGCATGTTCTAAATTCAATTTTACTTTATCCTCTAGCGAATCAAAACGGTTTTTACACTCAGATATCAAAAAGAAAAAATACTCCTTCCGAGATTTATTATGTATGGGGGGATTTATTATGTATGTCCGAGATGGGGGGATGAAAAAATAATTTTAACTAAACTTTGCATATTATAAATTATAAGTGTTCAATGCGACTTCATACCTTCTGTAGTCAAATTTGAAAAACCAAGCAGATATGAAACCAAGGAGGTTTGAGTGACAGTTCTTAGTGGACAGAAGTAATTTATTGCTTTGCTCGTTTTTGTGACGAATCGTAAGTATAAGATAATATTTTGAAGATTTGCTACTTTATTGCTAGGTGTCATGGTAGTAATTAGGTTGAATTTAGAACTGTTTTAAAGCTTTTGTCTCGGTTCATTAGAAAACAAATGTAGCTGTCTACGTATATATCCTTGTACTATTATTTATTCTGTGACGCGGACAGCTTTTAGCTTTGATTTTGTATGTGACAATCAATCTAGTAGTAGTATATTATATCGATGGCTTTTTCAATAATTTGTGACATGACATTTTGTATTTTAGTGAGCAATTTTATATTTTTTTATGAAATCACACTGACATTTGCACACTATCTAGATGGTACGATAGTATATAATATAGGGGACATATTAACACCTCTTAGTTATTGTAACATTTGCACACTATCTAGATGGTACGATAGTATATAATATAGGGGACATATTAACACCTCTTAGTTATTGTAACATTTGCAAACTATCTAGATGGTACGATAGTATATAATATAGGGGACATATTAACACCTCTTAGTTATTGTAACATTTGCACACTATCTAGATGGTACGATAGTATATAATATAGGGGACATATTAACACCTCTTAGTTATTGTAACATTTGCACACTATCTAGATGGTACGATAGTATATAATATAGGGGACATATTAACACCTCTTAGTTATTGTAACATTTGCACACTATCTAGATGGTACGATAGTATATAATATAGGGGACATATTAACACCTCTTAGTTATTGTAACATTTGCACACTATCTAGATGGTACGATAGTATATAATATAGGGGACATATTAACACCTCTTAGTTATTGTAACATTTGCACACTATCTAGATGGTACGATAGTATATAATATAGGGGACATATTAACACCTCTTAGTTATTGTAACATTTGCACACTATCTAGATGGTACGATAGTATATAATATAGGGGACATAAAAACACCTCTTAGTTATTGTAACATTTGCACACTATCTAGATGGTACGATAGTATATAATATAGGGGACATATTAACACCTCTTAGTTATTGTAACATTTGCACACTATCTAGATGGTACGATAGTATATAATATAGGGGACATATTAACACCTCTTAGTTATTGTAACATTTGCACACTATCTAGATGGTACGATAGTATATAATATAGGGGACATATTAACACCTCTTAGTTATTGTAACATTTGCACACTATCTAGATGGTACGATAGTATATAATATAGGGGACATATTAACACCTCTTAGTTATTGTAACATTTGCACACTATCTAGATGGTACGATAGCATATAATATAGGGGACATATTAACACCTCTTAGTTATTGTAACATTTGCACACTATCTAGATGGTACGATAGTATATAATATAGGGGACATATTAACACCTCTTAGTTATTGTAACATTTGCACACTATCTAGATGGTACGATAGTATATAATATAGGGGACATATTAACACCTCTTAGTTATTGTAACATTTGCACACTATCTAGATGGTACGATAGTATATAATATAGGGGACATATTAACACCTCTTAGTTATTGTAACATTTGCACACTATCTAGATGGTACGATAGTATATAATATAGGGGACATATTAACACCTCTTAGTTATTGTAACACCTCTTAGAAATAAGTTACCAATATTCGAGCACATAAAATATTCTTATTCTTACAGGCCTATAGATACTCGTACTAGTGTCTATATCGTGTTTAGAAAATTTAATTTAGGTACTTGAATTTAATTTCGGGGTCGAGACTCTGGGACCTAGGGGTACCGGGGCCCTTCGCGTTTTCAAAATTCTTTCAGGGCGTCTGGTCGAAGCGACGCTTGGCCCGAGAGCGGGCTTTTATCTGGCTCAACGCATTAGTATTCCCATTCATCGTGGCAATGCAGCCAGCATCTTAGGGACGCTACCGTCTGGCAGTGATTTGGATCAGTTGGGCTACCTTTAGATCTTTAGCATGCACTTCATGTAGCACAGCTGTTTTATAAGTTTTTTGTTATTTTGTACTTACCTACTTGTAATTAGTTGTATAATTCTTTCTGTAAATAAATGTATTTATATTGACTTGAATTAATTCTTATGCAAAAGGAGCAAACTTATGTTTGTGAGCAGCGAGCTAGATACAGTTGTCTGGCTAGCTAGAACATCCCTGTAAGTAGGTACGTACCTAGGCAAAGAAAATGAAAAAATGAAATGAAAAACATTTATTAGGCACAAACAAAAAAAACAAAAAACAAACAGAACAAACAGAATACTAGGAAACAGTAGGACGAAAAACAGAAAAATAAATAAAAAATAACAACCAAAAACATACAAAAACAGATACAAAAACATAATTTAGACACTAAAGTTACAAATAAAATAAAATCAAAAATTAAAAAAAAAAAGAATGAAAAACAATGATGGCAAAGATGGTTTTAATCTTTCTACCTAGGTATCAGGCGAGTGGACCCGCTGGCAAATGCTAGCTGTCCATATCTAAGCCGTGGGATAACAGGATCCGGACCAATTCCGAACGTCTATAATAACGTTTAACTATTTTACAGGTCTAGGCGTGTTCAATCAGTCCAAACATAGCACGTCCATAACAGAAGCAGAAATCTTAGATAGCCTACTTAGATAAGATAGATAATTAGACGAATAAAAACAACGTGCAGGTGACGTGTGCAGGTTCTACCACAGAATTGGTTCACTCGATTTTCATACATGTACATCTACACTAACTAACTATAATCTGGGTCTCTTCAAGGCTAGAGTGAATAGGTGCCTTCTAAACCTTTCTGCTCCATCTTCGGCCACATCGTCACTTACCAAACAGGTGAGATCGTGGTCAAACAAAGGTCTACCAATGTTAAAAAAAAAACTAGTATTATAAAGAGGAAAGATTTGTATTTTTGTGTGTATGTTAGTAATGACAAAACACTACTGTACTGATTTCAAAAATTCTTTCACCATTGGAAAGCTACATTCACCCTGAGTGACATAGGCTACCAGGGGACGGGGGGGGGGGGGGGGGGGGGGGATAGGAGGGGGGGTGTTATACATCCTGAAACTACCCGTGCGAAGCCGGGCCGAGTCGCTAGTAATTATATAAAGCGCTGACAAGAGGCAACTATGATTTTTTTATACATCTTTGTATGACGTATCAAGCAGATGTCTCACCTGATGTTAAGCGGTACCCTCTGCCTATGAACAGTGCATTATCACATAGGCCACGTCCACCTAGGACGCACCCTATGTGGCATTGCACCGCGCCCGCCACCCTGAGACATAAAGATGAAAAGTCTCATAGGTAAATAGAGATAGGTAAATAGGTAGTAGAAATAGGTATGGTGGTAGTACTTCCCCGGACGAACTCTTTAACAAAAAAGCTCTACTACTAATAGATGTATGGTCGTTTATCAATGTACGGTCACAATGTTCTAAAGAGGCTAGCTACCTACAACACAGGTATTCCTAGGGTGGGAGCTAGCGTACTTGCAAATTAATATTTGGCCAATTGCATTGTTCTCATTGTCCTTGTTTTTTTTTTTTTTTTTTATTGTTATATTAGTTAATAATTTATTAATTAAATTTGTAAAAAATGCGTTTTAAAAGTTTTTTTCACACCACCCGCTCGACAATGGCCAATTACATATCATGCAACCTCAACGTTCAAAAAGCATTATTATCAACGTTAAAGCATTATCTCCCAAGGGATATATTTTTTTGCAACTTTAAAAAGTTGTATGAAACTCCCTAGGGAATAAAGTGGTTTGAATTTGGAACGTCAAATTCGTGTGGAAACTCTTGGAAAACTAAGTAAAAAAAAGCTCATATGGCGTTGTAAAGAGGTTTGTTCGAAAACGAACTGGCCACCATAAGCAAAGCCCAAAATTTTTTTTTTTACAGAGAACACAGACCAAGAGTATATTACAAAGAATGTGAAACAAAAGACGTTGTTTGGTGCTGTGATTTTCAGTAATTTTTTATTGTCTCGCAGAAGGTGTGACAAGTAGAGTAGAGTAGGTATAAGCCTGTCTTCGTCTTTGGCAGCTTGAACCCCTCGCTTCATTCAGGACTCTATATAACTCCCGAGCTCGTTACGCTCAGGGTTCAATATGCCGCCCGCGACGTAAGACACTGCTTTATTCCCATAGTGCATAATCTACTAAACTGTACACAGAAATAAACTTTTTATACTTTTATATTTTATCTAGATACATTCGTTTTCCAAATGAGTTGGTAACCAATGTTTTAATAGCACTCAAACACCTTCACAACATATGGAAGCCAAAATCGGGGGCTAAAACCGGTATTCAACCAATGGTCTTTATAACGTTGGCAATAGGGTCTCAAATACAGTTTTAAAACCTCTTCATCGACGACCGGTTATCAACCATTATCGTTATCAGGAGTATGACGCACGGCTGTCATAGTACACTGGTGTTTTAAGCCTCCTCTACACGTGTACAGATGCGTTCGCGGACGCTGACAGATGCATCGGCAGATGCATCACCACGAGCCGTCCACTCGTCTGTAGGTCGATCAGTCTATGTTCATTCTCGACAGACGCAACTCGCACGTAATGGGTATTGAGACCGTAGCTGCCGCAGCTTTAGTAGTAGTAGAGCTTTTTTGTGAAAGAGTTGGTACGGGGAAGTACTACCACCATAACTATTTCTGCCGTAAGGCAGTAGTGCTCGCATTGCTGTGTTCCGGTTTGAAGTGTAAGGGTGCCCTTGAAATTACAGGCACATGAGACTTTTCATCTTTATGTCTCAGGGTGGCGGGCGCAGTGCAATGCCACATAGGATGCGTCCTAGGTGGACGTGACCTGTGAGGTAATGCACTGTTTATAGGCAGAGGTTACCGCTTAACATCAGGTGGGCCATCTGCTTGTTCCGTCAATCAAGTAGTATAAAAAATAAAGAAAAAAAATACTATTTATTTATTTATTACTTTTGAAGCTAAGGCCACACCAACGCGTTCAGCCCGCGTCCTCAGTGGCGGGCACGTTGGCGATCAATGGTAAGACAATGGATCGCCACCGTTCACGCCACCGGGGGCGCAGGCTGAACGCATTGGTTTAGCCTTAGCTTAACTACTACTTGAGTGTCACAGTAGAGTTATTAATAAGAAATGGAAAAGATAAAGGTGGTGGATGCTGGCTATTCATAGAAACAGAACAAAGTAGTAACAAACTGATGCGTCGTCAGACGTGTGGTGGACAGACGCCGGACGTTTGCGCAGAAACCCTTTGATCCGTGCCACAAAAACCGACAACAATCGGATTCGGACAGACGCGCAAAAGAGGGCTTCACATTTTCGAATTGAAAAAAAAAATTGTTCGTTTTGGCTCGATAGAAAGCGCTGACTCAAATGTGGTGTCAAAATAACAAATGCATTCTTCGCTTTTGTGTGAATATCACGAAAATATATCACTACGTTGTTGACTTTGACATTTCACTTTAGTTTGACAATTAAGTACAGAGCTGGCGCCATCTATTTTCAAGGCTTTAGGCATGATGTGAAACGGCCGTGAAAACCCCTCATTACCCCATCTATACGTCTGCGGACGCATCCGAAGATGACGTCTGCAGATGCATCTGAGACGTGTAGAGGAGGCTTTACATATACCAGTTACTAGGCGTTTTACGTAGAGGTTAATTAACTTCATTATAACGTCATCATCATCAGATACAGAGTCATAGATAAAAATGTAGCCTATTTAAAGTATGTGTTAATCTAATTCATCAGTTTTTAACCCCTGACCACAGAATAAATAATAGTACACACCGACGCATAAACGACGGGGTGCTATCCTTTATCCTTTATCCTTTTTTTTGTTATAAGTTTGACGTGTCCGTGTGTGTGTCTGTCTGTGGCATCGTAGCTCCCGAACGGATGAAACGTTTTTTTTTTTTTTTTCTAAAGCTGAATTTATCGGGAGTTTTCTTAGCTATGTTTGATCAAAATCGGTTCAGCCGTTTCATTGCGTTTAGGGTTTTTTAATTTTCACAAAATTAATTACTTGTTAGGTGTTTGTTTATTTTAATTTTGTGTTACCTACTTTTGTATTAACGACCTTGTAATATGTGGTATATGTTATTATTGTCAAATAAACGTTTTTCTGTTATATTCTGGCTTTCGACCTCGGAAAGGAACTCATTCACACGTCATCGACACGTGGGTGTCCCGTTCAGCTCGCTAACGAGATCTTTTCTCCGCCATACGTGCAAGTTGTGGAATGAGTTCACTTCTAAGGTTTTAAAAAAAAAAAAAAACATACATCATGCGACATAATTAAAAAATGCAAGGAATTGTTATGAAGATATATAAGAAAATATACGAAAATCAACCATCCCAGCCGGGGACGACTTTTGACTCAACGGCTGAGCCAAAAGTTTAAAAAAACATAATTTCTTATAATTTAAGTCTTTAATTTAAATTAAAAATATTCGTGAAGTGAAAATGCGTACAATATGTTGCCGAGTTGATAGTGCCCACCTTCGTCTCCACGTCATAGCTGTTCTATAGCATCGCCGATCACAGGTGAAGATGCTGGTTCGAGTCCTGCTGAAACGGAATTTTCGGGTCATTCATATTTAAATTTAATGTTATCCATAAAGTGTGGTTTACACTTGAAATAGTAGTTTATGCAACTGTCATATAAGAAGGGGTATTAAAACACGAGAGTCTGTTTATCGCATGAGGCGAAGCCGAAGCGCGGGAAATTAAGTTCAAACTACGCATGCGTGCGCCATTTTTTCACAGTTCGAACTGCGCATGCGTGCGCCTTTTTTTCATATTCAGGCTGTAACCATAGACTAGTTTAATGAATTGATAAAAAAAAAGATAGCGGTACTATAATGAGTTTTATGATTTAGTTGGCGGTACTATAATGAGTTTTATGATACAGTTGGCGGTACTATAATGAGTTTTATTCTTAATTTTATGTATATGCGTCTATAAAGTGCGTCTGTATAGAACCGTCTTTGAATTCGTAATTCGAATTTTTCTATTTGAGTGTAGATAAAATAATAAACCATACGTATCAACAATGTGTTGCTTCATTTCACTAAGAACTAATAAGTCGTTACTATGGTAGCCTACTTGTATGGAACCTTCTGCAAGCAACAAGTAGCACTTGACCGGTTTTTGTCTCTGTACGTAGGGCCTAATTGGTGGAGGACAGGGAATCCAGGGTCTCTATAAACTGTGGACTCGGTCAGTGGTCGATTTTCGTTTTATCGCTTGATTTACGACTTAATGAGCTGCATTCCCAAAAACAATATACACAAGATGTGAAGCCCCTACGAAATTTATGGCCTTCGATAAAATAGGTATCTACCTACTTATTTTCATACCACTATGGTTTATGTGATGTCACCTTATCTAATCGGCTTAGTGGGTTAGCTCGTAAACAACGAAATTCTAGTATGACCTAGACTTAGATACTTTTACATACTTTTTACTAAAAACGGGATATTTATACCATGATTATTGAGCTTCGTTTGGGAACAAATAAAACTCAATACATACAATATCTACATACATAGACAAACGCCTTTTTCCACGAAAGGGTAGGCAGGGCCTCAAATGGGCCTCTTTTCTATCGTGGGATATAGACGTGACAAGTGGTGAGCTCATCGCCGCCATTGCTTCCCACGACTGACTCTGCTAACGCTTTCTTCCAGTAATAACACATTCCTTTGGTTGCATTCGCTTGCGCCGCGTTTTGTTTTTTCATGTTTTTTGATCAACTAAGCTCAAAACCCAAAAAATATTCAGACAGCGAAAACTGATTTGCCGGTAATTATATGACCTAACACACATGTTTGAATTTAGTCGATCGATAGTTACTTGAGAGTCAATTATCAGTCAATCATCAGAGTCAACATTATCAGTAATTTGTAAAGATTGTATTATTATTAAGACTGTAACACCTAAATAAACTTTTTATACTTTTATACTTTTAATTGGTATCGAGATCAGTTACCTGCGTCAGTGTGGTAAGGTAACCCACTTTACACTCTCTGCTTGTTACCTGCGTCAGTGTGGTAAGGTAACCCACTTTATGGGTAATTCTCATTTTTGAAAAAAACCACTGTGACTTTCATTTTTCTTACATTTAGTAACTAAATATAGTAATCTTGCTTTGTGTTAATAAAGTATAGATAAAATACTATAACTTTAGTATATAAATGGATAAATTTAATGCATAGTTTATTATTTATTAATTTTTAAAACATCAAAAATGTCCCTTCCGTGTGTGTGATCACACTGCTTTTATAAAGAAAAAAATTTATTGTGGTTGATCTGTCTGAATAAATGTGTAAAAAAGAATGCCAATATTAAATTGGATATATTTACTCCGTAAATATAAAAACATATGTATCTAAAGATACTAGAACATTCTTCAACTGTTCACATAAAGTTTGTGATAATTTTTTTTGTCCCTTCCATGGATGAGTGTCACACCAGTCGTAAATTATAAAAATATCGTCCGTGTATCCAAACGTTAGTGGGCATAGACAAGGGTAGATCCACCATCTTTTGACTCAGTTGTTAGTTTCTGCCTGCGACGTAACACCTGCGAGATAATACGTGTTGTTTTTCTATTCTCAAAACTTGTCAAGCATAAGTGGTCACAACTGTGGTGATCGTCAAAGGTATGTAAATTTCAATTATGCACTTCGGTTTTGTGGTTTTAATGCGCTTTTGCAACAAAAACACTTAGCTAAATTTGCTTGTTCATTCCTGATTCAGAGGTTAGGTTTTTAATATTAAAACAGCAAAAATTCTCTTCCGTGGACGTCACTTCTATGGATCCGTGGGTAAAAATATACACATGGATGTGACTTTTGATCCATGGACGTGATTATTGTATATGATATGGGGCTTTTTGTGGTTTGTAGATTGATGTTGTGTGTTTGCGGATGCACGGCTTTATCTTTATCTTCTTTATCAGCCTGTTTACGTCTACTGCTGGACGAAGCCTCTCCCATTGAATACAATGGAGGGATTTGCCATTA
This sequence comes from Operophtera brumata, assembly GCA_932527175.1. Taxonomy (NCBI): domain Eukaryota; kingdom Metazoa; phylum Arthropoda; class Insecta; order Lepidoptera; family Geometridae; genus Operophtera; species Operophtera brumata. The sequence goes on from OW052225.1 coordinate 24,319,315, forward strand.
CTACGCTTGGCGGGTGGATCGCAGTATTACTGTTAAATACTCATATGGATGCTGCTGCCCATTCCATGATGTAATCCTTTAGTCGGCTTTTACGACATTCAAAGGAGGATAAGGAGGGGTCTATTCTTAGGCTGGATACACATAGTACAGAGCTTTTGAGTTCCAAAAATTAAAAAGATGTTTCAGGGCCTGGTATAAATGAAGAAGATATTCTGGGGTCTATAGCAGATAAAAACAGTGTTCTGAGTTCAGAAGCAGATGCAAAGGGTATTCCAGGGACTGAATCATATGAAAATGAACCACACCTGAAGTTTTAAAAGAAGGGTTGTGGATTATTACAAGATTATTTTAAAAAATATATGAAAAAACATATTCTTGGTCAAATAATTGGATTTGATGGCGAAGAACCAAAAGTTACGTTCACAAAAAAGAAAAGATCTATCAAGAATCACATTATTTTTGTTTAGATTGGCCCTGACTACATATTCCCTGTTCCACGTGATGATGTAATGGCTGTTTAAATTGAGCCTACACTGGTCGGTTCTGGTCTGTTTCTACGATTAATGTTTAACAAAATTGATGTTAAAATATACAAAAAAAAACAATACGTAGCCTATCCTTATGCGTGCCATAAAAACTAGTAGTTTGAAGGTAATTGGTAGGCAATTGATGACAGAGATTTAATTAATAAGTTAGATGAAAAATATTTTCTAAGCGTATAAATTTTAAAATGTTTAGTAAAGAAGGTAGATAACATAAATGTGAAAATATTTTATCTAACAAATTAAATGATGTTAATTTGGTAGATAAAATGTATGAGGATGTCCTACCTACTCGCACAAATAAAAAAAAAAGTTTAGGGCTGACTAAGACTGCATTTGTTAATTAAAATTAGGAAAATACCTGCGTGTGTTACAGATAAATAAAGATTTTGATAATGTAACGGTATATTATTATTATGTTTGGAAAAAGTTTCACTTCTTTGTAATATTTAATTTCCATGTATTACGATAATGTAGGGAATTTCACATCCATGGCACTGAGGTCACTCCCATGGAGAGTATTTTTTTTAAATCCCCTATATTTCAGTCCTGAAAGGGCTGTAAGCTCGGCGAGTATTTTTCCCATAACGAGCAAGACCAAAACTAATAAAATCAATCATCAATTATACCTAAAAGATGTTTTCACTAGTTTATTATTTTTTTAAATCAAAAATGAGAAGTACCCTTATACACTCTCTGCTTGTTACCTGCGTCAGTGTGGTAAGGTAACCCACTTTACACTCTCTGCTTGTTACCTTCGTCAGTGTGGTAAGGTAACCCACTTTACACTCTCTGCTTGTTACCTGCGTCAGTGTGGTAAGGTAACCCACTTTACACTCTCTGCTTGTTACCTGCGTCAGTGTGGTAAGGTAACCCACTTTACACTCTCTGCTTGTTACCTGCGTCAGTGTGGTAAGGTAACCCACTTTACACTCTCTGCTTGTTACCTGCGTCAGTGTGGTAAGGTAACCCACTTTACACTCTCTGCTTGTTACCTGCGTCAGTGTGGTAAGGTAACCCACTTTACACTCTCTGCTTGTTACCTGCGTCAGTGTGGTAAGGTAACCCACTTTACACTCTCTGCTTGTTACCTGCGTCAGTGTGGTAAGGTAACCCACTTTACACTCTCTGCTTGTTACCTGCGTCAGTGTGGTAAGGTAACCCACTTTACACTCTCTGCTTGTTACCTGCGTCAGTGTGGTAAGGTAACCCACTTTACACTCTCTGCTTGTTACCTGCGTCAGTGTGGTAAGGTAACCCACTTTACACTCTCTGCTTGTTACCTGCGTCAGTGTGGTAAGGTAACCCACTTTACACTCTCTGCTTGTTACCTGCGTCAGTGTGGTAAGGTAACCCACTTTACACTCTCTGCTTGTTACCTGCGTCAGTGTGGTAAGGTAACCCACTTTACACTCTCTGCTTGTTTATGTAGAGCGATATAGGAATCACAATAATCATAGTGATCGAACACGTATCAGTGATTGAGTGATTCGAGCGCTCACGTGTACTCAAGCGCGAATTGCTAGCACGGGAAGTTAATAAAAGCAAGCAAATGTTACCCGTGTGACGTGCAGCAAAATGCATGCAAGACACTCTCGTAGAATACGAGGCAAGTAATGCGCCTTGGAAGTATTCGGTCGTGACTGACTGTCGCTTTTTCACTCACTCGCAATCAAATGTTTCAAAAGACTTTGTCGCCAAGGGTAAGAAGTGAGAAGTGTCGTATCTCTTCCCAATCTGCCGACTTTGTTTTATTAGAGTGAATAGGTGCCTTCTACACCTTTGTGCTCCATCTTCGGCCACATCGTCACTTACCAACAGGTGAGATCGTGGTCAAACAAAGGTCTACAATGTTAAAAAAAAAACTACTAACAGCTATCATTACAGGGTATACCTAATTCAATAGTGTAGTCATCTTATTTACTATAAATTATAAACATTAATTATTCCTATTTGCAATAACATAAAAATACAATGTTGGCTTTGCGAATTGTCCAATAAACAGTGGAAAACGTCAACTTTTTTCTCCACCAGACTGAGCGTATGCATGGTGCGCGTCAGAGGCGCTTTGTTCAACAGCTGAGTCCTCCCGCGAAGCGCCGCGAACAGACTTGGCCGCCTCCTCCTCTGAACGTGCTCGTCGGGCACGCACAGTCCCAATACCTCCAATATGCCCGGATATGTAGTGACACCCGGAACACCCTTAGCATGTATAGAGCCAATGACATGTCCCTCCTAACTTCCAGCTTGTTGTTGACTTGTAATGCCACACTCGCCTACTTCCTCTGGGGGTGGGATCGGGTGGCGAGTATGATAATACAGACCTCACCACACTGATATGACGCCCCAAGGCAGCCCTGATACTGAGTGGAGGTCCGGTGTGTTTGTCAGCGGAAAGTCCAGGCAATTGGCTGTGTTGTCCTCAACGTCTGGAATTCTGGTTGCCTCATTAACTAGCTGAGTGAGATTTAGCGGAAGTGCAAGTTTGCACGCTTCTCTGCTAGCATGGTCCGTGATCTGGTATGGGAACAGCAACTTTTGGGGGAGGGCGTTGGAGAGAAAAGCACTTAGGCATCAGGGTACCGTTGATGGGCCACACGCTTCACAAATGTAGTTAAATAACCTGATTGTATCGTAATCCAGAGTGTGATCGATATACACCGACATAGACGATCTTATCTAAGCCGGTGTCCACCAAAATCCACAAATCGGATACAAAAGAGGCCAGGGTCAAGACCGGTTTGAAGGAGCTACATGGTTTTTACAAGCTTTTATTTAACTTGCAATGTATGTATGTTTGTCCGGGTGGAATCGTTTGTCGGGGTGGAATCTTGCAACTGAATTTTAAAGCAGTTATCCTCAACCGATTGATATGATATTTTGCATACCTGTCAAGCTCCGATGACAATGCAATATTATGGTGACAGCGAGCTGATTTGATGATGGAGACGGAAGGTGGACAACGGAGCTCCTCGAGGGATAATAGTAGATTGGCCGCGTTTAGGCTCATTTTGATCAGCACACAGTTAGGATTACTAATTTTATAAAAGCTTGTATTGAAAAAAATATTTTTCACAAAAAACTTCTTACTCTCCATCATCGATGCGATCGAGGTAACACTAAATTGTTGCCGTCAATCCAAAGTCCTGCTCCGTTACTTTTAGGAGCTGGGGTAGGGTTACCATTTACCACACGGGGACAATGCACAATACAGCGGAAGGTCAGTGCAGGTCTCAAAACCCCACTTATAATAAGAATTAGCACTGCAAAGCGAAACGCTCAGCTAACCGCTCCGCTTATGTACAGGGTATGTTTGTGTACCCTTGGAAACAATGCAACAATTAGAGCAAATACGCCAATCTCTTATCATCATACAGACTAATATTTTGCTAAAATAATAATATGAAGAGCAACTGTACGGTATACGTAATGTTATATTCACGACAGTCTACGGTTGCGCGTGCTCGCGGCATGCGTGGGAGCTTATCAGTCGACCTCCAGTCTGTGCATACGCACGCACCGGGTTATTATTATACAGTTATTAAATGATTTTATTATAAAGATTGTTATAGCTAGCCTGAATAACGTAAGAACTGAAACCTACGCGACCAGTGTGCCCAAATAAACAAGTGTTCACGTGGATGTGTAAATGTGACTAAAAAGTGAGTTATGTGAGTTATCAAATATACCTATGGTGTGTATAAAATTGTTTGGTTAGATACAGTTCAAAGAGGAATTTGCACTGTAGAAGTAATTTGACGTGACAAGTGAAACCAAAGACGATATGCGTCGGCACTAGTGTGTCAAACTCGCGAAGACGTGCTAAGGTAACTTCCCGCTGTTAGTGTTGACAAGATGTGACGGTTTGTTTATAAAAAAAGTAAAAATGTCTGTGACGTTTCGCGCAGGCGTTTAATCGATAAGCTACTGCTGGTTAGCTACTGCTCTAACGCATTTCAGCTGACGATAACGTGCCCGTAGGTGTATAGTAATACATTTTACTCATGGTTTTCGATGTGTGATTTTAGTCGATCTAAATTAAACCAATGGTTGAAATTTATCGATAAAACTAAAATAGACGCGTACGTCACTAGTGTTGGTTTTTCTGTGATTTATTTGATACAATCGATTTTAGATAGGTCCTAACGTGACTCAATAGAAGCCAGTCGTGTTATCTAGAAGTGTAAACATACTAAAACTTGGATTATGCCAATTTAACTCATAAAAATGGCTAAGGAAGGAGAGAGATGTGCGTTTGAGTGTTGGAAATAGTGCATGAAGCAAGAATGAAACAATGCTGTAATGGAGGTCGAATTTGATGAAGATACAGGTATGCATTTTCGAAATATATCGCGATGTACACTATTCATAGTAAATTATGTTATAAACTTCCGTGTTTTAGAAACGGCTTAGAATCTGGATTCATACTTTAGCTTTCGTTTGGATGGCAAATAAAAGGCGCAGGAATTAATGTTAGAGTCTCCCTAAAAACAAGCTATGTTTATATAACAAACGCACAAGTGCGAGCGACACTCGCGCTCTCAGGTTTCCATGCTATAATAAATGCGTATTGGAACTTTATTGGACCTTTTAGTAGTGGGTAGTAGAGCTTTTTTGTGAAAGAGTTCGTCCGGGGAAGTACTACCACCATACCTATTTCTGCCGCAAAGCAGTAGTGCTCGCATTGCTGTGTTCCGGTTTGAAGGGTAAGGGTGCCGGTGAAATTACAGGCACATGAGAATTTTCATCTTTATCGTCTCAGGGTGGCGGGCGCAGTGCAATGCCACATAGGGCGCGTCCTAGGTGGACGAGACCTATGTGGTAATGCACTGTTCATAGGCAGAGGTTACTGCTTAACATCAGGTGGGCCATCTGCTTGTTCCGTCATTCAAGTAGGATATAAAAAAAAAAAGATAGAGCCTCACATTTCCGAATAGTATTTTTTTATTAACAAAAGAATGACGTCAAGCCTACGGAGTCGAGGAGGGCATTTTGTCCTATACAATTTTCGATGTTTAATCGGATATATCTACTTTATGTTTTCATTAAAATATCTTGTATTTGTTAACAATTAATACGTTTTATTAAGAACTCAAATTCCAACCTATTCGTCGTAACCCCTTTATAACGTGAATTTTGAGAAAATCATGTCGGTAAACAACCCGAAGCCTACTCAATATTTGTACATTAAAGGTAGCATTCAGATCCTGGCAACCTCGGCGACCGACGACCGCGACCTTGGTCGTCTGGTGATCAGTAGCTTACGCGAAGCACAGCAGAAGCACAGCTACGCGCGACTGGCAAGCAAGTTTTTTCTTTTTTTCATATCGACATACTGGCTTACGGCCCGCCTGATGGTAAGTGGTTACCGTCCTATTGACATCTGCAACAGCAGGGGCATTGCCAATGCGATGCCTGCCCTGAAGGAATCTTTTTTTTTTTTTGAAGCGGCTCATTTTGTATTTTAGCGGAAACCGGAAACCGGAGCTGCCCCCAAATTGGCTATCAAACTGGTAATCGCTTTCGATTACCAGTTTTAGATTATTTTCTAGAATATAAATATTCCAAACATAGAGCGCAATGTACTGCAAACTGGTAATCAAAAGCGATTACCAGTTAATGTCTACTGTGCCACTGCTCCGGAAGTCACAGCCACTGTTAGTAGCGTTACATGATCGCGGTCGCTTGCTCACTCCCACTTGGCAAGCAATGTGGTTGCATGCGTTGGTCAGCGTTTCATTAAATTCATATTAGGCTTTAGATCGTACCACCTTCCCTATTGTCTATTAAACTTTTAATCTCTTTCGATTATCAGTTTACATTACATTTTGCTGTATGTTTCGAATATGTATATTCTTGAAAAGAAGCTTAAACACGCAGCGCAATGTACTGCAAACTGGTAATCGAAAGCAATTACCAGTTTATTGGGTCGGTAGGCAGGTAGGTAGTCAGGTCGCGGTCTTTGGTCGCCGTCGCTAGTTGCGGTCGCCTACATCAGACGCTACCTTAAGCGTTAAAAATTCATGAACAAAAAACTTTGTCAACATTACGCTTTAACCAAAATGTCCTTAAAATCTCACAAACAAGCCACCGGTGAAAATGTTCGCAATGAAATTTCAACGCTTATTTTGTCCTATTCAAACTATTCACCATTTGCATGACAAAGTAGGAATTATACAAACGTGTAGTTAAGACTTGAGAGCCCAAACTAAATTGTTTAGAACAAAAATAATAATAGTAGCATATAGAAGTAAAACTCCTTTATGAATTCCTCTTGCTGTGATAAGGGAGTGCCTATTCCGCTTGATGTATTCAGAATTTTCCTGCAAAGGACGCGTCAGGCAGGAGGTAATTGAATATTGATATTATTACTATTGATTCCTTGCTTCAGAACCATGTCATATGGAAGAGGAATATACTGAAGGATAATGTAACAAAATAAATATTGGTTACTAATTGAACGCCCACGGGTTCGGCCGCATAGAGTTTTCCATACAAGGTTCAACATCTCACTGCACCCTCTTAGGGAATGAATTTCAAAAATTCCTTAAACCACTAAAGGAATGTTACCTCCAAATTCCAAGTCTTTAGGACTTACAGTTTAGGCTGTGCGGTAGTCAGTCGGTGAGTCTCGCAACAGTTAAGATTTATATTGATGACGTGACTTACGTATGGATTTATTATGAAACTAGACCGGCTAGGTTATTACGTATCTTGCAATAGCAACGCGATAGCAAAAATTGTGCGATAATCGCGCAATTCTCGCGCAATTCTTGCTATCGCATTGCTATTGCAAGATACGTAATAAGCTAGCCGTTTCTGGGTGTGCTAGGGCAACTGTTTCTCTTCTATTCGCTAGTAATTTAACTTATTAAGCTACGGGGATACCTTGTAAGCGTTGTCGCAAAGATCTTGTTGTTGTAAAGATTCCTTTGTTGAACTAGGTACTTATGTGGAATGTACCTACCGAAACTTTCATACTGTCCCAAACCTCAGACACCGCAATGTTTGATCGTCCCAGATTTTATGTAAATTGTATCACAGAACGATTGTTATGGATAAAGTTGTTACATTATTTGTCATTATTTTAACAAACCAGATCACTTCTCCTTTATTTTGTGAGTTTAAATGTATATATTGCTTCCCACACGGGTTTAAAAGGAGCTTCAAGAACTCTAAAGGTCATGGCACATATATCAACTCAGAAAGGGATCGTAACAGTATCGCCTGTCGCCTCGCCTTACACCAGGCGCAACCTAACGTTAGCACGTAACCAGAGCGGATCAGCAGCTCTGAGGGGATAGTCTGCAAATTTGACAAGCAACTTACGCGGTGTACACTTCATAGATTTTTGTACGGGATTTGAGGTAATCAAGGTGCCCGCTAGGGGCGCTCTTCGATTTATCCATGCTAAAATCAGTGTAGTGTACACCACACGGCCGTGTAAGTTGCTTGTCAAATTTGCAGACTCGAGGCTCTGGTACTACGTTGACTCGGCTACGGTGGGTGACGTCGCGCTTACGGCTCGCCGACCGCGGGAAGGGTGAGAGGGGAATGCGTGGACGGAGAGACGTAAGCGTTTGGACGACCGACGAGCCGTAAGCGCGGGAACTGCAAGCTGACACGCACCGCACCGCGGTTCATGAGCTTATCCCGAGGCGAGAGGATTACGTTACGATTCCAACTATTTAACATCAGGTGGGCCATCAGCTTGTTCCGTCATTCAAGTAGTATAAAAACAAAAAAAACAATAGTATAGTGTGCGTTGCAGTACAAAGAGTACTGAACGGCTCGAGTTGATACGGTGACGATCCCTTTCCGAGTTGTTATGTGTGCTATGACCTTAAATCAGCCCTGCCACCTGACATTCCATTTATTACTCTCCACACTAAATACGCAATAGTGATGATAGTACTATCTTTTTACGACTAGCATTAAAATAGTAAGTTTATTTATCGTGTAACATGAGGCGTTTTCGGTTATCTACAGGTGATATGGGTGAAAATCAATAGGCATGTTTACCTACCCAGCTAGATAATAACTATCTATGTGTGGGGCAATACCCAATATGTCGTGTAGCTACTGTGTCACGTGCTGATGTCTCCGTATTGTACAAACCTAAGTTTTCCAGTAATTTCTTTTTTAGACACAATCTAGAGACCTATTGGAATATACGGTAATATAATATCACAAACCAGTGGTTTGTGATATCAAACAAGCATGGTTTATAATATTTCCGTACAAACCTTTAAGTCGGTGTGATTTAGACGCTTTGTTATTTTGTGAGTAACTGACAAACCACTGGTTTATTAACCAATATCATATAGTGTATTCATCATGTTAGTATACAAATCACTGGTTTAGTAACCAATATTATATAGTGTATTCATGATGTTAGTATACAAACCACTGGTTTAGTAACCAATATTATATAGTGTATTCATCATGTTAGTATACAAACCACTGGTTTAGTAACCAATATTATATAGTGTATTCATCATGTTAGTATACAAACCACTGGTTTAGTAACCAATATTATATAGTGTATTCATCATGTTAGTATATACAAAACTTCATGCAGTTTAATAACTTTTTTTTGGTTGATGAGGTTAATGAGTTTATTAATTTAAAAAAAATTCTGGACCGTTCACACGACATTATCTAGCCCCAAGCTAGCTTGTATTATGGGTATTAGATAACCTATATATTTTTATTATACATATAAAATACACAAAACACCCTGAAGAAATATCAGCAGATCGTACAAATATTTGTTTCGAGGCGGGAATGGAACCCGCAACCTACTGCGTCGCAGGCGAACCTTAGCCCGCCGCGCCACCAAAGTCGTCACAGAGGTTGTGTATTATCTTCGATAAAGGAATGTATTATAATAAACAATGTCAGATAAACTTAAAAATCCAAAGCTAAACATTTTTCTATTAAACCTCTTCCTAAATGTTGACGCAAACGAACAATTATAGGCCAATTTCCTTGGAAATTTTAGAGTTCCTCTACAATTTCTCAACCACGTCACCGGAACTCTGGTTTCCTGGAGCGCGGACACTGACGAAATAAGCTTACAGAATTAGCTTCACATACATATCAACGCAGGCGGAGATCACTTTCATATTGTTTACAAGTAATTAATTATGTAAAAATAAAAAAAAACCCCCAACGCTGAACGGCTGAACCGATTTTGATCAAACAAAGCTAAGAACACTTCCGACAAATACACATTTCAAACAACACAAAAAACTAAATCGGTTCATCCGTTCGGGAGCTACGATGGGACAGGCAGACAGACACACACACACACACACACACACACACACACACACGCACAGACACGTCAAACTTATAACACCCCTTCGTTTTTCGTCGGGGGTCAAAAAACAACGAGCATCATCATCATATCGGTTCAAGGGCCGCCTGTCACGTGATCCCCAGGCCGCGATGCGACTTTTTTTTAAACTTATAAATAAAGTATTTTTATATGTATGTTAGTTTCTAAGGTATTTATGTTGATATGGGCTTATTGTTTAGGTTTAGTGCATATCTCAATAAGCCTGAAATAACGTTTTTTAATTTTTGATATCAATCCTAGGAATATTATAGGGTTCTTCATCTGAAAAATATATGGTAAACTCCTCAAGCCAAATAAATTCAATATTATTATGGTAGGTAAACTGTTTTTATGTTCGTCTGTTAGTTATTCAATCGTGCTAAATCGTAAAATCTAAAATTTTGCAGACTACCATTTTTAATGACAATTATAATTGCATAGTATAAGGTTGGGGTGTACATAAGGGGGCACTGACGAAAAAAGTCTTTTTTTAGCCTATCGTGTAGCCTTTTTCTTAGGCATCTATTAATGTTAAATGCATTTTTTCCATACGACTTACCGTTTTTGAGATATGAAGTCTGGAAAAAATTATCAGTTGTTAGTACCATGTTGACAGTCCGACACGGTTTTTATTAAAAAAAAAAAGAAAAAAAAAATTGGGCCCCATATTATATACCCTGTATTATCACTACGTTGTAGGTTACAAGCAGTGAGTACTACGTACTACCAATAAATTCCACACATACGACAACCTGTCATCGTCTGGCACCTGACACTAGTCGCTGTCATCAGTGGACTCGCCCAATTTGTTGTGACACCAAGATGGTCGCGAGCCAAATTATAATGATAACAATTAGCCACTGATGGTGACCTTGAGGACTAAGGCCTACTGTCCACACACGCGTCATACGTATGCATGTAACCTACAAATGGAGATAGGGGACACTTCCCGCCACTTTCGAAAAGAGACGTTGTCTACTTTTATTTTATTTCTTTTCCTAGTGTTTTCTTGAGTTATTTTGTGTTATTTTGGTAGCATTTTAACGAATGTAGCTCGTTTAAAAAGCACTAGTGTAGTGAAATGAAATGGAAGTGAATTGCGTGACTTTTGAAATTGGTGGAAATTGTCTACCAAAGTTTTAGTAAAATTGGCCACCGTTTTACTAAAACATGACTCGACTGTGACTTTGACGACTTGGAAGGAGTGTAACGTTGCAAAATATATTGAAAACACAATATAGTGAAAATACAGATACTTGAAAATGGCAAATGCACAAGCCGTGCGGCGCCAATTATAAAGAAAAAAAAAATAATGAAGATAGGCGTATTTTGCATATTTGTTATGTCCACGCTGCTTCATGTTATAGTCAGTCACGCTACAAAACGTCTCAGTTTTCTTTCAACTAGCATCGAGAAAGCACGTCTTTTGTTGTGAAAATGTCAAGTGATGATGATGATGAAGTGATTATAGCATACAATTATATTATAGCGAACGCATGACGAGTGGCTGACGCGACGCTGCCGCTTCGTGGACACAGATTTAATTGTTTCTAAGCAAGATGCATTCGTCTTGCAATCGTCAATTGACGGAAGCGTGCGTATGACGTGCGGTTACGTGGACAATGGGCCTTACTTGCCTAAAATTTATGCATCTTCATAGTGTTAAACTTTTATATAATAATTATTTTCTAAAAAAAAACGACTTCGATGCTGGTTATTTATCCCCTATTATATTTGCAAGATTTTATTATATATACAAACCATATGCATTTATTTACAGAAATAATAATAGAACTAATACAAGGTATGTAAAACTATATATGAAACAGTTGTGCTATCTGTAGACCTCTTCTAACGATCTATAGGTAGCTCAACTGATCCAAACCACTACCAGACGCAAACGTCCCTAATGGACGATTAGTCCCCATTCAATCGGAACCTTGTCTGATCACACACCGTGTGCTGAGCACGGAGTTCCGTTGCCCACCATCATCAGATCAGCTCACTGTCACCATCATATTGTATTGTCATCGGAACTAGACAGGTATGCCAAATTTCAGTTGAATCGGATATCGGAAAGTCACCCTTATCGCCAACCGTGAAATACTTATCATTGAGTAGTTCCAATGGCTATATCTGGTCTTCATCATCAGTTCCACTTCACCAAATGACACTTTCTGAATGCTTGACTTGTTGCTGAAAATACCGAAATCGCTGTATGTGCCCTCAATTCCTCATGGATCCCGCAGGATTCGAATCCGTAACCTTTCGCATCTCAGCCGGCTACTCGCCCGATGCGCTACAGCGGTCGTCCAGAGGTAATAGTTTCAGGACCCTGTTTATTCTAACAAGAGGCGTTCCTATAAAATATTCCCTTCGCAAATACAATAAACCCTCAATTCTAACAATTTCCTGTCAATCTATGTTGCACGGGTGCTGCTTCCCATTTTTTCCATGGAACTTGACGTCATCGGACAAAATGAGTCCATTTCTTACTTATTTGTTTCATAGAACAATTAATTATTTTTTTTTTCTTTACAACTGGCGCCGCACGGCCTGTGCATTTGCCACTCTCAACTATCTGTACTTTCACTATATTGCAGTTTCAATACATTTTGCAACGCCACACTCCCCCCAAGTCGTCAAAGTCACAGTCGAGTCATGTTTTAGTAAAACGGTGGCCAATTTTACTAAAACTTTGGTAGACAATTTCCACCAATTTCAAAAGTTACGCAATTCACTTCCATTTCATTTCACTACACTTGTGCTTTTTAAACGAGCTACATTAGTTAAAATGCCACCAAAATAACACAAAATAACTCAAGAAAACACTAGGAAAAGAAATAAAATAAAAGAAGACAACGTCTCTTTTCGAAAATGGCGGGAAGAGTCCCCAATTAAAACGTATTTTTCCTAATCTGTTCTATAGAACAAACATTAAAACCTTTCTGGTGTATGATGTCAGCACAGAGTCTTTATAGTAATCAAACTGGCCACTTGGAAATAATTTTATTATTGTTTTTTTTCTTCATACTCCATTTTCCACTTCCTCTTCCAAACTCGGACTTTTTTTTTTTTTTTTTTAATATACTCAAAATACATTTATTGGCGTCTTATAAGACTTTTCATAAAATACAAGATTTTTGTCACGCGGAACAATTTATGATAAACTAGATTCTTATTTAGTCCCATGACGTCACTGAGAAGTGAAGTTGGAAGAAATGCTAGTATATAGTTCTATAGTTCTAATCAGTGAAAAGTATACTCATTGGACAAATGGGACAAATGGGAACAACCCTGTTGTACCTACTAGATAATCAAATAGTATACGTGCCGCAAGATTGGTCCTACCTACTGCAAGGTCGGCAACATTCAATATTCAATTTTACGCGACATCTCCGCAAATACAAACATAAAACTTTGCCAAACGTAAACTGAACCTTGTGCAGATAAACTTAGGGGAAAATGTTCGAAAGCCGTATTTTCCGGCCAGTTGCATACTCGGAAATGTATACCTATTTGATTTTGAATCGCAAGTAAATTCAATTCTGATGAGCTACATCGTGATATCTGCTCTCCTCCAGTAAATCTGCTGACGGAGTAAGTCTATTGAAATGTAAACTCGAAGCTGAATAGTGGATACATACATACATACATAGACACACGCCATTTTCCCCGAACGGGTAGGCATAGCCTCAAATGGGCCTCTTTTCACTGTGGGTTGCACAATCGTCGGAAATAGACGTGACTAGTGGTGAGCTCATCGCCGCCATTCTTTCCCACGACTGACTCTGCTAACGCTTTCTTCCAGTAATAACACACTCCTTAAATAAGCTAGATCTTATACCAACAAATCTAACTAACAAGTCCTGGTAATCCCTTAGTCGGCTTTTACGAAATCCACGGGAGGAGATGGAGGGGTTTATTCTTGGACCGGACACACCACGACTATCCTATAAAAACTGAGTAGTGGATGCGGTGTAGAAATATGGAACTTTCTATTTCCTGTTCCTTTCCGAGGCACAGTCCGAGGGAAGAGAACGTAGGTAATATACCTACTCGGGCTTAAGCCGGGGTTATCCTTTGCATTGAGATTAACCACATAGTTAGGTTTGAATTCGAGTGACAATGATTTTCCTTGAAATAGTTACACACTGGTTTTTCTTTTGCATTGACAAGCAGTTTCAACTTCGGTCTAAAGGCAAAACACGGTGTAACTATTCCTAGAATATTCCGTGTTTATTAGTAGCACTGTTAGCATTTTAAGATAATCTGGAAAAACCAGACAGCCAGACCTGGACAGACCAGTGTACGGTCGGATATAAAAAAAAAAACTTGTTTTAACAGCCTCAGGGATATGCAGAACATAGTATACGGCAATGTTTCCCGGAACTAAAGGGATGTTCAAACTTTCTTTTTTAACAAACGACATAGATAAGGACCGCTAAAATAAAAATAAAATAAAATAAAAACCTTGAACAGGCCCGTTATCTTGAACATCCTTTACCATATTTATTCTCACTGGTAAGAGACAGGAGAAATATTTAGAATATAATAATTATTATTATTTAAAACACACAAAACAATAGTGCTAGGAGGAATTAATGCTTACAGCATTATCTACCAGTCGTCCTGGACGTGAAAACAGATGGTGAGAAGTGCCTAACAAAGTAGAAAAACGACACTAAGCTGTAAATATTAAACTAAAATGATGAATATAATAATTAATATCCATACAAAAAATATATAAAAAAAATAAGGTTAATAAGGGCCATAGAAGGGAATGTACAATTACCTAACTAAGGCTGTATTAACAAACAAAACAAACAGTAATATATTTAGATTAATATAATTCCAAATTTTTAATTTTTAATTTTTTATATTTCCAATTATTTTCCAATTGTAAGTACATTGTTTTCAAGGCCATTCTTAACTCAAAGGGTAAATCCAAAAGTCAGCCAGTTCGTTGCTTTTTCTTATTTAAATAATATTTCATAAATTATCATTAAAATAAGACAATTATCAAACGAGAATGTCTTGCCTTGTGTGATGGAGCGGAGCTGCAATACAAAATAAGACAATTATCAAACGAGAATGTCTTGCCTTGTGTGATGGAGCGGAGCTGCAATACAAAATAAGACAATTATCAAACGAGAATGTCTTGCCTTGTGTGATGGAGCGGAGCTGCAATACAAAATAAGACAATTATCAAACGAGAATGTCTTGCCTTGTGTGATGGAGCGGAGCTGCAATACAAAATAAGACAATTATCAAACGAGAATGTCTTGCCTTGTGTGATGGAGCGGAGCTGCAATACAAAATAAGACAATTATCAAACGAGAATGTCTTGCCTTGTGTGATGGAGCGGAGCTGCAATACAAAATAAGACAATTATCAAACGAGAATGTCTTGCCTTGTGTGATGGAGCGGAGCTGCAATACAAAATAAGACAATTATCAAACGAGAATGTCTTGCCTTGTGTGATGGAGCGGAGCTGCAATACAAAATAAGACAATTATCAAACGAGAATGTCTTGCCTTGTGTGATGGAGCGGAGCTGCAATACAAAATAAGACAATTATCAAACGAGAATGTCTTGCCTTGTGTGATGGAGCGGAGCTGCAATACAAAATAAGACAATTATCAAACGAGAATGTCTTGCCTTGTGTGATGGAGCGGAGCTGCAATACAAAATAAGACAATTATCAAACGAGAATGTCTTGCCTTGTGTGATGGAGCGGAGCTGCAATACAAAATAAGACAATTATCAAACGAGAATGTCTTGCCTTGTGTGATGGAGCGGAGCTGCAATACAAAATAAGACAATTATCAAACGAGAATGTCTTGCCTTGTGTGATGGAGCGGAGCTGCAATACAAAATAAGACAATTATCAAACGAGAATGTCTTGCCTTGTGTGATGGAGCGGAGCTGCAATACAAAATAAGACAATTATCAAACGAGAATGTCTTGCCTTGTGTGATGGAGCGGAGCTGCAATACAAAATAAGACAATTATCAAACGAGAATGTCTTGCCTTGTGTGATGGAGCGGAGCTGCAATACAAAATAAGACAATTATCAAACGAGAATGTCTTGCCTTGTGTGATGGAGCGGAGCTGCAATACAAAATAAGACAATTATCAAACGAGAATGTCTTGCCTTGTGTGATGGAGCGGAGCTGCAATACAAAATAAGACAATTATCAAACGAGAATGTCTTGCCTTGTGTGATGGAGCGGAGCTGCAATACAAAATAAGACAATTATCAAACGAGAATGTCTTGCCTTGTGTGATGGAGCGGAGCTGCAATACAAAATAAGACAATTATCAAACGAGAATGTCTTGCCTTGTGTGATGGAGCGGAGCTGCAATACAAAATAAGACAATTATCAAACGAGAATGTCTTGCCTTGTGTGATGGAGCGGAGCTGCAATACAAAATAAGACAATTATCAAACGAGAATGTCTTGCCTTGTGTGATGGAGCGGAGCTGCAATACAAAATACGTGTTTGTTTGTCTTCTTGGATTGACTTCGTTGGCCTCCTGCCATGTTCAGATGTACTGGATTAAAACTAAAGCGGGAGATACACGAGCGAATTGACAGCGATTGGTGTATTGGTGGAGCGACGACTTGCGCGGGGTGGCTGGCAGAAACTGGATGAGGAGAGCCTAAAACCGGGCTCAGTGGCGCGCCATGGGAGAGACCTATGTCCAGCAGTGGACTGCAGTAGGTTGATGATGATGATGGTGATGATGACGAGCGAATTATCTCCATGATTACATATCAGCAGAAGATGGTTATAGTAAATATATTGGATTTTTATAATTTGCCTGAGAGACAAAACGCATTCAATTTATAGGTAAATATTTTGAATTCAGTGTCATTCACGTAGATTATTAACTTTATAATAATATATTAGAAGAACTCGCACTTTAATTGTGGTTAATATGTGGGATATATGAATAACTTCCATGATATATCCTACTATATAATATAATATAATCACACTAATATTATAAAAGGGAAAGTTTGTGTGTGTGTGTGTGTGTGTGTGTATAGTGTGTTTGTTACTTCTTCACGCTGAAACGGCTGGACGGATTTGCATGAAATTTGGAATAGAGATAACTGGACTCCCGGAATAGCACATAGGCACATTTTTATCCCGATATTCCCACGGGATCGAGACCTATGCGGGTAATACCGCGGGGCGCTGCAGTACAATATAAACTGCAAAAATAGCTGCCAAGATACTAGGCATCCAGTTAATAGTGCAAACGAACCCTTTAAAAATATATCTAATTAAATATAATATTCACTCAACATATAACCACATTAAAAATAGGTAAGTGCAAAGTACAATTAAGAAAGCTGATCATTCCCGAACGTTGATTCATTACTCGAATTACCATTTTAACTGTTCTCGCTTCTAAAACAACAAAATCCTTGCGGCTCGCTCGCTCACCTGTTCCTTAGTTCAATTACAATTTTGGCTGGACTCACTTCTAAAACAACAAACCTCTTGCGGCTCGCTCCACTCGCTTGTACTTTGGTTTCATTCTTATTTCAGCTGTTTTCGCTTCTAGAACAACACGCTGACGAAGTAGGTTTATCATGGGTCTAATGGAGTTGGCCAATCCTGTTCTATAGGTTACATTTAGGTGAGTGTGGTTAGAAACTCCACGATCTGATCCCAAAATATTCTATTATATTAAAATATTTTACCATAGGATAAGCAGGCGCACGGCTCTGTAGGTACCATTCTTATCTCATTAGTATACATTCGCACAGTGGCGTAACTATACCACCTGGGGCACGCGGCAAATTCAATTTTTTTAAAAAATTTCGTTGTGAGCCCGTGGCAAATTCGAAAATTAACAAAAAAATGTAGTGGGCACGTGGAAAATTAAAAAATTAAAAAAAAAATTGTCTCTCTTTGGATTTTAAGCAGAGGTTAAAAATATACTTTCCAAATAAAATAAAATACTCAGGTACAATGTAAAAAAAAATTGTTTGAGCTCGCGGCCTCTTGGGCCGGGGCCCTCTTGGGTCGGGGGCCCGTGGTATTTTGCCAGCCCTGCCACCCTATTGTTACGCCACTGCATTCACACTAAAAGTTTAGATTCCATAATTTATAATCCGGGCTTCTATGGAGTCGAACACACTACCGTCGTCTGTCGAAACCTATAATCTGGGTCTCTTCAAGCAAGCGTGATAGGTGCCTTTTAAACCTTTGTACCCTATGATCGGCCATATAGTTAGTTATATTTATAGTTTATTTATTTATAACGGAATATTGTTACATGTCAAGTTGGTTTATAAAGCATTTAGAGCATTTTTTTTGTTCATTTTATTTTATTTTTATCGTCACTTACCAACATTAATGGGGCAAATCAATGGTGCAAACGTAACCGGGGGCAAGCGAGATCGCTGTGTTGGAACATTGAAATTGGTAGAAAAATAAGCTAGAAATATTTTGAAGTCTGCGCCAAATTAAGCAAAACTAGCTGAATACCCGTGCTTATACGCATAACATCACTAAACAACTAAAACTAGCTGAATACCCGTGCTTATACGCATAACATCACTAAACAACTAAAACTTTGTACCTTTTTACCCCTTTTAAAGGGATATTTTGAAAAATCCTGAAATATGTGTTCATTTATTCTGTATTTTAAGTACCCATACCAAGTTTGAAGCCAAAGGCAAAACCCGTGAAAAAGTTCCTATACAATCTTTAACACCCCATTGCAACCGCTTTTGGGGGTAGTCCCTTTTGAAATGAAAATGAAAAACATTTATTTGGCACAAATAAAAAAACAAAAAACAAACAGAACAAACAGAATAAGTACTAGGAAACAGTACGACAAAAAACAGAAAAATAAATAAAAAATAACAACCAAAAATATACAAAAACAGATACAAAAACATAATTTAGACATTTTATGATTTGTAACATAATGCAAAGTTTCAAAATAGTAAGTTCAAGAAATAAGGTTTTTCATATAGCGGTTTTCACCCCTTTTCATCCCCTTAGGGATTGAATTTACAAAAATCCCTTCTTAGTGGGTGGTTTTGGAATAAAAGGAACCTATACGCTCCAAGTTTCAGCTTTCTAGGTCCAGCTGTTTCGGCTCGGCGATGATGAATCAGTCGGTCAGTCAGGTTAAACTCTTACATAGGTTAGGTATAGATTGAGGCATGATCGTGAAAACGGCCTTGTGAATGCCGAAGTAAGGATATTCAGGCACCTTTAGTAATTAAAATATAAGATGTTTCAGGAAGATTACCTTACCTTAGTCAATAGTTGCTCCTAACGCAATCCGATCGTATGTAAAGCCCCTATTCCGAATAGAGCACCGGCCAGCAGAGATGCTCTTACTACCGATGTGACTGACTCACGATATCAAAATAAAAACACATTAACATTGATCCCGTCTGAACTCACCTACATTATTATTGTAATAAAATGTTTTACAGTCAAAACAGAAGAAAGCCATTTGCAATTACAAGGTGATTACTGATTAACAGCAACTGTGTCAGAAGATTTGTAGAATAACTCAACCAGGTAGTATAGTCGACGACCTCTGTGGCGCGGCGGGCGAAGGTTGGCCTGCGACGCAGGAGGTTGCGGGTTCGATTCCCGCCTCGGAACAAATATTTGTGCGATCGCAGATATTTGTTCAGGCTGTTCTGTGTATTTTCTATGTATAATAAAAATATTTATCTATTTAATGTATTGTATTAAGTATATCAGTTATCTAGTACCCATAACACAAGCTCTGCTAAGCTTGGGGCTAGATAATGTTGTGTGAACTGTGTCCGGAATTTATTTATTTATTTATTTATTATAGTATACTATTAGACATGAATATTCCCAACAATTCAGCCAATGTCAAGTAATATTAAATTAAAGTGATAAAACTAAGTCTTAGTCTGTGTACCTGTATAGGTACAGGTATTTCTTAGGATACCTAATGTACCTATAGGTATTTTGCAAAGGTTGCTACATACACATTATATATGTTACTTTTGAATTTCAAAAGTATTTTGTTATTCAAATATTCGAAGTCAATAGTATTTTATTCATTAAAATCACAAAGATTATATTCATCAACCCTACGCTTGATATACTCATAAATAAATTTCGAATTCGAATTTTAAACAATCGTAGAACATAAATAATAAGTAAATATAAATATAAAATAAATAAAAAATAAAAATATATATAAATATAATATAAATATAAGTGTAGGTCTATAATTTATATTTATCCTTTTAATTATGGCCTCTGAGGAGTCTCCTTAATTTTGCCAGGGTCACGTGTATTTTACAAGCTTTTATTAAACATGCAATGTATGTATGTTTGTGTGGGTGGAATCATGCAAACGTACAGCTCAGTTTGTACAAAGCGCAAGTCTGGTCTGGTATGGAGTACTGCAGCCATGTTTGGGATGGCTCGGCCAAACACCAGCTCGCTGCTTTAGACTCGATTAAACGCAGAGCTTTCAGGCTTATTTTAGAGCAACATATGGCGGAGACTAGGATCCAGAGTCTCGAGCACCGCCGTAAAGTCGCTTGCCTTTCGATCTTCTATAGGTTACATTTCGGGGAATGTGCCCAAGAGCTACATGATCTGATCCCACCATCTCCTTTTCATCATACGACAAGTAGGCGCACGGGTCAGTACCATCCTTACCTCATCAGTATACCTGCAATTCGCACTAAGCGTTTTGGTTCCACCTTTGTAATCAGAACAGCTAAGGAATGGAACAAGTTGCCGTCGTCTGTCTTTCCTGAAAACTATAACATGGGTCTCTTTAAGGTAAGTGTGAATAGGTGCCTTCTTCTAGACCTTCATGCTTCTACGTCGGCTGCATTGTCACTTACCAACAGGTGAGATTGCGGTCAATCGAGGGTCTATCAAAGTTCAAAAAAAAAAAGTTTGTCCTGTTGGAATCTTGCAGCTGCATTTTAAAGCAGATCCTCAACCGATTGAGATGCTATTTTGCATACCTATAAAGTTCCAATGACAAAGCAATATTATGGTGACAGCGAGCTCCTCTGATGATGGAGACGGAAGGTGGACAACGGAACTCCTCGAGGGATAATACTAGTACTAGACTGGCCGTGTTTAGGCTCATTTTGATCAGCACAAGGTTACAATCACTAATTTTATAAAAGCTTGTATTTAAAAAAATATTTTTCTCCTAAAACTTATTTTGATAAAGTCAGGTCAAGTAATGCCTTACTAAAGCGGCCACACTAAACTTCTACATCGGTTAAAATGCCTCCAAAACTACATGGTTTTGTCGAACAGGAGACTGTCAAGGTAGTTCAGATGATGATTTGAGTGACAGTATTTTACCATCAATTGTAATATCATCGTTTGTCCTGTCTATTGACTTGACATTCATCACTTTAGTCAGTTCAGTTTTTTTTATTTTTTTTTATTTTCTTAACCTATATTGTCCCACTGCTGGGCAAAGGTCTCCCCCAAATTCCTCCACTTGTCCCTGTCTCTGGTAGTCTCCCACCACTCCTTCTCAAATCCAACAAGATCGTCCCGCCAACGCTTTCTCGGCCGACCCCGAGGTCGCAGGTGTGCTGATTCAGTTTTTCTAAGATAATAAATTCATCTAAGATTTAACAATAGCTGTCTCGCTACCACTCGATTTCTTACTATTCTATATGTCTGTATGTGCTTATCTGGAGTACATTTTACCTACGGAGTTATACAGTTTTTTCTACATAGTTTCACCCTGTGGTTCGTTGTGCGAATAGAGTTACAGGAGTTATCTGAAGCCCAATTCTCTTATTATTATTTTTACATACATAAACTCACGCTGTTTCCCGGAGGAGTAGGCAGAGAGCACGAATTTCCACTTGCTACGATCCCGTTACGCCTCTTTTGCTTCATTCACTGTCATCACATTCTTCATATGCTCGTCGGTCAAGGTAGTCTTGCCTGGCCTTTTTCCAGAACGTCTCCGATCTGGTCTGAATATGTTCGCCGAGGTCTTTCCCTTCCCACTGTCCTATTCACGCTCGTCTTATGCACCCGTTTCGTCAATCTACTATCGTCCATCCTTTCTAAGTGCCCAAACCATCTAAGCATACCTTTCTCAGTCCTAGTCAGTACGTCTTCTTTAATTTCACAACGCTCTCTAATCACATTATTCCTCATTCTATCTTTCAAAGTCACACCACACATACGTTTCTCAAAGCTCTCATCTCTCAGCTCTCATTATTTTTACAAAATATATGTATTTCGGATCATGTCCGAACTAGTGGCCATGTCGACAATATGGCCCGTAATATCAATAGCAGTTTTATCCGTAATTGTCAGTTGTGAACCATTTCCGTCCATTGACAGAAATAGGGAACTTACAGCTCGTTCACCGTAAGATGGCACCTGTAAATACTCCATGGCTGGTGCCAACTTATGGTGAACGGTACGGCTTTTTCACCGTAAGATGGCACCTGTAAATACTCCATGGCAGGTGCCAACTTACGGTGAACAGTCCAGCTTTTTCACCGTAAGATGGCAACTGTAAATACTCCATGGCAGGCGCTAACTTACGGTGAACGGTCCGGCTTTTTCACCGTAAGATGGCACCTGTAAATACTCCATGGCAGGTGCCAACTTACGGTGAACAGTCCAGCTTTTTCACCGTAAGATGGCAACTGTAAATACTCCATGGCAGGCGCTAACTTACGGTGAACGGTCCGGCTTTTTCACCGTAAGATGGCACCTGTAAATACTCCATGGCAGGTGCCAACTTACGGTGAACGGTCCGGCTTTTTCACCGTAAGATGGCACCTGTAAATACTCAATGGCAGGTGCCAACATACGGTAAACAGTCTGTAGAATCTGCTTCAAAAACACCATCGTACTACTGCGGCGGTCGAGTAAGTAAGAGTATAAGTAAGAGAAGCAAAAAAATACCCGTGTTACTTACTACTGGAAGTACTTTAGTGTATAAACTAAAAAACCTCGTAACACTCGTGCATCTAGATTACTTGATATTACTGTATGCGTAGTGAGTTATCTATAATTTGCACCGAAAGACATACATGTCAACAATCAATGACACCGTACGGAGACTTGTTATCGTTCCACGTCAGATCGCGTGCTAACAGATAACACGACCGTCGTACGACTCAGTTTTTACTGTGTGCCGAGACAAAAGTACGTTTTAATTGTGCCCCCGTGGGAAATGACGTCCTGATGATGGACCAGCGCTATAAAGTGCGGAGATGTAAGTGTTTTTTTTTTGTTTTTTTTACTGTTTTTAAGCCCCGACGCAATAACGACGGGGTGTTATAAGTTTGACGTGTCTGTGTGTGAGTGTGAGTGTGTGTCTGTCTGTCGCCTCGTAGCTCCCGAACGGATGAACTGATTACGTTTTATTTATTTATTTGAAAGGTGAATTTGTCAGGAGTGTTCTTAGCTATGTTTGATCAAAATCGGTTCAGCCGTTTTAAAGCGTTGAGGGTTTTTTAATATTTACAAAATTAATTACTTGTTAGTGCCTATATCAGTTTGTACGAGTAGTTAAGGAATGTTAGGTGAATACACCATTAGTACGTTTTAATTGTGCCCCGTGGGAAATGACGTCCAGATGATGTACCAGCGTTATAAAGTGATATAAATAATAAATAAATAATGCTGGACAGTTCACACAACATTGTCTAGCCCCAAGCTAAGCAGAGCTTGTGTTATGGGTACCAGACAACTGATATACTTTATACAATATATTACATAGATAGATATTTTTTATTATATATAGAAAATACCCAGAACACCCTGAACAAATATCTGCAGATCGCACAAATATTTGTTCCGAGACGGGAATCGAACCCGCATGCTCCTGCGTCGCAGACGAACGTCCGCCCGCCGCGTCACTGAGGTCGTCAACATCAGTAGTTTAGGAACATTAGGTAAATACGAGTACACTTCTTCATCTGTAAATCCGTCACATAGTAGTAATTTTTAAATACCTCTAGATTTAATTCGTAGTAAGAGACATCGTAGAGACTTCTTAAAATCTAATTCTTATGATAAGTTAAGTTTATTTAATTTTTTGAAATTATCATGTTTTTTTTTGTTTTTTTTTTTATTTATTTCATTCACAATAGATTTTACACAGTTAATTATAATATAGCATAAAAACCTCCAAAGGTTTGACTAGGTACAATCGCCAAAAAGTGGGCGCACACCGCGCACATACACATTCATACACATACGGTATGTACATACTTTACACTAGAAACGGGATATTTACCAAGTTTTTTTTGTTTTGATTCCGTTTTCGTTTTGTCCTATTTCACAGAATAAATCATAGTACAAGTACTATTTCTAGTGAAAAGTATGTTTATTCTATGTACATTTTGTGACATTCTGTGCATTTACTGAATTGTTATTTTTGCTATATAGTGTATTTAGAACTACTAATCCAACAGTTTTCCAAACATTTTCCGTTTTGAACTTGTGAGGTCCCTCCCTTAGATTAACCGTATTCAAAAAAAGTAGGAGGTTCTCAATACGACTGTATGTTTTTGTATGTGTGTTACCTCATACATAGGTATCAATACGACTGTATGTTTTTGTATGTGTGTTAACTCATAGATAGGTATCAATACGACTGTATGTTTTTGTATGTGTGTTACCTCATATATAGGTATCAATACGACTGTATGTTTTTGTATGTGTTACCTCATATATAGGTATCAATACGACTGTATGTTTTGGTATGTGTGTTACCTCATATATAGGTATCAATACGACTGTATGTTTTTGTATGTGTGTTACCTCATATATATATAGGTATCTCCTTAATTTAAGAACCGATTTATGTTTTTATTGATTTAAATGGGTACTTCCAGATTAAATAAATAAATAATGCTGGACAGTTCACACAACATTATCTAGCCCCAAGCTAAGCAGAGCTTGGGTGCGTTCAGTGGGTACACTCTGAGTGTTGGTTGTCACCAGAGTGTACGGTTGTTCCGTTCACAGGCTCGGTTAGAGCGTTCGGTTAGCGTCACGTGACCCTAACCGAACAACCACCTCTGACAATTCTGACGTCTGTCAAAGTCAAATCATGTGCTTGTCACCAAAACGTATGGGTTGTTCCGTTCGGAGGCTCGGTTAGAGCGTTCGGTTAAAGTCACGTGACCCTAACTGAACAACCACCGTTTTGGGTGGGTGTTCGGTTGTTACGAGTTTGACGTTAGATTGCTGTCAAAGTCAAGTCGATCCCACCCTTCCTCCCCAAAAATCCTGTTCCATCCATAGATGGAGAAATATTTTATGTAAGCCCAACAAGTAATATAGTAACTGCGAAAGTTCCAGATTCCACGAGAGGATTTTTTTATAAAGTGAAACAGGACTTGTTATCAGCTCCTGAATTACTTTGCTATTAAATGCTCTAAGACTTTGTTAATCAATCACGCTGTACCGATATTAATTAAATTACATCCACAGATATGTTCAGATGTCCAGAAGCGGTTTATGTTGGCTGATTGATGATGATGTTGCAAACATCGCCAATATTTTTTCTGTGAAATATCAAGGCTAGCTTTTGTCAAATTTGTCAGTACCTATCAAGGCTGGAAGGATCTTTGTTGTCAAGTGCACGTCGGATCACACGCATTCAGGGTTCCGTACCAAATGTACCAGAAAATTCTCGAAATGTTTCGAATGTTTTTTGTATATATTGAGAAAATATAAATACACACTTAAATATGCTTTCAGCGATAATGCCGCACATTTTACTGTTTTTTTTTGATATTACGTTTAATTCTTGGTGTAAGTACAATAGGGTGTTAGTAGTTATATCGATCTAAATACATAACAAGTACCATATTTACAAAACAAGTTCCTAGGTCAAATGCAAAATAAAAAACTTGGTAACAAAATTTTGGAAAAAAACTGACTTTGTCGGTTTTTTTTTCTATAACTATTGAAAATAAAAATAAACTCTACTTCATGAGATCTAAAAATGATAAACCACATGAAGAAAAAAAATGAAAAGCCAATGGGAAAAAAAGAGTTCAAATAAGGCTAATTGTTTCAGTAAAGAGGACCTAAATAAACAATGCAGGTAATAAGATTCAACAAATCATTCTAATTCACTACTCAGATACAATAACAATAAGGCTTTGGTTTTGTCGTTCATTCATTCATACCATCTACCAACTTCTTTGAAATAAAGTGGAGCTGACAATGTTGAAATAGAGCTGAATTTAGCTCTAAAAGAGCTAAATTGGCAACACCGGGTGAAAAAGCGTTTGTTTACATCAAAAATTTACAGTGGCATTGACATTCCGTGTCAATCCAAGTCGTTCAGAGCCTCAGAGTGTGGTTAAAAAAACAACTACACCCTTGGAGTGCACCCATTGAACGCACCCCTTGTGTTATGGGTACTAGATAACTGATATACTTAATAAAATATATTACATAGAAAATACCCAGAACACACTGAAGAAATATCTGCAGATTTGTTCAGAGGCGGGAATCGAACCCGTAACCTCCAGCGTCGTAGCCAAACCCTCGCCCGCCGCCCCACAGAGGTCGTCGAATTATTAAACGAATACGGTTTTTTTTATTTTATTTGAAGGTCGCAGCTTTAAAGTTAGTTTTTTTAACCCCCGACGAAAAACGAAGGGGTGTTATAAGTTTGACGTGTCTGTGTGTGTGTGTGTGTGTCTGTCTGTCCCAACGTAGCTCCCAAACGGCTGAACCGATTTCGTTTTTTTTTGTTTGAAAGATGTATTTGTCGGGAGTGTTCTTAGCTTTGTTTGATCAAAATCGGTTCAGCCGTTCAGCGTTGGGTTTTTTTAATTTTTACAAAATTAATTACTTGTTCGTTAAGAATTATTTACCAAGTGTCATTCAGCGATCATTGACATCTGGCAGTGATCATTGGCTCTGTGAGATAATATATATGTTGAAAATTAAGTTTTTGTCACACATAAAATTCACTTTTAAATGCTGGTGGCGAGATGTTCTCACTTATCTTATCCACTAAGCAGGCACATAAATTAGCAGGTTACCCACACGGTATCTTATCAAACGCGTGTTTTATGATCTATGACTTATAACATAACGTAACCCTGTGTGTAGTAGGGCGTTAATATTACCACATCTGACAATGTTATCAAGACCTTTACATTTTTTTTTTACGATGGTTAAATGCTTTACGCCTGTCCATCAGCTCGAGGAGAGCTGAGGGGTCTGTCGGGCTCTCCGTTGGCTAGCACCCAACGGCATACCGACTAAAAACCCATCGATATTCCTTCCTTCACCTTAATGCTAGTGCATCATCAAACCACTCACCATCTGACGAGTGGTTTAGAGATGCACTAAAACTTGACAGGGTCACGGGGTCCCGGTTGGATTCTACCGGGGCCCTGACGGTGATTGTTTGCATGAAACGAACCCCTCGGTCCCCCCCATGTGGGGGAAAGCCCATTACATCCTACGGCGAACGTTATGCGCCTCGGCAAGTTTGTAGTAGGTGTATCTAGTCGATGCACCTTTCGGGCCACGAAACCAACCCTTCAATAAAAGTAATAACCAAGGCGGGGTATTTCGCAAAATATCTAATCTTAGATTTGGTCAGGTGTTAAAAATTAAACTAAAAGTTAAGTTAACTAAATTTTATTTTGGTTCTTTTGACGCTGATTCTGACAGCATGCTACGTGTTCACTTCACTTTTACGTTCACTTCACTTTTATTAAAGTGAACTGAAGTAATTATTGTAGCGGCGCGTAGGTATGCCTGCAAAACGATGTAGTGTACAACTAAACATGAAATTTTATTTTTTTTTAAACCGCAAATGCAATGAAACTGCTGAACCGATTTTGTTAAAACAATTCTAAGAACCATTGCTAGAAAAGCTGCTTTGAAATATAAAAAACCGCATTCAAATCGGTTCACACGTTTAAGAGCTACGGTGCCACAGACTCAGACACACAGACAGAGCGGTCAAACTTATAACACCCCTCTTTTTGCGTCGGGGATTAAAAATTATATTTGAGTTTTACTCTTCAACTTTTATTTCTTGTACTTTTGTTTATTTACGTATGAAAGTACGCACAGTAAATACCAAAAAAAATAAAAAATAAAAATATTGATTTTTTAACCCTGATTTATAGTATGTATCACATCACATACCTAGTCCACATGGATCTGATATCTTTTTAGGGGCGCCTATCAAAGTCCTGTGCTTTATGGACTCAAAGTAAAGTTCACTACCTCGATGATGGACTACTACACTATAGATGGAGAAATATTTAATGTAACCCCAACGACCAACGAGTAATATAATATAGTAGGTAACTGCGAAAGTTCCAGTTACCACGAGAGGGTTTTTTTTATAAAGTGAAACAGGACTTGTTATCAGCTCCTGGATAACTTTGCTAATAAATGCTCTAAGACTTTGTTAACCAATCATGCCGTAACAGCTGAACTGATATTGATGAAATTACATCCACAGATATTGTTCAGATGTCCAGTAACGGTTTATCTGGGATGATGATGTTGCAAAAATCGCCAATATTGTTTTCTGTTAAATATCATGGCTAGCTTTTGTAAAATTTGTCAGTAGGTAGGTACCTATCAACGCTGGAAGGATCTTTGTTGGGGGCATATTTAGCCTGCCTAACGGCCGTTCCCAATAATCAATCTATCCCTGGTTTTGCACTACTACAGATAGAAAAGTCTATCTATCTTTCCTTTTGCCGTCCCAATAAACTTACTAACGATAGGCAATCCTATCCTGAATACTTAGTATACCTACTAAATAATATACTTAACATATTTTTCTGTGTATAAAACCTTTATCTGTCTCCGTTTACATCCTAACCAACCAAATACATACGTGGTCTTTTCAGGAACCACGGAATCCCCCCTCTTCATCAGCTATTGTTGACATTGCGGTTTTACGCACTAGGCACCATGTTGGTCGCCGTAGCAGATTATGTAGGAGTTTCAAAATCTTCTGCGGGGCGTATAGTGAGAGATGTTTCAAGGGCTATCGCCGGGTTATACTCGAATTACATATACGTCCACAATAATACACAGGAAGAATTTTACAACATTGCAAGATTTCCTCGTGTATTAGGTGCAGTTGATGGCACACATATTTTGATGCAGTCACCAAGTATGTATGATTTTAGTAACACTTTAAACATAAGCTCTTGCATTTTGCCTATCATGTCTAATGAAAATTTGTGTTCTACAGATTCAAACATCGGTGAAGAATTTAGAAATAGGAAATCTGTTTTCTCCCTGAATGTGCAAGGTGTTTGCGATGCACATTTAAGATTTATAAATGTTGTGGCCCGATGGCCAGGATCCACACATGATGCCACAATATTCAATAATTCAGAGCTTCGAGGTTTACCTATTACTGACCTATTTACTGTTTGTTGGCAAGCGTTTTTTTTTAAGTTTATAATACATACTTAATTAGTGTTTTTCATTTTATAGCTCAGTGTGAAAATGGCGTTTATGGTAATCGATGGATGCATGCGTGAAATGCTGATTGTGGCAGAACATAAATAGTTGTAATTAATATTCTGTAACAATAAATTATTTTGATTTGATTTGATTGACTATTCCTAAGGTCTTCTTTATAGATACACAATAAAAGTAATTAAAAGACTTTAATTCAGCATTTTCAGCACCAAAAAATCTGAAAATAACTTCACAAATATGTCACTTTTCTCGTAAAACTATCCAAGTGTGATACCATATGACCATGTGATCAAACTCTATCACATTATGGTACCATATGACATAACACTATGGAAGCAGCTAAAATAAATTAGCCTAGCTGTAACTTCATCAGTAAGCTGCCTTATCGTACAAACTGCATAAGCAGCGGAACTAAGTCTACCAGCAAGTGCCCTTATTTGTGGTCCACACTACAAATTTGTATCAATATTAAGTCCTAAGAAAACAGTAGAGTTAACTAAAATACATAACTAATTTCAAACAAATTGGTCGTTGGAAGGGCACTGTTTCTTTTCCCTCTCACTTAAATCCAACTCCATTTTCCTTTTCTTCAGTGCATGCAGTTCCTGGGCAATTTTTGTTTTTGATGAGTAATATTCAGCGATTGCTTTATTTCGCTCTATTATTGATTTTTTCAAATCATCTGCAACTGCTTGGCGTGTTAGTTTTCCTGCAGAGGTAATGCATCATATTAGAAACATAATATCACTATGTATACTCACTACACTACACAGGGCATTGGGTCCCATTGATGTGAAGGCATTCAGATACATCATCTACATTGATAATAATAAAATCATGATGTCAAATAAAGGCAACTTGTAGTATATGTAAAAATGCTAGAAAGTCAGTTAAAATACACTACTAGTAACATCAAACACTGACCTATGGACCAGAATGCTCAGCCACTGGCCAGTTATACTTAAAAAAATGTAGTGTAATATTTTACCTTTGCTTCTCGAAGATGAAAAAAAAAGCTTTTGTGTTGATGTGTTTGGGGTGTTTCGTTGGGGGGTGACTGGGGGAGAGGCAAGTGGGTCTTGATCGTCAAAGGGCAGTATTACTACTGCTGGCTCCACCATCAACTCATCAACCACTTCCCCTTCGGTGTTTCCTTCGGCATCACCGCCGAAGGAAACACTGTATCCGTCGCAGGTCGGGCCTAATAGTGATGCAACTTTATCAAGTGTGTCATCTGGTGGTATGTAGTCTGGTTTTCCACCTCCAGTCTGAAAATGAGAGGCAGGCAATTTAGTCTAATGCGGACATAAACTTTATTTAATTGGCAATAACGAGGTTCAAGCATTCAACTACCTTTAGGTTATTCATTCTTATTTTAGTATGCCTTTTTCGGGCAGATTTTTTTAAATTTTCCCACTTCAGCCTAAGCTGCTCCGGCTTCCGTGGGCAACTGCCTATCAGCGCGTTAAAATTGACCTTATTTTTAACCATGCCGCTTCCTTGAGCTGGTTATTGCTGGCATTTGTGGCTTTGCTCATGACCACCGGATTCACTGTCACTAGCTCAACCAGCTTTAGCACTTCCTCTTTTATTAACGGCGTGCTTTTCTGCTGAAACACATCAAAATATTTAGGTGACCTTGTGGATAAATCATAAATAATACCACGTGAAATAACTAAAACTTAAAGATGGTCTTTGCAAATAACAACTTAAACTCTTACTCCACTCATTTTCACAGATGCTGCGTTTTAAAAAGAACAAACAAATTAAATTAAACTCGAACGAAATCAACACAAGTTTATTCGTCTAGCGAGCGAGCGCCGAGAACACAAACAAACAAGTGACAACTGACAGACAACAGACGTTATGTTATTGTCAAGTCAAAACGTTCCGTTATCATTTTCTTTGTCACAGAGATACACATTTTATTAATTTTATTTTATGTTAGTACTGTATTCATTGGCTATAAAAAGATGAATTTTCCGTTAAGATTTCTAAAATTATCTAATTTTATTTAAAACATGACAAAATCCATTTGTAAAATGTAGTAACTTACCTGGGAGTACTTCTTGCACTGCGTAATCTGGAACGCAAGGGAGGGCTGAGATAGGCGGCCTATCTACTGTTAACCGGCGGTAAGTAACAGTAACCAGCGATATTGGGACGACTTCAAGAGATAGATAGCAACTTACCTACTATCGAGGATAGCTATCTAACCTTTACCGAGGGTTGATTATTGGGAACGGCCGTAAAAAGGGTAAAAAAAAAAATAACAGTTCACGTCGGATCACGCGCATTCCATACTAAATGTACCAGAAAATTCTCGAAATGTTTAAGTTTTTAGTATATATTGGTAAAATATAAATACACACTTATGCTTTCAGCGATAATGCCGCCCATTTTACTGTATTTTTTTAGTTGATCCTATTACGTTTATTTTTTGGTTTACAATAGGGTGTTAGTATATCGATCGAAATACATAACAAGTAGCATATTTACAAAACAAGTTCCTAGGTCACATGGAAAATAAAAAAACTTGATAACGAAAATTTGGAAAAAAACTGACTTTGACGGCCTCGTGACTTTATTTTCCATTACTATTGAAAATAAAAATAAAAACAGTCTTGCATGACTTACAGTTCTTACTTTATCAGATAAAAAAATGATAAAGCACATGAAAAAAAAAATAGAAAAAAAGAGTTAAAAATAAGACCAATTGTTTCAGTAAAAAGGAGCTAAATAAACAATGCAGGTCAACAAATCATTCTACTTCTACACAGCAACAATAACAACTTTAGGCTTTGGTTTTGTCGTTCATTCATACATACTATCTACTAACTTCTTTGGAAAAAGGTGGAGCTGATAATTTTGAAATGAGCTGAATTTAACTATAAAAGAGCTAAATTGGCAACATTGGGTGAAGAAAGCGTTTGTTTACATCAATAATTGACAATGACTTGTCATTACGAGTCAATCCAAGTCGTTCAGAGCCTCAGAGCGTGGTTAAAAAACGACTACATCCTTGGAGTGTACCCATTGAACGCACCCCCGTATTGAAGCGGTAGCTTGCAAAGAACAGATCATGGTAATGATAAAAATCAACTTATGTTTTAGAAAATTCAGTTGTGTGTTTTAAGATAGCATTAACCCGTTGATCGCCACGGTCATCTAAAACCCAAATCGAGCTATCGATTTTCGGAGTCATAACATGATGTTATATTAAAAAATAATGTTTAAAGTTTTATTTAGGTATGATCAATATACATACAATGTACGATCAATATAAATGCGTAAAAATTTGTTGGGTACGAATGATTGATTTTAATGGATTGCACTACGTGCTAGCTTCCATTAAAGTTACAGACGGATGTTTATCAGATTAGATTATCATTTTATTTCAAAATGAACCTACCACAAAACTACACTATTGCAGTATTTTGCATAGTTTCACTATTAGTAAATTGGGAAATGAATTTTGTTCAAGATTTTCATTTATGAAGATATCAGTTTCCGATTTAGCTCTTGAGTTCATGTAGACAGTACCCACCTACAGTAAATAGTAAGTAATAGTAGTAGTAAGCACTGTACTTATTCAGTATGGGCACAGAATAAATAATAGTAATGGGAGACGTTCTCCAAACACGTTTTAAGTTAATTTATGACCCTGTTCCGTCATACCTAAACTCAGATCAGTGTGCCCTCAAAAAATTCTCAGAAAATTATGCTAACTTTGGTAAACTAGAACTGACCGGGTTCAAATTGAAAGGTGCAAATGAGAGGTTTTTCTCATAAATTTACAGTTATTGCAAATCGATTATAGAACTTGGGGTTGTACAAATCAGTTTGTACACATCGATACAAATTCAGGCCGAAGATTTAGTATCAGAAAGAGACGTTTTTATTGAACGCAATGACCGTCGAAGACGTGCAACAGTTAGAAACAGTAGCGAAAACCTTAACATTACTAGCAAGTTACCAAGAATGGAGTTAACCAAATATAGCGAAGTGCTCAAGTGGTACCAATTTTTAAATAACAGCCGAAATATCAGTAATGTCGACAAGCTTTCAATCCGTTCTTGAAGGTTTTGCAAAACAGGCTATCAAAGGGTTAGACACAAAGAACAAAAACTAGTATAGCGTCAAAACAGAACGGTAAACCTGCTGCAATTATTGATGCCCATTATGTGGCAGGCACTATATCGAATCAAAATAGCAGCAACAAATCAAGTTAAAGTTAACAGGCACGCTCTCAATGTAATTGAGAGACACCTAGGAGTACTCAGCTAATTAGTGGAAAATTTCAATGGTAATACCTTAGAGTAATGATTATTGAAATACTTCCAGAAGACTTAATATGAATTGAGAATGAAGATGACCAGTCAAGACGAGAAAATAGACAGTAGATACTAACCAATTTTAAGAGTATTTTTATCAGCTAAAGCAGCATCAAACAGACTAAAGAAAGATACCATAGTTTCGAAGGATATAGACACGGGAAACGGTGATGGCAAGGACATTACTCAAAAGTTTACATCAGGTTCTTTACATGTTAGTGCATATAAAGTAATCAGCGTAGATTTACGATAGAAAGATAAGCCTAAATTAGATAACACACACATGTATACATACATACATACATACACGCCTTTGTCCCGAAGGGGGTAGACAGAGCCTCGATAGACCTCTATTCACCGTGGCTTGCGCCATCGTGGGAGTGACGTGACGGGTGGTGAGCTCATAACCGCCGTTGCTTCCCACGACTGAAATGGGTACCACTTTCTTTCAGTAATAGCTAGCAGCCAGGACAAATCTTATACCAGCGAATCTTTCTAACGAGTCCGGGTAGTCCCTTAGTCGATAAAACACAGTTCAGTAACTCTCAATCACCGTGGAAAAGACTACAAGAAATCTCAGACAGAACTGATGAGCCACCTAAAAATAAATTTAGCAAGTGTATATTTTGTAGACAGGATCATTATACTGACGTATACATATACTAATTAATACCAACTAGCGTTAGTGGTTCAGACACGGAATCGAAACAGCTGTAACGTAGAATTTTACTTGGTTGCGGTAGTCAACGCTCTTATATATCAGGGTTTGTTGCTAATTCACTAAAATTAGACATCGCTGTGAAAATCAATTTGTCGATATTCACGTTTGGAGATTAAATCAGGACATCAGGTTGAAAGCCCCGTCGTAAACTTTAAAATCATGACTTGATCTGGCGTTACACGGCTTCTACATGCAAACGTAGTACCTCATTCTACACAAGGTATACAAATCGAACACCAGTTTTACAGACACAGACACGGTACCAGTTATATTAGACTGAAAGACCTTACAATGGCAGGCGATGGTTCGTTTGGTAACAAGATAGACATTTTGATTGGTAATTACTATTATCACAAGTTTATGTCGCATGAAAGGTTCTCAGTGCCTCAGGATCGCTACATAGTTAATACAGATTTTGGCTGGGTGTCATTGGGCCAAATCAGAGAGATCGTTACCAGTTCAGATCAGCTAACCGTATTGACTTACTTCCAACCAGATGAGGTATTTGATAATAAATTGAACGAACCAGATCTTCCGTTGTTGATAGATGATGTTAAGAGATTATGGGACCTCGAATCGATAGGTATTACAGATTCACTCAAATCCACTCGCGATGGAAACAAAGAGATTGTAACAAGAAGTTTATTGAGAATGTTCAATACAAGGACAGCATATACCATGTTCAGTGGCCGTAGAATGAATCACTGCCGAGACTTCCTTATAATTTAGGTCTAGCTTAGGGTCGTCTCAATTGTTTATTACTAGATAGTACAGAGCTCAAAGCCTACGACCAGGTCATTCAGGAACAATTACAGAATAGGATCATAGAAAAGCTACCAGATCCTATTAATATCCCAGAGTACCATACGTTCGTAAATGCCACATAACAACGTTCATAGTCAGGATAAGTCAAAAAACTTCGTGTTGTCTTTGACGCGTCGCGTCTTTGGTAATCGAAGTCTGAAGCTTATGAACGAGCATTAGGACCATTGATGTTAGAGGACCTGACTGATTTGTTGATTAGATTCAGAGAACATCCTATAGGCATAGTAGCAGATGTGGAAAACAGACTTGAAAGGCTTTCTTACATTTAGGTCACCAAGATTTGGATATAGATGTAACACGATTCCTTTGGTAAAGACATAAATTGTGAAGCTCACTCAGATGATGTTCTGCACTTGCGTTTTTGTCACGTCCCGTTTGGAGTAATATCAAGTTAGTTTCTGCTGAACGCAGTGATCAGGATTCAATCAGTTTCGATCAGGTAATGAGGTCAAACAGCGACCTTGTGAAACAAATAGCGGAAGTATATGTGTTGATAACATAGTAACAGGCGCAAAGACAAGCTCAGACGCACAAAGCATTTACAGGACATCCAAAAAATCATTTGACAGTTCATGATCCATGAATTTTCGAGAGTTAATTAAAATTCACAGGAACAGATTTCTTCCATACAACATAAATTTCAAACTAAGGAACACAAACATGTAAAAGTGCTAGGCTTGATGTGGGACATTCATAATGAACATATTTATTAGAAATCTAATTTCAAAATTTCAATGATGATAATTTAGACACAGTCAGACAAAACTAGACGTATTGAAGACCAGCTTCAGTTTATAACCCCTGTGGTCTCGCAGTGCCAGTTGTACTACCAGCAAAGCTGCTCTTTCAGAGATTGTGGAACAAGAAAGTTAAGTGAGATATTAAATTGAATGACAAAATACTCATCAAATGGCAACAGATACCATCTAAATTTGATTATGTTAAGAATATTCACATCAATCATTATTACGCACAAAGTTTAAATAAATTCAAAGTCAGTGATCAAATCGAATATGAATTGCATTGCTTTACAGATTCCTCTATTAAGGCGTATGCAGTGGTCATTTATTTTCGCAGTTCTTTACATATTTGCCAATCTCATTATTGGCAAGTCTAGATTAGTACCGTTAAAGTACCAAAATAACTTGCAAATCTCAAGATTACATTTGCTAGGCGTACTCATTGGGCGTAGACTTATAATCTACGTAAAGAAGTTATTGCGCCTAAAAATCAAAGCACAATTCCTATGGACTGATAGTCAAATTGTTTTGTGCTGGAACAAATCAGTCAAGCTTCTTACGCCGTTAATTTCACGTCGGATCAGTGCAATTAGATAGAACAAAACCATGAAAATCAGATATATGACGACCAAACATAACTCGTCAGATGTAGGCAATAGGGCAGATAAAGTAGATTCTTACCGTAGATGGCTCAAACGTAATGATTTTTCGACGAGAGATTCAGAACGAAGGCCTGCTACGTATTGTTATAGTACGGATAAAGATCAGAGAAAAACTTCTTTGGCCGGGGAGGATCTTACGAATAAAATGCCTACAGATAATATAAGCAGAACAGATAACCAGGTAACCAATGATAACAAATAATCTCCAACACTAACAATGAACAAACAATAATAATAAAACAAAATCAGACTGAAAATTTCCCTAAATAATTTTGAAGGTATCCAACAAAACCAGGTATCAGGTCGCTTCAATTACAAGGACCAGAATGTAGTAATCAAGTGTAAAGGTGGATTTAGACACACAGATTTGTCACACAATCAGAAAGAGCTAATAATACTGAGAAATTATTTTAATTTACAAAGCATTTCTAACTAGTAGTACAGGTAATTGAGGCTGTCATAAATACAAGACCCCAGAGGACAGTAGGTGTTGATCTAGAATATGTATTGATTCCTCAAAAATTTTTTCGTGTACGGACCAGTGACAAAACAGATAGTGACATTTTACAATCAGCTACAGTAACTAAATCTTGGATTGTAGTTAACAGAGCAACAAAGCTAGCAGTCAGTTTCAGACAGTTCAGTTAAGATCAGGCAGTAACAGGGCACACTGGAAGGTTGGATAGAAAGCAGAGTAGATAAGAGGTTTAGAAGAACAGGTAGCTCAGGCATCAGGCATGGTATCAGAATAACCAGAGTAAGATCATCATCAGAAGAAGCATTGACTCGTTCAGTAGGCCATCTATTTCCACTAGAAGTTGAGAATCAGAGTACAGTACCATTACCAGACCAGAATGATCCCACGATCAGAGTTAATCACGATTCTGTAGAAGTGTAGATCCTCGAATCGAACAACCAGTAACAGTCCAAATAAATCAGCCACGCAGAACTAATGGCAATTCTGCGGAAGATCAAGTCGATTTACTTTTGACTATTAATGAAACCGGAACGCCGGAATAACCAGCACTTGATACCAGACAGAAAGAGACCAATCAGGGCTTCGGCAGCCAAAGATAGGAAGAAAGTTAAGGAGTGGCCATCCCAGTTAATGATCAGATTGTCTCACCAGTAAAATAATGTAATCAGACTTGTATATTATCTATTCAGAATCAGTTAAATCGTGCTTAATTGTGATAATATTGATTATTTATGGTCAAATAAGTCATATCAGCACAGATATAAATATCAAGATGCGGTCGATCTACAAAATTAGCTTTTTGTCATAACACCAAACACAACCGCTTGCGCTCAGATCAAGTTATAGACTGGCTGGCGTTGGTGTCTAAAGTACGATTTAGGCACCGAAAAATTGGCCGTCATGTAACACGTCTTCCGCTCTGTCCTAGTATTATCTTTTTGTATCAGCTTTTTATTAATGTTCTTCTTTGGGGGCAGTGTCGCGAATGCGAAGCTACTATGTAGGTATACCTAGCTAACGTTATACCTATAACAAGACAACCGAACAAGCAGGTAGGTGCGCGCACTCGTCGGCGTCGCGCGCTCTCGGCATTGGCCGACCAGACGTCTTGCGAGCAACATCGTATCAGTAAGTGAGCTTTGAAATATCAGATATCAGTACATGCATTGTTTAACCAGATCATACTATGTGTATTTGTGTACCAGTTATTGCCGATGCGTTCGGGCTGTTTGCGAACAGAGACCAGTATCAGATCAACCAGAATCTGGTAGACCGGTATCAGATCAACCAGTATCAGATCAACCAGGATCTGATAGACCAGTGACCCACGGTGAAAAGAGGCCCATTTGAGGCTCTGCCTACCCTTTCGGGGAAAAAGGCGTGTGTCTATGAATGAATGAATGAATGGTAGAAGTATTACATGTATACTGAAAATGTATTTAATTTTAAATTGCCTTATGTTACTTGTTAAATATCCGTACCTATACACGACGCTCAATTGGAACCTATGCGGATATCCGTGGTTCACTCTGGGCCTCAACGGAAGATCAGCGCTTGGTTGCCTACGTGGCCTAGCAAACGCTGAGTTGAGGATCCTTTTGTGGCTTACGTCAGGCACAGACACAAATTGCCGTAGTTTCTGTGTAATTGTTTTTGTTTTAGTTTGAGTTTTTATTTAGTTATATCTTGTTTGCTTTTTTTTT
Organism: Operophtera brumata; assembly: GCA_932527175.1. Classification (NCBI taxonomy): domain Eukaryota; kingdom Metazoa; phylum Arthropoda; class Insecta; order Lepidoptera; family Geometridae; genus Operophtera; species Operophtera brumata. The sequence goes on from OW052225.1 coordinate 24,358,147, forward strand.
GGTGTGTGTCTTTTTTGTCACGTATAAACGTTTTCTTCCTTTCTTTCTTTCTTTCTTTTACACTCACTCCCACACGTACTCACGTACGTTCGTTTGACGTACGGCTATGTAGCATCTCTTCTGAGGTATGGTGTCTTGTTCTGGGGCAACTCTCGAGTGGTATTAACATTTAAGGGCACAAAAGAAATGCGAGAGGCTATCTAAAGGCAAGCTAAAGCAGACAGATAGCTGCAAACCACACTTCGGTGAGTTGTAACTCTTGTAACCCTGCCATAATGTTTATCGACCGAGCGAGCGAGGTCTCAGAGCCTAATTGCAGGATGCGGCGTGTATGTATGCATGTTTATAAGTATCTGTGTTTGTCCGGCGATTACTGCAGATCCGTTGATCCAATATTGATGAAACTTGGTAGGTTAGGTGAATATAATTTTTACGTTCGAACATGAGCCTGATTGGTGCAGGGGTTTTTGCGCTATGGGGAAAGAGGTCCCCCAAAATAGGTGTCATAGCTAAAATGCTGATTAGCATTCAGTTCGCCTACGTACTACTTTTTTGTCTTTTGTCTTATAATTTTCTCAAAATCAAATAACATTTCATTTCATTTCATTTATTTCCACCATAGGATCACAAAAGGAACACTTAGTTACGTCAAATACAAGTATTGTACATATTCATTAAATCAATAGATCTATCAAATTACATAGACAACACAAAAAACAAATAAAATTAGCAATCAACTTGAATCAATTTGTCATTGTATTTTTGTAGATAGTATTCCTTTATAGTGAAAAACATATTTTTTGACGAGATTTTGAATAAATGAGTAAAATAATATATTTATTATTTAATTATTATTTATTTTTTATTTATTTATTTTTTGTGAACAAAAATATGATCATACAAAAACAATAACAGAACGATAACATTCGAAGAAAATAGAAAATTTTGTCGCTAATATTAACGCCTATCTCCGAAATTTACAGAATCCAAACAAAATTAAAAATTAAAAGTAGGAATGAATCTATTAATGTGATGAAAGGTCTAGCATAATTATGAGTACGTTCGTATATATGTATGTGGGTGTGTGTTATTAGAAGGAAAATCATTAAGAGGTTTTCGGTATCTTCTATTTATAACTAGGTCGTGTCATGTATTATTTAAAAGGAATAAATAATAGTTTAAAAAAACTAAAAAAAAACACGCTTTTATAGCTAACCGAACTAAAAAATAGAAAATAATTTTCAATTTCAGAGAGTTTATATAACAGTAGTAGAAGATCGGACAATCAATCAGTTTGTTTTTTTTTTTTTATAAAGCGTTGGGTGCTTTTTACTACTTTTCTTAACTCTCCTCTCATAGATAGTTGCCAACAGAATGATTGTTACATTTACTTTATCAAGCACCAAAAAAAAAACTGATTGATTATTCGATCTTCTACTACTGTAATATATACTCTTTGAAATTGAAAATTATTTTCTATTTATTAGTTCGGTTAGCTATAAAAGCGTGTTTTTTTAGTTTTTTTAAACTATTATTATTTTTAATTTTTTAGTTCGATTTATCAATTAGTTATTTGTTGACATGTGGTATTGAAATTTCTCACAAATCATTTCGCAATCTCATCATTTACTACAGAGGATCTATCAAAGAATTTATTAATCCTGGCGGTCCTAATAAGGATAACGGGAAACTGTTATCAAATTATTGCATTGTCATCGGTCCTTGATACGTATGCAAAGTTTCAAATTAATCAGACTTGTGGAAATTGGTGAAAATTATGCTCAAAGATTCCGTTACATACATTCATACATACATAGATACAACCCAAGCTAATAAAAGCGTGTTAAAAAGACACAAGAATGCAAATTTTACATCGCAAGGTCACGTTCTAGGAACTAATACCTAGTATATTCGAAGTGGTCTTATTTGTGAGAAAAAATTCTCAATGTCTCTATGATACCGGATAGCGCATCTAACCATCAAGGTAGCGGTGTCGTTGTTCGATATTGTACGTTTTTGAAACGAATAATTTTCAATACTTGTTGAAGATATGGAGGAATAGCGTTTCGAATTACTGAAGATAGCAAGTCAAGTGGAAATAATTAGGATGTCAAGTTTGATATGCTATAACACGCTGATTTTAATAGTTAATGAGACACATTATGCTGCTTCTTCTTAAGTAAATGAAAGGCAACGTCTGTCGCTCTGTTTGTCTGTCTGTACTTGTTCATGTTCTACTGATCTGAATATGCAGTTGTCACTCGTGCTCGTTCATATATCGACAATGATTTTAGTGTACCTAGGTATTCTAGGTATCTGTATAAGTATACCTAATTCACCCAAATTTTTTGGGCAATGGGTCGTTTTCCAAGTGTCATTGTCAGTTTAGTTCTTTCATCGTCAAGAGATGGCACTCGCGTAACTTTTGGGAATTACCTACTTTTAAAATTGTATCATGGCAAATATAAAAAAAAAGTTGTATACAGGTTGTCTGGAAGAGATCGCTCTTTAGCGATAAGACCGCCTATTGTACATTTAGTTTTTTGTTTAATTGTTATGTCTTGTTTTTAACTAGTTTGTAAGGTGTGCAATAAAGTATTTTCATTCATTCATTCATTTCATTCATTCATGGCAGTAGAGTACTTCATTCAGCCAACGTAAATAGTTTTAAAAATATACAAAATCCTCTAAAATTATATAATAATTAATATTTTTGTGATAGTTACGTATTTTGAAATATTTACTGTTACCAAAACTGTCGCCAACGCCATCTAGCGAGAGTTAAATAATGCTAAATTGACAAGGAAAACTCCTCGTTTGCGTTGGTTTATGACTTTAAAAAACAGTGACCATTTTTTTATTATTCATTCGTTTTAAATTAGAAATAGTATAGAAAAGCTCTTAATGACCAGTCCATTATAGCGTGTTCTAAAGAAACCAAGCATTTCGTGATCCCTAATCACGAAATGTTAAGATGGTTGCTTTTCCATACTTACGTATATTACCAAATAATTATGGGCGAACAGAGTATAATTTTACACTGAAATGACTGTTGTTGGTTTTTATATTGGTCATTATTTGCAGCAAATCATATTTGGTTGAATAAACCAGTGGATTAATAGCGAAAATAACATCGAAATGACTTGTATGGACTAAAATAACGATGTATTTTCGCTATTAATCGACTGTTTTCTTCAACCAAATATATGATTTGCCGCAAATAATGACCAATATAAAAGCCCACAACAGTCATTTCAGTGTAAAATTATAGGTACTCTATTCGCCCATACTTGGTAAATACGTAAGTATGAAAAAGCAACCACCTTAATGTACAATTTCCAACCCTTTCCTTTGACTCGTTTCCGGTTAATTAATTCCCAGCAGACGTCTGTTATATGTCGTAATACCCCATTCTCTTTCATGACAATATGTAATCATTTAACCCCAGTAATAACGGATATTTGTGGGTATTCCGTACCGACACAGATTCCTTTATGTTTCAGTATTTATTTTCTCTTTACAAGCCGCATTTGTACTGCGGGTTTGAGTTTGTTTAATTTTTTTACAAGCTTTATTTTAACTTGCAATGTATGTCCGGGTGGAATCTTGCAACTGAATTTTAAAGCAGTTATCCTCAACCGATTGAGCTGAAATTTGGCATACCTGTCAAGTTTCGATGACAATACAATATGATGGTGATAGCGAGCTGATCTGATGATAAAGACGGAAGGTGGACAACGGAACTCGTTGATGGATAATAGTAGACTGCACGGCCGTGCTTATAGGCTCATTTTGATCGTCAGCACACGGTTACGATCACTAATTTAAAAAAGCTTTTATTGAAAAATATGTTTCATAAAAAACTTATTTTCTTTATAATTGGCTTATGTATTTACCATTTTCAAGCTATTTTTCATGTTCATTAGTGTATTTTCAATATAATTTGCAACGTTAAATTTTTTCCAAGTTGTCAAAGTCGTGTCATGTTTTAGTAAAACGGCGGCCGTTTTACTATAACTTTGGTAGTATTTTACACCAATTTGAAAAGTAACACAATTCACTTCCATTTCATTTCACTACACTCTACTCTTTAAACGAGCTAAATTGGTTAAAATGCCACCAAAATAACACAAAATAACTAAAAAAAAACAAAGAAACAAAATAAAAGTAGGCGACTTCTCTTTTCCAAAATGGCGGGAAGAGTCCGGGTGTTTCATTTGTATAAATTAGTAAATTATCCTACTACTATCATAAACTGGAGATATTTTCTCTATAATTATAACAGAGTATAAATCTCCTGGACATTTTTCTTTTTTGACATTAGTCGTGCAAATTTGTTTGTCAGGTAGGATCGGCTGGACCAATTTCGTTGAAATTTGGTACAAAACTGGATTTTATATATATATATAAATATATAAATTTATTTCTCAATAGAATATACATTCACTTATAGAGAAATACAAGATTGACTTAAAGAGTAGGGTGGGTTGGTTAACAGTGCAGAACGGAATTTTTGTGTAGATAGATAGATAGATAGAAAACACTTTATTGCACAACACAGAAAATAAGCTAATTAAGAATTAATATTAAACTAAACACGGAAGTACAATGGGCGGTCTTATCGCTATAAGTGATCTCTGCCAGACAACCTTGGGATGGACTGGAATTATTTGCACGACATAGAACGGTGGCTTAAAATCTGTAATACAATATCTTAAATTAAAAATAAATAAATATAACAAATTACTACCTAATTTATAAATGTATACTATGGCTACACAAATTTATATATACCTACCTAAGTATTTATACAATTTATATTATTGTGTAGGTAGGTAGGTATTATTTTTAAATATCAATAAGCACATAATATTATAATCTAAATTATTATATAAGTAGCTAGAACAATAAAAGTAAGTACCTACATAGGTATAGGTACCTCTAGGTACTCAACATTGGGCTGACCATAATTTTATTATGTATAAACTAAATAATGTCCTTTTATAGATACTAACTAGCAAGAAATCAAATAAACACGCAGTAAGTAGGTATAGTAGATAAATGTTTCAACATTATTAGGATAGGTATTTAAACTAACAAACTTGAGTACTTAGCACCATTACGTAGTATAATTTTTTTTCAATTAAACTAGGTAAGAACCTATAATACGTAAAATATAATTAAAGTACATAATAGTAAAAGTGGGTATATAGAAATAGTTAATGTCATCGGAGTAGTGCAGTAGAAGTTCGTGGAGGTTCCATTACGTGTTGATCTACAGTTGCTTTGGATGTATGCGAGCGGGAATGGAAGCAAGTGCTTTTAAATACACTATCAGTTTTTATTGTTGATAGTTTTTTGGTAGCGCTTGAATGCCTTTGGGCACCCCTCTAATGTACTTTATAGTTAGGTCTTTTTCGCCTGCTTCAGTCCGACACTTTAGTATATATATATAGTCATTTTTCCTCTTTAGACGTATGACATGCACTTAATTATGTCAGTTTCACATAGTTTTCACGTAGGTACATTTTACAAATTGACCTGGATTGAGCTAACGGCTATTTTTTTTCCAGTAAAACTGGTGAAAGTCCGCGGGCAGACACTAGTTTTATATAAAACCACTCTACCAAATAGTGCATTCGAATCAATATCATAATTCAACCAAAATTTGTGTTAATGACTCCAAAAATACAGTTGGTTTTGGAATTAATCCCAAGATGGTGCATAATTCAATATGTTTACAATAAAAGCTATTTATAAAATTAATATCGAACAAGATTAAAAATATTGTGAATTGGTTATTATAGCCATTTATGACAATAATATCGTTGATATATCATATCGTACTGGGGGGTTATAGCTCTTATATCCATTCAGTTCAAAAACTATTCAGTACAAAATATCGGTTCATCGTTGACATTTTTCATCGTTGAATAACTTTAATCGCAGAAGTCTGTAGACCCTCTGCGATTGTGCCTTTAAATATAGTTGCGGACATCACGGAACCAATATTTTGTACTGAATAGTTTATCAACTGCATGGCAATAAGAGCTCATAGTAACCCACCTGGTCATGATACTGTGTTTAGATTCCCATTCCGACTCTAACACATCGCAATAAGGCTGAAATTGCAGGGCGCTGACAGCTGTGCACGTGTGTAGAGAACACAGAATAAATAATAGCACAAACGTACAGATAATGTCACTCCACGCGAGTGATATTAGCACTTAAAGTTAGTCATCGAAAGCTCATATTCCATTGTCCATATTCCAATACTACCTAAGCAGCAAACACGCATACGACCCACCTGTTGGTTAGCGGTTACCGTAGCCTATGGACGCCTGCAATACCAAAGGCACCAAACGCACGTTGCCGGCCCTTTAAAAATTTCCAAACATCCCTTTTGAAGAACCCCATACTGAAGTTACTTGGGAAAACCTCAGCATCATTCCACAACCTGAGTGTTCGCGGGAGTAAGTTCCTCTGAAACCGCACAGTGCGGGACAACCCTGGCTCTAAAGTGTGCTGGTGGTAGTTCAGGGCTATAGTACTCGTAAGAACTAGCCCCGAACTACCACACAGTCACTGAAGTGACTTACCAACTTTCTCATTTTGTTTCCTATCAAGCTCTCTTTTTGTACATTTTATAGTTCATTGCGCTGTATGCTTTAAATATATAAAGGAAAGCTGAAAAATGCCGCGCAATGTACAGCTAAAGCTTATTCAGCGAGTATTAGTCCGGCGACTTTACTGGTTCGACGGCAGTCAAACTTACGACAGGTTTGCTCAAATCAAAGCCTTAAGATTGCGCATTGGCATGGGTTCGTGACTTTTTTTGTATACATACAAAAAAAGCCACGAACCGCTCGAAAAAGCGGTTTTTATTGAATATCTCGTGAAATTTAGATAATTTTTAAAAACCCCGTGGGTGAACCCTCCTCTTTATTGTATTGATCTTATTTATTAAATTTTTGACCCAATAATCTGTACCATATTAACAAACAATCGAATCTAGCCAAAAGTTAGAGGTAACTTTGTGATTTTTGTTTATCCAGAAAATTTGGTCCTATCGTGTTTCCGTCCGGGGGATCCCTCGGTATTATAATGTAGTATCCATGCATATTTTTAATTTGAATATTGTACTTGATTTGGTCAGTTAAAAATCTAATCTAAGATTGGTAATTTTGCTTTATACCCAACCTTCAGGAATGTGAAATCATTGCGATAGAGCTCATTTTACATTGAAAGTCGATGTACAGTGACACAAGTAATGCTTAAGTTAAGACGCCAATGTTGAATATTGTTGAAGGCAAGCCAGTCGGCACGATTACTCTAATTGGGATCTTGTATCACAAGTATCTTTCAGTCAACAACGGTTCTTTGGGCGACTTACACGCCTGCTTCCGAGCCGGCAAAAATAAACTCTGTGTAAACGTGATAAAGTCTGTACTCCCGTGAATCTGTTCAAATATTTACGTGTTGTTTTTCGTAATTACTGTGAGGTATTCGGAGTAAACAGCAATAAGATACGGTGCAAGTGAAATTGTATTTAATTTCAATGAAAATGGAGCTTGTGATTTTTTGAAGTTATGTGATAATTCTTGGCTTCAAGTTGGTAAACTTAATCTTCTTGTATATATCTAACTAGCTGAATAGCCCAACTTTGCTACGCATCACATCACCAAAAAAAACACCCTTTTTTACCCCTTTTTAAGGGTTATTTTGAAAAATCCTAAAATACATATGTGTTCAATTATTATGTTACTAAGTTTCAAGCGAAAGGCACCACGCGATAAAAAGTTCCCATATAAACTTAAACACCCCCGCACCCGCTTTTGGGGGTAGTGTTTATCAAAAATAAGATACAGTGTTAAATTCTGGGGAAATAGTTACATAGGTATATAATATTCAAAAGGGCCTTTGTTAGGCAAGGGGTAGGCAAAACCTAAATGGGTCTCTTTTCACAGTGGGTTGCACGATCGCTGAATATAGACCTGACAAATGGAGAGCTCATCGCCGCCATTGCTTCCCACGTCTGACTCGGCTAACGCGTTCTTCCAGTAATGACACATTCCAGAATAAGTTAACAGCCAGGACAAATCTTATACCAACGAATCTTATCAACAAGTCCGCGAGTATGGCCCGAAAATATTCGTGTTGGGTCGTCCCGTTTAATTGGCCGTAAATTTTTGGAGTATATTGGAGTTTACTCCTTAAGGTGGGGTATAACGCAAAATAACCAATCTTAGATTAGATTTTTAACTAAATAAATCAAGTATAATATTCAAATTAAAAACTTTATTTTTTATATACTACTTGAATGACGGAACAAGCTGATGGCCCACCTGATGTTAAGCGGTAACCTCTGCCTATGAACAGTGCATTACCTCATAGGTCACGTCCACCTAGGACGCGCCCTATGTGGCATTGCACTGCAAGCAGCAATGCGAGCACTACTGCTTTGCGGCAGAAATAGGTATGGTGGTAGTACTTCCCCGGACGAACTCTTTCACAAAAAAGCTCTACTACTACTAAATAATACTAAATATGCATGGATACTACATTATAATACCGAGGGATCACCCAGACAGAAAAACGACAAAAATGTCTGAGAGAGTTACCTGTAACTTTTGGCTAGATTCGATTGTTTGTCAATATGGTACAGATTATTGGGTCTAAAATTGGATAAATAAAATCAATACAATAAAACGTTCACCCACGGAGTTTCTTAAAATTATCTATATTTCACGAGATATTCAATAAAAATCTTTAGAATCGATTTTCATACAAGACCCAGGCTATGCAAATAGATGGGGAGTAAAATCGTAAACGCGAGCGCTAACAAAAAGTGAAATCGTTATGTTGTCCTTCTGCGCAACATATTTGCGCATTGTATACTGAACTGGACTGGATTAAACTCCAGTCGCGCGTCGGAGCTGACCCACATTTTTCCCCTTTCAATCATAAGACCTTAGAATCATTTTTGTACTCACAACCAAGTTTGTCTGTATTTTTTTTTGTCTCCATTCGTATTAGTTACAATCGCTTAAATTTTTTCAACTAGATAATACCTATTTGAAGATTGTAGCTCGCGATGAACGTAAATCCATCTTGACATAATTTAACTCTGGACGCATGCAATCAGTAAAATAATTTCATTGGCACAAGTTACAATTTGTACCGTCTTCAGTTTAAGGCGATTGTGTAAGCGCCGATCGGATCGCGATAAGAAGTCAATATATGTCCTTTTGAGGATGCAATATTTTAATTGAATTTTAAAGGCTTCAACAAAGTTTATGTGGACACTTAATGGCCTTGACTTAATGGTCCCGTATAAAAGCTATTTAAATATAAGCTCTACATAAAATTATATGTCACTGTTTGTCTGTATTCAGTTAAGAGATGGCAGATTCAGGTCAACACCATTTTTTTTTTAAATTTTGCCAGATTTTATAACAGCGAAGGTTAAAATTATCTTTCGGAAATTCTCCAATGTTTGTATCGCTATTGGCATAGTGGTTTAGGAATGATAATAGTAGACTGCCCTTGTTTAGGTTCATTTCGATCAGCACACGGTTCCGATCACTAAATTTATAAAAACTTCTATTCGTTCGTTTCGTTTCGTATGAGGTAGTGCTGGCCTCTGGTGTCGGAGTTTGTCAAGCTGCCCGAGGGCCTCTGACATGGCTTATCGACTGCTATTAATCAATAACAGCCGGGACCGACAGCAAAACGTGCCCTCCGAAGCACAGAGCGATGGAAATCCGCACATAACTTAGAAAAGTCATTGGTGCGGAGCCTAGGATCGAACCCGGTATCGTTGGATTCTGAGTTGATCTATTGAACCGTTAGGCTACCATAGCTCCATTGAAAACTATATTTTTCACAAACACTTGGCTTCATTTACGTACATACATAGATACACGCCTTTTTCCCCGAAGGGGTAAGTAAAAACTCATTGGGCCTCTTTTCACCGTGGGTTGCACCACCGTGGAATATAGACGTGACAAGTGGTGAGCTCATTGCCGCCATTGCTTCCCACAACTGACTTGGCTAACGCTTTATCCGAGTATTAACACATTAAATAATAAGCTAGCAGCCAGGATAAATCTTATACCAACGAATCTTACAAATTCCTGCCATCAAAATTTCCAATGCGTCAAGTTTTATGATAAAGTTTCTTCTCTCGGACACCGGTTCGTTCTCGCTTTCCAAGAAACGACCATTATGGTGAATGGATTGTGGGCGCGCTCGGCACTTTCATGCAAATGAAGCTCATGGAGTAGCGTTAGGTAATAGCCCATGACATGTCGTACTAATAGCATAGTAAACGATACCCTGCGTGCGACCTTTAAGGTGCCCTTCGTCCATCGAGAGGGGACCTTCCGCTGCATAGTCATAGTTAGTGGTCGCCACTCGAGAATCCCCAACAGCTGCAATGCGAGCTATTTAGATAGATAGGTAGATCTTATTTATCAAACAAACTGATCTAAATATATATATATATATACTTACACACGCCTTTTTCCCCGAAGGGACCCCCCTTGAGGCAGAGCCTCAATGGGCCTCTTTTCACCGCCTCCGTAGCAACCATGGGACGCCCAATGACTTAATGACTTGCCCAGTGTGCCCCAACACCTGTACCGTGAGCGACACATACACTGCATCTGACAACGCCGTATAAATGGGAAAAATTCTGGCGAAACAAGATATAAAAATAGTAAAAACAATGATCCACCGTCGACACGACGAAGAAGAAGAATGGGACGCGCAATCGCAGGAATATAGACGTGACCAGTGGCGAGTTAATCTGCACCATTCCTTAGCCACTTGCCCATCCGTCCGTCCGTCTGACTGTCCCTCTGTCACAACGGTCTAGCTGCTAAACCGTTGTTTGCAGTAATAACACACTTCTTTAAGCCAGCCACTAGAACAAATCTTATACCTACAAACAAAGATTACCGTACAAGTTCTTTGTTGTGCTTGACTTTATACTGTACTAGTGACTTGTGAGTTTCAGGATGAAAAACAGCCCCCCCCCCTCCTACCCCCCCCTTGTAGCCCATGTCACTCAGGGTGAATGTAGCTTTCCAATGGTGAAAGAATTTTTGAAATAGTTTCAGTAGTTTCTGAGTTTATTCATTACAAACATACACACACACAAAAATACAAATATTTCCTCTTTATAATATTAGTGTAGATAAATAAATAGTGAAATAAACTTACTTTATAACATAACAACACCCAACTGTCACATACATAGTCCTGACCCCACTCTAGGATTCCCTGGTATCATATTGATTCGTGGGTATCAGGAACTACGAGTACCATACCATGGTACAATAACACCCAGACCCAGTACGTATAGGTATTTACAGATCATACCAACATTTGTCCCGCAGCGGAAATCGAACCCGCAACCTTTCGCATCTCAGCCGACTACTCGCCCGACGCGCTACAGAGGTCATCAAAAAAAATATATATATTAAAATAACTAGTGAAATAAATTATTTCTGTTTAACGCCGAATTAGTTTTTAAAGAAGAAACAAAGGTGAATATGTATGTGTTTGTGTGTGTGTTATTTTTTATTTTATTTGTCGAGTGTTTTTTGTCCTATCCATGTGTGCCGTTACAAATAAAGAATTTTTCTTTCTTTTCTTTATTTTCTTCTTTTATACAGCATAGTGTATTTTAATTAAAATAGTGATCAAAGAACACTATAGTGTCGTCTATGATCACCCAGGTGATGAAAGTGGAATAGACCCTTGTGGTAGGTTATTGTCAAAATCCTTCACTCTTCCTTATTTGGGAAACCAAACCAGCATCGTCCACAAGTCACGTGAGCCAGAAGTTAGTTCTAATTCCTCCGGCTATTGTCAAAAGTCACGATTGTCGTGTACGCACTTATTAGTAACTATAAGATAATTAATAAATCAATATTTAACGGTCCTTGGTTCAGAAAATATCGTGGGCAGAAAATCGGAAACGGCTTTTATAAAATGGTTAATTGTCGTTTGCATGCGTCTTTCCGCCATTTGTCAAATGAAACGTCATCGTTTGGAGTTTTTTTAACCAAATCCTTGATTATCTTCTTTTTTCCTTGACTAAACAAGCAAATGACCCACCTGATGTTAAGCGGTAACCTCTGCCTTTAACAATGCATTACCTCATAGGTCACGTCCACCTAGGACGCACCCTATGCGGCATTGCACTGATGAAAAGTTACATGTGCCTGTAATTTCACCGGCACAGAAATAGCGGCAGAAATAGGAGGGAGGTAGTACAGCCCCGGACGAACTCTCACAAAAAAGCTCTACTACTACTAAAAACTAATCTAAATCAATAAGTTGGCAAAATTAATAAAGTCGTTAAGTTTCAAATTGCGATACTTTTTATATCACCACCCATTTATTCATATTAATCACTAGCTCTGTCTGGCTTGCGGCATTCTAGCAAATACCAACCTTAAAACATTGTGAGACGCGACTTTTGGTCGCAATTTATGTTTGAAAGTCTGATACTATTTACATAACCGATGTATAAATAACAAGACAGAAACGTTTTAAAATTTCGTTTTAAAATTAATTTATCTGTAAATAGCAGTTTAATCCTTAATTCTAAGTTTAAACTACTTTTGACCATGGACAAAAACAGTTTAAACTTAGAATTATAGATTAAACTACTTGATACTACGGGCCTTAGTCTTGAAAACCTAACTGTAACTAGGTTAAAAAAAAACAATTTAAGCGTCTGTTATTTCAACTTAAATAGGCAGGCAAAAATATTTGACGCAAAGGGTGCAAGGAAAATCTAGGGCTAGGAAATACTGAGCTTATTTATTTTTATATAGTTGATAAGTCAAGCAAGCTTATTTGAATACCACCATCTAACCAGATGGCAAATGTTGATGCGTTTTAAGATAAATAAATAAATAAAAATAATGCTGGACAGTTCACACAACATTATCTAGCCCCAAGCTAAGCATAGCTTGTGTTATGGGTACTAGATAACTGATATACTTAATATTTATAATACATTACATAGATAGATATTTTTTATTATACATAGAAAATACCCAGAACACCCTGAACAAATATCTGCAGATCTCACAAATATTTGTTCCGAGGCGGAAATCGAACCCGCAACCTCCTGCGTCGCAGGCGAACCTATGCCCGCCGCGCCACAGAGGTCGTCAAATAAAGCAAACTCATCTATAACTACCCAGATATATTCACTCCACATTTCAAACAGCCTAATTTATATTACTCCGAGTCCGGAAAGACTGACGCCTAAACGAGTTCCTCTATTAGCAGTGCGCATCAACTGCGCAATGGTGGGATAACTATTGTGCTAGGGCGGACCTGCTATTACGTCTAGCTGTCTGTTGGTGGATGGAAGATCATGCAGTTACTGTCCACTCCACACAAAATGTTCAATAAAATACTGACAATGCAGACGATTTTTCCTCGTTAATCGTGGCTGTAATAAATGTACTCATCGGCTCTACAGTATAAGAAGGGAATGGTTATTACAGAAAAAGTAGTCAAATAAAACACTCAAAATATTAGTTGATTCCAACGGCCAGTGGGGTGCAGTGACAGTGGGCCACTAATTCAACATCTTTGTTCTGTTTCAATATTATTGTTTCACGAGGTATTTTTTACTTGACCATTTTTCGCGACAGAAAGTCGTGTCCGGCTAAAATGGTTTTGTCTTTATTGCACCTTTGGTTTACATCATTTGAGTCTAGTACACCTTGATTTCAAGTAGGTATAGTAGTAACATTAATAAAGCGCAAAAACTGTTACATTTATTGAGATATTCCGTAAGTCAATAAACCTAATAAAAAATTATGACATCCCTTTTATTTTGGACTAGCTTATATGCATGTGAATTCGATTGCGTGTCAAGTAACTATTAAAGAAGTCCACGGCTGGACATAGCCCCATAGAATGCCACGACGAACGGTGTTCAGCCGCCTCTATCCACCGCCTTCCTGCGACCACTATTATCTCGCTCTATGATTTCTATAATGTGAATGTGGTGGTGTAATTCGTTTGTGTGTGTATGTACATATTATAGATAATTTTACAGCACCGTGCTATTATTTGATTCTGTCCGTTTTACGGGTTGTCGCAAAGAGTTTGGTTGTAGCGATGAGACCGCGTGTATTAAGTGTACAACATTTCATCGAGTTTATGAGGCTGTCGAGATCCAAATAGGCTTTTTGAAACATATGTTTAGGAAAATCTACACAGTTTAGACAACAAAAAATATATACAATAATCACTTTCAAAACTCCCGACTAATTCCAAACAGGTATTACAGGCTGTCAAGAGACAAAAAGGTTTTTTTAAACGTATTTTAAGCAAAATCTACAACGATACGACAACAAAAAATATATTATCTTAATCTTCATCATATTTCCAAGGGCATGATCGAGCCCAAAACACAATTACGATAAATTTTCTCGATAAAAAAAATCGTGAACTTACCTCTACAATGCTCCTATAACGTAAATATCTCTATTACCTATTAGCGTACATTGATAAAATAAATAAGAGCTTAGAGAATTAAAAAATATAACCAAAGAATAAGAGCAACAAATATTATTATTTTAGACGATTTATAGTCGATTTATATTTTCGATTACGCAGCATTTTTTTTTTTTAAATACCGTTTTTCGTTCGCTTTTCGTACCGCTAGCGCTGTTTTGTCACTTTCTAACTTACCTGAACTTTACTGAGTTAGATAGTGATGGAACTTAGCTGTTGTCTGCTTTAGATAATAGCCAAAACAGAAGCAAACTTCGTTCGCGTGAAAAAAGGCTTTAGCGCCCAACCGCACCCCTCACGCATGAGCCACTTATTGCACACAAAGGTATCATATGATACCTCTGTGGCGCGGAGGGCGAAGCTCGGCCTGCGACGCAGAAGGTTGCGGGTTCGATTCCCGCACTCTGAACAAATATTTGGGCGATCGCAGATATTTGTTTAGGGTGTTCTGGGTATTTTCTATGTATAATAAAAAATATCTATCTATGTAATATATTGTATTAAGTATATCAGTTATCTAGTACCCATCACACAAGCTCTGCTTAGCTTGGGGCTAGATAATGTTGTGTGAACTGTCCAGAATTATTTATTTTATTTATTTATATCTAACGAATCATTAAACTTTATGCACCATTCATACGAGTATTATATCAGTACTTAATACAATGTCGATAGTTATCGGCTAGTATAAATCATTTGGTAAGAGGCAGTGTGTGGAGATAGCGTGATTAATCGTGCCCACCTGGCCATTATGGCCATTAAACTTTAGAACCCAGGTTCAAGACTTTTGCAATTAAATCGGTAACCTAAATGACTCTTGCAGATAAATTATGAAATTATATATTTATCATAGAATTATAGGAGTGTTGCTTGCGTTAATGTGTGTTTAATATAACATAACATACCACACAACCACACAAACTAGTCCTGATCCCACACTACGATTCCCTGTGTCGTGGGTATCAGGATCTACGAGTACCATGGTCTAGTCATGATAGCCTAGTTTATCTAGCCTGTGTAGTGGACAATTTTTTTTTAATGATTTATCCTTTTTTTAATGATTTATCCTTTTTTTAATGATTTATCCTTTTTTTTTTACCTAAGGAGGTCTGCATATACTTTGAACAAACCCATAAGGGCTTTTTGAGTGTATTTTTTTTTTGTGTTAACTTTAAATACTTAATAAAAAAAAAAAAAAAATGGTTTAGCCTAGATACAGAGTAAAAATCGCAGTTTTATGCAATGCCCATCATAAACCTAAGCATTTTTTTTAAAACTTGAACCTTTAAAACTTTTGCGGCCATCGAAACAAAACAATACTTCGCTCCGTAGCTCCAAAGTTTTCATTGCCCATTTATATTTTGTTTGCCATTAGTGGCGAGTAAAGTTCTAAGTGCTACATCTATATTATTTAGCAACTTTTGCTTCAAGCTCTGCTAGTAAGTGGTTGTACCAGGAACATACCCTCATCTCTCTATACGTGTTCAAAGTGGCTGGTCGACCAACCTTCCGGTTATACGTGGTAGCGTGCTTTACTTGGGCCGAGGCCAGGACCAGTTGCGGTAGGTCTTGCCGCCCAAATATAAGAGACTTACAATCCGGGTACCCATGCGAGTTGCTCGTGAACTTTGCAGAACACTACCATTTGTCCAAAATGGTATCGAAGCGGTCATGGCGCTCACCACCCGCACCCGGAAAGGGTGCTAGCTTCAACCCCATGCAGCTAGTGACGTTAGAGAAGCTATCTACCATTTCTCCATGAGTGGTACCGGAGCTGTAAAGCGCGCTCACTTCTCGGCGCACGTCCATGTGCCTACCCAGATCCTGCAGCTGTTGTACCAGGAACAAACCCTCATCTCTCTATACGTGTTTAAAGTGGCTGCCCGGCCAACCTTCCGGTTATACGCGGTAGCGCACTTTACCTGGCCGAGGCCAGGACTAGTTGCGGTAGGTCTTGCCGCCCAATCATAAGAAACTTACAGTCCACCAGGAACCACCACTACCACCAGGAACACCACCAGAAACAGTGTTGTAACAGGAACAGGGAACCTACGTTGAAATCTTATATATATAAAACAAAGTCGTGTTAGTTACACCACTTATAACTCAAGAACGGGTGAACCGATTTGGCTGAAAATTGGTGGGGAGGTAGCTTAGAACCAGGAGATTGACATAGGGGGAGGGGTAGGAGGGGGGTTCACTGGGGGCTACCCGTGCGAAGCCGGGGCGAGTCGCTAGGTATGAATAAACAGCAACAAATAAACAGTAACTTTGAATGACTCAAAATGATGTCTGTAAACGTATAGTATTCTTTTATCTGTGCGTAAACAGTAAAGTACATGCCAGAGTCTTCTTGTTAAAGTGTTGATGACACGTTGATGACGATGTTCCCCGAGATATTCACTGTACGATTCCACACTAACGTATAGTCGTCACAAATATTAACGTCACTCGGTTCAGTGTCTCATAATGACGTCTCTATGGTAGCTTCTATTGAACACAAGTGCTAGATATTATTTAGACAACTCTTTACACTTGACGTGTCAGTTTGGCCTACGAAAATACCCATCCATCTCCTCCCGTGGATGTCGTAAAAGTTAACTAAGGGTTCACACCACAGGATAAGCAGCAGCATCCACCTGCGTACTCATCACCAAAACTGCGATCACCAATCTGCCTGCCAAGCGTGGTGATTAAAGCAAATACCGCATTGCATTCTACGAGGAGGCCTCGTCCAGCAGTGGACGTCTAAAGGCTTCTGATGATGATGATGGCGATACTCTTCAAAGTATTTTTTTTATGCTACTTGAATGACGGAACAAGCTGATGGCCCACCTGATGTTAAGCGGTAACCTCTGCCTATGAACAGTGCATTACCACACGCCCTAAGTGACATTGCACTGCACCCGCCACCCTGAGACATAAAGATGAAAAGTCTCATGTGCCTGTAATTTCACCGGCACCCTTACCCTTCAAACCGGAACACAGCAATGCGAGCACTACTTGCTTTGCGGCAGAAATAGGTATGGTGGTAGTACTTCCCGGGACGAACTTTAGCTTTTGTTATACTTATGCCTTATCGAAGTTGAAAAGACACAAAATAACGCTAGGCAGAGTTAGGTAAGTAGGTACCTATGAGTTTTATACCAATGAGGCTCACTTCCAACGTTCGTTTTTTTTTCTTGGTGGTTCTTGGTTAGGTCAGTGACAAGCTTGATGTATTGTTGCCCTGGAAAGGCCCTTGTGACTGATGGTGAAAGAATGCAGTTCCCCTTTAAAAGCTCTTGTGATGCGTCTTAAGATTGTTTCTAGGACATGTTGCTATTTCCTTTTCCTTCTCTGTTGGACAGCTCGCGCACATCGATTTTCTAGTGAAAAAGTAAATTGAAGGCCCGCGATTTGTTCGCACGACCTTCGGATCGCCCAGTTCAACAACCACTGGTGACTTCTGACTAAGCTTTTATATAATCTGAGTCCATATGGATCCACCTACACATACGAAGTCAACGCCCTAATGTCGATGAAGACGCCTTGCGTGATCACACTATGACGTAGAACCTTCGTCATAGGACTAATGTCACCCGTCTGAGTGTCAGTGTTGTGATGTCACTGTCTTAGCTTGCATCCAAGAATCAAGGGAAAAAACCGGCATTAAAAGAAAGAAAAGAAAAGAAAGAATATATATTTATTTGTATACAAGAGTTACATATAAAAAACTTAGACAATTGGCGGGAATACACATGCCTGTAAAATGGATCAGTAGCTTGCATGCTAGTTACCGGCATGTTGAAGGCATAGGGATACAGGCATGCCAGTTAGTGTATACACATGACAATAGCTGGCACGTGCAAGGAGCTGTTAATGCAAGTGTGCCAGCTAAAGGCATGTGTATTCCCGGCTTAGAGGAAACAGATTTGAAGGTACGAAGTGTAACTCGAGTAACAAAATGGCTATGCCTCAGCATGAGTTGGTTGACTATAGCAAGCTAGCAACCAACACTGGTGGGTTACTATGAGCTCTTATTGCCATGCAGTTGATAAACTATTCAGTACAAAATATTGGTTCCGTGATGTCCGCAACTATATTTAAAGGCACAATCGCAGAGGGTCTACAGACTTCTGCGATTAAAGTTATTCAACGATGAAAAATGTCAGCGATGAACCGATATTTTGTACTGAATAGTTTTTGAACTGAATGGATATAAGAGCTCATAGTAACCTCCCTGGTCTTCCGTCAGAACCACTTGTTTTCTGACATTTCTGAGAGAAACGACTTTATTTTTATCTATTTTCATTTTAATATGTTATTTAAAGTTATATCGTGTAATTTTGGTGGAATTTTAACCGATGTGACGTAAATAAAGAGCACATGTTTGGTTAGATAGAAAGAAGTGTATTGAGTGTCTTTTCAAAATGGAGGATTTTGTCTTCAACACCTAGGTTTTTCTGCCAGCATTTTAATCTGGGTTATCACTTGACGGAGACTCTTGACGACTTGACTTAGTCTTCATTTTTATCTAATTTTATTTTATTGTGTTTTTTAGAGTTATATCCCGGTATTAATAAGTTTTCATATGAAAAAAATAGATGGAATAAGTTTTTTGTGAAAAATATATTTAATAAATAAACTATTAAACATATAAAATTAGTGATCTGATCAAAATGAGCCTAAACACGGCCAGTCTACTATTATCCCTCGAGGAGTTCCGTTGTCCACCTTCCGTCTCTAACATCAGATCAGCTCGTTGTCACCATAATATTGTATTGTCATCGGAACTTGACAGGTCTGCAAAATATCATCTCCATCGGTTGAGGATATCTGCTTCAAAATTCAGAAGGAAGATTCCAAAACATGCTTGTAAAAAGTGAGGGAAAATTTTATTGTATGGTACTTTCGAAAATTTTGCGACGGCACGGGCGTAACAGCTAGTTTTATTATATCCACAAGGAGTAACAAAGTAGTGTTTTGTCAACATTGTCTGCGGACGTCCCCACATACACAAAGTACACCGACACAGTAAGACTCCACACTATGACGTATAAAGATATTAATGTCACTCTAGTCAGCCGTCTGAGTGCCACAGTGACGTCACTATCGTAGATACTTATCTCTCGTATCGAACACAAGGACGGTCGTGCTGTGTGTACTAGTTAGCACACGTGGCTTGGCTTACGTATAGAATTTAAATAGTTTAACGTCTCTTTCGAAGTGATAGATAACGGAGGGCCTTTTTTGATGTGTACTATCTTTCCTCTCACTTTCCTGCAATCTGTCAGGTGGGAGAAGGTTCGCCTGCGACGCAGGAGATTACGGGTCCCATTCCCGCCTCGGAATAAATATTTGTACAATCTGCAGATATTTGTTCAGGGTGTTCTGGGTATTTTGTATCTATAAAAAAAAATATCTATCTATGTAATGTATTGTATTAAGTATATCAGTTATCTAGTACCCATAACACAAGCTCTGCTTAGCTTGGGGATAGATAATGTTGTGTAAACTGTCCAGCATTATTTATTATTATATGTGGGAGTGATTTCGTGAAAAGGACGGTAGTGTGTAACAGGAAGCGCGCATTTTTCCGAGAGGTTGGTACTGTCAGCCATGTTGCTTATTACCAAGGAGATGAGATGGCAATTAAATATTTTTGAAATGTTGAAGCGAGGTGCTTGCATATGTTTATATTTATATGTATTTGGATCACCAACGAAAGAAGCACAATCGTGCAAACATATAATTCTAAAGTTACTTAAATCTAGTGTGTTCTTTCAGCTATAGGTAACCACAGCGTGCATATTATATTATGAACTGTGAATAATACTGGGCAAAAACAAATAGGTACACAGATACAAATGTTTAGCTAATTTAGCTAAAATATGACACCCCATTTGATATGATATTCTCACTTTTATTTATTTTACCCCCTCTTGGACCCCAATATCTCAACAACCCCCCGACCGATATAGCTTACCAACAAATTGTACCAATACTATCTAACCCTAAATCAAATTTCATGAAGATCGGATTAACGGTTCGGAAGTTAAGCTCGGACAAACATACATACATACGTACATACATACATACATACATGCATACATACATACGTACATACATACATATTATATACATACAAACGCCGATTCTTCCAAGTTGACTCAGAGAACTCGCTTCGCTCGTTCAATAAGTGCGCTGACAAGTATTGTTGAGATTAAAGTAAAGAAAAGTTAAATATAATATATAGAACTAAAGACAATGGCAATATGTGTTTCGGAGGGAGTGTGTTTATAATTTGTTTATGGTTTTGTAAATGTAAGTATGTGTGTAGAGGGTGTGATTGCGTGTGACACACTTGTGAAAGAGTGGCCTCGCACGATCCTCGCGTAAAAAGTGCGCGCTACCTGTATATATTCTGTGGCGCTACCCAACTCTAGTTTGATGCGTATGAGTGGCTTGACAGCCTCTGTGCGCCTAGCCTTATAGTCTACTGTATCAAGTCACATTTTACCGTGATAAGTAGCAACCTTGTCCTAATTTTACATATTATTACTAGAGATGCGCCGAATATTCGTTTGCTATTCGTTATTCGGCGTGTTCGCCATCTTTTTCACTATTTGTATTCGGCCGAATTATTCGGCTTTGGTGCCGAATATATTTATATTTTCTTGGCTACACGACACGGTATAGAACTTAAAGGAAAAACTTCTGAGGAAAAATTTATGTTATTTATAAGTCAAATAATTCCTATGAAGAATGTATTGAATAAAGCTAATAAAACAAAGCAATTAAACTTCAAATAAACATTTATTTTGAAACCTCAAGTTAACATAGTTATTTCTTAGTTAGTTCGGGCGGTGAGGTACGGCTCGCTGGTTATCTAGCCAGCAGCGACGCGTAGCGTACATGTTAGAACCTGTTTACGCGGCAAAACAATGAAATGGTAAACCGAATAATTAGGCCGAATATCCGGTTCGGTAAAGGTTAAACCGAATATTATTCGGTATTTGGTTATTCGGTGAAACCACTGTTCGGCGCATCTCTAATTATTACCTATTACGATCATGAGCTGATTATCTCTGATGTGTTTGGATTTTTTGGAATGCAAGCATCATTCTAAACACTAAAGACCTACCTAGAAACCTACTACATATTTGTCGCTAGCAACATCTTGAACTAGGGAAATTGGCAATTGGCAACACACCACTAATTCAAGACGAGAAGGTGCTGGTTTGAGTCCTGCCGCCGCGTTCGATATGAGTGATCTCAAAAACGTGTACCGCTAGTTATTTTTCGTGAGTTCGAAGATTTACAAGGAGGTTTATCAGGTTTATTAAGGGATCTCTTTGGATGGCGCTCAGGCATCCAAAAAGATCCCTTATATCTCGCGCCTGGGATGCCTTGTACCCCGGGTAGAGACAGCCCTGACCGAGAGCTCATCAAAATTAACCCAAACACTGTCGGGCTACTATTCCGTTGTCCACCTTCCGTCGCCATCATCAGATCAACTCGCTGTCATCATAGTATAAATCTTATTATAAAACAAAGTCGTGCTAGTTACACCACTTATACTCAAGAACGGATGAACCGATTTGGCTGAAAATTGGTGAGGAGGTAGCTTAGAACCAGGAGATTGACATAAGGGGAAGGGGTAGGAGGGTGGGTCACCTGGGGCTACCCGTGCGAAGCCGGGGCGAGTCGCTAGTAAATAATAAATAAATTAATAATGCTGGACAGTTCACACAACATTATCTAGCCCCAAGCTAAGCCAGAGCTTGTGTTATGGGCACTAGTTAACTGATATACTTAATACAATACATTACATAGATAGATATTTTTTATTATTCATAGAAAACACCCAGAACACCCTGAACAAATATCTGCAGATCGCACAAATATTTGTTCCGAGGCGGGAATCGAACCCGCAACCACCTGCGTTGCAGGCGAACCATCGTCAGCCGCGCCACAGAGGTCGTCATATCAAAATATGACAAATATTATTTACCCGGCCTTGTTGGTAAGATTCGATGGTATGATATTTTACCTGGCTGCAAGCTTACCTAAGGAATGTACTATTACTGGGAGAACGCGTTAGCAGAGTCAGTCGTGGGAAGCAATGGCGGCGATGAACTCACCACTTGTCACGTCTATATCCCACGATGGTGCAACCCACTGTGAAAAGAGGCCCATCTGTGGCACTGCCTACCCTTTCGGGGAAAAAGGCGTGTGTCTATGAATGTAATTATGACAAAATAGGGCAAACAAATAATATGATGAGACAGATAGAAAGTAGGTACCTAGGAGCTGCATAGTAGTAGTAGAACTTTTTTGTGAAAGAGTTCGTCCGGGGAAGTACTACCACCATACATATTTCTGCCGCAAAGCAGTAGTGCTCGCATTGCTGTGTTCCGGTTTGAAGGGTAAGGGTGCCGGTGAAATTACAGGTACATGAGGCTTTTCATCTTTATGTCTCAGGGTGGAGGGCGCAGTGCAATGCCACATAGGGCGCGTCCTAGGTGGACGTGACCTATGAGGTAATGCACTGTTCATAGGCAGAGGTTACCGCTTAACATCAGGTGGGCCATCTGATTGCTCCGCCATTCCAGTAGTATAAAAAAAAAAAAAACCTGGTAAAGAGGCCACTAGAAAACCCATTTTTTTGAGGTTTTTATGTATATTTTAAAGGCGTGATGATCACATAAGTAGGTGCTTATTTTTTATTGCAATCATTAACTATTAAATCATAATTTTAGCTGTCTTGAACTTTGACTTGTTAGAAAAAAGATTATCCATATTTTGAGTGGAGTAATTGACATAAACTCTACAAAAAATATCCTTTCCGGATACTCGAGGACCTCATCATATCATCACATTATTATAAATGCGAAAGTTTGTGTGTGTGTGCGTGTGTTTGTTACTTCTTCACGCTGAAACTGCTAGAAAGATTTGGATGAAATTTGGTATGGAGATAGCTGGACTCCGGGAATAACACATATTTTTATCCCGATATTCCCACGGGATCGAGACTTATGCGGGCTTCTTCAATCTTCAATATTTTGGATCATCCTAATTAAGGTATCCTAATTTGGGTTTGTAGGTAGAATATCTTAATCAACTTAGTTTTTAAATTCATTAGGAAAGTTATTTTCAAAAATAAAAACAAGTTCCTCTCTGCGTTGTGGTATTTAATATACTAAAGGCTATAAAAACATCTTATGATTGATAGTTTAGGAGAAAAATGGTTGTTACTACGAAAACTACTTTACAAATTTATTTCGTACATTTTAAGTTATTTATCAAATTTTAGATAAAAAGAGGATTTGCTTTATAATGTGTAGATTAACATATATATTTTTGTAGATTTTTCGATAAAGATCGTGGGAGAAAAAACGGTTTTAATGCACCACATTTCACACATCCACGCAGGTATGTGAAATGTGGTGCATTAAAACATTTTTTACTGCACAATGTTGTACGTAAATATCGGTTCTAATCATATTCTAATCATCAGTTTATATTACCTTTGGTTACACTACGTCCTAAATTCACCCCTCTTCTTCGATCAACTATCTTGACGGCCATTACCTAACAAACCGCTCTACACACCGCACCAAAAAGCTCTACCACTTTAGAAAATTTTGCTTAGCTTTTGTTTCTTTTGGGTTTTACTACTATAAAGGTCAAATTCGAACGACTAGTCATTTTCTAATAGCAAAATGAATTCTACGTTGCATCAACTATGGCTGTTTTTACTCGTCTGTCCACGCACGGTCGCTGTTTATTAATTCGATATTTGAACGCGGCATGGAGCTGTCATTCGTCGATGGCTTTATTTTTAATTAAAGAAAAAAGTTTCACTATCATTCCGGCCAGAGTTATTGTTGTTTTTATAGAACATCGCATTAGGTTATTATTTCCAACCAGTGTTTAGTGAGTAAATACAATTTTGTTAACTATATTGTGGCTTTATTAATTAGTGAAAGTGTCCAACCACGTGACTGTTTGATACATGGTGTGTTTATGTCAATACAAGTGCCTTTTGTGATGGAGTGAGCTGGATTAATATTATGTGAATTAAAAATGTTAGCTGGTCAAGAAGCCAGCATTGAATTAGTGCAACGATGGCTTCAGAGACGCAGCAGTGATAGTGCTGTTGATACAGGTGAATATAAATTTAGGAAAACTACTTCAGAAATTTTTCTTAGAAATATCTACTCGCAAGAGAGAAAACTCTTGGAAACTATTCTTCTGTTTACTGTTTGGGGAATAAATATCTACAGAGACTCGCAAAAGAGAAAACTCTCAGAAAAAAATAAGTACATATCTACAGAGACTTAAGACAAGACAACACAGACAGACAGAGACGAGAGAGAATAAATATCTAAAAGTATACAAAGTGATAAAATAATTACAAATAATTTTTCTGATTTTTTGATTCAGGCAACTATTATTTATTCTGTGATTCAGGCCCGTATTTTCTATAATAAAACTCAAAATGAATCGAGACTCAAGCATAGATTTTTTGACGTTTTTTCTATGAAAACTGACATAAAATCATTGCTCGAGTCTGCGATTCACACTTGGAATACGGGCCTAAACATCTAACAACTAATTAATTTTGTAAAAATTAAAAAAACCCCCAACGCTGAACGGCTGAATCGATTTTGATCAAACAAAGCTAAAAACTAACACGATATATACACCTTTAAAAAAAAAATCGTTTCATCCGTTCGGGAGCTACAATGGGACAGACAGACACACACACACAGACACGTCAAACTTATAACACCCTTTCGTTTTTCGTCGGGGGTTAAAAATACGCGTTTTTGACAAATTTCTGCAAGCAAGAGAGACTGACGGAATTGTTCCTTAGTATTTGTTCGTCTATATAATATTTTATACAATTTTCTACTGTTTGAATTCCTGATCCACCAACAATTGAAAGGATAATTCTATTTGTGTCTACAATCGCATTGTTACTCAATCGCATTTATGATTCAAAACAGCATTATTTATACGTACTCAATACCAGCGAATGCAAATCACTTCTTTATAGGATTTTGAAACGTCGCCGCGTCGACGATTGATGAATAGGAACTCAATTCCTTAAACCAGAGGAATGGTTTAAGGAATTGAGTTCCTATTCATCAAATCGTCAATGGATTTTGATTTTATTAAGAAGACAGCTTGCTCGACCGTTTTGTTCATTTTTGAAAGAGTAAGGGGATCCCTCCTTCCACCCCTCCCCGTACTCCCGTCCGACAGGTTTTTTCGGCACCAAATTTCATTGAAAGTGGTCCAGTTGGTTAGTGGACGATTCACTTGTTATATTTGTAAAGATATAGATGTATATGCTATAAGAGTTACATTTTTGTTTGGCTTATTTCATCAAGAGATGTTGTCTCCCTGGCATTTAGTTCCACTGAGTTCCAACTTTCTTAGGTAGTAGTATATTCTGACGAAAGTAACGTAGTTGAGTTTAGATAATTCTACTCTAGAATGAATAGATATTTGCTGTTCTGTCATCATCATCATATCAGTCCACTGCTGGACCATAGGTCTCTCCCGCGGCGCGCCACTGTGCCTGGCCTTGGGCTCTCCTCATCCAGTTTCTGGCAGTCACCTTGCGCAAGTCGTAGCTCCATCTAGCCAGAGGGTGCCAATGCCAACACTAAGTTTGCCAAGACGCGGTCTCCACTCAAGAACTCGTTTACTCCACCGGTTATTGGTTCTTCTGCAGAAATGACCCACTGCCATTTCAGCTTGCTAATCCTCTGAGCTATCTTGAGAACTTTAGTTCTCTGTCGGATAACCTCGTTTCGGATCTTATCCCTCAGAGAGACTCCAAGAGCCCTTTTTCATAGATCGCTGATGGACCCGTCCTACCGTGAGTGTCCACGTTTCAGCTCCGCTGTTCTGTGTTCGACGCCTATTGTCTTTGAGATCTCGTTCTTTCAGTTAAATAATAAATAAAAAATAAGCCTTTTATATCCTTAAAAAAAGATCATCAAGTTTCTTCTACCTAAATAAAAACTATTAATTATTTAATCCTATTTTATAGTCCTTAGTTAAGGTCCCTTTCGGGTATAGGCCTCCTCCAAATTTTTCCATAAATCCCTAACCTGCGCTCTATCTATCCAGTTTTTGCCGGCTGCCTTCTTTATATCGTCGACCCAACGTTGTTGTGGGCATCCTCTGGCTCTCTTTCCCGTCGGCCCCGTACACGTCGTTACTCGATGTGTCCACCTTTTGTCTTTTAGACGTGCCAAATGTCCCGCCCATTTCCACTTCAGGCTTTGTGTATCAGACAGAGCATCTATGACTTTGATTTTGTTTCGGATAAATATCTCTGTCTAACTGTTGTGTTATTTAGTTATATTCATTGTTTTTTTGTCTGCTTTGTCCGTAGGCAGTTCGAGCGGGTCACCCGGCGCGCGCGCAGGCCGCCGCTCCTCGCTCGCTCTCACTCCCGAGGATGAGCCGCTCGTAGACGTCGCCGTAAGTACCTCTTCACCATGTTGTCACCATTATCTATTACATTCGTCATCATCATCCGACGAACACTCTTGAGACTCGAGTCTGAAAAAGCGTCCATGTGTCCACCACTGTCCCATTCTTCCATAAAGTCTTCTCCGTCTCTGGAAGAAATCGCTATAAGCGATAAGACATTTATGCAATAAGGGTTCCGTACCCAAAGGGTAAAAAAACGGACCCTATTACTAAGACTTCGCTGTCCGTCCGTCTGTCACCAGGCTGTATCCCATGAACCGAGATAGTTAGACAGTTGAAATTTTCGCAGATGATGTATTTCTGTTGCCGCTATAACAACAAATACTGAAAAATAGAATAAAATAAATAATTAAGGGGTCTCCCATACAACAAACGTGTTTTTATTGCCCGTTTTTGCTCGATATTGATAACGGCAACAGATAGACGCTTGAAATATTCACAGAATATTTAGTTATACATTTACTTTAAAAATAAATAATTAAATTAAAATAAAACATATTTTTAAGGGGGGCTCCCATACAACAAACGTGTTATTTTTTGCCGTTTTTATAGATAAAGGTACGGAACGCTTCGTGCGCGAGTCCGACTCGCACTTGGCCGGTTTTAACCATACAAAAACTACATTTTGACTCGCGATTCGGGAGTAGGGATAACGACATTTTTTTTTTATTTTTTTTTTATTATATCTTAAAAAAAATATCACATACAAAGTATTATACACTCAAAAGACCCTTATGGGTTTGTTCAGAGTGTATACAAACCTCCTTAGGTATAAAAACATAATCTTACTCTGTAAAACAGTATCGTCTTCACCGCTTCGTCTTTCACTTAAAAAACGTAGGCATATTTTCTCGTATTCCTTCGGCAAAGTGCAATGTTTTACTATAACTATCGTATTTTTCTATAACAGGTTGCTTGAAAAGGTTTACCTATTGACACACGTTTGCGTTATTTAGTAAATTGGCCTCTGGCTGGAGGTCAACGTGTGTGACGAAACTCATAGGTTCGACGTCATAAATGACTTGTTTTTATATTTAGTCAATCCGACCACTACCTAGTACTAATGATACTGGTTTGAAATCGGAATGTTTTCTAACCAAAAACTCGTCAGAACCTGTTTACATTATGTCCAGACGATAGAATTTAATATAATAAATACATAATAATAAATAAATAATAAATAATGCTGGACAGTTGACACAACATTATCTAGCCCCAAGCTAAGCAGATCTTGTGTTATGGGTACTAGATAACTGATAGAGGTACATAATACAATATATAACAAAGATAGATATTTTTTTATTATACATAGAAAATACCCAGAACACCCTGAACAAATATCTGCAAATCGTACAAATATTTGTTCCGAGGCGGGAATCGAACCCGCAACCGCCTGCGTCGCAGGCGAACCTTCGCCCGCCGCGCAACAGAGGTCGTCATTTGGTCAATCCGACCACTACCTAGTACTCGTTCGTTCGTTTCGTATGAGGTAGTGCTGGCCTCTGGTGTCGGAGTTTGTCAAGCCGCCCGAGGGCCTCTGACATGGCTTATCGACTGCTATTAACCAATAACAGCCGGGACCGACAGCTTAACATGCCCTCCGAAGCACAGAGCGATGGAAATCCGCACATAACTTAGAAAAGTCATTGGTGCGGAGCCTAGGATCGAACCCGGTATCGTTGGATTCTGAGTTGCACTATTGAACCATTAGGCTACCATCGCTATATCGTACCTAGTACTAATGATACTAGATTGTAATCGGCATATTTTCTAGCCAAAAAATTCTCAAAACCTGTTTACATTATGTATTATGAATTTAATATCTATGTAGCTTTTAGCTGCCTTTTTATATTTTCACTCTACAACTTCGAAAAAGTCGTAACAATTTAATCTTGAAGCTTATAACTTTTGTCCCGACGGCACTTTGTCAATATTAATAAAGAGGCTGAGACCCGGCATTGAATATTCATTAGCCGTCATTCACGGATTACAGATCACAAAGCAGGTCAGATCAATTACAACGGCACTGGATTAATGACTAGCTGACAGTTAGCGGGAGATTACTAAGCGAAATTTTAATGATTTACCTACGCGTTCGTAGATGGGTTGACATTTTATTAAACCTATAAATGACACTTCGTTGAATAATCTACATTTAATTTTAGTTAATGGCAACTAATGGAAGATAGAAAATTATAAGTAACCCTGCGTAGAAAACCTTACAGTCCTCACTATACGTCTTTATTTATTTTACTCGTCCGTACCTTACGTACGAGTCTAGTACGAGTCAATGAAGACTCATGTTGAAAGATCTCCTCGCATTTTGACTATTTTACTCGTCCGTGGCTTCCGTACTAGCTATCAGTCTTTTCTCTGCCGTTATTTTTCTCTTATGCTAAGGTCAGACCAACGCGTTCAGCCCGCGTCCTCAGTGGCGTGCCCGGTGGCGATCAATGGTAAGAGCGAGCGCACATTAGACTGTTTTTGCCTGCGGGCAGTTTTGTCTTTATATTCCATGGTATGGACAATATATAAAAGTCGCACAATATAGGGCACGACAATTGCTCGACAAAATGCCCTCGGGCGCGACGGGCAGCCGCCGGCATTTGTGTCCGCAGACTGTCGGCTTCCCGTAGGAAGGCAGGCGAAGGCGCACATTTAGGGAAAAACTGTCTGCTGACTGACCGACAGTTTTGGATATTCCCGCAGGTTGTCATATAAAGTATAAAATTTTCCTTTCATTAGTCGTTCACTATAGATTGGATGTACCCAATAATCTCTCTTCAATTTATTTTTATTTCTACGCATAATGTTAACACACAGAGCAACTATCTCTTCGATCGAGCTCCATTGCGATACTGAACTGTACCTACAGCTGTCTGCTTGCGGGCTAAATTGTCCCTTGTGTCAAAACAGACACGTCATAAGTCTAAAGACTGTGTGCACCCGCTCTATGACAATGGATCGCCACCGTGCACACTACCGCGGACGCGGGCTGAACGCGTTGGTTTGCCCTTAGCTTTACTCGTCCGTTCCTTACGCACAAGTTAAAGAAACAAAAGATGCCGAGTTTAAACTCTACAGTATTGTAGCTATATTTTTTATTTTACTCGTCCGTGCCTAACGTATCAGAAACATGAGATATGAGAAACAGAAGCCGCAGAAAAATTAAACCTGTAGAATGTTTCTTCGAATCGGGGGCTCTGCTTGCCGTCTTGACAACATGATTAGGTAGATATTATTATCTATACAACGCATAAATGACGTTACTTTCGGTATCTGTAGGAAAACACCATCATCATCATTGACGTAAAACATATCTTTCTCGATTCATTGATAATGAAATAATCATGCGCATCAGTTTGTTTTATCGATAATAATATTGTCTCGACGCCTTGGAATGAAGATGGTGAGATTCGGCTCAGGATAAAGACAGTTGGGAGTTTTATTAAGACATTTGCTCAGCAGTAGAATAAAAAATAAAATAAATAAATAAATAATGCTGGACAGTTCACACAACATTATCTAGCCCCAAGCTAAGCAGAGCAAAAATACGGAAATTTTACAAGCTTTTATTGTGTGTCTGGGTGGAATTCGGGTAGAATCATGCATATTGCACATGAATAAAGCAGTTATCCTCAACCGATTGAGCTGAAATTTGGCATACCTGTCAAGTTCCAATGACAATACAATATGATGGTGACAGCGAGCTGATTTGATGATGGAGACGAAAGGTGGACAACGGAACTCCTCGATGGATAATAGTAGACTGGCCGTGTTTATAGGCTCATTTTGATCAGCTCACGGTTATGACTACTAATTTTATAAAAGATTGTATTGAAAAATATATTTTTCACAAAAAACTTATTACTCTGTTTGTTTTATATTCTTGTAGTTTCGCAGTCCGTTTCAATACTACGTATTAATTAGGTACTC
Organism: Operophtera brumata; assembly: GCA_932527175.1. Taxonomy (NCBI): domain Eukaryota; kingdom Metazoa; phylum Arthropoda; class Insecta; order Lepidoptera; family Geometridae; genus Operophtera; species Operophtera brumata. The sequence continues at coordinate 24,389,140 of OW052225.1, forward strand.
GTAGGTACGATATTATCACAATCAAGATTATGTTAATTTATTTTTATTTATTGTAATCTGATATCAACTGTAATTAGCTATCGTAATACATGAATACATGTTTCCGGTGTGAATAATACAACTGATGCTACTTACCTGGTTAGACTTAGGTATCTAAGTTAACGTTTTGGAAAATATTCCAAGACCACATTAGTAGGTATAGATACAGACATCGGGAAAATAAATAATAAGGTAATACGCAATAAATACCCGTAATATAATATCAATTAATATAGATACAAGTTAATTTTATGCCACTTTCAAAACCCCCGACTAATTCCAAATATTACAGACTGTCAAGAGTCAAAAAGGCTTTTTTTAAACGTATTTTAAGCAAAATCTACAACGATATAACAAAAAAAAGTATATCCTAATCTTCATCATATTTCCAAGGGCTTGATCGAACCCTTATCAAGATTTAGACAAAAATGCTCCACAAAAAAATTGAGAACTTACCTCTGCTATGCGCTTATAACGTAAATATATCTCTATTAGCTAAATCAGCGTACATTGATAAAATTAAGAAGAGTAACAAATAATATTAATTTAAGACGGCAAGGTCTAATTTATATTTTCTATTACGCAGCTAATATTTGTTTAAATACCGTTTTTCGTGATTTTCGTTTACTTTTTGTAGCGCCAGCGCTGCTCTGTCACCTTCTAACTTACCTCACAGATAAAATAATACTATTCTAGTACATACCTGAACTTTGCAGAGTTTAGCTGTTGTATACCTCTTAAAGTTTCAAAAACGGAACATCTATGGAAACACGTCCTTGTGCCCTAGATCCTATTTATCCCTTGCTGGTCATCATCAGAACCTGGAACGGGATCCCAGCGGGATTCAGCTTCAGTAGTACCCTAGATCCTATTCATCAATATGCTGAATGTCTCCAGCCTGATGTCGTCGAAAATTTTCATTTTGATCTCAATCTGAAGGTACGTGACCATCAGATCCAAAAATTCAAAGTGCCCTTAAAAAAAAATTGGAAACTGAGTATCTTGGACGGGTACACCTTACCACCAAACATAGCTCAACACCACCATAGAACCATCTCACAAACGCCATCTTTCGTACAAAAAAATCGCATTGAAATTAGACCTTTTCCGGAGCTACGTAGCAACAAAGAAAAATGCACACGCTATGGCTTCAAACTTTTATCACCTATCTTTTTAGACAGGGTTTAAAAATTAAGTTCTACCGTATTCAGAGTTGGGACCCTGGCAATGCAAGTTCTTGGAGTTACTTTAAAGATTAGATAGTTCATTTCATTTCATTTCATTTATTTATTGCGAGAATGGGTACAAGAAAAAGTTGACAAATTAAAATTAAAATCCACCATAATCCGCTTCACAGCATGCAATATAACTAGTAGGTACCTACTTTAACAAAATTTTAAGTAGGTGTTCAATGAAAAATTATCAAAAAACTGTTATTAGTGTGCCTATTATTCCTAGAAATTATAATGCCTTTATCACACACTTACGTCGCGAAACCATAGCAGGGAAGAACGGAAACTGCCTGTTCTAACATAATTTATCTCTTTCCCTCATGATTTCTGTGATGAACTTGACGACCTCTATGGCGTGGCGGGCGAGTAGCTGAGATGCGAGAGGTTGCGGGTTTGATTCTCGCTGCGGGACAAATTATAATACGGGATGATATAGGTCGCTGCTAGGTATATCGTCAATTTATTCTAGGATAGTTAACTTATTTTTTTGTAACTATTTTAATGACGGAACAAGCAGTTGGGCCCACCTGATAAGCGGTTACCCCTGCCATTAACAATGCATTACCTCGTAGGTCACGTCTACCTAGGACGCGCCCTATGTGGCATTGCACTGCGTCCGCCACCCTGAGACGTAAAGATGAAATGTCTCATGTGCCTGTAATTTCACCGGCACCCATACCCTTAAAACCGGAACACATCATTGCGAGCACTACTGCTTTGCAGCAGAAATAGATATGGAGGTAGTACTTCCCTGGACGAACTCTTTCACAAAAAAGACTACTACTAAAAGTTACTTTGAAGAAGCATTGAAGAGACAAAAGCGATACATAATATTGATACCTAAATGCCTGCTGTATAGCTCACGCTTGAGTTACTCCTTATAATTATATTGATACCTAAATGCCTGCTGTATAGCTCACGCTTGAGTTACTCCTTATAATTATATTGATACCTAAATGCCTGCTGTATAGCTCACGCTTGAGTTACTCCTTATAATTATATTGATACCTAAATGCCTGCTGTATAGCTCACGCTTGAGTTACTCCTTATAATTATATTGATACCTAAATGCCTGCTGTATAGCTCACGCTTGAGTTACTCCTTATAATTATATTGATACCTAAATGCCTGCTGTATAGCTCACGCTTGAGTTACTCCTTATAATTATATTGATACCTAAATGCCTGCTGTATAGCTCACGCTTGAGTTACTCCTTATAATTATATTGATACCTAAATGCCTGCTGTATAGCTCACGCTTGAGTTACTCCTTATAATTATATTGATACCTAAATGCCTGCTGTATAGCTCACGCTTGAGTTACTCCTTATAATTATATTGATACCTAAATGCCTGCTGTATAGCTCACGCTTGAGTTACTCCTTATAATTATATTGATACCTAAATGCCTGCTGTATAGCTCACGCTTGAGTTACTCCTTATAATATTGATACCTAAATGCCTGCTGTATAGCTCACGCTTGAGTTACTCCTTATAATTATCCACAATCAGTGCAAAGGTAATTGATACGTTATCGACATTATCATTATAATGAATGATATATGAAAATTTCAGTTGAGTTTGAGTCGACAGTATGGTCGTCGCGCATCGCGGTTTGAGTGAAAAATAATATAATTATTAAAACATGTAAAAAGTTCGCGTCGATTACACATTGCTTCATCTACTGGCAGCCTTAGTGATGTGTGGTGATTAAACTTATCTATAAAACGTTCTTTGGAGTCATAAAAACCTTATTAAAATCCGGTAATCCGGGGAGCCGTTTGGAGATAAATGGTTACATTACAAAACAAAACATTTACTTATATCCGATACGTCACGAGTGAAAATGACTTATTATGTCACATAAAAGCATAGAAAAACAATGTGACTGGCGTTAAAGGTGATGCTAGGTCGTCACATTATCTAAGTGATTAACCCATTCAATTCAAAGTTAACTTTATCTAACGTATCGGTAAAGACAATAACTTCCAACGTCATATAAATCACAGACCACATAATCTTAGTGATATATTTTCTAATCTATAGATTACTATGATTAGAAAAAAATAGATGCGAGCACATTGTAATAGGAGCTAGTAAACAGGAAAAGATTTGTCCACTTATTTATCATTTATATCACTATCATGGTGTATAATCAGTAACACTAGTGGTCATATTGCCTTGCAGAGTTTAATAAGTTACTGATACGAAAATCAAATTTATCGCTACGCTAATTCTGTTCTAATTGTATTATAGAACTTCCTGCTTAAGAGTAATTTGAATACGTGAGTGAACTCATTACAAATGGATAAAAACACCATGCCGGTCATGGAGACGAGGAGTGACCAGCCAGAGAAGAAGCCTGGATGCTGGATGCGATTTAAAAGCCTATTCGAAGACAGAGGCTTTGATTTAGAATACGAATACACTTCTCACCAACCCAGAACCGTTCCGGTCCTAGGAGAGAACCAGACTGAAGAGGGATACAGAAAATTAGAAGATAGAAAACTGTCAGAGAAAACAATCTCATCAGCCGTCACCAGCACAACGGTAATGGATGGTGAACTCTCTGGTGTGATCAACTTTTACGAGCAATTTGCGACCTTAGGCGATGATGATAAGAATGATGATCAGTGGCGGAGAAATTCTACATACAAGAAGCGTGTGTCGATGAGGCCTAGTTTGTTTCTGACGAATATTGCTGAAGAGGAAGGAGATGAAATTGAAGTGGTAAGTGGAATTTTAACCGGCAAAATTAAGAAATCTACCAACACGTGCCAGACACGGCACATAGTCAAGTTTTTCTCTAGTTATTTTGTAGTTTGACAGCGTCTGTGAGTGGTAAGAAAATCTATGCATGTGGCACATATGGATTGGTCCACAGTAGCCTAAAATAGAGAGGACTGGAGAGAAGAAAGGGAGGCCTTTGCCCTGCAGTGGGACACCACAGGCTCATAATAATAATAAGTAGAAGATCTAAACTCTGTTCGTTGACAATAAATATATTTAACCATAGAATTTCTACAATTATACAGTCTGCCGCCTTTGTTTCATTAACACACACGTGATGCCTTACGAATTAATTAAAAGGGTCCCGATGTGAACGTGAAAATCCGCTGTAGATCACGCTTCAGCTCTCTATACAGGTTGTAACATAATATCCCTATAAGCCCGGGGTATTCTACACATCATGGTGAATAACTTTAATTCTACGACTTTTTAAATTTCGAAATTTTTCATTCATGAAATGCCTCGTAAGTATCCTGAAATTCCTCAAAAAACGTACGTAAAACAACATGAGGACGTTACGGTACGCTACAAGGTGCGGTAATACCTTGCGTGGGGCTGCCTCATGTTCTGTTAGGTACATTTTTGGAGGAATTTCAGGAATTTTTAGAGGAATTTCAGGATTTTTACGAGGCACTTCATGAATGAAAAACTTCGAAATTTAAAAAGTCGTAGAACTAAAGTTATTCGCTATGATGTGTAGAATACCTACTCCCCGGGCTTATAGGGATATTATGTTACACCCTGTATATATACTCGTATTTCTTGGTTAATTCATAATTGTGGTTCTTGTTATATATAAGGTTTGTTGTTTCATACCAATCTATTAATTTTAGACATCAAGCGAAAACGGGTCAAGAGTGTGTCGGACTCGCTTGGAGAGGGTTCCGTATATTATGTTGGTTACCTTATTAGTACTTCGTGAAATTACTCGTATAGTAACACATTTTTTACGCATTTTCTCTTACCGAATATTTTATGTTTCACGTGGTAACTTAGGATTTTCATTACCCGGGCTTGTTGATAAGATTCGTTGGTATAAGACATGTCCTGGTTTCTAGCATAATATTAAAATGTGTTATTACTGGAAGAAAGCGTTAGCTGATTCAGTCGTGGGAAGCAATGGCAGCGATGAGCTCACCACTTGCCACGTCTATATATCCCACGATGTGTGCAACCCACTGTGAAACGATGAGGCCCATTAAGGCTCTCCCTACCCCTTCGGAAAAAGAGGTGTGTGTATGTGTGTGTGTAAGCTAGCAGCCAAGACAAATGTTATACCAACGAATCCTATCAACAAGTCCGGGTAATCCCTTAGTCGGCTTTTACGACATTCACGGGAGGAGACGGAGGGGTCTATTATTATGCCGACACACCACAGCAAACGATTTTATAGAGATGAAGCATGATTCTCCCAAAAATGTTGTCCATCACTTCGTCGTTGTTGTCTATATAGTTGTAGGGTTCTTTAATTGGGGCCTTATAGGTCGTAGACAAAGTAACATTCTAATAGCGATGTCGCTAGTAGAAAAGCCAACAATGTATGAGATTGAAGTAAGCTATCGAAATATTCTTAAATGGAATCGCTTCGAAGCGAATGCCACTTGGCTAGGCCGGCTTGTCTCAACATGACCTCCGTAAGTGTAATACTTTCTAGCATAAATTAGAAGCAATTAAGTTTTAGAGTCCTGTTTTCAATAGCCATTATCCGGTGATTATAGCATTAACTAATGTGTTGATAGTGATCGTAATGAGTTGTGCTGTCCTCGAGCGTAAGCTGTAGGCGTGGACATATTAGCTGCAGGAACAGGTATTTTATGACCCGAGAGCTGGCTCTTATCTGGCTCAACACATTAGTAATGCCATTCAGCGTGGCACTGCAGCCAGCATCTTAGGGACGCTTCCGTCTGGTAGTGATTTGGATCAGTTGAGTTACCTTTAGATCGCTAGCAGCGGTCTTCAGGTAGCACAACTGTTTCATATGTATTTTGTACATACCTTGTATTAGTATTAGTTATTTCTGTAAATAAACTTATTAAAAAAATTATACCTATAAAAAATTATATCAGCCTCATGCCCAGAATACATAATAGTACACATCACAAGGCTGACTCCGCAAAATCATTTAAGGCGTCGATGGACGTCAAATTTTGTCACTATCTGACACATTCAAGTTCAGATAAGTCAGTAAGTGACAGAATAGCGTTCGCGAAACAAACAGTAAGCGAAAATCACGTTTTTTTTTTAAAATCATTAGGAAAGTAATTTTGAACATAAAAAGCAAGGTTCCCTCGGCGTTGTGTTATATTATACTGAAGGCAATAAAAACATCTTATGATTTATGGTTAAAAGAACTTACCTTAAGTGAATTTCTACCAAAATTACACGAGATGTTACATCCGAATAGATTTAATAGTACCATGTAGTCCGCTTTTCACGCAGTGCATCGTCACAATGTTTATAGCATATTTAAAAAACTCACTCAGGTAGTTAGGTAGGTACTTGTTCTCCTCACTGTACGTACCGGCCGTGCGCGTCATTCTTTTCAGAGTAAGTTGTCTGCATTCTGCAACTAAGTATTGGGTATAAACCTAGCACAATAAATAATAATTGTGTGCTGTTTGTATCGGGTGGGCGGGAGTTTAAATCTATTCGGATGTAACATCTCGTGTAATTTTGGTAGAAATTCACTTAAGGTAAGTTCTTTTAACCATAAATTACACTTCGATGTTACATCCTCTAGATTTAATAGTACCATGTAGATGTTTAGCCTCTGTTGCAGAATTAAAGTACTCAAAAAAAAATATATTAACAAAATAGTAATTTAATAAGAATATAATCAAGTATAATTCACATAAGTTACTAATTAAATGCTAGTAAGGCAATTAGATTTGTACTTTTACGTATTCATTGTTCACTTTGTTCACATGACAATATTGCCTCGGCAAAATATGTGTCTTCGGTGTTAAGCAAAGGTTGGTTATAGAACTTAGCAAAACATACAGAGTTACCTGTCCAACCAGCTGTTCTCTTAATGATGTCGATGGACAATCCAGACCTGCTGGTGGCGGAGGTGGACGCATGGCAAGTGCTGTGCGCTGTGAATACAGACACGTCCACACAGCTTTCATGCAATGTTTGTTTGATTCATCAACTAATCGTTTGAGAAGTTGCATTGTGGATAGGTTTTTTCATAGTAACAATTAATTTACTTGTATTAGGAAGGTTTCTTAATAGGTTAGTTCTTTCAATATACGAAGTCAAAGTCTTATCTGGACAAATCGATTCATTTTGTACAAAAAAGGAATAATTAGTTTTGGGTTACATCGATTTGGTATAGATGTTTTTATAATATAATTTATTATTATTGTAATGTGGGTACTCTGATTAAAAATACAACTAACATCAATTACTGATAACGTCTGCCTGCACACTTTAATAACACGATAACGCGAGCAGAGATACCATTTTTTTTTTTTTTTTTTTATAGGAAATAAATTTTTGTGTTTTTATTAGGTATTTTTGATAGGTATTCCAGGACAATGTTTGGATCCTATGTTGTGTGATATTTTGGAAAAATCGGTTTCATTTTTAAAAAACACCTTTGAAAAATCTACTCATAGAATCACTGTTGGCAGGTATCTTTACCAATGATTAGAGATAGGGCAGATCAAAATGAATTTAATGTTCCATAGCTAGCTCCTTTTTTGAATAGTTCTGTCAGAAATCTTACAATCTCTCTATTCGACGAGTTATAACAATTTAAACTATTAACTTGACAAAAAAGGTACCACTGTCTTATTGCTACATTATACTGGTTTAATGCGCTTTTTGATGGCGAGTTTAGGATTATCTTGACTGTATCGTTAGGTACAGTCTTGTCTTAGGTAGGAACGCTTGCTGGATAATATGGCGCAAGTCAGGGTAAGGCTGCGCCATAACGGGTGGTGTTCTCTGGAAGGTGACATTAGAAGATTTTTATGTGGTATTAAATATACAACTTCTGAGGTTATAATATACAACGATTTAAATAACGGGTACCAAGGTTGACCGGGCCAGTAGGGAACGATTAAAATACCACGAGCTTCATCTTCAATTATCTTTCAAAGACATTTTAAAATAAGCGCAAAAGGAGGAAATGTGTCGAAAAAATACTTATTCCACCAATGCATTGTAAATGCATCTATTTCGTAAGCACTAGGGTCTCGTTTGCAAGAAACATAGGAATTACATTTATTATTCAATCTAGATGCAAACAAATTGATATTTGGGCGATCAAATTTTTATCAATATTTTGGAAACTTAGTATGCTTAGAAGCCCGGTCTGCATCGGTGTTATCACGTGATCTAACGTATGAAGCGAAGATAAAGATATTTCTAGCTTCACACCACTGCCATATTTCCCTAGAAATTTGATTGAGATGTGGGAATCGTATTCCACCCATTCTATTTACTTATGTATGATATGTCAGTGGTGTTATCGATTCTAAGTAACACATTAGTGTTGTGATAATTCTGGTAGAATGATTTTAGACCTAAAAAGGCAGCGAGAAGTTCGAGATAATTTATGTGATGAGTAATTTCGGTGGCAGACCAACCAGTCAGAGATGACTTACTATATATTTCTAGACTAAAGTTAGTTTTCTGTAATCTATTTTCAGCTTTCGAAGTAATATTAGACCACCAAGCAAAGGTCTTGCAGGTATTTTTTAAGATGCATTCGACAATTGTAGTTATCGTTTGATTGTTGCAGCGCTAAGTACTTTTCGCGTTCGAAATGTTTAGTATATATAACCAACCATAATATGGTTGTCGAAACACTTCCAGCTGTATGCATATTAGTCCAGCTGTAGCATAATTCCAGCTGTAGCATATTATGCTACAGCTGGACACGAATCAGTTAGCGTACCAATAAATTGAGCGAGATCACGAATGGTAATAAAATTGATTCTTTATGATTTATCCTGTTAGCTAATTGTGAAATTTTATTAATCTTTTTTGTTGGTAATTGTAATGACATGGAACAGGTATTATTTTCGAAACCTAAAAATGTACATGTTTGGTTAGGAATCATATTGTTATGAAACTTAAGTGTTGTAGGTTGGTCACTACAGCATTAACTGTATTTTTACATGACTTTGAGCTTGAACCTATAGGTACACAATAGATCATCGAGATAAGCTACTCTTGTGTGACCTTGGCTTCTTAAAGAGGCTAAAAGAGGTTTCAATAATTAAGTAAATACGTATGGTGCGGAACATATTTCATAGGGTAGGTAGGCAAATAAATTCGTAAAGTTGATCTAATCTCAATCTTAGGTATTTTTTATATGATTGGTGAATGGGTACAAGGAAATAAGCCTCTTTGAGGTCAATAGTTGCCATATAAGCTCCGTTATTTACTAACTTAGAAGCTGTACGAATATCCTCCATTTTAAAATGGGGCGCCATTATAAATTTATTTTAGCTCTTGACATTGAATATGAATCTAAAACCTCCGTTACTTTCGGGAGTTAGGAATACAGGAGAGATGAACTGACCCGGCTGCTCAAAGCATGGTGATATTGCTTCTTGATTTTTAAGGTTCGACACAGAATTATTAATTTAGTCTGTATCAAATGGTGGGTTAGGCTCAATATTTTGTTGAACAAAATTAATGAATGGGATGTGATAGCCCTTTACGTAGGATAAAATAACTGGATCATTTGTGATCAATAACCAGTTGTTGTAGAATAACTTTATCGTACCAGCATTTTATCCTACCTCTAATGGCGACGTTGGTCGTGGAACTTGTCCGGCGGCGCCGGCGCGGCGGCGGCTTGTAGTGGCTCGGCCGCGTCGAGCTCAAATTCCTCCTCGCTGGCATCGAAGGCTGCGGCTCGTAATAACGGCCTGCTGGTTTCAATTTGTTCTGCTGGTGAGGAGGAAATCACAGGTTTCCCGAGATCGGAGGTTTTTGTTGAAACCTTTGCTGCGGGGCGGTAGGTTTTTTATTTGCTGGCTGGATTTCTCAATATCTTTTGAGTTTTTGATAGTTTCACCAAGTTTGTCTCCAAACAAAAAGGCTTCCTTTTTAACACCATGCGCCATATTCCAAAAACTTTTGTCCAGCAAAGGCAGTAGTAATTTTCTTCTATTAATAGTCTCCTCATAATGCAAATCTAGCGAGATTTGAGCCACCTCCGATAGTTTCTTTATGACCTCAAATTTAGGGTTGTCAGACTGTATCAAGTCTTTGGTGAGTTTAACTACTTTTATCGCGTTTTTTCGCCGGTTCAGTTAAGACGGCGCTTACCTCAGGATTGAGTTTAGGAGCCTGGACTAAGAGAAAGTTTTTAGGGATTACCATGTTTTCCTTGACGGCTTCCTTTTATTCTTTGACAAGCCCATCCAGTAGTATTTTCCCCCAACGTTCAGAGATTTCTTTTGGGATATTCTCACCAAGCTTCTTCTCAAGATTCTTGGCTTCTCCTAGTATTTCCAAGATTTCTTCTGGAACGACTGATTGTGGAGTGGGGACTGGAGCTAGGTCTAGTACCGACGTTAAGTTCGGGGCTGGAGTCTGGGCTGAGACAGGGTTTTGCCATGGAAGTCGAGGGTGTAGGTGGTGTAATCATATTCACTACCGATGCCAGGATCTGTTACGTGTATTAATCCCCCATAGATTCGGGTAGGCTTTCTTCGTCACTAACATATCGGACAGACTCCGAACTGGGTGACGGAGTTTCTGATCTACGACTGGGAACTGTTTGGAAATAAGGAGGTACTCCATTGTAGAAAAGAAACAAAATTACTTTCTGGATGGCATCGCGTACCATCACACTAAGAAGGTATATAAAATTATTCCAGGGTAACATCTCGTATCACCACATTAAGGAATAAATTGTGTCATGTAACCATCAGGATAATATCTGGTATTATCACGCTAAGACGGTACTAATCGAAATTTCATCGTTCGAAAAAGAATACATTAGGCTAATTCACAAATACGTAGTGCGGGTAGATATCGCGTTTGACTTACCATTTTTTCGTTCCAATTTCCTTTCCAATCGTCGAATCTTCCGACGAATACTATCATTATTGTGATCCTTGTGTTTTCTATTCCCCATAACTGTTTTTCACTTCAATTCAGCGCAAAATATTACAATATTTTAAAAAGTTGATGTTGACGATGCGGCACAAGAAAAACGAATGACGCGCACGGCCGGTACGTACAGTGAGGAGAACAAGTACCTACCTAACTACCTGAGTGAGTTTTTTAAATATGCTATAAACATTGTGACGATGCACTGCGTGAAAAGCGGACTACATGGTACTATTAAATCTAGAGGATGTAACATCGAAGTGTTATTGATAATTTAGGAGAAAAAAGGTTGTAACTACGAAAACAGAGGCTACTTTGCAAATTTATTTCTTACATTTTAAGTTACTTTTACACATTTTTGAAACCAAGAGAATTTAGATTAACATAATATATATTTTTTAGTTTATAAAATCATCGATTAATGGTATGTATGGCACTGAAATTTGAGAACCTTAACCGGGTCATTGACCGAATGCAGGGTGGCCATAAAAAACCCAGTGACATAACAAACTAACTAATCTTAAATCCACTTCAAACCGTAGTCAAACCCACTCACGGTTAAAACGAATGGATTGTATATTGCACGAGCTAATATCGCATACTTAGTTGGTATTTACGAATAAGTTTTTGAAACTGTTTCGATATTATTGGGAAACTTTTACTCGTTTGAGTGACGTCAATATGGATCCGATAGAGATTACTTTTCACCAATTTTACTTTGATTACGTACTCAGACTTTCATTTCACCAACTTCGATTGGTTTCACAAGTTCAGTTTACAAAAATATAAGAACCCCCGAATATTATTCCAACCAAAGACCTATAATTACACTAGATAACGCGAGTGCACCTACTTTGCGTGTCGCTTTGCCTGTCCGAAGTAGGTGCAATGCACCTATTAGCAAACCTCAAATCAGTTCGCTCTCGGCTGTCTTCGTGATAGCACGCCGGATGCTATTAGAAAAATGCCTATTTGCGCCATAGTGAACTGAAAAACTTCTTCGAAATCAGCTGGCCGAGCGAATGGAGATATTTCGTAGAATAGTAGGTACAAAATAAAACGGCACGCTAGGTTTAATTGGCAAATTTACGTGTTTGACAACCTCTGTGGCGCGGCGGGCGAAGTTTCGCCTGCGACGCAGGAGGTTGCGGGTTCGATTCCCGCTCGGGAACAAATATTTGTACGATCTGCAGATATTTGTTCAGGGTGTTCTGGATATTTTCTATGCATAATAAAAAATATCTATCTATGTAATGTATTGTATTAAGTATATCAGTTACCTAGTACCCATAACACACAAGCTCTGCTTAGCTTGGGGCTAGATAATGTTGAGTGAACTGTCCAGGATTATTTATTTATTTAAGGTGTCCGTTTTGGTATATGGTATGTACCTATGTCGTTCCAACACCATAGTTTTCGTACAAATAAAGTCTCAATGAAATCGAAGCAATTGATCTCTCTAGATCCTAATCATCTTGTGCTGGTGATCATCAGACCCTGAAGTCTGAAGGTGGAAAACATGTCATGTCCTCTTAATTTGAAGGTTAAGGTGGGGTATTCCGCAAAATTACCAATCTTAGATTTGATTTTTAAGTGCATAAATCAAGTACAATATTCAGATTAAAATATGCATGCATTATAATTCCGAGGGATCACAAATAAAAAACACTGTACCAGAAACACGTAGGGCAGGCAATATTTTCTCGATCGAAAAAAAACAATAATATTACCTCTAACTTTTGGCTAGATACGATTGTTTATTAAAATCTAGCTTATGCAGGTGTTTTGTAAAATTATCCAAATTTTACGAGATATTCCATAAAAACTGCCTTTTGGAGCGGCGTGAGGCGTGTTTTTTGTATGCAGACTTCTGCCTGGGTTTGGCGCAACCAAGCTGAAACTTGAAGATTCAGATTCAGGAGTTCCGTAGATTCTGTTCATCCTATGCTGGTCATAATGAGACCCAACATGAATATTTTGAGCTCAAACTAAAGGATCTAGCTGAAAAAAGGCGGTACATATTGTGCAACATCTTTCTTAATCTCAAACAACTCAACTCAATCGAATTCAAATTTGATTAATTGATATCACAAGGACCAAATTGAAATGGCTCATAACAGGTCCCTGGCTTATAAGCTAAAATTACTCCTGTTCCAACGCGTTAATACCGGGCTCAAACAACTAAACAGGTTCCAAGTTTCTAATCATAACTCATTCATCACGATGACAGTTCAATCACCCTGCATCTAATACGTAAGCTGACATACCCTGATTGTTTCGATGAATACTCGACAAATTAATCATGCGAGTATTAGACGGATGTCTGACGATCTAGACGCGATACTCACACTGATTGGATTGCAGCAATCTGCTTAGAAATGCAGAGTGCAAGTTTAGTAACGTAAACCTATACAATGTTTACCTAACTACCTGTCTACATCACTCATCAACACGGTCTAGGGATATTTCATACTCAATTAAATAACTCGAAAAGTACTGGCCGCATTGGAATCTGTTATGTACACCGATTTGTTTGTAATTTATCTCAGACTAATTCCAAATTCAAATTTTTGAAAATTCTTTTGTTTCGGTGGCATAAAAATGTCTTGATGTGTAGGAGAGGGGATTTTCATTTGTGCGAAATTTAGAAAACAATACGAATTACGTTTAGTTACAGTTTTTTTTTCATTTTTAAACGTAAGATAAAGTTAAAATTGAGGTATTGTAGCCATGCAATGCCAACATTTGACGAGGGCGGAGAAGTTACGAGCTGTGGGAATGCTGGAAGCTGGGTCTGTTCAGCGTAATGTTGCTGAGGCCATAGGGACCCACCAAAATGTAATTTCAAGATTGTGGACACCCTATCGTGCCACAGGTGAAGTAGCGGAGAGGCACCGGGGGCCAAGTCGCATCACTACCCCCAGACAAGACCGATTTTTGCAAATTACTGCGCGAGCTCAACCAAATGTAACGGCGACTCAATTGGTCCAAAGGCTGCGAGTGGAACACCAAGTGCTTGTGAGTGGCCAAACTGTAAGAAGGCGACTGCATGAAAGCAATCTACGCTCTCGTAGACCACTCCGGGTCCCACCTTTACGGAGAGGCAATCGTGGACGACGATTAGAATGGGTTCGGAACCACGTGGACTGGGGCCGTGAGCAATGGTCCAATGTGCTGTTCACGGATGAATCCAGGTTCGGCTTCCATCCAGATTTACGAAGGACGCGTGTTTGGCGAGTTACTGGACGATGGAGCCGTCTTCAGAACCCTCAGCAAGTTCACCCATACAAAGGAGGAACAATTAAGGTTTGGGCAGGAATTCGTCTTGGAGGACGGACGGATCTCGTTTGGGTGCGGGGCAATATGACGGCTTCTGCCAACGATACGATCGATACGTCTTCTGCGATACGTCCAACAGGTGCTGGGGCCCGTAATCTTGCCCCACAGAACACAAATGGGGCAAGATTTCCTGCTCATGCACGACAATGCCCGGGCACACATGGCGAGAACGGTAGCAGCTTGGTTACATACACACAATGTTAGGGCCTTAGACTGGCCTGCTCAATCGCCATATCTAAATCCCATTGAGCATGCGTGGGATATGCTGCAAAGAAGAGCTCTGAAGGAAGTTCCTGAAAATCTGGCTACAGAAGATCAACTTTTTGCGCACCTCAGAAGGACATGGACATATTCCGCAGCAAGACATTGACAACCTTGTTCTGAGCATGCCGAACCGTGCCGATGTGTTATGAACATCATGGGCGCTTTCTCAGACTACTAACTTCAAGTTTATAAACACAAATTAAATGATTTTTCTATTTTTTTCTGTTTTTACTCATAAATTAAAAGTTAATTCATATACGGTTTCCGTCTATGCTTCATTTTTTTTCCATAAAATCCTGAAATTTTAATCGAAGTACAACCATTATTAAAAAATGGTAGAATATTAATATAACTTATCTTTTAAATATATACATGTCATATAAATAATTATCACATTAATAGTAATTCGCTTTTTTAAAAATATCCCTAGACCGTGTTGATGTGTGTATATCACGTAAACAATTTTTGCAATGGAATCTCGATTCTTGTACCTCTTAGTAAGATTCGTTGGTCCGTTAGTCTGCGTTGGGCTGTCTGCTATTTGTTATTACTGGAAGATGAGTTAGCTGAGTCAGTCGTAGAAAGCAATGGCGGCGATGAGCTCACCACTTGTCACCTCTATATTCCCACAATGGTGCAGAAAAAAATGTCCATGGTGATAAAAGTCCCATTAAGTTTCTGCCACCCTGTCGGGGAAAAAGGCATATTTGTCTTTGTATGTATGTATGTATTATACTAATAATATCATGGTCAACGTTGCAGTGTGGCCCCGCCTTTCAATGGATCAACAACATTTTAAAGATCAAGGTAAAGAAGTCGGTGTATGGAGGCGGCTCAAGACCGTTCGTCTTGGCATGCTAAGAGGGCCTATGTCCAGCAGTGGACTTCTATAGGCTGATGATGATGAAGATAATGGTTTTAGGAGTCGTGGGCGTGGCGCCGCGCGTTGCTTTGAATACCAGCAGTATGTATACGTGAATTTCGACGATTATACATATTTTTTGTATTTTTCTGACTGAATAAGTAGTAGTTCGCCCCGAACGTACCCTCGCGTGGACCCCCGTAGCACGTAGTTGAATAACCTACCCGTAGCTCAAAAACCCCTGCACCTTCTTGTACTATTATTTATTCTGTGACACCGAACAAGCTCTTGTTCAAACTTATATTAACATAACCTATATACCTACCAAGTTTCATTAACATTGGTTACACTAGAATTACAACTGAGACGAGTTCTGCTATTGACAATATTCTAACTGATGGGAAGGTTTTTCAGACGTCGATTTTGCTTGGCATTAAATCTGACCACAGAGCACAAATAGCAAAATTTGAAAGTGAATTACGGAATATTAAATGTGTTACACGAGTAACGAAACGTAGGATATTGACAAAGAATAGGATTGAACAACTGAAACATGCACTTGACTACTTGCCTGCCATGCATGAAAGACAAAGCTTTACTGTCTTCTTCAAAGCAATTATGGCTCAAGTAAACAGTATCTTGCCCTTAACTAATAAAAAAAATATATGTCTTACAAAAAGAGGAGCTGACTGGGTTACAAAAGGGATCCTTATATCCCGTGAGAAACTTTTTGTAATGTATGATCTTTTGCAGACATACGAAAACGATAGGCTAAGAAATTACGTAAAAAGTTACAGTAAAATTTTTAAGCAAGTTTCTCTCATAGCCAAGAAAAACTCGCTCAGAGACAGGATACTCAATTCTAATAATATAATAAAAACTTCGTGGAGTATAACTAAAGAAGTAACAGGTAAATCAGTATACAATATACCCGATTCAATCGGAATACGCCTTCCGAACGGATACATAAGTCGAGATGAGAAAGAATTAGCTAACTATTTCAACAACTTTTTTGTGAATATACCTGAAGATTCCACCCGTCATTTGGAAAAGGACTTGCATATGCCAAAGTCTTATGCTGTTACTTTTGTAATGGAAAATCAGATAGAAGTGAAACAAAATAGCAATATCTTTTACCAAGCTAGCGAGTTTGAAATTTATAAAATAATTTTGGGCATGAAGTCGAAGACATCGACTGACTACTGGGGCCTGTCTTCTAAAATCATCAAGTCTATTGCAAGTGAGATAACTGTTACTCTCACAGGAGTCATTAATGAATCATTCCTAAAGGGAAATTTTCCTGATTTACTAAAACTTGCCAAGATCATTCCACTCCACAAGAAGGGGGATAATCATGACGCACAGAATTATAGACCAATATCGTTACTGCCAATCTTTAGTAAAATTCTGGAAAAACTTATGTTTAATAGGCTTGAAAAGTACATACAGGAACACAAAATACTCAGTGACAAGCAATATGGGTTTCGTAAATGCAGATCGACAACAGACGCAATTGCTGACATCATGAAAAACATTCATAGCTCACTAAACTCAAAGTTCAAAACGTGGGGAATATTTTGTGACCTTTCCAAAGCCTTTGACTGTGTCAGTCATGTTATCCTCTTGGCCAAACTTGAACTTTATGGCATTAAAGACATTGATCTGCTTCTTTGTCGCTCTTATCTTTCATCCAGAAAACAAGTAGTGGACATTAATGGGACAGTATCTAGTGAGGAATGTATCAGATATGGCGTACCACAGGGTTCCATTCTAGGTCCTCTTTTCTTTTTACTTTACATAAATGACATTAGTACCTGTATCAGAGATGACGATATTAACATTTATATGTTTGCTGATGATATTTCCTTGATTATAAATTGTGACAAAAAGAATGACATTGTTTCCAAAATTAACCACGTAGTTGACAAACTAACGAAATGGTTTGAATGTAATAATCTGTTATTGAATTTAGGTAAAACCAATCTCATACATTTCTCTTTGGCTACAAACATACTGACATTACCGGTCTTAAGCGCCCTGCCAATAAAGCCTGTTAACGCTATTACATTTCTTGGCATAAAACTGGATACTAGACTAACGTGGAAAGAGCATATCGATGGACTTGCCAGAAGATTAAGCTCTGCATGCTATGCCATAAAAAAAGTTAAGGAACTTTGTGGTGTGGTTTCTGCCAAATCAGTGTATTTTGCATACTTCCATAGTTTAATGACTTACGGCTTGTTTGGGGAAATGCAGCGGAAACACTCAGAATTTTTAGACTCCAAAAACGAGCAGTTCGGTACATTTTAGGACTAAGAACTAGGGACACTTGCCGTAACGCCTTCAGCAAATTAAATATTACAACCTTTAGTGGAGCATACATTTTACAATGTCTTATATATGTAAAAAAAACACAAAGTGATATGCCGACTTTGGGAGAATTTCATAATTATAATACTAGATATGGTGGCAACATTCAGCACCCAATGTGTAGGTTATCTAAAGTATCCAAGAGCTACATCTGCAATGGTGAAAAACTTTTCAACAAACTACCTAAATTGAGGGATTTAAGTTTTGGATTATTTATGAGAAAGATGAAGAAAATTTTGATATGTAAAAGTTATTACACTTTGCAGGAAGCCCTGGATGACGATTGTATTGCATGAGGTATTTTTTTTATTTTTTATTCCTTTTGTTTTCTTTATTTAATTTCAGTGTTTTTATTGTTCTATTTTAGTTGACATGGTAAATCAATAAAAAAAAAATTATTGGGAATCTGACAATGCCTCTATACAGCAGCTAACAAAGACATAATTTCTAGATTTTTGATTATTTATTATTTGACATTGCTCCTAGATAGCAGACAATTATATTATTTTATATTTAGTATTGACAATGCCCGTTTACAGCAGCCCCTGACACCCCCAGGTTTAAATAATAATGTTTTAAAACTGATAATTGTTGTGTTAGTTTAACTATAGCTTCCCTATGCTTGTCTGTTTATTTATGGCTCTCTTGAATTTGTGTGTAGAACACAAATAATGTGTATAAACTATAAAATTTCACATAACCAAGTGTTCTCTTAAGTTCCTACGGCGAAAAAATGAGTATGAGTATGAGTATGAGTATTAAGATTAAGGTCGACGTTTCTGCATTTATCGTCGGACAAACACACATACTTACATACATACATACAAACGCCACATCCTGCAATTAGACACTGAGAACTCGCTTCTTTTGGTCATATGCCTTTTCACTCCATATTTCGCAAAAATGTTGCTATAATCTCGGGGCGATCAAAATGTGGAATTTAATAGGGTTTATTTGTTGGATATCGGTTAAAGACCTACCAGCACCCAAATTAAGAACACAGTAATACGATCTTACATCACCCTTACGGCTGCGTATGGGTCTTAAGGTTGCGCCAACCCCTGGCAGAAATCTTTATACAACAAGTAATTAATTTTGTAAAAATTAAAAAAAAAACAACGCAATGAATCGGCTGAACCGATTTTGATCAAACATAGCTAAGAACACTCCCGAAAAATTCACCTTTCAAGCAAATAAAAAAAAACTAAATCGGTTCATCCGTTCGGGAGCTACAATGCCACAGGCAGAGACACACACACACACACACACACACACACCGACACGTCAAACTTACAACACCCCGTCGTTTTTGCGTCGCGGGTTAAAGAAACGCCTCGCGCCGCACGTTAAAACAGTTTATGGTGGTGGTTGTTTTTATGGTGCATATTATTGGGTCAAAAATTAGATAAATAAAATCAATACAACAAAGACGAGGGTTTACTTTAGGGGTTTTGTAAAATTATCTATATTTTACGAGATATTCTATTGAATATCTCGTAAAATATAGATAATTTTTATTCTATTGAATATCTCGTAAAATATAGATAATTTTTATTCTATTGAATATCTCGTAAAATATAGATAATTTTACAAAACCCCTAAAGTAAACCCTCGTCTTTGTTGTATTGATTTTATTTATCTAATTTTTTACCCAATAATATGCACCATTTTAATAAACAATCGAATCTAGGCAAAAGTTAGACGTAACTTTGGGTTTTTTTCTATAGAGAAAATACTGTCCTATCGCGTTTCTGGTATAGTGATCCCTCGGAATTATAATGTAGTATCCATGCATATTTATAATCTGAATATTGTACTTGATTTCGTTAGTTAAAAATCAAATCTAAGATTGGTAATTTTCTGTTATATCCCACCACACAGGTTACCTATATCTGCTGAAAACGAGAAGCTATGATAGCTTGAAGATTGAAGCTTCCTACACTCAGATATTATCTCTCAGCTAATTACGCCACGAATTGGCTTTAGGGAATCGGAATATTATGAAATATTTGAAGCTGTCTTCAAGCATTTTCCCCGAAAATGTTATTTCTCCAGGGCCTTTGTCGATAAGGAGTTGTTTGCGTTGTCATTATGTATCCTACCCAAAGGGCTTAGACTAAAATATCCTATATTATTCAGTCCCAATATCCTTTACAATATAATTCCATCATGCAGTAAAGCGTTTAACTTGATCTGTCTGTAAAAACAAACTCCGGACCAAAACCGTCCCCTTTCAAGTTTCAAAAGATTTGCACAGCGCCAAAACATAACAACTGTGCAACTGTTTTGGTAGTAGTAGAGCTTTTTTGTGAAAGAGTTCGTCCGGGGAAGTACTACCTCATACCTATTTCTGACGCAAAGCAGTATTGCTTGCATTGCTGTGCTCCGGTTTGAAGGGTATGCCGGTGAAATTAGAGGAACATGAAACTTTTCATCTTTACGTAACAGGGTGACGGGCGCACTGCAATGCCACATAGGGTGCGTTCTAGATAGACGTGACCTTTGTCTAGTTTGACACCATTTGGGTATGAAACCGTTTTTTTTTTTACTATTTGGTTGACTTTACAAGCATATGGCCTACCTGACGTTAAGCGGTAACCTCTGCCTCTAACAATGCATTACCTCATAGGTCACATCCAGATAGGGCTCGCCCTATGTGGCATTGCACTGCGCCGGCCACACTGAGACATAAAGATGAAAAGTCTCATGTGCCTGTAATTTCACCGGCAACCAACTTATATGTGAGCTTTCAACATATTTTTGTCGAGATAATTAACAGAGCCTACCGTAAATCTAAACCATTTCATTTTTTCTCTACAAGGTTCCCACATTTCGTAGTAAAATGGGAAAACCTTTCGAGTTCGTTGCCACTTTTATGAAAGTAATAACGTCAACTCTTAATCTTAACCGATAAGACTTGACCGAGTCGCTCCGTTTACGTCTCTTTTATCTTTTTCTTTTCAAAAGTTGACGTCTGTCTGTCCAACTGTACCTACCTTAATTGATAAACACTTGAAAATCACGGTCTTAATTTTCGCCATCATCTGACTTTTTCAGAAAAGGTTTATTTCCCCAAACCATTTATTAACTCAAACAAAGTAATGAAAATAACCTTGAGTTGAGTCGGAGATAATCCACCATACTATTTTCTAAGAGTTTCCGTTCTATAACTAGAAAGCGCTAGTAGACTAGTATTTCTGCGAACAGTAGACCTCGCGTTCTTGACAACCTTTTAACCGATTTAGCTTATATTCATAATTCTTGTTTGGAATTGAGTACCGAATGTTTCTTACAAATATTATCGAAATCGGCCGGTTAATAGCGCGCAGGAAACTTCCTCTCTTTTTGGAAGAAATACTCGTCCAATCAAAAATCGCCGATAATAAAAAACTATTAAATTGTAGAACCTGTACTTAAATCAAGTTTCATCAATATTAGTTGAAAAATACGACGTAACAACATAGGTACAGACGGAAGATGTTTTGCCAGCTTTTGCAAAGAATAGCTCGCTTCGCTCGCTCGTTCAAAAAGTTACCATGCATTATTGTCACGTCATCAAAAGAATAGAAGCAAGTTTTTTCGCTGTTTGCTTTTGTCTTTATGACATGGTGTGTTTTTTTTAATTCTACGTGGAGTCGCGGGAAAAAGCCATTCGATATTAATATGCTGCTTGACTTAATATGGGTCGTTTGAACAAGGATAATACAGGGGCACTAAAATACAGTTATAATATCATTTTATTAACGGTTATAATCAGACTTTTGCTGTCCTCAAAATTAAACCACTTTTTGATGCTTCCAATACTGATTTTTATGTTGTACTGATCATTTAGGCCGCTTTTTGTATGTGACGGACAAATATGTGTCCGAATGTTTTTTTTTTTTTTTTTTATACTACTTGGATTACGAAACAAGCATGAGGCCCACCTGATGTTAAGCGGTAACCTCTGCCTATGAACAGTGCATTACCACACAGGTCACGTCCACCTAGGACGCACCCTATGTGCCCTGCGCCCGCCACCCTGAGACATAAAAATGAAAAGTCTCATGTGCCTGTAATTTCACCGGCACCCTTACCCTTCAAACCGGAACACAGCAATGCAAGCACTACTGCTTTGCGGCAGAAATAGGTACGGTGGTAGTACTTCCCCGGACGAACTCTTGCAACTGAATTTTAAAGCTGTTATCCTCAACAGATTGAGCTAAAATTTGGCATACCTGTCAAGTTCAGATGACAATACAATATGGTACAATATAGTAGTAGTAGAGCTTATTTGTGAAAAAGAGGAGGAGAGGACCGAGGTTACCGCTTAACATCAGGCGGTCCATCTGCTAGTTCCGTCATTCAAGTAGTATTCAAAAAAAAAAAGGTGGTGGCAGCGAGCTGGTCTTATGATGTAGGACGGAAGGTGGACAACGGAACTCCTCGAGGGATAATAGTAGACTGGCCGTGTTTAGGCTCATTTTGATCAGCTCACGGTTACGATCACTAATTTTATGAAAGCTTGTATTGAAAAAAAAACGTATTAACCAATAAGATCACGCTACGCTTATAATCACTAGAGAAATTCCAGCTGAAATTCTGCACTACAATTTCATATACAGATAGATGATATTGTATATAATCAGCACAGTACAATGGGCAATAAAGCACAAGTCAAAAGGTTCATTTTCAAACGTAATTTTTGAGTTTTGAAACTATCATGATTATGTACATAATTTTCACTAGAAACGGGATATTTACGATTATTTTTGAGTTTTAAATGTTCCCGATATTTCGGCACAGTTGCATGCGCCATGATCACGGGAGAACTAACTAAAGTCTTTGCGAGTAGATGTTATTGGCAGATATATCGATCTACGCTCTAAATCCTTAATATTGGGAACATTTAAAACTCAAAAATCATGGTAAATATCCCGTTTCTAGTGAAAATTAATTTTTGAGTGTCTAGTAAACGCGGTCGTGGCACAGTTATAACCTGAAAAATTATATAAAGTCCACTATTTACCTGTTTGTCTCTAGAGTCCACTACTTACCTGCTTGTCTCTAGAGTCCACTACTTACCTGTTTGTCTCTAGAATCCACTACTAACCTGCTTGTCTCTAGAGTCCACTACTTACCTGCTTGTCTCTAGAGTCCACTACTAACCTGCTTGTCTCTAGAGTCCACTACTTACCTGCTTGTCTCTAGAGTCCACTACTTACCTGCTTGTCTCTAGAGTCCACTACTTACCTGTTTGTCTCTAGAATCCACTACTAACCTGCTTGTCTCTAGAGTCCACTACTTACCTGCTTGTCTCTAGACTCCACTACTTACCTGCTTGTCTCTAGTGTCCACTACTTACCTGCTTGTCTCTAGAGTCCACTACTTACCTGCTTGTGTCCTTACACAAGTGTACAAAGCATTATGTACGTTTAAGCGCACTCTATCAAACTCCACCGCTGTAATAGCCCCATTGCATAAAATCTAACTGCCCAGCGACAGGTATTGTGTCGCGAATAGAGCAGGCTTTTATGCGTGCGAGGCTATTGAGGACTACGGAGGTATTGTGAGTTATCGTCGACTATCAGCGAGACACGACCGGGCTCAAATACTTGAACAGGCTGATGTTTCATGTCTAAGGAATAAATACGATAAGTAGTATAACGTTTTTTATTTTTTATGATTTAATACATTTATTTACAGAAAGAATAGTACAAGGTATGTAACAAAATACATATTAAACAGTTGTGCTACCTGAAGACCGCTGCAAGCGATCTAAAGGTAGCTCAACTGATCCAAATCACTACCAGACGGAAGCGTCCCTAAAATGCTGGCTGCATTACCACGCTGAATGGCAATACTAATTCGTTGAGCCAGATAAGAGCCAGCTCTCGGGTCACGCGTAGCTTCGACCAGATGCCCTGAAAGAATTTTGAAAACGCGAAGTAGTACAGGCACTTGAGACTTTTCATCTATGTCTCAGGGTGGCGGGCGCAGTGCAATGCCACATAGAGTGCGTCCTAGGTGGACGTGCCCTATGAGGTAATGCACTGTTCAAATGCTTGTTCCGTCATTTAAGTACTATAAAAAAAAAGGCATTTCATGAATTCAATAGTTATTCGCCATATGAATAAAATTATCCCTCCCCGGGCTTATAGGGATTTTATGATACACTTGTATAATCTTCACATAGAAAAATATTTAAAATAAATTGGGACTTAATAATTGACAGGTAAAAAAAATACGCTGTTATCCCTGAGGTAATTTTTTCTTATAAGTTATCAATAATATTGGATAAACATTCACTTATTTATGTTTATTTATATAAAAAGTATTTTTTTAATATCTGAAGTGAAGTGGTAACCTGCCTTTTACCAACCAATAAGGTTACCTAGGATACTCATTTCAGTGGCATAATCAAACTAAAGTAAAGCGATGCTCGCTCGTGCGAGCTCGTCTTTCACGAACATCGCTAGTGAAGTACGAAACCCAATACAAGTTAAGTTTTCTTAAGGTGGATGCGCACGCTTGCGGCGCGAAGTTCAAATTTTTTGGTGTTTTTTGCCCATTACAGCTCATCAACACTTCTTCAGATAACTAAAGTTGAGTTCGCGACAACTAGGAGACTTAACACACATGTTTTTATTGATAGTATCTTTTACATATCATCAGTTTAGCTATGATACCCCTAAACACATTTTTACAGTGTTTTTGTTTGTTTAGGGGTATCGTAGCTAAACTGATGATATTTATGAGATACAATCAATTAAAACATGTGTGTCCTAGTTGTCGCGAACTCAACTTTCGTCATCTGAAGAAGTGTTGATGACCTGTAAAGGGCAAAAAACACCAAAAAATTTGAATCACGCACCGCAAACGTGAGCATTCACCTTAAGTTGTTAGAAAATCAATAGTATAAGTTAAGTTGTCTTCGAGGTGGAATCTTGTCTCAAGTGGCTGTATCGACTCGCAAAATTGCTTTATCTATGATTTGAAGTGGACTGTATTATTTTATGACTACTCACAGCTTATTTGGTTCAAGTAGTTATCAAGAAAATTGGTTAATAAACCTCTACAAGTTTGGTACAAGCAATCTAAATGTATACCTATAAAAATAATGGTACACCTACGCAGGGGCGTCGCTAAGAGGGCCTAAGGAGATCAGCGCCCCCCCCCCCCCCCCCCTTAATTGTGCCCTTAGAGATTCGAAATAACTTTATATGTTTATATGTTTTTTCAAATGAAGATTTTATGAAATTAGTGATCAGAACCGTGAACTGATCAAAATTAGCCCAACACTGCTAGGTTACTAGGAGTTCCGTTGTCCACCTTCCGTCTCCATCATTAGATCAGCTCGCTGTCACCGTAATGTTGTATTGTCATCGGAACTTGATAGGTATGGCAAATTTCAGCTCAATCGGATGCAATTTATTTTTGCAAGCTTTTTTTTAATGTTGTTTGTTTAGGTAAAATCTTGTAAGCTGAATTAGAACCAGTTCTTGACATCCGATTGAGCTAAAATTTCCATGACAGCGAGCTGATCTGATGATGGAGACGGAAGGTGGAGAACGGAATTCCTTGTTGGATAATAATAGACTGGATGTGTTTGGGCTCATTTTGTTGGGCTAACGGTTTTGCTTAGTAATTTAATATTTGAAGTGCATTTTTAAGTTTTTGTATCAAAACCTACCTTGAATTCATATTTCTACCATACCCTACTGGCTCTTGGCTGGCGACGCCCTTACACCTACGCAGCTACGCTGAGAGCGGTCTAAGGGTAAAGGAATGTCAATTCACATTCGAATACGCAGAATGGACCTCAAAAGCCTTCGGAACCAATCAGCCAGATTGAGTTCCGTATTCGAGGGAAATGAAAAACTTTGTTGTAGTGTTTTTCTATTTTGCTATATTTTTTTTCTGGGTCGGCAATTTTATTCGGTTAGTGCAGTGTTTTTCAACCTGTGGGTCGCGACTCCCGTGGGGGTCGCGAAGCTTCTGTAGGCGGGTCACCAGAGGTCGAGAGAACTTAAGTAAAAAAACAATAAAGACTAAAAAGATTGATGTATTAAGTAAAAGAATTTTAACAAAAGGATATGCTCATAAACATTTTAATTAACCAATTTCTCCCATCGTGGATCTGTGTTTTTCATACCAGGGGGGGTCACATCATGAAAAAGGTTGAAAAACACTGGGTTATTATTATTAATATTATTTAGCCTTTATTTCCATAACTTAAGAGCAGTCAATTCCAGTACTTTCGATAAAAACGCTGGTGCTCAGCTCGTACGTGATTATAAAGTTGTAACAATTTTTTCGTCAGATGTTTTGTACAAATATGTATCTTGAAGAATATATCTACGTACGTGATCTTTTTTTGTTTTTTTTTGTTTACCTCTAAATTCTGTATAAGCCTTCAAAAAACAGCTTATTTGCGCAATTTTACCTGAACTTTGTATGTTCATAATGTTCTTACAAACTGTAAAAGTAAAAAAAAAAAAGATCAGGTATCTAGCCCATGTTGTGTAGAATCTAAATTACAAACATTTTTTTCACAAACTAGAAAGACTTTTTCAAAAAAACGTACGTGCTGGTACAAGTTTTAGAATATTTTGCGCGTTTATTGCCGTTTCGCAAGTAAGTAGCGTAATTTTCCAAATTCCAACCACAGGATCTGGCACTAGCTCTCATTTTACACAGAACCTCTATTTCAAAAATTGAATTGTACGAACCTACTAGATTTTAGTTCAAATCGAATTGGGGCCCCTTAATACTTATTTTTTTATACAATTATGTATAAAAAAGTCTAGTCTAGTCATTAGTCCTAGTGTTTAATTAAGTGTTTTAATTATAAAACACTTAATTAAACACTAGGTTAGTGGATTTAACACAAATTAGTTTCTACTTCAAGGGTCTCTTCCATCATCGGCCGATAAATGGTTAGGAGGTTATGGATAAGCGGTGGTTTAGAAGGGTCTGTCGGTTCTGTTCCCCAAGTCAGAGTTTTGCAGCAACCATCGTAACGATGATCGTCCGTGTATTAGGTACGTAGTAACTAGCCATTAATCTGTGCCAGAAACAGTACAGATTAATGGTTAGTTACTACGTAATACCGGACGATCATCGTTATATTGTCAAACAGAAAAAAGAAAAGAAATGAAAGATGAATAATAAAAAAATTTAAATTATAGGGGCATGTCATTGTTAGCTGCTGTATCAGATTTTCAATAAAATAATGATCGATTTATCATGTCAATTAAAATAGAACAAAAATTGGTGTGTTATGGCTTGACCGATGGACGGACAGCAGGTCCTGTTGGTACCCTTAAGTACCCAAAGTACGGAAACTTTCATACAATCTATGAATAAAAAACAGAGTTCTGGTCATCGACGACAGGCAGGGTGCAAACAAAAAAATAAAAATTAAAGGGTAAAAATAATTTCCAAGACTGACTACTGAAAAAACATTTATAAAAAAAAGCATATAATAATTGATCTTATTATTACTTGCAAAAAAGCATATAATAATTGATCTTATTATTACTTGCAAAAAAGCATATAATAATTGATCTTATTATTACTTGCAAAAAAGCATATAATAATTGATCTTATTATTACTTGCAAAAAAGCAGATAATAATTGATCTTATTATTACTTGCAAAAAAGCATATAATAATTGATCTTATTATTACTTGCAAAAAAGCATATAATAATTGATCTTATTATTACTTGCAAAAAAGCATATAATAATTGATCTTATTATTACTTGCAAAAAAGTTGATTACAAATAATTTTAGAGGGGCTTGGATACGTCTAAAACTCAATAATGCAAAGAGTGACCTTCATTCATGATCCCGCCAATTCCATAACATCGCGTCTCATCAAACACAGATTTTTGTCGTAAACAAACCCTTTATCAGCCAAAAATAAAGGATGAGGGTGCCGGCAGTCCAGTCGCCCTTATAATCCAATTTGTCAATAACTGCCAGTCAATTTGACGGAGGTATGCTCTTGAAGGCCTTGATCCAGTATTAGGACTAGTACCAATTCGTTTAATCATGATTGATTACGATATCGATTAGGAGACACTATTTATTAAGCCGAGTTTTCACGGTACGAGTACGCTTGGAGCGAGTGTGCTAGTATGAGCGAGCTGGATATCAGAGTTCGCTCGGCATCATATACATAATGATAATCATAAGAAGTAAGGAGAAGTGAGGCGCGAACGCCAGGGTTTGAGAAAATTCAGGGTTTGAGCAAATTGCTCAAATTCTTTCTCTCGCGGTCTAGTGGTCAAGCCAAGTATTTACGACGTTAAATCATTAAATCATACATAGATATTGATGATATAATATCAAAGGTACGTGATGGCTTTTCAGTTCTTTTTCAGTTCTTTTATTTAACGAGGAGAAAGCAGCAAAGCTTGGCGCCGTGATTTGATCAGGGAAGCGGCTAAATGCCGTCGTGTGCCGTGATAGCTTTCAAAAATCAACGTCAAAAGATAAAATACAGGGCATAAAGAACCGCTTAACATCAGGTGGGCCATCCGTTCCGTTCCGTTCATGCTTGTTCCGCAATTCATGTAGTGTAAAAAAAAAACTTAGCTCAAAAATATAGAAAACCGTCCTCCACTTTGATCGGAAGCTGGCGTCCTAGTACACTCGGCTCACGTGTTTACATGATACGAGTGTCCGAGTAGAACTCGGTCTGAGCGCAATCGTATCGTGAAAACCGGGCTTTAAGGATAAGATAATTAAGGGATTCAAATCTATATCTGTTTATGACTAAAAATAAAATAAACCTACTAGTGTTTTTCTTGGACATCTTTCTTGCACAATTGCATATAAATAAATAAATAATGCTGGACAGTTCACACAACATTGTCTAGCCCAAAGCTAAGCAGAACTTGTGTTATGGGTACTAGATAACTGATATATTTAATGCAATACATTACATAGATAGATATTTTTTATTGTACATAGAAAATACCTAGAACACCTTGAACAAAATATCTGCAGATCGTACAAATATTTGTTCCGACGCGGGAATCGAACCCGCAACCTCCTGCGTCGCAGGCGAACCTTCGCCCGCCGCGCCACAGAATGCAGTAGGTATTACTGATATTAAAAAATAAAGGTAAATCTCCGTTATGTAAAACTTCCTAACTTCAATATTTAAAGTACTTTTTTTTTAATTTTTTTTTCATTATACAATATACATTTATTTACAGAAATAATAATACAAGGTATGTACAAAATATGTATGAAACAGTTGTGCTACCTGAAAAAGTAAAAAGTTTTAAAGTACTTGTCCCCCATGTTGCATGGCCGTGGGGCACACTGTAATGCCAGTTGGGTTGTTTCGTAGCCTTTACCTAATTTATTGCGTAATACTCGTAAATCACTAATCGAGGCTGGACGTCACGTGCCGTACGTTAAACCACACCAACCAATCTATAGCCAAATAAATTTTAATTTAGAAACAAACTCGCAGACGGCGCAGACGTAGGTAAGCAGTTACCTATACTAGAAGTTTCACTTACAGACGGAAAAAAGTTGCAGACGCTATTGACGATTTACGATACACTGAAGCCAAATTCTCTTAGGCACACTAAACATTTACCGAATCGAGACTATTGTAAATTGATTGAAAAATTGGAAATCTGCTCCCTCATAACAAAAATGTAATCGACTTTAGATTGTTGCGACCATATATTGGAGTAGGATAGTGATATTTAATAATTGTAAAGAGTGAAAGAGAGAATTCAAAATTTCATTGTTTTTTTTTTTTAAATTTTTGAATGTATTTTATTTATAACTAAAATGTTTAAATTATGGTTTTGTATCTGTTTTTTATGTTTTTGTTGTAATTTTTTTATTTTATTTTCTGCTTTTGTCCTACTGTATTCCTAGTATTCTGTTTGTTTTTTGTTGTGTGCCAAATAAATGTTTTTCATTTCATTTTTTTTCATTTCATTTCTCAGAACTTTGAACTTTTTAATTTCTTTGAACTTAGTAAAACGGTGGCCGTTTTGCTAAAACTTTGGTGGACAATTTACACCAATGTGAAAAGTCACGCAATTCACTTCTATTTCATTTCACAACACTTGTGCTCTTTAAACGAGCTACATTGGTTAAAATGCCACCAAAATAACACAAAATAACTCAAAAACACAAGGAAAGGAAATAAAGTAGACGACGTCTCTTTTCAAAAATGGCGGAAAGAGTCCGACTGAGAGTTTTAAATTATTTTAGTTTTTAAGGTAGGTACGTACTGACCTATGTTCAGCAAGCTGGAACGCTTGTATTACTTAATCCACAGAAACATGCATAGAATGGAGTCTGTACCAGAAAACACCCATTATTTTGCACGATAGGTTTGTTAACACCTTAGCTGTATTCAATCTAAATTCAGCGTGTTAAAGCGAATTTTGCTTTGAAAACCGATTTAGAGTGACAAGGACTGACGCAAAAACACGCTGCGGATTTGTTTAGACAACCAATTCGGTGCACGTACGCTCGGCGCCGGCGCCACCGACAGATTAATGTCACTACCGTAAATCTCACCAGACAAATATTAAACACTAATAACGGCGTTATTAAAAAACGTGTCGTGGCGGCAAGGTTTTTTTGGGACCCGACTTTTGGTCGCGATCTATACGGCAACTGCAGCGGACATGTGTATGTTTGGATAAGCTGTGGTGATCGGTTTCCAAACGAAACTTGCACCTTCACCAAGCGGACGGAGGATAATGTTTTGAAAACGAAAGAGACAACGACAACTTTTTAAAACTTATCAGCTGGTTCGAGAGGAAAACGTTTTTCCAAGACGCTGGAACAAGATTACAATTAACACTGGTGCGTCCTCCATTCTGTGTGGACATTTTCTGGGACCCAATTCTACTATTTGTAAGGAACAACCATTCTAATACTATGCAATTATAATTCAATTACAATTGTCATTAAAAATGGTAGTCTGCAAAATTTATGATTTCACGAATTTTTACGAAGAAAGATTTTACGATTGTTTATAAATAGTCAAAATTATAATGCAATTGAAAAACCATTGAAGTTAGCAGAATACCAAAAGTGACAAATATGAGACAATTTATTAACAATTTAAGTACAATTGGTTTAGTAGAATTGGGCGCCTGGAAGATCTTATAAAACAACAACAAAATCGTTCAAAAAAATTAACAAAAGCACTCAGTGATTATTTGTTGCATAGTCGCACCTAAAAGTCGCATCTATGTGTCGCGCTAGATAAACATCTGTTGCTTCACAAACGTAATAATGTTTGTTTGGATTTTCCGCTTTCAGATAGCTAAAAGTTTTGATGGCAGCTTTTAATTAGACGTGAGCGCTTTGTGCAAGTTTATCGTTCGCACAAGCTTGCTGTTAAGCCAGGGTTGCCATCACCCCCGTCGAACTAAGGACGCCACTAGGATACCCTGACCCTATGAGAGCGTGTAAGGATTATTTAAAAAGGACTTTTTTAGAGAAAGAGCTAAGCTCCATTTAATTTAGGGTTCCTCTTACCCAAAGGATAAAACGGGACCCTATTACTAAGGCTCTGCTGTCCGTCCGTATGTCTGTCTTTCCGTCTGTCACCAGGCTGTATCTCATGAACCGTGATAGTTAGACAGTTGAAATTTTCACAGATGATGTATTTCTGTTTCTGCTATAACAACAAGTACTAAAAAACAGAATAATATAAATATTTAAGGGGGCCCATACAACAAACGTGTTTTTTTTTTTGCTCGTTTTTGCGCGATATTGATAACGGCAACAGGTGGACGCTTGAAATATTCACAAAATATTTAGTTATATTTTCACTTAAGAAGAAAATAATTAAATTAAAATAAAACAAATATTTAAGGGGGGCTTCCATATAACAAATGAGATTTATTTGCCGTTTTCATAGATAATGGTACGGAACCCTTAGTGCGCGAGTCCGACTCGCACTTGGCATCTTTTTAGGGTTCCGTAACCAAAAATTACGGAACCCTTATAGATTCGTCATGTCTGTCTGTCTGTCCGTGTATGTCACAGCCACTTTTTTCCGAAACTACAAGAGCTAGGCTGTTGAAACTTGGTAAGTAGATGTATTCTGTAAACCGCATTAAGAATTTCACACAAAAGTAGAAAAAGTTAATTTTTGGGGTTCCCCTTAATTAGAACTGAAACTCAAAAAAAAAAAACATCGAACCCATTCGTGTGGTGTATCTGTGGATAGGTCTTCAAAAATGATATTGAGGTTTATAATATCATTTTTTTCTAAACTGAATAGTTTGCGCGAGAGACACTTCCAAAGTGGTAAAATGTGTCCCCCCACTCCCCCCCGTAACTTCTAAAATAAGAGAAACATAAAACTAAAAAAAGATATGATGTACATTACCATGTAAACTTCCAATGAAAATTGGTTTGAACGAAATCTAGTAATTAGTTTTTTTTTATACGTCAAATAGTAATCCATCCATGAACTTTTATATTATGTTACTTGCTGTACGGAACCCTTCATGGGCGAGTCCGACTCGCACTTGGCCGCTTTTTTTAATACTACTTACCATAGATAAACTCCGCGGCCAGGTGGAGCGACGATCTGCGTAAGGCGGCTGGTAAAAAATGTATAGGAGAGGCCAAGGACTAAATGGCGTGCATTGGTCGGAGTCATGAAAGTAGTGAACCTGCATCAAACGACAAAGTCCCATTTTTAACCGACTACGGCAAGGTTTATGTTTTAGCAGTCTGTGTATGTTTGTATGTATGTACGTATGTTCCACCGTAGCGGCTAAACTACCCATCTGATTTTGAATAATGAGGTGTCAATCGATTCGTTATAATGGTCTAGGTGACAGATGTTACATTTTGCACGAATAAAATCAATAAATGTTAAAGCTCTAAAAATAAATGTTTTTTGATATCGTATCAAGTTGTCCAATGAAAGATTGGAAAATTCCGTTTGTTGTCCGTGGTACTACCAGTATTACTATTCAATAGAACCACGGGTAAAAAAAACTCCCGCAGAATTACCAAGCGATCCAGTAGTACCACGGCAAGTTTATTTTACCCGTGTTACACTTCAGAGTTCATTTCATTAGTAGTAGTAGAGCTTTTTTATGAAAGAGTTCGTCCGGGGAAGTACTACCACCATACCTATTTCTGCCGCAAAGCAATAGTGCTTGCATTGCTGTGTTCCAGTTTAAAGGGTAAGGGTGCCGGTGAAATTACAGGCACATGAGACTTTTCACCTTTATGTCTCAGGGTGGCGGGCGCAGTGCAATGCCACATAGGGCGCGTCCTAGGTGGACGTGACCTATGAGGTAATGCATTGTTCATAGGCAGAGGTTACCGCTTAACATCAGGTGGGCCATATGCTTGATCCGTCATTCAAGTAGTATAACAAAAAGTATGTGGTTCACTGTAGTTTTTATAACTTCTTACGAGTTCATCTAATGTGGGTCACCGTAGTCGGTTTTTATAACTACTTTCGTGTGGTAAATTTACCTTATGGTACATAACACACATGCATCAGTATCACATAGTATGTATGTGAGTGTCTACGACAGCCCGTGACGTGAAGCCAACCTTTGTACTATGCCATTCTAGCGACGCGGCCTATCGCGGCGTGATCGGAATTCATTGTTAGACTCTCAGCATGGAGTACTATACTAGCCCTCTACGGCTGACGTGGCAGTCTAGCGGACACCATTTTGAAACCACATAATTGTTCATCTATAGAAAGCTACATTATTCCTGAAAGCTATAGTTTATGTGTTATTTTTAGCATCTTAGCTCTTAGGTGGTTCACATACGCAGACTCTCAACTTCGGCTCATATATTAAGTCAAAAGCAAAAACAGCTGCTATGAAGTTGGGCATCCTGAATAGGTAAAGCGTTACTTCAGACCGGGACAGCTTCTTAGTTTGTGTAAAGCGCAAATCCGGTCTGGTATGGAGTACTGCTGCCATGTTTGGGATGGCTCGGCCAAACACCAGCTCGCTGCCTTAGACTCGATCGAGCGCAGAGCTTTCAGGTTTATTGGTAAGCAATATATGGCGGTTTTTTGTTTTAAATTCATTGAATGAGTTTTCATTGCTTAAGACGATACCACAGTCATACAGTTCCAACTCTTCCAGACCAGAATAAGAGGGTTGACCGCTGTCCTGTTCCGCAAACTAGGACGGAGCTAGCTAGAAGACATTATAATAGCACAGCTCCATTTATTTATAACAAATTCAATTCAGTCCATAATAATATTAAAAAGTTAAATAATTATCAGATTAAAATTAAGATTACAGATTGGCTACAAAATTTTGAGTATAGTGAGATTGAAGATCTTTTTGTTGTGCTAAAATAATACAACGATGTTAACACTCCACACGCTCACATTATAACTTATGTGTTTATTTGCAATTTAACAACTACTATATTATGTTGTTATGATTGTAAACACTATGATTTGTGTATTAGTTTAAATAATTATAAGTATGAACATTATTGTTGATGTATTAACCATTTTTATGTTACACCTACTGGGAAGAAACTGACTCCTGACATACAGGTAGCCCTAGTTTAGGAGTCAGAGCTTCATTTTAATATGCACATTGGTTTATTCAATAAATGCTTTACTTACTTACTTACTTACTTTCTTACTTACTTACTTACATTTTAATGTCTGACGGTAAGCTACATTTCTACACTAATATTATACAGAGGAAAGATTTGTATTTTTGTGTGTGTGTATGTTTGTAATGAATAAACTCAAAAACTACAGAGCCGATTTCAAAAAATCCTTCACCATTGGAAAGCTACATTCATCCTGAGTGACATAGGCTACCAGGGGGGGGGATAGGAGGGGGGCTGTTTTTCATCCTGATACTACCCGTGCGAAGCCGGGACGAGTCGCTAGTTGGTAATAAAGCTGTGCGCCTTCAAAAGTAAACATTTTTTTACCGTAGTTCATTCGCGTCTTGGGTAAACCCAAAAAACTGGCGCGACGAGTACATTGCCAGTTTCTACTGCATTTGGCAAACTTAAAGCATAAATCTAGAAAATAAGAGTTCCCTCCTATCCGAACTAACCCGTTCAGTGTCGTGAAGGATACTTTACCTGTACAGGTAAAAACCTAAATTCGTTTCTATGAACCACCCACGTTTCTAAGCTATTAGTAAATACTCGAAAGGGTGTTGTGGCGAAAATTATTGCGAGCAACGACCTTTACGTTTCCACCCTTTTATTAGAAACCGGGGCGCTCGCCCAGAAAAAGGGTTTTGAAAGTCAGATATTAAAAAGTACAGCGTGTGGAATTGTGGAAATACTGACGCCTTTATTATTGTTGCATTACTGTCGCGGCAATCATGCGATCATCTCAGACAAATAGAGTAAATTCAGACAGAGGCGTACGAAACCAGTGAAGCCGAAAACTACACTCATTAGTAGTAGTACATATTTAGTAGTAGTAGAGCTTTTTTGTGAAAGAATTCGTCCGGGGTAGTACTACCACCATACCTATTTCTGCGGAAAGCATTGCTGTGTTCCGGTTTAAAGGGTAAGGGTGCCAGTGAAATTACAGGCACATGAGACTTTTCATCTTTGTCTCAGAGTGGCGGGCGCAGTGCAATGCCACATAGGGCGCGTCCTAGGTGGACGTGACCTATGAGGTAATGCACTGTTCATATGCAGAGGTTACCGCTTAACATCAGGTGGGCCATCTGCTTGTTCCGTAATTCAAGCAGTATACAAAAAAAGTCATAAACACAGAATAACTAATAGTACTACACGTACATACACGCACTCACACAGACAACTCACCCAAACTATGCAGCTCCTTAGCCTGTGTCGGTGTGTTAGTGTAGGAAGTATTTGTGTATTATCTGTGTAACACGCACAAACGCATAGAAAACTGGCGTAAGTTTGCTTCTTTATTTGTCCGAGGCGATGATGGACGAACCTGAGAAAGCGATAATTGCCGACCCAGGCAATGTCGATTTATCAAGAAAAGGGTTCTCGAAAAATGTTATGATCATGAAAACATGTTTGAGAAAAGGAATTTTTATTATTATGAACTTTAGCTTTTACGTAGTCATTACTGTTGTCATCTTTGATTTTATGTTTATTTTGTGAAAAATTAAATGAATACCACTAATGATTCAGTAAGGGGAAAAGGTTATCTGCGATGAAAATAGTCTATCTCAGGATAATTGCCGAACCCGTGGGGTACCACAATTTGACTAGTAATATTACAACTGCACATGTTTTTGTAGACTGTCTCCATTTCTGTCCTTATATCACGGGCCATAGTATAAAAAGTCCCTCAGGTTGTTGAGTTTTTTAAGGCTACTTAAGACCTATTCTACAGCTTTAATTGGTCTGTGATATTGTATGATAGACAAAACTCCGTGATATTATAATTATGTAACTAGTGATATTTTGATACCCACCCACGACATATCTACGTGGAAAATTACAAACTTAACAACCTTACAATATAAGTCATGACTGCGTTGAATCACGAAGAGTGGAAGAAGGGAATGGAGGCCTTTGCCCTGCAGTGAGCAAAAAATAATAATAGAATAGTCCGTAATTTTTTACAAATTGACCTTTTGTCTTCCTCTTATACAACAATCGAACCAACTGGTGCGCACTTGGCCTAGGCCCGTGAGCTTCATATTTTCTAGGACTTCGGAGCCGAGCTGATTCAGATCAAAAATCATGTAGGTAATAATAACATTCTATAGATCAAATTCAACTCAACAGAACCCAAAATTGCGAATAAATTTTCATAGCCCACTTGATGAAGCTCGCTAAGGCTGAATCATTCTTCATCGGGTTACTTCGATTTCGATAGATTCATGTCAGAGACACTGTACAGACTCTACCAATAAATCTACATAGCAAAACATTCAATCTGTATTCACGATAGCAATTACAGAAACATTTGCGGAATCCACAAAAATTTACCCCACATAGCCTCGGAGCGACCTTTTACGACAATGTCAGACACACGTACTATATCAACGTGGTGAATATCGAATGCTACGAATTACGATTACGAAGCATACCAAAATAGTACTTAAAAATAAGTACTATTTTGGTATGCTTTACTTTTAAGCAAATATATCCTCTACTATCGTATTGAAAAAAATATTTTTCATAATAGTCTCGTTACTACCGAAAAGTTCCATTGTCCAACTTTCGTCTCCATCATCTAACCAAGTCGTTTTCTCCTTATTATTGTATTTTAATCATCGATGTCTAAGATAGCTCAATAATTGTAATAGCTTAGGTCAAGCACGATAAGCTTGACAGATATGCAAAAACTTCAGCTCAATCTGAGCGTCAATGAAGGAAACTGCGTCAAAATCATATTTATTTTATTTATTTATTTTATTTATTTTATTTAAAGGAGAACCAACAGCTTACATATATTAGAACACACATTAAGATAGCATTAGAGAGCCAATTAAAGGTTCTCACGAATAGAAACAGTGACGATACAATCATCACCATTATTATATTATATAAAACTATACGGCAAAAACTAACGAATAAATGGATAATTTAACAGATTACATATACAGTGGAAAATAAGTTACAGTTTAAATAAACATAATAGATATAAAGTAGATATATTATACGGTCACTAAACATCGTCATCATCAGCTGCGAAGAATTCTCTGCTCAGCCGCAGTCTCGCTGAGGAGACGCTAGTGGCAAAGAGGTCAAAGTCTGCTTGCTTACTTAGTTTATTAAAGTTGTCACTTGCTCGCAATAAATATGCATTTTTTCTGTAATTGGTTGATACTATTGGCACATGCAATGGAGCTAAAAATCTGGTTTGAATAAGTGGAACATTTATGTTAATCTTATGTAAAATTTCAGGGCAATCAATGACATTACTCGTTAACTTTAATAAAAATACAATGTCAGCTATTTCACGTCTTTTGGAAAGCGGTAGAAGATGATTTTTTTTACAAAGATTATAATAGTCATCATGAGAATATGGAATCCGCAGACGATAACAGAGATACTTAAGAAACTTGGTCTGAAGCCGCTCAATTCTCGAAATGTACGTGTCATAGCAAGGGTTCCAGATCTGCGATGCGTATTCAAGGTTACTCCGAACAAATGTGCAATACAAGATTTTAAAAGTTTTAGCTCGTTTGAAGTCACGTGATGCGCGCATGATGAACCCAAGAGCTCTTGATGCTTTAGCGACAATGGACTCAATATGGTCATCGAAAAGAAGTTTAGAGTCGTGAATTATCCCAAGATCTCTGACTACACTGACTTTTTCAAGAAGTTGGCCTTTTAGCGTGTAAGATGTTTGAGTTATTAGTTTTTTACGGGTGAAAGTTACTACGGAACATTTACTAGGATTAAGATCAAGTTTATTGCGGGTACAATATAAGTCAAGGCGTACTAAGTCTGCTTGAAGGTTCTCAATGTCAAAAGTGGATTGAATGGTGCTAAATATTTTCATATCATCAGCGAAGCATAATAGTTGGCTGTTAAGAAAACATTCAGAGATATCATTCACAAATATTAAGAAAAGTAAGGGCCCCAACAATGAACCTTGTGGGACCCCGCTGGGTATGCGAACCCATCCAGAGATGTAGTTATTGACCACAACCGCTTGAGACCTGTTGTCTATGTATGAAGAGAACCATCTGAGGAGATCACCTCGTATACCAATGAGTTCTAGTTTGGATAATAGGAGCCTGTGATCTATCCTATCGAAACATTTACTATAGTCCGTATAGACCACATCAACCTGTTTACCCGAGTTCATAGCGTCAGTTAAATAGTCATTAAAAAGGACCAGGTTGGAGACAGTTGAGCGGCCTCTCAGAAACCCATGTTGATTTGGTATAAAAATGGTACGCAACGCAGAGTAGACTTGATCATAGACGACCCTTTCAAAAACTTTTGCTATGATGCACAGTTTGGAAATCGGTCTGTAGTTAATAACCTCAGACTTAGAACCCTTCTTATGAACCGGTGTTATGAGGGCCGACTTCCAGATGTTAGGGAAAGTACATGCTGAGAGCGATTTCTGAAAGAGTAGGCTAATTGGTACGGCCAAGGTTTCGGCACAGTTTATAATAAATATGGGGCTCACGTGATCCGGACCAGCCGACTTAGATGGGTCTAGTTTCAAAAGATGCTTAGCAACGCTATCAACATCAATATAAATTCTACCTAAATCAGCAACTTGCGATGGTGGTGATTCATTAATACATGCAACATCAGGACTATTAGAGTCCTTGCATAGGAAAGTGGAGTAAAAATACTTAGAAAAAGAGTCACAGATTGATTCACCAGATGTAGCTACCGTGTCATGATACTTCATGCAATTAGGTATGCCACCTGACTTAGAACGTGATTTAATAAATGACCAGAACTGCTTTGGACTCTTTTCAATAGAGTTCTCTATCGTAGTCAAGTACTGCTCATAGCATCGGTCTTCTAACGTTTTAGCCCTATCACGTAACAGTTTAAAAATTTCAAGGTTCGCCCTATTTCCATAGGTTTTAAATTTAGATAGGTACTTAAACTTTTCCTTAAGAAGCTTCTTGAGCGCCGGCGTGAACCAGATCGGATATGAATCATTCCTTACATATTTTGAAGGTATATACTTATATTTCAAGCTGTTTAGGATACCATAAAACAAATCAATGGATTCCTCAAGTGATTTAGAAGATAATTCAGATACCCAGTCGGTCTCCCTAATTATTAAATTAATTGAATCATAATCCCCCTTATTATAAAGATACTTTAGATAAGCTTGAGGCTTTAAGTTAGGAAGATTACAGAAATTGACGCCGATAACAAGTGCTTTGTGGTTAGGATCAATCGGTACTAATGGCTCATTGCATTCAGACACCGAAATTTCATCATTTGAAAGCGCGAGATCAAGAATCCTACCGTAAATATTTTTAACAGCACTAAATTGATGCAGATCCTGTGTATGCAATTCATCGATGAGTAGGTGTTCATCACTACTAGACATATTGGATGGAGTTAAAAATAGGTTATCACTAGATACCCATTTAATGCCACTAAGGTTAAAGTCGCCGAGCACAATAAATTTATCTGACGGGTTAGATAGAACTAAAATGTTTAGCTGAGATAGGAAATTATGTAATTGGGTTGAAAAAGAGTGACCTAGATTCTGCGCACACAGATAAACACTACAAATATGAATATTCATAGGCAGACTATTCGGCTGTCTCACTTGAATGGTTATCCACAAATCCTCCGCAGATGAGCAAAAAGAGACCTGAGGCGTAACATGAATATCCTTCCGCACGGCAATAAGCACCCCCCCGCCCAGCGACTGACTAGTCAACTCATAATCGCGATCCCGTCGCCACACTGAGTACCGGTTATCAAAAAGCTCCATATCACTTATACTATCCAGGAGCCAAGTTTCTGTCAAAACAATAACATCGTAGTTACACAAACATAGATTACGATAGAAAGTATTTGTTTTAGTGCGAAGTCCACGAACATTTTGATAGTACATTTTTAACTTAGTACTTGTATTATACATTGTTACTGGGGGAATATAGCGACATCGTAACTTCACTATAAAGCACACAGAACGAGAATACAATATCATTTAGCTGGATAAGCCCGCACTTCACATAAGCCAATCGTAAAAACAACAAATAAAAAATAAGGTAGAAAAATATTTGAACAGGCAAGTGACAATGCAAACGGAAAATAGAAGCAACAACTAAGAATGCGATAATGGTTTTTATAGTCATTAGCAAAGATGCTATTGTCCCATAATCGGTTCGCGCCGATTCAATGAAGGCAGCGCTTGCCCGCTGAGAACAATAGATACTCCGCTGAGCTACGGACAGAGCAGAGATTACAAACATTTTAAGCGTGACCATGAATAACGAAGTAAAGCGAAAATTACATGCAGAAAGAACAAAATACAGTGGAAAGATGTTACAAAGTGAGAACATAGGAGTGTAGAACCAGTTTAAGCTATTTTGTTTAAATCTGCCTCTCTGCCGACGATGAAGGCTGGGGCTGAATCGTTCTTACGAACGTGAATTTTGCCATATTTCACCCATACGTAGCTAAACTTCCTCTCCTTCGCAAGAGCTTTAACCTTGTTCAGGAGATTCTTGTACGCCGAGTTCAGGTGGTCATTCACG
Organism: Operophtera brumata; assembly: GCA_932527175.1. Classification (NCBI taxonomy): domain Eukaryota; kingdom Metazoa; phylum Arthropoda; class Insecta; order Lepidoptera; family Geometridae; genus Operophtera; species Operophtera brumata. The sequence goes on from OW052225.1 coordinate 24,430,270, forward strand.
AAGATCCGCTGACTCACACCAGAAAATCCAACGTCCGCTGCTGACAAGGTCTTACAAGCACGCGCTGACGCCACGAACTCCTCCTTTATATAGCGGTTGATAAAGCTGACAACAATGGCCTTTTCCTTAGAGCCATGAAGCGGAACCCTATGTAGATAATTAATTTGAGCTTTAGGGAAGCTGTAACTGGTAGCCTTGCTGATCGCCTCTACGATAGAGAACAGATTTTCGTCTTTTTTAAGTGGGATGCCTTTTATCTCCACATTATTAAGTCGGGTTCTTTGCTCACTGACAGACAGTTGTGCGAGAAGGGATGATATCTCACTTTCCAATGAGGCCACGGTATCTTGAAACTGCTCCACTCCAATTACCCGCTTCTCCATGTCAGCCACTCTAGTGGTGAAGTCATCAAGTCTGCCGTTCATGAAGTCACAACTTGATTTCAGGTCCTTCAATTCATCCTTGATGGACTTAACGTCTTCAATGAGAGTCGGGAGGCCAATCAACTGACGCCTCATATCACGAACCTCCCTAAGGACCGTCTCCAGCGAGGCTGGTTCCGGAGCACCGGCAGGCGCAGCAGGTGCAGGGGACAAAGATCTGCAGGCCGGGCACTTCCATGCCGCTCTCCGCTCGCTGCCAAGTTTTCGCCATCCAATCTCTGACAATTGAGCGCAGCCAAAGTCTAGATGCTTCTTGCATACTCCACACTGCACTCCATCATTAAAAGCGTTACCGCAGGCTGAACACTTCATCGCAAAAAACGAACGATTTAAAACGAACCGAAGGTTGACGATAATAATAACACGACAAGTGACCTATTTATTCCACGGTACGTGTTCACTTAGCGAGTGATTGCGCTGAACTATATAATATTCCATACAAACAAACAAAGTTAACATGACCAGTGAAATAAAAGCTAACATGACAACTCTTCGATGGAAAATCGGACCGGACGACGCAAAACAGAAAGCCAAAAAATCGATGGAGCAAATACTTAAATGATCACAGAAAAACGGTGGATGGAGGCGGTTCAAGACCGTTCGCCGTGGCATTCTATGGGGGGAGGCCTATATCCAGCAGTGGACTTCTGCGGGCTGATGATGATGGAAGACCGGCTGTGTTTGGGCTCATTTTTATAAGCATCAGGTTCTAATTATCGATTTCATTATCATCACTGGAAGAAAGGATATCAAAATCTAAAAGAAAACAACTAAAACTCCTTTGGAAAATTAAAATTGATCGCCCCTATTTTTTACCGCCTGAGAATTAAGGTTAATTTTCTAGATAAGCTCGGAGGGGAGTGAAATAAGATGAGTGGGCGAGTGCCCATGGAATTCCCATTAGGCTGGATCGACGGTCATTAATAGAGCATTTAGAAATATTAATCGTACCGCTTGATTCATTAAAGAAAATAGAACTCGTGATATGCGATCAATCTAAGTCGTACTGTACCTACAACCTCAACCTGTGCCTCAACTTCAGGTCCCTACTGCAAATTCGCGTCGCATCAATATTAAGTCGGAACACAAGTAATTAATTTTGTAAAAATTAAAAAACTCTCAACGCAATTAAACGGCTGAACCGATTTTGATCAAACATAACTAAGGACACTCCAGACTAATTCACCTTCAAACAAAAAATCTAAATCGGTTCATCCGTTCGGGAGCTACGACGCCACAGACAGATATACACACAGACGTTTGACGTGTCTGTGTGTATACACAGACACGTCAAACTTATAACACCCCGTCGTTTTTGCGTCCGGGTTTAAAAACATATTAAGTGTGTCCCTATTTATTTTAATATTTGTTGTGTAATATTTTACATTTGGCAAAGGTTAATAAGGTTTTTTTTTTTTTTTAACTTTGTTAGACCTTTGTTTGACCACGATCTCACCTGTTGGAAAGTGAGGTTTTTTTTTTTTTTTTTTTTTTTTTTACATTAATAGACCTTTGTTTGACCACGATCTCACCTGTTGGTAAGTGACGATGTGGCCGAAGATGGAGCACAAAGGTCTAGAAGGCACCTATTCACTCTTGACTTGAAGAGACCCAGATTATACTTTTCAGGAAAGACAGACGACGGCAGTGTGTTCCACTCCTTAGCAGTTCGCATTATAAAGGTAGAACCGAAACGTTTTGTGCGAATAGAAGGTATACCAATGAGGTAAGGATGGTACTGAGCCGTACGCCTGCTCGTCCTATGATGAAAAGGAGATGGTGGGATCAGATCGTGCAGTTCCTGGGAGCATTCCCCGAAATGTAACCTATAGAAGATTGAAAGGCATGCAACCTTACGGCGGTGCTCGAGACTCTGGATCTTAGTCTCCGCCATATGTTGCACACCTATAAGCCTGAAAGCTCTACGTTCGATCGAGTCCAAGGCAGCAAGCTGGTATTTGGCCGAACCATCCCAAACATGGCAGCAGTACTCCATACCAGCCCGGACTTGTGCTTTATATAAACTAAGAAGCTGTCCTGGTGTGAAGTAACGCTTTACCTTATTCAGGATGCCTAGCTTCATGGCAGCTGTTTTTGCCTTAGACTCGATGTGGCCGAAGATGGAGCACAAAGGTCTAGAAGCACCTATTCACTCTAGCCTTGAAGAGACCCAGATTATAGTTTTCAGGAAAGACAGACGACGGTAGTGTATTCCACTCCTTAGCAGTTCGCATTATAAAGGTGGAACTGAAACGTTTAGTACGAATAGAAGGTATACTAATCAGGTAAGGGTAATAAAGGTAACAGGTTAATAAAGGTTTACTGTGAACTAATAAAGAACTCGCGATAGTAATTCATTTACACTATCGTATTGTACATGTTTAGATTTAAATCTATCATCTTTTAAAATTAAAAAGTATCTTCAGCAAATAGAACTATGTCATATATGTATATTACGAAAGAAGGAAGATCGTATGTTTTTAACAAAAAAGGCCTAGTATTGAACCCTGTGGCACCCCCGTGTCAATAGACAATCCTAGAGGCCTTTCACCACCATCATCAACTTTTTGGACTCAATTGGCTAAGTAAGTTTTTTCAAGGTTAATTGCCTGATTTTGGATGTCATAATATTTTAACTTGGAAATTAGATTATCAGTCAAAAGCTTTAGACAGGTCGCATAATATTCCGATCGCGTAATGCGAGTTTTCTCATGGATCAAATATTTGTTCTAAAAGCATGGTACCAGGCATCGGTTGATCAAACCTTGATAAATCCAAATTCCACAGCATCGGGTACAGAACCCTGAAAATAAGAAAGACTGAAGCTATTCAGCGCTTATGAATAAACCAAACTCATGGTAATTAAAATGAAAACAGACAAGGGAAAATGATATAGAGACCTACCTACAGCCAATGATCCAACCAAAAATTATATTAAATAAACCCTATGAATATTCAAATTAAAACATCAAAGAGCTAAACGTTTTGAATTTAACATATCTTCTAACAGAACTCGTTCTAGAAATGTATTATTAGGCATTAAATACGACACGTTATATTTTTATGGTACATTATTATATTTGTATGATCTGAAAATACTGGTTTCGGGTACGGGTGTTATGGTACCATGGTACTCGTAGTTTCTGATACCCACGACACAGGGAATCCTAGTGTGGGATCAGGACTATGTATGTGACAGTTGTATGTTATGTTATTTTACTGCATGTGTGCCGGTCGGGCAAAAATCCTTATTTTTTAATTAGTTAATTTGGCTATTATTTTCGTCAAGACCAAAAGATTTGCATAAATAAGCAAATTCACAAGTCTCTATCCTAATTCGTTTAGAAGTCAGAAGTTTGTGGCAGAGACAAATGGAGAGTGTAGCCAGAGTAATAGGGTTATGTTTGGACTCTACGCTACGAACCCTAACAACAGAAATTCTCTCAATTCTACCTCCTCTTTCACCTCTTTTCAGGTCAATGTTACCCTCAATTACTATGCAATAGGCTGTCTTCGTGTGAAATATAACAGGCGTTGCCAGGTGTGAATTATGTTATATTGTTGCCATAAATATTTAAATTTTTACAATGCCCTTCATTTATGTCTGTTGGCGCAACTCAAACCATGCGTTTATGGGTTGTAATAAAATTTATTCTAATTGCATTCAGGAAGTTAGTTAATTGGTCATCGCTCTACCTTGCTCACCATCTTTATCTGCTCACCACCATCACTGCTGGGTAGGAATCCTTTAGTTTTTGCCAGCTTCCAATTTTTTTATTGGTAAAATCATAAGAACAGATAAGAAAATCCTCTTCAGTCTGATGTTTCTTTCATCATAGGAGACAAGTTACTTTTCATCCCATCTATTCGAAAAGGAAGACTGGGTTCGCCTTTAAGTGCACCCAACGGTGGTGTTTTCTATGAGAAACTTTTAGCGGGCAGTAATGAGTTTTGCGGCGCACTTATTAAGTTCCTAATTCAAAAAGTGCGCGGCAAAGATAATTGCGGCGCACTTATTGAATTTGGAACCAGCGCCAAATAATTCGAACGCAAATATTGTTTGAATAAATACTGGCTGGTACGACGGCCCAAAACCCAAAACAAAAAAACCCAAAATACACAATAAACACAAAACACAAAAAAAAACACAAAAACACAAAAAAACACAAAACACAAAAACACAATAAAAAAAACAGAAAATACAAAACACACACAAAACAAAAAAAAACAAAAAAAACACAAAAAAGCACAAAACACAAAAAACACAAAAACACAAACACAACAAAAAAAACACAAAAACAAAAAAACAACCATTTGTTTTATTAAATAATAATATTACAATAACATATGAGGCGCCTTTTATTTTCTCATAGTGGGTGATGAAAAGCAGAGTGTATCACACGGGCGCAACATATATTTTTGGCTCGGGCGACGTACTTTGAATCCCTCGCTACGTTCAGGATTCTACTAAAGAATCCCTCACTTCGCTCTGGATTCAAAAAAGCGCCCTCGCCGTAAAAATATTATGTTGCTCCCTTATGATACAATCTACTATTTTCATCCCATCTATTCGAAAAGGACGACTGGGTTCGCCTTTAAGTGCACCCAACGGTGGTGTTTTCTATGAGAAACTTTTAGCGGGCAGTAATGAGTTTTCCGGCGCACTTATTAAGTTCCTAATTCAAAAAGTACGCGGCAAAGATAATTGCGGCGCACTTATTGAATTTGGAACCAGCGCCAAATAATTCGAATGCAAATATTGTTTGAATAAATACTGGCTGGTACGACGGCCCAAAACCCAAAACAAAAAAACCCAAAACACACAAAAAACACAAAAAAACACAATACACACAAAAAACACAATACACACAAAAAACACAAAACACAAAACACAAAAAAAACACAAAAACACAAAAAAAACAAAACACACAAAAAACATAAAACAAAAAAAAACATTAAAAAAAACACAAAAAAACACAAAACACAAAAACACAAAACACAAAACACAAAAAATCACAAAACACAAAAAAAAACACAAAAAACACAAAAAAACACAAAACACAAAAAAAATACAAAAACACAAAAAACACAACACAAAAAAAAAACACAAAAAAGCACAATACACACAAAAACACAAAAAACACAAAACAAAAAAAACAAAAAAAACACAAAAAAGCACAAAACACAAAAAACACAAAACACAAAAAAAAACACAAAAACACAAAAAAACACAAAAAAACAAAACACACAAAAAACACAAAACACAAAAACACAAAAAACACAAAACAAAAAAAACAAAAAAAACACAAAAAAGCACAACACACAAAAAACACAAAACACAAAAAAAAACACAAAAACACAAAAAAACACAAAAAAACAAAACACACAAAAAACACAAAACATAAAAACACAAAAAAAACACAAAAAAACACAAAACACAAAACACAAAAAATCACAAAACACAAAAAACACAAAAAAACACAAAACACGAAACACAAAAACACAAAAGAAAACACAAAAACACAACACAAAAAAAAAATACCAAAAAAGCACAATACACACAAAAAACACAAAACAAAAAAAAACACAAAAAAACACAAAAAAGCACAAAACACAAAAAAACACCCAAAAAAACACAAAAACACAACAAAAAAAACACAAAAACACAAAAAACAACCATTTGTTTTATTAAATAATAATATTACAATAACATATGAGGCGCCTTTTATTTTCTCATAGTGGGTGATGAAAAGCAGAGTGTATCACACGGGCGCAACATATATTTTTGGCTCGGGCGACGTACTTTGAATCCCTCGCTACGTTCGGGATTCTACTAAAGAATCTCTCGCTACGCTCGGGATTCTACTCTAGAATCTCTCACTTCGCTCCGGATTCAAAAAAGCGCCCTCGCCGTAAAAATATTATGTTGCTCCCTTATGATACAATCTACTATTGAGGGACATCATCAGCAGAATGACCAAAAAATAACTAGTGAGTAACTTACCTACAAAGTAGGTAGCTCAGAACCAACTTGACGTGCATGCACGAGTTCCGCCCTTTTTGCATTTTTTTTTTAACATTGATAGACCTTTGTTTGTCCACGTTCTCACCTGTTGGTAAGTGACGATGTGGCTGCATTTTTTTTTTACATTGATAGACCTTTGTTTGTCCACGTTCTCACCTGTTGGTAAGTGACGATGTGGCTGATGATGGAGCACAAAGGTCTAGAAGGCACCTATTCACTCTAGACTTGAAGAGACCCAGATTATAGTATTCAGGAAAGACAGACAACTGTAGTGTATTCAACCCCTTAGCAATTCGCATTATAAAGGTAGAAATTAAACGTTTAGTACGAATAGAGGGTATACTAATGAGGTAAGGATGGTACCGATTCTATTCAAGATTATTTACTAGCTTTTGTCTACATCTCCGATCGTGTAGATTTTTCGGAATGTATCCTGTGCGCGGCTTCGTGCCCGTTGACAATCGCTGGCGGCGTTTTATAAATAAGTGAATGCGCCATTTTATTGTGTGGGAAGGTTATACTCGTAAAATTTTTCACCAATAATTTATAGGTATAAATTGTAGTCTGCAATGTAATCTGATACAAAAACACGAAAATAACAAGTCTACTTGTCCAACGTCATGCTATTTCGATCTGCGAATTTTTTGTATCTGGCTGACAAACATTAATGTTTGAAATTCACGAAATTGGGCTCAGTGTGTTCTAACCGTAGGTTTTTCGTTTAAACGTCAACCATTGCATAGTTCTTTTTGGCCTGGCTACCAACATGCTACGAACCATTTATTCAATTTTTTTTTTTTTACTAAGCAAGTCATTTTTGACTTCTATCAAAACACGCTCGCAAACGACCCTGAAGCTTCAGTGCATATGAGGTCGCGTTGGCCCGTCAGTCGCGTCGGAGGTTTCAAGTACCAAGAAAGCCTCGGACAATAGTCCCGGGAGAAACGATTTCTTTCCACATCTTTCCCGGAATGGGGCCACATTACTGGGGCTCCGGGTATAGTATCCTAGATATCTACATCTATCCTCTAGTATTTCTTCAGGGCTCCCGTGAGGACACTGTAATCTCTCCAGGCGCTGGAGCAGTGTGATCCGATTACGATCGCGCTACGCTGTGGTAACTAGATACATATAGTGGAGGGAATACAAGGGAATATGTAATACCGTATGGAATGATGAAAATATTACTTAGACATAGCTGTTCCATAATTGTATAAAATGAGTTGAATAGCTGCGCTGGTTTATGATACCAGACTCGTTAAACATTATGAAACAAAAAGCAGAGAAGAAAAATCCTACGTAAATTTCCATTTCGTTTATTAGATTTCAGCCAGTTCAGTTAAAAGATATTTCCACTTTGGATCATGTTTTCCAATATGCAAAGTCAGGCCCACTGACTACTTTTAAGTCACTGCCCATATAGGTAGGATTTCAGCAGAAATACGGTTGAGTGTTTGAATTACACAACTTATTTCGAACTATGCAGATATTTTACTTTATTGGTATATTCTGCGTGTATTCGTCCTTATGAGACATATATGATTAATTTTTACATGAAAAATCTCACACATTCACTAAAGGTATACCGCAATAAAAATAAAACATTCATGATTACATTGATTCACATTCATTCGCTGATAGTACTCGTATTATAAATGTATAACTACCTCAATCATATGGCTACATGTGGCGATCGCCGAGCCGGAGGCTAGCCTCGTTCGTTGTTGCATTCCTTGTGTTCTGGAGCGGGCGTCTTTCGACTGCTGGTAAAACTCCTGATAACTGCAAGAATTACGTGCATCATTGCGTCCATTGGCAAATCACGTAGCCCCTTATTTCTTTGCTGTTTTATTGCCTACCTTACCTACTTACACAAGGTTTCCTTTTTGCAGAACAGATCGCCTCCGCCTGCCAACATCCCATCTGCTTTACTCTACGTGCCGCAGGAGCCTCTAGAGGTAGGTAACGTCTTACTGTGCTAGTTAAATGTGCTAGTTTTCCCCGCACTGAGACAGTTGTTGTGTCGTATTTAAAAGACAGGATTGTTCTAGAAAGTAGAGCTTTGAAAAAACTTAGCTCTGCATCAGGGCTTGAAAATAGCTTAAAAGAAACCCTTAAAAAACATGCAACTGACAGACTAAACATACGCAGAGAAGCTTAGCTATTTAATATTCTTCAGCCTCGTCAAAGTATGCTGTCGGTCTAAATATAATAGCAATATCATCCCTCAAACCCAATCCAAACTTCATTGGCTTCCTCTGCTCCTCTTTTATGTCCGACATAGATGATAGGCAAACGATAAATCTTTCCGTTTATTAAAGTAGCGTAAAAAATACTGGAAGCTTAACAAACTGTTCACCCCACAGTTACTATGCGTATTCCCGGAGCGAAACTCCCGCGTTTGCGCAACCGCCTGCTCCGCTACCACCCGCGCAGGCGGCGAGGCACGCACCGTGCGCAACTCGCGGGAGGCACTCGAGGCACTGCGACGCGACAGCGACACGCGCCAACCACACGTCATCGTGATTGACGCGCGGCAGCCCACCGTGGTCGAACCGTTTGTACTGGCTAGGTGAGTGAGAACGACAATTCGCGTAGGTTTATTGACACTCGCGAGAGGAGCTTGAAGCATTGCGACGCGACAGCGACACGCGCCAACCACACGTCATCGTGATTGACGCGCGGCAGCCCACCGTGGTCAAGCCGTTTGTACTGGCTAAGTGAGTAAGAATGACAATTCGTACGTATCGTGAGAAGTCGCGAGAGGTGCTTGAAGCATTACGACTCGACAGCGACACAGGCCAGCCACACGTCATCGTGATTGACCCGTGGCAGCTCACCGTGGTCGGGCCGTTTATAATGGCTAAGTGAGTGAGAATGACAATTCGCAGGTATAGTGAGAACTCGCGAGAGGTGCTTGAAGCATTACGACTCGACAGCGACACGCGCCAACCACACGTCATCGTGAATGAAGCGCGGCAAAACACCGTTGTCGAGCCGTTTGTACTGGCTAGGTGAGTGAGAATTACAACCCGTGTAGTTTTTGAAAGCTCGTGAGAAGTGTTCAAAGCAGTAGCATTATGACGCGACAGAGACACGCGCCAACCACACGTCATCGTGATTGACGCGCGGCAGCCCACCGAGGTCGAGCCGTTTGTACTGGCTAGGTGAGTGAGAATTGCAACCCGTGTAGTTTTTGAAAGCTCGTTAGAAGTGTTCAAAGCAGTAGCAGTATGACGCGACAGCGACACGCGCCAACCAAACGTCATCGTGATTGACGCGCGGCAGCCCACCGTGGTCGAACCGTTTGTACTGGCTAGGTGAGTGAGAACGACAATTCGCGTAAGTTTATTGACACTCGCGAGAGGAGCTTGAAGCATTGCGACTCGACAGCGACACGCGCCAACCACACGTCATCGTGATTGCCGCGCGGCAGCCCACCGTGGTTGAGCCGTTTGTACTGGCTAGGTGAGTGAGAATGACAATTCGTACGTATAGTGAGAAGTCGCGAGAGGCGCATGAAGCATTGCGACGCGACAGCGACACGCGCCAACCACACGTCATCGTGATTGACGCGCGGCAGCCCACCGTGGTTGAGCCGTTTGTACTGGCTAGGTGAGTGAGAATGATAATTCGTACGTATAGTGAGAAGTCGCGAGAGGCGCATGAAGCATTGCGACGCGACAGCGACACGCGCCAACCACACGTCATCGTGATTGACGCGCGGCAGCCCACCGTGGTTGAGCCGTTTGTACTGGCTAGGTAAGTGAGAATGACAATTCGCAGGTATAGTGAGAACTCGCGAGAGGTGCTTGAAGCATTGCGACGCGACAGCGACACGCGCCAACCACACGTCATCGTGATTGACGCGCGGCAGCCCACCGTGGTCGAGCCGTTTGTACTGGCTAGGTGAGTGATAATGACAATTCGCGTACGTGTAGTGAGAACTCGCAAGAGGTGCTCACAGCATTGCGACGCGACAGCGACACGCGCCAACCACACGTCATCGTGATTGACGCGCGGCAGTCCACCGTGGTCGAACCGTTTGTACTGGCTAGGTGAGTGAGAACGACAATTCGCGTAGGTTTATTGACACTCGCGAGAGGAGCTTGAAGCATTGCGACTCGACAGCGACACGCGCCAACCACACGTCATCGTGATTGACGCGCGGCAGCCCACCGTGGTCGAGCCGTTTGTACTGGCTAGGTGAGTGAGAATGACAATTCGCAGGTATAGTGAGAACTCGCGAGAGGTGCTTGAAGCATTGCGACGCGACAGCGACACGCGCCAACCACACGTCATCGTGATTGACGCGCGGCAGCCCACCGTGGTCGAGCCGTTTGTACTGGCTAGGTAAGTGATAATGACAATTCGCGTACGTATAGTGAGAACTCGCAAGAGGTGCTCACAGCATTGCGACGCGACAGCGACACGCGCCAACCACACGTCATCGTGATTGACGCGCGGCAGTCCACCGTGGTCGAACCGTTTGTACTGGCTAGGTGAGTGAGAACGACAATTCGCGTAGGTTTATTGACACTCGCGAGAGGAGCTTGAAGCATTGCGACTCGACAGCGACACGCGCCAACCACACGTCATCGTGATTGACGCGCGGCAGCCCACCGTGGTTGAGCCGTTTGTACTGGCTAGGTGACTGAGAATGACAAATCGCGTTGGTAAAGTCAGAACTCGCGAGAGGTGCTTGAAGCATTACGACTCGACAGCGACACGCGCCAACCACGCGTCATCGTGATTGACGCGCGGCAGCCCTCCGTGGTTGAGCCGTTTGTACTGGCTAGGTGACTGAGAATGACAATTCGCAGGTAAAGTCAGAACTCGCGAGAGGTGCTTGAAGCATTACGACTCGACAGCGACACGCGCCAACCACACGTCATCGTGATTGACGCGCGGCAGCTCGCCGTTGTGGAAGGTATTTGTACTGACTAGTCGTATGACACTCTCTAAATTACTAGTTACTTGGTAATATAAATGATGGCTATAGAGCTATCTTCAAAAATAAGTCTAGAAAGCTAGGAAGGAAAGGAGGGTTAGATGGCAAAGCTCAGGAATAACATGTATGCTGATACAGAATGTTTAAAAACTCAACCGACTAGTAGTTTCGCAAGTAAATAAACGGGAAAACGATGTTAGTCTCAGCCACGCCGTTTTTTCTGTAGCATTATTCAATGATACCGAAAATCGTTGAAGTGTTCATCTCTACCGGGACCATTGAAATAGTGACTTTGAATACCTAGTGCTATTACACTGATAATATATTTTTCACAATCTGATAGTAAATTTAAACCTTATTGAATTGCAATGTCCGATTTCATCACTGCAGAACCCAAGCCCTGACTTCCTAACTATGTCCACAGTAGGTACCTACGTCTGAACACAATTTAAGTGCCATGCGATAGCAAATTGGCCATGCATAGATGCATGTCTGTACTTACATGATGTGCTATGTGTACCACTCTACGGACCTACGGTACACACAGACAAAATGGGGACAGCTAGTTTTGCGTAGAAAAACATTGCCAATATGATGGTGCTGGTACTGTAGGTATATTTACCGCATTACATACACTATAGAGGTACCCATTCTGTCTGCCGTGCAAGTAGTTGAAAACGTGCGTTTCATTTATAATGAAATATTTATTCTAAGAGAGAGAAAAAAAACATCAAAATAAGTGGAAGGATATTGAAAAACGTAGAAAGAAGTTGACAACAAATGTAGGTAATGGTATGGGGTAAACTCTAATTTCGATTTTATACAAAACCGGTGACCTTGATTTCGCGGTGATTGATGTCGCGAATGCCTTTGACAATTTTTTCTCTAATATACCAGTTATTGTAACCCAGTCATTACAATCATCTGCCTCTGGAGCATCTACTTTATTGGAACTAAGTGTTGCTAAATGTGAGATCGCGTTTAGCTTTAGATACGTAAATGCCGATAGTATTGTTAAGACATTTATGTCACTTAATATTAAAAATACTGAAGATCTTTGGGGAATATCCACAAAGGTGTTAGGTATTATAATTATTGATATTGCTCCATGCTTAGCCTACATTTTTAATAGATGTGTTGACGACGGAATCTTTCCAGATCTTATGAAACATAGTAAATTAATTCCTTTGTTCAAGTCTGGAAATGCAAAAGATCCAGCTAATTATAGGCCGATTTCTATATTGCCCGCGTTAAGTAAAATCTTTGAAAAACTTATTCTTACTCAATTATTGTCACACTTTAACTTCCACAGACTACTTCATAGTCATCAATTTGGATTTACCAAGGGTCGATCAACAGCTGATGCTGGTACCATGCTTTTGGAACACATATTTCAAGCATGGGAAAACTCGCAAGACGCGATCGGAGTATTCTGCGACCTATCCAAAGCATTCGACTGCGTGAGTCATGCTACTCTAATTTTGAAGTTACAACATTATGGCATCCAAAATCAGGCAATTAACCTTGTAAATTCTTACTTATCCAATAGAGTACAAAAAGTTGACGTTGGTGGTGAAAGGTCTTCAGGATCGTCTATTGTTATGGGAGTGCCCCAGGGTTCAATACTAGGCCCATTTCTATTTTTAGTATACATTAACGATCTCCCTTTTTATGTAAAAGACATATGTGATATAGTTTTATTTGCTGACGATACGTCTTTAATTTTCAAAGTTGATAGGTCAAAAGCTAATTACGATGATCTAAATAAATCACTATCGCGAGTTCTTGATTGGTTCACAGTAAATAATCTGTTGCTTAATGCTAAAAAAACTAAATGCATTAAATTCACTTTGCCAAATGTAAAACATTACCCAACTAATATTAAAGTAAATGGCGAGACACTCAATCTTGTAAACTCTACTGTTTTCTTAGGACTTAATATTGATGCAAGTTTGCAGTGGGGACCACAAATTGAGGCACTTGCGGGTAGACTTAGTTCCGCTGCATATGCAGTTCGTACGATAAGGCAGCTTACTGATGAAGCTACAGCTAGGCTAGTTTATTTTGGCTACTTCCATAGTGTTATGTCATATGGCATCATTCTGTGGGGGAAAGCAGCAGACATCCAAGCAATATTTGTTTTACAAAAACGGGCAATACGTGCCATTTATAAAATGAAGCCACGTGACTCCTTGAGGGAGCGTTTTAAGGAAATTAACATTCTCACCGTAATATCGCAATACATCTACGAAACCTTATTATATACACATAAACACTTAGATAGATTTATGAAAAAAAGTGACGTGCATTGTTTTAACACGAGAAATAAAAATAAACTGAGTATTCCCAAAATTAGATTAAAAAAAGTAAGTGGGTCTTTTATGGGGAATTCTGTTCGGTTCTATAATAAACTTCCAGAAAGTGCTTCTAAACTTTCGATTCGAAGATTTAAATCTTACATAAAGAATAATTTAATTAAGAAAGCGTATTACACACTACATGACTATGTTAATGATAAAGCCGCGTGGCCTGATGTCGCTCTGCCCCTCGACACCTAATTTGTCAATTTGCAATGTCTGTACCTGCATATAATTTATTACTGATGTGTTATTTATGTGTATATCAAGCGTAGTGTGTGCTGCCTTATGAACTTTTGCTGATTCTCTCTATCATCTTACTTTTGACTGCCTACCTAAGTAAGGCTTTTAATTTGGTTTTCCTTTTTTCCTTGAATCAGCTTCAACTTGTTCTCGAGGCACCACACAGGCGCTCTGCACCTAGTAGTAAGAAGGATCATCAAAAGAAAAACAGACCGTGTTTGTTGCCTGATTCTTCTAGGTCTGGTTGCGTTGGAACAGGAGTAACTGTAAATTTATTTTTTAAGACGATTCAAAATGATCCTTGTGATTTCAATGAATAAAATACTTTTGACTTTGACTTTGACTTTGACCACTCGCGGAATTGATCGCGTTATAGAGGAATAAAAAGACAGATTATGAACTTTTTTTAATTTTTAAATCCAGTTTATAATCTTTCTGTGTAAGTAACTATCAAAGGAGAGAGAGGAGGAGATTTTTTGGACCCGCAAGATTACACCACAATTTTATTAGCGTATAGTAATGAAACGCATGTTGATTTGTTCCTTCTAATCTCTAGATAACAGCGGTAATATTAGATAAACCTCGTCTAATGTGTATAATGAAAAAGCCATTAAAACATGAATGTAACAAGAAAGTTATCCAGAATAACCGAAGAACTCATCTGGGAGCTAACTCGCTAAACAATCGCTCTTAGTTATTGGCATGTATATTTTGATGTCGTAAGTATTTCTCCAGTATTCCCACTAGACGATGTACAAGCTAATATTACCACTGTAATCTAGAGTTTATAAGGAACAAATCAACAACGCCGCAAAGTTCAAATAAAACAAAAACTCCACTGTACGTTACGCCGTGAAACCTGAAGCGGTGGTGTTCAAGCAGAAAACAGGGCTAACCATGAGGGTCGAGCAGTTGTAATCTCGCCATGATGTAAATTTCATTTCCTTTATGGTGAGGGTGCCGACTAGCCGTCTATCGACCTTCATGAATGGAGAGTTCTGGCCAAAAGGTGTCAAGTTCAGGAGGTTCTTCGGACGCCTGACACAGGACACCGCACAGTTGCGTCATACGTCGCAATCTACACGTGTGCACTAAAATAAAGTGTTTTTAAATTTATGTTCGTTTTTAAGGTATGAATGTTGCTATGAGCTTATTGTTTAGGCTTAGTACATTTCTCATTAAGCCTGAAATAAAGATATTGATTGATTGATTGAAAAATTGTCTCCTTGACATATCATCTAGCAAGATCAGCTTACAGAAGTCCACTGCTGGACATAGGCCATAGAATGCCACGACGAACTGTCTTGAGCCACCTCCATCCACCGCCTTCCTGCGACCTCTATAATGTCTTTGGCCCATCGAAAGGATCCATTCATTTTTTGCGTCGTATGGTTTGTGGTCGCCACTCGAACCTTTCCTCCCCAACAGCTATCAGTTATCTCGAGCCAATGGCCTGCCCATTGCCACTTCAACGTCTAGCAAGAAGGTATCTCCCATAGAATAAGGCATGTAGCTATTCTGTATTAAGCTATGTTTGTACAGTTTGCCATGCCCAATGCACACACTAATAAAAGTGCCCAGTAACTTTGATATTTTCCCTTTGTCCCATACGAGCTATGTGGTTCACTCAACCTGCATTTTCCAAAGTGTACCTAAAATGCAGTGAGCGTGAGGAGATATTGCAGCAGGCAATCAAATTACAAGTGCCTGTGTTCAGTTTTAATGCAAAAATTTGCAAAATATTTGAAAGCTAGTGCGTCCCGTTCGGAGTAAACTTATGGTGAATGCTCACGTTTGCGGCGCGAGATTCAAATTTTTTGGTGTTTTTTGCCCTTTACAGGTCATCAACACTTTTTCAGATGACGAAAGTTGAGTTCGCGACAACTAGGAGACCTAACACACATGTTTTAATTGATTGTATCTCATAAATATCATCAGTTTAGCTACGATACCCCTAAACAAACAAAAACACTGTAAAAATGTGTTTAGGGGTATCATAGCTAAAACTGATGATATTTATGAGATACTATCAATAAAAACATGTGTGTTAAGTCTCCTAGTTGTCGCGAACTCAACTTTCGTTATCTGAAGAGGTGTTGATGAGCTGTAATGGGCAAAAAACACCAAAAAAATTGAATTTCGCGCCGCAAGCGTACGCATCTACCTTAACAGGGCTGCAATGAGGAGGTTTCCAAGTGTTATCACAACGATTCAGTTTATTTCTTTCATCGTCAAGAGATGGAACTCGCGTAACTATTGGTATTTACCTAATATATAAATTGTATCATGGCAGTGGAGAACTAGAGTAGTAGTCAGTAGTAGAGCAGTAGTAGTTTAGTAGAAGTAGAGCTTTTTTGTGAAAGAGTTCATCCGGGGAAGTACTACCACCATACCTATTTCTGCCGCAAAGCAGTGGTGCTGTAAACCGGATTAAAATGTGCAGTTCCGGCAAACCGGAACGCATTGCTGTGTTCCGGTTTGCCGGTGAATTTACATGCACATGAGACTTTATATCTTTATGTCTCAGGGTGGCGGGCGCAGTGCAATGTCGCATAGGACGCGTCCTAGGTGGACGTGACCTATGTGGTAATGCACTGTTCATAGGCAGAGGGTACCGCTTAACATCAAGTGGGTCATCTGCTTGATCCGTCATTCCAAGGTGTATAAAAATAAAAAATAATAACTTCATTCAATCAAAGTAAAAAAATCAAAATCCTGTAAAATTATGTAATAATTAATATCTTTGTGATAGTTACATATTATGAAAATGTTTTTCGTACCAAAACTGTCGCCATCGCCTTAAAAATAAAAATGAAAACTTCGTTCAGGCAAAGTAAAAAATACAAAATCCTGTAAAATTATGTAATAATAAATATCTTTGTAATAGTTACATATTTTGAAAATGTTTTTCGTACCAAAACTGTCGCTAACGCCATCTAGCGAGAGATAAATAATGCTAAAATGACACAAGGAAAACTCCTCATTTAATGTTGGCCAAAGTCAAGTAATAATAAATTCAAGCCATTAAAGCTAAATAAATCGGTCCATTTTCTTTATATCATTAGCTGTGATGTGATGTGATGTCATCCAGGCCGATTTCGGCCACGGCGACTGTTTCCTGCTTTATATGGAAGAGCTTCGCTGGTGCGCTCTTATGTGACTTATATACCCTATCTTGGCTGTAAACGTGCGTTTGCAGTAGTTGCACGTGAGGTTATTATTTTCATAATGGTATACTATGCTAGAAGTATTAGCTGTATTATATATATATAAAACAAAGTCGTGTTAGTCATCGACGTAAATAAAATGAATGGACGGGCCTTAGGGAACGATAGTTTTGAAGCTTCTAAACAGACCTAGCTAGTACACTTCGCTTCAGTCAGTCTTTGTCACGGCAACGAGTGACAGCTATGCTGAAAAATACCAAAATTAGATACCTTGGTGATACAATGCCTTCCTGTGCTTTTCTGCAAGTACAAACAACACAAGAAATACAAATAAAGCTTCAGGCATCGCATTTCATTCGTAAGTAAAGGTTTTGTAATATAATTTTCATCAATTGATAAAAAACTTATAAATCGTCGTGTAGTAGGAAAACTACATAAGTAACACATTTTGCGAAATCGACTTTATTGCATGGTTATGATGGCCCATACATGTCGATGGACACGTCTTGCTCTAGAGGACGAGCGACAAGGAGGACGCCCCAGGACATTATCTCAATGTGGGGAACATTCAACAACAACTCTGAATGAAAGTTAACAGACACAAGTTTATACTCGTAGATAGTTTTGATTTTAGTCGACATACCTTTTTCTTTTTGATACTTATAATTATTGTGTTCCACAAATTGATTTCATTTTGTTGATTTTATAAGCATTAGTCGTATGATAAGTTTGTTATGTCACTTACTTTGAATTTATAAGTCTGCTAAAATAATGTAGGTGTTTCAGTAGTTTTCTAATATTCAGTCTTGATAAAAAGAAATGATTATGAAGACGACCTCTGTGGCGCGGCGGGCGAACGTTCGCCTGCGACGCAGGAGGTTGCGGGTTCGATTCCCGCCTCGGAACAAATACTTGTGCGATCCGCAGATATTTGTTCAGGGTGTTCTGGGTATTTTCTATGTATATTAAAAAATATCTATCTATGTTTCAATATTGTATTAAGTGTATCAGTTGTCTAGTACCCATAACACAAGCTCTGCTTAGCTTGGGGCTAGATAATGTTGTGTGAACTGTCCAGAAATATTTATTGATTTATTTATTTATTATAAGTTGGTTTTATTTTAAAATGTATTTTAATATTATTTAAATCTATACCCATGGATAGGATTGTCATATTCAAATAAGTCAATAATAGATCATTTCATGATTTCACTATTATAGGAAAATTAAATAATGGCACTTATCATTAGCTTTTTGAACCTCAGTGGAGATCATTGACGAAGGAAAACTAAACAATTGACATGCAAAAATAAATAACTGCATCAATTATTCAAAACTTTGGCGAGGGAAAAATACATAGTCGTTTTTTTATTTTTTTCTCTTAATCAAAAGAACTAAAATGTATTATCATTAAATTCAAAAATAGATACAGTACCAATCTATAACATATCAAAACACGGACTGCAAAATTAGTTACGATAAAAAAGTTATTGCCATTTTTGACGCAATAAAACAGTAAATCGCGTTTTTCTCGCGATTTTGGTTTTGTTGTTGTTATTAGTTGTTTAGTTTTCCAACTACAGCGACGAAATATTTGACAAGACTTCACGCATGACGGATGGTCCGGTACAGACTGCAAAAGAATCTGATGCCTAAGGGGATATCGTATTGATTTAGAATTGTAATTTGCATTATTTACGTCAAAACATTGCTAAGCACGTCGCTTTAGGTAATTGCATATAATATGTAATGGCATGTTAATTAACCTTATAGCTTTCCAAAAGAAATCTAAGGTAAACAAAAATGGATAGAAGTCATAAGACGAGCAAGAACAGACGACTTTTGGAAGTGGAATACATTTTCCCGTATTTGCTCTGATAATTTTCTACACAATGAATTTTATACGCCAAAAAACGGCTAGTAGTAGTAGAGCTTTTTTGTGAAAGAGTTCGTCCGGGGAAGTACTACCACCATACCTGTTTCTGCCGCAAAGCCGTAGTGCTCGCATTGCTGTGTTCCAGTTTGAAGGGTAAGGGTGCCGATGAAATTACGGCCACATGGGACTTTTCATCTTTATGTTTCAGGGTGGCGGGCGCAGTGGAATGCCACATAGGGCGCGTCCTAGGTGGACGAGACCCGAGGTAATGCACTGTTCATAGGCAGAGGGTACCACATAACATCAGGTGGGCCATCTTCTTGATCTGTCATTCCAAGTAGTATAAAAAAACTCATTGTGCAACCTCAATCTGCAGTTTCTTACATACTGGAATTTTTATACATTTATGTTTCCGTACGATTTTTATGATATTTTCTTAGTTTATTGAGTGATGAAAAATATATTTTTCACAAATTGATTGAGCTGAAGACCTTAGGTGGACTATTGATATATATTGTGTATGTTTGAGAGCTGAAAAATAGATACGTAACTACATAAAACAGAAGGGAACCATGTATTTTTGTAAAAGTTTCATTCAATAATTGCATTTTTTTCGCCGATTTTTTGTACTATAAACCTACTGAAATAACTTTAGAAAACACATTGCATCTGTTAAAGTATTAAGTATTAAAAAAAATACAGTTTTTAAGAAGTTCAATAATTTAATTTCACCTAGTTTATTTACAAGACCGCCAGGAGTGGCGCTATAGAGAAGAGGCCTTTACTCAGCAGTGGCTGGATAGATAGATAGATAGATAGATAGTTTAATTGTTGACCGTACCCTAAATCCGAATTGTCTTATTTTTCACGGACGTTTTGTATGGGTAAGGCCAGTCCATTTATTTTACTTTGGTCGAAGGTGTTAGTCACACCACTTATGACCCAAAAACGGGTAAACCGATTTGGCTGAAAACTGGTGGGGAGGTAGCTTAGAACCAGGAGATTGACATAGGAGGGAGGAATAAGAGGAGGGGGAGTTCACTGGGGGCTACCCGTGCGAAGCCGGGGCGAGTCGCTAGTTTATAATATAAAAAAACCGGCCAAGTGCCGGTCAAGTGTATACTATACCTACATACGAGTAATATAATATTTCCAAGGTGGTGGTTTTGAATAAATTATTTTCTATTCTATTCTTATAGTGTAGACGTCACGTTACGGGACTCGTTGATAAATTTTCTGAAGCCCAAATATGTTTTCCTAGTAAAACGCCACTCAGGTAGGTAATGTAATCGTGGACAGCGGGTACTTGACACTAATTTGCAACGATTACCATTGATAGATTGATTGCTCCCACTTGTCTGGCTCTAGTCCACAGAGCAACTAAACTACAAGAAGGCATTCAGCTTCCCCCGATTATAAACCACGCAATTAGGCTGATTTTGTCTATTCTATTGTAATTTATTGAACTCCTAAAGCATTCCCTATTTGTTTGAATAACCTTTAGCCGTATTTATTGGACGTAATTGTGTTGAGTATTCATATAGTTTTTTGTGAAAAATAAGTTTGACGTGTCTTGTGTGTGCGTGTGTGTGTGTGTGTGTGTGTGTCTGTCGCCTCGTAGCTCCCTAACGGATGAACCGATTTCGTTTTTTAGGGTTCCGTAAAAAAACTACGGAACCCTTATAGATTCGTCATGTCTGTCTGTCTGTCCGTGTATGTCACAGCCTTTTTTTCCGAAACTATAAGAGCTATACTGTTGAAACTTGGTAGGTAGATGTATTCTGTGAACCGCATTAAGATTTTTACACAAAAATTTAAAATATACAATTATTTTTGGGGTTCCCCATACTTAGAACTGATCCTCAAAAATTTTTTTTTCATCAAACCTATACGTGTGGGGTATCTATGGATAGGTCTTCAAAAATGATATTGAGGTTTCTAATATAATTTTTTTCTAAACTAAATAGTTTGCGCGAGAGACGCTTCCAAAGTGGTAAAAAGTATGTCACCCCCCCCATAACTTCTAAATTAAGACCATGATGAAACTAAAAAAAATATATAATGTAAACTTTTTTTTTTTTTTTTTAACTTTTTGTGTAAACTTTCACTCAAAATTGGTTTGAACGAGATCTAGTAAGTAGTTTTTTTTTTAATACGTCATTAATCGTAATCCATCCAAGAACTTTTATATTATGTTACTGGCTGCTACGGAACCCTTCATGGGCGAGTCCGACACGCACTTGGCCGTTTTTTTTTTTTTTTTGTTTGAATGGTGAATTTGTCGGGCGTGTACTTAGCTATGTTTGATCAAAATAGGTTCAGCCGTTTCATTCCGTTGAGGGATTTTTTGAATTTTTTCAAAATTAATTAATTGTTTCATTCCGCTGAGGGTTTTTTTAATTTTTTCAAAATTAATTAATTGTTTTCAATACAAGCTTTTATAAAATTAGTGATCGTAACTGTGTGCTGATAAAAATGAGCCTATACACGGCCAGTCTACTATTATTCATAGAGGAATTCCGTTGTCCACCTTCCGTGTCCATCAACAGATCAGCTCGCGCTGTCACCATCATATTGTATTGTCATCGGAACTTGACAGTTATGCCATATTTCAGCTCAATCGGTTGAGGATAACTGCTTTAAAATACTGTTGCAAGATTCAACCCGAACAAACATCTTGCACCCGGACAGTAAAAAAGTGCTTCGCTCGCGTTTGGACAGTGGAGGTATAGATACCTACTGTTATCCTTTGCAGTAGCATACGGCAGATTAACCGGTTCCATAGCGTCTAGACTCACTGTCGTGCACTTGATTTAGTGTCGCGATATGGCAGGGATCCAAGCTAGTACTTGCATCTCGGAATTCAAGTGCTTCAAGCTAAGTGGTCAGTGAGTTCGCGCGGAGGAAACGCAGTTTGTTACATATTTATTTATGCCGAACTTTACAGGTTTATAACTTTACTTAGAGACGTGATACCAGTATGGCACATATTTATTCGTATTCCAGAGATTAAATGTCTCAAAAACATAGTAGAAAAAAAAATAGTAGTAGTAGAGCTTTTTGTGATTTAGTTCGTCCGGGGAAGTTCTACCAGCACACCTATTTCTACCGCAACGCAGTAGTGCTCGCATTGCTGTGTTCCAGTTTGAAAGGTATGCGTGCCAGTGAAATTACAGGCACATGAGACTTTTCATCTTTATGTCTCAGGGTGGCGGGCGCTATGCAATACCACATAGGGTGCGTCCTAGGTGGACGTTGCCTATGTGATAGTCTTTGATTATAAGACAACATTTTTTAATTCTCTAAGGTGATAGTGCATTGTTTATAGGAAGAGGGTACCGGTTAACATAAGGTGGGCCATGTGCATGTTCCGTCATTCCAAGAAGTATAAAAAAAAATTGTATGTGTATGGCACTTGTGCCTGTTATACAGATTTTTTGACACATCTAAATATTGCGCAGGGCAACACTGACACCTATGAGCTACGCTTCGAAGTTTTTTATAACACTGTCTAACTTCTCAAAAAGTTTTAGCTTTGAGTTTTAGTTTTATTTTTATACGTGTTTTATTTTGCTGGCTGCCGGTCTATAACGGGAAGCATAGATAAATCGAAAATTTTAATGTATAACACAATAAATTTTTGAAGTTAAAGTCGGTGGGCCAAATGGGTCCGCGCAGCCCTAATGGACTCATTAATATAATTCATGGTTGATGTGAAGAATCTAAATACTTACAGATATTTGTAATAAATAGTAAAAAATGCAGAACTAGTCGCTAGTTAAAGTAACGCGAAGCTGAATCACGCTAACAAAACGCGCGGCCACAGAATACATATTAGTACAGTGCGGCATCCATGTCCTTCTGAGTGACAATGCGGTTTCTTTCTTGGCACAGGGGACACGTTGATCACAAAGGCAATTCCCTCAAAAACTACTTGATACACCAACGTAAAAACGTTTGAATCACAAAAATACATAAATATGCACCAAATTTCGCCTAGTTGAAGAACACCTCATTCAGCGAGTATTGTGGGTGGGGCGAACAGTAGCGGAGTGAGCCACTCTGTCAGACTGAAACTAATTAAACAGGATGTCGGTCTGTTTGTAGTGAGTTCTACTAAAGTTGTTTTGCTTTAGGAACTACGGCAACGCCTTTAAAGACGAATTAATACAATTTCTTAGTAAACTTGCTCGTTGAAACTACGAGTAACAGAGACAGTCTTGGATTCTTATCTATTTATTGAGAAACAGATATTTAAACTACGAGTAACAGAGACAGTCTTGGATTCTTATCTATTTATTGAGAAACAGATATTTAAACTACGAGTAACAGAGACAGTCTTGGATTCTTATCTATTTATTGAGAAACAGATATTTAAACTACGAGTAACAGAGACAGTCTTGGATTCTTATCTATTTATTGAGAAACAGATATTTAAACTACGAGTAACAGAGACAGTCTTGGATTCTTATCTATTTATTGAGAAACAGATATTTAAACTACGAGTAACAGAGACAGTCTTGCATTCTTATCTATTTATTGAGAAACAGATATTTAAACTACGAGTAACAGAGACAGTCTTGGATTCTTATCTATTTATTGAGAAACAGATATTTAAACTACGAGTAACAGAGACAGTCTTGGATTCTTATCTATTTATTGAGAAACAGATATTTTTCTCACAACAGACAAACAGATTTGACGACCTCGGTGGCGTGGCGGGCGACGGTTCGCCTGCGACGCAGGAGGTTGCGGGTTCGATTCCCGCCTCGTTTGTTCCGAGTAACGAGTATTTGTACGATCTGCAGATAAATTTTTCAGGGTTTTCTGGGTATTTTCTATGTATAATAAAAAATATCTATCTATGTGTTATAATGTATTAAGTGTATCAGTTAACTAGTACCCATAGCACAAGCTCTGTTTAGCTTGGGGCTAGATAATGTTGTGTGAACTGTCCAGCATTATTTATTTATTTATAAAGGTAGCTCAACTGATCCAATGCACTAAAGACGAAAGCGTCCCTAAAATGCTGGCTTTGTATCATTATAGTATTGTCATCGGAACTTTATGGTATGCAAAAGTTCAGCTCAATCGGATATCGGGAAGTGGTCGAAAGTTCCGTCACCAGATTTGTCAGAAAGAAAGAACAGAAAAGCAAGTTAAATAAAAGCTTTTAAAATATTATGTGTCTGAACGTATTTGAGAGTTTCGGAACAGAAACAATCCGGTATTTGAGTATCAAATCATTATTAAAATTCAAAATTTTCTTTGCATAACGAACCGTATGAAAATGTAAATACCGTGAAAGTAAGTCTTAATTAATAATAACCAACTTCCTTTGAGAGTGGAGATAGCTGACACCCTTCCAAGGGCTCATTTCGGTATGAACCGCACGCAACCTGATGCCGGTAGTGTTGGGAAATATTGATGATAAAATATCGAAATATCGAAATATTTTACTGGAGTTTTTTTTTGAAATGACGTAACAAGCAGATGGCCCACCTGATGTTAAGCGGTAACCTCTGCCTATGAACAGTGCATTACCTCATAGGTCACGTCCACCTAGGACGCGCCCTATGTGGCATTGCACTGCGCCCGCCACCCTGAGACATAAAGATGAAAGTCTCATGTGCATGTAATTTCACCGGCACCCTCACCCTTCAAACCGGAACACAGAAATGCGAGCACTACTGCCTTGCGGCAGAAATAGGTATGGTAGTAGTACTTCCCCGGACGAACTCTTTCACAAAAAAGCTCTACTAGTACTAAATATCTCGAATTTAAAAAATTACAACAATTTTTAATTACAATTATTGAAAAAAAAAACGACTTTGTGAATAATTTTGATATATCCAGTGTCACTCTCACAATAAAGACCAATCTAACGACACCTCTCAATCTAAATTCCATCAAGCCGTTTAGGCTACAGAGCGTGCCAAAGAAATACATACATAGACACACGCCTTTTTCCCCGAAGGTGGGTAGGCAGAGCCTCAATGGAAGAAATTAAATATACCATACCAATATAATATACCAAAGAAATATACCATACATACAGACATACATACATCATACTCGAAAAACATAACCCTTCTTGTGACGCAGTCAAGAAAAAAGCATGCTTATTATAATGTACTTTCGTTGGGTTATATATTCTTAATTATAATAAATATTCTTTCGTAAATTCGTCACCGAATTATCAGCAGAATTTAAAGTCTCTTAAAAGTTTGATAGAATATTTTCTCTTGATATTTTATAAGCCCTGAGTAGTCATCATCAGCCCACACTAGTCCACAGCTGGACATAGGCCTCTCTGGCACAGTCGCGCCACTGGGCCCGGTGTTCGGCTCTTCTCATCCACTTTCTGCCCGCTGCCTTACGTAGGTCATCGCTCCACCTAGCCAGAGGGCACCCCACGCTACGTTTGCCAAGGCGCGGTCTCCACTCAAGAACTCGCTTACCCCAACGGTTGTCGGTTCTTCGGCATATATGACCAGCCCATTGCCACTTCAGCTTGCTAATCCGGTGGATGGTGGTTCTATGTCAATAATTTTAGTTCTTTGTCGGATAATCTCATTTCGGATTTTATCTTTCAGAGAAACTCCGGCCGCGGCCCGTCTCACCATGGTCCAACTCGCTCGGCTTGGATTAATTAAAAAAATACCTAACTGAAAGGCCCGACTGGCCCGGCATCCCGAGCATAGCCCGTCACTCTCACAATTAAGACGAATCTAACGAAAAGCTAAAATCCATGAAGCCGTTTAGGCTACAGAGCGTGCCAAAGAAATATACATACATACAAACATCATACACTCGAAAAACATAACCCTTCTTCTGGTGCAGTAGGGTAAAAAGCATGCTTTTTAAAATATGCTTTCGTTATCAGCAGAATTTTAAGTCTCATAATTAAAAGTTTGGTAGAATATTGTCTCTGAACATTTCATAAGTTTATGTAATGGTCTGTACATTTTTGTGAGAACTTACTCAAAAAAACATTCGCTTCAGTAAAAAGAATACACTCACTTTTCTCGGAATTTTCTGTAGTTAATTATTTTGTCGATCGCTGGTTCTTTTCTGGATACCCTGCATTAGATCAGTGACTAGTTGAGATAATAATATGGAGTGCGCGGGGAAGGTGTTTCAATTTTATCGATAACGAGTATCATCACTAGTTTATTGGTACGTAGCTTATGAAATTCCACATAGCTTCTTCTTATTTAGCTAACCTTGTACGTTAAGGTAAGGTATTCTACGTACAAGTAGGTACTTATCGAAATAACGATCTATTAATTTAACTAGGAGGTTATTGATAATCAAGAAACCTTTTATGTAGATACCTACCTACCACAGACCTAGATTGCACTATATAACGCAAGTGTGTATCACTATGCCTGTCCGAAGTTAGCAAACCTCAAATCAGTTCGCTCTCAGCCGTCTTGCGCACATACATACATGCATAGACACACGTCTTTTTCCGCGAAGGGATTGGCAGAGCCTCAGTGGGCCTCTTTTCACAGTGGGTTGCACCATCGTGGAATATAGATGTGACAAGTGGTAAGCTCATCGCCGCCATTGCTTCCCACGACTAGGGTTACCAGATGAAAAAATCAAAAGTCCGGAGAAAAGGCCTGATTTCCATGGAAAAGTCCTGAGATTTTCTACAGCTTGAGAATTTTCTCTCAAAAACGTATAATTATCTTGCGCACGCGTTTTACTTGTTAAGCTTGTATGTACATCGCACTCAAAACAGCGGGGTGGAGGGTATTGATTTTAACTGCAATTGTTACCAAAAGAAGATTGTTTTTAGTTTGTTTTACTTTGATAAATAAGTATTGATTTGAACTGTTCAATCGTTACCAAAAGAAAATTATTTTTAGTAGTTTAATAAGAGAGATCTTTAAAATGTAACCTGTGTTTTATTGAAAATCCTGAGCTATCACTAGATTTGCTAAATCCGGCCGGAATCCTGAGAAGAGTCGAAAAATCCTGAAATCTCAGGACAAATCCTGAGATATGGTAACCCTACCCACGACTGACTCGGCTAACGCTTTCTTCCAGTAATAACACATTCTATAATAAGCTAGCAGCCGGGACAAATCTTATACTAACGAATCTTATCAACAAGTCCGCATAATCCCTTAGTCGGCTTTTACGACATCCACGGGAGGAGGCAACCACGCTTGCAGCTTTTAATAATCAGTGTGTACTTCCGTCCCGGATACACATGATGCATTATCAGTTCAGCTTTACGCACGACTGTCGTCCCAGTCCTTGGTATAGTCCCTGTTTCCTTCATTACCTGAACTACAAAGCGAATGAGCCACGGTACATTGAATTTCAAGGACTTCGTGAGGTAGTGGGAGGTTCACACTGAGCTATTAGCTCGGCCTAGTCGACCCACTGGTATACGATACGGTACGCTGAGCTTTTAACTGTTACTATCTCGTACACGCTTAACTTTAATTTATATGGAAATCTAACCGCGTCTAGAGGCTAGCTCGGCAACTTATTTTGTCCTTACAATAGCCACGTTTAGTCTGTACCTACTTTATTGCTCAGCATGATCAAAATAACTAATTAAAAAAACATTTATTTGTATCCAAAAACACTGAGACAATATACTTAATTATGTAAATAAGTAGAACTAAAGTATAAAGTAGGTAAATACCTAGGTTACAATGATATTTGTGTGATAATATAAATTAAAACTTGTGTGTTAGGTCATATAATACATACATAGACACACGCCTTTTTCCCCGAAGGGGTAGGCAGAGCCCCAATGGGCCGCTTTTCACAGTGGGTCGCACCATCGTGATATATAATTACCGGCAAATTAGCTTTATCTATCTGAAGAAGTGTTGATGAGTTGTGATGAGCAAAAAACACGAAAAAATAATAATTTCACGCCACAAGCGAATGGAACCACCTTAAGACATTGTATGACCATAAAACCCTATACAAAATCAATGTATAACTTAAATCTACTTTACTTAAATGAAAAACCCACAATTACTTTCAATGTAAAATAATCACTGTAAAAGCGTCACTGGCACAACTGGCACTTTAAAACGAGCCATCTCTTCATGAAACCTGTGGAAGGTCTACCTATAAGACATTTATGATACATTAAGTCGTTTCGATAACATTTCCTTTGATCTTAACGAAAGATTGAAGATGTTCTTCGTATTATTCGAAATATGTACGTAAATGCTAAAAGATTTTCCGTAGGCCAGTTAATTTGGTATATCTCAAGCTGACCTAACGCAGGGCTCCTTGCTTTCTTGAGTACCTCCCAAGAAAGCAAGGAGCCAGGTATCAGTAGTAGTAGAGCTTTTTTTGTGAAATTGCTCGTCCGGTGAAGTACTATATCAGCCGCAAAACAGGAGTGCTCGGATTGCTGTGTTCCGGTTTGAGGGGAAAATACAGGCACATTAGACTTTTCATCTATATGTCTCAGGGTGGCGAGCGCAGTGCAATGCCACTTAGGGTGCGTCCTAGATGGACGTGACTTACCGCTTAGGTGGGCTATCTGCTAGTTCCGTCATTCGCGCAGTATTCTACACTGTCATTTTCAGGACTTTCCTGCCAGCGCAGCGTTAGGCGCAAGACAAGCAGTAATGTTACCCTGTAAAAACTCGGTTTTTCTGCCACTATTTAAACTGGGTTATGACTTGACGGAGACTCTTGACGACTTGACTATACAAATATAATAATTTGTACCACTGGACATCAGTGAAATTGTTTACGAGCTCTCCTCAGAAGCCATTACCTATATGGAGAAGAAGATTCGCGGCGCAAATCGGGCACGCCCGTTGGCACAAAACAATAATACCCTCTAGACTCTAGTGTGAGCCCGTGGCTCGCTCACGACGGGACGGTGTGCTCGGTGCACAACCGTGGCGCGACGCCGTCTCGACGCCTTTCCAATGTCCTTTACTTCTTTCATACAAAATGTAGGAGAGCGACGTGGCGCAAGGCACATAGAAACGGCGCGCCGCCGCCGCTTGCGCATTACAATAATAAACCTCTGTTATAATCTTTTTTCTCTTGTTACAGAGCAATAAGGGGAACGAAAAACACTCAACACATAATTCTCGTTGCTGTCATCAAGAAAAGGTAAGTCATTATCATAATAAGTAAGTAGGCAATCAAACCGTTCGAGTTTGGAATTGTTTCGTGATGTTCTTATAGGAAACACGAATATTTTTCGAGCAAGGTACTTAACAGTCTTCTTAGCTTTTATGTATGGTAATTACTTATTTGGGAAATCAGATATCTTCTCGTTCTGCGATAGATACAAAGGACTCCTTGAAATAATCCTTTCATAATTCATCTCAGTGTTTGATCGTGTAAGACTCCTCAAGGAGTCTCTTGTAAATAATATTATCTTGAGGCATTAAGCCCCTTACATGAAGGCACATCAAATTTTCATTATGAAGCTTTTTCTTTCCCCGTTTAAACTCAACAACAATAAAATTTACTTAACAAAGGTATTTTGAGAACCTTTTCGCTGCCTTCGTATAATGCTTTCAAGAAAGTATTGTTTGTGCACGTTTTTGGAACATAATTAATTCTTTGGCTTTAACAGCTTTTAATATTTTATTACTAAAGCAGGCTATCACTAAAGCTCTTTGATAAGTAATGTCCGCATTTGGATAAAAGTTCCTACTGATGCGTTTTGTGAGATTTTCTTTTAAAAGCGGTCTGATAAAATCCTTATTGCTCCTATAATTACTTTTGACATCGGAACATATAGACCAGGGGTCGGCAAGTAACTTTAAATGGAGTCTAGGATACTTTTGAATTTTTTGATCGAGGTCCAGAAAATAAAAGCTGTAATACTTACTAATTGAAAACATTTATTTAGTACATTTTACTAGGTTTTATTATAATTTTAAATCACAGCGCAGCATAGCATCAACTATTTATCAACCAATCTACTAAATCTTACTCAAATTAGATAAGGTGAATAGGTGGGTAAGTAACTTAACAATATTCGGCGGTCCAAGTTTCGACCTTCCACGGTCTGTATCCGGACCGCGGAAGGTCGAAACTTGGACCGCCGAATATTGTTAAAGTTGTTAAGTAACTTAACAATATTCGGCGGTGCAAGTTTCGACCTTCCGCGGTCCGGATACAGACCGCGGTACGCCTGTTGCTGACCGATGATATAGACCATATATCAAGATAGACACCGCAAGTGCACCTACTTTGCGTTCACTTTGCCTATTCGAAAGCTTGCGCAGTGTACCTATTAGCAAACCTCAAATTAAGTCGCTCTCGTCTGTCTTCACGATAGCACGTCGGATGTTAATAGAAAAATGCGTAATTGCGGCAAATGCAAAAAAACTTAGTAATCAGCCAGCCGTGCGAAAGGATATATATTTCGTAGCAAAGTGAAAAAAAAACGGCACGCTTGGTATTGGTACAAATTTACATGTTGCGGTGTCTATCTTGATATATCAATATCAAGATGTTTTTTTTTTATATATGATATATGGCATGGCGCATGCAACTATGCCGAAATATCGGGAACAATCAAAACTCAATAATCATGGAAAATATCCCGTTTTTAGTGAAAAGTATCTGTGTACCAAACACACACCCAAATTCAACGAAAAAATAAACAATGTCAGCAAACTTGTTTATAGAATACAATAACCGTGATCCTGCCTCGTGGAAACATCGAAGGTCTCGTTAGGAGCGTTTTGGAGCCGTTTCCAATTTCTTATTTTGTTTGAAAAAATCTCAAACATATTCTTCATGCCTTTTATATGGAGTTAGACGGTTCAAAACTTCTTCAGACACGTCAATTGGATATTCGTTGAAGTTACTTGGAAAATTTCCGACCATTACATGAAAAACGCGAGCTTATAAAATATTACGCCATTAGAGCTTTCAGTTTAAAGTTTTTAGGTATTCTTGTGTTTGTAAGCATCGAACTAAATAATTAGGTGGTTTTTTATATTCGTAAGGCTCTATGGGTTGTGAGTTACTTACGAGTTGTCCTCATCGGTGCGGTTTGTGAATCTACGAGTTTTTATGATGCGTGGGTGATCTTCAGTGCGTTGTTGCGTATTGTACCTAAGTATTTTTGCTGCTGTTACGTCATTCATCATCAGCCCACACTAGTCCACTGCTGGACATAGGCCTCTCCCAATACGCGCCACTGAGTCCGGTGTTCGGCTCTTCTCGTCCACTTTCTGCCCGCCGCCTTTCGTAGGTCATCGCTCCATCTAGCCAGAGGGTGCCCCACGCTACGTTTGCCAAGACGCGGTCTCCACTCAACGCGGTCTCCGTCATTCACGTAGATAAAAAAAAGTTTATAAAATAGATTTTAAAAAAAGCAGCCAAGTGCGTGTCGGACTCGCCCATGAAGGGTTCCGTAGCATCAAGTAACATAATATAAAAGTTCTTGGATGGATTATGATTAATGACGTATTAAAAAAAAACTACTTACTAGATCTCGTTCAAACCAATTTTGAGTGAAAGTTTACATGGTTAATATACATTATATATTTTTTTTAGTTTTATCATTCTCTTATTTTAGAAGTTATGGGGGGGGGGGGGGCGACACACTTTTTACCACTTTGGAAGTGTCTCTCGTGCAAACTATTTAGTTTAGAAAAAAATGTTGTTAGAAACCTCAATATCATTTTTGAAGACCTATCCATAGATACCCCAAACGTATAGGTTTGATGAAAAAATTTTTTTTGAGTTTCAGTTCTAAGTATGGGGAACCCCAAAAATAAAAAACTACTTACTAGATCTCGTTCAAACCAATATTGAGTGAAAGTTTATATGGTAATGTACACCATATTTTTTTTTTTAGTTTTATCATTCTCTTATTTTAGAAGTTACGGGGGGGGACACACTTTTTACCACTTTGGAAGTGTCTCTCGCGCAAACTATTCAGTTTAGAAAAAAATTATATTAGAAACCACAACATCATTTTTGAAGACCTATCCATAGAAAACCAACACGTATAGGTATGATGAAAAAAAAAATTTTGCGTTTCAGTTCTAAGTATGGGGAACCCCAAAAATTTTTTTTTTTTTTTAAATTTTTGTGTAAAAATCTTAATGCGTTTCACAGAATACATCTACCTACCAAGTTTCAACAGTATAGCTCTTATAGTTTCGGAAAAAAAAGGCTGTGACATACACGGACAGACAGACAGACAGACAGACAGACAGACATGACGAATCCATAAGGGTTCCTTGTCTTTGACTACGGAACCCTAATAAAAAAAGGCATTACACCACCTGTCCTCACTAAATTTGGTCAAAAGTGTCCTGCCCAGCGCCACTTTAGTCCCGCAATATGGTCTCAAATATCTGCCACGTTTATCTTCCTTCTGTATTATGATAAACAAAACAATTCTATTAACTACAAATGTACAAATTCAAGGGTAGGTCCCTTGAATTAGTTTGAGCTCAATCCAATTCTCCTCAATCAAGGAAAGTTTCAAACGGATCTGAATTGTTTTTGGCGTCCAAATTTAATCACTTCAATTCGGACGAATTGTTACGTCGGGTGGACACGTAAATTGAATAAAGACTCTCACACACTGAGCGTGGAATGTACCGTTCGATATAGCAACCGATAATACCAACCGGTACTTCTTACCCACAAAACTGCGAAATTCCGGCCGGTGCCTAATACCGACTGGTATGTCAAAGTATGTGTGTTTGGTAATCGCAAAATACAAAACGCACTTAGAACGGATATCTCAAAAACGCATTGCAATAATTTCAGCCAGTAATTAGGGAATGGGTATTAGGGGGAATCTATTCAGGTGGTTTTCATCTTACGTTCGCAATCGGTGCCAAACTGTCGTTCTAGGTGGCTACTCTTCATTGCCCATGTGCATCCCTTCTGGAGTCCCTCAAGGATCCTTATTAGGACCATTGCTTTTTACCATTTTTATAAACGATATCTGTTCCTGCTTCATTTACTCTAAAATACTTCTTTACGCTGATGACATGAAAATAATTTTACCAATTAATAAAATTGATGACGCTTTTCGCCTTCAAGATGATCTTATCAGGTTTCAAAACTATTGCACACTCAATAAATTAGATCTAAATGTTTCCAAGTGCTACGTGTGCTCTTTCACTCGTAAACCGACTAAATTAATTTATAATTATTCATTTTATGACTCACCTCTATCAAGTGTTAATATTATTAAAGATTTAGGTGTACTTTTCGACAGTAAGTTGTTGTTTGACGAACATGTTAACAATATAGTCAAGAAGGCATCTCGTGCACTTGGTTTTGTCTTAAGAATGTCATCGGAATTCGCTAGTATCAAGACATTTTAAATACTCTACTGTGCATACGTACGTAGTCATTTGGAGTACGCCTCGCAGGTATGGAATCCTTCTTATACCGTTTATTCATAGCGACTGGAATCTATTCAAAAGAGGTTTTTACGATACCTTCAATACCGAGCCAAAATTTTCCTACCCGATTACGTCACTAGGTGTCGCAAATTTCATTTTCTTCCACTCTCCAAACGTAGGGATGTAGCTGATTTGGTGTATCTTTTAAATATTGCCAATGGTAACGTTGACTGCCCGGAGCTTCTTGAACATTTGGGATTGCGTACTAGCATGGCTGTGTTGAGAAAACCAAACGTTCTTTATGTTCCTCTTGTCAGGAATAACTATAGGCAAAATGCATTTTTGATCAGAGCAAGCTGCTCGTTCAACTCCTTGGCTAAAGCAAACATTGATGTTGATATTTTCAACACTACAACAAGTAAGCTTAAACGCTTGATTAATGACAGTTTCTTTGGTTAGTATTATATAAACTTAGTATCATATTATCTTTATTATTTGATTGTGTCGTCTACTGTTTCTGTTTGTCTTAACTACTTATTTATACATGTCTGCGGAAACTTTTAATTGGCCATCAGCGTACTTGTAGCAACTTATGTTAGCTGCATGTATTTATTTAACTTCCTATAGTGCACCCTTCTAGCTGTAAGTTTTCCTAAAACTTTAAAAATTAAAAATTAAAAATTAAATTTTTCTAATGTAAATAGAAATTTCGGCCGGTGTGCCTAATACCGACTGGTATTTCGCAGCTGTGTCGTGTGTGTGGTAATCGCAAAATACAAAACGCACTTAGAACGGATATCTCAAAAACGCATTGCAATAATTTCAGCCGGTAATCTTTCTAATATAAATAATTAGTTGAATGAGGCACGCTGCCGTTGGGTGACGCCTAGCTGATCTGATATAGTTTTTATTTTAGTTTTGGTTTATAGTCTTAGTTTATTTCTAACAGTTATTGTTTAACTCATCTTGAAGCCATAGATTAAATAATATTGCATTAGCTGAATAATGTTAACTTCAGCTATAATTCTTATTATTTCCAATATTATATTAGTTACATTCATCAAATTATCACTTATTGTTTATTTATATTGCCGCAATAACAACTAATAATAAAAAAATAATAAAAAAGGTCCCCCCATTTTGTTTATTTATTTTGTTTTTATTATTAGTTGTTATTGCGGTAATATAAACAAACAATCTGTGAAAATTTCACCTGTCTACCTATTACGCTTAGCTATTACGGTTCATAAGATACAACCCCTGGCAGAAGGACAGCGGAGGCTTAGTAACAGAGTCCCGTGGGCACCCTATGGGTACGGGACCCAAAAAAACGCTTTTTTTTAATGCTACTTTTATGACGGAACAATCAGATGGCCCACCTGATGTTAAGCGGTAACCTCTGCCTATGAACAGTGCATTACCTCATAGGTCACGTCCACCTAGGACGCGCCCTATGTGGCATTGCACTGCGCCCGCCACCCTGAGACATAAATAAACGTTGTGAAAGAGGTTTAAAAAATCATGTTTTTTTTATCTGTTTTGATTTGGTGTTGGTTACACTTGTTGGCACAGTACATTACTAGCCATCTATGTACTGTGTTTATAGGCTCCGTTCAAACAAACAGTCTCGGCAGTTGATTAACCCCGCCGGTTGACAGAGGACGGCGCACATCCGGTTATAAATCACTGTGTGCACCGCTTTATTTAGTACCAGTTTATACGGGTTAGCGAGTTGGGAGATTCATATACGAGCACCTTTGGGGAAACTTACTCTTTGAAATGATAGTCAACGGTATATTGTACACTTTGGACTCCCAACCATAAGTTAGTTTAACTTTGAAACTATCATGGTTATGTAAATACATGTCACTAGAAACGTGATATTTACAATGATTTTTGAGTTTTGATTGTTCCTGATATTTCGGCAAAGTTGCATGCGCCATGTGATCACGGGAGAACTGATAAAGTCTTTGCGAGTAGATGTTATGGGCAGATAAATCGATCTACCCTCTTTCCAGCTCTTTTATTACGAACGATACCACTACCAAAAAACTATTAGGTTAGGATAGCATATATATATGCTTACTATGCATAAATAAATACATAATACCTACTAACAGAGTAAAAATTTACAGTGAAAGAGAGTGCTCTTTTACGTTGCTCTTAGAGATGTTAACAGAAGTAAGAAAGATCATCAAACATTATAGCCTAGCCGTGTTTATTGCCGATTGTTGCTAGAGTCAGACCCCAGCGGTCTCCCCATATTCGTAGGTTTTCTGAAGCCCGTATCGATTAATTTTTCAACATACTGTATATAGAAAACATATCACATATGCTCCAAATAACCATATTTCTTTCGTGACCTAACAATAGGCTAAATCGATTTAATATGCACCCTTTCTCCCCAACTGTACACATTGGACCGCATTATGCAGAAAACAGCCAGTCTCTGTGACACATAGTCTCGAAAGTCGAACTACATGTACCAAATTTCAAAATTTATTTGAATTTTTAGAAAAATTACGACTATATACCTCGTGCTTTACTATTCTCCTGCTGACGTTTCGTTGACCATTAGAGGGCCTTCTTCATGAGCACCGACCACGACCACGCTCGAAGGTCGTAAGACGAGAACTAGCTTGGCTTCGCCGCTCCGCACGCTCAGCCCGTCTGGACACCGGAGCAGGCAGCGGGGTACATAGTAAAGTTTTTTTTTTTTATACTACTTGGATGACGGAAGAAGCAAGAGGCCCACCTGATGTTAGGCGGTAACCTCTTCCTATGAACAGTGCATTACCTCATAGGGTACGTGGTATATAGTCGTAATTTATCTAAAAATAATACCAAGCCATGGTAATTTCAATTCTACGATTTATTTTCATATTAGGTTTCTGAGAAAATAGTCTGTGACTGACAGACAGACACGAAAGTGATTCTATAACTATTCCGTTGGTACCTTTTGAGGAACAAAAATGCTCCGTTTAAGACAAACCTTGCCCTAATTTTTCTTCAGTTGTCTGTTCTGCATAACATGGTCCTTAAACTGAGAAAAAGAACTTTGAATACCGTGGATTTCGCGAGGTATATATATTATGTTTCAATGAATTCATTATTAACTTTTATTTATTTTACAGGGAGGGTAGCGTTCGCTTTTTGAATTAATATTTCCAAAGAAACAATTTATTTACACTTTGTGAAAGGTTCCAGGTGTTTGTATTGACTTCCGGTGTAAAGTAAATTGCAGCAATGATATGAGGGCTTTCTTCTTCTTGAGGTATTTACACTTTGTGAAAGGTTCCAGGTGTTTGTATTGACTTCCGGTGTAAAGTAAATTGCAGCAATGATATGAGGGCTTTCTTCTTCTTGAGGTATTTTTATGTCTTCTACAAAAGAAAAACTCCTAATTGTAAAGAAAACTAACAGATTCAATCGCGTCAATCTATATTCTAGAAGCTTGTTTTTTGCACCATCGTGGAATATAGACGTGGCAAGTGGTGAGCTCATCGCCGCCGTGGCCTCCCACGACTGACTCGGCTAACGCTTTCTTCCAGTAATAACACATTCCAT
This sequence comes from Operophtera brumata, assembly GCA_932527175.1. Lineage (NCBI taxonomy): Eukaryota > Metazoa > Arthropoda > Insecta > Lepidoptera > Geometridae > Operophtera > Operophtera brumata. The sequence continues at coordinate 24,467,244 of OW052225.1, forward strand.
AATAAGCCGGCAGCCAGGACAATCCTTTATCAACGAATCTTATCAGCAAGTCCGGGTAATCCCTTAGTCGGCTTTTACGACATCCACGGGAGGAGACGGAGGGGCGAAAAGACGCACAGATGAAAGTAAAAAAAGTACGTTTCGCCAGTGATGACTTACGACAGTGAGACGTGGTCGCTTACTATTGACCTTATACACAAGTTCAAAGTCGTGCGGCAAGCTATGGTGAGCGCTTTGGTCAGATGTTAGAAGTTTAAAGTTACATAGCAAATAACTTCACACCGTAGAAAACACAGGTAATCAGCAAGTAGTTAATCAATTTGTAAAACATCCCAAATTATAAATATAACTTTATCTCCAAACAAACTTAAATTATTTTTCATTATAATTCAATTTTATCAACGGATGTCTTAAACGTACTGAGGAATAAATAACTATTATGTACCCGACCCGGGCTCGCTCTAAAGTAGCTATTTTATAGAGCTTTTGATTGAAATTTACCGTCAATGTTAAATTTTAAAAGGCTTCCATATATTTTTATATGATAGCTCACACGGAGATGGCGCCTCGTGTACTTTTAAAGCGATAAACTTCTCTGCGAGGGGTTTACGGAGATTGAGATAAAGCATAAACCTGTGCGGCTGCAGCTTTGAAAAAGTCGATATCGTTATATGGGAAAGTTTGAGCATTTCCATTTAGTTGAAAGTTTGAACGATTACCGTTCGTGGGTTAAAGTTTTGACAGTTTAACTTTGATATCGATGATATAGAATGGCGTTGCATTCATACATACATAGACACTCGCCTGTAACTCCGAAGGGGGGTAGGCAGAGCATTAATGGGTGTCTTATCACAGTGGGTTGCACCATCGTGGAATTTAGACGTGACTAGTGGTGAGCTCATCGCCTCGATTGCTTCCGGCGGACTCGGCTAACGCTTTCTTCCAGTAATAACACATTCCTAAGGTAGCAGCCAGGACAAATCTTATACCAACGAATCTTATCAACAAGTCCGGGTAATCCCTGGCTTTTACGACATCCACGGGAGGAGATGGAGGGGTCTATTCTTAGGCCGGCCACATCAACGCCACTCTTGTAATTTTACAAGCTTTTATTTAACTTGCAATGTTTGTATGTAAGTATGTATGTCCGGGTCAAATCTTGCAACTGAATTTTAAAGCAGTTATCCTCAACCGATTGAGATGGAATTTGGCACACCTGTCAAGTTCCGATGACAATACAATATTATGGTGACAACGAGCTGATCTGATGGTGACGGAAGGTGGACAACGGAACTCCTCGATGGATAATAGTAGACTGGCCATGATTGCACGCAAAACCAGTTGTTGCCAGGACACTTAGCTCGTTTCGCTCGCTCGGTCTATGATATAAAATTTGAACATGGGTAAGTTTTCCCGTAAACTTAGCATTGGTTGCAGCTAATGTACATTATTTTACCATGGAACTAGGGATCGTATAGTGTAATAGACTGAAGTTCGATTTCAATGTCCAGTCTGCTATTCATTGCTCTGCGTGTTTTAAATATTTCTGCTCTTGAAAAATAAGCTAAAACATGCAGCGCAATGAACAGCAAACTGGTTATCGACATCGATTAGACAATATAACAGCTGGTTACTATATATTTTACCGTTATTTGACATTGCATTGAAAATGCTTACTTTTTTTTTTTTTTTACTACTTGGATGACGGAAAAAGCAAGAGGCCCATCTGATGTTAAGCGGTAACCTCTGCCTATGAACAGTGCATTACCTCATAGGTCACGTCCACCTAGGACGCACCCTATGTGGCATTGCACTGCGCCCGCCACCCTGAGACATAAAGATGAAAAGTCTCATGTGCCTGTAATTTCACCGGCACCCTTACCCTTCAAACCGGAACACAGCATTGCGAACACTACTGCTTTGCGGCAGAAATAGGTATGGTGGTAGTACTTCCCCGGACGAACTCTTTCACAAAAAAGCTCTACTACTACTAATTAATTACTAATTTTACATTGAAGGGAAACGAACAATGGTTTTGTAGCTCTTGGGAATAACCCTCTGAAACGATCGTTACGTGACTGCGTCGGTCCGATCGTAAGTTCAACTTTAACTGTCTTTTATGTTATCAGGTTACTAGGTGTCGTTATTTTTTATTAACAAAGTTGAAGCATATAGGTGCGGGTAACTACGTACATACCTAGCTTTTTATAGTAGAAGAAACACTTAGAGTTGCACTGTTCTTTTTTTTAACTATTTGAATGACGGAACAAGCAGATTAGCCAACCTGATTTTAAGCGGTAACCTCTGCCTTGAATAATGCATTACCTCAAAGTCAAGTCCACCTAGGACTCGCCCTAGGTAACATTGCACTGCGCCCGCCACCCTGCGACATACAGATGAAAAGTCTCATGTGCCTGTAATTTCACCGGCACCCGTACCCGTCAAACCGGAACATAGCATTGCGAGCACTACTGGTAAGCGACAGAAATGGGTATTTTATTTTTTTATTTTATTTTAAAGTATGTATGGAGGTAGTACTTCCCTTGATAGATGAGTATAAAAATAAGTTGATTGAAAGGTTTGATAGGTTCGATGAAATTTCTGAGATTGAAGAATTGTGGAAGTCATTTAAAGAAGAAGTAGTGAGTGTTGCTATTGAAGTATGTGAGGTGATTAAGAGGAGGAAAGGAAAAAAGGTGAAAAATGTGTGGTGGGATAAAGATGTACAGAAGGTAGTAAGTGAGAAGAAGAAAGCGTGGATGGATTGGCTAGCTGTCAGAGCTAACGAAAGAATGCAGAAGGCAACGAATGCGGATGTAGATGCAGCTAAGAAATAGTTTAAGAGACTGAAAGGCAGAGTGAAAGAATTGGTTAAAAGAAAGAAGAATGCGCAGGAAGATGAGTTTGATAAAAGGTTATCTGAAGATTTTCGGACGAACATAAAGTTTTTCTGGAAATCTGTTCGTTCAGTTAGAGGTAAAACTCAAGGCTTTGAGCTGAACTCGATCAGAGATCAGAATGGAAGTATAGTGAAAGGAGAAGAATGCGTATTAAGTAGATGGAAAGAGTATTTTGAAAGTTTGTTTGAAAGAGAGGATCGACAGGCACTTACCTCAGTTATGAATGTAAGCGATAACCATAATGAAAGTAGTATAAGCATGGATGAAATCGTGAAAGCATTGCGAAGTATGAAATCAGGGAAGTCTGCAGGGTATGATAGGATAACAGTTGAGATGCTGAAGGCTGGACATGGTATCGTAGCGAGTCAGCTGTACCGCCTTTTCAATTTGTGCTGGAACACCGGTCAAGTACCAAGGGATTGGAGCAAAGCTGTCATCGTACCTCTTTACAAGGGAAAAGGTTCACAGCAAGACTGTAAGAACTACAGAGGTATTAGCTTACTCAGCATCGTCGGCAAACTGTATGCAAAGGTGTTGATTGAAAGAGTTGTGAAAGAAACCGATGAGAAAATATGGGACGTACAAGCGGGATTTCGAAAGGGTATGGGATGTACGGATCAGGTCTTTTCCTTGCGATGCATAACCGAAAAATTTTTGGCTATGGGTCATAAAGTCTATTGCGCTTTCGTGGATTTGGAAAAGGCCTACGATAAAGTGATGAGGAATGAACTATGGTCGGTACTGTCGATGTATGGGGTAGACAGGAACCTCATTCGAGCTCTGAAATCTCTCTACGAGGATTCCAGTGCTTGCGTAAGAATACACGGGTCATACACTGAATGGTTTAACATCGAAAAGGGTGTTAGACAGGGATGTGTAGCGTCACCGTGGCTGTTTAACCTATTCATGGACAGTTGTTTGCGAGATTTGAAAGATAGTGAATGTGGGTTAAGAATGAATGAGTTACTCGTCAAATGTCTTCTCTACGCCGACGACCAAGTAATACTTGCGCCGTCCGCGGATGAGTTACAAGAGATGGTAACAGTTGCGCATAAATGTTTTGAGAGGAAAGGAATGAAAGTAAACGTAAGTAAGACGAAAATAATGGTTTTTGAAAGAGATGAACTAATGACGAAATGTGATGTTTTGATTGGTGGAGAAAGAGTGGAACAAGTAAAAAAGTTTGTATATTTGGGAACTTTGTTCACAAGAGACGGCAAGCATGAAGATGATATTGAAAGGAGAGTAAATGCTGGAAACCAAGTGAATGGGGCACTTCACGCCTTTATGAGCAGTCGGAATGTGTCCAAGAAGGCACGACTGGCCGTGCATAGAGGGGTGTTAGTACCGACACTAATGTATGGAAGCGAAAGTTGGGTATGGCAGAAGAAACATGAAAGTAGAATAAATGCAGTGGAGATGAGAGCTTTGAGAAGTATGTGTGGTGTGACTTTGAGAGATAGAATAAGGAATAGTGTGATAAGAGAGCGTTGTGAAATAAAAGAAGACGTAGTGACTAGGATTGAGAAAGGTATGCTTAGATGGTTTGGGCATTTAGAAAGGATGGACGACAGTATATTGACGAAACGGGTACACAAGACGAGCGTGAATGGGACAGTGGGAAGGGGAAGACCTCGGCGAACGTATTCAGACCAGATCGGACACGTTCTGGAAAAAGGCCAGGTCAAGAGTACCCTTAACCGACGAGCATGTATGAAGAATGTGATGAGAGTGAATGAAGCAAAAGAAGTGTGTCAGGATCGTAGCAAGTGGAAATCCGTGGTCTCTGCCTACCCCTCCGGGAAACAGGCGTGAGTTTATGTATGTATGTATGTAGTACTTCCCGGACGAACTCTTTCACAAAAAAGCTCTACTACTACTCAAACGCCAATTATTAATAATTTGCATCCAGCAAAAATAGATGAAAATGATAGTAAGGATCTTGCATTTTTCTGTCTGACCGTACCAATATCCATTGTTATAGGCTGTGGGAGTCATCCGGACTACATTTTGGGATTAATACGGATAAAAATACAATTTTATTTTTTGTAGGATGAATTTTGGTCAGAATCCGGTAATAAATATTCGTGAGATGAATCCATGGGATCAATACGGACGCACCCTAAATAAAGGGTAGTTTAAAATCAATAGGCTAATGAGGGTTTTTCACGGCCGTTTCACATCATGCCTTAAGCCTTGAAAATAGATGGCGCCAGCTCTGTACTTAACTGTCAAAATAAAGTGAAATGTCAACGTCAACAACGTAGTGATATATTTTCGTGATATTCACACATAAGCACAGACAATGCGTTTGTTAATTTTGACAACCACAGTTGAGTCAGCGCCATCTATCGAGCCACATCGAACTACTTTTTTTTTAATTCGAAAATGATAAGCCCTTGTTGTCTCATAGAAACGTAGTAGAAATGTTATGCATACATTTTGACTGAGTACATGATGAGATTAGACCGTAACGAATTCCCGTCTACTTTTATAATTATTTGTGCCACAACTTTATTCAAATATTTCAGCTCATTGACAGAAGAGGGGCTCTAAATCCTCCTTAAGTATAAAGGGTCTAGACACTGGAATGTTAGCTAGTACGTATAAATTCGCTGAGGAATAAGAGAGTTCGTTCAACCTCAAAGGTTGAGGATATTTACCTATAGTCCGTACATGTACGTTAGGATTATATTAATTTAATATTATTCAGTGTCTGGCCAATTAATTTTAAAAAATTAACTTATTTAATATAATGTAAGAGGGACGGAAGCTGTTCAACAATGAGACCTCACGGTATCATCGTTTTTTTTTGTTTTTTTTGTGATACTTGGAATGATGGGTCAATCAGATGATGTTAAGTGGTGCCTCTGCCTATGAACAGTGCATTACCACACAGGTCACGCCCACCTAGGACGCACCATATGTGTCATTGCACTGCGCCCGCCACCCTGAGACTTAATTCAAATTCAAATTCAAATTCAAAATCTTTATTTCAGGCTTACTGAGAAATGCACTAAACCTAAAAAGTAAGCCCATATCAACATAAATACGTTAGAAACTAACATAGACATAAAAAAAAAAAAAAAAAAAAAAAGATGAAAAGTCTTATTTGCCAGTAATTTCACCCATACCCTTTAAACCGGAACACAGCAATGGGGAGACACACTGCTTATTTATCACGCTAGATGGCGCATAATCGCTGGTGTTGTTTCGTAGCCAAACAAAGGACTAAAAATGTTTTTAAAAAAACTGTCAATAGTGTCAAATATCAATGGATATTTTTAGTAAATAAACATGAAATAATAGTCCTCTGTGTAGTGCATTTCAGTGTAAAAATAAAGGTACACACCGTTTACATTCTGATGACAAAAAGACAAGACCACTAAATGACAAGCACCAGCGATGGTGGCGCCATCTGAGATTGGGTTTGCCTGTGGCTCTCCATTTGAGCACTACTGCTTTGCGGCAGAAATAGGTATGGCGGTAGTACTTCCCCGGACGAACTCTTTCACAAAAAAGCTCTACTACTACTAAATGTAATAGCAGAGGATGGAAGTTTGTATGGAAAAGCAATGAAGATTGACAAAGTCAACAAAGATTGATATTCCTATTGATAGCTCATTGACTAAAATATAATTAAATGGAAGCTGGCCACTTTTCGTAACCTTCGTAGGCCTTCACGTAGCGCTATGCTACGCGCCGTAGAGCCCAAACAGTTATTAGGTTATTAAACTTGTTCGTCCGTCTCTAAATGTATCATGAAGTTATTTATACTTTTAAAAACGAAACCAGAAAATACATCCTTGGCACATAGAAATAGTGCTTCCGATAAAGTTACTTATAAATCGCGCCATAATACATTCTCACGATACTTTCATAGTTGCGTCACGTAATAACTCCGTAACTCGCAGAAATACTGTGAGGCTCGAAAAGTGACTAAAAGTTGTTCTGAAGTGGGGCAGTTTCTTATACGAAAATAAAAATATTAACTTTCATAATAACAATCATTACTTTCATTTTATTCCACCAATTGCATGAATAGAAGATAAATAACTTCCTCCTGCGAACACTCAGGTTGTGGAATGATCTCCCTACAGAGGTTTTCCCACGTGACAACAGTATGGGGTTCTTCAAAAGATGTGTTTGGTAATTTTTTAAAAGGTCGGCAACGCACGCGTGATTCCTCTGGTATTGCAGGCTTCCATAGGCTACGGTGACCGATTACCAACAGGTGGGCCGTATGCTTGTTTACTACCTTGGTAGAATTATAAATGAAAAAAAAACTGTAATTCCTGAACCTACCAAGACAATTTGTTATACTACTAATAAAATTCTAATTATCGTTGGAATACTTACACAGTTTGTTATCTTTTGCATTGAAAGGCAGATTCAAATTTGAACGAAAGAGACAAAACACGGTGAAACTACCTCCCCCCCTATATTCTATGGACGTCTACCGGCTGATATTAATGATACTGGCTCTGTTCTGACATAACAACATCATTACAAATTGATAGCGGAACGAGCAACTTCTCGACTCTAATTGATTCAGAAAACTGATGCAAGTAGATCGTATTACAGTTGTCTAATTAATAGCCTAGCCTTACTAACATACAGGAGATTCATTATTTTGGTATAACAATTAAGGAGATATTAGCCCGATTGGGTGAAGCGAGAGCTTTATATCTGCACAGAATATATAATAGTATAGCTGCGTTAATATCCATGGTATAGGTAGAGGCCCATTTCCCGGTCGAGTTTTAATATGTACGTAGAATACGCACTATATTGATATGCATAAATTTTCAGTTGGCAGTTTTTCGTATTTTTTTTATCTTAATAAAGTGGCCAAGTGCGTGTCGTGCCACGCGCAAATTACAGCTTTCTAGTACTCAGAGTCTCTGACCTATGCCGCGAACGTATATACAGACAGACGAAGGACCTAACTGTTGCTTCAAAATCCACACATAGCTTATTTTCGATCTTAGAGATAAGACAGCCCATTTATTTTAATTTAGATAAGCGCTTTGTAACATACACTTAATCATATATTTCCAAAAAAAAAATACAACTGGTGAAAACAAAATTTTACAAAAATACAAATGATACAGCTACCTGAAGACCGCTGCTAACGATCTAAAGGTAGCTCAACTGATCCAAATCACTTCCAGACGAAAGCGTCCCTTAGATGCTGGCTGCATTGCCATGCTGAATGGCAATACTAATGCGTTGAGCCAGATAAGCGCTTTTTTGTGCCACTTATACCCGTTTGCACTAAACATAAGTTAGTTCTAGTTAAGATACACGTAAGCCTAAAAACAGCCTAGCCTAAGTGGACTAAGGAATAGCTTAGGGTTAGTGCAAACAAATTTATCGTTAGGAGTAGTCTAAACAAGCTAGGAAAGAACTTGGGCGATTCTTATGTTTAGTGCAAACGGGTGATGTACAATAAAATGTTTTAATTCTTTTATTTTCGTTTTCAAATCCAGATTAGTCCACGTTCAAATTGTGCTTACAAAATAGCAGTAAAAACATAACCAGGATCCATAGCGAGAACAATAATCCGCTAGCTTATTACGTATCTTGCAATAGCAATGCGATAGCAATAATTGCGCGATTATCGCATCCAAATCGCAAATTCGTATTACGTATCAACGATCCGTAATACGAATTTGCAATTTGGATGCGATGATCGCGATGCTCGCGCGATTTCTTCTATCGCATTGCTATTGCAAGATACGTAATAAGCTAGCCGGAATATCCGCAAAAATAAATAAATACCTTCGCCATTTTAATTTTAAAGGCTCTCTGCCTAAATAAAGAAGCGGCCAAGTGCGAGTTGGACTCGCCCATGAAGGGTTCCGTAGCAGCAAATTTTATTTTTATATTTGAGTTGATTGAATGAAAGGTAAATTGCGGTTTACGAATTATGACGTATTAAAAAAAACTACTTACTAGATCTCGTTCAAACCAATTTTCGGTGGAAGTGTACATCACATTTTTTTTTTAGTTTTATCATTCTCTTATTTTAGAAGGTACAGGGGGGGGGGGGGGACACATTTTACCACTTTGGAAGTGTCACTCGCGCAAACTATACAGTTTAGAAAAAAATAATATTAGAAACCTCAATATCATTTTTGAAGACCTATCCATAGAACCCCACAGGTATGAAATTGGTGAAAAAAAAATAAGTTTCAGTTCTAAGTATGGGAAAGCCCCAAAATTTATTGTTTTTTTTTCTATTTTTGTGTGAAAATCTTAATGCTGTTCACAGAATACATCTACTTACCAAGTTTCAATAGCATAGTTCTTATAGTTTCGGAAATAGTGACTGTGACATACGGACGGACAGACAGACGGACAGACATGACGAATCCATAAGGGTTCCGTTTTTTGCCATTTGGCTACGGAACCCCAGAAAGTAATTTAGCAGATATAATCTGTTGTAGCTTTGTGTAATGTAAATATATGATAAGATAATTTGTTTATTTCATATTTCACACAATACAAATTCTCATGTCATCCATTTTGTTAATAATAATTAAATCTTATAATTAATGTTAGTAAGTACACATAATTACAATCAATCATATCAGAATTTAAATTGTAATGGCTTCAGTATTTAGCGTATTCATAAATTGCATAACAAGATAAAGAAGTTATAATTTATTGTTCGCTTCCGTCTGGTAGTGATTTGGATCAGTTGAGCTACCTTTAGATCACTTGCAGCGGTCTTCAGGTAGCACAACTGTTTCATATGTATTTTGTACATACCTTGTATTATTATTTCTGTATTTATTGTTTTGTTTTTAACCCCCGACACAAAAACGACGGGGTTGTTATAAGTTTGACATGCCTGGGTGTATGTGTGTCTGTGTGTATCTGTGTATGTGCCTGTCTGTGGCATCGTAGCTCCCGAACGGATGAACCGATTTCGTTTTTTTTTGTTTGATATCTGAATTTGTCGGGAGTGTTCTTAGCTATGTTTGATCAAAATCGGTTCAGCAGTTTCATTGCGTTGAGGTTTTTTTTAATTTATACTAAATTAATTACTTGTTGATTTATCAGAAGTATATTCTTTTCGTTATAGGCTCAGTCAATTCCTTACTGAACCTATGAAACCGACTTCAATAATGTCCTGAATTCTAGCTAACCTACTTCGTTATCATAGAATCCAACAAATTAAATAATACTAACTTTTGAAACTATCATGGTTATGTACATAATTTTCACTAGAAACGGGATATTTACCATGATTTTTGAGTTTTATATGTTCCCGATATTTCGGCACAGTTGCATGCGCCATGATCACGGGAGAACTAACTAAAGTCTTTGCAAGTAGATGTTATTGGCAGATATATCGATCTACCCTCTTTCTCACTCTTTTATTACGAACGATACCACTACCATCACACCAACTCCCTGTCCACCCCCCCCGTCCCCCCCGTGTCCCGTGATCATGACGCATGGAACTGTGCCGAAATATTGGGAACATATAAAACTCAAAAATCATGGTAAATATCCCGTTTCTAGTGAAAATTAAATAATACTAGCCTTACACTTACTTTGCTTTTTACACTTAGTACTGCAATAAGTATTTTACAAAACAAACAGAAAATCCGCAAAGTAATAAACCTGCTAACAACTAAGCTACATTGCAATGAGCGTTGAATTAGTGCAATTACTGGCTGAAGCTTGTTTTGCAAATGGGTTCGGTTGCTCCTTCGGGATAGAGACATTTGCATGAAGCGAGGTTTCGTTGATTTTGTTTCGGTAGGTAAATGTTGAAATTGTTTAGTCGATGATTTAATTGGAATAGGCAATGTTTTATAGTACAAAATATATATGGTAGTAGTAGAGCTTTTTTGTGAAAGAGTTCGTCCGGGGAAGTACTACCACCATACCTATTTCTGCCGCAAAGCAGTAGTGCTCGCATTGCTGTGTTCCGGTTTGAAGGGTAAGGGTGCCGGTGAAATTACAGGCACATGAGACTTTCCATCTTTATGTCTCAGGGTGGCGGGCGCAGTGCAATGCCGCATAGGGCGCGTCCTAGGTGGACGTGACCTATGAGGTAATGCACTGTTCATAGGCAGAGGTTACCGCTTAACATCAGGTGGGCCATCTGCTTGTTCCGTCATTCAAGTAGAATAAAAAAAAAAAAAAAAAAAAAAAAATGGTAGTACAATTGGATAAGAGAGCTTTCATTGCGAATCTTCTACGTAGTTCTTATTGCAGACCTAGCTGCATCCCGCGGTGTTACCCGCAAAAATAACCTATATGTTATTTCAGGAGTCCAGCTATCTCTGTTCCAAATTTCATCTAAATGCGTCCAGCCGTTTCAGCGTGAAAAAGTAACAAACACACAAACCTTCGCATTTATAATATTAGTGGGATTACTATACCATGAGTACGTCAGCTGATTTGTTATCTTCTTAATCTCACAAAAAGGCACTATGAGCATGCTTAAACTTCTTAATCTCACAAAAAGGCACTATGAGCATGCTTAAACTTCTTAATCTCACAAAAAGGCACTATGAGCATGCTTAAACTTCTTAATCTCACAAAAAGGCATTATGATCATGCTTAAAATACTTAAGTATTTTGAAACAGTCACATGGAGCGTTTTCATCATCTTAAATGGATTGAATGATAGTTTTTCGCAAATCCCAAATTCATAGAAACTAATATTTCCTTTCTTTTTTTCGTCCCGCAATAGAAATATACGACGTGGATTAAGCTAGGCTTCTTGAGAAAGAAGCGGTGACCGTCATATTTATTATGGCGGTATATAGCGGAACTTCCTAAACGTTAAATAATAAAGGTTGCCTGAAAGAAATCACTTTCAGCGATAAAGCCGTCATTGTAGTGTAATTTAATGTAGTTAATCCTTTTGCGTTTTATTTTTTGGTGTACATTAAAGTGTACCTTCTACTATCCGTGTACTATCTATCTAATAAAATAAACATTAGTTTTTAAATCGCAGTCACAAGTAAGTCGATACGAGCGGAACAACCAATTTTGTTAGTAGCAGAGCTTTTTGTGAAATAGTTCGTCTGGGGAAGTACCACACCTACCTCTGCAGAAAAGCAGTTTGAAGTGTATGGGTCCCGGTGAAATCGCAGGCACATAAGACTTTTAATCTTTATTTCTCAGCGTAGTGCAATGCCGCATTGGGCGCGTCCTAGATGGACGTGACCTGTGAGGTAATGCATTGTTATGGCAGAGGTCATCAGATGGGTCATCTTTCATCCAATTAAATATAAAACAGTGGTATTCATGCGGCTGTCGTAAAACAGTAGTATATTAAAATTTCAGATCTCATGTCTAAGGCTCGTAATATCAGTAGCAATTTTTTCTATTATTCCAGTTAATTTTAATTTTAATTTAATCCATAAGTTTACTACTTCTGTAAATGGAGAGAATTAGTTTAAACTCAGTACAATAGATTAAATTCTCTCAATCACTGCTCGGTATCTGCTCTCTCAATTACCTATTTATCATCGCTGCCCTAAGACAAGCCGAGGATAGAACTATGTGGAAGAAGCTCGTAAGCATCTCTACTAAATCCATTCAAGACGGGCACGACCTTCAGTAATGAAGAATACGACGAAGAAGAAGTGTCTGCTATATTACGGCCTTAATAAGACGGTCACCGCTTGTTAGGAAATCTAGGGTAACGTCGCAAGCGAACGGACACAAAATGCGAAAACTGGTAATCCTTTTAGAGTGTCGGAATATTTTGATGGAAAAGTTTCGTCAGCGGATTCGGGAGAATCCATTTTCTCCCTCCTTGTTTTTTAACCTGAAGATCTTAGCTTTGCATCTGCTTAAGTTTACTTGTGACTTGGGAGTATTTTAACCTTGACAGAGTTTTATTTTATCTAAGTAGGTACGTGAGATTTTACACAACTTTTGTCGTTTTCTCCTTCGTAGATCTTTCTCAAATATTTTCTGTTTCTGTTGAATTGTTACTAAAGGGTTGATACCTATAAAAGATAGCTTTTTATATAAGTAAGAGATCGTTCAAACTTAAATACTATTAAATACACATATTAATAACATACATACATAGACACACGCCTTTTTCCACGAAGGGCTGTAGGCAGAGCCTCAATGGGCCTCTTTTCATAGTGGGTGGCACCATCGTGGAATACTACTAACAACACTCATTAATACATGATAAAATTGATTCTGAAAAGGGTGAAAACAGCCAACGTTATTTATACGTTTTCATTGAACAATTCTTAGCAGAATAGGAAGATTTAATACTTTCCAAATTTAGTGAAATACAAAAAGTATCGAGTCTAGGGTACAAGTAATTGCTTCCCATCCAATTGACTAACCATATCATGTCCTCAGACAATCAAACGATCTGTGTAAAAAGCGCGTTTTTACGTCCCCATCGAAAAACCAAACCGTAACTTGTTCAACGTCACGGATTTTATGTGATAAATAACTTTTTGATGAGTGCCGGTACAGCTCAGATTGGAAGCGGCTGGCTCACTCCGCTTACTGCTTGTTCATTCGTCGTAGAACTGGTTCTTTAGTTAGTTAGAAGTCAGTGAGCTAGTTTGTTGGCTAGTGGGTTTATTGCCAAGTATAAACTACATTCAGTAATTAATTAAAAATCAAGGAAAAAAACTAGAAAGATAGAGCGCAGGATAGGGATGTTTGGAAAAAATTGGAGGAGGCCTACACCTGAAAGGGTTCTTAACTATGGATTAAATATTTTTATTATGCAATAGAATAATATATTTAATATTTTTATTTGTGTGTTTGTTTATCTTTTTTTTAAGGAAATAATAAGGCTTTTTATTTTTTATTTATTTATAAACGACGTTAAATAATTAAGGCCCAGAACATACAATGAACCGCAAAAAATACGACACTGGAACTCTAAGTATGAGTAGTTAATGCATTCAAACGAAGTCTAGGGCCTAAAAATCATCACTTCGTCGAATCAATGTCAAAACAAAGATCATTTTGAATCGTCTTATAAACTAAATTTACTCCTGTTTCAACGCGACCAAACCTAGACCCGCCGCCGTAGAATGATGACGCCAACACTCAGGTTGTGGAATGATCTCCCTGCTGTGGTTTTCCCAGGTGACTACAGTATGGGGCTCTTCAAAATAGGTGTTTGGAAAACGCGCGTGCCTCCGGTATTGCAGGCGTCCATAGGCTACGGTAACCGCTTACCAACAGGTGGGCCGTATGCTAGTTTGCTACCTTGATAGTATAAAAAAAATTATGCAATTGAATTTTCTGTCATGAAAAGAAGTGAGCGATCCAGAATAACATAAGCTGTAACGGAGGATTGGTTTTATGTCGCATTAAAAATCTCGATCATAAACCATGTAACAGTGATTGTGATAAATAGATTGGATACTTTTAATGCATGGAATAATGTGCATTAATATTAATACGTCTATCCGGGACACATGCGTTTATTGTCTCCTCTCTTTTATAGACTAACTATTTTCAGACGCTTGTCCTAAGCATTTATTATATTCACAATCTATGAAGATGTAGAAGGATGCTCAAGACTGTTCGTCGTGACATTCTATGGAGAAGGCCTACATCCTGTAGTTGACTTTAAACCTGGGTCATAAATAGACGGAGCCTCTCTTTTTTTTTAACTATGGTAGATCCTCGTTTGACCGCGATCTCACCTGTTGGTAAAAGAGGATGCAGCTGACGTTAGAGCACGAAGGTAGGAAGGTTGGAGTAGAAGCCACCTTAAAGAGACCCATATTATAGTTTTCAGGAAAGACAGACGACTGCAACTTGTTCCATTCCTTAGCTTTTCGCATTAGAAAGGTGGAATTGAAACGTTTAGTGCGATTTGCGGGTATACTGATGAGATAAAGATGGTACTGAGCCGTGCGCCTGCTTGACGTGTGATGAAAAGGAGATGGTGGGATCAGATCATGCAGCTCCTGGGCTCATTCCCCGAAATTTAACCTATAGAAGATCGAAAGGCATGTGACTTTACGGCGGTGCTCGAGACTTTAGATCCTAGTCTCCACCATATGTTGCTCACCTATAAGCCTGAAAGCTCTGCGTTCGATCGAGTCTAAGGCAGCGAGCTGGTGTTTGGCCGAGCCATCCCAAACATGGC
Organism: Operophtera brumata; assembly: GCA_932527175.1. NCBI lineage: Eukaryota > Metazoa > Arthropoda > Insecta > Lepidoptera > Geometridae > Operophtera > Operophtera brumata. The sequence goes on from OW052225.1 coordinate 24,482,268, forward strand.
AGCAGTAATCCATACCAGACCGGACTTGCGCTTTGTACAAACTGAGCAGCTGTCCCGGTTTCTTTACGACTTGGCTAATTGTATTATTATATCACTTGACATTGGAGAAATTGGTTGGAAAGCCATTGAAAAAAGAGAAGAAGAAGCAAACCAAGCTTAGCTACGTTCCGGCTGGGCAAACACATGTTAGTATAGTGTATAGTATTATTTTATATGTGCTCAAACAAAACTCTGCATTGTTAACTGCATTAACTCTGTGCATTGTTTAACAAGTATTTCACCTATTAGCCAGACGACTTATTATACAGCCAAGCAGAGTTTCTCCAACGCAGTTTGCACTAGACAATCTATTTAACCGGGGTGGCGTCCACAAATTCAATTTATCTTGACTCAAAATTAAATTGTGCCGTCCCGTGCGTCTCCCGGCAATTCATCCCGCCCTGCTTAGCCAAGGGCTTTGCACTGTCTCTAAGTAATGACACGAACAAAGTAGCCAGCTGCTTTCATTTGCTTGAAGTTTGTTGCATTTTTATGTACATACGATGAAGGTAATTTTACCCTGGCGTCACAGGTTAAATAATGGTAACTTCGTGATGCGTGCCAAATAACTTATCGCATGGAGATTCAATCCGGCATTTTTGAAAGAAACGTGTTTTTTCGTGTAATTTTGGTGGCATTTTAACCGGCCTAACTTGGATAAATATCACATGTGTGATAAATTTGTTCGTTAAATTTAAGTGAATTGTGTCTATTTCCGAAATGGTGGATTTTTTCTTGCAAAAACCTGGGTGGGCTACCCTTGACACTCGATCACAATCCTAATTTGGGATTTGCTGTCAAATTGTGCCTTTTGGTACTCTTGAAACCAATCCTATTAAAAGATTGGATGCGAACCTGGTGGAACTAAACTAAATCGACTATACTCGAATCCAAGATATTTGGGAAAATAAGAAATAATTAGGTGAAATAATAAGGATTATGCAAGTTATTTTTCAATGTAATGAATGGTAGTTTTATTGCGTTGTGTGTAGCCACACCTATATACGTCATGTTGTTCTTTCAGGAATCATCACAAGAAGTCGGTCGCGTACACGATTTCAATTTTAATCTCGATTTTGACCAAGAGTGCTAAATTTTGTGAAAACTGGATTGGGATTGGATTGGGATTGAAACTGTTGTCAAGGGTAGCCACTAGTTTTTCTGCCACCATTTAAACTGGGTTATTACTTCACGGAGACTCTTGATGACTTGACTATTTATTATTAAAATAGAATAGAATAGAAATAGTTTATTTTGAACAGCAAATACACACACAATAATAGAACACAATACAATAATAACACAGACAGAACACGTTTTTATTACTTGTTATTCATGAAAAATTTAATTAATTATTAGTACGTGACATTGGCTAAGTTGATGAAAATAAAGTACAGAAGCAAAAAACAAAAAAAAATTGCCGGTTTTAGAGTTCACTTATTAAGAATCTTCAGGTACGCAAATAGATTGGGAGTAAAATCGAAACCAAGCGTTAACAAAAACTGAAGTCGTTATGGTTTCCCTTTGCGCAAAATATTCGCGCATCATAATACTGAACTGGACTGGAGGTATAGTATTATTTTATCTGTGACTGGAGTAAACCCCTGTTGCGCCTCGAAGTCGACAGACCCTTATTTGTTTACAAGCTTTTATTTAACTTGCAATGTTTGTATGTGTATGTTCGGGTCAAATCTTGAAACTGAACTTTAAAGCAGTTATCCTCAACTGATTGAGCTGATCTGATGATGGAGACGGAGTGTGGACAACGGAACTCTTCGATGGATAATAGTAGACTGGCCGTGTTCAGGTTCATTTCGAACAGCACACGGTTCCGATCACTGCCTTTATAAAAGGTTGTATCGAAAAATATATTTTTTACAAAAACGTATTCCTTACACAACTTGTGAAAAAGTACAAAGAGTACAGAAAAATATGGATCAGTACGTTTCTACTTCAATACTGAGACGCTGTCTAGAGTCAAATAATAAATATAAATAAATAAATATTGCTGGACAGTTCACACAACATTATCTAGCCCCAAGCTAAGCAGAGTTTGTGTGAGGCTGCGTTTCCATTGACGCGGAGCGGAGCGGAGCGGAGCTTAGCGGTGCATGAATTGACCAATCACTATGCTCGAAATCTCTGCTGGCTGCTCGCTCGCCATAGTGATTGGTCAATTCATGCACCGCTAAGCTCCGCTCCGCCCAGCTCCGCGTCAATGGAAACGCAGCCTTATGGGTACTAGACAACTGATATACTTAATACAATATATTACATAGATAGATATTTTTTATTATATATAGAAAATACCCAGAACACCCTGAACAAATATCAGCGGATAGCACAAATATTTGTTCCGACGCGGGAATCGAACCCGCAACCTCCTGCGTCGCAGGCGAAAGTTCGCTCGCCGCGCCACCGAGGTCGTCAAATAGGCTTTTGTACACGTATTTTTAGCAAAATCTCCACAGTTTAAGACAACAAAATATATGTATGTTAATTTTCATTTTTCATTTTTTCCAAGGGCATGATCGAGCCCAAAACACGGTTTTTTGTGTATTTTGTGTATAAAAAAATCGCAAATGGGATTGGGCGGGGCACGTCAGTCGAATGCTTCCCAACAGGTGGGCGAACATCAGCACACCCTGGATACCTGACGGACGGCGACTTCGGGGTCGGCCGAGAAAGCGTTGGCGGGACGATCTTGTTGGTTTTGAGAAGGAGTGGTGGGAGACTGCCAGAGACAGGGACAAGTGGAGGAATTTGGGGGAGACCTTTGCCCAGCAGTGGGACAATATAGGTTAAGAAAAAAAAAAGAAAAAAAAACGTGAAATTACCTCTACAATCGCTTATAACGAAAATATATCTATTACCTATCAGCGTACATTGGTAAAATTAATAAGAGTAACAAATAATATTATTTTAGAGGCATGGTCCATTTATGTTTTCGATTACGCAGCAAATATTTGTTTAAGACGCTATGTTAAAATTTTGGAGTAGTTTCGTTACTTGTTCACTCACTATCAGTAAAGGTTACAAACTTGATGTTAATACAGTAAATACTTGAGGATGTAATCTAAATAAATTATAGACTAGAAACACGATTCGCGAAACTTTTCTCGATAGCTTTATTTTTTGAAATTGGCTCTTCTAAAGCCCTTTTTAGGTCCCTCCTTCGACTAGAGAAAGTATTAAGCATATTTTTTTATATTATTCAGTAGGTAATAACATTACTTACATTAATTATAGATAATTTATTTTTAGATTTGTTACTTTAGAAGCTAAACGAAGTTTTATCATGTGTCGCTTACGTCAGTTACTTCCGAGTGGGAAAAATCTATACCTCACCTTTTCCCGGGTTCAAGTGAGCAATTGCGCTGTCACTGTCTTACAGCTATTGTTTTCTTGCTAGACTCCGCCCATTCGGTATTTTGACATATCGCCTTAAATACCGTTTTTCGTGATTTTCGTTCACTTTTCGAAGCGCGAGCGCTGTTCTGTCACTTTCTGACTTACCTGAACTTTACCGAGTCATATAGTGATGGAATTTTGCTGTTGTCTGCCTCTTAAACACACTAACCACCAACCAATAGCGTACATGCTGCTTTACGGGGGCTATCAATTAACTTTGCTGTACGCACCTACGGTTTGTGATAGAGCTGAGCTGACCAACATGCTTATAGACATGCTAAAGATCAATTTTATATAGCAAGGTATAAAATTCCGAGTCCCATAATCCTCCAATTTACTTATATTATCTGAAGTGTATCGAAATTTTATTGCTCTGCATACAACCACGTAAATAAATATATATCTAAAAGCAAACGCGTTTTCTATGACACTACTTTTACTCGTAAGTATTGTACTTGTAGTTGTGTCGTTAAATGGAACCGCTCTAAAACTCTAGTTTTATTGACAAAATACACCATTTCATCTCCGCATGGAAAGCAATATAATATGTATATTACTGTCTTTCAAGCTGCACACACATCTTACATATTACACATTCAAAAAAAAATACAAGGACAAAATAAATTCTGATATGTACAACAATAATGGTGTTCTATAACATTAACCACAAACATTGTACACAAAGGGAAAATAAATAACAGAAATAAACACAAAATTAAGAATAAGAACTAATAACAAATACAACAAAAATACAAATACAAAAATATTTATTTTGCCAACAAACTTACAGAGAAACTTAAAATTAAGACATATCCATATACATATTCAGCAAAAAAGGTCGCCGCTCAGCGTATGCTGCAACAACGCAAGCGCTGCTGCAGCGCTGGTTTTATTACGTGACGCCGGTGTGTGACGGAGCATAACGTATAAATTAATTAGCCAAGTGCATGTTAGTGTGTGTGTCCGGCCTGAGAATAGACCCTTCCGTCTCCTCCCGTGGATGTCGTAAAAGCCGACTAAGGGATTATCCGGAATTGTTGATAAGTTTCGTTGGTATAAGATTTGTCCTGGCTGCTAGCTTATTATAGAATGTGTTATTACTGGAAGAAAGCGTTAGCCGAAGAAAGAGTTACACTTCTATATTCCACAATGGTGCAACCCACTGTCGAAAGAGGCTCATTGCGGCTCTACCAACCCTGTCGGGGAAAAAGGCGTGTCTTTATGTGTGTATGAATGTATGTAATACCGAAAATCAGTAGTCTTCCCACTGCAACTAGCACAGCGCGCTTTTAAGTTACTGATTCCTAGTTAGTAGTAGTAGTGCGCCTTTTAGAGAGAGTTCATCCGCGGAAGTACTACAACCATACCTATTTCTGCCAAAAAGCCGTTGTAATCGCATTGTTGTAAGTAGGTGCTTCACTCACTTTCAGTCCTTTCGTGAAAATATAGCTTCTTCTAGCGTATCAGGTTTGCCTTTTTTTGTTTAAACGATTTTATAGTTAAAATAGCCACTTCTATAGCATTATCTATGGCTTTGTTGCTAAAATATACGTTTAAAAACCACAAACAAATAGGTATTCTATGGCCTGTACTTACAGTTTTTTTTCAATTGGTATTTATCTAAACAAAACGTATCAGTAATTGAAATAAACTTTTAAATGATAAAGCCTCGATAAGATTCGATGTCAGCGAAATAGTTTTAGAGGATTTCAAAAGCTCCCACTGAGTTACTACGATTATATAAGTTTCATTTCACAAACCACTTTATTTTAAAACTGCTGAGCTTGTGAACTGAATAGGGTTTGCTTTAAGTGAGGGATTTAAGAAAAAAACAATGTTGAAAGTGATGTCTTATCATATGACTGGGTAATAACGTTTTTGTTGGGAAAAAAAAACAAGCTTATATAAAATTAGTAATCGGGACCGTGTGCTGATCAAAATGAGGCTACACCCGGGCAGTCTACTATTATACATCGAAGAGTTCCACTGTCTACCTTCCGTCTCCATCATCAGATCATCTCGCAGTCAACATAACATCGTATTGTAATCGGAACTAGACAAGTATGCAAAATATCTGCTTAAAAGGATGTCAAGAGTCAAAAAGGCTTTTTTATACGTATTTTTAGCTAAATCTACACAGTTTAAGATAACAAAAAATATATATTATGTTAATCTTCATCATATTACCAACGGTATGATCGAGCCCAAAATACGACTTCGATAAATTTTTTCGACAAAAAAAAATCGTACACATACCTTTACAATGAGCTTATAACGTAAATGGCTATCTAAATCGTAAATATCTAAAATAAACTCTTATACTTATATTTAAGTATGTTTGTACATACCTTGTATTCGTTCTATTATTCTTTCTATGTTAATTAAATTACTAGTACCATATAAAAAAAAAACTCTAATTATCTAAATATCTAAAATAATATCAATCTCTATTACCTTTAGACATTGATAAAATTAATAAGAGTAACAAATAATATTATTTTAGAGGGCATGCTCGATTTATATTTTCGATTACGCATCAACTATTTGTTTAAATACCATTTTTCGTGATTTTCGCTCACTTTTCGTAGCATGAGCGCTGTTCTGTCACTTTCTAACTCACCTGAACTTTACTGAGTTAGATAGTGACGGTATTTAGGTTGTTTGCCTTTTAATCGGTTGAGGTTAACTGGTACAAAATTCATTTCAAGATTTGTTCCATACTAACACAATAACTGGTCAAGTTAAATAAAAGCTTGTTTATAGGTTATTTTCACCCACAAAAGTTATTACATTTTTATTATAAAATGTACATATTTTATATAACGAACTTGCTTTTTACCAACCTTGGAAAAAATAAGCCTTCGTGTAAAGTATTATTTTATCTGTGCCTTCGTTAATGTCACAATAGTATTAGTCGGCAACACCAACACAATACAGTATTTGGAGGTTGTCTACGAAGTTGGTATCAAAAAAGGAAAGTTAAGGTGAAACGAATTTTGATGACGGAACATTTTTAATAAAGTGTTTTTAAAATTCCTCGTGAAATTTCCTTATTTTGGAAAGATCATTTTTTCTGACCCACGACTTTTAATTTACAAAGTTGAAACATTAATATTGTGACGGCATTGTTGAACCTCCAATCGCTATTTGAATTTTGGCCCGGAAATGAGAAAAACCACTTACGACAGTGCCTGATAAGTAGAACTTATTTATTTTCTGACTTACACTGCAATGCAAAATAAATTATGCTTTATATGAAATTTCATGCGTAATTTACAGAATACTCTAGAAACAGGATACAATTTTCCAACCGGATTACAGTAGGTACCTACAGGGGCCCGGCTCCGCGAGCAATTTTCCGATATTAAAACGTAATTTCACTGGAACCGTACACCGAAGGAAACAAGATGTTTTACGAGCAATATCTAGATGGGAAAACATCAAAATTACAGGCATCCACTTTGCGAGTTTATCTATCAGTCTCGCCACAGATAAAATAATACTATGCTACTACTAGCATAGTATTATTTTATCTGTGTCCCGTGTAAGATCATGGACGGTAATCATTTTACTGCTACAACTACGCTACGGAAACAAAAAAGAGCTCGCGTAGCATCTACGACTAAAACATCGTAGCACTGCTACAATAAAAATTTTCGTAGTGGCTCTACGATATTCTGACGCTACGTCCAGGAACAAAAGGTCACAATGTCGGATTTTATAGGGTACGTATCAAAATGTATAAATTCAAAACACATACGTTTAGAATTCATAAGTTCAAAACACATAAATTTAAAAAACGTAATGGTTTAAAATTTATAATTTCATTTGATATAAGTTTAGAATAACGAAGTTCGAAATACCGAAGTTTGAAAAACATAATGTCAACAACACATAACAGCTGTAATTAATAATGGCTAAATAGCATAATAGTGGCCACAACGCGTTCATTCCTCGTCATTCGCGATCATTGGCGTCTCTAGCCGCATCCATCCACCGCGTTCCTTGTCTTTGATCCATCGAAAGGTTGATTTTGGAACCTCACCTCTGACACAGTTTGAATAGAACCTGCATAGTTCACCTACTTCTGATATAAATAAAATATTCTCCCTCCAATCTTTCTCACCCACTTTCAAAAACCTTGCAATAAGGATATTGAATTTATTTTCGGTATTCTAAACGTATACATTGTAATCATTATGTATTTTGATTTCAGGCATTTCGACCTTTATAAATAAAAAACTTTAAGGGTTTTAAATTTATTTATTTTCACTATTAGGTTTTTTAAATTTATGTGTTTTGAACTTATATGTTGTGATACGTACCCTAACTGTATACGTTTAAAATACCGAAAATCAAAATACCGTATGGTTCAAATAAATAAATCGAATATCCCTATTGTACGGTTTTTATAATGTTTGAAATACGTCAAAGTGTCAAATTTGAAGGCTCCAGTACAAACTTGAAATTTGGCATGCATATTTGTTTGAGATTATGGCTTTAGGCATTTCGACCATTATACATATAGAACTTTATCGATTATAAAACTTATTGATTTTCACCATTAGGTTTTTTAAATTTATGGATTTTGAACTTATGTATTCTAAACGTATGTATTTAGAATTTATGAATTTTAATACGTACCCGATTTTATAGCAAGAATTTACAGAAGACACATTTGATTATATTGTCGCGCGTTCGTTCACTGGTCACGGGTATTAGTGGCGTGTAATTGACAATTATTTTCAGCGTGACAATGCAGCCAGCATCGGACGCTGCCGTCTGGTAGTGATTTGGATCAGCTGTGCTACCTTTAAATCGTTAGCAGCGGTCTTCAGGTAGAACAACTTTTTCAAATGTTTTTTTTTTTAATTTTGTTCATACCTTGTATTTGTTGTATTCTTCTTTCTGTATATAAATGTATTTTCCGGGTATCCATAAATATTTGGAATGATAGCCAAAGTTTAAAAAACCCTTACATATAGTTTTCAGCTATTTATTAACACATCAGTATAGTTGGAGCATAGTTGGAGCCTACAAATAAACCGTCATTTACCCCGACTGCGTGTCACGAACACGCAAATTGAATCTGCTACTATTTTGTTGCCGTCACACGAGATCAAAGCGTATCCAAAACTCAGAGCTCTTTGCGTATTTCATTTCAAACTGGCATAAGCCCTAAATCACTTAGAAAACTGGCGCTTATGGGATCGTACACAGCAAACTAGAAATCTTCATACAATTTCTCAAAAAAGGCAGTTTATTGGAGTATCTCGTGAAACATAGCAAATTTTACAATCACACACACATACATACATAGATACATGCCTTTTTCCCCAAAGGGGGGTAGGCAGAGCCTCAATGGGCCTCTTTTCATAGTTGCACTATCGTGAAATATAGACGTTCAAGTGGTGAGCTCATCGCCGCCATTGCTTCCCACGACTGACTCGGCTAACGCTTTCTTCCAGTAATATAACATAGCTTATCTTAGAATTGAAACTATCGTGGTTGGGAATCATTTTAAATAAATAACGGCTTATTACCACTGTATTTCGTCGCTTTGCTGACGGTATTCGCCGGTCCACCGTCGAACGTGGTCGCGGGCGGTGCTCATGATGAAGAGGCTTCTGTATTCAGTCTCGAAACGTCAGCAAAGCGACGAAATACAGTGGTAGTAAGGGGTACGTATCAAAATGTATAAATTCAAAACACATATGTTTAGAATTCATAAGTTCAAAACACATAAATTTAAAAAACGTAATGGTTTAAAATTTATAATTTCATTTGATATAAGTTTAGAATAACGAAGTTCGAAATACCGAAGTTTGAAAAACATAATGTCAACAACACATAACAGCTGTAATTAATAATGGCTAAATAGCATAATAGTGGCCACAACGCGTTCATTCCTCGTCATTCGCGTTCATTGGTGTCTCTAGCCGCATCCATCCACCGCGTTCCTTGTCTTTGATCCATCGAAAGGTTGATTTTGGAACCTCACCTCTGACACAGTTTGAATAGAACCTGCATAGTTCACCTACTTCTGATATAAATAAAATATTCTCCCTCCAATCTTTCTCACCCACTTTCAAAAACCTTGCAATAAGGATATTGAATTTATTTTCGGTATTCTAAACGTATACATTGTAATCATTATGTATTTTGATTTCAGGCATTTCGACCTTTATAAATAAAAAACTTTAAGGGTTTTAAATTTATTTATTTTCACTATTAGGTTTTTTAAATTTATGTGTTTTGAACTTATATGTTTTGATACGTACCCTAACTGTATACGTTTAAAATACCGAAAATCAAAATACTGTATGGTTCAAATAAATAAATCGAATATCCCTATTGTACGGTTTTTATAATGTTTGAAATACGTCAAAGTGTCAAATTTGAAGGCTCCAGTACAAACTTGAAATTTGGCATGCATATTTGTTTGAGATTATGGCTTTAGGCATTTCGACCATTATACATATAGAACTTTATCGATTATAAAACTTATTGATTTTCACCATTAGGTTTTTTAAATTTATGGATTTTGAACTTATGTATTCTAAACGTATGTATTTTGAATTTATGAATTTTAATACGTACCCGGTAGTAAGCCGTTATTTATTTAAAATAGCTTATCTTATCTTATAAAATTATGGTACTACCAGCGCGCAGGGTCACAGCTCTGGTAACCTGTTTTCTATGTAAAGCGTTGACATATGGTCTAGTGAGCTCTGTATTCATCATTTCTCAAAGGAGTTGAATGAGCTTAACGCGTTGAACAGTTTAGAGTGTGCGAAATTATAGTGTGAGCAATTTGTGGGCCTTTATTGCGTTTTAACTCGTCTGCGCCTTTGAAAAGCTTCTTTTTATGTTCCCTTGTATGAATTTACTGCTCAGGACTGCGTGAGTTTATTTATGTCAGCTTGGTAAGTGGCTTGAAATATTAACGTCTAGACTGTCCAAACTACTAAAAAGGTATATCTAATAAATAAATAAAAAAATGCTGGACAGTTCACACAACATTATCTAGCCCCAAGCTAAGCAGAGCTTGTGTTATAGGTACTACATAGCTGATATAATAATATAATAAATATAATATAAGCTTAATTTTTCCTCTCACAATATTTTTAACTTAAATAACACCAATTAAAATTTTATAAAACAATGTAAATAATCAAATCTTGAGTTGATTCTAGTGAAAAGTATGTACATAACCAAGATAGTTTCAAAAAATTTAATTTAATCTTGTTTTGTCTCTCCAGTGAGAGGATCGCTGTTAGCGATAAAAGCCTCCTCCAGTTGCCTCCATAACTCCCTGTCTCTAACTGCTCTACTCCATGCTTTACCAGCTACATTGGCGATGCCGTAGCTCCATCTCCTTTGGGGTCTGCCGGCTCTACGTTTTTTGTCCAGAGGGTACCAATTTCTCACTATTTTGGACCATCTGTCGTCTGCCATTCTTTGCACATGTCCAGCCCATTTCCACTTCAAGTGTAAGACTCTTTTTACTGCATCTTTTGCCTTTGTCTTTTTTCTTATATTGCTATTTTTGATTTTATCTCTAAGTTTTAGGCCCATGTAGCTCCTCTCTAAACCTCTTTGGCACACTCTTATTGCTTCAAGGGTCTTTTTAGTTAGAGCCCATGTCTGACAGGCGTATGTTAGGCATGGGAGTAAACAGATTTCCATTGCTTTTGTTTTTAATTTCGTTGGTAGTTTACTTTTGAATACTTCTTTCATCGCCCAATATTTGTTCCATGTGTTTTTGGTTCTACGCTCGATTTCTTTTTCAGTGCAGGATTTAAAAGTGATCAAATGGCCTAAGTAAATGTAATCCTCTGCATACTCAAGATTTATAGATGAGATTGTCACAGGTATCCTTAATCTGTTTGTCATTAACTTTGTCTTGTCTTGGTTAATTTCTAGTCCGACTTTTTTACTTATTTCACAGAGTGACTCTATCATCGCTTGCATTTCTTGAGGGTTTTCTGAAAGTAGAACTATATCATCCGCGAATCGTAAATGAGATAAGTATTTCCCGTGTAGTTTCAAGCCTTTGTTTTCCCAGTCCAGCGCTCTGAATATCTGCTCAAGTACTGCGATGAAAACTTTTGGAGACAATGGATCCCCCTGTTTTACTCCTCTCTCAATTTTAAAGCTTGGTCCTGGTTTATCTAGAGTAATTCGTGAGGTACTGTTTTTATATATTTCTTTTACCAGATTTATATAATCTCTATGTAAACAACAACAACAACAACAACAATTATATTTATTCATACAACCTGTACACAGCAACATAAAAACACATAAACTAGCTAAAAATATACACAAAAAAACACATTAAGAAAAACAAGCGTATGCGCATGAGGAACGCTGCCATATACATAGTTGTACAAAAAGCCTTGAGCTCAGCATGTGCTGTGAACGAGTTCACAACGCTGATTTTCAGCACAAGGCTCAGGGTGACGCACGAACATAATGAACAAAAATAACTGAATTAAACAAGGTACATACATACCTACCCACAAATTAATAAAAACAATATGTATGTAAATAAAAAATAAATAAATAATAACTACCAAAACAAAACATAAAATCAAAAGAAGAAACAAACACATCTAGAACGAAATATAATAAAATTAAATTAAAATAGTGCTACGTAAATTAGACCAAATTAAATTAAATTAAATCCCCCACAAATGTACGCCTTGTATTGCTAGAGCTTGCCACATATAACTGTGAAATATTGAATCGAATGCTTTGCTATAGTCAATGAAGCATAGGTACAAGGGTTTATCGTATTCATTATATTTCTCAATGATCAATTTCAAAGTGTGGATGTGGTCCATAGTGGAGAAACTCTTTACAAACCCGGCTTGCTCTACTGGCTGGTTTTCATCTATAATTTTGGTCAGCCGTCGTAGTAGAGTCGTAGAGAAGACTTTATACAGGCAGGACATGAGACTGATGGGTCTGTAATTTGAGATGAGCTTGGCGTCTCCCTTTTTGTAGAGCAGTACTATGTTCGAAGCTGTCCATTGCCTAGGAAGTTTTTTCGTTGTTATTATGAGGTTAAAGAGGTCTGTAAGTGGTCTCACTAGGATATCCTTTCCAGTAATTAGCATTTCATTTGTTATTCTATCTGGCCCTGGACTTTTTTCTAGTTTTAGTTTTTTTATTGAGTGATAGATTTCGTTCTCATTGAAATAGGGTATAGGATCGTAATTCATTGGGCTTATAACTTGATGTTGTGTGGCATTGTCTGTCATTGCGTAGAGTTTTTTGTAGAAATCTGTAGCTATTTTCATTAAATCGTCTCTATTCGTGACTATTGCCCCTTCTTGATTTTGTAGTTTGCTCATTAATTGCTTTGAAATATTAAGGCGTTTATAAGCTCTTCTGATTGCTCCTGTTTTTTCTAAGTATTTTTCTATAATGTTCAACCTGTATTTCTTAGTATTGGTTGTAATTTTTTTACTAACTGTTTTATACAACGTGCTTAGCCGATTTTTTTCATCTCTTGTCTTGTTCTGTTTGTTTTTTAGTATGTGTCTTTCTTCCTTGAGTTTAATAATATCTTCTGTAATTATTTCCTGATTTTTTATAGTTTTCTGTGACATTCGTGCATAAACAGAGCTTTTTAAAATGTTTGTCTCTATATTATCATAATAATCTTGTACTGATTTTCCTTCTATATTTTCATGCTCGCATTTGGATAATTCTTTATTGTATTTCTCAACATCAATGTGTTCTTGTGGTTTTGATGAGTAGTTAGCTCTCGTTTTATGATTACGGCTGATATTCATTGTTACTCTGAGTAGGCGGTGGTCACTTGGGTGTTTTAGGTTACTAAGAACGCTGCAGTTCTCTATGGATTTTGGGGTATTTGTTGCGATGTAATCTATTTCATTCTTTACGTTGCTATCGGGTGACATCCACGTCCAGCGTAGCTTAGATGATTTATTAAACATTGTGTTAATTATTTTTAGATTGTTTTTGAGGCAAAATTGTATAAATTTTTCACCCCTTTTATTTCTTTTCCCGTAACCATATTTACCCATTACGCGGCTCTCTCCTACTTTTGGTTCTCCGATTTTTGCGTTCATGTCCCCAAGAAATAATAGATTTGGCGTGCTGTTTTCTATGAGCTTTGTCAACGATTCATAGAAATCTTCAATTTCCTTTTCATCAGAGCTAGTGGTAGGGGCATATGTTTGAGCTATTGTGAACGTTTTCCCATGGATATTAACAGTCATCAGTGCTGCTCTTTCCGTTATCCCTATGAAATCTAGTACTGTTATATCTCTTTGTTTTTTGACGAGAAATCCTACTCCGTTTCTTCCTTTGGTTTCCCCGTAAAGGTAAAGTCGGTAGTTATCTCTATCTTCTACTATGTATCCTTGTTTTCGAGTTTCACAGATGCCAATTATGTCCCATTTTATAGGAGATAATGCGTATTCTAGTTCTGTTATTCGTGTTTCGTTTGCTAGGGATCTGACATTAAATGTCCCTATGTATATTTTGTTGCTTTTGGTTTTTGGAGGGTTTAGGTCTACTGCCCCCGTGGTGACCAACCATTTTGGGGGAGATTGTTTGATATTTCCTTCATTTTTCTGTTTTTTGGTAGAGTTGGCAGCTGTGCGTACAGGCAACCTTGATTGCTATTCGACGACGTCTATGGTAGAGGAAGTCAAATGTGAAGAGGGTCCCGACGATGTTCCGCTTACGTTTAGTTTTTTCACAAAGTTAGTGATGGAGCTCTGGCCTCCCTGAGAAGATACTTTGTTTTTTTTGGCGGTCTGGTACTTAGTCCTAGATATCTCAAGTTTGGCTGAAGAGCTTCCTGCTTGGTGGGGAGGTGTAATTTCTAGCTCTCTCTTTTTCGTGTTTGAGGATAAAGGTTCGTCTTGTTTACTATGGCTAGGCCCACGAATCACTATTTTATCGTATCTTAGATATGCTTGTCGCCCCTCGCTTCTCTCCTTTTGCAGTTGTTCGTGCAGTGATTTACGTACTTCCAGGATTCGCGGCGAGAAGTCTTCCTTGATGTAGATTTTAGTGTTCTCAAGTTTATTTTTATTTTTCAGGATGGATATTTTTTTCCCGTAGGTTGTGAATGCGACGTTAATAGGCCTTATTTTGTCCTCATTCGGTTTTCCCATCCTTCTAACAAACTCTATTTCATTTTGAGTGCATTCTATGCCCATTTCACTAATAGTAGCCATAACTTTGTCCTCCAACTCCTCATAAGACTTCTGGCCTTCTTCTACGCCGAAAAATATCAGACGTCGTTCCCTTATTTGTTTTTCTAAAAGTGTGAGCCTCTTTTCTTGATCCTCATTTGTTTGGTTGATTTTTTCTATTTCTTTATTAACGAAGTCGAATTTCCGATCAATATTTTCGTTTATTTTTGTAGTTATTCTGTCTTCTTGTTCGCTCAAGGTAATGTTTAAATCGCTTTTAATTTTTACTCTTAGGTCATGTAACAGTTTTTCCATATTTACTAGTGACATTTCCGAAATTATTGTTAGTGTCTTCTAACGGCGGCTTTCTGAGTTATGAAAGTTGCTTGCTATTCGACGCTAGGATGTGCTTGTGTATGCTTGCACCCTCGGCTTATGTGCAACTATGATGCTACAGTCTACTCACCGGTAGATGTCACTGTTGTAGGTAGGTGTCAATATTTGCGATCGATGACGAATATATCTTAGGTTATGTACACATAACATTCAGGATTCACATCACATATCACTGGAATTGTTCTTGTTCATAGAAGTACTGTACTAACCCACCGTCTAGGCCGGAATATTTTCTTCCCAGAGTTCTCAGAGTCCTTTTTTTGTTCGTTTCCAGGCCAAGACTGGTGACAGTTATTTTTGCCTTAAACACATCACAAGCTGTTTATACGACCGTGTCCACAATGTATCAACAGTATAACGAGTTATTTTCACTATATTAACAACTTTCCGGTCAAATTTATTCGTATTTAGATAGAAATCATAAATTATTTCGAAGCCCGCACAGAAACAATGTTACTTTAAACCGTGATAGTAAGACAGTTTATATACTTAATACTATATATTACTTAGATAGATATTTTTTATTATGCATAGAAAATACCCAGAACAAGTATCTGCGATCGCACAGATATTTGTTCCTAGGCGGGAATCGAACCCGCAACCTCCTGCGTCGCAGGTGAAACTTCGCCCGCCGCGCTACAGAGGTCGTCTATCAATAAGATATCTGCCTACGTTCACCGTAAGATTTCACCTTGGCTTTGACGCATATTGGCGTAACCCTAGGAAGATGGACTAATACTACATTCATGGCGTAACGTAACCAAGGCAGGTGAACGAGCTATCGAACATCTCTCAAACTGCCGTCAGTCATCATTTTACAACTAAACTTACTTATAAACCTTTTATTTAACTTGTTTGTCCGGGTGGAATCTTACAACGGAATTTTAAAGCTGTTATCCTCAAACGATTGAGCTGAAGTTTGGCATACCTGTCAAGTTCCGATCACAATACAATATGATGGTGACAGCGAGCTGATCTGACGATGGAGACGGAAGGTGGACAACGGAACTCCTCAATGGATAATATTAGACTGGCCGTGTTTAGGCCCATTCTGATCAGTACACGGTTTCACTAATTTAATAAAAGCTTGTATATAGAAATATATTTTTCACAAAAAACTTATTTATTACAACATGAATGTTGATACCAAAGCCTAAAGCGATTTATTTTTACTTTTATATTTTTACACAATCGAAACGCTTTCTTATTTCTTCACGGTATTAAACATCATTAAGTTATCGTGAAAACACTCGGAATAAACCAAAACAAGGGATGTTATTGTTTTCTCTCGAGTATTGTATAAACATATTTTCATGTTATTTAATAATAAACCTTTTCTGCATGAAATACTAGTGCGATTCCAGACACCTGTTCTATTGATATATTAAACACCCGCAGTTTTATATATTTTGCAGAGGGAATATAAAGAAAACTGTGCTATGGATGGTATGGTTCACTATCGTGCCTATGATTCATAAACAGATTTTATTCCTTTATCAAAACTACTAATTAAAGGCATGTATTTAACGCGGCGACAAATTAATCTGATTTAGGGATTTATAAAAAATTAAAGGGGTTAGCAAAAATAATAAGTTGGCGACTAATTGCGGAGACTAGTATAAAGTAAAAAGTAGCAGCTAAGTAATCAATTTTCGGCTTTGTTTCAATATAAACTAGCATCGAGTTATATTTTGGCGACTAAAAAACATGACAGCGGATAAAAAGTTGAAAATGGCCTACTCTAATAGTTCAATGGAGATTGCATATAAAATAAATCAAGGTCATAAAAAAAAACTAACCTAACCTAACCTTTTTTTTTTTTTTTTTGTCGAGGTGAAATCTGCAAACAGATACCGTATTGCATTGAGGGTGCAATACGGTTATGTGAGGTTCACGGACTCGTGGACTCACTAAAACACCCCGGTGGCCATCCTCTGCGCATGTCGATGGGCTCCGGGATCTCCTACGGAACGCACCGGTGCCCATCTCGCGCGACGCCCAACAGGGCCCATCCCGTGGTTGGCCAAAAAGCCAACCACAAACACTCCCTCCAAATGTGGCAGCACAGGGTCCACTCTGTGCTGCCACCATCCAAAGGCTCGTAGGAGGGTGGCCAGAGCCCTCACTCCGACCACCACGCGAGCCCAGTGACATTTCTCTCCTCCACCACGAAAACGAGCTCGTGTCATCGTGGCGAAAGAGGGAGATGTCACTTCCTACCTGGCCATCATCTATCTTCCGAACATAGCTCGGCGGGAGTGGCACCAGCTACGCCCGGAAGGTAGAGAGGGCAAACTACCTTTTCGCCGTTTATTCCCACATTTGAGTTTGGATTAACCCAAAGTCAAACAAGGGAATAAACAACCCTTCCCTGCTGTCTCATCATCCAGGCATAGTAGGGAGCCACTCTGCCTGGGTGATGAGAGGGCAGCTCCTCCCCGTTGCGAGTGGCGTCACGCTCGATGGATCGAATGTGCCGCCAGTCACAAACAAGGGTACTCCACCTCACCCATCGGGCACCTCTGACCGGCCCTCTCACTGTGCCCTCTGCTAATCAGAGGGACACGCGGAGGGCCAGCTGCCTTCCCACCCCAAATATGGGGGGAACGCCTAAGGTTGGGGTCAGGGCGATAGTCGGCCCACTCTCCAACTCCTCGCAAGTTAGAGAGCCAACACACCACCACCCTAACCCCAACACTCCATCCCGTTGGCGGTCTCTTTCCCTTTCACTGCAGAGATCTGCCATGCAGTGATCTGGAGAGAGACCGCCTGTCTTCCCTCCGTCGTATCCTCCAGATGAACCTCGAGTACACCTAGAGGATACGAAGGAAACGCCTCCCCGTTTGCAAGTGGAAGCAAACTCACGAGGGTTATGAGTTCACTGCCAGTCTCAAACAGGGGTACCTACCTACCTACCCACCAAACCACCGACGAGGCGCCACCCCACCCAGAATCCCGCAAGAAAACTGACCCATACAGCCGGCTCGCGGGAACTGAGCGAAACGACACCTCATCAACAGTTCAGTGGGCACCTACACCAACACGGTCCCTAGTGGACCGTGAAGGCGCCTGATGGTTTCAGTTACGTCTATTTCAGAAAAAATAGACCAAAAACAGGCAGCAACCACGTGAAGGATGACCACCAGACTTGCCTTGGGGATCTCAGCGACCTGCGCTCCTCCCAAGACCATTCGCCTCCTTGCCAACTCACTCTTGAGCGGGCAAGGAAGGCCTGCATTTATCCAAAACCGGAGTTAGGCCGCAGCAACTATTAATGGATAAACACAGACCCGCCCAACCTAACCTAACCTAACCTAACCTTACCTAAAGATGTAGACCTGTAGTTGCCACTAATATAAAGTTTGTTATCCTTCTGCTAATATTAGTCGCCAAGTCATTATTTATAGAACCTCGCCTATGATTTCAGTAATCTTGTTTATTATTTCTGCTACCTTAAAGTAGCTGCCATTATTTGAATTTTAAAATATCCTTAGTTTAAAGCTCATTTAATATAAATGATTGCCAAAATATTTAATCGCTGACAAGTTATTATTTAAGTTGCAAATAGTTTGCTGCTCTTTAATTTTTCTGTCGCCGCGAAAATAATAAGTCCTAATTAAATAACAAAAATGCAATCCATGTTATCTATCCAGTAGCAGTAGAGCTTTTTTGTGAAAGTGTTCGTCCGGGGAAGTGCTACCACCGTACCTATTTCTGTCACAAAGCAGTAGTGCTCGTATTGCTGTGTTCCGGTTTGAAGTATATAGTTGTCGGTGAAATAACAGGCACATGAGACTTTTCATCTTTATGTCTCAGGGTGGCGGGCGCAGTGCAATGCCACATAGGGTGCGTCCTAGATGGACTTGACCTATGAGGTAATGCACTGTTCATAGGCAGAGGGTACCGCTTAACATCAGGTGGGGCCATTGGCTTGATTCGTCATTCCAAGTAGAATACAAAACTAAAAAAACAGAAAACCACAGCTGATCATAGTATAGATATTCTCTCGGTAGTGTTGTTTCAAAACTATTAGATCCCTTGTTTACGAAGTAACTATTAATTAATCTGTGCCTTTGTGCTAAAAAATCTTGGGACCACGTGAAATAATATACGGTAGATGGGTCCAAAGCACTGCCGGAGATTTAACATACCTCATTGCTGTTTGTTTGCATGATTGTGTTTTCATATTTTATAATCGCAGCAATAATATCTACTGCTCCAGTATATACGAGCCAGAAAATAAAAGAAAGTTAGAACGCAATCATACTAAACATGTAATATGTATAAAAAAACAGTTAACAAGTTTAAACCGTTAACATTTCAAACGGCCAATTTAACCTTACCACAGATAAAATAATACTATACTAGTAACCTTAGTTATTGTTGTTGGGGTCGAGACTCCGGGTCCGTGGGGTACCGGGGCCCTTCGCGTTTTCAATATTCTTTCAGGGCGTCTGGTCGAAGTGACGCGTGATCCGTGAGCTGGCTCTTATCTGGCACAACGCATAAGTATTGCCATTCAGCGTGGCAATGCAGCCAGCATGGCAATGCAGCCAACATCTTAGGGACGCTTCCGTCTGGTAGTGATTTGGATCAGTTGATCTATCTTTAGATCGTTTTCAACAGTCTTCAGATTGCTCAGCTGTTTCATTTGTATTTTATAAACTTTTTATTTAAATAAATACATACATACATAGACACACGCCTACTTGAGGAACTACTTGTACCATGCTACCACAACACCCAGACCCGGAATAAATATTTGCAGGTCATGAAAACATTTGCCCCGCAGCGAGAATCGAATCCGCAACCATTCGCATCTCTGCCAACTACTCGCCCGCCGAGCCACAGAGGTCGACCTATTTAAATAAAAAAAATAAAAAAAAAAAAAAACATTACGCTTAAAGCATTGCGGTCTACTTCCCTGAGGCCCTGAGGGCAGACGACTTCTAAAACTTCTAGACTAGAAAGCTCTATAGCTTTCAACCGATACATATTTGTATTTTTTTGCGGGGGGCCTTCGCACACACTAAATATTTTTTGCGGGGGGCCTTCGCACACACTAAACATTTTTTGCGGGGGGCCTACGCACACCCTTAACATTTTTAAGCAACGAATTATAATAATTTGATTGAATTTCAGATACATGTAAAAGCCATCACCATCTTTTTGTAAATTTGATGATCTTTACCTCTATTTTACAGTAAAAAAAAAGCGGCCAATTGCGAGTCGGACTCGCCCATAAAGGGTTCCGTATCAGCAAATAACATAATATAAAAGTTCTTGGATGGATTACGATTAATGACGTATTAAAAAAAACTACTTACTAGATCTCGTTCAAACCGATTTTGAGTGGAAGTTTACATGGTAATGTACATCATATATTTTTTTTAGTTTTATCATTCTCTTATTTTAGAAGTTACGGGGGGGGGGACACTTTTTACCACTTTGGAAGTGTCTCTCGCGCAAACTATTCTGTTTAGAAAAAAATGATATTAGAACCCTCAACATCATTTTTGGAGACCTATCTATAAATACGCATCCCCACACGCATAAGTTAGATGTTTTTTTTTTTTTTGAGTTTCAGTTCTAAGCATGGGGAACCCCAAAAATAATTGTTTTTTTTTTAAATTTTTGTGTAAAAATCTTAATGCGGTTCACAGAATACATCTACCTACCAAGTTTCAACAGTATAGCTCTTATAGTTTCGGAAAAAAAGGCTGTGACATACATGGACAGACAGACAGACAGACATGACGAATCCATAAGGGTTCCTTGTCTTTGACTACTGAACCCTAAAAACGGAACAATCCGGCATTTTTCTTGGAGTTCTATATCCCACGCGACTCGATTCTGTCTGACAGAGCGATCGGCCACAACTAGTTTTATATATGTATGCCCACATGGGCTTTTACCTTTTTTAGAGAGGAATGCCTTTGCTTGGCGACTCCATTCCGCGTTGCTCTATGGGTATATGTATAGTACCGGCATTATTTGCTTATCATATGCCTAGGTTTCATAATGTATACCCAAAAAGTACTCGCTTTTCAATAGATTCAATACATGCACATGCTATAGACAGGATAAAGAGAGCAAGCAACCAGCACTATAAATCTTTGACTGAATTTTTGTTCAGGCACTAAACGCTTTCAGCTCACTGGCTTGGAAAAAATCCTCGCGGCCTGGATACATTTACCTGGAAAACCCACAAAAGTGGTATAAACGATAACTTATTTGTTAACGATATTTTTTTTAACGTTGTGAATGACGTAACAAGCAGATGGCCCACCTGATGTTAAGTTGTAACCTCTGCCTTTAACATTGCATTACCTCATAGGTCACGAACACCAATGACGCGACCTATGGCATTGCACTGCGCCCTCCACCCTGAGACAAAGATGAAAAGTCTCATGTGCCTGTAATTTCACCGGCAACCATACTCTTCAAACCGGAACACAGCAATGCGAGCACTTCTGCTTTGCGGCAGAAATAGGTATGGTAGTAGTACTTCCCCGAACGAACTCTTTCACAAAAAAGCTCTACTAATACCTATATGTATATTTCTTTGCATAAATAACTTTCTTACGCTGTTTTCCTGAGAAATGTCGTTTCCACAGAATGTAATTAGAAGCTCGACGACATCCGTACCAAGAAGTGTCTAAGATCACCATCCTTCACGGTTCATCTACCTACATCTTTCTAGTAGTAGAGCTTTTTTAAGAAAGAGTTCGTTCGTGGAAGCACTACCACCATTATACCTATTTCTGCCGCAAAGCAGTAGTGCTCTCATTGCTGTGTTCCGGTTTTAAGGGTATGGGTGCCGGTGAAATTACAGGCACATGACACTTTTCATCTTAATGTCTCAGGGTGGTGGGCGCTGTGCAATGCCACATAAGGTGCGTCCTAGGTGGACGTGTTCTATGTGATATTGCAGTATGCGTCAATCTAGCGACCCCCAAATCGAATTCACTGTTTTCTTCTCGGCCAATAAATAGTGCATAAATAGTGCCAAATAGTGCCTTTAGTTAAATAATTAGTGCCTCAATACTTTAGAAGTTATAAGCTAAAGAATGGGGGGTCGCTAGCTTGACGTCACGATAGCGACCCCCACCTGTAACTCAGCAACCACAGCACGTACGACTTAGCTTTATATCTCAAAAAATAGTGCCTAATTAGTGCCTAAGACCTGCAAAACCTCAGCTACGAGGCTGCAACAGAACAGAAGATATTTGATATTCTTTCTGAGACTATTGGCTTCATGTCAGTTACCGTATTGGCGCGGCAGTGAGGGCAGCAAAAACCGACGTCATGAAGCCAATAGTCTCAGAAAGAATATCAAATATTTTCTGTTCTGTTGCAGTCTCGTAGCTGAGGTTTTGCCGGTCTTAGGCACTATTTAGGCACTATTTTTTGAGCTATAGAAAAGCGTCGGAATTTAAGAAATTATTTTTGTCAGTTGCCCTATTGACGTGGCAGTGAGGGCAGCGAAGACCGACGCCATGAAGCCTATAGTCTCAGAAAGAATATCAAATATCTTCTGTTCTGTTGCAGCCTCGTAGCTGAGGTTTTGCAGGTCTTAGGCACTAATTAGGCACTATTTTTTGAGATATAAAGCTAAGTCGTACGTGCTGTGGTTGCTGAGTTACAGGTGGGGGTCGCTATCGTGACGTCAAGCTAGCGACCCCCCATTCTTTAGCTTATAGCTTCTAAAGTATTGAGGCACTAATTATTTAACTAAAGGCACTATTTGGCACTATTTGGCACTATTTATGCACTATTTACTGGCCGGGAAGAAAACCCTGAATTCGATTTGGGGGTCGCTAGCTTGACGCACACGATATTGCATTGCTATAGGCAGAGGTTACCGCGTAACATCAGGTGGGATACCTGCTTGATCTGTTTTTCATTAATAAAAAAAACTTAATTACCCTGTAGAAGGCCACTGCTGGACATTAACCCAAATTCCACAACGACCAATCTTGAGCCGCCTCCACCCGCCGACTTCCGTCGGTCCGCCTTTTAAAATGTCGTCGGTCTTAATTCCGCCATGGAGACATGCAGACTCCTAGCTGTTGTTAAATTTGGAGTGCAAAGGATTACAAGTGAAAGTGGACTGCTTTGTACCTTTTTGTAACAATTACTTTCTTAAGAAGAAAGCGTTCTTACTCATAATATGCCAGTTCGTTAGGTACCTGTTCCGTAAAAATCCGTCGATAAGTACGCATGAATTATTTTCCTCCATTTTTCATTTTCCGTCGCTCAATATTGTGTCAATGAGGATTTTCCGTTTTGGAAATGAGGAGGCTTTCACGAAAATATAGCAGGATGTTTTTCGTAGTCCTAACAACCTAATAAAGGGGATGAAATGTTATAACGAAGTGGAATGACAAGGTGAATATATTTTAGGCTCTTTGAATACTTACATACATACACATACATTTTCCTTAAGAGTAGACAGTGCCTCAATGGGCTACTTTCATCGTGGGTTCCTCAATCGTACGAATATAGACGTGACCAGTGGTGAGCTCATCGCCGCCATTGCTTAAACAACCAACTCAGGTAATGCTTCTAAATCACCCAGGACAAATAATATGCTAAAGAAAACTGAGTACTTCCTGTTTGATCCATTGAGTTTGATCCATTGTCCTGTTCGATTCATTATACCTATAATTTTGTTCCTGATTGATCCATTCTCCAATGGATCATTTTAAAATGATTATTTTAATTAGTTTGTTCCTGTTTGAACCATTAAGGATTTTTCAAAGAAGTTTGGTACAGTCAAGCAACAAATATCTACCTGTAGGTATATATTATTAGGTATTAAGTATTTAAACAAAAAAAAACATTGATTCATGATTAATTGATTTTGAATGAAAAATTACGAACCAAAAATCTCGATAGAAAAATTTCGATTTTGGCCCACAAGTCACAGTTTAAGAGAAGCAGTTAAAAATGCCGTAATTAATAAAAAAGTTTGTAACTTAAATGAATATAAAATTAAATGAGTTCCGACTTAATTAACTAGGGTAGGTACAGATTTCTTTTGAATTTATTTTAAATTAGCTACAGCGAACTTTGTTTTAAAATATTTTCATCCTTTTTATGTAAAAAATCATCCAAAAAAATACTCAACCTATTTTAAAAATAATATGGTTCCGCCAGCGACTACGCTCACGTTATTTGCACATAAACCATACCCTATATCACTCAGAGATAATTTAATTTTCTATAAGCATAAATAAATTAAACAACTAGTTATATATTTACCTATGCTATAGGTGAAATATTTTTTTAAATCGGTTAATTATATTTTATAAATCCAGTACCGTAACGGTGTAGCGGATGCTTTTCATCGTGACATTTTAACGCACGTGCCTAGTGTGGAGATCACTAGAAATAGATTTAATTGAACTACTAAAACCTCTGTATTTCACACACATAATTCTGTAGTTTACTAAAAATGGGCTACCTTTAGATCGTTAGCAGCGGTCCTTAGGTATCACACAGTTGTTTTATTTGTACATACCTACTTGTATTTACTAATAATTGTATTCAAACACAATTTTTTGGCATAGTTTATTGTAGATATAATACATTTATTTACAGAAAGAATAATACAAGGTATGTACAAAATACATATGAAACAGTTGTGCTACCTGAAGACCGCTGCAAGCGATCTAAAGGTAGCTCAACTGATCCAAATCACTACCAGACGGAAGCGTCCCTGAGATGCTGGCTGCATTGCCACGCTGAATGGCAATACTAATATAGTTTATTGTAGTGTAAATAAATGGTTTTTTTTTTCTAAGAAACAGGCGACCTAATACCAGTCTTATAACAATACCTCATTGAACTATTCATCAAAGATGAGCAGAACGGAGGTGGGAATAATCGAACAATGGAATCGTTCCATTTGTGGATGAAAAGAAAGATGTTATTTTGCGTTTCTATTGGTTAAATTTACAGTTCTCTCTGCTCATCATTGGTGTAATATAGCCCTAATAATAACATGTATTTTCAACCATCCAAACATTGCAATGCATCTGTTGTAGTAAGATCGATAGTGAACACGCAATGAAAAAAGCAAAAAAAAACAATATATATTTATTTAGAAGAAAGAAAGAAGAAAGAAAGGAATTTATTTCGACCAAAACTGCACACAGAATCAATAAAAAAACACATAATATGTAAGTACAGAGCTGTGTACAATAGTACCATCAAAAACACATAATATGTAAGTACAGAGCTGTGTACAATAGTACCATCAAAAACACATAATATGTAAGTACAGAGCTGTGTACAATAGTACCATCAAAAACACATAATATGTAAGTACAGAGCTGTGTACAATAGTACCATCAAAAACACATAATATGTAAGTACAGAGCTGTGTACAATAGTACCATCAAAAACACATAATATGTAAGTACAGAGCTGTGTACAATAGTACCATCAAAAACACATAATATGTAAGTACAGAGCTGTGTACAATAGTACCATCAAAAACACATAATATGTAAGTACAGAGCTGTGTACAATAGTACCATCAAAAAAGGTTCGCGCTCAGCATAATGCTGCAGTTACCTGCAGCGCTGATTATTTGATTGCTGTTTGTTATTTGCTGTACAAATGCACTGGAATACTAACGTTACTAAATAAAACTAGGTAGAACCACTAAAAAAATACTAAAAAATTAGCACCGCTGTATTACCACACAATTTTTGACTAATTAAATCTATATCTAGTGATCTCCACACTAGGCACGGCTGTATCGTGGAGATCTGTTACCGGTTTACAGAAAACATTTAGGTAGGACTTGTAATTGTCAGATGATAGGTACAAATACAGAGTCAGGTTACTAGGTACTTAAATTATGTGAAAATTTAAAAAGTAAAATAAACTAAACTATATTAGACGAGCAAGAATGTCCTCAGTTTCTGCACATGACAGTGACAGGCAGCCACTATCTAACATGACAGTGACAGGCAGCCACTTTCTAACATGACAGTGACAGGCAGCCACTTTCTAACCGTGAAATCAAATCAAATATCCTTATTTAGTAAAGTATGGGTAGGAGGAGTACATAATTACGAGTACGTATACTTTTATTTATTTATTTATTTGATCTACCGTCCTTTGTCGTTCTCTACAATTCCAGTCCATCCCAAGGTTGTCTGGAAGAGATCGCTCTCAGCGATAAGACCGCCCATTGTACTTCCATACTTTGTTTTTCTGATTGTTTTTCATGTGTTAATTTCTTTTTTTTGTGGTGTACAATAAAGTGTTATCTATCTATCTATCTATCTATAATGATGTGTGCTCATACTTTTGCTTTTAAAGCGTGCAAATATTCCGTTACGGTTTTAACATTATTAATAAGTATTTATGACAAAAGAAATTTAAAATTAAAAAGTATGTCAAATTAAGAACTTAGTAAAAAAAGAAAAACAAAACTTTAAAAACAATAAAAATAGAATACAGAATTTTTGTTCACCAGGAGATTTAGCACTTACTAGCGACTCGCCCCGGCTTCGCACGGGTAGCCCCGGTGACCTTCCCCCCCCCCTGAACTCCCCCTCCTCCTACCCCTCCCCCTATGTCAATCTCCTGGTTCTAAGCTACCTCCCCACCAATTTTCAGCCAAATCGGTTCACCCGTTCTTGAGTTATAAGTGGTGTAACTAACACGACTTTGTTTTATATAATTATATAGATATTACAGTGCTTGACTACAGTGTTAAAGATATGGGTTTTCAAGTACAGGCCAACACGTTGAGCAAAAGATGAAATGCAAATGGCACTTCACTCGTCAAGCTTTACTTGTCACTATCTCCATAAAAGCTTCTGATTTCACGCTCGAGGAACAAGTCGGAACACATAGATTCCGAGAATTTTGCGAAGAATTGTTCTTCTGCGAAAAATCTACGCTTCCACCATAAAGCTATAGGGTATGCGTGCAAACAGCTCGCTTATTCGTCACTTTGCATTTTATAAAATCTGGCAAAACATACAGAACCAAGCACGATACCTTGTAGGTACCATTGTTTATTCTGTGATCATTTACCCAGGATTTACATGTAAATGTAACTCGCTATTCACAAGCCTGGCAATTTGTTTTCATGAACAAAAAGACCACAGATTTGCGTGAGAGTTGGTACATAAAGTTGTGGTACCACTGTAAGAGAGCTCTATGTTTCGTATCCAAACATGAAATATGTCCACTGCGGGACATAGTTGCTTTCTTCTTCCATGCTTGACACATAACTTTCGGCTCATGATGAGGAGAGGATGGTTAGGGAATTACTTTCAATATCCGAAAGTCGATTAGACAATGCGTTTAGCAGATGAGTAAAACAATAATTCCTACATAGCGTTTACGGAGTGCTCTGTCACAATTTTTTTCTTTATAATTGGCGTCGCACGGCTTCTGCATTTGCCATTTTCATGTTTAATTATCGTATTTTCAATATAGTTTGCAACGTTACAATCCTTCCAAGTCGTCAAAGTCACTGTCAAGTCATGTTTTAATATGAGTTTGTTGACGAGTGAAAAAACTGTAATCGCACTGTTTAATTCGGGTCCACAATCTTTATAACTAATTTATCGTACCTCGCCTCGCCTCGCAGTTCGCCTCTTGTCTCGTCTCGCCACTCGTGCGAGAGTAGTTCGTGTTCACACTCTCGCGGAGCGTTCCAGTTGCCTTTGAGCCAGTAACTATGGAGCACGTCGAAGCATTAACGGCATCAACTCTTTGTTTACTGAGCTTCTATACTACTTCGCAACTATTTTACATTGTTAAGTTTTATTATTTATTCTTGTGACATCGTTGTTTCGGGTCCCAAATTATAGACTCCTTCTAAAATAGTCTTAGGAACCGCAATGTCTCTTCTTGCGACCAATCCAGTAGGTAGGTAAAAACAACAATCCGCTGATTTAACCCACAAACTGCGTGGAATAACCCCGCGAAGGCCTTTGACTTATGCCTAAAAAACCGCTACGGACGCGAGCGCTGCGAGGCGCGAGGCGAAGCGAGCCGCGAGTGTCTATTCACACTCTTGTCCCGTGCCTCGTCTCGTGCCTCGTCTCGCGACTCGTACGCGAGTGTACTCGTAAATGAGCTATTATGACCCGAGCGCTGCGAGTGGCAAAACGAGACGCGAGGCGAGTCACGAGTGCAATACTCTCATCTCGTGGCTCACCTCGCGCCTCGTCCCACCACACGCGCGGCAGTATAAATGAAGTATTAGATTATTCGCTAGTACATCATTCAAAACGCTCCGGTCCCTACATCAACCCCGCCTCAAAACAAAAGGTAGGTACATTTTGAACGAGGACCTTTTAGGGCTGCCACTCGTGTTGGTCGTGTATTGAACACAATAGAACGCGATGATAATAACGGAACAGGACAAAGCTGCTATCTTAGACTAATGAAATGGAAATGGGATGAAATTAACTACAAATGTTAAGGTTACGTGTGCTTGGTTGAAATTATTTTGATGAATGAACATTAATGTGCTAGATTCTACCTACAATTTGACGTCCTTAGTACAGAGTAGGTAGTCCAATTAATGCCGTTATGAAGTGCTTGCGACATAAAAAGTTTGCGGAATGTTAGCTTATGGATCAAAAACGTAGTCACTGTGCAATGGAGCTAACTTAAGTCGATTTGTTTTCCAGAAACACGAAATAGACTATATTAGAAAGCCTCCTCCTACAAAAATGGCTTAAATAATTAAAATAAAGCATATAATAGGTATACTACAGTCCAGAATATAATAAAGTTTATTTTTTTTAAATTGCTGTTGGTTTTGACAGGAAAAAATAAAACAATGTATTAATTATAATATTTTTTACGCAAGAATTCCTACTCCTTCCAAACGCCTGCAGCTATTTTAATGATTCTTTCACAATATTATAGACAATTTACAGACTTTACATAAAATAACGCGCCGTGCGCTGCGATTCTTCATTGATTCTGAATATTGTGCCAATGTTTATGCGTGGCGTGTGGTGCGGGCTCGGGATGCAACATTGCCTAGGCTCCGCCCAGGTGCCCAAGGTCGTTCGAGGCTATAATCACCTTAACTCGAGACGCATTAAAGTTAAGCGCAATGCCAATCATCATTGTCTTGCCCTTATCCCAGTTTATTTGGGGTCGGCGCAGTACGTCTTTTTCTTCCACTCTCCCCTGTCAGCTGTCAATCATCATTCACTCCCTTCTCACTCATATCATCTCTCACGCAATCCATCCATGTTTTCTTAGGTCTTCCTCTACCCTTCCATCCACTAACATTAATATTCATAACTTTGTTAGTTACATGCGTTTCATCCCTCATAACATGCCCATACCAAGCTAAGCGACTCCCTTTCAACTTTTCTTTCACGGGCTTTTTAGCGCAATGCCAATGCAGTGGCTTTTGTACATAATGTTCATGTCAGCCCATATTTACCAACACAAATAAACTTCTAAAGAAACATAAAACTAAAAGGAAAAAAATGTAACAAGAAAATAATGTTACTTAAATGTTAATCCTGATACCTGAAGGACGGCGACGTCGGGGTTGGCCGAGAAAGCGTTGGCGGGCGATCTTGTGAATTTTGAGAAGGAGTGAAAGGAGACTGCCAAAGACAGGGACAAGTGGAAGAATTTGGGGGAGACCTTTGCCCAGGAGTGGGACAATATAGGTTAAGGAAAAAAAACAATAAAACTAATCAACTTTATGAATACATCGTTTAGAAATACTCTGAAACATTCCAATGTCGACAATGTCAATGTTTTAGTAGAGCTTTTTTGTGAACGAGTTCGTCCGGGGAAGTACTACCACCATACCTATTTCTGCCGCAAAGCAGTAGTGCTCGCATTGCTGTGTTCCGGTTTGAAGGGTAAGGGTGTCGGTGAAATTACAGGCACATGAGACTTTTCATCTTTATGTCTTAGGGTGGAGGGCGCAGTGCAATGCCACATAGGGTGCGTCCTAGGCGGACGTGACCTATGAGGTAATGCACTGTTCTTAGGCAGAGGTTACCGCTTAACATCGTGGGCCGTCTGCTTGTTCCGTCATTCAAGTAGTATAAAAAGAAAAAAAAGAAGATATTTTGGTGGTGA
The DNA here is from genome assembly GCA_932527175.1 of Operophtera brumata. NCBI lineage: Eukaryota > Metazoa > Arthropoda > Insecta > Lepidoptera > Geometridae > Operophtera > Operophtera brumata. Next base: position 24,512,402 of record OW052225.1, read on the forward strand.
CAATTCGTTGCGTAAATGCCTTCTCTTTGTTACAGTGCGTATCTGAAGGATGAGTTTGTGGTGCTGTCATACCTGGAAGCTGGCTTTAACAGGGTGAGTTAAGTACCTAAATCAGACCTAAGCTCATCCGCTATTACTAATAGCAGGTCAGAAAACGTAAACACCTATGAACATCGGGTTATAAATATCACGCAAGACATACATAGTCCTGATCCCACGTGATCCCCTGTGTCGTGGGTATCAGGCACTACGAGTACCATACCACAACACCCTGACCCGAAACATTTGTCCTGCAGAGGGAATCGAATCCGCAACCTCTCGCATCTCAGACGGCTATCCGCCACGTCACAGAGGTCGACATTGACTACCAACAATCCTTAGGACTACGCTACGCTCCCTTGTGCATCTAGTAGTCCGCTATGAGTCTATACGATACCTACATCGTACCTACTTTGACAGTGTGCTGCCGACTTGTAGCCAGCCCGATCGCGTCCATAACACATGTACGCCAGATAGGTGCCCATCCCCCCCTCCCCCCTACTCAAGGGGCTGAGCATCAATTGTTCTTCTTATGTCATTGGTTCTTGGCCACCCTGTCAGTGAACAGCATAAGCTAGGGTTGTACTTGAAAAGTGCCGTCTTTTGATGGAAGGATCACTTGTTTAGCGTGCTTATTTGACGACCTCTGTAGTGCGTCGGGTGAGTAGCGGCTGAGATGCGGTCGCGGGTTCGTTTTCCGCTGCGGGGCAAATGTTTGTATGATCTGCAAATATTTGTTCCGGGTCTGGGTGTTATGGTACCATGGATGGTACTCGTAGTTCCTGATACCCACGACACAGGGGATCCCAGTGTGGGATCAGGACTATGTATGTGACTGTTGGGTGTTATGTTATGTTATTCAGGGTAGCCCGAAGAGGTTACGTGTTTCAATTTGTTCATAACCCCCAACATTTGAGTGTAAGTAACAATGATGAATGAAAAATATATTTTTTCCGTAGAATTGTAAATGTGACACATTTCACTTTTATCAAGTAACATTTTATACAAATGGAATTTATTCATGGAGACCGTTTTAAACAACGCAAAACGAATTAACAAACAAATTCAATCGCTGAAAAGCAATATTGTTCGTTTAAATCCATTCCGTCCCAATTATGATGAATTACTCCCAAGATATTTTTGTTTTACAGCTTTTGTAAATTATTGCTTTAATGCCCTACAACCTTCTGTTTACGTAATACCATTTTATATTTGTTTTTCAGTTTTAATTTAAAATAATGATTTAAGTTACTGTGGGTATTTTAGTCAACATCGGATATAGGTAACTAAGCAATTCGTACTAGCATTTTTTTTTATTAACTACTTGGTATGACGGATCAAGCCGATGGCCCACCTGATGTTAAGGTTGTTCCTCGTGGTCAGCTAGGCACGACAGCGTCAATAGATGGCGCTGTTGCCAAATTTTGAAGTATTTTATGTATTTATGAATTAAAATGTGCATATTATGTCATAACACTAACGTTCACGCAAATGGTGGTTTATTTGCTATGTACCTAGCTATATTTCAGGTTATTTTAGTCTCTAGTTTTAACATACTTGTGCCGAGCAAATTCCGAGCAATATGAAAGCCTACTCACGCACACAGTCAAGGATATTATTGTATTAGAACTATAAGCTAATTTCGGCGCGCGAATTTCAAAATAGTTGGACTAGCGGCTTGGACTGTCGACTCAGAACTTCTGAACCCACGTTACTGCGTTCGATTCTATACTGCCTATATTTTTTGTATTTTTTTTTTTACTTTTTTTTTGTGAACCAGTGACTAGATCTCTCGACACTAAACCCACAGTACTGGGTTCGATACCAGACTATTTTTTTTTTATAAATGTTTTTGTAATGATCTACAAAATACACTGATTCTGCTTCAGCCAATATTATGTTTGTGAAGTGAGTGTTGTGGTGTGTCCTTATTTCAAATCAAAAAGTAGGTACTCGATTCTTAACCGACCTCAAAAAATGGAGGAGGTTATCAATTCCAGAGTTTTTTATTATGTTTGTTACCTCATACCATTTACGTAACGATTAGGAAAAAAAATTACATGATATACTTCCAGATTGGTGCCATTTTCATTAAAATGTTTTTCTGATGATGGAATCCATGAAGATTGAGGGAACTCCTCAAATATTATAGGCACACATATATCAATTTCGGTATTTTCAGCAACAAGTCAAGCATTGCATTCAGAATGTTTTTTGTTTTTTATACTACTAGAATGACGGAACATGCTGATGGCCCACCTGATGTTAAGCGGTAACCTCTGCCTATGAACAGTGCATTACCTCATAGGTCACGTCCACCTAGGACGCGCCCTATGTGGCATTGCACTGCGCCCGCCACCCTGAGACATAAAGGTGAAACGTCTCATGTGCCTGTAATTTCACCGGCACCCTTACCCTTCAAACCGGAACACAGCAATGCGAGGACTACTGCTTTGCGGCAGAAATAGGTATGGTGGTAGTACTTCCCCGGACGAACTCTTACACAAAAAAGCTCTACTACTACTATATTTCACGGGTGGCAACAATGGTGTCTCCTGCGATATCCGATTGAGCTGAAATTTGGCATACTCGTACCTATCTAGTTCCGATGACAGTACAATACTATGGTGAAAGCGAGCTGATCTGATGATGGAGACGGAACGTGGACAGCGGAACTCCTCGATGGATAATAGTAAACTGGCCGTGCTTAGGCTCATTTTCATCAGCACACTAATTTTATTAAGTCTTATACCTGGACTTGTAGTTAGCTTGTAGTTCCTGACTGCTAGCTTATTTCAGGAATGTATTATACTGGAAGAAAGCATTAGCAGAGTCAGTCGTGGGAAGCAATGGCGGCGATGAGCTCACCACTTGTCACGTGTATTTCCCACGATGGTGCAACCCACAGTGAAAAGAGGCACATGAGAGGCTCTGCTTACTCTTTCGGGGAAAAAGGCGTGTGTCTATGTATGTATTTATGTTGTATTGGGTATAAATTCCTAGCTATGAAGTAGTTTTTCAGGGTTCCGAAAAAAATAAATACGGAACCCTTATGGATTCGTCATGTATGTCTGTCTGTCCGTGTATGTCACAGCCACTTTTTTCCGAAACTAATTTTCACACAAAAATAGAAAAAAACAATAAGTTTTTGGGGTTCCCCATACTTAAAACTGAAACACATTTTTTTTTCATCAAACCTGTGTGGGGTATCAATGGATAGGTCTTCGAAAATGATATTGAGGTTTCTAATATAATTTTTTTCTAAACTGAATAGTTTGCGAGAGAGAGAATGATAAAACTAAACAAAAAAAAATGGTGAACATTACCATGTAAACTTCCAACGAAAATTGTTTTGAAAGAGATCTAGTACGTAGTTTTTTTTAATATATCATAAGTTGTAAACCATCCAAGAACTTTTATGTTATGTTACTTGCTGCTACGGAACTCTTCATGGGCGAGTCCGACTCGCACTTGGCCGCTTTTTTTTCTAAAGATTTATTTACTTTCAGCTTTTATTGATAGATCATTCAGTTTAGATCAACTGAAGTCCACGGCTGGGCATAGGCCTCCCCCATAATATAATGCACATAGAAACTTTATTTTACGCCCCATAAATGGCTATTGCTTTACAAAGCACAAGTAAGGCCGCACGTAGAAACTGTTCCCATCTATGGCACGGGGCACCCAAGTACCAGCTGCTTCGTTTTGACTCCTTGCAGAGAAGAGCCATTAGCATCATCGGTGACCCCAAGCTCTCCGATACTCTAGAACCGCTTAGCCAACGCAGAGCTATCGGATCTCTTTGCGTGATCTACCGCCTCTACAACGGGGAATGTTCTGACGAGCTTTCCGATCTCATCCTCGCATCGAGATTTTACCATCGCTCTTCCCGGCACCGTGACAAAGCTCATCCGCACATCATAGAACCCTGGGTTTCTCGAACGACTCGTTTCTCGAGATCATTTCTTCCCCATAAAGTACTATTATTTATTCTGTGCCTATAAACTATGGAATGAGCTTCCATCTGAGGTTTTCCCGTGTCGTACATGTCGTACGTAACCATGTTTTATTTCATGAAAAATGGTCATAAATTCCTTCAGGGTAGGCAGCGCATCGACAATTACCCCCGGTGTTGCCGGTGTCTATAAGCGACGGTGACCACTTCACATCAGGCCGTATGCTAGTTTGCCAATTTGTATCATAAAAAATAAAAAATAAACTGCCAAGTGCTAGTCGGACTCTAGCACGAAGGGTTCCATACAATAATCTAAAATTAAAATTAAAATTACACGCAAATGTACCAGCCATCACCCAATCACGCAACAGGGGGACAGATCCAACTTTTTTGTTCTAACTGTCACCTTAGGGGGGACAGATCAGTGTGACAAATGGGAATAATTCGTCGCGCTCCATTTCCATTATTGTGATGTCTTGAGTTTGAGAAATAAAGCCGACGAAGTAACAATTCTTCATTGAGGAAATCCGCAGTTGACCCTATTTTCAACAAGTTTTTTTTTTTTTTTTTTTTTAACATTGATAGACCTTTGTTTGTGCACGATCTCACCTGTTGGTAAGTGACGATGCGGCCGAAGATGGAGCACAAAGGTCTAGAAGGCACCTATTCACTCTAGCCTTGAAGAGGTCCAGATTATAGTTGAGTTAGTAATTAATTTTGTAAAAATTAAAAAAAAACCCCAACGCTGAACGGCTGAACCGATTTTGATCAAACAAAGCTAAGAACACTCCCGAAAAATAAACCTTTCAAACAAAAAAAAACGATTTCGGTTCATCCGTTTGGGAGCTACGATGGGACAGACAGACACACACACACACAGACACGTCAAACTTATAATACCCCTTCGTTTTTCGTCGGGGGTTAAAAGAGAGGATAACCCATTCAATAAAAATTAATTATATTATTTTTAATTTCGAGGCCTTTGCGACTTGCGAGACAATGAGGGAAAGGATTGCATTTCAAAAAGGCTAATTCTCCTTAAAAAAAAAGATTGTTAATTTGTATTACACTATGTATAAAATATTTATCTTTTTTATGCTTTTTTATTTATCTTCACTATTATTTTGTATTTTTTAACCCCCGACGAAAAACGAAGGGGTGTTATAAGTTTGACGTGTCTGTGTGTGTGTGTGTGTGTCTGTATGTCCCAACGTGGCTCCCGAACGGATGAACCGAAATCGTTTTTTGTTTTTGTTTGATAGGTGTATTTGTCGGGAGTGTTCTTAGCTTTGTTGGATCAAAATCGGTTCAGCCGTTTTATTTCGTTCGGTTTTTTTTTAAGTTTTACAAAATTAATTCCCTGTAAATATGTAAACTTTGTTGTTTTGTTTGTTTGTTTGTTTGCCAAGCTGCGGTGAAATGGCTAGTACAGTATAAACACAATTACCTACTAGTAATAAATTAGTGCTTAGGAACGTACCATCTGGACTAGCGCCTAGAAAGGAATGGAATCGCTTCGAAGCGAATGTCTTTTGGCTAGGCCGGCTGATATGCATTGCATGCAAATAATATTATGGAAATTAAAAAAAAAAGTGGCCAAGTGCGAGTCGGAGTCGCCCATGAAGGGTTCCGTAGCAGCAAGTAACATAATATCAAAGTTCTTGGATGGTTTACGATTTATGACGTATTAAAAAAAAACTACTAACTAGATCTCGTTCAAACCAATTTTCGTTGGAAGTTTACATGGTAATGTACATTTTTTTTTTAGTTTTATCATTCTCTTATTTTAGAAGTTACGGGGTTGGGGGGGGGGGACTTTTTACCACTTTGGAAGTGTCTGTCGTGCAAACTATTCAGTTTAGAAAAAAGTTATATTATAAACCTCAATATCATTTTTGAAGACCTATACATAGATACCCCACACCAACGGGTTTGATGAAAAAAAAAATTGAGTTTCAGTTCTAAGTACTAATACTTAGAACTGAACCCCCATTTTTTTTTTGTTTTTTTCTATTTTTTTGTGAAAATCTGAATGCGGTTCACAGAATACACCTACTTACCAAGTTTCAACAGCATAGATCCTATAGTTTCGGAAAAAAGTGGCTGTGACATACACGAACAGACATAACATGTCATAGTAAGATGAACTCTTGTCTTCTAAGCAGGAGGCAAAATGTTCAATACCCACCCTGGGCCTGCATATCTGAACCTTCCGAAGACCCTAACTCGCAATTATAATGAATAAGACCCCTAGGAATCATTTCAACGAATTTGTTTGAAGATTGTAGTTTCACCTACCTACACAGAACTGACTTCGACTGAAACAAGGCAACACTATGTTTTTTTTTTTTAAATATTGAATGAGCGAAGCGAGTTCTCTGATTCAACTTGGAAGAATTGGCATTTGTATGTATGTATGTATGTATGTTTGTCCGAGCATAACTTCCGAACCGTTAATCCGATCTTCATGAAATTTGATTGGGAGGTGATAGTATTGGTACAATTTGTTGGTAAGGTTATGAGCTATATCGGTCGGGGGGTTGTTGAGATATTGGGGTCCAAGAGGAGGTAAAAAAAAGTGAGAATATCAGATCAAATGTGGTGTCATATGAAAGTTCCTCGCTTCGACATTTCAAAACTATTTTAGTTTCTGAGATGTTAGGGTAAATCAAAAATGTAAAAAAACAAAACCTCTAGGGTACTTCCACTAATCCTAGAACGCTGTTTTTTTTACGTTTGTAGCTTTTATGATACAAATACTGGGAAAAGTCTAAAATTTATGAATCTTGAAACTTGTAGGTACCTACTCTATAAAATAACAACCAGTGTATAACATTCTTTGTTGACCTCCCGTTTCTAGGAATTTTAACGACGTTGAAGGTCTAACTTTTCGAACCACATGTGGATGTACATAGATATTTTTTCGAAATAAATAAGGTAACCTACCTAAACCGTGTGTATTCGTGAGGTCTCAGTTCAAAAAACCTTGTGCGTAAATATATAGGTAATTATGATCAGCTAGTAGTATTTAATTTAATTTTTACGTAATTAAGATAATATTATATTTGTCTGTAATTTCTGTCTAGTTGTTTGTAATTTAATTTTCTCCCATTATTTATACAAAGTTCATATGTAGAGACCTTGCAATGCATTGCGGCCTCCGGCTGTCTGGCTGATTCGCATACACATGTCCAATCCTAAATGTTTGTTTTTCTAATATTTTCTATCCGAGCTAATTATGATATGACAGATCGAAGCGGCAACAGCGCTTAGCCGGCGTAAGTCACGAGCTGACAACGTCGCGTGTAAGTGACATGTTACTGTTATCTAATCTGCGGCTATGTGTGTGACACTGTCAGTGTACACTCACACACTGACATAAATGAACTAAAATTTCGATGTTATTTTCGCTATTAATCCACTGTTTTCTTCAACCAAATATGTGTTGACGCAAATAATGACCAATATAAAAGCCAACAACAGTCATTTCAGTGTAAAATTATACTCTGTTTGCCCATATTTGTGCTAATACGTTTGTATGGAAAAGCGACCACCTTAAGCGGTAACCTCTGCCTATGAACAGTGCATTACGTCATCGGTCACGTCCACCTAGGACGCGCCCTATGTGGCATTGCACTGCGCTCGCCACCCTGGGGTACGTATCAAAATTCATAAATTCAAAATACATACGTTTAGAATACATAAGTTCAAAATCCATAACTTTAAAAAACCTAATTGTTAAAATCAATAAGTTTTATAATCGATAAAGTTCTATATGTATAATGGTCGAAATGCCTAAAGCCATAATCTCAAACAAATCTGCAGCCAAATTTCAAGTTTGTAGCTGGAGCCATCAAATTAACACTTTTGACGTATTTCAAACATTATAAAAACCGTACAATAGGGTTATTGGATTTATTTATTTGAACCATACGGTATTTTGATTTTCGGTATTTTAAACGTATACAGTTAGGGTACGTTTCAAAAAATATAAATTCAAAACACATAAATTTAAAAAACCTAATAGTGAAATTAAATAAATTTAAAACACTTAAAGTTTTTTATTTATAAAGGTCTAAATGCCTGAACTCAAAATACATAATGATTACAATACCGAAAATAAATTCAATATCCTTATTGCACGGTTTTTGAAAGTGGGTGAGAAAAATTGGAGGGAGGATATTTTATTTATATCAGAAGTAGGTGAACTATGCAGGTTCTATTCAAGCTGTGTCAGAGGTGAGGTTCCAAAATCAACCTTTCGATGGATCAAATACAAGGAACGCGGTGGATGGATGCGGCTAGAGACGCCAATGAACGCGAATGACGTGGAATGAACGCGTCGTGGCAACTATTATGCTATTTAGCTATTATTAATGACAGCTGTTATGTGTTGTTGACATTATGTTTTTTAAACATTAGTATTTCGAACTTCGTTATTCTAAACTTATATCAAATGAAATTATAAATTTGAAACCATTAGGTTTTTTAAATTTATGTGTTTTGAACTTATGAATTCTAAACGTATGTATTTTGAATTTATACATTTTGATACGTACCCCCACCCTGAGACATAAAGATGAAAAGTCTCATTTGCACAAATGTTTTACAACAGAATTGTGTCAACGCACTGAGGTTTGTTTAATACCTTCATTACTAATTTCTGCCGTAAAGCATTAGTGCTCCCATTGCTGTTCCTGTTCGAAGGGTAGGTGGGCGCGTCCTAGGTGGACGTGACCTTGTGGTAATGCATTGTTAAAAGAAGAGGCTTGTTCCGACATTCAAATTTTTTTTATGCAACTTGTATATGACGGATCAACTGCATTATCTCTGAGGTCACGTCCACCTAGGACGCACCCTATGTGGCATTACCACCGCGCCCACCACCCTCAGACATAAAGTTGAAAAGTCTCATGTGCCTGTAATTTCACCGGCACCCCCTTCAAACCAGTACACAGCAATGTGACGGGAGCACTACTGCTTTGCGCCAGAGATAGGTATGGTTATATTTACGTAATAAACTATTCATACAATTTATTTGTATTTGTCGATGGTCATAATATGTCTAACTTTTAGAGAACTCTGTTGCTCCAGTGGTGGTGATGTGGGTGCTATGGTGGTATAGTTTTTTTTTGTTTATTTTTTTAAAGATTCACACTACAAGAACGCATTATCTGTGCCCAGATATACCCCTGTAATAACAGACAAGACAGACTGTGTAAGACAGACAGACAGACAGGCGGATGGTGTAGGCTTTAGCACCCTCTGAACCCTAATAGTAGCTACTGTAGTTTTAGTAGTAGTAGAGCATTTTTGTGAAAGAGTTCGTCCGGGGAAGTACTACCACCATACCTATTTCTGCCGCAAAGTAGTTCTGTATGCTCGTAGTAGTAAAGTAACGTAGCTCGTAAAGCAGTGCTCGCATTTCTGTGTTCCGGTTTGAAGTCCCCTCCCCGGTCCCCTGCTTGAGTGTACACGGTACAAGTGCGGTCGGCCGTTTTTGACGTATTAAAAATCCGAAATGGCCCAAAAGGCTTTAGAAAGTGTAGTACGCGACTTGCAAAAGGTGATTGGCGAACTTGTCAATAAAATTAGCACTCTGGAGAGGAAAATTTACGATCAGAGCGTCTTAATCAACAAACAAGATCAAGCGTTGACTTCATTAAAAACAGCTGTAGAGGGTAAGCTCGACCCGGTCCCAGTCAAACCGCCGATTGCCGATGTCCAGGCCCCGCCAGCGCTGCAGCGACCCGTCCGGCAAGCGAGACTCAACGCCGCCGCCGGCCGCCGCGGCCGCTTCGAAACTAGTAGTAAGTGGGCATGCAGCCGCTGCAAAGAAATCAGCCGCTGGTTTGCAATGTGCATCTTTGAGTTCGTCACCGAAGACACCCGAAACATGCCGAACCGCAACGAAATCCGCCCCACTGCCGAATAACCTAGCAACTGTGACTGAGGGTGAAACGGGTCAAGTGGATACCGCTCCACCTACTAGCGGTAATGACAAGAACGGGGATCACGATGCGTGGCATGTGGTCAACCGACAACACAGGAAGAACCAACGTCCCATCACTGTGGGAACGGGCAATGAAATTGACGACCTCCAAGCGGTTGAGAGGATGATGTTCATTCAGGCTTGGTCTTTTAATCCTGATACCACGACAGAGAAAGTGTTGAGTTTCCTAAAAAATATAATTGAATCGGAGTACACGGTCGAGAAACGTCAAATTAAAACAGAAAGACATGCATCTTTCTTAATCGGCATGCCGGAAAGTGTTTTTGACAAAGTAACGGCTCCGACTGCATGGCCACCCCGCATACGCTTTGTACCGTGGTTTCCCGCGCGTCCCCGCCGAGAGTGGGGATCCGAACGCGCCGGCTCCGGCGCATAGACATGATGACTCATTTGCGAATGCAGTTGGTAGGCAAGGCCGTCCGCGTCCATGCAACTTACCTACGCCGCTTACAAATATTTTGGTATGCCATCAAAACATACAATCGATTAAAAACAAAACGAGACGGTTAGAAGTTTTGTTGGAGAATGACTTAAAATGTGACGTACTATGTATCACGGAACATTGGCTGAGTGATTGTGAATTGGAATGTATTAATATTAGCAATTATACTTTAGGTTCTTATTACGCTAGGCCTACAATAGAACACGGTGGATCGTGCGTCTACGTTAGAAATGAAATCAAATTTAAAGAACTGAGTCTTAGCTCCATCTCTGTTGAACAAGTTTGTGAAATCTCAGAAATAGAATTGATTGATTATAATATAGTTATTGTGTGTGTTGATCGTTCAAATTTGACGAAAACATCTAAATTTTTTCGAGTATTTGAAATTTTGTTAGATATGCTGAAAGAAACTGATAAAGACTGCGTCGTGGTGGGTGATTTTAATGTAGACTATCTTTGCCCACTAAATAGTGAGCAAAAAAAACTGACAGGCATAGTAAATACCCGGAACTTTTGCAATATCGTTGGCTTCCCCACGCGGGAAACGGCTTCGACGAGTACTTGTATTGATCATGTATATGTTGAGAGCGGATGCGCGCTCGCGGGCACCGTATGCGCGACCCAAGTGCAGACTCGTCTAAGTGACCACTATGCCGTGCAGGTTGAGGTGCAGTGTGAGTCACGAACAGGCACCGCGCCTGTGTATCAAGCTAGGGCATTTACGCAAGCTAATAAATGTAACTTTGTTGCATCGTTAGCGAGCGTAGACTGGGATGAGGTCTCTCGGATTTTGGTGTTGTCGGCAGACGGGCTAGCGAATGCAATAGTGAACTTTTTTGTTAATAAAATAGATATTTGCTTTCCACTAAAGCGCGTGGTCCCACGGAAACATAGAGAGTCGTGGGTATCAGAGGAAATTATCAACTTAGAACATCTAATACGCGACATGAAGTCTGTGAAAGGAAAGTTTCCTAGTAACGGAGCTTTAATGGCCAAGATTGATGAGTTTCAAAACAGATTTGATGAGATTTTGAAATTGGAGAGAAGCAGTTTTTACTGCAGTATCATAGAAAAATCTGTTAACATGACGAAAACGATGTGGGACGTCGTAAACATAGAAACTGGACGAAGTCGACGGACTCTTGATTTTGTCGAATTCCTGAGGAGACCCGATGGCTCAGAATTTCTGAATGAGGGTGACGCTGTCGATGCAGTAAACATGCACTTTGTGACTGCCGCGATGACGTGCGGCGCGCCCGCTGCTGATGTGCCAGCAGCGATCCTCGCACTGGTGGCGGCTCGGGCGCCCGCTGATCGCTCGCTAAGGTTTCATCGTTTCACGCCTATGGAAATTTTCAAAATAATATCAATGGGTGTAGCGCACAAACCGACCAAAGATATTTATGATATTTCCATATCACTACTGAACGAGGCCGCCGCTCCAGTGTCTTTCATTCTCTCAGTTCTGTATAATAGGTGCCTTGTTAATGGCGACTATCCACAGACGTTGAAGAATGTCAGAGTTTCGCCACTATACAAGGGCAAGGGGAAGAAGGATGATGTTAACAGTTATCGTCCTGTATCCATAATCCCGGCCATTGCTAAGATCTTCGAGCACGGCCTTACTACGCGGCTCACAGCGCATTTGTTGAGCACGGGGTCGTTGTCCGACAGGCAATACGCCTACCGGGCGGGGAGATCCACTACAGATGTTGCCAAGGAGGTGGTGTGTCGCGTGCTGCAGGCGAAAGAGCGCAGCATGCAAGTAGTGGTCATGTTTTGCGATTTGTCGAAAGCTTTTGACGTCGCGGACCATGCCGTTCTCGCAGCAAAGCTCGGGCATTATGGCATAGCAGGCCCGTCACTACGATTGCTGCTAAGTTCCATGACGGGTCGATCGCAAATCGTCACGGGCAGGGGAGGGAAGGTTAAATCGAAGGCGATGTCGACTACCATTGGTGTAGCGCAAGGCTCGTCGCTATCGAATATATTATTCTCCCTCCTTCTAAATGACTTACCCGACTGCATCAAAGATGCACACATACTCATGTATGCGGACGATGTGGCGGCAATCGTAGAGGCTTCGAAGCTGGATGCCTTGGAAATTAAGCTGAACTCGGTGGCAGGTGAATTGCAGAAGTGGTTCCATCAAAATGGTCTGATTTTGAATGTGACCAAAACTAACTTTATGCAATTTAACCTTGCGGGACATTACTGTGAGCCAATATCAGTGAGCCTGGGGGGTGAGGTAGTTGACCAGGTCAGCAGCACTACCTTCCTTGGGTTTACTCTAGATAAAAGCCTGACATGGGAGAACCACATAGACAAGCTATGACAAAAGATGGGACGTTCATGTTTCGCTCTATGGCGTCTCTCAGATACCTTGGACAGACGGATGGTAAGAAGCTTTTATTTCGCCTCTGTACATTCATTCCTCCAATACGGAGTTGAGCTCTGGGGGCGCGCAGCCGATTGGGAACGCGCCTTCAGACTGCAGAAGAGAGCGATACGTGCCATTGTACGGGTCCCACAAGACATGTCTGCACGACCATTCTTTGAATCCTTGGGGATTTTGACTGTACCCGCCCTTGTAATATTTAAAGCTGCGGTGTATGTACGAAATAACATAGATGGATATGTAAGGTACGGAGACGATCATTCTTTCAATACCAGGCATGCGCACAGGCTGAGGGCACTTTCACGGCGGCTCACGAAAACGTCGAAGTTGCTTCACGTGATGGGACCAGCCGTGTACAACCGCCTGCCGACGACGATCACTGATGCGCCATCGACGCAGTCTTTTAAGTACAAACTCAGAAACTGGCTGATTGAGCAGGCGATTTATGACTTCAATAAATTTATTTCTATCCAATGTGTTTAATGTATTTAATTATGATGATGTTTTATTTAATGCTTTTTTCATTTCTGTTTTTTGCCAATGTTATTTGTACCTACTGACTAATTATTAACATGGAGTCGATAAAATAATCATATGTTATTATTATTACGATTTAACTTTTTAATTTTATTTACATTTTTATTTGATTTATGTAGATAGATAGATAAAACTTTTATCTGTATCTCCAATCACACACGTACATTCAAAACTCTAATTACTAATTATGTTTTTATGTACAAATTATGTTCTTTCTTATTATAATTATTTTTGACCTGTAACATTATTGTTATCAATAAATGAACTATGAACTATGAAGGGTAAGGGGTGCCGGTGAAATTACAGGCACATGAGACTTTTCATCTTTATGTCTCAGGGCGCAGTGCAATGCCACATTGGGCGCGTCCTAGGTGGACGTGACCTATGACGTAATGCACTGTTCATAGGCAGATGTTACCGCTTAACATCAGGTGGGCCATCTGCTTGTACCGTCATTCAAGTAGTATAAAAAAATAAAATTAAAAAAAACTGACCACCGAAAAAATGCTCATAAAATACAAGCTGAGAATACATTTGAAAATGATAATGAACACACTAGAGAATCAGAGCTTATTTACCTTCTTCGCAACCAATATTTAGAATAACTTTTATAAGTATGCCTGAATACCTATAACGTTCCACAAACATTTATCTTCGCATCGCTACAAATTAAACTCAACAACTCCACTATGCAAAATGTATTTCCATTAATGGTTCACACAAGTTTCGATGACAGACACGAACAGCTTTGAGCCGAGTCTGACTTGAAAACTACCCTGAATAGCGAGCGCTTATGCTAATACCAAACCCTCAGAGTAATGATACTCTACATAGTGTATGCGTATTAAACCATGAGCTTACTTGTACACGGGTATGAACGCACTCACAGTGAACATATAATAGAAAACACAGATAAAGGACAAAAAATGGTTGGTATATTTTTGGACCTAGCAAAGGCCTTTGACACCGTGTCGGTCCCAATCCTGCTAGCTAAGCTTGAGACAATAGGTGTAAGAGGTACAGCTCTAAAATGGTTCGAAAGTTACTTAACCTGCAGAAAGCAAAGAGTAAGAGTTGACAACCACCTCAGCAACGAAGCAGATATTAAGTTCGGTGTTCCACAAGGTAGTATACTGGGTCCGACCTTGTTTTTAATATACATAAATGACCTTTGCAATATGGACCTGCAGAATGGGAAAATAACTACGTACGCAGATGATACTGTTCTCTTGTTCAATGGTGGTTCTTGGAACAGGGTGCAGCAATTGGCTAATGAGGGTCTGGACACGGTGTCTGGTTGGCTAAGGTCTAACCTGCTAACACTGAACGTCTCTAAGACTAAATACATAAATTTTTCTATTTCTAAAAGTGGGCAACCTATGGAAAATCTCAAGCTAAAAATGCACCTTGCTTCTTGCAACAGAGCAGATCTGTGCGCTTGTGAGGACCTTGAATCTGCTGATCATATTAAATATTTAGGCGTTATCCTGGATAAAAACATGACATGGTCGGAACAAATAAAAAACCTATCAGGGCGCACCAGGAAACTAATTTATATTTTTAAACAACTACGCCATGTTCTTGGTTTTGATTCACTTGTCAAAATTTATCTAGCTTTAGGGCAATCAATACTGGGATACTGTATCTCGTCTTGGGGAGTAGCTGCAAAAACCCATCTCTTAAAATTAGAAAGATCACAAAGAGCGCTACTGAAAGTTATGAAATTCAAGCCGAGATGGTATTCAACTGAAGCTCTCTACAAGGAGTGCTGTGTTCTTTCAGTTCGACAGCTATTTATAAAAGCGGTTATAATGAGACAGCACACCTTAGTAAATTCCGAAATCTTAGATGAACTTAAAAAGAAACGCAGGAAAGACTTGGTTTTTAAATCTCCAACAGCACGTACAAAATTTGGCCAAAGGGCCCTGTTCAAAATTGGACCCAGGCTTTATAACAAGATAAGTAAAGAAATAACTATGGTTGATATGAACATACATCAATTGAAGTGGAATTTAAGAAACTACTTAAGTAAACTAAACTACGTCAAGACAGAAGATTTAATAGATACATTACATTAGATTAACTCACTAACACACTTCCACATACTGCTAAAACATTCTCCAAACTCACACACAAACACATTAATACTATGATTCTTGCGGAAATATATACATACATAAATATATATACATATATTGTAGTAGGTAGTATACACACATTCAAACACCCACACATATACTCTCACACAATGGACCTCTATTGATTTAATATATTATTTAGCTTTGAGTAGAGTGTAGTTCTAGTAGTACTTACTACTAATCTAATTATTAGGATTCTTTTGTTACTTAACTCTTTTTTGTTTTCTTAGAATTAGTATATAATAACTATGCTAGATTAATGTTGCTAAAATGTATCCTATGTACCTTTCGCAATGTACGTACACCATCTGCATCTACATATTAATATCTAATACCGAAAGAGAGTCCGTGGCGAATCACTGTGACCCTGCTATACAGGCTTTTAGTCCTAGTGTGGGGAACAGAGCCTAACCGTGGTACTATTTTTCAGTTAATGTATTTAAGTTACATAATTTAATACGAAGCATGTACCAGTTATTAATTTTTGACACAATAAAGCATTTATTATTATTATTATTATAGTGACAGACCTGAAGTTGCATTCTCTTAGATAATCTCTTACCTCCTTATCACTTACTAGCGACTCGTCCCGGCTTCGCATGGGTAGTTTCCGGTTGAAAAACAGCCCCCCCCCCCCCCTGGTAGTCTATAATTTGTTAAAATTTATTTTAGATTAGAATTATCTTAAATGGTTAAAATTAATAGTATATTAAAGGCTAATTATACATATTATGACATAAATCACGATATATATGTAAACAAGTGTTTGACGAGTCGTTGTATTTGTGGCGCTCTTTTAGTTTAAACTAACTAAAAATGTTGTGTAGCTCATACTTTGGACAATAAACAATTTCATTTCATTTTCATTTCCTATGTCACTCAGGGTGAATGAAGCTTTCCAAGGTGAAAGAATTTTTGTAATCGGCACAGTAGTTTTGTGTTTTTTGCTCATTTACAGCTCATGAACACTCCTTCAGATAGCGAAAGTTGATTTCGCGAGAATTAGGAGATTTAACACACATGTTTTAATTGATAGTATCTCATAAATATCATCAGTTCAGCTACGATCCCCCTAAACAAAATAAAACTCAAACAAAGTAAAAATGTGTTTTCTGTTGTCAGTCAGATATTACTCTAAGGCCAGGCCACTTTCCTGTAGCTATAGTTGGCGGCATAATAAACTCAATAAGACACTTGGAGACAGACTGTAGCCTACTTTTAATAGCAAGCCTTGAATTTATAGCGTAATATATTTTAAAATCGTAATCTAAAGAGATTACCAATGCGTTGGACAATTAGCCCCTGTACAAATTAACGTCAAATGCAATCTGCATTAAAACTTTACCTGGAGCACTCGAGTGACTTTACAAACTACATTCACCTACCCCTTCCAACCCCCTCATATAACTAACTTCCCCAGGCTCTATGTGTTCCTAGCCTTTAGTAAAGTTTTTGAGTTCACTCTATCACGAAATCACCTCGCGTATACGGAGTAGATACGGACTGATGGAAGGGGTTGTCTCGTACAGAAGAAAGGTCAATGTGCACAGTTTTATATTTTATATTATATATATATTTATTTATTAGAGTCACCAACATAGTATACACCGATACAAGTAAATACACACAAGATAGTTATGTTATGGATGCCAAGTGCTACCACAATTATAGATGACCGACAACAGCTAGTAGCAGTAGTAGTAGTTGTGTAGTAGTAGAGCTTTTTTGTGAAAGAGTTCGTCCGGGGAAGTACTACCACCATACCTATTTCTGCCGCAAAGCAGTAGTGCTTGCATTGCTGTGTTCCGGTTTGAAGGGTAAGGGTGCCGGTGAAATTACAGGCACATGAGACTTTTCATCTTTATGTCTCAGGGTGGCGGGCGCAGTGCAATGCCACATAGGGTGCGTCCTAGGTGGACGTGACCTATGTGGTAGTGCACTGTTCATGGGCAGAGGTTACCGCTTAACATCAGGTGGGCCTCATGCTTGTTCCGTCATTCAAGTAGTATAAAAAAAAAATAAAAAAAAAAAGCTAATGAACTTGCTAATGATGAGCGAGAACAGATTAAAAATAAATATAAAACATTATCACAAATTAATTAAAATCACAACAATGTCCTTCAAGTTGAATTAAATTTTAACAAAACAAACATAATTATAAATCCCAAAAATAAAAAATATAAATAAACAGTTCCATTGCCAAATTATCTACAAAAATTAAAAATTAAAATATAACCTAATAAGAAATTCTAAGTGAAAACATTACTCAGCGAGATTTTTCAAAGTGAGTTTTCTTTTTTGAGCATGAAGTTCATGAAAAACATCTTTCGACGTAACACAACGCAAGGAGCAAAGTTACAAATTGTAGATTTGTTTATTAACAGAGTTAATCAAGTAAGTTAATCATTATAAATAAAAACATCTGAATAACTTGCGGTTTTTTTTCTGATATCCGAAAATACAGTAACTCTTACCTACTATTAAAATACAGTAACTTTTACCTACTATTAAAATACAGTAACTCTTACCTACTATTAAAATACAGTAACTCTTACCTACTATTAAAATACAGTAACTATTACCTACTATTCAAATACAGTAACTCTTACCTACTATTCAAATACAGTAACTCTTACCTACTATTCAAATACAGTAACTCTTACCTACTATTAAAATAGTAGTAACTTAAATTCGATGGCAAAACATAATTTTTATTCTTGTTTGTCCTTCAATTCCAATTTGGGGACAAACAGGATTTTTTTATTACTTTTTGCCCCCGAATGCAACTTCGGGGACAGATTCGGGGACAAACGGGCACTACTACTAGGCAGGATGATCGTTTTAATAGTTTAGGTGTGAAAGCGTAACAAACAAACAGACTCACTTTCGCATTTTTAATATTAAGAATAAGAATAGCTTTATTAAATATATAGTCAGGAATAAACCCTTGACTGTTCAGCTGCTTTTGTCGTGAACACCTTTCACGAGGTATTCAAGCACATACAGGTTTAAATACAAGTAATTAATTATGTAAAAATTAAAAAAACCCTCAACGCAATGAAACTGCTGAACCGATTTTGATCAAACATAGCTAAGAACACTCCCGACAAATTCACCTTTCAAACAAAAAAAAACTAAATTGGTTCATCCGTTCGGGAGCTACGATGCCACAGACAGACACACACACACACACACACACACACACACACACACACACACACACACACACAGACACTTCAAACTTATAACACCCCGTCGTTTTTGCGTCGGGGGTTAATAAAATGCCCCATATCAACTTGCTCTCGAAGCCAGCCCTGTTGTCACTCATAATGATCTAGACGGGACAACTTTAACAAGTGCGGGTTCGTATCGGCCTTTGAAGTTGAGTGCACGATGGACTACTAAATAGAAAAGTTTCATCCCGCCGAAATTGTAAAAGTTGCGAACACAATCAATAGAGAAATGAGTTTCGTACCTGCTTGGTGGCCGGCCAGTTAGAATGTTATCAAAACTTATTTGTAACTAAAACGATGGTTTACGATTTATGACGTATTAAAAAAAACTACTTACTAGATCTCGTTCAAACCAATTTTCGGTGGAAGTTTACATGGTAAACACATCACATCATATTTTTTTTTTAGTTATATCTTTTTTTTATTTTAGAAGTTACAGGGTGGGGGACACATTTTACCACTTTGGAAGTATCTCTCGCGCTAACTATACAGTTTAGAAAAAAAGTATATTAGAAACCTCAATATCATTTTTGAAGACCTACCTACGCACGGGTTTTTTTTTTTTTTTTTTGAGTTTCAGTTCCAAGGAACCCAAAGCATAATAAATCATAATCATTTATTAATTTACAAAACATGGGTACAAAAAAAAAAAAAATTTGTTTTTTCTATTTTTGTGTGAAAATCTTAATGCGGTTCATCTACTTACCTAGTTTCAACAGCATAGTTCTTATAGTTTCAAAAAAGTGGCTATGACATACGGACGGACAGACAGACAGACAGACAGACATGACGAATCCATAAGGGTTCCGTTTGTTGCCATTTGGCTACGGAACCCTAAAAAAGCTGGCAATGGCTGGCAGAAAGACAATATTTCATATTTGGAATATACCTATAAACACGGACTCTTTCCGCCGTTTTCAAGGAGACGTTGTCTATTTTTATTTTATTTCATTTCCTAGTGTTTTTTTTAAAGTTATTTTGTGTAAATTTGGTGGCATTTTAACCAATGTAGCTCGCCTATAGAGCACAAGTGTAGTGAAATGAAATGAAGTGTATTGCGTGACTTTTCAAATTGGTGGAAATTGTCTACCGAAGCTTTACCGGCCGCCGTTTTAAGAAAAAAATATCTCAAGAATATCGAACTTTAACAAAGAACTTGTGATTTAACTTTTTCGATACTTCTTTTTAAGTATTATTAATTTACCCAAGGCTTGAGGCTACTTTAGATTAAGTATTATTAATTTACCTAACGCGATACTACTTTAGATTAAATATTATTCATTTGCCTTCTTGCCATTAAAAAGATTAGTAAAAAAGGCGATCGCTAAAACGAGGCCGAACACTTTAATTTACAATCCTGAAGCTTTCCCCAAATTAAGTAAATAAGAAAAGGGTTCAAGAGGACTGCCATTGCAAAGATCTCTAAAAGGGTTCAAGAGGACTGCCATTGCAAAGATCTCTAAAAGGGTTCAAGAGGACTGCCATTGCAAAGATCTCTAAAAGGGTTCAAGAGGACTGCCATTGCAAAGATCTCTAAAAGGGTTCAAGAGGACTGCCATTGCAAAGATCTCTAAAAGGGTTCAAGAGGACTGCCATTGCAAAGATCTCTAAAAGGGTTCAAGAGGACTGCCATTGCAAAGATCTCTAAAAGGGTTCAAGAGGACTGCCATTGCAAAGATCTCTAAATCTTTTTACAGTCGTAATTTGAAACGTTAGTAATGGTTCTTTAATATAATAAAATTAAGGTAAAATTAAACAGCAGATTTGATTTAAATCAAGTACAATATTCAAATAAAAAATATGTATGGTTAGTACATTATAATTAAATTCCAAGATTTTTCAATTTTCATTTTGTATCAATTCCAAGGGATCACTGTACCAGTAACACGATAGGACAATATTTTCTCGATAGAAAAAAAAAAGTAACCTGTAACTTTTGGCTAGATTCGATTGTTTATTAATAAAGAACATATTATTTGGTAAACAATTAGATAAATAAAATCAATACAACAAAGCCGACAGTTTCCAGAAAGGGTTTTGTAAAATTACCTTTATTTTACGAGATATTCAATAAAAACGGCTTATTAGAACGGCGCGAGGCTTTTTTTTGTATGAAGATTTCTGCCTGTTGTTGGCGCAGCCTTAATGAATGATTTATTTTCCAGGTGATGGTAGAAACAGTGAGCGCTGTGGCGTGGTGCGCTGAAGTTCTGCAGGCCAGAGCATTGGCAGCGACCACTCGCGCGCAAGTCGCCGCTATGGCCGCGCTGGCCGCTGCCACGGACCGCTGCCGTGACCTCATCGCCATCACTGACGACCAGCAGCGAATACTTGTAAGTGCCCCTATAAGACACGAGAGCATTGGCAGCGACCACTCGCGCGTAAGTCGCCGCTATGGCCGCGCTGGCCGCTGCCACGGACTGCTGCCGTGACCTCATCGCCATCACTGACGACTAGCAGCAAATACTCGTAAGTACCCCAGTACCCCTTTTAATTATATAGTTAAGTTTTGTTTCTTTTTGTTCGTTTTATTAGCTATTAAGGTGTACAATAAAGTATTTTCTATTCTATTCTATTCTAGACAACAGTTGTGGTACAGTGCATGAAAATTAACACTAAGAAAGGAATTTCCAAAATCTACCACATAAACAGTATGGAAAAAACTCCACACGAATGAAGTCAATAACTTTATTAATTAATTAGTTCTTTTAAATTCGATAAATTTATTTTATATTAAAAATTATTAATAAACTCTGATACACAAGATACAATAATTTAAATTTACTTTTAAATAAATTTTATTTTCAAATATTTCAAGATTCTTAGAAGGATTATCTTGATTTAATAATTTTATTATAATAACTTGACAAAAAAATACCCCCATAATTTTATTATCATATTATTTTAATATAAAATTATTCTTTTCAATTATTTTATTGGCATTCTACTAGTATTCAATAAAACCATATTATTGTTTTGGTTCAATGTGTACGTCTTATTTCACTGTGGTACAGCGCCCTGGTTAACTGTGTACTAAGCCTAGTGCACAATTAGTCTCTGCAATTAGCCTAGTATCTATGCCTAGCCTAGTAAGTTGTGGACACACAGACAGCCAAATGCCATTTTGACAAAAACATGTTTTGCTGTTAATACCATTTATAGAATGAGCATTACTTAATGAAATGTAAATATACAGCCAACAACTTACAAGTTAAGTACATAAGATAATAGTGAATACGTTATTTTAAGTATAAATGTTTATGTAGAGATGCTTAACTAAGCGATCTGGCTGACAATAAATAAATAAATAACATAATGCTGGACAGTTCACACAACATTATCTAGCCCCAAGCTAAGCAGAGCTTGTGTTATGGGTACTAAATAACTGATATACTTAATACAATATATATTACCTATGTAGATATTTTTAATTATACTCGTAGGTACATAGAAAATACCCAGAACACCCTGAACAAATATCTGCAGATTGCAGAAATATTTGTTCCGAGGCGGGAATCGAACCCGCTACCTCCTGCGTCGCAGGCGAATCTTCGCACGCCGCGCCCCGAGGTCGTCATCTTCAGACTAAGTAAAGTCCGCTCCGGGACAGATGATTGCATAACCTGCAAATATTTTTTCCGGGTCTCGGTGCTGTGATAGTGTGGCTCTCGTAGTTCCTGATACCCACGACACATTGAATCCTAGTGTGGGATCAGGACTATGTGTGTGACTATAAAAAACTTCCATATACACGTTAGTTATCATATACCTACAGCAGAATAACAGGACAGCGAATCTACATCTATCTATCTACCTATTTAGCCTGTGTGCACCCACTTTTGGGTTTAAGCCTCCTTTCCAATACGTCACTCTCTCCGGTCCTGTGCTGTTCTCATCCATTGTCGTCCAACTTCTTTGACGATGTCATCCGACCATCGGGCGGGTGGTCTGCCTCTTGGTCGCCGAGCATCTCTTGGCCACCATTCCGTTATAGCCGTGGTCCATCTTCCGTCATTCCTTCTAGCCAAGTGTCCCGCCCATCGCCACTGATCCGCATACCTACATCTATGACTTTCGTACGTCGAGATACGTCGACCGAGCATCGCGCGCTCCTTTGCCTTTTGTGCTACTCTTATCTTGTGCATGAACTCGTTTGTGTTGCGTTTCGGTTGCGTATGTTAGTATGAGCAGGCCACATTGGTTATCTTGATCAATTAATAAAAAAACAACAATATCTTTACTTGGTAGTGTTGTAATACTTTACAGGTACCTACACATTTCAATACCTCTTTCATTCAAGTATAGAATAATTAAATCTAAACAATAATGTAGTAAAGGCTACTGCGACATAATAATGCACACAAATAAATAGTTGTACCTTCCGTATCAGCTCAAATACTACAGGATACATTGGGTACGGTAAAACTGGTTCTGCTCTCATAAGAGCACAGGCAAATCACCCGTATAGGTACAGTGTGGCACGGAGTTACACGATCACACAGTTTCGCCAGCAGCCGAAGACACCCATGTAAAAATGTAACTACTTATTGAATGGAAAGACAAAAAGTCCGTTTTTTTTTCTCCAATATAAATGCGATCGTCTACTTATTAATAAAAGAATCATCAAAATCGGACCTCTGTAAAAAATTTTGAGTGGTCACATAATGCAAGTCATGCAGGTCTATTTTTAACGGCATCGGCATTGCTGAATAGACGGTCAAGGTCGCTCTTCGCTCGTATGGGCACTGCTGTTGCATCCACACTGACGTTTATCACTCCTTGGTGAACCAATAGAAAGTGTAGCCTTTGCCCTATTTCTGGCGTTGCGAGACAAACACTCTTCTCGTTGATAGACCCCTTGAGTGGAGTGCCAGGAACTTCCAAGTCTACGCTGCTTATATTCCTGGGTGAATTTCAATCTTTCATCAATTGGTCCCGCGTTGACCGACGTGGTATACGCACGACCTGATGCTTGCATCCTGCCACCTTCCTCAGACAAGCTGTATTGTACAAGATGATGCCAGGGCAAGTACCAACTCAAGAATCCCAATGTACATATTTGTCATCCAACTCTTCACAATTTTCGGGCGCTAGTTGGATAGTGTTCTGCAAATTCTCTGACGTGGATTATCGATAGTATCCTAACCAATTCTATTTAATTTTGGAGTCTATTTTGTGTATTGACTTCAGCCTGTAGTAGGGCTACTATCGATTTAAGAATCTCTCCTGATCTCTTTTTTTCTAGTACCTTATACGGGAGTCTTTGGCCTACATAGTGGTTATTCGCTCTTCCATGCGCTTCTGAGTAGAATTTAATGTTTTATTTTCCTTCTTCAATTCATTATTCACACGGCATAGCTGCTCAGTATTAACATTTTGAGAATCGACTCAAGTTTTTATAGGTGTGAGCGTATTGTCTGCTCCTTTCCTTAGTGCGGCACGGCATAAATTAATTAGGAATGAATGAATGTCCTGAAGGACAATTCCAATATTTGCTCCGTTTCGCAGAAAGAGAACGAATACTTGTGTTAGCGCAGATAATAAAACTATTATCACATGAGAAGCCGGCACCACGAATTGCGTTAACTTTCTTCGTCGCCTCACTACAACCAGCGCACGATTCATTTGCGGTCAGCCTCACAGAGGCAAGCCATGCGAGTATCACGTAAGTCTGCTCTGCGTATATAATCTTTGGCAACAAGTTTGTTGTGACGTACTAGATGCACCGGTCACTCACTGCACACAGCTGTAAGCCTCGCGCCGTTGGTGTAACCGAGTCCTCAGCGTGCAGCTAACTGCACACGTAACCAGTCGCGCTGTCTTTGTTTGCGGCAGTTTTTACTTGACTTTTCACTTTATTTCTCGTTTTTTAGTAGAAAACAATGTGTTTTCTTCTTCATTGACCAAACTAGTTTACCGTGTGATAACATTTAACGTAAATAGTGCGGTTTAAGACCGCGAAACGGATATTTTTAACGTAGCGTGTTTACAAGATGTTGATCGTCAGAGTGAAGCGTCAAAGACTTATGATAGTGCTACAAGCTTGGCCGTTCAAGGCAATTCGCGTATAGGTCGTGGCTATGGCTGCCCTCGCCTCTGCCAGCGACCACTGCCGCGACCTCTGACGACCAGCAGCGGATACTTGTGAGTACTAGTACCTAGTGCTACATATATAGCGTTGTTGGTGACACTGGTGAGCAAGTCGCTGCCACCGACCGCTGTCACGATACTTTTAGTAGCACCCTAAGGGCATCTCCGTGGATAGGGTGTATACCACTAGTCCCCTCGAGTTGTCCCGTTATTTCATCCCAGTAGTCTCATGGGACAATTTACACCAATGTTTTGGTCCCAAAAGTCCCCTTAAACTCGACTAGATAGGTTGTTTGGTTTTTTTAAACGATTTCAGAAGCTGTTTTTCCACAAAAAATATCTTGTGATCCTGAGGAAACTGCTAATCACTGGCCATCGTAGTCCCTCGGTGTGTTGATAGGTTTTTTAGTATTTTATAGTGATTTAACACATTTCCTAATTCGCCATGATCACATATGAATATTGGAATTCCCGTCAACATCGCATTGATTGACGACCTCTTTGGCGCGGCGGGCGTAGTTTGACCTGCGACGCAGGAGGTTGCGGGTTCGATTCCCGCCTCGGAACAAATATTTGTGCGATCGCAGATATTTGTTCAGGGTGTTCTGGGTATTTTCTATGTATAATTTAAAAAAAAAACTATCTATGTAATTATATTGTATTAAGTATATCAGTTATCAAGTACCCATAACACAAGCTCTGCTTAGCTTGGGGCTAGATAATATTGTGTGAACTGTCCAGTATTATTTATTTTATTGATCATGAGACGAAAATAAAATTATTGGTGTAACTGGTGTACACTGGAACGAAAAAGTACATGGTATAACACGATGGAACTAGTGGGATATATCCCATGGATTATGGTAGAGCCAGTAGACCCAATAAACCATAGCAGAGACACAAACCAGGGTCTTGTAGGTTTGCTGCCTGATTCTTCTAGGTTTGGTCGCGTTGGAACAGGAGTAAATTTATTTTGTAAGACGATCCAAAATGATTCTTGTGATTACAATGAATAAAATACTTTTTACTTTTTTCAATTAGAAAGAAGATAACTGATTTCTGAAAGAAAACATGATTTCCTCATCACATCTATAGTATCCTTCGAAGATTTGTCCTAGCTGAAAGCCTATTGAAGGAATGTGTCATAACTGAAAGAAAGCGTTAGCAGAGTCAGTCGTGGGAAACAATGGCGGCGATGAGCTCACCGCTTGTCACGTCTATTGCCGATGGTGCAACCCACGTGAATAGAGGCCCATTTGAGGATCTGCCCACCCTATCGGAGAAAATGCGTGTGTCTATGTATGTACCTATGTATGTATAGTAGTTATAGTTATAGTGTATTTATTTATAACAGATTATTGTTACATGTCAAGTAGGTTTATAAAGCATTTAGGTCATAGGTAGAGGTGCATACTGACAAATTAACAAATAATTAACAGAAACTAAGTAGGTACTTAGCTCACAAGTTCGTCAATTATAAAACTCAATAAAATTAAATCGATGCATACAAATTATTATATTAAAAACACAAGTCGCAAATCTATTTTTTTAGGAATCACTGATTTTATTAAATTGTCAGTAAATGTTATATTATATTAATTAGAGTCTAATTACAACCTAATAATGATTTTAATATTTTTAACACACTAGATTCAACGAAGTATCTACTACTATCTTAGTACTATATATGTATCTATAGTATCCAAGTTTATGTAATTCTCCCTTCCCAGCTCACAAACAAGTCGTGGTGCCGTGCGCTGGGGTGGCGCTCTGACGAAGGTCCGCGGCCGCTGTCCGAAGCCGCCGGGGGCGAAGCCCTGCGGTTGGCGGCTAGTGGCGCTCGAGACTGGGAGGCGCCGATCACGCTGCGCCGCAGAGCTACTCCGGACCCGATACTACTGCCATGCAGAGGGGCCGCTATTGGGCTGACTAGGTGAGCATTGTCATACATTTATACGCCTTTTCCCCCTTTGGGGGGAAATATGTGTTCATTTCGGGGACAATGTATGGTTAGCATTAACATTTAAAAAAAACTCAATCCTCCATAAAAAAAGTCTGTTCCACCTTTATAATGGGAACTGCTAAGGAGTGGTATTCGCTGCCGTTGTCTGTCTTTCCTGAAAACTATTGGGTATCTTCAAGACAATAGTGAAGGTGCCTTCTAGGCCTTCGTGCTCCATCGTCGGCCGCATCGTCACTTACCAAACAAGTGAGTTTGCGGTCAAATTAAAGTCACTTTCTATCTTCAAAAAGATATTCCTCAATCACTTTTTATCCGCCTCGCAACTAGGTTGAGTTAATTCTAATATTATATTCTGATTTTTATTTATTTATTTGATAAGTGATTTGGATCAGTTGAGCTACCTTTAGATCGCTTGCAGCGGTCTTCAGGTAGCACAACTGTTTCATATGTATTTTGTACATACCTTGTATTATTCTTTCTGTAAATAAATGTATTGTTTAATAAGTATAGGTATATGCGTAAACTTATTTACTCAAGTCCATCCCAAGGTTGACTGTAAGAAATCGCTCGCAATAAGACTGCCCATTGTACTTCCATAATTCCATAATAGTGATGAGCTATGTCGATTCTTTGTCCCGAATAATTATTGTGCAGCTCGGAAGCATAGGTTGTTTGCTGTACCGTTTTGACGTACGGTGGCTCGAGCTTTTTGACCCGTACCGCGGGCCCTCGCTGCGCTCAATGCTCTCCTGGATGCTAGTCCTGAGTGTGATTTGTTTGCGGATGGCTGGACGAGGTTTTTTTCAGAATGTTTGAGGTTCTGTGAGCGTGATGTATAGCTGTGTGATTGATTTATATTATTTTATTGTTATTTTATTATCTTTGATTAATGTAATTGGTGTGTCCGTCTTAATTAAATAAATTAATTAAATTAAATTAAATAATTATATTTTGATTATTTTTAATGTAAGTGCCATAAATCTACCTATGATCATCTCAGAAAGAAATTAAATTAGGTGATAAAAAGAAACTTCGCCCCAAAAATGGCCTGAAATAATATCACGCGAAATTATTTTCATTTCAAAATCATATGTAGGTAGGTACATGCAAGCTTAGGTTTGCTAAACTTACTTAGTAACCTATATTTAGAAATGTATCAAACCATGTATTTGGAAAAGAAAAAGATTTTCCAGCATCAATCTTTGAAATCCTCTGTTGATATCGTCCGCTACTTTATTTTCCGCGACAAAGCTAAGGAAAAGTTCGTAGGAACCTAGTTATTGGAAATTCATATCATCTCTTATTCACGCCTTACTTATATTCTCGAGAATAACGCTTTCAAGGAACAGTTACCTTCATACATCTTACCTTATTAGCTCTATGTTACCGTTTGCGGTAAGGAAATCGTCATTGGAAACATCGAAGGGCATTTAAATAGTTAACTTATGTGGGTCATGCCATTATCCTCCATTACGTACGTTCCAGACGTTGGTGATCCGTTCAGCTGTTGCATTTGATCGGTAATACGTTGCCGTTTTTATTTTCCGCTTTAGGCAAAGGCACTTATTGTCAGGATTCAAATATTTATATTTATATTTATTTATTAGAGTCACCAACACAGTATACACCGAAAAAAGTAAATACACACAAGATAGTTAAGTTATACATGCCAAGTGCTACCACAATTATAGATGACTAACAACATGCTATTAATAATAAAGAGCGAGAACAGATTAAAAAATTAAAAATAAAACATTATCAAAAATTAATTAAAAAACACAACATGTCCTACAAATAACTCTAAATTAGATAGATAGATAGATAGATAAAACGTTCATTTGTATCTCCAATCACACACGTACATTCAAAACACTAAAAACTAGATAATAAAACCAATATACACAAAAACAAAGCAGTGCACTAAAATAAACATTTAAACCATATAAAACCTTAACTAAAAGTACGTGTGTGTTGCAGCATCACAAATGGGTCATAGCTCAGCGAATTAACTTGCTCAAAGAGCAAACACTGATTTTCAGCTAGTACCCTCGACGTGACAAGTCGAGACGAGCGCTATACATGTACATTTCAGTGTGGGAACTCCTCCGATAAAACCAGTCTCAAAAGAGTCCGGGTACCAGCGGAGGCCCAAGTACGAGAGTAGGGTGTTAGTATATATTCAGCCCTAACTAACTAACTGTAATTTACAGTTAATAAAAATTACTGAGAGGGTAAATTTACCCGGACTTGTTGATAAGATTCATCCTGGCTGGTAGCTTATTATGGAAAGTGTTATTATAAAGAAACGTTAGCCGAGTCAGCCGTGGGAAGCAGTGGTGGCGATGAGCTCACTACTTGTTACGTCTATATTCCACGATGGTGCATGCAACCCACTGTGAAAAGAGGCCGATTGAGGCTCTGCCTACCCCCCTAAGGGGAAAAAGGTGTGTGTATGTATACATGTATCGGACACGACCTTTGTCGTGTCTGTTAGTAGCGACTTATACAGTGTGCACAGTCGTGTGCCAGATAATCGTCGGACGTCCGCTCTCAAGGTCATTCAAGGTCACGTCCGCGATTTATTGCTGATAGTTTGCTCGCGTACGTGTAATGTTATTGACCAGACTATTTCTAGGCAGAGGGTACCGTTTAACATCAGGTGGGCAATCTGCTTGATCAGTCATACCAAGTTGTATAAAAAAACAGCATCAGTTTTAGTAGTAAGTAGAGCTCACTAAATAGTTCGGCCGGGGAAGTACTACCTACATACCTATTTCTGCTGCAAAACAGTAGTGCTCGCATTGCTGTGTTCCGGTTTGGTGCCGATGAAATTTCAGACACATGAGACTTTTCATCTTTGTGTCTCAGGGTGGCGGGCGCAGTGCAATGCCACATAGGGCGCGTCTTAGATGGACGTGACCTATAAGGTAACGCATTGTTAAAGGCATCAGAGGTCAGGTAGGCCATCCGCTTGTTCCGTCATTCACGTAGTTAAAAAAAAAACCGTCGCGGTTTTTGGACGTGTCTGATGATATGGCTTTATCTGAAATATGTGAATATCTGGTGCGACCGAGGATAGACCGATTCTACTAAATGTAAAAAAAATACACGCAAAAAGTGGTCACCTATCCAAATCTGTACTGAACGCGTTTTCCTCTGAAAAACGCATGTTTTTAGTCGTAGCTATTTAGCTTATAGTTGTAAATGTAGGTGTTCCAAAACATTCCCCTAAAATAAAAATGCTTTCATTCCAAACACCTCCATTAGCTAAAATCCAATATTGACTTCCATTTTGGTTTCAAATGTTCGTTAAACCAACACTTTTAAATCTGTTTCGCTCGCGTCAAAGGTAAAACTATTTGATATTTATTTTAAATAAAACATAGGATAAAAAGCAAAAAAATAGGCTTTTATTTTTAACTAGCGACTCACCCTGGCTTCGCACGGGTAGCCCCCGGTGAAAAACAGCCCCCCCCCCCCCCCCCCCCCCCCCCCCCCCCGATATTTTATTACTTATTCTGCTATTCGGAGCGGAGAAGAATCCACCAAAAAAGATATAACTAACATCGGTCCAGCCGATCTTGAGTTATAAGTGGTGTAACTAACACGACTTTGTTTTATATATACATAGATGAATGCGCAAAACTACAGTCGAATTGGGACCATCATCCATTATTCGAACGTCGGTTAAAAAAAAAAAAGTAGGATTCGGTAATATAAATAATTTGTCACAAATCTAATGAGCCTAAAGTCGATGTACTTACTAGCAGTCAGTCAGGGTTCCGATACCCACCTTCCAGCTCCATCATCAGACCAGAGGGTAGCCCTCAGCTCGATGGTGAAATGTTATTGTATTATCATCATACACTTGCAAAGTTTTATGTGGATACTACAACTAGGTGCGCCAGCAAGCTGACGCAGCGTATACAATAGGGTGCTTGGCTAATAAAACTGGGAAATTGCCATTTTGTAATTTGTTTTTACTCAAACAAAACACTAGTTATGTTTTTTTCTTTTATTCAACTTGGAATCAAGCTGATGGCCCACCTGATGTTAAGCGGTACCCCCCACCTAGGACGTATCCTATGTGGCATTGCACTGCGCCCGCCACCCTGTGACATAAAGATAAAAAGTCTTATGTGCCTGTAATTTCACCGGTAACCATACCCCCTCAAACCGGAACACACAGCAATTCTAGCACTACTGCTTTGCGGCAGAAATAGGTATGGTGGTATACTTCCCCGGACGAATTCTTTCACAAAAAAGCTCTACTACTACTAAATTTCTATTCTATCACCGACATTGGCTCCTTCAAAGTTTGTTTGGAACGGTTTTTGACCAAACCCCCCCCATTTAAATGCATTATATAACACACCCACAATTAACATAACACCCAACAGTCACATACATAGTCCTGATCCCACACTAGGATCCCCTGTATCGTGGGTATCAGGAACTACGAGTACCATAACACCCAGACCCGGAACAAATAAATCATACCGCAACCTCTCGCAGCATAGCCGGCTCCTTGCCCGTCGCACGGCGCCTCAGAGCTCGTCTGATGACTCGTCGTATGGGGAAGGCATCTGCAGGATGTCTAAAGGCGGCTGATGATGATTTGTTTTATTTATTTATATTAAATTGTTTGTGTGTGTGACGAGGCTAGTGTTACATAGGTTTTATATTGTACTTAGTTTACACGCAAGAACGACGACGAGTTTTAGTAGCAGCTAAATTAGTACCTCAAGGGTCAAATGGGACCACTAAATTGAAAAACTTGAGTGTGGTGTCGTTTCAAAAGTCGTTTCACGGGGTGGTTGTTGATGTTTAAATTGTTGTCTGCACGCCGCGCCGGGGATTTTTCCAAACTATAAGATAAGATAAAAGATAAATTTATTCGTTCCTTCAAAAATATGGTACAGTTTAGAATCATCAAGTAATGACTTAAACAATAATAATGTACG
Source organism: Operophtera brumata (assembly GCA_932527175.1). NCBI lineage: Eukaryota > Metazoa > Arthropoda > Insecta > Lepidoptera > Geometridae > Operophtera > Operophtera brumata. The sequence goes on from OW052225.1 coordinate 24,544,174, forward strand.
CGAGGAGCGCTGTTCCCTGCACTAGGTCTCAAAGAGCCTGTGTTGCAAGGTCACAGTGACTTACCCCGGACTCTCCATCGTTAGTCTTAGATAGTAGGTACTTGTACTTAGTAAACATAAAATTAAAGTTAAAGTTATACAAACTATGCGCGGACGAAGTCGCGTGCGGGTCATCTAGTTTATTATAATTTAAAAACAATAATTATTCCTATTTGCAATAACATTAACTATGTTCCCTTTGCTTGTACTATTATTTATTATGTGCCTTTTTTTTTTTTTTTTTTTTTTTTTAACATTGATAGACCTTTGTTTGACCACGATCTCACCTGTTGGTAAGTGACGATGTGGCCGAAGATGGAGCACAAAGGTCTAGAAGGCACCTATTCACTCTAGACTTGAAGAGACCCAGATTATAGTTTTCAGGAAAGACAGACGACGGCAGTGTATTCCACTCCTTAGCAGTTCGCATTATAAAGGTAGAACCGAAACGTTTTGTGCGAATAGAAGGTATACTAATGAGGTAAGGATGGTACTGAGCCGTACGCCTGCTCGTCCTATGATGAAAAGGAGATGGTGGGATCAGATCGTGCAGTTCCTGGGAGCATTCCCCGAAATGTAACCTATAGAAGATTGAAAGGCATGCAACCTTACGGCGGTGCTCGAGACTCTGGATCTTAGTCTCCGCCATATGTTGCTCACCTATAAGCCTGAAAGCTCTACGTTCGATCGAGTCCAAGGCAGCAAGCTGGTATTTGGCCGAACCATCCCAAACATGGCAGCAGTACTCCATACCAGCCCGGACTTGTGCTTTATACAAACTGAGAAGCTGTCCTGGTGTGAAGTAACGCTTTACCTTATTCAGGATGCCTAGCTTCATGGCAGCTGTTTTTGCCTTAGACTCGATGTAAGAGCCAAGTTGAGAGTAGGCGTGAGCGAAACACCTAAGAGCTCGAGGTGATCTCCTATAGCTACAGGTACATCGCGGAATACAGGAACTTGGAGAAACGGACTTTTTTTCGCCGAGAAGAGACAAGCCTGCGTTTTAGAGGCATTGAACTTGACTAGATTGGCATCACCCCAGTCGGATACAGCTTTGAGAGTCAAATTCAGACGCTGCAGCATCTCATCTCTTAACTCCTGAATTTCATTCTTCCTAGCTCGCGCAGTAGAAACATATCTCTCCACAACTGTGCTGTCGTCTGCATACCCAATGATACCGGGCATTAGCAGATCGTTAATGTGCAACAGAAACAGTGTGGCAGATAGCACTGACCCCTGAGGTACCCCGGCGTTAATAGCCAATTGATCCGACGAGCAGCCGTCAATAACTACTCGAATGGATCTTTCCCTCAGAAAGTCTGCGAGCCAGGAGCAGAGTTGAACTGGCAGTCCGTAGGCAGGAAGCTTGCGTGCTAATAAGGCTAGCGTGCCAAACCCTATCAAAGGCCTTCGAGACGTCTAATGAAACAGCTAGTGCTTCACCGTATTTCTCGATGGCCTCGCTCCAAATGTGCGTGGCATACACAAGAAGGTCCCCAGTAGACCGGTTTCGGCGAAATCCGTATTGGCGATCACTGAGGAGGTCGTTACCTTCGAGGTATGCAAGGAGCTTCCTATTCAGTACACGCTCCATACATTTACAAAGTAGGGAGGTGACCGAAATAGGGCGGTAGTTTGAAGGGTCAGCACGACTGCCTTTCTTGGGTACAGGCTGCACGTTTGCGAGCTTCCAAGATTTAGGGACTTCACCAGTTTTAAAAGAGAGGCGGAAAAGTCGCGTTAATACTGGAGACAACTCAGGGGCACAGGTTTTTAACACTATAGCCGAGATACCATCCGGACCGCTAGCTTTATTCACGTCGAGACCACGTAGCGTTCTGAGCACTTCCTTTTGCTGGATGCGAATTTCCTGCATTGAAGCTTCGCACCGAGGAAGGCTGGGTGGAATTTCGCCAGAAGTTTCAAGACGTGAAGCCTCCGCAAATTGAGTAGCAAATAAATTTGCTTTCTCAACCGCAGCGTGAGCTAGGGATCCGTCCGGTTTCAGTAGTGGAGGGAGTGAAGGGCGGCTGAAGTTCGCTTCCACGGACTTAGCCAGAGACCAGAAAGCTTTACTTCCCGCAGGGTATGCGGCAAGCTTAGCACCCAGACGGCCAATCCGATCGAAGCGAGCCTTCCGTATCACCTTCTTGCAAGACTTGGCGGCTTTGTTAAAGGCTTTCTTCTTAAGCCGTGCATCCGAGGTTTTACCGTTTCTTGCGTCAACCCAGGCTAGGTAAGCCACATGTTTTAGCGCTTCTGCACTAGCACACGCGGGACTGAACCATGGGCGAGCATTGCCTGAAGGTGAAGCATCGGAGAATGGAATAAAATACTCCATTGCTCTTTTGATCACCTCCGAAACGGCATCAGCACAGACCGTCGGGTCACAAGAAGAAAAGCAGGTTTGCCGCCAAGGATAAGAAGCGAAGAAATGTCGCATCTCATCCCAATCTGCTGACTTGTAACGCCACACTCGCCTACTTCCTCTGGGTGAGGGATCGGGTGGCGAGTATGACGATACAGACCTCACCACACAGTGATCTGATGTACCCAAAGGAGGCAAAACTGATACTGAGTGGTGATCCGGCTCGTTCGTCAGCAGAAGGTCCAAGCAGTTGGCTGTGTGGTCCTCAACGTCTGGAATTCTGGTTGCCTCATGGACCAGCTGAGTGAGATTTAGCGTGAGTGCAAGTTTGCACGCCTCTCTCCCAGCATGGTCGGTGAGCTGGTATGGGAACAGCCACTGTTGATGGTGGGCATTAAAGTCCCCCAGAATCACCAGTTGGGCATCAGGATAACGTTGTTGGGCCACATCCGCCGCTTCACATATGTAGTTGAACAACCTGGTTGTCTCGTAGTCTCCAGAGTGAGACCGATATAAGCCAGCATAGATAATTTTATCTAAGCCGGTGTCCACCAAAGTCCATAAAACTGAAAAATTGGGTTCTTCAAGGTCACGAAGGTACTTTTTTCAACAGCTGAGTCCCTCCGCGAGGCACCGCGAACGTCAGTTCGTGGTGTCTCGTTTTTAGTTTTTTAGGAGGACGTGGCTAGGTCATTAGCCACCTCCTCCTCTGAACGTACTCGTCGGGCACGCACAGTCCCCACTACCTCCAATATGCCCGGATTTACAATGACGATATTATCGTGTTTTTTCAGATGCACATCTCACGTGGTGTTCGTATGCGAGCAAACGAGCATAGTGGAGAACGAACGCGGACGAGGCTCCTTGCACTCAATCCGGCGAGGCTCGCTGGATGTGCGCTCAGTGGCGTCTGATGGCTTGCGACGCACTTCGCTCGCTAAACTACAGGGACTGCCGTTTGAAGCTCCTATTACTAAGGTACAAACAAGCATAGTGGAGAACGAGCGCGGACGAGGCTCCTTGCACTCAATCCGGCGAGGCTCGTTGGATGTGCGCTCAGTGGCGTCTGATGGCTTGCGACGTACTTCGCTCCCTAAACTACAGGGACTGCCGTTTGAAGCTCCTATTACTAAGGTACAAACAAGCATAGTGGAGAACGAGCGCGGACGAGGCTCCTTGCACTCAATCCGGCGAGGCTCGTTGGATGTGCGCTCAGTGGCGTCTGATGGCTTGCGGCGCACTTCGCTCGCTAAACTACAGGGACTGCCGTTTGAAGCTCCTATTACTAAGGTACAAACAAGCATAGTGGAGAACGAGCGCGGACGAGGCTCCTTGCACTCAATCCGGCGAGGCTCGTTGGATGTGCGCTCAGTGGCGTCTGATGGCTTGCGACGCACTTCGCTCCCTAAACTACAGGGACTGCCGTTTGAAGCTCCTATTACTAAGGTACAAACAAGCATAGTGGAGAACGAGCGCGGACGAGGCTCCTTGCACTCAATCCGGCGAGGCTCGTTGGATGTGCGCTCAGTGGCGTCTGATGGCTTGCGGCGCACTTCGCTCGCTAAACTACAGGGACTGCCGTTTGAAGCTCCTATTACTAAGGTACAAACAAGCATAGTGGAGAACGAGCGTGGACGAGGCTCCTTGCACTCAATCCGGCGAGGCTCGTTGGATGTGCGCTCAGTGGCGTCTGATGGCTTGCGGCGCACTTCGCTCGCTAAACTACAGGGACTGCCGTTTGAAGCTCCTATTACTAAGGTACAAACAAGCATAGTGGAGAACGAGCGTGGACGAGGCTCCTTGCACTCAATCCGGCGAGGCTCGTTGGATGTGCGCTCAGTGGCGTCTGATGGCTTGCGGCGCACTTCGCTCGCTAAACTACAGGGACTGCCGTTTGAAGCTCCTATTACTAAGGTACAAACAAGCATAGTGGAGAACGAGCGTGGACGAGGCTCCTTGCACTCAATCCGGCGAGGCTCGTTGGATGTGCGCTCAGTGGCGTCTGATGGCTTGCGACGTACTTCGCTCCCTAAACTACAGGGACTGCCGTTTGAAGCTCCTATTACTAAGGTACAAACAAGCATAGTGGAGAACGAGCGCGGACGAGGCTCCTTGCACTCAATCCGGCGAGGCTCGTTGGATGTGCGCTCAGTGGCGTCTGATGGCTTGCGGCGCACTTCGCTCGCTAAACTACAGGGACAGCCGTTTGGTGCTTAATATCTGGGGGTATATCTCGTCAGCCGTAAAACGTAGTCAGTTGACATTGTCACAGATTATGTAGGTAGTGTTGAATCTAAATAATACTATTATAATAATAATAAATCCTAAGTTATTTTCCTCATTCCTTGGTATGGAACCCTGTGTGCGTGAGTATGACTCGTATTCAGCCACGTTTTGTATCACCTACGTAGGTGTACTGTACAAAAACTGCAAGTATTTTTTTTTACTTTGCTATGTTTTTAACCCCCGACGCATAAACGACGGGGTGTTATAAGTTTGACGTGTCTGTGTGTGTGCGTGTTTGTATGTTAGTGTGTGTGTGTGTGTGTGTGTGTCTGTCTGTCCCATCGTAGCTCCCGAACGGATGAACTAATTTCGTTTTTTTTTTGTTTGTAAGTTGTATTTGTCGGGAGTGTTCTTAGCTATGTTTGATCAAAATCGGTTCAGCCGTTTCATTGTGTTGAGTTTTTTTTAATTTGTACAAAATTAATTACTTGTTATGTATGCAAAGCAGTTAAAGCAGTTATCCTCAACCCATTGAGATGAAATTTTGCATACCTGTCTAGTTCCGATGACAATACAATATGATGGTGACAGCGAGCTGATCTGATGGTGGAGACGAAAGGTGGACAACGGAACTCCTCGGTAGGCTGGCCGTGTTTAGACTCATTTCGATCAGCACACGGTTCCGATCACTAATTGTATAAAAGCTTGTATTAAAAAGTCTATTTTTCTCTAAAATCTTTTTTATCACAACACAATGTAAAAAATCCTGCTATATTTTTAAGTACACCCCACAAGTCAAGCCTCGTGCGTGGAAAGATCACTGCTCCCAGCATACCTGTCTATTGAGTCTGAGTCGTATGCGTTGCGCATCCTTAAAGATCACTGCTCCCAGCATACCTGTCTATTGAGTCTGAGTCGTATGCGTTGCGCATCCTTAAAGATCACTGCTCCCAGCATACCTGTCTATTGAGTCTGAGTCGTATGCGTTGCGCATCCTTAAAGATCACTGCTCCCAGCATACCTGTCTATTGAGTCTGAGTCGTATGCGTTGCGCATCCTTAAAGATCACTGCTCCCAGCATACCTGTCTATTGAGTCTGAGTCGTATGCGTTGCGCATCCTTAAAGATCACTGCTCCCAGCATACCTGTCTATTGAGTCTGAGTCGTATGCGTTGCGCATCCTTAAAGATCACTGCTCCCAGCATACCTGTCTATTGAGTCTGAGTCGTATGCGTTGCGCATCCTTAAAGATCACTGCTCCCAGCATACCTGTCTATTGAGTCTGAGTCGTATGCGTTGCGCATCCTTAAAGATCACTGCTCCCAGCATACCTGTCTATTGAGTCTGAGTCGTATGCGTTGCGCATCCTTAAAGATCACTGCTCCCAGCATACCTGTCTATTGAGTCTGAGTCGTATGCGTTGCGCATCCTTAAAGATCACTGCTCCCAGCATACCTGTCTATTGAGTCTGAGTCGTATGCGTTGCGCATCCTTAAAGATCACTGCTCCCAGCATACCTGTCTATTGAGTCTGAGTCGTATGCGTTGCGCATCCTTATCAGATAAGCAAGCATTATCTTTACTACTATACTCTATATACTAATTATAAAGAGGAACGATTTGATTGTTTGTTTGTTTGCATTGAATAGGCTCCGAAACTACAGAACCGCTAGCTTATTACGTATCTTGCAATAGCAATTCTCGCGCGATTCTTGCTATCGCATTGCTATTGCAATATACGTAATAAGCTATACGATTTGAAAAATTATTTCACTGTTGGGAAGCTACCCTATCCCCGGGTGACATAGGCTACTCTATATTTAAAAAAAAAGGGACCCTTACTAAAATTCCAATAATGTAACCCAAGATGTAAAAAAATGTAAGGAGTGGTATTCCACTCAGTGGCAGTAGTAGTATATAGTAGTAGTAGAGCATTTTTGTAAAGAGTTCGACCGGGGAAGTACTACCTCCATACCTACTTCTGCCACAAGGCAGTAGTGCTCGCAATGCTGTGTTCCGGTTTGAAGGGTTTGAGTGCCGGTGAAGTTACAGGCACATGAGACTTTCATCTTTGTGTCTCAAAGTTGCGGGCGCAGTACAATGCCACATAGAATGCGTCCTAGGTGGACGTGACCTGTGAGGTACCTAATGCGTTGTTAAAAGCAGAGGTTACCGCTTAACCCAATTTGTAAACTTTTAAAAACTTTGGCATGTATTCTTTGTTTTTCCTATTTTTTAGCCCATTTAATTTGTAATTTATAGTTTGTTTCTTTAAGTGTAGGTTTTAAAAAAAAATATAAACTGTTCATATTTTAAAAAAAAAACCTATCTTTTTTAAATTGATTAGTGTAATTGGACTGTGCCGTTCTAGTTGAATAAATAAAATATAAATACAAAAAATACCAGGGTTTATGTAACTAGCTATTGTAAATAATACAATAGCACTATAGCAGCAGTAGTAGTATATAGTAGTAGTAGAGCTTTTTTGTGAAAGAGTTCGTCCGGGGAAGTACTACCACCATACCTATTTCTGCCGCAAAGCAGTAGTGCTCGCATTGCTGTGTTCCGGTTTGAAGGGTAAGGGTGCCGGTGAAATTACAGGCACATGAGACTTTTCATCTTTATGTCTCAGGGTGGCGGGCGCAGTGCAATGCCACATTGGTTGCGTCGTAGGTGGACGTGATCTATGAGGTAATGCACTGCTGTTCATAGGCAGAGGTTACCGCTTAACATCAGGTGGGCCTCTTGCTTGATCCGTCTTCCAAGTAGTATAACAAAAAAAAAAAAAGTTTACAATAGCTGTTGTATTGGAGAGGCCTGTGCCGTTCTAGTTGAATAAATAAAATACAAAAAAAATACAAATACAAAAAATACCAGGGCTTATCAATTATAAGTCTATCATTGGGGGAATAACTTTAGCAGGTTTTTGTATCTGGTGTGTGAATAGATGGGGGGTTGGGGAGCAGGGAGGGTTAGGGGGACGGGAGGGGAAGGGGGATCCCGACACTATTCGTGCGAAGCCGGGGCGAGTTTCTAGTTAATATATAAATAGGAAGTACGGTATTGCACATAGCTATTTTGTTTGAATCATCATTTTATCGGGATTGCCTCAACTGATTTGTTATTAAGTTGACAGATACAAATACACCCACGCGTTTAGTAACAGGAAACAATGTCCGATTAGCTAGTGGGATCATGAATAATGCAGGCACACATCATTCGCATTCAGACTGTGTTGTTTTAAACTCGTGTGAAAGTTTACAAGAAGTTATCCCTTTGTGATAGAGTTAAAATATGCGCAGTCAATATAAAGTCATAGAAAAGGTAAGATTTATTCCAAATAGTGACTTCACGTTTGAATAGAGCCTAGCCCAGTAAAAATAAACAAATAGGGTGAACAAATCCCGTGAAAAAAATATTACCCAAGCTATAGCAGTGAAAGTTACTTTATTCCTCCTTATATACTCTTTATTTACTCCTTTTCATCATACGACAAGTAGGCGCACAGCTCAGTACCATCCTTACCTCATCAGTATACCCACAATTCGCACTAAGCGTTTCGGTTCCACCTTTGTAATGCGAACTGCTAAGGAATGGAAAAAGTTGCCGTCGTCTGTCTTTCCTGTAAACTTTTAAATGGGTCTCTTCAAGGTATGAGTGAATAGGTGCCTACTAGACCTTCGTGCTCGAACGTCGGCCGCATCGTCACTTACCAACAGGTGAGATTGCGGTCAATCGAGGGTCTATCAACTGTACTCAGTTAGTCTGTGGTTCAACTATACCCAAACAGCTTACAATGCTCTGCGGGTCCAGTACAACAATGCGTTTAGAGCTCTGTTGCGGCTTCCGCGCTTCTGCAGCGCTTCAGGTATGTTTGCCGAGGCGCGTACCGACACCATTGACGCCATCTGGCGCAAAAAGACGGCCTCACTGTTGAGCAGGCTGTTGACAAGCAGCAACAGCACCCTAAGCACGTTCTCTGATCGGTTCGATTGTCCTCTGGTTTGGAAGCTCGTCCAGAGGACTAAGAAATTGTTAATTATTAAGTACTAACCTAGTTTTAAGTTGTTTTACTAACAAGTTGGGCTCAGTTGTCTGAATAAATAAATATTCTATAGCCTCGCCCCGTTTCTTTGTCCACTTAGGATCAAGGATGCAACGAGTGATCCAATTTATGAGGTTTTATATGAATGAAAACTGGTGCTGCAAAACGGAAAATAGTTGTTTTTAGGGTTCAGTACCCAAAGGGTAAAACGGGACCCTATTACTAAGGCTCCGCTGTCCATCCGTCCGCCTGTCACCAGGCTGTATCTCATGAACCGTGGTTGAAATTAAGCCAGTTGAAATTATCACAGATGATATTTCTGTTGCCACTATAACAAAAAATACTACAAAATAAAATAAAATAAATATTTAAGTGGAAACACAAGGGCCGTTTTCCCATTTAAACGTAGTCCCCTGTTTTCTCCCAAGATAACGCCAGAAGAGCAATTTTTTTTTTTTCATAAAATATAGGTCCACCGTTGCTTGTCCCTATGTTTTCCTTTTTTTTATAAATCAATTATTAAAAGAGATATAAACATTCAAAAACCTAGAAAAATGGTCAGATTTTCCGCTGTGTTCAAACATCCTGAAAACAAATTTGACTAGATTATATAAAAAAACATAGAAACACGGCTAAAACTTTATTTTATTTTGAATAAAAAAAATAGTTAAATTGGTTAAGTTTTGGAGAAGGAATCCGGGGACTACGAATCGGTGATTTTATGAACTTTTAATAGGTATTGTCGATCCAAGCTGCCGTTGTCTCTATCACGCTCTGCGGGGGGAGGTTTGAGGTCTGCGCGACAGCAATAGATTTTACAAATAGGTACCTATTTTTGAATTCTCTAGCCCTTGGTGTTTCCTCTTAAGGTGGCTATACAAAAAACGTGATGTTTTTATAGATATTGGTGTGACCAGGCTGTATCTCATGAACCGTGATAGTTAGACTGTTGAAATTTTCACAGATGATGTATTTATTTTGCCGCTATAACAACAAATACAAAAAAAAATGGGAGCCCCCTTTGCTTTTGCTGTTTTTTTCATACTTTTAGTCATACTCGCACTTGGCTGGTTATTATTAACTTGTTTTCTATGTTTCTAGGTCATATCACTCCTGTCGGCGGCCACCGAGGGCGCGCCGCCTTCCACCGTGGCGTGCATCGAGCGCGCAGTCGACATGCTGCGTACGTCCGAGCTGTACTCTCCTCAAATGAGAGACGAGCCCAAGCTGCGTGTCGAGGACCCTATAGCCACTGATCTGATTGGGGCTTTGCTGTCGGTCAGTATTATATATTACTCGTAGTTTTGTAGTGTGAATGGTAGCGTGTGACGCGTTGGCCGCACCTGAGACTCATATCAGATACAGAAATAGACCGATAGGGCGCTTGAGCCATTTTGCACGCGTAAGTTTGCTCCTATTTGGGATAGTATTTCATCAAACTCCTTGAAGTTTACTCCTATTTTGGGTAGTATCTCATCAAACTCCTTGAAGTTTGCTCCTATTTTGGGTAGTATCTCATCAAACTCCTTGGAGTTTGCTCCTATTTTGGGTAGTATCTCATCAAACTCCTTGAAGTTCGCTCCTATTTTGGGTAGTATCTCATCAAACTCCTTGAAGTTTGATCCTATTTTGGGTAGTATCTCATCAAACTACAAGAAGTTTAGTACACGTGATCAGTACACTAATCTCACTAAAATCATAAATGTCAAAGCTATGATGTTTGAATGTTAGTTAACCAATCACGCCAAAACCGCTGAACCGATTTCGATGAAATTTGGTACACAGATAGATTATGATAGCTATTTTTATTTTACTAGTAAATAATAAAATTGTTAATAGTAAATAATTATACAAAATGATCATGCCGTTCATATTTTTTTTTTTTACATCTGTGCCTTGCCCGCTTATCTTACATTCCGCGGATGGGACTCGGCTCGACCTATCAAAAAACATCCTGAATTATGAGATAAAAAAATAAAAAGATGAATAAAGATGTATAATATATAAAGATGCGGCCAACAGCTCTAGTAGATGCTATGGGTTGTTAGATAGTGGTGAGGTAACTAATTTGCATGAGTTTAGTTATATAAATGTAGAATTGGGGATATTTGAATACGGTCGCACTATTTGGGAGGGGGGAGGAATTCCCTCGATACCAGTCCCCAACTTAGCAGTCTCAAGTATGAGACTCCGATATTACATTTAGGCTATAGGAGTGCAGGTGTGGTTCGTGTTTGCTGCGGGCCCTATCAGGCCACGCTCGCCACTACGAGTCTACTAACTTTGGGAATGTTACCATGATGACCCAACCCCCACCAGATCCTACCCTCAGCAACCCCAAATTCGTGCGATCGTATTCTAATGCCGATCATAGAATTGTACATAATATTAATTAAATAACAAAGAGAAGGATAATTTTATTTACGTTTTATGTTCTTGTATATTTACAAACATTTTGTTTACCTATAACCATACCTACTTTTTAAATTCGTAAACTGAAAATGGCCGACGCATTTTCAGAACACTCAATATTGTACAGCCCTTATTGTATATGTGTACTAACATGTATATTTATTTCCACCGATCCTGTTCGACCTGGATAGCGGGAGCAAGCGAGTCTAAGCCTAGTGTTCATGGTAGGAGGATTGAAATTAACTCTAACCCTTCTGAACTCTTCTTAGTGCATAGATAACACTAGCAAATGCTTGGTAACATAGCAGAGCTAGAATTGTTTTAAATTAATGTTACTTTAGCCTCCTGTTAATCTAACTATCTGAGCTTTATGCATTTCTGTTTAAGAGGAGTGACTGGTAATGCACTCACGCCCTTTTGCACGGAAACGAAGTTTGCACCTATTTTAGTATTATCTCATAAAACTCCATGAAATTTGGGTCACATGATCCGTACGTACACTAATATATAGACCAGTGGTGCTTCAGTTTCTTGTAAATTAGTTTTTTGTTTTTATGATGTGGTAAAGTACGCGTCATGTAAAAAGAACGCTGGAACGCCTGAAGTTGTATGACCGTCAGCGTTCTTTTTACATGACGCGCATTATAACCACATTATTTTAAGGTGGATGCGCACGCTTGCGATGCCAAATTATCTTTTTTTGGTGTTTTTTGCCCATTACAGCTCATCAACACTTCTTCAGACAGCGAAAGTTGAGTTCGCGAGAACTAGGAGACTTAACTCACATTTTTTAATTGATAGTAAGTCATAAATAGCATCAGTTTAGCTATGATACCCCTAAACACATTTTTACAGTGTTTGTTTTTTGTTTATGGGTATCATAGCTAAACTGATGATATTAAATAAATAAATAATAAATAAATAATGCTGGACAAGTTTACACAACATTATCTAGCCCCAAGCTAAGCCAGAGCTTGTGTTATGGGTACTAGTTAACTGATATACTTAATACAATATATTACTTAAATAGATATTTTTTATTATACATAGAAAACACCCAGAACACCCTGAACAAATATCTGCAGATCGCACAAATATTTGTTCCGAGGCGGGAATCGAACCCGCAACCTCCTCCGTCGCAGGCGAACCATCGCCAGCCGCGCCACAGAGGTCGTCATATTTATGAGATACTATCAATTAAAACATGTGTGTTGAGTCTCTTAGTTCTCCCGAACTCAACTTTCGCTATCTGAAGAAGTGTTGATGAGCTGTAACCGGCAAAAAACACTAAAAAATTTGAATCGCGCCGCAAGCGTGAGCATTCGCCTTAAAGGAAACTAACACACCAGTTCTAGATATTACTGCACTGATTATGCGTACAAAATTTCTTGGAGTTTGAAGAGATACTAACCAAAATAGAAGCAAACTTCGTTCCCGTGCAAAAGGGCGTAAGTGCCCTGCCTGTACACTCTTAACTCTGCTGTATCTACATAATTTTATGTTTCGTTTCTTTTGTGTTTAACATTGTGTATGAATTTATTTTTGTGTTCTTTTCTTTTTTTAAAGTGAATTTTTTAAAGCACTGGTGTATAATTCAAAGACGATACCACAAACTAGATAAATCTAAAGAGGACATTTTTTATAACATCATATTTAAAAAAAAGATAAAATTACTGGATAACCTGTCAAATCTAATCAAAAATGAAATGAAATCAAATATCTTTATTTTCTAAAGTATGGTAAAGTTATGGGTAGGTAGTACAAAATTAAGTGTGCTCATACTTTTGCTTATAAAGCATGCAAATATTCCTTTACGGTTGTTAACATTATTAGTATCAGGTATTTATGACAAAGGAAAATGAAAATGAAAATTAAATATATTATTTACTTAATTATTAATTTGACAATACTTAATTATTAATTTGACATATTGTCAAATTAATAATTAAGTAAATAATAAAAACAAAACATTAAAACCAATTAAAATAAAATATAATCAAATAATGTCCATATGTCATAAATAATTAAAATATTAATTATTGTTAATTTCATAAAAAAGATAATTTAAAAAGTAATATTATTACAAAGTAGGCATGTCATTCCTATTTAAAAATTCTTCTATCGAGTAAAAGCATCTATCTACAAGCCAATTATGATTTTCTGTTGTATCGCTGCTCGAGAATGCAACGTTGCAACGCAAAATTACACCATTTTTATATGTTATTAATCTGCATAGGTTCAAAAAAACCATTTAAAAAATTCCCTTATATGAGTAAAGTCCAAAAAATAAAATACAAGGGTATGCAAACTTCTATGTAACTATTATATAAATAAAAATATTATTACAGTTGTATGCATAGAGTTAAATTAAGTAATACGTAAGTCAATGGTTTTGTCTATGAAAAAGCTTAGTACAATATTTTGTTCGTACTCTTTTTAGTATAGTAATTGTGTTGAAAGATGTGATATTCAAACTCGTCCGTCGTTTTCCAGCAAGGCCCCACCAACGTGCTATCATCCCGAAGGAGCAGCAATGACTCCACGGTCGTCAGGTCTCAGACCAACAGGACAAACATCAAACACAAGGTAATCATCTAAATAATTTAATTTAATTGATTTTTTTATTAACTTTTTACAATGTCATTACAGTAAATAAAGACCAAATCGACAAAGTAAAACAGAACTTAGAGATAAACCTTCTTGCTAAAATATTTTACAGTTTTAATTATGAATTTCAACAATGAAATCGTAAATAAATCAACATCGTCCTCCTTAGATACTTCGTTGACTATCCGAAAAGCCTTTGTGAATGGCGCATGTCCGAGGAGATTAGTTCTTGCAGTATTTTATAAGAAAAGAGATACGCTTATTATCTTTACTCTATTGTTTGTTAGTAGTAGAGCATTTTTGTAAAGAGTTCGACCGGGGAAGTACTACCTCCATACCTACTTCTGCCACAAGGCAGTAGTGCTCGCAATGCTGTGTTCCGGTTTGAAGGGTTTGAGTGCCGGTGAAGTTACAGGCACATGAGACTTTCATCTTTGTGTCTCAAAGTTGCGGGCGCAGTACAATGCCACATAGAATGCGTCCTAGGTGGACGTGACCTGTGAGGTACCTAATGCGTTGTTAAAAGCAGAGGTTACCGCTTAACCCAATTTGTAAACTTTTAAAAACTTTGGCATGTATTCTTTGTTTTTCCTATTTTTTAGCCCATTTAATTTGTAATTTATAGTTTGTTTCTTTAAGTGTAGGTTTTAAAAAAAAATATAAACTGTTCATATTTAAAAAAAAAAACCTATCTTTTTTAAATTGATTAGTGTAATTGGACTGTGCCGTTCTAGTTGAATAAATAAAATATAAATACAAAAAATACCAGGGTTTATGTAACTAGCTATTGTAAATAATACAATAGCACTATAGTAGCAGTAGTAGTATATAGTAGTAGTAGAGCTTTTTTGTGAAAGAGTTCGTCCGGGGAAGTACTACCACCATACCTATTTCTGCCGCAAGGCAGTAGTGCTCGCATTGCTGTGTTCCGGTTTGAAGGGTAAGGGTGCCGGTGAAATTACAGGCACATGAGACTTTTCATCTTTATGTCTCAGGGTGGCGGGCGCAGTGCAATGCCACATAGGTTGCGTCGTAGGTGGACGTGATCTATGAGGTAATGTACTGCTGTTCATAGGCAGAGGTTACCGCTTATCATCAGGTGGGCCTCTTGCTTGATCCGTCTTCCAAGTAGTATAAAAAAAAAAAAAAAAAGTTTACAATAGCTGTTGTATTGGAGAGGCCTGTGCCGTTCTAGTTGAATAAATAAAATACAAAAAAAATACAAATACAAAAAATACCAGGGCTTATGTACCTAACTATTGTAAATAGATACGTGTAATTGCCCTGTGCTGTGCCGTTCTAGTTGAATAAATAAAATACAAAAAAAATACAAATACAAAAAATACCAGGGCTTATGTACCTAACTATTGTAAATAGATACGTGTAATTGCCCTGTGCTGTGCCGTTCTAGTTGAATAAATAAAATACAAAATTGACCACGGCTGCTACTTATAGCCATCCCTAACTGATTTCAAATTTCTCCATTTCAGACCTCAGGTCAGCTCCGTGAGCTTCTGGACACGGCCCTTAGTTGGGAGTTCGAGATCTTCCGGCTTGAGGACCTGACGCGCGGGCGGCCCCTGGCTCACCTCGGGCTGGCGCTGATGGGCGGGCGCTTCGACGTGTGCGCAGCCCTGGAGTGTGATGAGCGCACACTACTGCACTGGCTCACGGTGGTAGAGACCAACTACCACGCCGTCAACACCTACCACAACTCCACTCACGCAGCTGATGTGCTTCAGGTACGTTTTTTTTTTTTTTTTGCTTATATTATGGCGGAACTAGCTGATGGCCCACCTGATGTTAAGCGGTAACCTCTGCCTATGAACAGTGCATTACCTCATAGGTCACGTCCACCTAGGACGCGCCCTATGTAGCATTGCACTGCGCCCACCACCCTGAGACATTATTGATAGTTAGATACACGAAACACTAAAGACACTCTAGATACACTAAAGTCTTTAATCAGTGCGTCCTACCAGTAATGACCTATGGTGCCGAGACGTGGACACTCACGGTTGGGCTAATCCACCAGTTCAAGGTGGCACAACCAGCTATGGAAAGGGCTATGCTCGGAGTTTCTCTGAAAGATCAAATCCGAAATGACGTTATCCATCAGAAAACTAAAGTCATTGGCATAGCCCACAGGATTAGCAAGCTGAAGTGGCAATAGGCTGGTCATATATGCCGAAGAACAGACAACCGTTGGGGTAAGCGAGTTCTTCTGTGGAGACCGCGTCTTGGCAAACGTAGCGTGGGGCGCCCTCTGGCTAGGTGGAGCGATGACCTACGAAAGGCGGCGGCAGAAAGTGGATGAGAAGACCCGAACACTGGGCTCAGTGGTGCGTATTGGGAGAAGCCTATGTCCAGCAGTGGACTAGTGTGAGCTCAATGCACACCTTCCTACACCTTCGAGGAAAAAGGCGTGTGTCTCTGTATGTTTGTCCGAGTGGAATCTTGCAACTGAGTTTTAAAGCAATTTTCCTCAACCGATTGAGATCATATATTACATACCTGTCATGTTCCGATGACAATGCAATATTATGGTGACAGCGAGCTGATCTGATGATGGAGACGGAAGGTGGACAACGGTACTTCTCGAGGGATAATAGTAGACTGGCCGTGTTTATGATTAAACTCATTTTGATCAGCACACGGTTACGATAATTAATATTATAAAAACTTGTATTGAAAAAATAATTTTTCACAAAAAAAAAATATAAATCTGAGTGAAAAAGACTACGTTGATGAGATCGGGATCGAATATCCATGAGTATGTGTATCTCGGCCAAATTGTCTCCTTCCAAGCGTGGCAAGATAAAGAAGTTGCTCGACGTACCGAAAACGCTTGGAGACGATATTGGTCGATTAAACATCTAATGAAAAGCGAACTTCCTCCATGCCTTAAACGCAAACTCATGGACATGTGCGTTCTCCCTATCCTCACATACGGTACACAGACTTGGTCTTTGACAATTCAGTAAAGTTCCAGACTCGAGGTGTGCCGGCGGGCTTTTAGGTGTCTGACTAACAGACCGAATTAGAAATTCAATTCTGCGGCTGACTTCATCAGTTTTGTTTTTCAGGCCGTCGCTTACTTCCTGGAGAAGGAGCGGCTGCGCACGCTGCTGGAGCCGCTGGAGGCGGCGGCGGCGCTGATCTCGGCGGCCACACACGATATCGATCACCCGGGCACCTCCTCCGCCTTCCTCTGCAACTCGCGCCACCCGCTCGCCGTGCTCTACAACGACGTGTGCGTGCTCGAGAGCCATCACGCCGCGCTCACCTTCAAGCTGACCCTCAGTGAGTACACACTATCTATCTATTTAGCCTGTGTGCACCCACTGCTGGGTATCCTCCTCTGTGGCCTCCTCTCTAAAGCTGAGAACAAACTATCGGACGCGTCCGTGAGCCGCGGCTTATTGATATCTAGCCAGTACATTTAATACAACACTGTGCAGACTATCGGTCGTAAAAAGCGGACGTGACCTTGAATCTCCCTTGAGCATTCAGAGGTCTGAACATAATCTAGCCGGCTGGATATTTGTGCGTCCGTGGACGGTGTGAACGGGCACGGGACGCGGCCGCGGACGTTTCGAGTGTCACAACAGCGCTCGCGTTACCATGTCTCATGAAGAAAAATTTATTGGATGTGTTCGTGGCAACGAATTCCTATATAACCACAAACTGCAGAAAATTAAATTGGTCTTCATTCATTCTTAAGTACATTTTGTAACGTTTTTCATCTTTTTGTAAGTCTGGATACGATATATGAAGTTCACCATACTCGAGTCGTTTTACATTAATATCATGGACCCAAACACTTATTTTCACCTTTTTTTTGGAGGACAACATTTTCGAAGACGCCGTCTCGACACACCGCTAAGCCGCGGCTGACGGACGCGTCCGATAGTTAAATCTCAGCTTCAAACGCCACTCTCTCCGATCCTGTGCTGTTCTCATCCATTTTGGTGCAACTACTTTAACGATGTCATCCGACCATCGGACGGGTGGTCTGCCTCTTGGTCGCCAAGCATATCTTGGCCACCATTCCGTTATAGCCGTGGTCCATCTTCCGTCATTCTTTCTAGCCAAGTGTCCCGTCCCGCCCATCGCCATTTAAGACTTGTGATCCGCATACCTACGTCTACGACTTTCGTACGTCGTCGTATCTCGACGTTGGGTTTGTGATCAAGGAGGGATATACCGAGCATGGCGCGCTCCATTGCCCTTTGTACTACTTTTATCTTGTGCATGGACTCCTTTGTGAGTGGCCACGTTACGGTTGCGTATGTTAGTATGGGCAGGACACATTGGTTATATACCTTGATCATCAGGCTTTTTGGAATTTTTTACTTGAAGACGTCTTCCAGCTTTCTGAAGCCCACCCTAGCTGGATAAGTCTAGCGATCTCTTTTACCTGAGAGTGTTGGCCAAAGTATACGACTGAGTCTGGGACTGCCCCAAATATTCTAAGGTGGAAGGAAAGAGGCCGCGGGTCGGAGCACCCATACGTTCAGTTTTGCTACAGAATAAATAATAGTACAAGTATAGAAGGCTCACTTCAGGAACAAATTTATTTAAATAGCGACTCTTGCTGGGACGCATCAAAGTGCAATTCAGCTCGCATTAGCGCTTAGTGCCTATCGCGATATTCACCTAAACTTTTCCCTCTCTCTCTCTAACGCGTAACTCTGTCGCTGTCTGGCGCGGAGTGACGCAGCTCGTAAGGGTTGACGACTAGTCGCCCATAATAATCTCTAATGGCATAACAGGTACGTTAGTCTGTAGTCTGTTTTGCTCAGCACTCCACTCAGGAAGTTCTCATATAATAAGGCACCGGCCCCACTGCGAGCGGTCCGGAGTTCTGAGTTCAGAGTCACTGTGGCCATCCAAAAGTCCTGCGATAGAGTGCTCCCTCGAACAAAAAAAAACAAAGCAGCAGGTTGGTGGAACGACGATCTTCAAACCATCAAACTTTCAGTTATAAAAACCACCGTACAATCATGATGCTGATGTAATGATGTAAGCAATCGATAATGATGGCTGCGTTCCGCGTTTACAAAGAGAGCCCAGAGTTCTGCAATCTTTGCTACCGCTCGTCACACACGCTCATTTAACAATTTGTGTCGCTCGTGTCAACTTCATCGTCAGAAGATGAAATCTAATTTACTTAATTTTCTATTTCATCGGACATCGTGACCTGCCAGCGTTCGAGAACAGAATTAATGGAGCTCGACAGAGCGTACGTTCTCGTTGAACGCCGCGGTGCGACTGCTATTCTGTGTGTAGATCCATTATCCAGTGCATTAAGAGGAAACACCAAGGGCTAGAGAATAAAAAAATAAGTATTTGTAAAATCTATTGCTGTCGCGCAGACCTCAAATCTCCCCCGCATAGCGTGATAGAGACAACTGCAGCTTGAATAGACAATACCTATTAAAAATACATAAAATCAACGATTCGTAGTCCCCTGATTCCTTCTCCAAAACTTAACCATTTTTTTTTATTAAAAATAAAAGAAAGTGTTATCCGTGTTCCTTAGATTTAATTTTTTTATATAATCTAGTCAAATTTGTTTTCAGGATGTTTTAACACAGCGGAAAATCTGACCATTTTTTTAGGTTTTTGAATGTTCATATCTCTTTTAATAATTAATTTATAAAAAAAAAGGAAAACATAGAGACATGCCAATGTAGCCATAGATTTTTGTTTTCTCCCTGCATTATCCAGGGAGAAAACAAGGGACTACGTTTGTATGAGAAAACGGCCCTTGTGTTTCCTCTTTATAAAATAAACCGTGCACGTTCCAGATGACGACCGCGTGAATATATTCAAGAATCTCGACCGCGACTCGTACAAGACGGTCCGGCACAACGTGATCGACATGATCCTCGCCACGGAGATGACGAAGCACTTCGAGCATCTCGCCAAGTTCGTCAACGTGTTCTACGCCAAGTCCAGCGTCGGCAGCAAGGAGGACGGCATGCACGCTGAATTGGTAACTATCACCACTCTTTTTAAGGTGAAGGTCCCGAGTTTCATTATAAAAACCACTTTTATTTCGAATAAAGTCAAGTCAAAGTCAAAAAGTATTTTATTCATTGAAATCACAAGGATCATTTTGAATCGTCTTTAAAAATAAATTTACATTTTCTCCTGTTCCAACGCAACCAGACCTAGAAGAATCAGGCAACAAAGACGGTCTGTTTTTTTTGATGATCCTTCTTACTACTAGTTTGGGAGCGCCTGTGTGGTGCCACAGAATAGTGGTGCCTCGAGAACAAGTGGAAGCTGATTCAAAGAAAAAAGGAAAACCAACTTAAAAGCCTTACTTAGGTAGGCAGTCAAAAGTAAGATGGTACAGAGAATCAGTAAAAGTTCATAAGGCAGCTACGCTTGATATACTCATAAATAACACATCAATAATAAATTATACGTAGGTACAGACATTGCAAATTGACAAATAAGGTGTCGAGGGGCAGAGCGACATCTGCTCACGCGGCTAATAGAGATTTAAATTCCGAAAAAAAGTGTGTGTCAGCTAGTATTTGACGAAATAGGAATTTTACGAAAGATTAATTTGACGAATGTCGTGGCTGTCTGAACGAGGATGGTATTTTTTTTAATCGTAAATGTTTGCATGGTCTGCAAATATTTGTTCCGGGTCTGTTTGTTGTGGGACCATGGTACTTGTAGATCCCACGACCTTCGACCAAAGTATTGGTCGAAGCCCACGACACAGTGGATCCTAGTGTGGGATCAGGGTCCCAAACACGCTAATTCTGGACCGCCAAACTTGACCAATCCAGGCGCAGTATACGGTTAAAGATATTTCAGGTTCAGAATTAACGTTATTGGGGCCCAGGACTATGTATGTGACTGTTGGGTGTGTTATGTGTTATTTGTAACATTATTCCTTCGAAAAAACAAATAAATGTTTTTTTTTATATATATATTATAAGGTGACAAACCAGCAGAAGCCCGTTTGATGTAAAGCAGTCACCGCCGCCTATGAACATGGCAACACCCACGGTATTGCAAACGCGCTGCCTACCATTAAGAGCCTTATTGATATTTCTCTTGAATTTACCCATATTGTAGCCCTGTTGTTGTTGAAATAACCTGGTAATTTGTTATGTCCAGGAACCCCTACTGCTGGACACGTCTGCGCTGCAGCAGCCCGAGAACGTGGTGCTGGTGAAGAGGATGATGATCAAATGCGCTGACGTCTCCAACGCGTCGCGTCCTCAGAAGTTCGCCTTCGAGTGGGCGAGGAGGTACAAACACTCATTACTACCGCACTATACAGTTGCTCAGTAGACTGTTTTGAGATGGCCGTGGTGTGCCCGGCCTAAGAATAGACCCCTCCGTCACCTCACGTGGATGTCGTAAAAGCCGACTAAGGGCTTACCCGGAAAGTTAGTTAGATTCGTTGGTATAAGATTTGTGTTGTTACTGGAAGAAAGTGTTAGCTGAGTCAGTCTTGGGAAGCAATGGCGGCGATGAGCTTACCCCTGGTCGCGTCTATTTTCCACGATGGTGCAACCATCAGTGAAAAGAGGCCCATTGAGGCTCTGCCTACCCCTTCGGGGAAAAAGGCGTGTGTCTAAGTATGTATGGTATGTGACTGTTTTTGGGTGTCTCAAGAGCTCCATCAAGCCCGATCTTTGTCAGTTTCAGCCACGGATCTAAATTTTTAAAAGGGTGGTAGCAGAGTGCTAATTTGTCGCCCTCTAGACAATTTTTTTCATTGTGTGTGGGACGCGGCGAGTTTGACATAGGGTTTTATATTGTACTTAGTTTACACGCAAGAACGACGACGATTTTTAGTAGCAGCTAAATTAGTCCAAGTTCTTATCATTTAAATATGCCTTTAATTTAAGCAGTTTTTTCAATCTTGCTAATTCTCTGAACAAATTAGTTAAAAGTGTGTGTTAGTGCTGTGGTGTGTCCGGCCTATGAATAGGCCCCTCCGTCTCCTCCCGTGGATGTCAGCCGACTAAGAGATTACCCGGACTTGTTGATAAGATTCGTTGGTATAAGATTTGTCCTGGCTGCTAGTTTATTATGGAATGTGTTATTACTGGAAGAAAGCGTTAGCAGAGTCAGTCGTGGGAAGCAATGGCGGCACTGAGCACCCACTGTGAAAGAGGCCCATTGAGGCTCTAACTAACCTTTTGGGGGAAAAAAGCGTGTCTCTATGTATGTATGTAAATTAGTTAACAAGTTTGTTTGTATGTTCAGGATCGCCGAGGAGTACTTCCTGCAGACGGACGAGGAGAAGGAGAAGGATCTGCCGGTGGTGATGCCCATGTTCGACCGCGCCACGTGCTCCATCCCGCGCTCGCAGATCGGCTTCATCGACTACATCATCATCGACATGATGGAGGCCTGGGCCGGTACGTACCTACCTGCACATATAAACTGCTCTTGACTGCTTCACTAATGTAACACAGCAGAACAGTTTAAAGTGTCAAAGGATTGTTTCGAGTACGCTAGGTCTTTATAATGCACCTGCGACGACCCATAGGATAGGTTTCCCCAGGAATGCTTCCTGCAATAGACTAGGAAATTCAATGAGTTGGCAAATTAATCGTCAAACGTCTTCAGCCGCTGCTGGGTACAAGTCTCTCATAAGTTTGTGCCATCGACCACAATCCTGAGCGAGTCCCATCCATCTTCGGCCCGGGCGCGGTTTATACAGGGAATCCCAAGACTATGCGACATGAAGGGAAAGTACCTTAAATATTGTAGATAGGATGTCTTGCTGAAAGGAGACTTTATTCTATTTTTAAAACATAGTAATATTGCATTCAAAGATTTTCTAAAAATTACTTGCTTCGTCACTGCTGTATACACTGCGCCTTATATTTACAGTTTTACCACAGAATAAATTACCCAAAATATAAGTCCGATCGACTGTTTTGGTTTGCGCAGAAAAGAGCAGACTGATATCCGACAGTAGCCGAACGTATAGTACCTATAGCTCTGACCCGCTGTATAGCTCTGTCCCGCTCACATCTAATAGTCGACTGGCCGCGATTTTGTCGCGAAAGCGATTAACCAATAACAGCGCAAGGTTTTAGCGCGCGATTGCTATTGGTAGAAAGAAGGTTACCCGCGCTATAGAAATTGGTCTACGGCGCAGGTGCATCGGGCGACTTATATTTTGGGTAAAACTGTACTTCCTTGACCTCAAACCTCATCCACTATTCAGTCGTCGCCTTCATCGTTAAACGTAGTAATCTATTACTGCTTGGTTTCCAAACTCGGAAACTACAAATTAGGTATGTGGATTGACTGTGTCTCAGTTGGCTATATGACCCCAGTGTCTACGCTTGCTTGCTGCTTCGCTGACAACACTGCTTTACCGATGCAGCTGCAATTTGTGTCTACTTGAATGACGGAACAAGCAGATGGCCCACCTGATGTTAAGCGGTAACCTCTGCCTATGAACAGTGCATTACTTCATAGGTCACGTCCACCTAGGACGCGCCCTATGTGGCATTGCACTACGCCCGCCACCCTGAGACATAAAGATGAAAAGTCTCATTTGCCTGTAATTTCACCGACACCCTTACCCTTCAAACCGGAACACAGCACTGCGAGCACTATTGCTTTTGCGGCTTTACTTTTTTGTGTACATTGTAAAATGATTTACTGTTCTTTTTCCAGCGTTCATCGACATGCCAGAACTGGTGAACCATGCGAGAAACAACCACACGCGTTGGGACGAGCTGGACAAAGCTGGCGTCACCACGATCGCCGATGTGAAGCGAGCGCAACGCCAGAGCATCATCCAACCCCCGCCGACCACCACCTCCGAGCCCACAGCCGAGGAATAACCCGCAATCTACTTGCGGTTCGTTTAGACGACGTGCTACTGTCTAGATTCGATGAAAGGAAACTCGAAAGACAACGCTGACATCTTGCTAGCGTTCCAGGGGCAATTCGACAGGGCAATGGGACAACACCGAAGTCTTTCTGGTGTTCTATCTGGGAACAATTGGAAAGGGCAATGCTGACATGTCGCCAGCGTTCCAGTACAATTCGAATGTAGAACCCTACGTCAGAATGGCAAAGTTGAGGGCGACTTCAGTAGTGCTTAGTGCCTGATTTTGAAAGGTGATGTTGACGGCTAGGGGCCGTCGAGAGACATTGAGAGACTGGGCTTAGGTTGTTCCAATCGCTAAATATTTTATACAAGCAGCGCCCCGCGGTTTCGCTCTCATAAGTCGCGATCCCGTGGGAATATCGGGATAAAAATGTGCCTATGTGTTATTCCGGGAGTCCAGTTATCTCCTTTCCAAATGGGAAAGAGTAACAAAGATACATTCATACAAACTTTCGCGTTTATAATATAAATAGGATATTTTCCCGTTAGATAAGTATGGAAGGGTGATAAGAACAGTTATATTGTTCTAAGTGAAGTGTGTCTATTGCAAAAACGTAGAATTATTTTTCTCTAAAATTTATCTAATGTTTCATAAGAACAAACCTCCTACAACAGAAAACGTTTTACCCTGAAAGTCCCATTATCTTGTCACAACCTGTATACAGGATGTATCATAATGTCCCTATAATCCCGGGGAGGGGGTATTCTATACATCATGGCGGATAACTTTAGTTCTACTACTTTTTAAATTACAAAGTTTATAATTCAAGAAATGCCTTTTAAAAATCCTGAAAATCCTCCAGTCATGTACCTAACACAACACGACGACGTTACGGTACGTTAAGGAACCTTACGTAGGGGCTACCATGAGCGCTGACCTTCATAAGGTAATTTTTAAAGTAGTAATTTTTTGGGTCTGTATAATGCGTGAATGTACACATGCGCAATCAACCCCACCACTTTCAGTGAGCTCTCATAACTCGTTGCGCTACCTATACCTTGTGTTGTCTTAGGTACATTTCTGGAGACATTTCAGGATTTTACGCGGCATTTCAGGATTTTTACGAGGTATTTCATTTATTGTATATTCTATTACTGTTTCCCCCAAATAAACAAAAAATAACACACTCAACAGTCACCTTCATACCGTCTTATGAGACGGCCGCAAATTATTAGAAATGTCTGTTAGTGAATTCGTAACGCGCGCAGACGGCACTGTTAATGTATTTAGCGATTGGAATAATCTCACAGCCCTCCTACAAGGAATGAGTCAACGGTTCAAGTTGCTATAAGTCTGAAATGGAACATGGGCATACAGCCACACGATGTCCGATAATACGCTTATTTTATACTTATGTCCGTGTTAGTGTAGATATCTACTTGGATAAGTAGCACTATTTATTACTATATTGATGTATCAAAATTAAATTTCCATAATTGGTGTTATCTATTTATATTGTGGTGATGTAATATTTAGTCATCGCGGATCTTAAAACTTCTATGTGCCAATGTTGATCTAATGGTCTACTGACGACATTTTTAATATGACTCTGAGCTTCATTGGAAGGAAGATAGTCCCCCCCCCCCCGCCCCTTCATGAGGTAACCCTGAAGACCTCGTCAGGGTCACCAATGAAGAATGAGGCATGCATACAATGCTCTTTAAGTAAGTTCTATTCAGCGGCAGGTTTCGCTACAGGACCCAATATACGACATAGAATAGTCTAATCGATAATGCCCCTCCCCTTCATTGGTAACCCTGAAGACCTCGTCAGGGTCACCAATTAAGAATGAGGCACGCATACAATGCGCGGTGAGTAAGTCAATGTAGCGGCAAGTTTCGCTGCAGAGCCCAATATACGACATAGAATAGTCGCTTTAATAATTAAAGCCCCTCCCTTTCATTAGTAACCCCGAAGACCTCGTCAGGGTCACTAGTGAAGAATGAAGCATGCATACGATGCTCTTTGAGTAAGTTCTATGTAGCGGCAGGTTTCGCTACAGAGCCCAATATACGACATAGAAAATAGTCTTATCGATAATACCCCTCCCCTTCTTTGGTGACCCTGAAGACCTCGTCAGGGTCACCAATGAAGAATGAGGCACGCATACAATGCGCGGTGAGTAAGTCAATGTAGCGGCAGGTTTCGCTACAGAGCCCAATATACGACATAGAATAGTCGCTTTAATAATTAAAGCCCCTCCCTTTCATTAGTAACCCCGAAGACCTCGTCAGGGTCACTAGTGAAGAATGAAGCATGCATACGATGCTCTTTGAGTAAGTTCTATGTAGCGGCAGGTTTCGCTACAGAGCCCAATATACGACATTGAAAATAGTCTTATCGATAATACCCCTTCCCTTCTTTGGTTACCCTGAAGACCTCGTCAGGGTCACCAATGAAGAATGAGGCACGCATACAATGCGCGGTGAGTAAGTCAATGTAGCGGCAGGTTTCGCTACAGAGCCCAATATACGACATAATAGTCGCTTCAATCAATAAAGCCCCTCCCTTTCATTGGTAACCCTGAAGACCTCGTCAGGGTCACCGATGAAGAATGAATCAAACATACCTACAATGCGCGTTGAGTAAGTTCTATGTAGCGGCAGGTTTCGCTACAGGGCCCAATATACAACATAGAAAATAGTCTAATCTATAATGCCCCTCCCCTTCATTGGAAACACTGAAGACCTCGTCAGGGTCACCAATGAAGAATGAGGCACGCATACAATGCGCGGTGAGTAAGTCAATGTAGCGGCAGGTTTCGCTACACAGCCCGATATACGACATAGAATAGTCTAATCGTTAAAGTCCCTCTCCTTCATTAGTAACCCCGAAGACCTCGTCAGGGTCACCAATGAAGAATGTGGCACGCATAAAATAAGCGTTGAGTAAGTTCTTTGTAGCGGCAGGTTTCGCTACAGAGCTCAATATACGACATACAATAGACTAATCGTTAAAGAGCCCCTCTCCTTCATCGATAACCCTGAAGACCTCGTCAGGGTCACCAATGAAGAATGAGGCACGCATACAATGCGCGTTGATGTAGCGACAGGTTTCGCTACAGAGCCCAATATACGATATGGTATACTTTAATCTTTAAAGTCCCTCCCCTTCATTGGTAACCCTGAAGACCTCGTCAGGGTCACTAATGAAGAGGTAGGCGCGCATACAAGGCGCGTTGAGTAAGTTCTATGTAGCGACAGGTTTCGCTACAGAGCCCAATATACGATATGGTATACTTTAATCGTTAAGTCCCTCCCCTTCATTGGTGACCCTGAAGACCTCGTCAGGGTCACTAATGAAGAGGTAGGCGCGCATACAATGCGCGTTGAGTAAGTTCTATGTAGCGACAGGTTTCGCTACAGAGCCCAATATACGACAAAGAATTGCTTTTATCGTTAAATCACTAGAAATAAGAACTCATATTAAAGTTTCTGTATTTTGAGAAAAATGTCACAAAGAAGATTTGAGAATCGCTACGACGAATTGCCATTTGACACGGGTAGTGTGTGTAATGTTAGAGAGCGTGATATAAGTGCCATACGTGTACAATTGGCCGATATAAGTGCCATACGTGTACAATTGGCCGATAGTCGTTCATGTTGTAGTTATTATAGATCACCGCGCTCCATGACAGATGGACCCTTCGGATATTTGAGCTGAACTGAGGGCCTACCACAGGTTTGTCTAAGTTTTACATTCGGTATCCCGACTATCGAATTGCGAGTCGCTACTGGTTTTTATGTATGGTTTATTGAGTTTCTCAACAAGTCCGCTAGGGGCGCTTATAATTTTCTGCATACACAAACAACATTTCGACTCGCAATTCGGTTTTCGTTATTCCGAGTGGCTCTAAATTACAAACCTATACTAAGCCCTCTGGAAACCATCTGAAATACACTTAAACTAATATTGTCACTTAAGATGACGCATTGGAAATTTTGGTGACAGGTATTGTACTTGGTGATATTTGGTGACGTGATTCTTCATATCACTGATTTATTTATTGCATTTTTTTTTTCTCATGGATTTAAATTGTGTTGACCTTCTGGGGTCATGACTGCGTTACCGGGCTTTTGGTGAGCGCAGATGCTTACACGATTAACTTATATAACTGAGAAAAAATTATCAAATAAATCTCTTTTAAAACAGAGATTTACATTTTAAAGGCAAACGGGACCGATTGAAGTGTTTTAATTTCCTATAGGTAGATTGGTCCAAAGTCCAAACAAACAATTTGATATTGTAATTTTTTTTTTTTTAATTATTCGTCGTTTATAACACTTTTTTGGCTTATAAATTTATCAATGCGTCGTCTTAATATAATTTTAATACAATATTACTGGTATTCACTAAGGACGAGAATATTTAATTCTTCAGCTAAATATTCAAAGGGACGAAAACATATTTATTTATTCGGTAGAAAATTTAATAGCACTTGTAAGAGTTTTACAAGTGGGATACCTTCTTATATTGACTATGTACTTAATTATACAATCGGTATATTGGTCCATTTATACACTTGAGCTTTCGGAATAATTCCTATTTTTGTAACAAACTTTTTGTAGTACCGGTTCTTTCGGCCTCTATACTATTAATCATATCAAAATTCAAAATTTTCGGACGTTTTTCAACAACTGTTGTTCATTTTACACTTAAGACATTTTTGTTTCATTCCTTGGGAATGCTTTATAATATTAAAACATAATAAATGTTAAAATTATTTGTATAGTGACTTGAATATTTCTTAGTATAATTTATTGTATTCTAATAAGGTTCTAACATATTACATTCGTCTGTTGGCGCTGGTTAGTAGATACGTAACCCGTATTACATAGTTTAATCCATTAATATATAAGGATACGCTTTTTGTGCTCAAATCGGTCTAAAAATAAATGTGTTTTAATGTTCATACACTTTTAAATATACCTACTGTAGTGAACTTTGTTATGTCAATGTTATATGAATGATTGAAATAATGGGTTTAGATCGAAGTGTTCAATCTCATACATAGTTTTATAAAATGTATAATAACCAAAATTTACTGTTTACGCCTACTAACAATGTAACGATCAATTTTAGTTAACAGAAGTCCACCGCTGGACATTGTGCGACATGGCATGCTCATTGCCACTTCATCTTGCAAATTCTGAGAGCTATGTCGGTGATCTTGTTTCTACGTATCTACCGTCGGGTTTTATTTACGTAGTAGACTCCGAGTCCGAGCATAACTCTCTCCATAACCCGCGGTGATACTTTGATGTTGTATAAGGCCAATAGTTAACGACCGTCTCAGTGCCGTAAGTTATCACTGGCTTCTGGCTACTGGTTGCTGTTTCATAGTTTTTTATGAATATTCGACGTTAGTTACTAACCAAAGAAATCTGAAGTAGATAGAAGTGTGTTTCGGACTGTTTTGTATTGAAACTGATGTCGCCATCTTTTGCCGTTTTTAACTTACACGTACAAACTTACTTTACTTACGTGTGTACGTAATTCAATGTGTCCTGTATTTTACCTTTTGACTTCGATTTTTGCAAGTTATCGTGGCATAAGACGGCATTTAAATGGGTGTTTTTCAACTGCCGGCACGGTGACGGCACGGCAGCCGCGGATGCAAATATGTATAGTAAATAAGTTGACTACACTATTGAATTAGGTATAACCTGTAAGGATAATTGTTAATAGAAATAAATAATAATAATAATGTATAAAGTAATACGGCGCCTTTTTCCACTGTCCGAGTACGGCGATGGCACAGCATTCGTACATTTTACCGGTGCCGTTAGCATGCCGGTCAGTGGAAAAACGCTCATTTCATAGCGCCAACCTGTTTTTTTTTCCCTGCACTTTCTCCTCTACAAACAAAGGAAGTGGAATATAACTGAAGTCGCAATGAACAGAAATCACACTGACTTTTTATCATCAAATTCTAAATACTTGACAGTATAAACCAACTCCACCACGAGTGAGAGTTTGTACAATTTGCTCAAACGCTGGCGACACTCACTCAGTTCTATTTACATCAGATTTCTGTTTCTAACGTAAACACAAAATTACCATTTAATATATTTTAAATCACTATCTGTTTTTAATAACATATAGGTAACGTTTATTTTTAGTCCAACAACCAATCCTAACCTTACTGATTACTCTATTGAATTAATTATAAGTTAACAATGTTTTAAATAACTAAATGTTACGGGGGCTGGTCCCCATATTTAATGCGAGTTACGATTTGTTGTGAATTTTATATGCGGAGCGTGTGCGTTGTAACTTGTATACATAAGTACCAATTAATTAATGTTATTGTAATGAAATAAACGTTTAAACGCTTCCACAGTGAAGTGGTTCAATACTACGCTATTATTATTTAATGCCCTTTTTTCTGCATCTATCTATCCAACCGGTAACATCCATTGCTGAGTAAAGGCCTCTTCTCTATAACGCCATTCCTGGCGGTCTTGTGCCGCCGGATCCACCGCTCTCCTACTGCCTACACAATATCGTCAGACTATCGGGCCGGTGGTCTACCTCGAGGCCGCCGCATATCTCTCGGCCTCCATTCGGTGACTGCTTTGGTCCATCGGTAATTTTCTCGCCTTGCAAAGTGTCACGCCCATCTCCAGTTGAGCCGCCGCAATCCGTATACCTACATCCTCGAACAGATACCCTTTATCATTTTTTGTTTGTTTTTGCACTGTACTTCTATTTTGCCGACATGAGTAGGTTGGGTTCAACATGAGTGGCAGAACTGACACAGAGCACCAGCACTTATTTTTTTTTTTAGACTACGTTAATTGCAGATCTAGCAGATGGCCCACCAGATGTTAAGCGGTAACCTCTGCCTCGGTCACGGCTACCTAGGAAGCGCCCTACATTGCATTTCACTGCGCCCGCCACCCTCAGACATAAAGATGAAAAGTCTCATGTGCCTGTAATTTCACCGGCACCTCTCAAAAATCTAAATCTTGTTGAAAATATGATGAAGATTAACAATTTTTTTGTTGTTGTTGTATCTGCGTAGCTTTTGCTAAAAATACGTTTAAGAGAAGCCTATTTGACTCTTGACAGTGTCTTGAGGTGCATGCTCTCGCTAGAGGCACGAAATAAATTTTAATTGGTGTTTTTTGCCCATCACAGTTCATGAACACTTCTTCAGATAGCGAAAGTTGATTTCGTGAGAACTAGGAGACTTCTTAACACACGTGTTTTAATTGATAGTATCTCATAAATATCAGTTTAGCTACGATACATTTTTACAGAGTTTATACTACGATACCCCTAAACAAAAAAAAACACTAAAAATGTGTTAGGGGTATCGTAGCCAAACTGATGATATGAGATACTATCAATTAAAACATGTGTGTGTGTATCTGGCCCTGCGCGACGCACCGAAGTCCATCGCAGGCGTGGTCTAACATCTTGTATATAGGTTCGTCCAACTCAATGTTAGAAAGAGAGGCATTGTGAAAAATGAGAGCCAGTGCCAGATCCCTTGGTTGGAATTCGGAAGATTCCGCTACTTGCGAAACGGCAATAAATGCGCAAAATATTCATAAAACTTGTTCCAGGACGTACGTGTTTTTGAGAAAACCTTACTAGTTTATGACAAAAATGTCTGTCATTAAGGATATATATAATATGGGCAAGGTCCATGGGAAGCCGTTTTTTTTACTTTTACAGTTTATAAGTACATTATAAACATCATCATCATTATAAAGTTCAGGTAAAAATTGTGCAAATAAGCTGATTTTTGAAGGCTTATACTGAATTTAGTGTTAAAAATATTTAAATTTTGTTTTCCCATTAACTTAGATATATTCTTCAAGATACATATTTGTTCAAAACATCTAACAAAGAAATTGTTACTACTCATAATCACGTACGAGCTGAGCACGAGCGTTTGTATGGAAAGTATGTCGTGCAGCCTGCTCTTAAGGTGGGGTATTATATATAAAACCGTTTTTTCATCATAAAACATTTTATTATAAACAATAATTATTTAAAAAACATACATAATAAACTTACAATTCCAACACTGCTATTATAAATGCATTAATATTACATCGCGGGCACATTCATCTCTTAAATACATTAGACTTTCGCCTTTAACAAACCTCTCGGCATAAAGTCTTAGATTGCTTCACAATGAAACAGTACTAATATATATTACAAAATAATAATTCTGACTGCGATTATAAATACCTTTTGTGAATCGTCAAAAAGATTTGTTAGCTGTTCGTCCTACATGCAGTTAGTCCAAGTCGCGGTTTGTCCAGTAAGCGTTTGGTCCAATACGCAGTTAGTCCTAAAATCTGGACGAACTGCAAATTCACTTGCTAGCAGTTGGTCCAAATCGGAGTTCGTCATATTTGCAGTTTGACATACCGGCAGCCCACCCTAAGCGCAGTCCGTCTCATACGCAACTCATAAGTAATAAAGTAGAAACAAAAAACGTTCCTAAGTGACAGGATGAACTCATATACAATTTTGAGTTGTGTTTAAAGCTATAAGTTTTATCAAACACTGTTAAACTCATTTAGAACAAAAAAAAAACGATAATATAAGCTGCAAAATTCACTTATGTGCTGCTTGGGAAGTGTCGTTATAAGAAAACTCTCATTTTGGCAAAAAACTGGTTACTTATTTTAACAAAACAAAACTTAACATGTATCTTCACACACAACAAAAAACTATTATTTTACTAAAACTTACTTTGACATTATAATATTATGATTTATAAAATTAACCACAGTTTACTAATGACAAATAGCTATTCTGAACCGGAACAGTAACATTTTTGTTATTTTAATTGGCGAATGGCTAATCACCTATATAGGTACCTACATATAGGACGAGTTGCGTACGGACTGGGCTTAGGGTGGGCTGCCGGTATGTCAAACTGCAAATATGACGAACTCCGATTTGGACCAACTGCTACAAAGTGAATTTGCAGTTCGTCCAGATTTTAGGACTAACTGCGTATTGGACCAAACGCTTACTGGACAAACCGCGACTTGGACTAACTGCATGTAGGACGAACAGCTAACAAATCTTCAAAAATAAGTAACAGGTTTTTATGTGAAATGTCTAGTCCAATCGATCGTACACTATCTAGTAACCGACCAATAATTTCCACATACAAACTAGCGCCACTCCACGAGCGGAAGCAAACGTAAACTCTGTATGTGTTACGATCATCGTCCGTTATACGTCCACTGTTGGTCATAGCCCTCCATAGAATGCCACGACAGTCTAGAACCGCCTCCATCCACCGCGATCCGGCGAACATTACAATGTGGCCATCGAGTTGGAGTCGTCTGCGTGTTGCGGTTGGATACTACAGTTTGACTTCCGTTGAAAAGGACCAGACTATATGGAATGAGAAAAGTATTGAAAAACAAAAAGTTATTAAAATAATATATATCGATCGATGCAGCAAAGTTAAAACGCGCTTTAATTATCGCACTCCGTTTCCTTCGTCGTTGATAGGCATAGTTTACGACATCCACTGGAGGAGACGGACGGGTCTTATTATGAGACCGGACACTCTACAACGCGGTATAAATCACAGAAAGATGCACACAATCACACAATTCAATTAGTTTACTTGCAAATATACGACCGAATTAGGATTAAAACATTTTTATAAAGTCCAAATCAGAGTGTAATGTTACAACTAACTTCCACCCTGTATCTAAAATGAAGATGTTACAACTAGTTCCCACCCTGTATCTAAAATGAAGTAGCGTAGTGTATAAAGCTAATGTCCGCAAGTTCACCTAAATTTAATAGAAAATATTCTTAACAATATCAAGGGAAAAATAAGTAGGTACTTTAATCTGCGGGCACAGCCTAGTATAGTTCAATGACCTTATCTACCTGAACACATCAAATCAGCTCCTTCGATTTCCATTTCTCACTCCTAGCATTATCATTTGTATTTACAAGAATTTACATACAAAACTCAGTTCTTACATTGAATATCTGTACAAATTGGTTAGTTTTATTTAAATGCTTAAAAGCATCGGAAAAGGCACCATTTTTGTATAGACATCCTTTTGTAACTTCAGTTTTAAGGGCGATAAAAATGGCTTCCAAATTGTATCCTTTTGGGATAATTTTCTGAATAAATACTGGACATTATATTAGACATTCTGTTCTCACGCCCAGTAACTGTTACGACACGGGCCTAGTAGAGCCAAATGTGGCCTATTACTTTTGTCATCAATTTTTCCCAATTATCCATGTCATATTTTATGGACTGTATTTTAAAGTAATCAATAATTTATCTTTACAGCAGCTAATCAGGGCTGCGTTTAAATTAATTAAATTTGACATAAAAAATATAACAAGTGATACCGTTTTGTCAAATTGTAACTATATAATTTGAATGTTAAATTTATCGAATTAGAGATCTATACTTGTACAGTTTTACCCAAAATATAAGTCGCCCCGCTGTACCTGCGCCGTAGACCAATTTCTATAGCGCGGGAACATTATTTTTACCAATAGCAATCGCGCGCTAAAATCTTGAGCTGTTATTGATTAATCGGTTAATCGATTTCGCGGAAAAATCGCGGCATCTTGTTCATCCAGTCAACTCTTAGATGTAAGCGGGACAGTGTTATATACTATACGTTCGGCTACTGTCGGCTATCAGTATGCTCTTTTCTGCGCAAACGAAAACAGTCGATCAGACATATGTTTTGGGTAAAACTGTACCCTGGTCTTACAAAAATTGTAAGAAACAAAACATTCAGATACTAGCGTATAAGATACAAGATTAGATTGTATATTACATTGCCATAGCTTTCGTAATATAACAATGCAAGCCCAAAGACAGGCTCATTTAACTAACAAATGAAGAATCTGTGTTTATTTTTTAACAAAACGATCCTATCGGAAGACTACCTTTGTTTTGTGTGTATGAACCTGTATCGACTTTGTATGAGAACGCAACCCTACTCCTCTCATCCCTGGCATTCCATAAGTTCATTTGGTTTTCACCCCTTGTGCATTGGAAAGTATTCCTTACATTTTTATTTTACATTCACATTGAATGTGTTTTTCGGTGGATTAAAAACAAAATATAAAATATTCTAAAATGCTAGTAATAAAATAATTCACCTCCACTTGAAATATAATGTATTCATTATATGTTGTTCCATTAACAATATTAGGTAGTACAATTATAATATTCAAGTAGGGTCGTTTTAAACAGCAAGTGTACCAAATTATAATATCTTTAATGTATCATTCAAGGTACTAAAATATTAATTCGTAATTAATTTGTATAGTTTCATGCTTTAAATACCTACAGTTTTTTTTTTGCTGATCAAAACGGCCCTATTTGCGGTTATGCCCGGAATATACGAGGCTAATAATGCAAGCCAGCATAGGCAAATGTATGAAAAAGATGGAGCTAGGATAGTGAGCTGATATGATAACTATGTTGATTTGTACACTTACCATACTTGATAAGCGAGTGATATAAAGTATAAGTATAATTAGTATAAGTATATCTTATAATAAAATCAAAATCCTACAGATAATTCGCATGGTATGTCCGCAATACAATTAATAAGCCCCTTGAGAATAGACCCCCAAAGAACGTAAGTAGTGCGGTGACGCAACGCCGCGCCGGCGCGTGTCAACAGCTGAGCACAGGTTGTTAACCCCGCGCAACGCGCGTCGCGCCACACGAGTTAATTTTGTGCGGGCAATGTAAACACGGGGTGATATTTTGACCGAGAACCCTGTCTTCCACGCTCGGTCGGCCGGATCGTACTGACGAAAAGCGACACCAAATATGTAAGTACGCCGTTCAGTCGCCCGCGGGCCCAGCACCGAGCCACAGGTGTCTATCGCGAGAGGAAAGTTGTGCAATCACACAAAGACTAATTGAGTTCGTATACGCTAGTGACGTCACAAGTTATTAGTCATCGCATACAAGTGACTTTTTAGAGAGAAAAAAACGTTGTGACTAAAATTCAAACGCAGATAACTTTGTTAAATATTGTGCTATAGTTATAAATGAGGTATCGTTGTAGATTGCGTTAAATAGTGAATCTATTGATATAATAAATTTAAAAATATTTCTTGAGCTTTGGAAACTATGAGTCGTTGAAGTTTCGCTAATAGCCATGGCGCGCCCAAAATCGAAGAATATTAAGATCGATGTATCAAAAATCTAAGCAAATAAAGTAAAAAACAGAGAAAAGGCTAAGAGGCGTCGATTCAGTCAAAAATCATTGCAATCGGCTTACGGGAACCCACCCAACCAGACCTCCGAATCACGAATTCGAATCCTTTCATCGAAATCACGTCAAAAAGTAGAAGGGTTAAAAAAAGGGTTGTTTATAAAAATTGAGGCACGACCCAATCGTGCTTCCGCCCGTTTTTTTGCTATCTAACACATTTTTCGATTATGATTTTTTTAATCAGTATAGTAACCATCCTTTAAATATGGCAAGTGTACAATTTAATACAATGTTAGCTAACTTTTTACTAGCATCGTGTATTCCGGGCCTTAACAACATAACCAATAACATCTATGTGATTAAAATACAAAATAAACAGTTCGATAAGGCGTTAGTCCCTGCCTGATAGCTTTCTAATATTATATATTCCAGTTTCAGGCTAAAAGTTAAAAACACATAAAAAGTCGGGGAACGGCTAACTAATTCTTATTGACAGATGTTTTAATTTAATACATTTTGTGGCATCGTAACCGTTTCTTACAGCTATACGCTCGTTTGAAGTATACATACATACATACATAGACACACGCCTCTTTCCCCGAAAGGTGCTTGAGGCGCGAAATTTTAAATTTTATTGAGTTTTTTGCTGATCACACAGCTCACAACCCATCAACACATCTTGAGATAGCGAAACCTGATTTTGCAAAAACTAGGAGACCTAACGATTGTCAATGAACAATAATATCACGGTAAAAATCATAAAATAACATTCACAGCTAAACTAATTACATTTATGAGACAGTTTCAATCAAAATATGCGTGTTAGGTCTCCTAGTTTTCGCAAAATCAGGTTTCGCTATCTCAAGATGTGTTGATGAGCTGTGACGAGCAAAAAACACAATAAAAAATTGCATTTCGCGCCACAAGCGAAACGTTGCACCGTAAATACAGCACAGTCGCATTATTGCCCAAATATGAATTTTGGCGAGATATTTTTTCTGTGTCAAAAAATATCACAGAGCTTCAGACAAACTTTTGTGGGCCGTTTTTATCAACCGCATATCACTGAGCTTCTGCCGAGTTTTGTGGATCATTTTTATCAACCGCGTATCACTGAGCTTCTGCCGAGTTTTGTGGATAATTTTTATCAACCGCATATCACTGAGCTTCTGCCGAGTTTTGTGGATCATTTTTATCAACCGCGTATCACTGAGCTTCTGCCGAGTTTTGTGGATAATTTTTATCAACCGCATATCACTGAGCTTCTGCCGAGTTTTGTGGATCATTTTTATCAACCGCATATCACTGAGCTTCTGCCGAGTTTTGTGGATCATTTTTATCAACCGCGTATCACTGAGCTGCTGCCGAGTTTTGTGGATAATTTTTATCAACCGCATATCACTGAGCTTCTGCCGAGTTTTGTGGTTCATTTTTATCAACCGCATATCACTGAGCTTCTGCCGAGTTTTGTGGATCATTTTTATCAACCGCATATCACTGAGCTTTTGCCGAGTTTTGTGGATCATTTTTATCAACCGCATATCGCTTCTGCTGAGTTTTGTGGATCATTTTTATCAACCGCATATCACTGAGCTTCTGCCGAGTTTTGTGGATCATTTTTATCAACCGCATATCACTGAGCTTCTGCCAAGTTTTGTGGATCATTTTTATCAACCGCATATCACTGAGCTTCTGCCGAGTTTTGTGGATCCATTTGTATCATTCTTATCATCATATTTTTTTATCACTACGCTTCAGAAAGCGGAGCTCTTTGGACATTTTTTATTAACGGCGTATCATTACGCATAAGAGGCGTATTTGTGGATCAGTTTAAATAAATTTAACATCCGTTT
This sequence comes from Operophtera brumata, assembly GCA_932527175.1. Taxonomy (NCBI): domain Eukaryota; kingdom Metazoa; phylum Arthropoda; class Insecta; order Lepidoptera; family Geometridae; genus Operophtera; species Operophtera brumata. The sequence continues at coordinate 24,581,828 of OW052225.1, forward strand.
GCACTAAACATAAGAATCACCTAAGTTAAAAAGTTACGCCTAAACCCTAAGCCATTCCTTAGTCCACTCAGGCTGCTCTTAGGCTTAGGTGTATCTTAACTAGGACAAGCCTAACATATGTTTAGTGCAAACGGGCATAGGCGTATCACCATACATATTTCGCACATTATAGCCGAATCAAACTGTTCCCTACATCACTATATTTAATGCTCGATGGCTTAAGGCTGGCGCTTGCATTGTTCGGCGACGTAATTCGAGAGGCATTGTAGTAACATAAGTGTATTTTTATTTGGTGACACGGGTTTTTTAAGCGCCTCACCTAGTAAGTTGCAAATCTTCAAATGCAATTCAGCTTACCAACCGCGTATCACTGCGCTTCACAATCAACCGCTTGTCACTATGCTTTACAATCAACCGCGTATCACTGCGCTTTACAATCAACCGCGTATCACTACGTTTTACCATCAACCGCGTATAACCACGCTTCACAATCAACCGCGTATCACCACGCTTCACAATAAACCGCGTATCACCACGCTTTACAATCAACCGCGTATCACCACGCTTTACTATCAACCGCGTATCACCACGCTTTACAATCAACCGCGTATCACCACGCTTTACAATCAACTGCATATCACTACGTTTTACCATCAACCGCGTATCAGCTACGCTTTACAATCAACCGCGTATCAGCTACGCCTTACAATCAACCGCGTATCACCACGCTTCAGACGAGTTTTGTGGATAATTTTATCACCTTATTTCACTAGAGCCACACAGAGACAGACTGATACCTGGATCACTATGTTCGATGTTAGATGGCCAAGGGCTTGCCTTTGCATTGGTCGGTGACGTAATTAGTGAATCGTTTGAGGAACTTGGGGTACTCTCGTTTGTAAACCGCGCGGAGCACGCCGGCCGGGGCCCAACCGCCTGGGTTCACTGCAAAGTTAAATAATGTTAAGACCAGTGTCCTATTGCATAATAGAAGTTCATAATTTTAGTAGGGTATAATTTAAAAGGTCACCAAGAATATTTTTAAGACTCTAAATATTATGATGCAAAATAAATGAAATAACATCAGAAAAATCGCAAGCCTTGCACAAATATTATTTTTGGTTCCTAAAATGGATTAACGGTCACCAAATTCTGTTCCTAAAATGGATTAACGGTCACCAAATTCTGTTCCTAAAATGGATTAACGGTCACCAAATTCTGTTCCTAAAATGGATTAACGGTCACCAAATTCTTAGGTTAGGTTATATATATAATATTTAGTCTAAAGTGTATTTTAAAGGCGTCCATTATATTTTTATGGCAGTCAATAATACGGAAAAAAGGATTTATTTCATAATATTTTAGAAACGTAATTTTGTGACCATTTATCCATTTTGGTAACCATCGGTAACCATAGGTACTTTTTTGGGCGGTGTTTAAACACAAGCTATTTTAGTATGGACGATAGTAGACGATTTATGGACAATAGCAGATTGACAAAACGGGTACATAAGACGAGCGTGAATGGGACAGTGGAACGGGGAAGACATCGGCGAACGTATTCAGACCAGATAGGAGACGTTCTATATAAAGACCAAGTCAAGTGTACCCTTAACCAACGAGCATGTATGAAGAATGTGATGAGAGTGAATGAAGCAAAAGAGGTATGTCAGGATCGTAGCAAGTGGAAATCCGTGGTCTCTGCGTGAGTTTATGTATGTATGTATGTATCTATAATTTTAGTGTTTGTGCATGCGAAATCACTAATATTGTCTCAGTTTAATAGAGAGACAGTGTTTTAAAACCGCTTAGCAAACTGTTTTAATATCGCAAAACAAAGAATGTCCATACTATTTCCGAATTCACCTGCTGTATTTCGGTAATTCCTTTCATAATGCACCCCTACACCATAAAAAGAATGCTCCCTCCAAATTTCAGGTTTCTAGTATTTACGTTTTAGGTCCATCAGTTCAAGGTCGCTCAGCGTGCTATGGAACGAGCTATGCTAGGAGTTTCTCTGAGGGATAAAATCCGCAACGAAGTTATCCGACAGAAAACTAAGGTCATCGACATAGCTCAGAGAATTAGCAATGGCAATGGGCTGGGCATATATGCCGAAGAACCGACAACAGCTGAGGTAAACGTGTTCTAGAGTGGAGACCACGTCTTGGTAAAAACGTAGTGTGGGGCGCCCCCTGGCTGGGTGGAGCGACGAACTGCGTAAAAAGTGCTGGTAGAAAGTGGATGGGAAGAGCTGGAAATCGGTCTAAATGGCGAGCATTGGGAGAGGCCTATGTCCAGCAGTGGACTGATACAGGCTGATGATGATGATGACGTTTTAGGTCTGTGTGTTGACCATTGACGTGACGTACCTGTGCTGCAGTAGGCTATGCTCGTCGTGATGTTATGCCTCGTGGGCCACTCGCCCGCCGGCCAAGAGCTGCGGTACGCGAGGCACACCGTCACGAACAGAGACACGTGACGCGTGACGTACCTGTGCTGCAGTACGCGATGTTCTGCCTCGTGCTGCGGCACGCGAGGCACACCGTCACGAACAGAGACACGTGACGCGTGACGTACCTGTGCTGCAGTACGCGATGCTCGTCGTGATGTTCTGCCTCGTGCTGCGGCACGCGAGGCACACCGTCACGAACAGAGACACGTGACGCGTGACGTACCTGTGCTGCAGTACGCGATGCTCGTCGTGATGTTCTGCCTCGTGCTGCGGCACGCGAGGCACACCGTCTCGAACAGAGACACGTGACGCGTGACGTACCTGTGCTGCAGTACGCGATGCTCGTCGTGATGTTCTGCCTCGTGGGCCGCTCGCCCGCCGGCCACGAGCTGCGACACGCGAGGCACACCGTCACGAACAGACGGATACAAGCGCCCGTGTTAGCCTGTAACATTCATCACAACCGATTTAAAGAATACATTTATTTACAGAAAGAATAATAGAAGTAGGTATGTAAAAAATTCTAAAAAATACAACTTTGGTGACTGCACGCGTGCAGTCGTCAGCTGCCCGTGCATGTGAACAGAACAGCGCGTCGCGCTGCGAGGCCGGCCACACGCGCTTGAACGTCTGGTGACAGACGCAGGCGTCGTGGAGATCTCGAGTATCGTCATCGTATGTGTGTATACTCACGGGGTACTCTGCATTGGTTGTGGAATGGTTGGTGACTGCGTACGTGCAGTCGTCGGCGGAGCGCGCGTGCGACCAGAACAGCGCGTCGCGCTGCGAGGCCGGCCACACACGCTTGAACGTCTGGTGACAGACGCAGGCGTCGTGGAGATCTCGAGTATCGTCATCGTATGTGTGTATACTCACGGGGTACTCTGCATTGGTTGTGGAATGGTTGGTGACTGCGTACGTGCAGTCGTCGGCGGCGCGCGCGTGCGACCAGAACAGCGCGTCGCGCTGCGACGCCGGCCACACGCGCTTGAACGTCTGGTGACAGACGCACGCGTCGGGCGAGATCTCCTCGACTATTGTCATGGTTTCCAGCGTTGCTGTTGGAGAAAAAAAAACATTTTTATATTCTGCTCATCTGATAGGCGTTCAGTGCACATTTTACAATAATCGGAAAAGGTAAATCTAGCCGTTGCTTAAGCAATCTAGCTTAAGGTGGTTGCTTTCGCTTGTGGTGCGAAATCAATTTTTTTTCCGTGTTTTTTGCTCATCACAGCTCATCAACACTTCTTTAGATAGCGAAAACTAATTTTCCGGTAATTATATGACCTAACACACAAGTTTTAATTTATAGTATCACATAAATATCATAAGTTTGGCTATGAATGAGCTTGAAACAAAAAAACACTAACAAAAACAAGAACAGACATTTCAAAACATTACAGCGCAATGAACTGTAAAATCGTATTCAAAAGAGATTACAGTTTGATAGGCAACAGGGTGCCAGGTCATAATCCATATCTGATCCAAATGCCATTGCAAGTTATAAGCCGTTACTGCGTGATTGAGAATTGTCAATATTCTAGTATAATCTAGAATATCCCTTTAGTAGTAGTAGAGCTTTTTTGTGAGAGAGTTCATCCGGGGAAGCAATATCTTGCTACCACCATAGATTGATTGCTTACCACCATACCTATTTCTGCCGCAAACCAGTAGTGCTCGCATTGCCGGTGAAATTAGAGGCACATGAGACTTTTCATCTGTATGTCTCAGGGTGGCGGGCGCAGTGCAATGCCACATAGGGCGCGTCCTAGGTGGACGTGACTTATGAGGTAATGCATTGTTAAAAGCAGAGGTTATGTTTAAATAAGTTATTTGTGAAAAATATATTTTTCAATACAAGCTTTTATAAAATTTGTGATCGTTATGAAATGATCAAAATGAGCCTAAACACGGCCAGTCTACTATTATCCATGGAGGAGTTCCGTTTTTCACCTTCCGTCTCCATCATCAGATCAGCTCGCTGTCACCATCATATTGTATTGTCATCGGAACTTGACAGGTATGCAAAATTTCAGCTCAATCGGTTGAGGACAACTGCTTTTATATTCAGTTGCATGCAAGATTCAACCCGGATAAACATACATATATTGCAAGTTATTTGTAAAAATTAAAAAAACCCTCAACCCAATGAAACGGCTGAACCGATTTTGATCAAACATAGCTAAGAACAATCCCGACAAATTCACCTCTCAACAAAAAACGGTTCATCCGTTCGGGAGCTAAAAGGCGACAAAAAGACAGACACACACACACACACACACTGACACGTCAAACTTATAAAACCCTGTCGTTTTTGCGTCGGGGGTTAAAAAAAACAAAGTTGTATTTTCTAGTGCAGTGTGCGTCATAGAATCCCGTAGCTTGTTTTTCACTCAGTTCACATAAATAGTGCATAAACAAATATGTGCTTCAAGTTAGCACATAACGATATTGTCACTCTGATAATGTTGATGTTTGTATGGCCGTGGTGTTAGTGCATTCATAATTCAAGGCTCCCAACCATATTTTCCGTACCATAGGGTTCCGTACCATTATCTATGAAAACGGCAAAAAAACACGTTTATGTTAAATATGGGAGCCCCCTAAAATATTTATTTTATTCTAGTATTTAGTATGTCATAATAGTGGCAACAGACATAAATAATAAAATAAATAATGCTGGACAGTTCACACAACATTATCTAGCCCCAAGCTAAGCAGAGCTTTTGTTATGGGTACTAGATAACTGATATACTTAATACAATACATTACATAGATAGATATTTTTTATTATACATAGAAAATACCCAGGACACCCTGAACAAATATCTGCTGATCGTACAGATATTTGTTCCAAGGCGGGAATCTAACCCGCAACCTTCTGCGTCGCAGGCGAACCTTCGCCCGTCGAGCCACAGAGGTCGTCAAAACACATAATCTGTGAAAATTTCAACTGTCTAACTATCACGGTTCATGAGATACAGCCTGGTGACAGACGGACGGACGGACAGCGGAGTCTTAGTCCCGTTTTACCCTTTGGGTACGGAACCCTAAAAAACATACATTTTGTTTATTTTGAAGTTGTACCCTTGTTCGTAAGAGTATGCTACCCTATGAAGGGTGAGTAGATGTATAGGTATATTTCATTTAATTTATTTAATTCAATAACAATTAACAATCGTATCTGAAATTACATAATAAAATAACATACAATAAGGACTTTATACAATTCAATTTTAAAGATTATTAAATATTGTACCTTTCCAAAATGTCATAAAATTTCACAAAAAGTGAGAATAATAATTAAAGTCAGAATAATAATTATATAATGTCAGGTGCTATCAGTATTTATATTAGTTAGAACAAGGAGGTATCCGGACCATAGTGCGGATGGCACGTTTCTGAATTACAAAAGCTCTATTTATATTATAGTCGTACCTGTTCCCCCAAAATTTGACACCTTAGTTTTGACTCCACCAAAGCGTAGTAAACGGTTTTAAGCTGATCAAGATCCACTTCATCTCTTAAGCTTCTAATGGCATATACTCACTCTCCCACTCGTAGCGGTATCTCGGGTTGAAGAAGTAGTGGCACATCTCCCGCACCTTGTGTATCGCCTTCAGGGGGTCCATCACCATGCCGTCTACTGTGAAGGTCGAGTAGATGTATACTCACTCTCCCACTCGTAGCGGTATCTCAGGTTGAAGAAGTAGTGGCACATCTCCCGCACCTTGTGTATCGCCTTCAGGGGGTCCATCACCATGCCGTCTACTGTGAAGGTCGAGTAGATGTATACTCACTCTCCCACTCGTAGCGGTATCTCGGGTTGAAGAAGTAGTGGCACATCTCCCGCGCGGACACCCCGCGCACCTTGTGTATCGCCTTCAGGGGGTCCATCACCATGCCGTCTACTTCCATCTCTCTGAAAACACATATTACTGCATTAATATATTTTTCACCACATATGCTCAAAAACTGCATTTACGAAGTATATAAAATGTATACATTGTTCCGAAGTTAAAAATTACGCACTATACAACGGAATGTACGATAAAATAGGTAATTAGGTGAGAGTACCTATTTTACCACACGTTCCGTTGTATAGCGCCGTGCGTATCTTTTACGGTTTTTTTTACTTTCCATAAAAAACATATAATAATTCCACCAAGGAGTTTCAAATTACTGTAAGGTTCCTATCTCAGAGGAATACAGAGAAACACAGCCATCCGTAACAGGGATTTATTCCGACTGTCAATACAGCGCTAACTAAGTCAACCCTCCACCGAGCCATTAATATACCTACCCACAATACACCACAATTACGAGAATATAATATAAGCTGCATAATCGAACCTCCTTGCAAGCGCTTTTGCTCGATACGTTTGTCTCACTTTAATACTAAAGAGAAAACGAGGCGAAAGATGTAGTTCTTATTTTCACCACGCTCACGTGGCTCCTTTTGCAAATTCACGCCATTTTCATTTCAGAAACGTCAAAGATTGTTGCGACTTTCTGACTGATAATAATATGATAAACAAAATAATAATATGAGTTCAAGCGGGGAATCCGATATTAATATGGAATCTACTTGAATGAGGCGCAAATTGCAGAAAATGGTCTCTGGCTGCCAAAATGAAATGAAATGAAAAAAAAAATTGGGGGATGGTTAATGATTTAGGTACAATAATTTTATATAATGGAAGACTCGCAGAAATACTCTAATAATTACCAATTGTTTACCAACTTTATTTACCAACTGTTTTCTCGAAAATGTGTTGAAAAACGTTGCATGACACACTTGCGGAAATTGGTCTTTACCAACTCGTGATTATGATAAGCCCTCGCTCGTTTGTAAAAACCAACTTTCCGCACTAGTATGATAAATAACTATTCCAATACAGTTGCTCAAAAAGTGTACTTACAAAGCCAGTAAACAAAGCATTAAAATGAATTTTACAGAACTAGTGCGATTTCTTTTAAGATTCGTAAATGCTGAATGTTCGATACTATCTTAGCCAATAATTTAATAATTTCTGTGGCAGTATATTCTTTCAGTCCAATAAAAAAGTTTACTAGCAACGAGTTTTAAAAAATAGTAATGAGTTTTTTATGCACATTATAAATAAACTTTTACTTGACTTAAGATATCATCAATCATCTTAAGATAATATGACGACCTCTGAGGCGCGGCGGGCGAAGGTCCGCTGGTTGCCGGTTTGATTCCCGCCTCGGAACAAATATTTGTACGATCTGCAGATATTTGTTCAGAGTGTTCTGGGTAATTTCTATGTATAATAAAAAATATCTATCTATGTAATGTATTGTATTAAGTATATCAGTTATCTAGTACCTCTGTAAGCTCTGCTTAGTCTGGGGCTAGATAATGTTGTGTGAACTGTCCAGCATTATTTATCAATATATATAAAATCGTTGCGTGACTGACTGACTGACTATCAACTCACAGCCTGAACCATAAGTTCTAGAGACCTGAAATTTGGAGGGTACGTTCCTTTTGTGGTTTTGGGGTGCACTAAGCAAGGAATTCCAGAAATTCAAGCCCTAAGGGGGTGCAGCGGGGAGTTTAAGTTTGTATGGAAAAGTACACGCGGACGAAGTCGCGGGCATTCCACTAGTTATTTATATTAACAGATTGTATATAGTTTACCTCCTGTACATCCTCATGTCTCCTTCTTCAGCGAACAGCTGCCACCCGATCTCACCGCCCACGCCTTCGAACGCGGCCTGGATCTGCTCTGTTGATATCCTGTCGATCTGTAAAGCATTCATTTCCTTCATGAGCTTATTATGGAATGTTAACACATTCACATTGTATTAACATACTGGAATAAAGCGTTAGCAGTGTCAGTCGTGGGAAGCAATGGCGGCGATGAGTTCACCACTTGTCAGGTATATATTCCCACGATGGTGCAACCCCCAGTGAAGAGGCCCATTGAGGCTCTGCCTGCCCTTTAATAACCTTGAAACGAGAATTAGGTCCCTGGCCTAGTTATTTGCAGTCACAAACTTATCTATGCCAGGGTTGATCACAATCAGTTCAGAAAATTTGACAAAAGCAAATGAAATAGGCAGAATGTTACTCATATTATGCGTACCTATATCTTAAACCTGGTAATAAATTAAGTTAATTAATTAAATTAACAAAATTAAGTATGGCTTTCCACTCTATAGTTTGTACTGTTTAGCTCTGGGTGACTGGTTGGGAGAATATTTCTCCTTCTTTCTTCGCAATCTGAGGGTTGGTCTAGAAGTCATTGTAGAACTATGGGCACAAAATAAATAGTACAGAAGGTCAGCTCAGAACAACGAGCGATTACTGGCGCACCTACCTATATACGCGTATACACGACGATCTCGGTGAAACTCGGTCAAACGCCAGTCGCGAGTGCCCGCGTTTTGGCGATAGGCGTGATTATTTAGGTTTCTATCTAGTTTGTGTCTTGTCACTCAGGAGTTGTTGTTGTTTTGTGACTATGAATTGTGCAATGCATAAACGATAGTACATGAATTGCTCTATGTTTGGTAGTCAAAAAAAAACACTGAACCAGCCACGGTTGACCGTAAGTAATTGAAATCATAATCAGCCGGAGCTGAAATGTCTTTATTGACGTTCGAAAATCAAAACTTTAGCCTTTGCCAGCCCTAGCGCTACAGCTGAGTGTAGGTAATTAAAATCAAATTCGGCCGGAACTGACCTTCTGTACTATATATTTTGTGCTATGGGTCTGGTGCAGTGAGCAGTGAGCCGGTTGTCTATGTGCGGCGGCGGCAGCTCCACCTGGTCGCGCGTGTGCACGCTGCGCGGCGGCACGCTGCGCTCCATCTTGTCGAAGCCGGTCTATAAGTCATCGTAGAGCTGTGTGTCTGGTCGCTGCGTACCTAGTTCCAGAGTGAGTGCGCAGTGAGCCCGTTGTCTATGTGCGGCGGCGGCAGCTCCACCTGGTCGCGCGTGTGCACGCTGCGCGGCGGCACGCTGCGCTCCATCTTGTCGAAGCCGGTCTGTAAGTCATCGTAGAGCTGTGTGTCTGGTCGGTGCGTACCTCGCTCCAGAGTGAGTGCGCAGTGAGCCGGTTGTCGATGTGCGGCGGCGGCAGCTCGACCTGGTCGCGCGTGTGCACGCTGGGCGGCGGCACGCTGCGCTCCATCTTGTCGAAGCCGGTCTCGACGGCATCGTAGAACTCGTCGTCGGGTAGCGTGGAGTGCGGGCCCTCCTGTCAACAATACTATCATTTAGAGCGAGTACCACAACATACTATTACACCTGCGCCAACCCCAGGCAGAAATCATAATACAAAAAAATGCCACGCGCCTCTCGAAGAAGCCCTTTTTATTGAATATTCCGTAGAATACTAAATACAGTAAACCCTCATCAGCTTTGTTGTATTGAATTTATTTGTCCGTCCGTCGAGAAGTTCTGCGAGCCATAAAGGTCGTCCCAAGACTATGCGACATGAAGGGGAAAGTACCTTTAATATTGTAGATATGGTATTTTGAGCAAACGAAACTTTATTTTATTTTTAAAAGTTAGTAATACTGCATTCAAAGATTTTCTAAAAAATACTTTCTTCATCTGAGAATCGAACCGACTTCAATGAAAAATTAAAATTAACTGGTTCGATTCCCACACGAAGCAAGTAATTTTTAGATAATCTTTGTATGCAGTATTACTAAGTTTTAAAAATAAAATAAAGTCTCCTTTCAGCAAAATATCCTATCTACAATATTTAAGGTACTTTCCCTTCATGTCGCATAGTCTTGGGACGCCCTGTATATGGCTGCTTATTGTCACATGAACTTGCAGATTCTGTTTTGTCTTGATAACTCTAACCAAACACAAGACAGCTGAAACAACAATGCCGCCATGTGGAGTTGCACTACGTGCTAACATCGGAAACGAGGAAATCTAGAAAAGAATCAAGATCTATACCTGAATCATATCTTGAACTGGCAATGCACAGACGTACAACGGAAGAAGCAGGGGCCTAGAATTTGGTAGATGGGTGAAATCCTTTCGAAGTCGAAGAATGCTACGTTTTTGAGGATCCCTATAGAGTAGACCAGCTGATGATGAAGGCACTTTTATTGTATCCTTCTATCTAAAATAAATAAATAAAATAAATAAGGCTGGACAGTTCACACAACATTATCTAGCCCCAAGCTAAGCAGAGCTTGTGTTATGGGTACTAGACAACGGATACACTTAATACAATATATTACATAGATAGATATTTTTTATTATATATAGAAAGATCCAGAACACCCTGAACAAATATCTGCAGATCGCACAAATATTTGTTCCGAGGCGGGAATCGAACCCGCAACCTCCTGCGTCGCAGGCGAACGTTCGCCCGTCGCACCACAGAGGTCGTCTATCTATTTAGCCCGTGTCCACCCACTGTTGGGTATAGGCCTCCTCACTAATACGCCACTGTCTGTCGCCGGTCCTGTGCTGCTCTTAGCTGCTGTTAAGAGCTGCTGCTTGTGCTGTCCAACTTCTTTGACGATGTCATCCGATCATCGGGCGGGTGGTCTGCCTCTTGGTCGCCGAGCATCTCTTGGCCACCATTCCGTTATAGCCGTGGTCCATCTTCCGTCATTCCTTCTAGCCAAGTGTCCCGCCCATCGCCACTTAAGACTTGTGATCCGCATACCTACGTCCACGACTTTCGTACGTCGACGTATCTCGACGTTGGGTATGTGATCAAGGAGGGATATACCGAGCATGGCACGCTCCATTGCCCTTTAGGGAAGTACAAATAGTAACCAACAAAACAACCTACTACTAGTAGTACCTAGTAGAATGTACCTATACTTTCATCGTAAGATATCGTGCACGAATTTCATGCTTCACTGCGTACACGGTTTATGTGGAATGTTTTTATCTGAACAGTCACCGTGGATGTAACACTAACTTAGCTACACTATCAACAGGGCGTTGGGTTGAAACTTTAGCTTATTTATGTAATAGGACAAAGTCAAAGTCATAGTCAAAAAGTATTTTATTCTTTGAAATCACAAGGATCATTTTGAATCGTCTTAAAAAATAAATTTACATTTATTCCTGTTCCAACGCAACCAGACCTAGAAGAATCAGGCAACAAACACGGTCTGTTTTTTTGTTGATGATCCTTCTTACTACTACGTTGGGAGCGCCTGTGTGGTGCCTCGAGAACAAGTGGAAGTTGATTCAAGGAAAAAGAGGACGATCTTCTACGTCATATATGACGATTCTGTAATTTATGTTGACGACCTCTGTGGCGCGGCAGGCGTAGGTTCGCCTGCGACGCAGGAGGTTGCGGGTTCGATTCCCGCCTCGCAACAAATATTTGTACGATCTGCAGTACATTTGTTTAGGGTGTTCTGGGTATGTATAATAAAAAATATCTATCTATGTAATGTATTGTATTAAGTAGGTATATCAGTTATCTAGTACCCATATAACACAAGCTCTGCTTAGCTTGGGGCAGTTGGGGCTAGATAATGTTGTGTGAACTGTCCATCATTATTGATTTATTTATTATTTGTTATTAATATACCAACCTATCCTTTTACCAGTCATAAAATCAATGTACTTTAAGTAACCTTTATTATAGAATTGAAATTACCGTGGCTTGGTATAATTCTAGAGAGTAGTCGTAATTTTTCTAAAACCTTTATTATGCTATAAATAAAAGTCATATTCCCGAAGCACTAATCCATTATTCCGCACCCGTGCGACCCACATATTCTAAAACAGTAAAGGACACAAGACATTTTTGTCGAATGCGTGAACATTTTGCCGTCAGGTGTGCATACATAATTGGTTTACTGATAACCCGTTTGTATAGAGTTCAATGGCATAGCTACTATTATAGAACTTAGAAAATGAAATAACAATTCAACAATATTAGTCACCGCAAAAAATAAATGCGTAATCAGTAGATTCTGAATGAGTCATAAATAAATAGCTTGGTATGAGTTGAATCAACTTGAACTTCCAATTACATACATACATAGACCCATGCCTTTCTCCCGTAAAGGGTATAGCAGAGCCTCAAATTGTAACCTCTTTTCACTGTGCGTTGAAACAAGTGGGTAACAGACGTGACAAGTGGTGAGTTCATCGCCGCCATTGCTTCCCACGACCGACTCTGCTAACGTTTTCTTTCAGTATTAACACATTCCTTAAATAAGCAAGCAGCCAGGACAAATCTTATACCAACGAATCCCACAACAATCCACAACAAAAAAAATAACTTCCATTTATTGTATCAGTCCTTTTTTTTAGGGTTTTGTATCCAAAAGGTGACAACGGAACCCTAATACAAGCCTACACAGTCCGTCCGTCCGTCTGTCTGTCTGTATTCTGTCACAGGGGTATATCACGTAAGCCGTAAGAGGCAGCCAGTTAAAATTTTCTCAAATTATGGTATCGCAATCGCAGCATGAAACCAAGTTATTTTCCTTATTTATCGGTAAGGAACCCTCTTGTCCTGGGAGTATGACTCGCACTTGGCCACTTTATAATTTTGCTCCTTACTTTTTAAACTTTTCTTTTTACAAATTTACCAAATTGGATGCCGGTATAGAGATGCACTCGCCAGTCCGTGTTCAGAATATAAAAAAAAAATGCGAATATTATCTAAGATGTTTATTCCGTAATATACCTACAACAAGATAACGTAGGCCACGGTCCGAATCAGGCCATAATCGGCCATAATCGATATTAACGCGGTCCGATTCAGCGAAAGCTTAGGAAATAAAGCTTATGAGCGCGCTAATATCGATTATGTTTATCGCCAGATTCGGACCGCGGCCGTAGACTCCTTATTATCTTTTTTAATTATTTGTACTGAATGAACAGAGACGGTTAGCACTCGACAAGGACGGAACTCCATTTATATGAATACTAGCGACTCGTCCCGGCTTCGCACGAGTAGTTTCAGGATGAAAAAGATCCCCCCCCCCCCCCTGGTAGCCTATGTCACTCAGGGTGAATGTAACTTTCCAATGGTGAAATAATTTTTAAAATCGGCTCAGTAGTTTTTGACTTTATTCATTACAAACATACACACACACAAAAATACAAATCTTTCTTATTTATAATATAAGTGTAGATGTAGATATACGCTTCAACCAAAGTAAAAAGGAAATATACGAACCAACTAACTATACATTTTCATCAAAAAAAATTCATTATCTCTATATATTGTAATGGAAAACATCGTTATCGTTCAAATGAGATGCGCAGCTAATGAAGCGAGTAATGTACTGTCTCGTGTGTGAAGGTTATTAGTAATAACATATTAAACAAAGCATGTAGCTATTCAAAAGAAAAATAAATAAGTGAATCCTTCAGTCTGTATGGCGTTTTTTTTTTTAACTATGATAGACCATCGATTGACCGCAATCTCACCTGTTGTTAAGTTACGATGCGGCCGACGTTGGAGCACGAAGGTCTAGAAGGCACCTATTCACTAGAGACCCATATTATAGTTTTCAGGAAAGACAGACGACGGTAACTTTTTCCATTCCTTAGCAGTTCGTATTACAAAGGTGAAACCGAAACGCTTAGTGCGAATTTCGGGTATACCTACTGATGAAGTAAGGGTGGTACTGACTTAGATAAGTCTATAGATTATATAAGGGTACTGAGCCGTGCGCCTACTTGTCGTATGATAAAAAATGAGATGGTGGGATCAGATCATGAAGATTGTATTGTCTACACTTTTGTATGCATTTTACTCGATCAATAAACAAGCCGTCTTAGAGTGGATTTTTAACCTCCGACGCAAAAAGAGTGTTATAAGTTTGACTGCTATGTGTGTCTGCCTGTGGCACCGTAGCTCTTAAACAGGTGAACCGATTTGAATGCGGTTATTTTTAAAAGCAGATTTTCCAGCGATGGTTCTTAGACATGTTTTATCAAAATCGGTTCAGACGTTTCATTGCGGGGTTTAATTTTTTACAAAAATATTTATGCATGATTTGATTGAGATTGTCGCTAGACAGCGGAGTCTCTAAATAAAGAGCTTTTAGAATAAGGTTATTTCGGAACACAGATACCCCCTTATCGCTTGTTGGCTAATCGCTATCCGGTTATTAAAACCTGAACACCAGCTATGCATGGATTGCTGGTTCGCGGTAAAAATAGATGAGACCGGTTCTGCTCGATTCCCCATGGTGATAGAAATTCTACTTGTTTTATTGCTGTTCTAATAAAAACGTCAGGGCACAGTATTTGAATACAAGTTTGGCCGATATTCGAAACAAAGAGCAAAGGTTTTATATTCAATACATCACAAAAGCGCGGGTTACGTCTAACTGACCTACATCCTTACAATAGATTCGCAACCTCGATTCACTAAAATGTTGCATTTACTGGGAACTATAAACAGTACATAGAAACGTTTCCAGCAAACAAACAGTCATCGTTGAATTGAAGAATGCAGGACTAAAAATGATTTTCTACTTATAGTCCAGTCAAGGGAAAAGCTAATTAAATTTACTACAACTTCATTACTGATCGTAACAATCCCATTATTTGATGTGAGATGAGTATTTTAGAAGATATTTGACAAAATAAATGAACATTTTGATAAAACAGTTTTTGGAAAAAAACACCTGTTTTCGATAACTGTATCTTGGGAACCAATGGCTTTATATAGCTCGCCCTAGTCTCAAATTGTAGCTTTAGTCTACTTTAAAAGTATGCATAGTGACTATACCGGTCAGACTCTTCTCAAAGTATTGAGAAAAAACTGAAAAAAAATAACAAAAATTTCATGGTTTTTTGGGCACATCGCCGCTGGCACAGCACTTTGAAAAATGCATATGTGTTTTTTTAACATTGGTTAAGGTCCTAACAACATACAAAAAATTCATTGTGACCGGAACTTTTGCAAGCACGGATGTACATCTTGCTTGACTGGACTATTATGTTTCCAGTCTTTATCTATATGTATAAAACAAAGTCGTGTTAGTGTTGGTGATTGGTAGCATACCACTTATAACTCAAGAACGGGTGAACCGATTTGGCTGAAAATTGGTGGGGAGGTAGCCTAGAACCAGGAGATTGACATAGGGGGATGGGTTGGGGGGGTTGTTACCGGGGGCTACCCGTGCGAAGCCGGGGCGAGTCGCTAGTTTGAAATAAATTAAACTAGTGGTTCGCCCCGAACTGAGGTCTCGCTAATACACGCGATGTAGAACCAACCTAAACCTCTACCTACTAACAGTTAGGATTCCTTGTTGTTCAGGAACTACTTTATGTAACAGTCAGGGGAAACGCATTAGAATGCTATTAGAAACAAAGGTTTTAGTTAAATGTTACATGAATTGTGTAACATACTATATATGTTTACTACGGGTATAGTTTAGTAAGTAATTATTTATTTAGTAAAAGCAATATTAACGTGAGTAAAGCCCGTCGGGTTATTACTGTCACAAAGGAGAGATAACACTTGATAAAATTATATTGACCCAGCACACAGTGTAAATAAACACTAGTGTATTGTAAGAGGGGACACGGTTTGTTATACATTTTATATATATTTATATATTCTCCATACATTTTTCATGATCGTATTCCCCTGATTTCTTCTCCAAAACTGAATAATTTATATATGAAGGACTTTACCTGTGTGTTTTCCTTTTATTTGTTGTTATTTTTTTTAAATAAATTTATGGAAAATATACAACATAGGAGCATGTCAGTAATAGATATAGATAGCATGGTGAATAAAGAACACGGGCATCTCCCCATACATTATTTGACCAAACTTTTTTGACTAACGTAGTGTACAGTTGAAATACTTTTGGTTATTGATAATATATGTTAAGATAATGAAAAAGCTAATTTAATTTCTTGCGTAGAAGTTGTGGCAGAGTAATGAAGCTTGTTGCGTTTTGTTTCACCCACATGCAATGAGTTGATTTATCTAATTATTTAGAAATACAACATTTGCTTCCCAACTTCTAAAAATATACATGATCTTTAGAAAAATTGGACAAAAAACAACATTTAGAACCGTACTAATTACTTCCATGAAGGGGCCCTGCTTCATTTATTTTTGACCTGGGTCAGCGGTTGCCGTCCTCCTTTACTCTTCTGTCATTATCCAGGAACGAAACGGACTCTTAATCTCGTATGACATTTGCTGTGATGTTTTGATTTGTCAAAAACGGGCTATTAGGATTATATGTGGTATTAGAAGGAGGACATCAGCAAGGAAATATTTTGTACAAAATAAAATAATGACAGTCATATCCTTATACATTTATAAAAGCGTAGTAGAAATTCACGAAAATAGGAAAAGTTACTTAAAAAAAAAGGATGTAAGTACATAATTATAATTTAAGAAATAAAGATAAACTTTGTATACCAAAAGTTAGGCTAGTAAACAAGGAGAATATAATAAAATATTAATGTACAATAAATTGCCCAATAAAATAACTAATCTGGAACACACATCAGGTTTTAAAAGGATAATTAACATTTCCTCATTTTTGCTAAATAACGATATTGTGTGATATGATGATTTATAGTACTTTTTTTGTTTTTTTTTGTTTAGATGCACCTAGGTAGTTTATTTTTGGATTATAATTAGATTTTAATTGATTTTAATCTGACTTTTGTATTTTTATTATTGTTTGTTTTGGTGTAAGTAGCTATTGTAAAATATTAAAGTTGAGATTGAATTTTTATACTTATATAACTTATGTACCTACTAGAATTTAAATTTAAATTTGTGAATCTTTGAAATTTTATTAATATGTTTGTGTGACTTGCCTAGTGTGACAAACTGTGTCATAAGGTGAAATAAATAAAATGAAATAAAATGATAAAATGAAATGAAATGTAGATGTGATGGAAAAACAACGTTTCCTGACCATACGAGTTCTTTGTTGTAATTATTGTGGGTGGTTATTTTGTGTAATCACGGCATCAGCGGTCAATTATTCAATACGCCAAATCAACATTTCACGCAAGGCTCGACGTTGAGATTTTATACAGTGACCCTGGCCAATAGTAACACTATGATGCCTGAGCAGAGTTTGGTATGTTTTATCGTGCTACAGGAGCCAGCCTCAATCAAATAATACGGGCTGTTGACGAAGTTCGAAACAATGACACTCAAAAAAATAGGATTCGGACGGTAATGTCCCTTTCGCAATATGTCCCGTATGCTCTAAACGGCCTGTTCTCGAAACGGCCCTAGAGAAAAGGTATTTGCGCAAAGATATTATGACCAGCATTGTTTTCGAAATGCAGGAATAATAAGGGAATGTGCTTATTTTTTTCCTTATCCGTGCAATCTAGAAGCATTATTTTTAAAAGATTGAATTTAAAAGAAAATTTAAACAGTGTCGTTTCGAGCATACCTTTTACCTATGATGAATTCATATCGTCATACCTCAATGTATTATTATGTACAAGCAGCGCCCCGCGGTTTCACCCGCGTAAGTCTCGATCCTGTGGGAATATCGGGATAATTTATGTATAAGTATTATATTTTATCAAGTTATGATATTCCTTTTTTTAGTTGCATATTTTAATAATATAAATTGTATAAATACTTAGGTAGGTATATATAAATTTGTGTAGCCATAGTATAAATTTATAAATTAGGTAGTAATTTGTTATATTTATTTATTTTTAATTTAAGATATTGTATTCCAGATTTTAAGCCACCGTTCTATGTCGTGCAAATAATTCCAGTCCATCCCAAGGTTGTCTGGCAGAGATCGCTTATAGCGATAAGACCGCCTATTGTACTTCCGTGTTTAGTTTAATATTAATTCTTAATTAGCTTATTTTCTGTGTTGTGCAATAAAGTGTTTTCTATCTATCTATCTATAAAAATGCCTGTGTTATTCCGGGAGTCCAGTTATCACCATTCCAAATTTCATGCAAATCCGTCCAGCCGTTTCAGCGTGAAGAAGTAACAAACACACTCACACACACACAAACTTTCGCATTTATAATATTAGCAGGATTGTGACGTTTATTATTTTATTAATTTAAATAATGATAATTGAATCATTGTTCTTAATTTTTAATTAAAACTTTTTTTAATTAAATTTTAATTTAAACTGAATAGCGTAATTATCATATGTTTGTATAACACTAGCTTCGTACAGTATAGTTCTTGGTACAATATCGTACCAACCATATTGACGTACAACTAATATTGTGAATTAATGACTATTATGACTATTATTATGGCATTCAACCAAGAACATTCACATCCACCCAATAAATAATTCCACATGTTTGAAAAGTAATTCAGATGACATTCCCACAAATCGCGTGGCTCATTAAAATACCTCGCATTCCCGTAATAAAATAAAAGCCCACGGGTAGAAGGGCTACTACTCACGACACACCCCGTAAACCCCGTAACGGACAGGGTCGTTTGGCCATTTGAGTGACGTCACAGCCGCACCTATACAAACGATGGCACGGACATTTCATTATGCGGTAGAAAGGTCTTCCCTGACGACTCTATTTTTGGAACGAAACTGTTCGTTGTTAGGGATTGCGGATGGCATTTGGAAAGCTTACATCATCAGGGTGTTATGTTATCTCTAGGCATGACGGGGCATGCATTCCCGTGTGAAGTAGTAAGGTCCACTCCACTCTATTTATGGAACGGTTGTTAGGGATTGCTGATAGCATTAAAACGCTTAGTTACATCATTAATTCATCATTTATTGCGGAGATTGAAACGAGTGCATCAGACTGAACACCTGGGATGAACACCTGCGAGCAATACGCACCCGCCCGTATTGTTCCCAGGTATTCATTCCACAAATATTTATTTCCGGATTCTTCCCAAGACATAGGCCGTATGCCGTGTTCATCCTAGAAAAAAACTCGATCAGCGATCATAAAAAGAAAGATCCAGTTTATGGGCTCATTTTGATCAGCGCACGATTCTAATAAATAATTTAATGAAAGCTGGTTTATAAAAAGATTTTGTTGGTGGTGTTTCCGGCCCAAGAATATACCCCTCGATCTCCTCTCGTGAATGTCGTAAAAGCCGATAAGAGATTACCCGGACTTGTTTGTAAGATTCGATGGTATAAAATTTGTCCTGGCTGCTATAGTTTGTAAGGAATGTATTATTACTGGAAGAAAGCGTTGGCAGTCAGTCGTGGGAAGCGATGGCGGCGATGAGTTCACCACTTGTCACGTTTATATCCCACGATGGTGAAAAGAGGCTATCCTTTCGGGGAAAAACACGTATGTATGTATGTATTTTTCAAGAAAAACTTTTTTGTACCATCGTCGGGATCGTGAGCTTGTTTGTTAGTTCCCAATATGATTAGTCAACGACAGTCTAGTTTTTTTTCCTTTTAACAAGTCCTATCGACACTAATTAACACTTTGGATTCTAGATTCTACTTTTGAGCAATATGTTAACCGGTTGGTATACAACCGGATTCCCCCCTCTCACTCGCTAGTATTTTAAAGGCAAGTATTATATCAGATAATACAAAATAGATCTATATAATCTACAACCACCGACCAAGACTTTAGTCCCAAGTTCACCAACATACCTACACACCAACTTATGGAATGCCTACATAGTAACTACCTAGGCATTACATAAGGTAAGTAGGTATGCAGGTCATTTTGCCAACCATTTACATTCTTGTCTTAGATTAGATTATTTTGTGTTGGTGAACTTGGTACTAAATTCATGGTCATTGCATTTGGTTTTCGCTAGGTATCATTAGCATAGTATCTACCTGCTAATGATACCTACTGAAAGCCAAATGCGATTGTAGCCTACCATCGAAAGGGGCCCCGAGAACCTCGCTCTGCCTCTGTTGCTACCCTACAACAGGGTTCATATGAGATGCTACCTGTTATGTGTAACAACTAATTGTAACCATGTGTGAAAGCAGTAAATGTATTGAGTATTGAAAATAAGTTGTTACTATAACCAACATAGATACATAGAAAGTTCTTTATTGCACAACTTAAAAAGTACTGTACATAGGCGAACTTAATGCTAGATAGCATTCTCGGAAGATAAATTCAAATAGCTTTCCAGCTAACCTTTGTGTATTGTGGAAAACAATTTAGAGGTAGTGCACAAAAATTTGATTCAAAGATAGATTATGTAGCATTAAAGATAATTACGTACAGAATTAATAAATAAACGCATACACACATATTTAATAGACTAATAAATATAGGTAAGTACAATAGGTATATATTTATAGGTACTTACTCAGACATTAAATGATGACATGACATGATAACAGATAAGAAAGAAAGAAAGAAAGCAAGACAACATTGCTCGGAAGATAGATGATGGCCAGGAAGGAAGCTACATCTCTGTCGCTTGCCGCGAAGACATGAGTTTTCTCACGTTTTCGTGGTGGAAGAGAGATATGTTGCTGGGCTGGCGTGGTGGTCGGGCGAGGGCTCCGGCCACCCTCCTGAGCCGTTGGAGTGCTCTGTGCTGCCACATTTGGAGGGAAAGTTTGTGGTTGGCTTTTTAGCCAACCACGGGATGGGCCCTGTTGGGCGCCGCGCGAGATGGGCACCGGTGCGTTCCGTAGGAGATCCCGGAGCCCATCAACATGCGCAGAGGATGGCCACCGGGGTGGTTTTAGTGAGGCCACGAGTCCGTGAACCTCTCATAACCGTATTGCTCAATGCAATACGGTATCTGTTTGCAGATTTCCACCTTGTCACCAAAAAACAAAACAAAAACCAGCCAAGTGCGAGTCGGACTCGCGGACGAAGGGTTCCGTACCATTATAGCGGCAACAGAAATACATCATCTGTGAAAATTTCAATTGTAAACTATCACGGTTCATGAGATACAGCCTAGTGACAGATGGACAGCGGAGCCTTAGTAATAGGGTCCCGTTTTACCCTTTGGGTACGAAACCTTAAAAAGGTTCGGGTACAGCCGATAACCACCCGTTTAAAGAGATGGTGAACGAATGAATTAATGAATGAATGAATGAATGATTTATTTCGCAGAAAAAGGGTTTACAAATTTAGATCTTATTAATATTTATCCAGTTCCACGAATTCAACCTATATTAGGTATGCGATTTTTTAAGATTTTACATATTAAAATTAAAATTATTGATTATATATTCAGTTGGTTGGAACTTGTATCAGGTGTTATTTGCCATGACCGAGACCCACCGATCAGATACGAATGGAGAGATTGCATTATAGATAGCACACTTCAATGCGCTCTGAGATAAATGTTGTGAAATGTAAAGTGATATAATATCTGATGTAAGTTAAGCCTATTTAAGTCGCTATGAGTCATTCCAATCGATCTTTATAAACAACTAGTGACTCGTCCCGGCTTCGCACGGGTAGTTTCAGAATGAAAAACAGCCCCCCCCCCTCCTATCTCTCCACCCTGGTAGCCTATGTCACTCAGGGTGAATGTAGCTTTCAAACGGTGAAAGAATTTTTGAAATCGGCACAGTAGTTTTTGAGAATATTTATCTCAAACATACACACACACAAAAATACAAATCTTTCCTCTTCATAATATTAGTGTAGATGTAATTTAGTGTAAACTTTTTTTAAGAAAAGGCTTGCTTCTGTTTGGGTTTGTGTGTATATGCTTTTCATTCCTTAGCTGTTCGCATTATGGTGAAACTGAAACGCTTAGTTCGAAACGGGTACTAACGAGGTACGGATGGTATTAGAGCCGTGCGTCTGCTTGTCCATTGATACGAATGATAGTGGGATCAGATCGTGTAACCTGGGCGCATTCTCAGATACAAAACTCTACTTGACCGTGGTGTGCCCGGCCCAAGAATAGACCCCACCATCTCCTCCCGTGGATGTCGTAAAAGCCGACTAAGGGATTACCCGGACTTGTTTGTAAGACTCGTTGGTATATGATTTGTCCTGGCTGCTAGCTTATTTAAGGAATGTGTTATTACTGGAAGAAAGCGTTTGCAGAATCAGTCGTGGGAAGCAATGGCAGCGACGATCTCACCACTTGTTAGATCTATATCCCACGACGGTGAAACCCAAGGTGAAAAGAGGCCCGTTTAAGGCTCTGCTTACCCTTTCGGGGAAAAAGGCGTGTATCTATGTATGTATGTAAAACTCTAACTTCTAGAATAGGCGATAATGTTCATCAACGTACAAACCATAGCATTTTTCATCAACTACAATTGTATGTGTCTCCTTCAAAAGCAGTAAGTGACAATAAATATACAACATAGTATCTGATTAATTCAGACTTCAGAGGCTGAAATTAACTAGACTAATTGGTTTAGTTCACATCAAGGTTGCGTTACATCACCACGGCCAGACGGCCACACTCATTGTTTTGGGCTATGGCTAGGGAATTAGCACATCAAAGCCGTATGACGTCAGAGATACACTGCATTCACAGTAGATACAGAATGAAGTAGAAACTCCTGTTTCCTACTTTGGTTTAGGCAATTAGTATAGCACTGATTGAGGGCCATGAAGATCATTAGCTTTGTGAGTTTTATGAACTTATGTACGCTTTTATTTATTAATACGTTTACGGTAAAATTCCTAATCTTATATTTGATTTTAACAGACTAAATCAAGTGCAATATTCAAATTATAAATATGCATGGATACTATATTACTCGTATAATTCCGAGGGATCATTGTACCAGAAACATGATAGAACAATATTTTCTCGATAGAAGAATAACCCAAAGTTACCTCTAATTTTTGTCTAGATTCCATTGTTTACTAAAATGGTTCATATTATTTGGTAACAACTTAGATAAATAAAAACAATACAACAAAACTGAGGGTTTACTGTAGGGGTTTTGTAAAATTATTAATATTTTAAGAGATATTCAATAAAAATTGCTTTTTCATGCGGCGCAAGGCGTTTTTTTTTTTTTGTATGAAGTTTTTTGCCTGGGGCAGGCGTGGCCACTTGGGGCAACACAACACTTGAACCCCAAAATGATGTTAGACCTTAGTTAAAAGACCTTAGTTATTATGTTGATGACAAGGTGTTTCTAGTCTACTTGTCAGCAGATTTAACCGCAAAAATGCAACCAATCAACTCATGTTACGGACGCATGCTGACCGAGGAATTACACAACATTCATAGTAATCACGAAGCTAGTACACTTTGCTCAGATAATGGTTAAATCAACTAATAATTTTAACCGACGACTAATTTCGAGTGTGTTTAATTTTCGGGTGTTTAATTTTCGAGGCCACAGTGTGACTGTCTTCCCTCTATCTGATCCGGAATGGATGCTCTGATTTATATGCGTTTTTAGGGTTCCGTACCTCAAAAGGTAAAACGGAACCATTATAGGATCACTTTGTCCGTCTGTCTGTCTGTCAAGACCGTTTTTCTGAGGAACGCGTGGAGGTATCAAGCTGAAATGTATATCAAATACTCAGGTCTACTGTCCCTTGGAGTTGGAGAGCTTAGTTGAATAACTACGTTCAAGAACATCAACAAAGGAAGTTTAATCCAGCAACTGGCTATGGATGATGACAATGTTTTTTTTAAATGAAACTAATAGGCAAACTAGCTTAACTTTACCTGATGTAAAGTGGTAACCACCGCTTATAGACACCGGCAACACCGGGGGTATTGCCGATACGCTGATGCCAATCCTGAAGGAATTTATGACCATTATTCTTGAAGCAACACGTTTCGTAACCAAGCGGGAAAACCTCAACTGGAAGCTCATTCCGTAGTTTGTAGGTATGGCGAAGAAATTATCTCGAGAAACGAGTCGTACGAGAAACCCTATGACGTGTGGATGAGCTTTGAATAATGGTAACATAAGTTAGCAAACTCACCAAACTAACCAATCGCGGAACTCACGATACGCGTCAATACATTACGGCCACAAAGCCATCACAAGCGATGTGAGCCGAGGAAAGCATTGGCGTGACATCACTCAGTTTACGGGTAGCTGCTATTAGGGATTCATTTATACTAGCCGAAATTCATGACGCTATCAGGGACAGATAAACTACTGTAGTTTATCGCGTATTTCGCATCAAGGTGGCCATGTGGTAACCTAGCAACATAGATAAACAATAGTGTTGTTAGTTATAAGTGGTCGCCCTCTTAGCCTTCTCTGGGATAGTGTAGTCACATAGTAAGGAGACCTTACGTAAAAATTCATAACATAACATAACACCCAACAGTCACATACATAGACCTGATCCCACACCACTGAGTACCATGGTACCATAACACCCAGACCCGGAACAAATATTTGCAGATCATACAAACATTTATCCCGCAGCGGGAATCGAACCCGCAACCTTTCGCGTGTCAGCCGGCTACTAGCCCGACGCGCTACAGAGGTCGTCAATTCAAAGTGGAATGGCTGTTAACCTGCCTACCTTTGTGGTTCTGCCGGAAGACCAGCGTTGGTTGCTAGCTTGCTGTCAACCAACTCATGCTGAGGCAGAGCCATTTTGTTACTTGAGTTACACCTAGTACCTTCATATCTGTTTCTTCTTAGTGTGTTCTGTGTTTCTGTGTAGCTCTTGTATACAAATAAATATATATTCTTTCTTTCTTTCTTTCCTACCTATAAGATTTGTTCTGGCTGCTAGCTTATTATGGAATGTGTTATTACTGGAAGAAAGCGTTAGCTGAGTCAGTCGTGGGAAGCAATGGCGGCGATGAGCTCACCACTTGTTACGTCTATATTCCACGATGGTGCAACCCACTGTGAAAAGAGGCCCATTGAGGCTCTGCCTACCGCCCTTCTATGGATGTATGTATGTATTCTCTATTAGTAAGCAAATATCACAACAAGGGCAATCGACGTTAACAGAGTAATTAATAAAACATGCTGACATGTGAATTGCTTTGGAATAGCATCCCAGGGTCGATAGCCTAGCGACCTTCGACACCTGACATCGTGTCCGTCACTATTCCCACGAAAATATATCAATAATCAATATGGTTATAATAAAACATTCAGTATTCAGTCATTGCAGTATTAAGTCAGTGTATAGGTATTTCATCGCTCATTCGGAAATGGTATACGGAACCGTTTACGCGATGCAATCATGTAGTTACCCGAACGAAATAGTATTGCCAAGGTCGATATAAGACCGGCGTTTTAGATCGTATAATAATAACTACAAATGTATGGTGAGCCATATCAGTTGCCTTATTTCTATCTGAAATATATAACAATAACCCTGATGTGATAAACTGATTCAAACTGAGTAAAAAAAAAAGCGGCCAAGTGCGAGTCAGACTCGCCCATGAAGGGTTCCGTAGCAGCAAGTAACATAATATAAAAGTTCTTGGAGTTCGTGTAACTTTGATCGAGGTTTTAATAATAGTGTATTAAAAAAAAACTACTTACTAGTATACTACTTAGTAGTAGTACTTAGTAGTATAGTACTATTAGTTCAAACCAATTTTCGGTGGAAGTTTGGTAATGTACATCATATTTTTTTTTAGTTTTATCATTCTCTTATTTTTGAAGTTACAGGGGGGGGGGGCACATTTTACCACTTTGGAAGTGTCTCTCGCGCAAACTATTCAGTTTAGAAAAAAAATATATTAGAAACCTCAATATCAATTTTTGAAGACCTATCTAAGGAACACGTATGGGTTTGATGAAAAAAAAAATAGTTTCAGTTCTAAGTATGGGGAACCCCTAAAATTTATTGTTTTTGTTTTCTATTTTTGTCTGAAAAAACACGGAATACATCTACTTACCAAGTTTCAACCGCATAGTTCTTATAGTTTCGGAAAAAAGTGGCTGTGACATACGGACGGACAGACAGACATGACGAATCCATAAGGTTTCCGTTTTTTGCCATTTGGCTACGGAACCTTAAAAATGATTCAGATAAATAATTCATAAAAAAATAAGTATATATATTTCTCGCACTTCCTATGACTCACATACTCGCTTCCGATAGGCAAATCCACGTCACGTTACATGAGCAAAGGGAATATCGAACATGACGCATTCGTTGACTAAGTGACAAGATGTGGATCAGTCATGCATGAGCTAATCATGGTGCTGGGTGATGGTGCTGGGTGGACGATGATTAGGTGCACTCCAGATGAGATTGGTATCGATTCCAATAACATTCCTGTTAAGGGGTGGATATTATTTGAAATGTGGTGCAAACCTTTTTTCTCAACGATATCTATCGAAAAATGTAAAAAAAAAGAAGTTAATCTACTCGTACATCATATAAAGCATGTCCATTTTTCTCCTTGTTTCCAAAAAAACTAAAAAATAACTTAAAATGTGAGAAATAAATTTGCAAAGTAGGTAGCCTCTGTTTTCGTAGTTACAGCCATTTTTCTCCTAAACTATTAATCATAAGATGTTTTTAATGCCTTCAGTATATTAAATAACACAACGTTATAACTTTTGAAACCATCATGGTTATGTACATAATTTTCACTAGGAACGGGATATTTACAATGATTTTTGAGTTTTAAATGTTCCCGATATATTGATTGTGATTTGTGCCGAAATATCGGGAACATTTAAAACTCAAAAATAATGGTAAATATCCCGTTCCTAGTGAAAATTAAACACAACGTTAGGCTAACCTAGTTTTTAATTTTGAAAATTACATTCCTAATGATTTTTAAATTAAAAAAAACGTGATTTTCGCTCTCTTTTCGTTTCGCGAGTGCTATTCTGTCACTTTTTAACTTATCTGAACTTTAATGAGATAGATAATGACAGTCCACAAGGTCGATAAGTATCTTTGAATCTATTGAAAGCCCTTAACTTATTCCAAACACATCTCTAGTTGAAGGTTGCCTCGCTTTGGTCGTATCAACCAGAATACTGCAAGAAATCGTGCGATGCATTACCGCGTCATCTTGGTCCGGGCGACGCGACGCCTGCTATTTCAAAATGATTTGAGACCCGCGTGGTTAAACTATACAATGATTGATCACTTGCTCAACCAGTGTGAGGAAATATAGCATGCTGGTGAATTCATACAAGCTTCGATATCAATGGTCGTAATGATTAATCGTGGAAGAGATGAGTCATCTCAGATGTTTGAGACTGTTTTTTTTTTTTTTTTAACAATGATAGACCTTTGTTTGAGCATGATCTCACCTGTTGGTAAGTGACGATGTGGCCGAAGATGGAGCACAAAGGTCTAGAAGGCACCTATTCACTCTAGCCTTGAAGAGACCCAGATTATCGTTTTCAGGAAAGAGAGACGACGGTAGTGTATACTGGTACACGAGTCAAACAAGAAATAGGCAATCTGAGAATACGACTCATTATGACTCATTTAAGACGACACCCCCGTTGTTACCGGTGTCTATAAGCGACGGTGACCACTTTACATCAGGTGGGCCGTAAGCTAGTTTGCATTATTAGTTTCATAAATAGAAAAATAAAAAACGACAACGACAAGGACGACAAAAACGGTAAAATAAAAAAGAGACCTAACAATATTCATGCCAACATTGTTTGGTCATGCCGATCAAAACCCTGAGGGTCGCGGCCCAAAAGGGGGACACAAAGCCTTGTTTAGGGGGTCACGAGTTTGATGAGATAATATCCAAATTAGGAGCAAACTTCTTTTGCATGTAGAGGGCTCGAGTGCCCTAGAGGTAAACTCTTCTGTCCAGAACCCGTGTCACGGGCTGTCACTACGCAAACTAGTCTCAATGAGAACACCCAGTGGTCGGCCGTGCTCTAAGTTCCCACATGTAAAAATTCTACTAGACCTAAAAAGAAAATGGATAAAATCACATTTCATGCGTAAGTATTACATTTAAATATCTTTTTGGTTTATATAATGAATTTTGCGTGTATTTTGTCATTGTTGCTTACATCACCAAAATATTACCTCTACTGGTGGGATGTATCATAGGCGCGGGGGAGGCATAAGCCATGCGTAAGCGGTGCACGTCCCTGGTGCGCAGGGTCCGGGCCAGCTCCAACAGCATTCTGAAGGTTTTCTCAGACAGGCTTGACAGTGAGTATCTCAGCCACTGCTGTATGATCCATTTTAATAATAAACCAAATTATTTATTCTAGCCGCAATGACATTTATAATTTTCTATTATTCAATTCAATTTATATTTAATTTTGTAAGATTGGGCATATTAATTATTTCTTGATTATTTCTTCTTTGTATCAGAATGTTTAGAGTGACTAACCTAGGATAAGAAAACAACTAACACAATTATGATCCAATTGTTGATTGAAATAAATGAATTTATTATTTATTATTGTGTTCTGGCGATACAGCGCCCCGTACTAATAGCATCGTACGCAATTTCTGGTTTATTATATATTCTATGTCTGTGAATTGTGAACCGATTATGTTGGATCAATGTAGTTCGACAGCGGATCACTAACGACCTCAGGCAAGGTGCATAACACAATGAACTTATAATGAACTTGGATGGAGTCAATGTAGATCAGAGTATATACAATTATAGGGCTACGTACTTGGCAAGTGTCAGTCGAATCTATTAGATGTTTATTGATAAATTGGTTGTCATAGCGATCAAAATAAAAGGGCAATGTACTAGCTACCTGCTTAAGGCGATATGTTAAAATACCTAATGGGCGGAGTCTAGCCAGAAAACAATAGCTGTAAGACAGTGACAGCGCTATTGCTCACTTGAACCCGGGAAAAGGTGAGGTATAGATTTTTGCCACTCGAAAGTAACTGACGTAAGCGACAAATGATAAAACTTCGTTTAGCTTCTAAAGTAGCAAATATAAAAATAAATGATCTATAATTAATGTAAGTAATGTGATTACCTACTGAATAATATAAAAAAATATGCTTAATACTTTCTCTAGTCGAAGGAGGTACCTAAAAAGGGCTTTAGAAGAGCCAATTTCAAAAAATAAAGCTATCGAGAAAAGTTTCGCGAATCGTGTTTCTAGTCTATAATTTATTTAGATTACATCCTCAAGTAATTACTGTATTAACATCAAGTTTGTAACCTTTACTGATAATGAGTGAGCATGAAACGAAACGACTCCAAAATTTTAACATAGCGTCTTAATTATATTTTTCCATGTATTAGCAAATTGTCGAAACTAAGTTTTTTTTTATTTATTTTTTATACTACTGTATGACGGAACAAGCAGATGGCCCACCTGATGTTAAGCGGTAACCTCTGCCTATGAACAGTGCATTACCTCATAGGTCACGTCCACCTAGGACGCACCCTATGTGGCATTGCACTGCGCCCGCCACCCTGAGACATAGATGAAAAGTCTCATGTGCCTGTAATTTCACCGGCACCCTTACCCTTCAAACCGGAACACAGCAATGCGAGCACTACTGCTTTGCGGTAGAAATAGGTATGGTGGTAGTACTTCCCCGGACGAACTCTTTCACAAAAAAGCTCTACTACTACTATAAGTGTTCTCAAGGTCCCTATATGGTTTGAAATAAATAAATATGAATATGAATATGAATGCATTAAAAGACACTGGTATTTACTTTAACGTTCACAAAACCTTTCTACTGAAGCTTACTACGATCGTGCGTCCTCACAGTGCGTAAGACATTCTACTACAATGTACCTATGGGTACAAAACTCTCTGCATCTTACTACTTTGAGCCTACAGGACGAAGATTTAGGCTATTCCTAGTGTTTTTTGAGTTATTTTGTGTAATTTTGGTGGAATTCATTACCAATGTAGCTCGTCTATAGAGCGCAAGCGAAATAAAATGCAAGTGTATTGCGTGACTTTTCAAATTGGTGGAAGTTTTACCAAAGTTTTTGTAAAACGGCCACCGGTTAACTAAAAAATGACTTGACTGTGACTTTAACGACTTGGATGAAATGAAATGAAATGAAATCACTTTATTTGCTAGAACATGGTAGGATACATGGAATGCCTTATGTTATAGTGAGGAGCACATGTTCTTTGTTCATGGATTGTGACGTTGCAAATTATAAAAATACGGTAATAAATTATGGTTGAAAATGGCAAATGCACAAGCCGTGCGAAGCCAATTATTTATTATTTATTTATAAACCGGAAGTTTCCCACTGCAGGGCAAAGGCCTACTTTCCCTCTTTCCAAACATTTATATCCTGAGCTATTTGTGGCCAGTCATTGTCATTCAAAAAACAAGTAATTAATTTTGTAAAAATTAAAAAACCCTCAACGCAATGAAACGGCTGAACCGATTTTGATCAAACATAGCTAAGAACACTCAAGACAAATTCACATTTCAAACAAAAAAATAAAATAAAACGTTTCATCCGTTCGGGAGCTACGATGCCACAGACAGACACACACACAAAGAAACACACACTCACACACACTCAGCCACGTCAAACTTATAACACCCCGTCGTTTTTGCGTCGGGGGTTAAAAAAAGAAGCCAATTACAAAGAAAAAAAAGTCTAGAATCAATTTAAAGTTTAAAGGTTTCAGTTTTTCAAACATGTTCCACTAATTAACGTAAGTGAAATGATTGCTTTTATTGAATGAAACCTCGCTGGGTTTCAATTAACACAAGCTCAGTTCAATCAGAAGCAATCGCGTAGAAACCATACCAACAATCCTCATTCTACTCGGAGTGTATACCTCAGTTGGTATTACTTGTACTAATATTTATTATGTGGTATTACTCTGTAGAAGCACAGACTAAATATGGCAGAAGCCAGTAGGTAAGTATACATACCTACATACGTTTCTTCAAGTTTGTACCACTATTTAAGGAAACGTGATGGAAACCCGTTCCGCTGACGCAATTTCACATACAATTCAACGGACTATTACCAATGTAGCTCGTCTATAGAGCGCAAGCGAAATAAAATGCAAGTGTATTGCATGACTTTTCAAATTGGTGGAAGTTTTACCAAAGTTTTTGTAAAACGGCCACCGGTTAACTAAAAAATGACTTGACTGTGACTTTAACGACTTGGATGAAATGAAATGAAATGAAATCACTTTATTTGCTAGAACATGGTAGGATACATGGAATGCCTTATGTTATATATGTCTCAACTGGTAGATCTAGGCATTATGCCAGGATACTAAACTTAGTTTGCATTGCATGCAAGTATGAAGGCGCTGAAAAATATTAGGTTTTACGTCGCGCCACACGGTGGTCAGTTTCGCCACAAACGAAGAAAATAAGGGCCCAACTGTAGGAGCTAGTCGAATCCAGCTCTGCATCACCAGGGGCACTGGACAGGGCCATTGACAGGACCTGTACCTACCGTTATGAGTATATCAAGCGTAGAGTGTGCTGCCTTATGAACTTTTGCTGTTTTTTTTTTTTTTAATTCTTTATTTCACAAAACACTAGGAAATTGTACAAACGGAGGACTTAATGCTAAGCAGCATTTTCAGCCAGTCATCCATGAGGATAATACAAAAAAGGTTGGCGTGCTAAAACTAATTACAAAAGAAAGCTTAAAATATAGCTTAGAAACTAATTTGCCTTAAAATAAATACAAACATATAACAAACAACATACTTATAATTGAAATGAAAAGATAATCATTCCTAACAAAAAATAATAATAATATTAATAGATAGATAAACAAACCTGATTCTCTCTAGAATCTTACTTTTGACTAAGCCTTAAGCCTTTTAAGTTGGTTTTTCCTTTTTTAAATCAGCTTCCACTTGTTCTCGAGGCACCACACAGGCGCTCCCCACCTAGTAGGAACATTAAAAAAAAACCGTGTTTGTTGCCTGATTCTTCTAGGTTTGGTCGCGTTGGAACAGGAGTAATTTTATTTTTTAAGACGATTCAAAATGATCCTTGTGATTTCAATGAATAAAATACTTTTGACTGCTTACTTAATACTTCGACTTTGACCTGTACCGTTATTTAAGAGGAGGTAGGAGGGGATTCAGTATGCCATTTTTGAAAGGAACGTCGCCATTTTTGTTTATTTACGTTTTCATTTGTTTTTTCGAGTTATTTCATGTAATTTTGGTGCCATTTTAAACGGTGTAACTTGGATACGTGTGATGTAGTGAAATTTAAGTGTTTTTGCGTGTGTTTTCGAAATAATGTATTTTTCCAGTCCACTACGATAGACAATGGCGGTAGGCAATCTCTTCCCTCCCGCACATGAGCGGAACGAGGGGTTCACTTTATGCGAACAATCACCGACAGGGCCGCGGTAGAATCCAATCGGGACCCCGTGACCCTGTCAAGTGTTAGTGCATCTCTAAACCACTCGTCAGATGGTGAGTGGTTTGATGATGCAGTAGCATTAAGGTGAAGGAAGGAATATCGATGGGTTTTTAGTCGGCATGCCGGTGGGTGCTAGCCAACGGAGAGCCCGACAGATCCCTTCAGCTCTCCCCGAGCTGATGGACATGCGTAACGCATTTCCCATTGTAAAAAAGAAAAAGAAAAGTTATCCTCTGATACATCCAAGCAAGCAACCAATGATAAATGTCCAGCTGTATGATACAGCTAGACGTGTTTATCGTACATGCGGTAGACACAGCTGTATGACACACACAAACAATCGCATTGCCATAACACGTTACAAGTCTAGCGCTTAACTGAGTCAGGCCCTGAGGTATGGGAGCGGTACGGGACGGGTGTTTTCGTTTACATTATGTCACATGTCACCTGATAATTTGAGAGACGAAAACACCCCTCCCGTTCTGCTCCCATACCTCAGGGGCTGACTGAGTTAAGTCACAGATTACTTAAACAGACTTACTTACTTCGTAACAGATAAATCACTTCATATAAAATTGACAATACCTACTGCTATAATAACCTACTCTTTCGTGTCGCTAGACGCTGCAAGCAAAAATGAATCAAAGCTTACGAGCTTAAAGTTAGTTTTGCTCTGTAGTTGCACGCCGCCACGTGATTAGCGTGGATTGCCAGGGCTGCCTCTTTCGATATATATATGTCAGAAGGTATTTATAATACACTTTATAAATGAAAGAAAGAATAAAATATAATTCTGTTTATTTAAAAAAAAACAAGTAGAGCTTGTTTAGGTAGGTGCTTATTTTCCTACTTTTAATTATCGTATCGATTTGAAACCTTTTCCGTGTATGTTATTCTGATTCAAATACAATATTTTGTATCGTCGCCGATCTAGTATCTAACCTACCTGCTGCATAGGTATAGGTACGGCTATAGGTACTAAGCAGATACTTAGGAATCAAGGGAACTCTTCTACTAAGATAGAGCTAGGTAGGTAGGTAGTTAGGTACCTACCTACCTATGTCTATGTCAGAATTCGAAGTAGGTATTCGCAATATTTCTCAAAACATTCAAACTTTTCGAATTATTACCAGGGAATGTTTCGATAGTTTTCCCACGAGCAACTAGACACGACACGATGCGACAAGAATAATGTGCATCAGATAACTCAAAATATTTGCGTACGAACGGACGCTCCACGCGGCTGTCGGCAACCAACTGAGAAATGGGAAGCTAGCTGCCCGGCGGCCGGTAGGTACTTATCGCGCGCAAGTACATGGAGTGAATGAGGCCTGGTTAAGCGCTAGATTAAATTTTGTCATAGTGTATCTATTAAAAATTGTTTTGTTTTGCTTTAATTAATTCATAAATATCTTTTGTATTTTTGTTTTCTACGTAATAGTTTTTCCAAGTTACTCATGTTTCAATATTGTCTACTTTATTTATACCCACATTTCTTATTTTGTTGTTTTCCTTTCTTTTATAATGTTTAATTTAAATTAGGTGAGTCTAAGATCCTGCACTATTTAGTTGTAATTATTTGCTATCTAGTATTAGAAAAACCCATTAACAGGTTACCAACTAGGTTGAAACTATGTGTTACGTCTACAAACTAACACAATTTGTACAATTCGTTTGGAAGAGTACTGCCCTGCTGCCCTGCTGTCATACAGTTAACACTTATGTACAGAGGGCAGTCACTCGTGCAAGTCCCATTCAACTAATTGGATTAATATAAATGTTTTACTTCTACTTCTATGACATTATTGCAAATAAAACATATATTGTGCTTAATATACCTTTCAATATAAATAATGTTCGTGGTTGACCTACCTTCACACTGAGGCATATGGTTGGGAAGTTTTTAAATAGTTAAAGTCAAAGTGACAAGTGTCAAAGAGACAGGTGTCAAAGTGACGGTGTCGAACTATGAAATGTCGACTAACAGTTAAAATTAGTTAGTAGTTGTTAGTTAGTAACACGGGTAAAAAAAAACTTCCCGTGGTACTGCTGAACTGCTTGGTAGTTCTACGGTTTTTTTTCTACCCGTGGTACTACTGGTAGTAATACTGGTAGTACCACGGGCAATAAACGCAAATATTTTGCAATGAATTATTTATTGTGAACCCGTTTCTGAAAAAAATTATTACTTATTTTTTTTTTACCAGTAGTTTTATAAAAATGTAAAACCCCCGACTATCTTCAGTGTTCCAAAAACCAGTTCACATGCAAATAAAACTGCATTAAAATCGGGGCACCCGTTGCACCCTAGATCCTATTCATCGTATGCTGGTCATCATCAGACCCTGGAATCTGATGTCGTCGAAAATGTTTTCTAGGGTTCCGTACCCAAAGGGTAAAACGGGAACCCTAATACTAAGACTCCGCTGTCCGTCCGTGTGTCTGTCTGTTCGTCTGTCACCAGGCTGTATCTCATGAACTGTGATAGTTAGACAGTTGAAATTTCCACAGATTATGTATTTCTGTTGCCGACACAACAACAAATACTAAAAAACAGAATAAAATAAATAATAAAGGGGGCTCCCATACACCAAACATGTTTTTTATGTCGTTTTTATAAATAATGGTACGCAACCCTTCGTTCGCGAGTCCGACTTACACTTGGCCGGTTTTATTTTAGATGAAACTGAAGTAGAAACTTTTTTTTGACCTCAAAATGTCATCATAGTCGTTATCAATCTAAAAAACTGATTGGTACAGTCAGCAAGCACAATATACCACTATCCTATAACAAAACCTGACATTCTTTCCGCAGAGATGGTCGAGATAATTACACACACACACACACATACACACACACACACACACACACACACACACACACAGCAGCATTCAAAATGCTACTAATTAAATGTCAGCCCACAGTGACACATCCAGGATTCTGGATCAGGGGTGCTGAAGCCACCGAACACCCTCGGAGTCGGCGCCCCTGCGTACTCGTGGGTTGTCTTCGGTTGATGTATTCAGAATCAAAGTTTTTTTTTAAACATTGCTGGAAGAAAGGCTTTAGCCGAGTCTGTCGTAAGAAGCAATGGCGGCGATAAGCTCACCACTTGTCGCGTCTATATTCCACGATGGTGCAACCAACTGTGAAAAGAGGCTCATTGAGGCTCTGTCTACCCCTTCGGGGAAAAAGGCGTGTGTCTATGTATGTATGTATTGCTTAACCTTTATTTGCTTACGATCTCACCTAAGTGAGATAATGGAGCACAAAGGTCTAGAGGCCACCTATTCACTCTAGCCTTGAAGAGACCCAGGCTTGAGCCCCTTAGCCCCCCTACCTGGATCCACGCCTGTCAGCACACACAGTTACATAATAGTTTACTAACGTGACTAGATGACGCCGGCGCCGGTAGGAAGTGAACTGCCTATTTATGTTGTAACATCCTTTCACTGTTATTACAAAATATTTGAGGTGTAACAAATTATAACATTATAACGATGGTGCAAACTACAAGCTTGAGATTTTCATAAATACGGACGGACAAGTGCGAGTAGTATATGTCGCATTTTCTAAAATAATCATTGTCTTGGGGCATTTGCTGTTCTTCGTGATTTTTGCTCACATCTACGTTTCGTGAGTGATTCTTGCACGATCTAACTTACTGTATTTTAATGAGTTAGATAGTGACGGAGTTTGGGGTAACCAATCAACTCAACACCAATACTACATTTTTTTTTTTTTTTTTAATTATCTGGTCGTGGCTATTATTTCTCTGCGACCAGTTAGGCCTATTGTGATCGCCACTTGTTACATACCGCCCCTGGAGAGGGCGTTTACAGTTCACCGCTAAGACCTGCAGCTGCTAGGAACTGTAGGATTTTCTTAGGGGTGATTTCTTTCAGTTCATCCGGGCTGAAGATGTGTTTGCCCAGATGAATGCTGCGTTTGTGCATTAGTGGTCCACACTCACCTAGCAGATGAAGAGGCGTTTCATCCGCCTCATCACAGAATCTACTAGTACCTATCTAGTATCTATCTAGTAGTACTACGTGTACTACCACCATATTCTATTTCTGCCGCAAAGCAGTAGTGCTCGCATTGCTGTTCCGGTTTGAAGGGTAAGGGTGCCGGTGAAATTACAGGCACATGAGACTTTTCATCTTTATGTCTCATGGTGGCGGGCGCAGTGCAATGCCACATAGGGTGCGTCCTAGGTGGACGTGACCTATGAGGTAATGCACTGTTCATAGGCAGAGGTTACCGCTTAACATCAGGTGGGCCAACTGCTTGTTCCGTCATTCAAGAAGTATTACAAAAAAAAAACAGCTATCTCCAATCCGCCTGCCAAGCGTGGAGATTATGGCAAATCCCACCCATTGCTTTCTAGGGGAGGCTTGTCCAACAGTAGATGTTTAAATGCTGTCAATGATGATGATGATGATGATGATGATGATGATGATGATGATGATCATCATCCATTATAGCTTTGCTCGGTTCTTTCCATCCAAAGGTTGCCTGGAAGAGATCGCTCTCAGCGATAAGATCGCCCATTGTTTTGCCTGTTTTTGAATGTTTTATTATAATTTTTGTTTTGTTTCTGTGTGGTAATCAATAGAGTTAATCTATCTATGATTATGATGATGATGATGATGATGATGATGATAATGATGATGAAGATGATGATGATAATGATGAACATGCCTAATGACAATATAACATCGATTCCGATAACACCTATGACATGAATTATAAACCAGTTTAATCGTTTGGAATCATTGAACTTGATGACGTCAAAATTAATGGTGCGTTGTACAAAAATAGATCACATTGAAAATACCATAACGTCACAGAATAAATAATAGTACATAACGTTTAAACTCCAATGAATCATTTGTTTATATCTAATCGTAACGTATATAGAGTAGCCGTGGTGCGTCTTACCTACGAATATTATTCGTCTTCTCCCGTGGATGTTGCAAAGTGGTTGCTTTTTTATACTAATGTTTTTTTATATTTTTGTATGTATTGGTTCGACAAACTGGCATTCGGCCCGCCTGATGGTAAGCGGTTACCGTCGCCTATTGACAACTGCAACACCAGATTTTATTTTATTAACCGCCGACGCAAAATCAAACGGGTGTTATAAGTTTGACGTGTCTGTGTGTCTGTCTGTCCCATCGTAGCTCCCGAACGGATGAACCGATTTAGTTTTTTTTTTTTGTTTGAAAGCTGAATTTTTCGGGAGTGTTCTTAGCTATGTTTGATCAAAATCGGTTTAGCAGTTTCACTGCGTTGAGGTTTTTTAAATTTTTACAAAATTAATTACTTGTTTTAGATCTGTATTTTACCAATCATGGACGAACAGAGTATAATTTTACACTGAAATGACTGTTGTTGGCTTTTATATTGGTCTTTATTTGCGGCAAATCATATTTGGTTGAAGAAAACACTGGATTAAGGTGGATGCTCACGCTTGAGGAACGAAATTCAAATTGTTTGGTGTTTTTTGCTCATTACTGCTCATGAACACTTCTTCAGATGGCGAAAGTTGATTTCGCGAGAACTAGGAGACTTTAATTGATAGGATGTTATAATTGATAGGATCTCATAAATATCACCAGTTTAGCTACAATCCCTTTAAACAATAAAAAAACATTGGAAAAATGTATTTAGGGGGATCGTAGCTAAACTGATGATATTTATGAGATACAATGAATTAAAATATGTGTATTAAGTCTCCTAGTTCTCGCGAAATCAACTTCTGAACTATCTGAAGAAGTGTTGAGGAGCTGTAATGGGCAAAAAACACCAAAAAAAAAATAACTACGCGCCGCAAACGTGAGCGTGCACCTTAATAGCGAAAATAACATTGAAATTATAGTCCATACAAGTTATTTCGATGTTATTTTTGCTATAAATCCAGTGATTCAAAAAACTGAAATCTGAATTAGTTTACTTACGCTACACATACGTGATTAGGTCACCTTACTCTGTTTATGTATCAAATTTAATATTTTTATTAGTTTACTTACGCTACACATACGTGATTAGGTCACCTTACTCTGTTTATGTATCAAATTTAATATTTTTATTAGTTTACTTACGCTACACATACGTGATTAGGTCACCTTTCTCTGTTTATGTATCAAATTTAATATTTTTATTAGTTTACTTACGCTACACATACGTGATTAGGTCACCTTACTCTGTGTATGTATCAAATTTAATATTTTTCGCGGCGGGCAAAGTTTCGCCTGCGACGTCGAAGGCAGCGGGTTCGATTCCCGCCTCGGAACAAATATTTGTGCGTTCTGCAGATATTTGTTCCGGGTGTTCTGGGTGTTTTCTAGGTGTAATAAAAAATATCTATCTATGTAATGTATTGCATTAAGTATATCAGTTATCTAGTACCCATAACATAAGCTCTGCTTAGCTTGGGGCTAGATAATGTTGTTTGAACTGTCCAGCATTTTTTTGTCCAGTAGTCGTTTCGGATAATATAGGTTGTGACAGACGGACAGACAGACACGAAAGCGATCCTATAATGGTTCCGTTGGTACCTGTTGAGGCGCGGAACTCTAAAAAACGTTGTTCTATGACAAACTGCCAATGTTACTTGCGTTTAATATCCCATAGGAACTTTGTTGACGAAAATGGACTTGAAAATAAGCAAACAAATCCAAATATTTATGTTAATAAATAAAGTCTTATTACGTTCGTTCTAATTCCCCCGAGACCTCGAAAGAAAGCATTATTGGAGGCCTTGAAACAGGTTGTGTGGCAAATAACTCTTAAATTTCGCCTTGCACCAAATTGCCCAGCCCTTTTCTGTACTCTGTGGATTCATGCAATCTTTTCATATATTTTTCATCACACCTATTCGAAAAACGACAATTGGCTATAGAGGATAGCGGGAGCAAAATTCAATTTTACTCCCGCTATCCTCGAGTTTGAGGTTTATCTCTTCTGATTGGTCAACATCCGTGCTTCTGATAGATTAGCGAAGTTAGATTAGAGGCGTGTGTGTTTTTGTGATTTATAGTACAGGCAAATTAGGTGATTTTTAGCAAAAGTGTGGAAGTAATTAGATGTAGTCACAAAACCTTTTCTAATTGTTTTGTTTGGCTTGAAAATCACCTCTAATATAACTTTCAGCAAATTCACCCCCCCGGAACAGGGTGAAATAGGGTGAAAACCTTATAATACCCGTAACTTAATGGGGAAAATAGATGTAGTCGGTGCAATTTGGCATACACTTAAGACCGTTATGATCTACATTTGCACCAAGTATTTTTTGAATCCGACTTCGGAACATACGAAAAAAAAAACATTTCTAAAAAAAACTTTTTTTCTGTATTGCGGCTCGGGGGAAATTGAAGTAGTCGGTGCAAATTGACAGAATTACCAGAAAAATGGGCCAAAAAAATTGCCAGGTTTGCACCTGGGTACCTCACACGGAAGTCACTTTTTCCATATTTTATTGTCGCTCTACTTCGGGGAAATTTCAGGCAATTCTGGAATTTCACTTAAACTTATTCATTTGATTAGTACTACATTCGCCAGCCATTTAATACTGGAATTTATATACGGAACATGCATTTTTTAAGTATTATATATGTAAATTCAGTGCGGTGCTAAGAAACTAATATATATACTGTGGCGCTACACTGCTAACACTGTCCCCCGACCGCGGGGTGCATCCGTATTGATCCCAGAAAATCATCCCACGAGCTGAAAGTAATAATAATTATTCCGGATTCATACAATTAATATTCATTTCATTTTTAGAGTCCGTATTTATCCCACCTAGAAATACCTACATCTAAAACGAGTGAAAGTAACGTCAGCAAAAAAATATGTTATCATGGAACATCTATTTATTTCATAAAATTGTTGGTATAAAATAATCAACAAATTAATAATAAATACAGTGTGTCCCAAAAAGTAGTGTCAAGCCGAAGTCCAAAGAAAGGTTACCCCCAGAGATACCCGAATCACCCCCATTTCGCGATTTTTAGTAGTTTTCGAGTTATGTGTTTTTAAGACAATCGGAGCTCTTACAATTTTGGCCATTGTGACTCGATTCGTTGAGGTAGAGGCCTGTTTTTTTTGTTGTAAATAAGCTAAATACTAGGGCTATGATAGCATTTAAATCAATAGAACCTACTATTGCTTTAAAATAATAATAATAATATGAAGTTTTTTTTTTTTGCCTAAACTCTTACTTTCAATGAACGTTTAAAAAAAAAAGTCACATAATCTTTTTCATCCAAGCCTATCTTAAAAACATGGCTGATGTGACAGTTATTAGTCATGTAACCTTGTTCCAGATTCTTGCAAAGGATCATAAAAACACTCAATTTAATAAAAGTTAGTTCAAAAAAGAGTTTTTGAAAATGTTCTGCAAGTCGGAATTAAAAAGAAATGTGACAGTCTGAAGATTGTATTTCACATAAGCAATAGTAAAACAACCCATCTTTGTTGTTCAAGGACATTATTTTCTAGATACGAGGCAGAAACCTGCGATAGATGGTGGGCCCATTCCAACTGCCAGATCGCCTAAATGGCGAGTCATACTTGAACTTTTTAAGAGAAGATTTAAATGGATAATCCACAGACATCATTTTACTAACACGCCAAAACATAACTTTTTAAAACGACGGCGCACCATGTCACTTTGCGTCAAAAGTTAGACAATATCTTAATGACAGGTTTTTTTTAATACTACTTACAATGACTGAACAAGCAGATGGTCCACCTGATGATAAGCGGTACTCTCTTCCTATGAATAGTGCATTATCACATAGGTCACGCCCTCCTAGGACGCACCCTATGTGACATTGCACTGCGCCCGCCACCCTGAGACATAAAGATGAAAAGTCTCATGTGACTGTAATTTCACCGGCACCCATACCCTTCAAACCGGAACACAGCAATGCGAGCACTACTGCTTTGCGGCAGAAATAGGTATGGTGGTAGTACATTCCCGGACGAAGTATTTCACAAAAAAGCTCTACTACTACTAATAAAATGCGATACTTGGTGATAAATGGATTGGCCGAGCCGGGCCTATCGCATGGCCCCCACGATCTCTCGACTTAAACCCCATTGACTTTTTTGTTTGGGGATATTAAAAAAAGATTGTTTACTCTCGAGAGTGCCGAAATGTGGCAGAATTGCGAAAACGGTTGACCAGGCAGAAGCAACAATTCAAAAGCAACAGAATCGCTTTTCTACGCTTTAAAGATAATTTTTTTAGACGATGCTGATTATGTATTGAGCAAGAAGGTCGCCATTTCGAAAATTTATTGTGATGATTGACTGAATACATGCAATTCTGAAAGTTATTATTTAGTTTTATTTAAGATTTCACTTTAATCTTAAAAACCAGAATTTCGCATTCATCTGTTTAAATTGAATATCATGAATGATCCCGTAAAAGAATCTCAATCAAATTTACATGATAAATAGCTGACATAATGACCAAGTTTTTAAGATAGGTTTGGATGAAAAAGTTTATGTGACTTTATTTTTAAAATGTCCTTAGTATGTAAGGGACTAAACAGAATTTTTAATTTTTCCATATTTTTTATTTTATTTCAATGCAATGGTTCGTGCTGTGGATGTAAATGCTTTTGTTTGTTACTGTTTCGATTACTTTAAAAACCGATATCTGAGGTTTACTGTCATCACAAACAAAAATAAGTATAAAATATTTAAAAAAAAAGTGGAAGCCATTTATAAAATATTTTTTCAGTAAAATCATGGACTTGTGTAGGAATCGTTTCAGAGAATCAGAATTTTACAATTATTTATAACATAAGCTTTTAGATAACATGTGCAAATAAAATAATTAAATTACACACATAAAATAAAATAATAAATAAAATGTGCAATTTCTAAATAAATAACGAAATTCCGATATTAATATCGGAATGCAAATATTGAGATTAAATATCGGAAATCAGTATAGGAATTGAAAATCTTCCGATATTACATGCCCTAAACGTGACAAACAAGCAGACGGCACGCCTGAAGTAAAGCAGTCACCGCCGCCTATGGACAACACCCACGGTATTAAAAACGCGCTGCCTACCATTAAGAGCCCTATTGATATTTCTCTTGAATTTACCCATATTGTATAATTTCTAAATATTTGTATTATCTGCAGATATTTGTTCAGGATGTTATTAATGTTATGTTATATGTTTTCGTTGGGTATTTTCTATGTATAATAAAAAATATCTATCTATGAAATGTATTGTATTAAAGTATATCAGTTATCTAGAACCTATAACACAAGCTCTGCTTAGCTTGGGGCTAGATAATGTTGTGTGAACTGTCCAGCATTATTTATCAAATATTTATTTATGATGGTGACAGCAAGCTGATCTGATGATGGAGACGGAAGGTGGACAACGGAACTCCTCGATGGATGATAGTAGATTACTGGAAAAACTGTAGAGGTTATTTATTTTTACTTATTTGCTTATATCCCAAAAGTTACACAGTCTAAAATAAAATTAAAACTAGTTTTGAAACGTCTATGATTGTTTCACTTTTTTACCCTTTCTTTGGCCCCAATATCTTCTACAACCCCCGAACCAATTTAGCTCATAACCTTACACAAATTGTACTAATACTATATACCTATCTACCAAATTGTATAAAGAATACTAGTTTTATAAAGAATATATCAACAGTTCGCAAGTTATCTTCAGACAAACATACAAACAAAAAAAAAAAAAAAACAAAAAAAAATACGAACGCCAATTATTAATAATTTGCATCCAACAAAAATATATGAAAATGATAGTAAGGCATTTTTCTGTCTGATCGTACTAATATCCATTGATAAAGGCCGTGGCGCGGTATGAATCCGGACTACATTTTGCGATTAATATGGACAAATATA
Source organism: Operophtera brumata (assembly GCA_932527175.1). Lineage (NCBI taxonomy): Eukaryota > Metazoa > Arthropoda > Insecta > Lepidoptera > Geometridae > Operophtera > Operophtera brumata. The sequence continues at coordinate 24,625,329 of OW052225.1, forward strand.
CAATTTTATTATTCGTGGGATGAATACGGTCTACATTTTGGTATGAATCTGCACCCCGTCCACGCCGTTGATTTCTTATTAAGATCTATTATTAAGAAGTACTTCCGGTACGAAATTTGTGGTTTTTTTTACGTGCGAATGTAGTAAACTGATAGTATATACCATAATAAAATTTGCACGACTACATAAGTTTCCCCCGAAGTACAATTTACAAAAAAAGAAAAAAAACTATGTTCCGTAATTCGCTGAGGTGTGCAAAACTAATATAGTGTTTATAATACTTATAGAAACCTTATGTAAGTTTGCACCGAGTACATAAATTTCCCCCGAGCCACAAACTAAAAAAAACAAATTCACAGTGTTTCCCACTATGCACGTAGTTTTAATTAAAATCCATAACGCACTAAGACTGTCTCTATAAGTAATTGAACTTGTACTTAACACTTTTTTGTTTTTTCAAAAGTTACGATTTTTCAAAGTTTGTACCTAATATTTAAAAGCCTTCCGTATGCGCCAGAAACGGTGCAAACCTGGGATAAGCTTCTATTCGTGTCATCTATCGATTCCATAGGAATCCACGACTACTCGACTTAGGGCCACACTTTTTGCTAATTTGCCTGTACTATTAGCAAGGAGTTTGTACTAAATACTTTTAACTCTTTGTTGATTAGTATGTGAAGTTAACCAAAGAGGGCGAACGCATATAATGTATGAAGAAGTTACTGGCCGGAAAGACCTTGGCGGCAATGCGCGCTGAAAGGTACTCGTAGCTTTTTCTTTTTAGTGATGAAAAATTGTGTGTATCACTCGGGGTCAAAATATTTTGCTCTCGGGCGAGAACGCCCTCGAAGAACAAAATACTTCTTTAGCCCCTTGTAAAACAAATAACTTTTTCACTGACTTCAGAAAAGGAGGAGGTTCTATATTCGTCTGTATTTTTTTAATGTGTGTTCATTTGAAGGGACATTTGAAGACATATTATGTAATGAAGGGACGGCTTCCACTCTGCTGCTGCAACTCATGCTTCTGCTGCGGAAACTCATGGACAGGTGCATTCTCCCCATCCTCACCTACGGTGCGCAAACCTGCCCCTTTATTGCGTAATTCCAAACCTACTGTCAGAGTACTCAAATCGAACACCAGTGTTCATGCCAGACTACCATCTCGAGGAATTTCCGAAGGATTTTTTCGATGTCCAGTGACGTCAGACTGAGCTTTGGTTTTGGTACGAATGACACTAATCACTGGGCTTGAAACTGGCTCATAGTGGGACGTCACAAATTTGCCGCTGTCAAGTAGTTACACAATACGAAACTGACAGAAAAGTGTCCAGACTAGGCTATAAATGTAAAATTTGAAGTTTTACCGATGTTCAGTGGAGTTCAATGTAATTGCGCAATTACCCCACTGGTCGCTAACGAATATTCAAAAGTCCTCTCTCGTGGTATGCCAACGAGCTATGGAGCGTAGTATCCTAGAAGTGAAACTCACGGACCGAATAAGGAACTCGAGAATACGCTCCCAAACAGATAGCTGACTTCGCTCAAAAAGCTGCTAAACTTAAGTGGGACTGGGCTGGACATGTGTGTCGTATGTCAGAAGAACTATGGGCAAAGACCACGACAGATTGGATCCCAAACAGACGACGGCCACGTGGAAGGCCCAGACGGAGATGGCGGGATGAGCTAGTCTCCTACTTGTAGGATTGGTCCCAAATAGCCAACAATAGAGACGAATGGAAGGAAGGAAGGCCTTTGCCCTGCAGTGGGACACCACAGACTCATAATAATAATAGATAATAGTGTTCACAGATATCTAAGTAAATTATTTAACTTGACTTATCTTAATTGTGAGAACCAATTTAAAGGAAAGTTTGCTTTTGTCTGAATGGGTATATGGTATAATAAATAAAAATAAAAATAAATATGGACAGTTCACACAACATTGTCTAGCCCCAAGCTAACCAGAGCTTGTGTTATGGGTACACAAGATAGACAACTGATATACTTAATACAAAATATTACATAGATAGATATTTTTTATTATATCCAGAACACCCTGAACAAATATCTGCGATCGCACAAATATTTGTTCCGAGGCGGGAATCGAACCCGCAACCTCCTGCGTCGCAGGCGAACGTTCGCCCGCCGCGTCACAGAGGTCGTCAAATGGGTATGGCTTTTTCCCAAGGTGGTCCCATATTCACTAAGTCAGGATCTGATGATGGAATATCAGATAAATCTAGGGAAACCTCAAAAAATAATAGCACCTGCAGTATTTGTTAATTTTGCAGTAGTTGCGCCTGGAAGTAGCGATGGGCCAACCCGTAAATTTTCCAAACCGGTTTGAACGGTTTGACTTGATACGCAAACCGGTGCGAAACCGGGCTACTCAAACCGAATTGGCTGGCAGGAGGAAGCCGTCCGACCGAGCCCGAGCGAGTGCGCGTTTGCATTTTTCGACTCGCGTTCACGGTTTAGGTCACTCGCGTCAGTCAACCCGTTGATTTACTGATTCTGGGACGCGAAGGAAACGAAGTAGGTAGGTAGTAAACGAAACATCTCTTTAGAGTTTGATTGACTTCTATAATCTATACGTCACTTCACGTTGGTTGTTTAATCCGATAAACGCATACCTACGTGTAGTATAAGGAAGTAGGTACCTAATTCAGTGAATTGTAATCATTATGGTAACTACCTACCTAATACTGAGTCGGTACGTAACACTAATTGAACGAGCGAAGCGATTTCTCTGAGTCAACTTGGAAGAATCGGCGTTTGTATGAATGCATGTAGGTATGTATGTTTGTCCGAGCATAACTTCCGAACCGTTAATCCGATCTTCATGAAATTTGATTGGGGGTTAGATAGCATTCGTACAATTTGTTGTTAAGGTTATGAGCTATATCGGTCAGGGGTCTTTGAGATATTGGGGTCCAAAAGGGGGTAAAAAAATAATAATAATATCTATTACTAAAATTAATAAAGTAAAGTACACATTACTCAGTGAAACAAAATACCTACGCTTCAAGTGCAGTAAGTAGGTAACAATAATGCTTTGTTTTTAAGTAGGTGTTACATATTTTGAATAAATAAAAAATCTACTAGGAAGAAATCTACTAGAAAGGAACTACCAAAAAAATAGTTTTTTTTTTAATTTACTTATTATGGAACAAGCATACCTACGTTACGTTTCGTTCGTTCCTAATGGCGGGAGACGGGCTGCGGGCTCGAGCGGCGACACGGTAGATCGACGCGAACACAGCACACCGAGTCTGCGTGAACGATTCGGTTTGGTCAAAATGTAAGTCGACTCAAGTCGACTTAGGCTCAAACCGGGTTGAACCGATTTCGTAAACCGAATTGCCCATCGCTACCTGGAAGTCATCTTCCCATGCTCGTGAGCTGATGAAGACAGCCACAGCACTCCTTATCGATTAGGAGTTAGGAGATAATACTGAATTTCAGACTCCATAAAACAGACAAAACCGCGCATAATACTTATTGAAAGCTTTGGAGTAGGCTGTTTTATTACGTTTTTTTTTTTTACTTTAGGGTATGAATATTGCAATTCAGGTCTATAGGTCTTATGGGTTAGGCTGTGTTTAAAGGCAGTCAGTCAAGTCAGTTAGTCTGGCGCCCGCGGTAACCCACGTAATGGTAGCCTATGTCCTTCCTCAGAATGCAATCTATCTCTTTGTCAAATTTTATGACATTTTTTTATTTCACATTTATAATATTAGTATGGATTAACTTGATGGCGTGTCGGAAGCGACGCTAGTGAAAATACACCGTACCTATATAAATCTACCCCGTACCACAGAATATATAATAGTACAAACAATGAGCAAGCTATATAAGCTATATATATTATAAGCTATAAATGATTTATGATTTATTTTATATACAAAAACATCAATTGAAGAGCGTTGGTATATTTGTCGAACTCTGTGGCGCGGCGGGAGAAGTTTCGCCTGCGACGCAAGAGGTTGCGGGTTCGATTCCCGCTTCGGAACAAATATTTGTACGATCTGCAGATGTTGTTCTGAGTATTTTCTATGTATAATAAAAAAATAGCTATGTATGTAATGTATTGTATTAAGTATATCAGTTATCTAGTACCCATAACACAAGCTCTGCTTAGCTTGGGGCTAGTTAATGTTGTGTGAACTTTCCAGCATCATTTATTTTATTATATATTAGTATGAATTAACTTCATGGCGTGTCAGAAGCGACGCAAATTAATATACACCGTATACGAGTATAAATCTACCCCACACAAAAAGCAAGCTATACAAAAACCCTCAACGCAATGAAACGCCTGAACGGATTTTGATCAAACATAGCTAAGAACACTCCCGACAAATTCACCTTTCAAACAAAACAATAAAATCGAAATCGGTTCATCCGTTCAGGAGCTACGATGCCACAGACAGACAGAAAAACACACACAAACACACACACATACACACACACAGACACGTCAAACTTATAACACCCCGTCGTTTTGCGTCGGGGATTAATAAACTAACATCAATTGAAGAGAGTTGGTACATTTGTCGGTTAAAACTTCGATAGTAGAAAAAACTATGCTAAGATTAAGGCTGTTAGATGATTATGAACAGAATAATATATTGTACTTATAATAAATCTTATAATGTTTAATCTTCTAATAATAAGCCTACTGATAAGAGTACAGAAGTAAACAAACCCAAGATCTCCGACAGCTCTTTAGATAAATAACGTTTTCTAAGAAAATGTGACATTAAAAAGTCCTTAAAAGATAAAATCATGCACATGCATTAAAACCCCATGAAAAACAACACGGCACACCAGCTGTATCAACACTAACCTGATGCAGGAGTTTCTTGAAAATTTTGAACTTCATATTGGTTTGTAAACGTAAACAGTTACCCGATTTACAGATTATACACAACACATCACTGAAATACTGGAACCGTGAGTAATTTTAGCGAAGGCCGGAGATGAAATTCAACGGCGCGAAAGATATAAGCCGGGCACGGGTACGTCCGAACGCAACGGTGGTCGCGCCACTTATGTAGAAAATTTAGTCTGCTCAGCGAATGAACAGTCTATGAATCGCTTTATAAAATTGTACCAGCATTCAACTAATAGGTATGTGTGTGTCACTGTACCAGGTATGCACCAGTATGCACCATGGACTATTATGAGCTATGACCCAGATGTGCTTCTAAAGTTTTGCTATTGACATATATTTTAGTTAATTAATTTTCAAATTGTTGACTTTGTTTTGTTCTCTTTTATGATTATCGAGGTTACCGCTTAACATCAGGTGGACCATCTGCTTGTTCCGCCATTCAAATAATATACAAAATAAAAAAAAAATTAAAAAAAATTTGGTACCTGTTTTTCTTTATTTTTGTTTTACCTTTGTAGAATGTAAATTTTGTAAAAAAAAAACTTGCGTAAAATGCCGTTTTTATGTACCTAAAGTGTTTTTTTTTTTAATTATTATATATTAATACGTGCTTATTGAAATAATGGAATATAATTGAATTAAATTAATGGTTTTGTTATATTTATTTAATAGAATTATAAACACAAAGGGCATTATTATTATGAGCCTGTGATGTCCCACTGCAGGGCTTTTGCCTCCCTTTCTTCTCTCCAGTCCTCTCGATTTTGAATAATAATTATCGTAGGTTCGTCTGCGACGCAGGAGGTTGCGGTTTCAATTCCTGCCTCGGAACAAATATTCGTACGATCTGCAGATATTTGTTCAGGGTGTTGTGGGTATTTTCTATGCATAATAAAAAATATCTATCAATGTAATGTATTGTATTAAGTATATCAGTTATCTAGTACCCATAACACAAGCTCTGCTTAGCTTGGAGCTAGATAATGTTGTGTGTACTGTCCAGCATTATTTATTTATTGTATATTGTTTCGGGCCTCTGTGGACCAATCCTTTAAATAGGTACACCTATATATTTAGTCTCTCCATGGATGATTGCGAGTGTTTTGTGTTGACATATTTTGCGACCCCCTACGAACCTTTAAAAATAAGATTTTGAGCCACTGTGGCTCAATCGCGCAAGTCCTTAAAATGTAATTACGTTTTTTATGTTTTTGTAATGTTTAGCTTTGGTTTTTAGTTATTATTCTTAATGTTGTTTCTTACTGTTATTTTATTTTCCCTTTGTGTACAATGTTTGTTGTAAATGTTATAGAACACCATGATTGTTGTACATATCAGAATTTATTTTGTCCTTGTATTTTTATTTTTATTGAATTGGTTATATGTATGTGTGTGTTTTTTAAATAAATAAATATAAATATAAGTACTCAAGTGTATGCTGCTGCCCATTCCCTGGTGCAATCCCCGGCTTTTACGACATCTACGGGAGGAGATAAAACGGTCTGTTCTTAGGCCGGACACTCCCACTCCCACTCTATCTATGTAATATATTGTATTAAGTATATCAGTTGTCTAGTACCCATAACACAAGCTCTGCTTAGCTTGGGGCTAGACAATGTTGTGTGAACTGTCCAGCATTATTTATTTATTTATTTTATTTACTCCACAGCACAAGTATATTGATTACAAGATTGTAAATAAAACGTAGTTTTCCTAGTAGTGGAGTTGTAAATGAATGTTATTCTGGCATTGTAACACATATTTGGTTACACAAGCCTGTTCTGGTTTGAATGGTTGTATATACCCCGTTGTATTGTTTGCAATGTTTTGTAAGGATAACTTGTGTTATATTCCCACTGTATTTATAACGATTTTATGCAAAATTACGGTACCGTTTCGTTTGTGGCGCGAAATTATTAAGAAACAATGTTAAAATTTTGGAGTCGTTGCATTACATGCACGTAACAGTAACGTGCAGTAACGGTTACAAACTTGATGTTAATACAGTAATTACTTAAGGTTGTAATCTAAATAAATTATAGACTAGAAACACAATTGGTGAAACTTTACTAGATAGGTTTATTTTTTTAAATTGGTCCTCCTTAAACCCGTTTTAGGTCCCTCCTTCGACTAGAGGAAATATAAAGGGTAAATTTATATTCTATTCACTAGGTAATCACATTACTAAGATTTATTAAAGATAATTTATTTTTATATTGTTACTTTAGAAGCAAACCGAAGTTTTATCATTTGTCGCTTACGTCAGTTAAATAAAAATAAATAAATTATATTATATTATTTTTGTTGTCTTGATAGACTCCGCCCATTCGGTATTTTAACATATCGCCTTAAGGTGCTATAGTTTTAACCAGTTTCAACTAACTTTTTTGTATGAGGCGAAGAAAGCGATCGCTCTGATACCGTGTTTTTGAGTATAACAAAATAATATAAATTAGAGTTTTGTTAAATATTGTTGATGACTTCACTAACTCAAATAATAATCAATAATTTACCAAATGTTTCATAAAATAAAAAGTGTAAGAAGTAAGTCTAAAATAGTATTTCAATAGGTGGTATGTTTGATATTTTTATAATAGAGTGAAGTAATTCAAATAGTGTATTGAATTTATAATTACACTAGATAAAAAGCTTGAGAATACTATTTTTTTTTTCTTCCTGAAAACTGTAAGAAAACTTATCAAAAACTTTAAAAATTCTAGAGCTCATTATAGACGTGCTATGAACCTATTGCGCCTTAAATAGTGTTTTTGCTCATCACCTTTTTTTTTTCATTGCTTATCTATACTCTCGTTTGTGGCTTTGTTTTGTGTTCTTTGCTCATCAACACTTCTTCAGATAGCGAAAGTTGGATTCGCGAGAACCAGGAGACTTAACACACATGTTTTAATTGATTGTTCTCATAAATATTGACGACCTGGAGGCCAATTCTCGGATTGTAGAGATTATCTCTAGAGATAATGTCGAAGCATGAATGTCTACAAAAAATGTCACGAAAATGTCACAATAACCATCAAATCGTATACGATTTGAATGATTTTGGTCGACATTATGTCTATTTGTGACATCACGAGAATAGCAAATTAGGATTTTATTCGACATTCGCCACCTTTTTTCGACATATGTCGAATTCGACTAATCTCTAAAGCACGATTCTCCTGGTCGATTTGGTCTTGTAAACAAGCTCAAAGTCAAGCAGCGGGCTATGGAGAGAGCTATGCTCGGAGTTTTCACTATGTGATATACTTAATCAAAGATACAGGAAATCCGTAGAAGAGCCAACATCACAGACATAACTCTCAGGATTAATAAATTGAAGTGACAATAGGCAGGCCATATAACTCTCACAACTAGTAGTTTGGTAGTAGTAGAGCTTTTTTATTATTTCCTTTTTTTAGTGGCTTTTGAACATAATTTTCATGTCAGCCCATTTTTACAAACAAAAAAAAATTCTAAAGTTTTGTGAAAGAGTTCGTCCGGGGAAGCACTACCTCCATACCTATTTCTGCCGCAAAGCAGCAGTGTTGACATTGCTGTGTTCCGGGTTGAAGGGTATGGGTGCCGGTGAAATTACAGGCGCATGCGACTTTTCATTTATATTTTTAAGTGTGACGGGCGCAGTGCAATGGCACATAGGGCGCGTCCATATGCATTGTTAAAGGCAGAGGTTACCGCTTAACATCAGGTACTAATGCTTGTTCCGTCATTCAAGAAGATAAAATTAAATATAAATAAAAAAACTGGTTACCGTAGGGAAACAAAGGTTCTCTAGAAGCGACCACAACCTAAACGACGCAGAGTAGGAAAGCCCTTATCACGATAGATCGATGACATTCTGATCGCAGAAAGTCGGTGGATGGAGGCGGCCAAAGACAATTCTTGCTGCATTGTTTTTTTTTTAATGAAACTAATAGACTAACTAGCTCACGGCCCACCTGATGTAAAGTGGTCACCGTCGCTTATAGACACCGGCAACACCGGGGGTATTGTCGATGCGCTGCCTACCCTGAAGGAATTCATTATAATTTTTCTTGAAGCGACACATGTCGTAACCAAGCGGGAAAACCTCAGAGAGAAGCTCATTCCATAGCTTGTAGGTATGGGGAAGAAATGATCTCGAGAAACGAGTCATACGACAAACCCATGGTTTTCTCTTCAAGGCTAGAGTGAATAGGTGCCTTCTAGACTTTTGTGCTCCAACTTTGGCCACATCGTCACTTACCAGCAGGTGAGATCGTGCTCAAACAAAGGTCTATAAATGTAAAAAAAAAGGTTTCTCTAGGTTTTATAGGGTGCCAATGTCCAGCAACAGTAGAAATCTATCGGCTGATTACAATGAGATAAAGCCTATATGGCCTATAAGCCTAGCGATGGTAGCCTAACGAAAAAAGCGATGGTAGCCTAACGGTTCAATAGTGCAACTCAGAATCCAACGATACCGGGTTCGATCCTAGGCTCCGCACCAATGACTTTTCTAAGTTATGTGCGGATTTCCATCGCTCTGTGCTTCGGAGGGCACGTTAAGCTGTCGGTCCCGGCTGTTATTGGTTAATAGCAGTCGATAAGCCATGTCAGAGGTCCTCGGGCGGCTTGACAAACTCCGACACCAGAGGCCAGCACTACCTCATACGGAACGAACGAATGAGATAAACTAAGGCTTACCTCATGATCTGGTCCAGGTTTTGAAGCCAATCTTGCTTCTGTGAGTTGATTCTTCAGTGCCCTGAGTAAAAGATAATAAATTTTTCAAATTACATAACATAACATAACACCTGTAGATGATACAATCCAACTGTTTTTATGTCAACACAAGAAAGAAGTTGGGGGTGCGTATAGAGCGGTACATGGCGAGCTTTGAAAACTTTTTGTATTTTACAAGCACTTATTTGAGTAGTTTCTGTTTGTACCCGAATCCGTCCCCGAATTTGTCGCAAAGCAGTAGTGCTCGCATTGCTGTGTTCCGGTTTGAAGGGTAAGGGTGCCGGTGAAATTACAGGCACATGAGACTTTTCATCTTTATGTCTCAGGGTGGCGGGCGCAGGGCAATGCCACATAGGGCGCGTCCTAGGTGGACGTGACCTATGAGTTAATGCACTGTTCATAGGCAGAGGTTACCGCTTAACATCAGGTGGGCCAACTACTTGTTCCGTCATTCAAGTAGAATAAAAAAAAAAAGAAAAAAGTAGTTTCTGTTTGTACCCGAATCTGTCTCCGAATTAGGATTGAAGGAAAAACAAGAATTCAAATTACCTGCAGCCACTGAATTTAAGTCAATTGTAGGTAACAGCTAACTTTAAATCTATGTATGTTTGTCCGGGTGGAATACAGGTGGAATCTTGCAACTTAATTTTAAAGCAGTTATCCTCAACCGATTGAGATGATATTTTGTCATCTATATGATTTGATATATATACCTGTCAAGTTCCGATGACAATGCAATATTATTGTGACAGCGAGCTTATCTGATGATGGAGGCGGAAGGTGGACAACGGAACTCCTCGATAGATAATAGTAGACTGGCCGTGTTTAGGCTTATTTTGACCAGCACCCGGTTACGATCACTAATTTTATAAAGCTTGTATTGAAAAATATATTTTTCACAAAAAACTTATTACTATTATAGAGTCACGTAGAAACCCTCCGTTTGTTCGCTACTCATCTGCCTGAGCAATACAACACCCACCCTTAAAATCCGTCTTTATTTTATTACTATCATAATTAACAAATAATACATTTATTTCTCTCAAAAAAAAATGTTGCCAACAGATGGCGTTACAGGTTAAAGTTACACACATATAGAAAACTGTAGTACAATTATGTCCAAGGCGTGTGTCGTCTACAAAACCCAACAGTCACATACATAGGTCCTGCCCCTTTATTGCGTAATTCCAAACCTACAGAGAGAGAGAGAGAGAGTCAGAGTACTCAAGTCGAACACCAGTGTTCATGCCAGACTACCATCTCGAGGAATTGCCGAAGGATTTTTTCGATGTCCAGTGACGTCAGACTGAGCTTTGGTTTTGGTACGAATGACACTAATCACTGGGCTTGAAACTGGCTCATAGTGGGACGTCACAAATTTGCCGCTGTCAAGTAGTTACACAATACGAAACTGACAGAAAAGCGTCCAGACTAGGCTATAAATGTCAAATTTGAAGTTGTACCGATGTTCAGTGGAGTTCAATGGAATTGCGCAATTACCCCACTGATCCCACACTAGGATTCCCTGTCGTGGGTATCAGGAACTACGAGTACTTATAGTATCATTACACCCAGACCCGGAACAAATATTTGCAGATCATACAAACATTTGTCCCGCAGAAAAGAACCCGCAACCTTTCGGATCTCAGCCGGCTACTCGCCCGACGCGCCTACAGAGGTCGTCACAGCAGAGCGCCACCTCTAATTCTAAGTGGTAGCATTAAGAGCTGCACTGATATCTCGCTGTGTATTGATATTTGTATTGATTGGTGTATTGATGCATTCCCCCCCCCCCCCCCCCCCTTTTTTTGGTGACGAGTGACAGAGTGGCTAAACGATATCGTCTCGTAGCGACTAAATATCTCAATGGTCCAGCCGAATCGAGACTGTATTGTAAATTGACTGAAAAACCGCCGCCTATGAACATCTGCAACACCCACGGTATTGCAAACGCGCTGCCTACCATTGAAAGCCCTATTGATATTTCTCTTGAACCACCCAATTTGTAGCCCTGTGGGAAGACATCGGGAACGGGAGCTCATTGCACGCCTTGCAGGTGCGCGGGAGAAACGAGCGTGTGAAACGCACTGTGCGAGACTAATCTACGCGTGCACAATGTGCGGGTGAGCTCGCTCACGATGGCGGGATGTGCGGTTATATTAGTGCGAAGCTGGGATTAGTTCAAACAGCTCCTCAGAGCATTCCCCGTTATGAATCTTATAAAAGACGCTAAGCGCGCTAATATTTCGGCGCACACTCAACGGCTCCAGATCCTCAGTAACTTTGAATAGAATAGAATAGAATAGAATAGAATATTTTTTATTTGTAACAACACAGATATAAACAAAATAAAACATGAAAATACACAAAATTACGGTTAGATTTGCTTGTTTAGATTTACTTTGGGTTCGTCGACAATCGTAACAGCTCTGCGTTTGTTTGTTGAGTTGTTTGTTGATTGGATTGTCTTGTTGAGGTAGTGTCTTTTCTGGAGGGGTTTGGTCTATCTGCCCACGGGGTATATAGCTCCACTGTACTTACATATAGAGTTCCTCCGCCTTGCTGCCCTGTCGCTCCCTGCGACGCGGCGACGCAGCAGCTCGACGCAGTGTTGCAGAGTCGGGAGCGTCGCGCCACAAGTCGCACTGATAGTTGCGCTAGCTCCACTGTACTTACATATAGAGTTCCTCCGCCTTGCTGCCCTGTCGCTCCCTGCGACGCGGCGACGCAGCAGCTCGACGCAGTGTTGCAGAGTCGCGAGCGGCGCGCCACAAGTCGCACTGATAGTCGCGCTAGCTCCACTGTACTTACATATAGAGTTCCTCCGCCTTGCTGGCCTGTCGCTCCCTGCGACGCAGCAGCTCGACGCAGTGCTGCAGAGTCGCGAGCGTCGCGCCACAAGTCGCACGGAAAGACGCGCTGGTCGCGCGGACCTCGCCGGCGTGGTTGCTCAGATCATTTCCTTTAACACAAATACGACATTTATAACTCGTTTTTTTGTATGACGCAGCGCATCGGGTATGTTGGCGGGCGCGCACGGACGGCTCTCAAGCGATTTCACCAAGAGAGTCGCTTCCTTACTGCAGCGTGCGCGACGCAGCGGCAACGGCATCCTGAAGGTGACTGTAGCGCGGGCAGACTGCCCCATTCAAAACAGGTGGTTGCAAATAATGATGGGCTCTACCTGATTTAATTTCAATTCATATTTTAATTTCGTGTTGTCCATTTTGTGTAATTGTATATTCATTTGTAAATTTTGTGTGACATTCATTTATTTAATTTTAGTACTTCTGTTTTATTATGCTGTATGTGGTAGTTTTAAGTGTGTGTGTGTGTGTAATAATGTGTTATAATGTTATATGGATTAATATGATCTGTTTTTTTTTTTTTATATACTAATTGAATCCACGTCGTTCGTACGTTAGTCTTCTCCATATCTATACCTATATAAGACCTTAACCTGACTGACTGACCGTTTTGGAGATATATGGGAACATCCGCAACAACCTCTCACCCTAAACGCATAAACCTTCTTCGTTCCATGGGGGGTAAAAATGGGTGACAAGAGTTGTAAAATAGAATAGTTACCTAATTCGTTTAAAAATCTGTCTAATAGACTACCATCACGGCACTCGGGTCAATGGCAGTAATAAAGTTGAGAACTTACACATTCCATTATAATTATCTCTATTAGTATGAGTTAACACTATCCTATAGTAACTAGTCCAGTATACAATGTAATCTGACGACCTCTGTGGCGCGGCGGGCGAAGATTCGCCTGCGACGCAAGAGGTTGCGGTTTCGATTCCCACCTCGGAGCTAATACTTGTGCAATCTGCAGATATTTGTTCAGGGTGTTCTGGGTATTAACTATATATAATAAAAATGTCTATCTTTGTAATGTATTGTATTAAGTATATCAGTTATCTAGTACCCATAACACAAGCTCTGCTTAGCTTGGGGCTAGATAAGGTTGTGTGAACTGTCCAGCATTCGTTATTTATTATTATTTATTTAATAGGTAGTATTGTAATTGGTAAACGGAGTACCTATCGAATATGTAGAGAGTTATATTTACCTCGGAAAGCAAATTTCATTCAAAAACACTAGACATAGAGATGAACTGGAAAGGTGAATAAATATGACCTGGAAAAAGTACTGGAGTTTTAAGGAGATATTAAAATCTAAGCTGCCATTGAAATTAAAGAAAAAAGTGATGGATTCATGCCTCTTGCCCTGCCTGTCATATGGAGCCCAAACCTGGATCTTCAACAACAACACAAAAACTAAAATACAATCATGCCAGCGTGCTATGGAGAGGAGAATCTTGGGTATTAAGCTTAAAGACAGACAGAAGAGCAAAGATATAAGAGGAAAAACCAAAATAATAGATGCTCAACATTCACAGCCCGCATTCCGGACGATAGATGGACTAAACGAGTTACTCAGTGGATGGGTCCAGGGGGTAAAAGAGGTAGAGGTAGACCCAGTGAACGCTGGACTGACGAAATACGAGAAAGAGCTGGTGGAGACTGGATGGAGAAAGCAGAAGACAGAGGAAAATGGAGACAGTTGGAGGAGGCCTGTACCCGAAATTGGGCCTGACTTTAAAGCTTAATAGAGAATGTTTTTTATAGTGAATGTAAGAAAAGTTATGGAAATAAAGGCTAAATAATAATAATAATTGTATTTGGTTAGTTGTAGAGCTTTGGGTTGGATTTAGAATCGTTTGGCAGGAGGAGGGTGGGGGGTTGGGGGAGGAAGGGTAGGGGTACCCCATCGCCCCTGGTAACAATCCCATAAAAAGGTAAATTAGTGTTCGAGAAAAATAAATATTGAAAATTTTGATCAACAAGCCTTATTTTTTATAAATTCAATACTTAACCTCAAAATTTTCTTTATTTTTTTTCTCGAAAACTATAAGTTATCTTTTTATGGGATTGGTACCAGGGGCAAAGGGGTACCCCTTCCCTTCATCCACTCCTCCTCCTGCCAAACGATTCTAAATTTTTACCCTAGCTTATGTGTCGCCCTAACTAGTGTATCGCTCTAGCTAGTAAATCGCTCTAGTGTCGGTCTAGTGTCGCTGTAGTGCCCTTACCAATCTTGCCGTCAACCACAGTAACAGCGTCGATCGCCTCGGCAGTACTATCGTCGACCGGCGGGATCGCCGCGACGCATTTCTCAAAGTACTGCTGGAGCTGAACCGCCTGTTTCGATAGCAACTCGCTGTATGTGTCCAGTTCCGCGATCTTCTCCGTGAGCCTTCGGGCTGTACGACCTGAAACATTATGGATAGATAAGATAAGATAATTTTATTCGTTTCTTCAAAAATATAGTACAGTTCAGTATCATCAAGTAATAACTTAAACAATATAATGTACGCGAGGAGCGCTGTTCCCTGCAGTAGGTCTCAAAGAGCCTGTGTTGCAAGGTCACACACCCCCGACGCTCCATCGTTAGTCTTACATAGTAGGTACTTGTACTTATTACCCATAAAATTAAAGTAAAAGTTATACAAATTAGTATGAATGAGTATTAGTAAGGGTTAGTCAAATAACCACTATGTGGAGCACTGACACAGCGAGCCGGCGTCGCGGCAGACCACGCAGGAGATGGCGCGATGACATAGACACTTTTATCACAGATTGGCAAACAATAGCACAGGATCGTAGTGACTGGAAGATATAGGGGGAGGCCATTGCTCAACAATGGGTGATTCAGGCTAACAGTAACAGTATTAGTAAGGGCACAAGGCTCCACAAATTAATAATAAATAATGCTTGACATAGGCATCTCCCAATGCGCGCCATTTAGACAGATTTCGCGAGCATTGGGAGAGGCCTATGTCCAGCAGTGGACTGATACAGGCTGATGTTGAATGCTGGACAGTTCACAGAACATTATCTATCCCCAAGCTAAGCAGAGCTTGTGTTATGGGTACTAGATAACTGATATACTTAATACAATACATTACATAAATAGATATTTTTTACTATACATATAAAATTCCCAGAATACCCGGAACAAATATCTGCAGAATGTACAAATCTTTGTTCCGAGGCGTGAATCGGACCCGTTACCTCCTGCGTCGCAGGCGAACCTTGGCCCTGTGGCGCGGTGAAATGCCACTAAGGGTGCGTCCTAGGTGGACGTGAACTATGAGGTAATCCACTGTTCGTAAGCAGAGGGTACCACTTAACATTAGGTGGGCCAACAGACTCCCACGAGTGAAACCATTATACCAAATAGACACGCCCACAGTAGTGGGCGGAGAAAAGCCAGGGACAAGGGGCATAGGGGGTATCTAAGGTATTTATGTAGATATGGGCTTACTGTTTAAGTTTAGTGCATTTCTCAGTAAGCCTGAAATAAAGTTTTTTTTTTTTTTTGATAGCCCTGTAAGCCTTATCCCCATCCCTACACAGGGGATGAGAAGAAAACGAAGCTGCTGCTGGTCCAACAGCTCAACAGTCATACCAAGTTGCATAAAAACAAAAAAGATACTTGGATCATGCTCTCCATCATAATAACATTTGATATACACTTAAAAAGTGATTGCCCTATTCCTTTAAGGAGCTGGGCTGGTAGTGTTAGAACAGGGGACAATGCACAATGCACATTTGACTGGTTTAGATTTAAAAACCCTGTTTAATTTGGCATGCCTATTTACCGTAAATATGAAGTAGTTTAGTGGGTTTGACATGCACCTATGTATAGTGCTACTACTCTTTTAATTTTAATTTTTGACATCTTTATCCTTTATCTTTATTATTTCACTATTATTATGTGTCGTGATCACAAAATTGCAGCGCCCTAACGGGGCTCATGTACATACTACATTACTAAAAGTAGAAATAAGACCTTATACTAACAATATTGTAAGTAGGTACATGTAAGCAATAAATAAATACAATACAATACAATACAACCATACATCAGTGCAGGTCTTAACACCCCATTTAAAAGTAGAATGCGTCAATCACCATGAGATCCGGTCGACTGCAGTGATGTGACTGATCCATGTCTCCTGAGGCCACCCCCATTTGAGCTGCTGTCTGAACTGGTGCCATACCCTGACTCAACCTGTAAAGATTGATTTCATTATCAACACATTATCCTACAATAATATATGACAGTTTCGAAGTTTAGATGTTTCTATCATGGTGACATACATACGTACATAGACACACGCCTTTTTCCCCGAAAGGGTAGGCAGAGCCTCGATTTTATCAAATATGCTGGCTGCTGAAAACAGTGCATCAGTTGGTTGTGGGAAAGCAATGGTGGCAATGAGCTCACCACTTAGTAGTAGCAGAGCTTTTTTGTGAGAGAGCTCGTCCGGGGAAGTACTACCACCATACTTATTTCTGCAGCAAAGCAGTAGTGCTCGCATTGCTGTTCCGGTTTGAAGGGTATGGTTGCCGGTGAAATTATAGGCACATGAGACTTTTCATCTTTGTCTCAGGGTGGCGGGCGCAGTGCAATGCCGCATAGGGCACGTCCTAGGTGGATGTGACGTATGTGGTAATGCACTGTTCATAGGCAGAGGGTACCGCTTAACATCAGGTGGACCATCTGATTGATACGTCATTCCAAGCTGTATACAAAAAAAAGTGACAAGTGAAAACCCACCAATAGACAACCCATATTGAAAAGTGGCACTTTTTCGGGGAATGATACTTGTGTCTATCTATGTATGTATTATTATTCGGTCATCAGTGATGGTAGCCTAACGGTTCAATAGTGCAACTCAGAATCCAACGATACCGGGTTCGATCCTCGGCTCCGCACCAATGACTTTTCTAAGTTATGTGCGGATTTCCATCGCTCTGTGCTTCGGAGGGCACGTTAAGCTGTTGGTCCCGGCTGTTATTGATTAATAGCAGTTGATAAGCCATGTCAGAGGCCCTCGGGCGGCTTGACAAACTCTGACACCAGAGGCCAGCACTACCTCATACGAAACGAAACGAAACGATCAGTGATTTTAACTTGTGGGTGGATTTTTATCAGTTTTCAGGCATATAAAAATAACTTTATAGCATTCTGCTACATTTCCTGATACATAAGTTATTGAATATTCTGTAACACGTGTTTTTGTACGTCACTCTTATCACTGAGTCATATTGCAAATGATAATGCAGTAATCATAAGCCTCTGTAAGCCGATACTGATGGTAGATACTTGTGAATCATGAAATGGCACATGTTTTGTAACTAATTAAATAACTCAATGCCTCAACTTCCTTTTTTATTTAAAACAAGCTTGACTTTGAACATAATTGCCTAATTAGAATTCTTACCAAACTGGTTTTAAGAACAAGGTGCATTGAAATTTAATGGAATTTTTAATATCTAAGTGGAATCAACTGTTGTGGTATGCACCAGCATTGTTTGATAACTACATTAAGACATCTTTCTTATTAAAAGAAAACTGAAAGAAACAATTTACTTGTACTTAATCAATGTTATGCTGTTGTCTCTCTGTCTCCTACAGTGGATGTCGTAAAAGCCACCAGGGGATGGGCATCAGCATCCACCTGAGCACTCAACACCAACACTGCGATCATCGCATATAACCCCCCCCCCTAATTGCATTCTATTGGGAGATCTCCACGGCCAGCAGTGGACGTCTAAGGGCTGCTAATGATGATGAGTCCATGTTATTTATCAACATGGTTTAGCTTTGGATTAGTAGTCTTCTACATACTCATTTTAAAATGAAACAAGTAGCATTGTAACTATAGTTATGTATTCTGTCACTAGTGATTAGCTCACAGTAAAATCTATAGGGAATAACATAACACCCAACAGTCACTTACAAAGTTCTGATCCCACACTAGGATACCCTGTGTCGTCCGTATCAGGAACTACAAGTACCATGATACCAAAACACCCAGATAAAATATTTGCAGATCATACAAAAAATCTATTGCCTTCTGGAACACCAGGGGAGTTGATAATGCATTGCCCTGCGCTGAAGGACTTTTTAATGTTTTTTGATGCGGTCCATATTTTGGAAAATCCTCAAAAGGGATTTTTTACCACAACTTACACATATGGGGGATTATAGATCTCGTAGAGCAAGTTGAACTAGTATATAAACAAACTAGTGACTCGCCCCGGCTTCGCACGGGTAGCAACCGGTGAACCCACCCACCCCCCCCCCCCCCTAAGACAATCTCCTGGTTCTAAGCTACCTCCCCACCAATTTTCAGCCAAATCGGTTCGTGCGTTCTGGAGTTATAGCGTCAGGAAGTAAAACCCGACTTATTTTTATATAGTACACTGAGCCTATATATGTATAAGTACTTACTTTGAATGACTCCAAGACATCAATCCACTGCTGTTTCTCTTCTGGATTAGTAGCTCTCAAGTACCAAACACAGTCGTTTACAGAGACATCGAACCGACAATCATCAAACTCATGTGGCTGAAAATATAATAATAAATTCATCAGAGTATAAAACGCGATTTGTTAGAATTGTTAGCGTTTCTTTATTACGTCAATATCGTACAATAGGCTCATAAAATATATCGGCAAAAAAACAAGGACAAATTCATTTTGCCTGAATTGTTGTAATGAATGCACAATTACCTTGACTTTGGCTTTTTTCAGGCATAAGGCACCACGGCATCCAAGATTACTCTCCAGCTCACTCTTGTAGTAAGATAAAGTTGAATCCTTCAAAACAATAAACCTGTCCTGCCAACCGTGTATGTAGTTTGTCCATTTACTCAAGTATCCGCGAAGTTCTGGGTTTCCGCCATCCTCTATATCAGAGTTGTCACTCACAGTTATATTTTCTTCAATCATATTCTATTAAACTTTGTAAAATTTCACATTAACGCCCACAAAACAAAAAAGAATATCAAAATTCGTCGTACAACACAAACCAGCAGCAGCGGAATTTGTTGCTGTTTTTTTATTGTTTTTGATGATTTTGACATTCCCCTGACACTACCACAGACAAAATTATGCATAGACAAGAATTTTTTGACAGTCATGTGATGTCCCTTCTTCTTCTTCTTATCATAATGGCTTCTGAGCATTATTAGATTATTTCGAGATTATTTGCAACAATTTATGCATGAACTATATGTCAAGTAGCGATGGGCCAACCCGTAAATTTTCCAAACCGGTTTGAACGGTTTGACTTGATACGCAAACCGGTGCGAAACCGGGCTACTCAAACCGAATTGGCTGGCAGGAGGAAGCCGTCCGACCGAGCCCGAGCGAGTGCGCGTGTGCATTTTTCGACTCGCGTTCACGGTTTAGGTCACTCGCGTCAGTCAACCCGTTGATTTACTGATTCTGGGACGCGAAGGAAACGAAGTAGGTAGGTAGTAAACGAAACATCTCTTTAGAGTTTGATTGACTTCTATAATCTATACGTCACTTCACGTTGGTTGTTTAATCCGATAAACGCATACCTACGTGTAGTATAAGCAAGTAGGTAGGTACCTAATTCAGTGAATTATAATAATTATGGTAACTACCTACCTAATACTGAGTAGGTACGTAACACTAATTGAACGAGCGAAGCGAGTTCTCTGAGTCAACTTGGAAGAATCGGCGTTTGTATGAATGTATGTATGTATGTTTGTCCGAGCATAACTTCCGAACCGTTAATCCGATATTCATGAAATTTGATTCGGAGTTAGATAGTATTCGTACAATTTGTTGGTAAGGTTATGAGCTATATCGGTCTTTGAGATATTGGGGTCCAAAAGGGGGTAAAAAAAAGTGAGAATATAAGGTCAAATGGGGTGTCATATAAAAGACCCTCGCTTCGACATTTCAAAACTATTTTTATATTTTTTTTAGCTTTCTTAGGTACTACTAACAAAACTATTAAATAATGGACCTAATAATGTCTGATTTAATAAATGAATTATTATTATGTAGGTTTTGAGATATTAGGGTAAATCGAAAATGTAAAAACCAAAACCTGTAGGGTACTTCCACTAATCCTACAACGCTGTTTGTTATGTTTGTAGCTTTTATGACACAAATACTGGGAATAGTCTAAAATTGAAGAATTTAGAAACTTTGACTCTATAAAACAATAACCAAAATTGTTGACCTCCCGTTTCTAGGAATTTGAACGTCATTGTAGGTCTAACTTTTCGAACCCCACGTTCCGATGTATATTTTTTGAAAAGAAATAAGGTAACCTACATAAATCACGTGTATTCGCGAGGTCTCAGTTCGGGGCGAACCACTAGTTACTAAGGTAAGCATCACAACCATCCTTAAATCAAAAGTATTCTTATAGGTACTTTATAAATATTACCAACTTGCTAACTGTTTGCTTAATTATTGCTATAGTTTTTAAAATTAATACCTATTACTAAAATAGGTAGTACACATTACTTAGTGAAACAAAATACCTACGCTTCAAGTGCAGTAAGTAGGTAACAATAATGATTTGTTTTTAAGTACTACTAGTTTCTACTAAAAAGGAACTACCAAAAAAATTGTTTTTTTAAATTTATTTATTATGGAACAAGCATACCTACGTTACGTTTCGTTCGTTCCTAATGGCGGGAGACGGGCTGCGGGCTCGAGCGGCGACGCGGTAGATCGACGCGAACACAGCACACCGAGTCTGTTTGAACGATTCGGTTTGGTCAAAATGTAAGTCGACTCAAGTCGACTTAGGCTCAAACCGGGTTGAACCGATTTCGTAAACCGAATTGCCCATCGCTGATGTCAAGTGATATTTTATAATAGTCAAGTCGTGGCAAATAATAGTGCCAAAAAACTGAGTTTTTTCAGGGATTAATCCACCATTTCCAAAAGACACGCAATACACACATCTCACATGTGCCATTTATCCAAGTTAAAATGTCACTAAAATTACATGAATTAACTCGAAAAAACACATTCAAATGTAATAAATTAAAAATGACGACGTTTCTTTCAAAAATGGCAGATTGAATCCCTTGATGTCCTGCCTAGTCCCGTAAACTGTCCTGCCTGTCTCGCTCGCTATGTCCTGCAACGGCTGCAACCAGCTTATGTCATTTTTTATTCTGAAAAGGAACTATGAAAATTAATTAGACTCTTCTTTACCGTAAGTGAATATCGAATACGTACCATACATAGAAAAAAAAAGTCTGTATCAAATGCCTTTTTTCTGAAACTGGTTTTCGAACGAATACTGCAATCTGGACGGAAATGCCGGAAGTTGTGGCCTCGTTGTATTGATTATTTTGCTGCCTGCATTGCGATTGGTGTTTTACCATTAGGCCGCCAAATATAGTGAAGAACGACCAATAGAAAAACGATATTCGACAAATAACGCGCAATTTCCTTTCAAGATGGCCGACAAAACTATGCCTATTTTCGTTCCATCTGAAAAGCCTGTAAAAGTGACTAAATGGAAGGTAAAACAAGGTGCTTTTGTGTCGCAAGGTCAAATATTATTTTTATACAACGATTCATCGGGCAACAGTGGGGATTTGAAGAAATACAAAGCACTAAGGGCTGGTACCATCTCATCGATCAAGGTGAAGGAAGGGGACATTGCAGAGCCTGGGTAAGTGACGTCATTAGACGCATGTGCTTCTAAGCAAAGTTATTGTAATTCCAATCAAATTCCTACTCAAAATATAATTTTACGTATTTATCTGAAAAAGTTTGTACTTTGTATTGATTGGTGTAAATAAGCATGCTAAGAATTTGCGCGGCAAAACGTCGAATTACATACCGCGAAAATTCAAATTAATGAATCATCCCACAATAACATTATCAATATTATCGCCAACCTGTTTATTTTGCATTTACCTAATAATATTTACGTATTTAAGTATTTGTTTTTACATAATAACATATTTATTGCTTATCCCCTCGTAGTTTATTGATGTTCATGGCATCGCCTAGCTATGCCCTGTCTGAAAACCAGCGCTGCACTAAAACTAAGCCTGGTGCAGCTGTTGCTGAAAATTGTACTATACTATTAACTTCACTTGCTTACTTTCACTATAATCACTTTTTACTTGCTAATATCTTCTTTAATTCAGTTGCACACTAAAGCAACCCTTTGTACTCCCTATACTTACTGAGACAGGGACCTATTTGACCCCACACAACACATATCAATGCCTTCCTACCAACCTACTTACTAGTTGTCCTTAGTACTAGATTAATTTGTTAATTGTTTTCATGTGTTATGTGTGTGTGTTGTGTCCTCTTGGGGGGAAATAAACACATTTGTTTCATTCTTCTTTTGCTACGCGGCAAAACATGGACACATTTAAAAAGCAAAAGTTTGTGATTTGTTCAACATTCACTGTCTCATTATTCTTGCAATATTTTTTTTTTTATTTTTTTATATACTACTTGAATGACGGAACGAGCAGATGGCCCACCTGATGTTAAGCGGTAACCTCTGCCTATGAACAGTGCATTACCTCATAGGTCACGTCCACCTAGGACGCGCCCTATGTGGCATTGCACTGCGCCCGTCACCCTGAGACATAAAGATGAAAAGTCTCACGTGCCTGTAATTTCACCGGCACCCTTACCCTTCAAACCGGAACACAGCAATGGGAGCACTACTGCTTTATTATTATTATTATTATTTAAAATTATAGACGAGCAGCTTTCGCTGATGTGCCTATTTCAGAGTGTTGAAATGTCTTAGTTTCACTCGCTGCACTGATTACACTTTAATGTCTTTAATTGTTAACAGTTTGTTCGTTCACAACCAGTTATCTAATTTGTTCTTGAAAGCGTTTATTGATGTGGCAGTAACAACATCTTCAGGTAAATCATTCCAATTATGGACCACTCTGTTACTAAGGAAGTGCTGTGCAGTGTTTGTGTTGGATGGTGCACGTGATATTTTGCGAAGCCCTCTCAACGACATAGAGCTTTCTTTTAAAATGTAGATTTCATGAAATTCAGGCAAATTGTAAGTGCCAGAGAGGATCTTGAAGGTCTCAATGAGGTCGCCACGCAGACGTCTTTCCTCTAGGGTAATGAGGCGTAATGCGCGGAGTCTCTCTGTGTATGACATACGACGCAGGGCTTGTGGAAACTTCGTGGCTTTTCGTTGTACGCTCTCAAGTAAGTCTATATCTTTGCGGCAGAAATAGATAAAAAATATACATAAACTCACACCTGTTTCCGGGAGGGGTAGGCAGAGACCACGGATTTCCAGTTGCTACGATCCTGACACACCTCTTTTGCTTCATTCACTCTCATCACATTCTTCATACATCCTCGTCGGTTAAGGGTACTCTTGACCTTGCCTTTTTCCAGAACGTCTCCGATCTGGTCTGAATACGTTCGCCTAGGTCTTCCCCTTCCCAGAAGGGAAGACCATTCCATTCACGCTCGTCTTATGTACCTTTCGTCAATGTACTGTAATGTAATCCATCCTTTCTAAATGGCCAAACTATCTAAGCATTCTTGCAATTAATTTAAAAATTGTCGTATTTCCAGGGTGCCGCTCGCGGACCTCGAGGAATGCCGCCATCCCACCGTGATGAAGGAGATGTGCGCGGAGTGCGGTGCCGACCTCCGCGCGGACGACTTCAACAAAGACGTCGCTGTCGTGCCCATGGTGCACTCTGTACCTGAACTGAAGGTGAACCTCCCTCTCTACATATTGAATGCCGCCATCCCACCGTGATGAAGGAGATGTGCGCGGAGTGCGGCGCCGACCTCCGCGCGGACGACTTCAACAAAGACGTTGCTGTCGTGCCCATGGTGCACTCTGTACCTGAACTGAAGGTGAACCTCCCCCTCTACATATTGAATGCCGCCATCCCACCGTGATGAAGGAGATGTGCGCGGAGTGCGGCGCCGACCTCCGCGTGGACGACTTCAACAAAGACGTCGCCGTCGTGCCCATGGTGCACTCTGTACCTGAACTGAAGGTGAACCTCCCTCTCTACATATTGAATGCCGCCATCCCACCGTGATGAAGGAGATGTGCGCGGTTTGCGGCGCCGACCTCCGCGCGGACGACTTCAACAAAGACGTCGCCGTCGTGCCCATGGTGCACTCTGTACCTGAACTGAAGGTGAACCTCCCCCTCTCTACATATTGAATGCCGCCATCCCACCGTGATGAAGGAGATGTGCGTGGAGTGCGGCGCCGACCTCCGCGCGGACGACTTCAACAAAGACGTCGCCGTCGTGCCCATGGTGACTCTGTACCTGAACTAAAGGTGAACCTCCCCCTCTCTACATATTGAATGCCGCCATCCCACCGTGATGAAGGAGATGTGCGTGGAGTGCGGCGCCGACCTCCGCGCGGACGACTTCAACAAAGACGTCGCTGTCGTGCCCATGGTGCACTCTGTACCTGAACTGAAGGTGAACCTCCCCCTCTCTACATATTGAATGCCGCCATCCCACCGTGATGAAGGAGATGTGCGTGGAGTGCGGCGCCGACCTCCGCGCGGACGACTTCAACAAAGACGTCGCTGTCGTGCCCATTGTGCACTCTGTACCTGAACTGAAGGTGAACCTCCCCCTCTCTACATATTGAATGCCGCCATCCCAACGTGATGAAGGAGATGTGCGTGGATTGCGGCGCCGACCTCCGCGCGGACGACTTCAACAAAGACGTCGCCGTCGTGCCCATGGTGCACTCTGTACCTGAACTGAAGGTGAACCTCCCTCTCTACATATTGAATGCCGCCATCCCACCGTGATGAAGGAGATGTGCGTGGAGTGCGGCGCCGACCTCCGCGAGGACGACTTCAACAAAGACGTCGCCGTCGTGCCCATGGTGCACTCTGTACCTGAACTGAAGGTGTACCTCCCCCTCTCTACATATTGAATGCCGCCATCCCACCGTGATGAAGGAGATGTGCGTGGAGTGCGGCGCCGACCTCCGCGCGGACGACTTCAACAAAGACGTCGCTGTCGGGCCCATTGTGCACTCTGTACCTGAACTGAAGGTGAACCTCCCCCTCTCTACATATTGAATGCCGCCATCCCACCGTGATGAAGGAGATGTGCGTGGAGTGCGGCGCCGACCTCCGCGCGGACGACTTCAACAAAGACGTCGCTGTCGTGCCCATGGTGCACTCTGTACCTGAACTGAAGGTGAACCTCCCCCTCTCTACATATTGAATGCCGCCATCCCACCGTGATGAAGGAGATGTGCGTGGAGTGCGGCGCCGACCTCCGCGCGGACGACTTCAACAAAGACGTCGCTGTCGTGCCCATGGTGCACTCTGTACCTGAACTGAAGGTGAACCTCCCTCTCTACATATTGAATGCCGCCATCCCACCGTGATGAAGGAGATGTGCGTGGAGTGCGGCGCCGACCTCCGCGCGGACGACTTCAACAAAGACGTCGCTGTCGTGCCCATGGTGCACTCTGTACCTGAACTGAAGGTGAACCTCCCTCTCTCTACATATTGAATGGTCACTATAACACGCCAGACTTGAGGACTTAGACTTTATTTACCTTTACCCAGGCTTGTTAGTAAGATTAGTTGGTACAAGATTGTGATTGAGGGGACACACACAAAAGCTCGTAAATTTGCCTGGAACCAGCAATCCTAGGCCGTGTAACAAACGCTTGGAACCAGCTACCAGAGACAGTGAATAGTGCTCCCTCTGTGAACTCATTTAAAAACCGATTTGATAAAAATGTTAATGTCATCCAGGCCGATTTCGGCCACGGCAACTGTTTTTCTGCTTCATACGGAAGAGCTTCGCTGGTGTGCTCTTATAGACTTACATACCCTATTTTGTCTGGAAACGTGCATTTGCAGTAGTTGCATTATTTTCGTAATGGTACACTATGTTATAAGGTGGTCTAAAAATAATCAAGAATTCATAATAATAGCTCAACTGATCCAAATCACTATCATACAGAAGAATCCCATGATGCTGTCTGAATTTCCACGTTGAATGACAATAAGAGCTATTTTTTTATCTTATTTTTATACCAGTAGTAGTAGTTGTGTAGTAGTAGAGCTTTTTTGTGAAAGAGTTCGTCCGGGGAAGTTCTACCACCATACCTATTTCTGCCGCAAAGCAGTAGTGCTCGCATTGCTGTGTTCCGGTTTGAAGGGTAAGGGTGCCGGTGAAATTACAGGCACATGAGACTTTTCATCTATGTCTCAGGCGGGCGCAGTCCAATGCCACATAGGGTGCATCGTAGGTGGACGTGACCTATGAGGTAATGCACAGTTCATAGGCAGAGGTTACCGCTTAACATCAGGTGGGCCTCTTGCTTGTTCCGTCATCCAAGTACTATAAAATAAAATTAAAATAAAAACACTTGGAATGACGGGTTAATCAGATGGCCCACCTGTTGTTAAGTGGTACCCTCTGCCTATGAACAATGGATTACCTCATAGGGCTCCATCTAGGACGCACCCTATGTGGTATCGCAATGCGAAGATGAAAAGTTTAATGTGCCTGTAATTTCAGCCAGATAAGGCAGCTCTTTTTTACAAGCGTTGCTTCGACCAGAAGTCAAAAACTAAAATAAATATGAAATTTTGACAAGCTTTTATTTAACTGCATTGTATGTATGTTTATCTGGTTGGAATACTAGTTTAATCTTGCAACTGAATTTTAAAGCAGCTATCCTCAACCGATTGAGCTGAAATTTGGCATACCTGTCAAGTTCCGATGACAATACGATATGATGGTGACAGCGAGTTGATCTGCTGATGATGGAGACGGAAGGTGGACAACGGAACTCCTCGATGGATAATAGTAGACTGGCCGTGTTTAGGCTCATTTTGATCAGCACACAGTTACGATCACTAATTTTATAAAAGCTTGTATTGACAAAATAAGTTTTTTAACCCCCGACGTAAAAACGAAGGAGTGTTATAAGTTTGACGTGTCTGTCTGTGTGTGTGTTTGTCTGTCTGTCTCATCGTAGTTCCCGAACGGATGAACGGATTTCGTTTTTTTTTTTGTTTGAAAGGTGAATTTGTCTGGAGTGTTTGTAGCTATGTTTGATCAAAATCGGTTCAGCCGTTTCATTGCTTTGGGGTTTTTTTTAACTTTTACAAAATACTTGTTCACAAATAACTTATTAATTTACAGGTTTCTGAAGAATTGGCTCAAAAGTTAGGGCGCGAGGACGCAGGCCGCCTGTTGAAGGATAGGAAGCTGGTGCTGCTGGTAGACCTCGATCAGACCCTGGTCCACACCACCAATGACAATGTACCACCTAATTTGAAGGTGAGAATACTTTTATTTTTACCCGACTGGCAAAGCCAAAGGGAAGGGTTATGTTTTTAGCAGACTGTTTATGTATGTAGGTATTTTTGTATGTTTGTATGTTCCACCGTAGCGCCTAAACTACTCATCAGATTTTGATGAAGTTTGTGTCAATTTATTTGTTATTATAGTCCGGGTGAAAATGTACAAATTCCATTGAAAATTACTTACAGTTGTGGTCATATAATTAAGAACGATTTGAAGTTCTAGAAGTTTTTTATTTAAATCGTATCATACACAGAGATGTGTACCTTCTGAGAAGCAACTAGTTATGTTATATAATAGTCACATTAATAGAGCAACCTGACTTAAGAATAAAGTATGAAATCGCTAACTATTTTTTGCACATTTTATTGATTTTATCAAAGTAACACATTCAAATAGTACTGAAACTGGACAAATAATTAAGAACGATTTATTTAACTGCTCGGGAATTGTTTTGTATGACACTTAGATTTAAAAAATCACAATATTATGTAGCACAGGAAACATAAAAAGAAATTTAATAAATATTTAACTAAAATTAATAGTTAATAGCATATCCACGGCTTTTAATTACAGCTTTACACCGGCGAGGCATTGACTCTATTAATTTTTGACATTTCGCAAGAGAAATAGAGTTCCATTCTTCTAAAAAAACGTCATACAGCTCTCTTAAATTTCCACACTTTGTATTTGAAACCTTTTTCTTTACTTCAAACCACAGATTCTCTATTGGGTTTAGATCTGGACTGTTAGCAGGCCAGTCTAAGACAGAAACTAATTGCGCTGTAAGAAATTCCTTTACGGTGCGTGCAGTATGCTTTGGATCATTATCATGCGTGAATGTCCAAATGACCGGTAGAACGTCTTCAGCGTATGGTAACATTGTTTCTTCCAGTATATTTTTGTACTGGAACTGATCCATGTTACCTTCTATCAACTTTACAGGTCCTACACCATGTCCAGAAAAGCAACCCCAAATTTTCACATTTCCACCACCGTGCTTTAATGTAACTTTCGTGTACTTTGGGTCGAATGCTGTATTCGGGGGACGTCGTACATATCGTTTTCCATCAGAACATACTCTGTTTATTTTCGTCTCGTCAGAAAAAAGTACATTTTTCCACTGTTGAACAGTCCAGTTTTCATATTTTCTCGCAAATGCAAGCCGGGCTTGCCTGTGGCAAAGTTTTAACATGGGTACCTTTCTTGCTATCCTACCGTGCAATTTTTCTTCTACCAAACGTGTTCGAATAGTGCGTGCTGAGATTGCTGAAGGGTTGTTTTCACCAAAATATTATTTTCTAAGCTCATTGGACCCTTTAAAAGGATTTTGTTTTGCCATGCGAACGATGTTTCGGTCATCTCGAGGAGTTGTTTTTCTCTGTTTAGGTACACGTGGAACATTCGAAGTAGTTTGATACGTAGCCAAATGCTTTACAGCGTGGAAAACCATCGTTTTTGAACATTACAGATGGTCGGCTATCTTTTTATAAGACCAATTCTTCCGGCGAAGTTTTATTATTACTTCCCTTGTAGATTTATCACAACTTTTATTTTTTCCCATTGTTTTTTCTAAAGAAGCAATCACCTTTAATCTTTTACAGCACGTAATGGCGCCAAAATTATACAAACAGTAACAAATCGACTGAGTGTTCTCTATTTAAATTTGAATAAAGGTATAAACTACTTAGCGTTCTTAATTACGTGACCAGCCAGTAATAAGGAATACTTTGTTTAAAAGTAGTGTAAAAAGTTTGCCTATTGATTTTTAGCCAATCATGTGTATCAATGAATACAGTGGTAATATGGAAATGTTTTACGATACCGAGAGAAATAAAAACAAATGCATACAATTAGTTTTGCATCTTAGTTGGAAAAAATCTTCCCTTTATATCAGCGTTCTTAATTATATGGCCACCACTGTATGTGAAGTTGTTTGTTGTGTAAAACAGGAAAGCCCCCCTTCTAAGGAATAATATAAGGATATAATGTAAAGTGTGATTAATATTTCTTTTTTATTATTAGGGCGTCCTCCATTTCCTCCTCCGTGGCCCCGGCTGTCCGGGTCGCTGGTGCCACACGCGGCTGCGCCCTCGAACTAAGGAGTTCCTCGAATCAGCCTCCAAGAACTACGAGCTGCATGTCTGTACCTTTGGAGCGAGACAATATGCCCATGCTATAGCAGACTTGCTAGATCCAGAAAAAAAGTTCTTCTCACATCGAATACTGTCGAGGGACGAGTGTTTTGATCCAAGGACTAAATCTGCCAATTTGAAGTAAGTTTCTCAGTGGAGTTTAAAAGAACCAAGTTCACCAACAAAACGGGTGAACCGATTTGAATGTGTTTTTTTTTTTAATTTGATTGCCGGTTTTATATCTATTGTTCTTACTCATGTTTTATCAAAATCGGTTCAGCCGTTTCATTGGGGGTGTTTAAATTTTTACAAAGAGGTTTATAACAGCGCTTTTATGAGACACTGGATGACTTTACTAAAGTCTCAGGCCATCGTAGTGTCTCAGTAATTATTTGTTAATGTATACAACAAACTCCTGATTTACCAAGTTGTACTGAAGCCTATCTGGACGTATGGCATACAACTGTGGGGATCAGCCTGCAAATCAAATATTTCAATCATACAAAGAGCACAAAATGGCATCTTAAGAAATGTATCCAATGCACCGTGGTTCTTAATGATTACTGAGCTGCATAGCGAACTGAAGGTCAACACAGTCGTCGACGAAATAAAACTATATTCATCGAAATACAAAGAACGCCTGAATGTACATCCGAACCACTTGGCCTCACAGCTAACTACTATCAACTACCCGAAGAGGCTTAAAAGACAACATATCATGGAACTCTGACACATGACACATAAGAAAAGGAGAGGTGGTCGCTGGACCACTTCTGCTACAAGCACGACTACCCGCACCAAATCTGCTCATAGTCTGAGGACTGATCGCAGATAAAAACAGAACAAAAAAAAATAAAAAAATTGTATAATATTATTGTTAGTGCCTTCTCTTGTTTCCTAACTTTTTTTACTAAAACTATGTACTGGAGTCTGAAATAAATGATGATTAAAAATTAACTTATCAAGAGTTTTAAAACAAAATGATCGTGGTAAGGCGACCCATTGATAAACTATTAGTCCACATGAAATCCTATGCGGAAGTATAGGGTTTCGTATAGTGTTGTTTAAACGCTAAAGCGGTTTTACCTTTAAATTAAAAACTACGATTAATTTAAACAATCGTACAATAATATTGAAATGTGTGTTGGCTGGATACTTCAGAGGCTTAAATCGGTCCCGTTTGCCTGCAAAATGTAAATCTCTGTTTTATAAGTGGTGTTCTTTGTTATTTTTTTCTCTGCTATAAAAGTTAACCAATCATGAAATGATACTACAAAATAAAAGTCAATGATATGAAGAATCAGGTCACTAAATATCACTTTCATATGTTTTGTAATGAATGAGAAAAACGTAGATCCCTGCCACCAACATTTCCAATGCGTCATGCGTTAAGGTTGCGCAAAAACTAGGCAGAAATCTTCGTACAAAAAAAAGTCGTGCCGCACTAAAAAGCGTTTTTTTTTATATCTTGTAAAATATAGAAAATTTTACAAAACCCCTACTTAAACCTTGATTTTTAGTATTGATTTTATTTATCAATTTTTTTACCTAATTACAATGCTCCATTTAAACAATCTAATCTAGCCAAAAGTTAGAGGTAACTTTGGGTTTAAAATCTATCGAGAAAATATTGTCCTATCGTGTTTCTGGTACAGTGATCACACGGAATTATAATGTAGTATCCATGCATATTTTTAATTTGAATGTTGTACTTGATTGGTAATTTTGCGTTACACCCATTCCAGAGCGTTATTCCCTTGCGGCGACAACATGGTGTGCATCATCGACGACCGCGAGGATGTGTGGCGGCACGCGGCCAATCTCATCCACGTGCGGCCCTACTCCTTCTTCCAGAACACGGGAGACATCAACGCGCCGCCCGCGCCTGGTAAACACATACACGCCGCCATGCCCGCAGGGTATGGAGACCCTCAAACCAAGGCCCTCTCTGACCTGGCTCCAAAAATAT
Organism: Operophtera brumata; assembly: GCA_932527175.1. Taxonomy (NCBI): domain Eukaryota; kingdom Metazoa; phylum Arthropoda; class Insecta; order Lepidoptera; family Geometridae; genus Operophtera; species Operophtera brumata. The sequence goes on from OW052225.1 coordinate 24,657,254, forward strand.
AGACCTGACAAGTACTTACATTCATCGACCTCTGTGGCGCGGCGGGCGAACGTTCGCCTGCGACGCAGGAGGTTGCGGGTTCGATTCCCGCCTCGGAACAACAGGCGTTTAGAAGATATGGTGGAATAAAGAAACATACATACATGAACACCATACGCTTCCGCAAAGCAGTAGTGCTGTTGCTGTGTTCCGGTGTGAAGAGTGCCGGTGAAATTACAGACACATGAGACTTTTCATCTTTATGTCTCAGGGTGGCAGGCGCAGTGCAATGCCACATAGGACGCGTCCTAGGTGGACGTGACCTGCGAGGTAATTCATTGCTATGGGCAGAGATTACTGCTTCACATCAGGTGGGCCAGCTGCTTATACCGTCATTAATTTCAGATAAAAATCTTACTGCTTAATATGAGAATCTTGGTTTGAATCTCTCTGAATCCATAATCTTGGATTTTGATACAAGTTGCATTATCAAGTATTTGATGTGACTTCACTTTAAATCCATACATTAAAGTCGGGCCTTCTGAAGACTTTCTTATGTTTAGCTTTGTAAGATAGACAGATACGAGGCCCACATTCCAATTTTGTGAATTTTTCGCTTCTTTTGCGGAATTTTCTATGATTTTTGACGATATTTGTTCCATAGTACTCACTCCCAAGTGTACGCCAACCAAACCAAATCTTTAGTAAAAAAACAATTAATTAGCAAATGTTAGGCTAAGGTCAGACCAACGTGATCAGCCCGCGTCCGCGGTGGCGATCCATTGTCTTACCATTGATCGTCACCGCGCACGCCACAGGACGCGGGCTGAACGCGTTGGTTTGGCCTTAGCTTTACTCACAGAATCATTTAAATTAACACCATGATTAAATATTTTTTTCAGTTGACGAAAAACCCAAGTTACCTATCGGCAAAAACGGCTCGCAATCTGTACTTAATCAAATGCCAACATTAGACGCCGAGCCGGAAACAAAAGAAGAGAAAGAGAATGAGAAATCAACAGATGGTAGTAACGGAAAGATCACCAATAAAGATTTTAAAAAACCAGAGAAAGAGACAAAAATCGAAGACGAGAAAGACGATCAGAAAAACGAAAAAGATGAACAAAAAAATGATAAAGGTGAAGAAAGTAGTAAAACATGTGATCAAAAAATGAATATAGAAGTTGATGAGAAGGTGGAGGAGAATGAGCCGAGGTGGATTGAAACTCCAGATGGACAGATTGAGGTGGAGGACCCAGATGACTATCTCATCTACTTGGAGGATATATTAAAGAGGATACATCAGTAAGTATTGCAAACATAGCTTTCCTATAGTTAGTAGTAGTAGAGCATTTTTGTGAAAGAGTTTGTCCGGGGAAATACTACCACCATACCTATTTCTGCCGCAAAGCAGTACTGTTCGCATTGCTGTGTTCCGGTTTGAAGGTGCCGGTGAAATTACAGGGACATGAGACTTTTCATCTTTACGTCTCAGGGTGGCGGGCGCAGCGCATTGCCACATTAGGACGCGTCCTAGGTGGACGTGACCTATGTGGCAATGCATTGTTAAAAGCAGAGGTTACCGCTTAACATCAGGTGGGGCATATGCTTGATCTCTCACTCAAAGTTGTAAAAAAATGAATTTTTCCGGTCAAAGTTTTTTCTCTTTAGTCGTCTAAAATTTTCTTGTGCTTTTAATAGGTTCTTAGTCAGTTTGTTTGAGTGATTTTAGAGTATTTCTTATTTTTAACCCCCGACGCAAAAACGACGGGGTGTTATAAGTTTGACGTGTCTGTGTATGTGTCCGTCTGTGGCATCGTAGCTCCCGAAAGGATGAAACTTTTTTTTTTTTAATGGTCAATTTGTCGAGAGTGAATGATTGAATGATTTATTTCGCAGAAAAATGGTTTACAAATTTAGATCTTATTCATATTTAACCAGTTCCACTAATTCAACCTATATTAGGTACGCGATTTTTTAAGATTTTACATATTACAATTTAAATTATTGGTTATCTATTCAGTTGGTACACACACATTGATCAATTGATTAACATTTAACGATTAACAAGAGTTTTCTTAGCTATCAAAAGCTTAGTTTGATCAAAATCGGTTCAGCCTTTTTATTGCGTAGAGGGATTTTTTTTTATTTTTTCAAAATTAATTACTTGTTCATTTACTTGCTTTCAACAATAAGCAGGATAATTAGTGATTAAACAAACTTACCTGTAAGTGAAGTTCTATCATAATTATATTTCGTGCTACGTCCTCGATATTAGTAACCTGAAAGTCAATTTTTAATTAAAATTTTCACATATTGTAGTAGTAACGCCTAAGTACTACCGCTCATGTCACTAAATTTGAGAGATTTTTAACATTACTTCTGTTGCATCTAATCGCCCGGCTGGCGCCGGCGGCTGTCGGGTGCGCTCGTCTGTGACCCTGTTTCACCTTCGTTGTGCACTCGCCCAGATACATCATTCGTGTTTTAGTCTGAACCAAGCTTAGCAATTATTTCCTAGACCTTTTAAGGGTTGGGCGGGAGGGTGTGTGTTACTAATATCTTCGGACGTAGCACTCATATAATTATGATAGAACTTCACTTACAGGTAAGTTCGTTTAATCACTAATTATATTTCGTGCTACGTCCTCGATATTAGTAACCTGAACGTCAATTTTTAATTAAAATTTTCACATATTGTAGACTTTGAGAGTCATTTGGTGTAGGAAATAATACAAAAAGTTTTTTTTTTATTTTTTTTAAAGGCCTAGCTGAGGCTCTGCCTGCCCTTTCGGGGGAAAAGGCGTGTCTATGTGTTTTTTTTTTTTTTAATTTCTGATATTACTTTAGTTTATATAAAATCAGTTACAATGACATATACTAATTGTCTTAAAACAAGGTATAATTAATCTAATTATTTAATTATCTTAATTGTAGTTGATCAATGCAACGCGGCTTTGTCTGAGCTCAGGATCGTTCTGTGATATAATTTAACAAACATGCTGGAGTTGGAGCTCCAGCCAGCTGCTTTTCAGATCTGGTGAATGTTGACCACTTGTGCCTGAGCTCGAGATGTAGTGCGGGTACAGTGGGTTGAAAAGACAATCGAATACCCGGGTCGGGTCAAATAATTATATCAATATCACTATCTTGCAGCGTACCCTTTATATAGCGGCTAATCGCCTGAGTGGCGACAGTCTTATGTGACTTTCTAAAGCTTACAAATTAGCTATTTTTTTTTTTAGTTTCGCAGATGTTCAGTTTTATTAGTATAACAGATAAGGCACATAGGCAACATACTTGAGTTTTTTCAGAAAAAAGGGATATGTAAGATGGGTTGACTACAGCCAATTTTTGAAATTTTGATGAGGTCGAGAATTTTAATTAGAGTAGTTGTCGGTAAAATGTTTGTTTTATATTTTTATTTTCGATAAGGTTTAAATCCGATGTGCCGTAATAAGAGCGATTAAAGTGGCACGTTTTCGGGTAAAATATCTTCTTTTGGGTATAAAGATAAGCCGATAAGCTATCTAAGACACAACCTGGGTTCCATGTTGTATCGTACTTGGGAGCTGGGGGCTTAATCGAAAGACGCCTTTAAATAATCTTTGGATCCTGTGGTCATAGGAGATATCTGGTCCTAATATAAGGGAAAGTGCTGCTCTAGGACTGTTTATGGAACCATATGGGTTACCGTAGTTTGGTGAAAAACCGAAAACCAATAACCGAACTGACATATGTTTCGTACAGGTCCAGCAATACGTCTTTGCAATATTTTTGGCATTTTGATGTATGTGCTGTATTGTTTTAATGAATTAGGGGATATCGATGCTAACATGATACATATAGCTGATTCTAGTACTGCCCGTCATATAGCGCTGACCGGATAATATCTCGGCAAGAAGTGTCAGGTTGGAGTAAATGTTCCTGCTGTTGCTAGAATGAAAGATCATTCATTCGGTTCATACGTTCATCAGGGCTGAATGTAATAACATGTGAGACTAGAAGATCCTTAATGATCAGGTAACAGGGTTGTGATGGCGCCACAACGGGACTGCCATGATACCTGTCGCTTTATAGGTTATATGTTTTTTTTATATTTTTTTTATCGTAAAGTTTTGGGTGCAATGACAAAATGAGGAAATGCTTAGAAATAAATATCTGAGACAAGTGATTGTGAAGGCAACCAATACACATTGCACATGGGTCTTTAAAATATTCAGACATGTCTTTTTTTTTTTTTTTTTTTGTTTTGCTATTTATTTCACATGCACAGTTAGATACTTCCCATTTAAAACCGGGTCTTTTTTTTTTTTTTTTTTAATTTAGGTTCGTCAGTTGGATGCGAACTCAACAATTATTTTCACTGGCAGTGCTTATTTATTTAATGCTGTTGATGTATGACACAGCTGTGGAGTTGTCTGAGCGTAATAAGATTTGTCAGTTGGCTAGATGTTTTGTAAATATTTGAATAGCAAAGTAGGCAGCTATTATTTCCAGTTGGTTAATGTGAAGGTCACATTCACGTTCGGACTAAGGGCCACTGCCAGTGTCATCCCCACATGATGGTCCCCACCCCGTCATTGAGGCGTCAGAAAAGACCTCCACTGAATAGTAAGTGTAACGGATTCTGTGGACGGGATTTTAAAAGGCGCGAAGCCACCTTTGAAAATCATTTGATAAAGGACGACAGCATGGTCATGATATTGTTAAAATCGCTGACAGGTAACACGTATAAAAAAAAAAGTAATTAATTTTTATCGTTCGAATTCTTTCGTGTAGGTACATGAAGATATTAATTTTCCTATTAATTTTGCAAATTTCCTAATTGTGCGTTGTGATTTTTAAGCAAACATTTCTAATTCTTTTCAAACACGAGTTTGTTTGTCTGTTGGTAAACTTATTTGCATGTGTGGGTATTGATTATGAAATCCAATTTACATAAAGTGGATGGGATCAAAATACTGTTTTCTGAGTTAATTATGAAATCTAGGGCTATATAGCAGTTTCAGGGTAACGAAACATTATGTGAACGTCCTATTAATAAAATATCATCTAGCAGATCTCAATAATTTCACCACCAGTTTCATTAACTTGTTGAAAATGTATGGTGGCGCATTAATTCCAAAGGACTGGTAGGTTGGTCCATCCAAATAAACCTGAGGTAGGTACTTTCTAGATATTTCGTTTATCTTGATTACAAAATATGCGTTTTCCATATCTATGGAAGGAAGCTATGTAGGAATCTTTGGACATAAGTATTCTGTGACATAAGTTTTATAGCTGGTCGTAGGTCTTCAATTTTAAGATAATTAGTCCTTATACATTGATTTAAATTCTTTAAATTTAAAATAAAGTGCATTTTTCAATTAGGTTTCTGAGATTTCTCTGTTTGGCTGTCGATGGAATCATCAAAGTTAGCTACTTCTAGCTCAGAATAGGTAACACGGTTGGGTAAACAGTTTTGAAAAGCCCGTTGTTAGAATTGGATTTTAGAACACTCAGTCCACTCTAAGATTAATTAATCTGTGGTAATCAGAGACCATTGTTTACGGAATAAGACCAGTTGGTCTGCGCACCTTACTGGTTCTATCGGCGGCGGGTTGTCTTCGGCGGAAGTGATGATCGTCGCGATGAGGTCGCGTGCTGGTTTCGGCGAAAGGTCGGCTGGGAAAGTTCCCGGCTCGTCGTCGCGGCGGTGGTTTTTACGGCCTGCGCGCTGGGGCTGGCGCGACGGCTATTTGAAGTTTATTTGATGAAATTTCAGGTCTCAGTTTGATTTACTAATAGCTTTCGCTGTTCTCAACGCCTCTGATAAGTTAATATCCAAAAAGTGATTTGTTATTTCTCTTATTTCGGATAATATGGCAAAATGTCTTCTGGTTATAAAATCAGTATGTTGCATGTCACAAAGCATGCGAGTCGTGTCCATGAGTTTTTGAACCAATCCTTGATTGATATGTCTGGACGTGAATAGTTCGGTCATCATAGAGGTCAGGCAAGAAATGGCGGTATCCAGCTGATTCTGCTTCACGACCGGCGCTGCGGCGCTGCGATGCATGTGCAGTTCTAAGGAAGGAGGTATTTCGGAAACAATTCCTTTTGTTGGCTCGTCTCCTGTCCGTTAGCCGCTATGTGTTCAAAACGGCTGGCTTAGTCTATAAGTATTTCAGGCCCATGTTGTATAATGGCTAAAGGATAATTTCCTAAGATCTCCACTAAGAGGCTTTCAAGCGTATCATCAGATGGATTAGGGCAAGTTGAGTTTTGGGGCAACCCGGATGCACTTTGAACACGTATTGCAAAGTTTCAGCCAATGTTGTGGATGGGCCAGCTGCAGTCGATGGTGAGTCGGCCTGTGCTTCAGGTGAGCATCATCATGGATCTGTGTCAATCAGTCTTGATTGAAGTCACTGGCACGCTCTTCCGTGACGGGAGCACATTGATTGTCTCCGCCAGTAAAAAGCAAGTTTTGTTGCTTGAGCATGATGTAAGACATAATTCCCGAAGAATTACGCGCAAACATCTAGTTGGTATGGTTCGCGGTGGTATGAACAATAATATGGTATAACAATAATAAGTGGTAATATGTAAGACATAACTCCCAAAGAATTAGGTGAAAACCGTTTTTAGATACTGAACAGGTCAGTAAGGTAAGGTATAGTTCTCAAAGAAATATACGCAAACCAGTATGATTGATTGTGGTGAGACAGCCCATAGACAGCAGCTCGAGTCACATAGCATGTCCAGGTACACAATTATCTAGTAAGGTATAACTCTCACAGAATTACACGCAAACTGTAGGCACCGACATTATGGAAATACACGCAAACCAGAATGATTACTTGTGGTGAGACAGCCCAAACAGCAGCTCGAGTCACATAGCATGTCTAGGTACACAATTATCTAGTAAGGTATAACTCTCACAGAATTACACGCAAACTGTAGGCACCGACATTATGGAAAAAACCTATTGTTATTTCTAGTAGCAACTGAAATTTGGCAAAACGTAAGTTAGGTAAGTACCTCGCATGTTCAGAGGAGATGGCGACGCTTCCATGGATGACGGTGAGAGGACGAAGTTGAAGGGAATTTTCCTTTGACCTTGACGAGATTTGTCCACTTCTTGTTCGAGCTGTTCCATCGTATTGATGAGATGCTCGAATTCATCGGTAATGGAGCGTTTTCTTTTGAGCATCACTTATAAAAAAAAATGCAAGGTTTAGAAAAGATATCGGCACAATTTTTATTTTTGTGGGTAGTGTTGAGCGGTGAAGCACTAAAAGACGAATGATGTATCTGGGCGAGTGCACAACGAAGGTGAAACAGGGTCACAGACGAGCGCACCCGACAGCCGCCGGCGCCAGCCGGGCGATTAGATGCAACAGAAGTAATGTTAAAAATCTCTCAAATTTAGTGACATGAGCGGTAGTACTTAGGCGTTACTACTACAATATGTGAAAATTTTAATTAAAAATTGACTTTCAGGTTACTAATATCGAGGACGTAGCACGAAATATAATTTTTCGAACATCAACGAATGTTGCCTATCAAGTCTATAATTATGATTTGTACATTTTCAGGCACTTCTACGACATGTACGATAAAATGGGCAAGAATGCTATCCCGGACTTGAAGTGTGTGATCCCGGAGGTGAAAGGTGAAGTGCTGGCGGGCACCAGTCTGGTGTTCAGCGGCCTCGTGCCCACGCACCAGAGGCTGGAGACCTCGCGAGCCTACCTCGTCGCCAAGAGTCTGGGCGCGCAAGTCACGCAGGATTACACGGCGGAGACGACGCATCTAGTTGCTGTTCGAGCAGGTACAGTACTACTCAAGTTTTTTTTTTTTTATGTAATGGCTCGACATACTGGCATACGGCCGGCCTAATTTTAAGCGGTCACCGTCGCCTATTGACATCTGCAACACCAGGGGCATTGCCAATGCGATGCCTGCCCTGAAGGACTCTTTTTTTTTTTTTTTTTTTGAAGTGTTTCATGTTGTAGTTTAGCGGAAACACCGCAGGAGGGAGCCCATTCCACAACTTGCACGTATGGGGGAGAAAAGATTTCGTAAAGTGAGCAGTGCGAGATACCCTCGTGTTGATGATGTGTGGATGAGCTCCCTTGCGTTGTCGAAAAGTGCGATGGTAGAACCTGGATGCGGGTATGAGATTGAACAGCTCCTCAGAGCACTCCCTATTATAGAGTCGATAGAACACACAGAGCGAGCCGATATCTCGGCGCAGGCTCAGTGGTTCTAGTGAACTGCAGAGCTTGGGGTCGTTGACGATTCTAACGGCTCTTCTCTGTAGGGAGTCAAAGCGAAGCAGCTGGTTCTTACCGATGTACCTGCGCAGAAGATGATTTTTTAAAGCGCGGGTATTTTCCTGTACCACTATTGGTTGGCAGCTGCCGCCGCAGCGCGCGCCGAAGTGTAATTGTGCGGAGGGGCGTGACTTGCGAGTGAGACGGAACTAACAGCTGTAGTGTATTATGAACCTTATAATAGTGATCTAAGGTTGATTGTAAGTTTTGAGCATTCTTTCGTTAATCTTCGTAGCCATACTTTCTTTTCTGCGCGAACAAAGATTCACGACGCGCCATATCAGTTGGGTACACCTGTATCTTTAAAAGTTAATGTTTTTTTTTTTTTAGTCTTCTTTATTTCTTGGAATCTGCCTTTCCGGCCATAGAGCAAAAGTTCGGTGCTTCTTTCGTGCTTGACATGTTTTTTTTTATACAACTTGTTATGACGGTTCAAGCAGATGGCCCATCTGATGTTAATCGGTTCCCTCTGCCTATGAACAGTGCATTACTCATAGGTCACGTCCACCTAGGACGCACCCTATGTGGCATTGCACGGCGCCCGCCGCCCTGAGACATAAATTGGTATACGCCCAGTGGCATACCCATAACTCTGATTCAGTACTATTCTTTTAGATACTAGATGAGGTCTAGAGGGGCTCTTCTCTTTATCCTTCTGAAAGTTGTGGACTTTTTCATGAGACTGTTTGCAAGCTAGTTAGGGTGCTGGTCCATTCGTTTGGCATAGGATTTGAGCTTGTTGCAAATAATAGTAGTTTATGAAACTGTTACATATCAGGGGTTATTACAGACACGACTGTGAGTTTAAAAATCGAGCCTTGGCGAGATTTTTGTTAGTTTCACACTAGTGTTTGTGCAGTTCACACAAATGTGCAGTTTCATACACTACTTGATCTAAACTCATGCAATAAACCTTTTGGTTGACTTGAAAAATAATAACGTAAATGGCGTTAATTTAATAAGACGACCTCTGTGGCGCGGCGAACGAAGGTTAGCCTACGACGCAGGAGGTTGCGGGTTCGTTCCCGACCCGGAACAAATATTTGTGCGACCGCAGATATTTGTTCAGGGTGTTCTGGGTATTTTCTATGTATTATATTGTATTAAGTATATCAGTTATCTAGTATCCATAACACAAGCTCTGCTTAGCTTGGGGCTAGATAAAGTTGTGTGAACTGTCTAGCAATATTTATTTTATTTATTTATTTATTATTTATTTATAATACACAGGCAGCTCTCGGAGCTGATGCGTGTATATCTTAGTCCTTATCAGTGCACTTTAAATGTTTGTCAAGTCTATTTTTGAAAGAATTCACTGAGGGGGCACTTATCACTGAGTCTGGTAGCCGGTTCCAAGTGCGCACGACTCTATTTATTCTTATTTATTAATTATTTATTTTGAAATGCATCTTTGCAGGAACAGCGAAAGTGAACGCGAGCAGACGACTGGGCGAAGGCAAGGCTAGCAAAGTGCAAGTTGTCACACCAGAATGGCTTTGGACCTGCGCGGAGAGATGGGAGAGAGTGGACGAGCGGCTTTATCCCTTGCAGAGAGGTGGGCAGGTACTGTAACCTTCTTGTTAGTTTTATTTTAATACAACTTGCAACTTGCTCTGCTTAGCTTGGGGCTAGATAATGTTGTGTGAACTGTCCAGCATTATTTATTTATTTAATTTTAATTACGGTTTAAGCTGGTGTCCTACCTGATGGAAAGCGGTACCTTCTGCCTATGAACAGTGCATTACCACATAGGTCACGTCCATCTAGGACGTGCCCTATGTGGCATTGCACTGCGCCCGCCACCGTGAGAGATAAAGATGAAAAGTCTCATGTGCCTGTAATTTCACCGGCAACCATAACCTTCAAACTGGAACACAGCAATGCAAGCACTACTGCTTTGCGGCAGAAATAGGCATGGGGGTAGTAGTTCCCCGGATGAACTCTCACAAAAAAGCTCTACTAATAACAATTTGGATTTAAATGAATTTCAATTTCAATCCAACAATAATGAACAAGTAATTAATATTGTAAAAATTAAAAAAACTTCTACGCAATGAAACGGCTGAACCGATTTTGATCAAACATAGCTAAGAAAAGTCCCGATTAATTCACCTTTTAAACAAAAAAAAACGGTTCATCCGTTCGGGAGCTACGATGCCACAGACAGACACACACACAGATACACACCCCGTCGTTTTTGCGTCGGGGGTTAAAAACTCGTATTCAACGACAAACGACTGCAAACACATGTTTTTGTAGAGGTTTGCCAAATATGTGGAGACACCTTTAGATAAAGTATGCAATAAGTACCTACATCCAATAATGGGCATCTTCCGAACGCTTGATGCCTAGGTATTAGCGAAACCGTCAACAGAACATTCCAAAGCTAACATAATCCAACAAAAACACGCATTCACAGAGCAGTTCGCGTCGACCGCCGGCGCACTGCAGCAGTCCGCCACCGCCTGTGGCCGCGCTGCGCAAGCGCACGCCGTCGGGCCGCTTCATGGACACGCTCAACCCTCTTCTGTCCTTCTCCAGCGATGACATCGCAGACATGGACCGCGAGGTAACTATCAGAACAACTACAGCTCGTTCACCGCAAGATGGCACCTGTAGACACTCCATGGCAGGGGTGCCGCTCGTTCACCGTAAGACGGCACCTGTAAACACTCCATGGCAGGTGCCAACTTACGGTGAACGGTCCCGCTCGTTCACCGTAAGACGGCACCTGTATACACTCCATGGCAGGTGCCAACTTACGGTGAACGGTCCGGCTCGTTCACCGTAAGACGGCACCTGTATACACTCCATGGTAGGTGCCAACTTACGGTCAACAGTCTATATGGTAGGAAAAGTGTCAAGAGGCTGTGAAGATTCAAGCTTTTAATGCCGTGGTGTGTCCGGCCCACCAATAGACCACCTATCTCCTCCCGTGGATGTCGTAAAAGCCTACTAAAGGATTACCTGGACAAGTTTGTAAGATTTGTCCTGGCTGCTAGCTTATTTAAGGAATGTGTTATTACTGGAAGAAAGCGTTAGCAGAGTCAGTCGTGAGACGCAATGGCGGCGATGAGCTCGCCAATTGTCACGTCTATTTCCCACGATGGTGCAATAGTTAACACAATAATAACACCCACCGTGAAGAGGGCCATTTTAGGCTCTGGCTACCCTTTCGGTGAAAAAGGCGTGTGTCTATGTTTGTGTGTACATTATTTCCAAACTTATTTGAAATTCTTTATGCAGGTGGAAGATATATTCAATGAGTCTGATGAAAGCTCAACGGATGAGGAGTCCAAGCAAGTTGGCGATGACCTCGATGATGAAGAGAATCCACCTGAGAACAGATTGCTTTCACTAGAAGCGGAGGACAGTTCTCAAGACAGGTTGCTGAAAGATACCCAGGACACAGTTGGCTCCAGTGATTCAGAAGGTAAGGGTGGTTCTGACGCATTGACCAATCAGTAGTTTGCAAAACATATACACTACCATAATACTTAGGTATATAAATTGGTGTAGCCATAGTTTAAATTTATAAATTAGGTAGCCGTTCTATGCCGTGCAAATAATTCCAGTCCAAGGTTGTCTGGCAGAGATCGCTTATAGCGATAAGACCGCCCATTGTACTTCCGTGTTTAGTTTAATATTAATAATTATTATTTTCTATCTATGGTGCTAAACAACCAATATTCATAATGACGACCTCTGTCAGTGGCGCGGCGGGCGAAGGTTCGCCTGCGAATGCCGAAGGCAGGAGGATGCGGGTTCGATTCCCGCCTCGGAACAAATATTTGTATGATTTGCAGATAATTGGTCTGGCTGTTCTGGGTATTTTCTAGGTATAATAAAAAAGATCTATCTATGTAATGTATTGTATTAAGTATATCAGTTATCTAGTACCCATAACACATCATCGAAATTCTGCCGTGAACTCCGTCCATTCCGCAGAAGCGCAAATTCCGTCGGGCGGATAATTCCGTTCGGCGTAAATGGTGTCATCTCAGCCGAATACGTCGGAACGGAAAATCAGCCGCCGAAATTCCGACACGGAAGTGCAGCATAGTGTGTCCTACACTTAGGCACTGGTCCTACTGCCGGCGAGTAAGCGATGAGCTATCAGCGATTGAAACGAACAAAAGATAATCGCTCCCTTTGTTCGGACCAGTGTGTTACATAGAAGGAACTGAAGTATTTATTATTTATTTATTTATTTATAATACACAGGCAGCTCTCGTAGCTGATGCCTGTATATCTTAGTCCTTATCAGTGCACTTTAAATGTTTGTCAAGTCTATTTTTGAAAGAATTCACTGAGGGGGCACTGATCACTGAGTCTGATAGCCGGTTCCAAGTGCGCACGACGCGATTAGGCAATATGTGCATCCTCGGATTGCTGGTACTTGGCCAGCGTTGCAGCTTCAACGAGTGTCCTCTGAGTCCTATATTATTGTTCATGGTATATAGTGTCTGTGATAAATCTGGTATACTTTAGTGGTGGTTTAGGATCTTGTAGGTCTCTATTAGGTCTATTAGTATAAAATAAATAATAAATAAATAATGCTGGACAGTTCACACAACATTATCTAGCCCCAAGCTAAGCAGAGCTTGTGTTATGGGTACTAGATAACTGATATACTTAATACTATATATAACATAGATAGATATTTTTTATTATACATAGAAAATACCCAGAACACCCTGAACAAATATCTGCGATCGCACAAATATTTGTTCCGAGGCGGGAATCGAAACCGCAACCTCCTGCGGCGCAGGCGAACCATCGCCCGCCGCGCCACAGAGGTCGTCAAAAGTATGTTTCAACGTTGATTCTAGATGCCCCAAAACAAGCTCATTTCCTCACAAGGCACTTTTGTTCTGTCGACTACTTTACTCATGTATTTCTATTGATTTTATTTAACAGAAGAGGAAAGTCGTCCCCGTAAAAGGCCACGGGCGTCCTCCCCTCCTTCAGATGACGAACCTCCCGATGACGCCGACGACGACAGCTCGTGGAACCTCATGGGAGCCGCTCTGGAGAGGGAACTGGAGGCGCAGGATTGATATACGGCCTCGATCAAAGCAATCACAATTATGGGCCTGTGGCTAAATATAGTTTTTTGGTTACATACCTTTTTTGGTTTCATTTTCAACAACCTTTTAACCTTTTTACCTCTGCCCTCCATTTTCGAAAAGAGAGTACTATTCTTTTATTTTGTTAGGAGTTATTTTAAGTAATTTTGGTGGCATTTTAATCAATCACTTTTTTTTTAAAGAGCTTCTGTGAAATGAAATTTAAGTTTATTGTGACTTTTCAAATATGGAAATAGTCCACCAAAGTTAAAACATGACCCGACAGAGGCTTACTACTTGAAAATGCATTATTCACTGATTCATGAAAGGCGACCTACCCCTAACACTAAAATGCCAACTCATCGACATGTGTATCTTGCCCGTCCAAGATTTGTCAAAGGGCAATGGACGCAGCATTTTGGGTTACAAGTGAACCAACCATGTTAGGAACACCACGCTGCGTTCCCTCACTGGTATTGCTGACGTAGGTGAAAAAACAGCCATGCTCAAATGGGATTGGCGGGGCACGCATGCTTCCCAACAGGTGGGCGAACATCAGCACACCCTGGATACCTGAAGGACGGCGACCTCGGGGTCGGCCGAGAAAGCAATGGCGGGACGATCTTGTTGGTTTTGAAAAGGAGTGGTGGGAGACTGACAAGGACAGGGACAAGTGGAAGAATTTGGGGGAGACCTTTGCCCAGCAGAGGGGCAAAACAAGTTAAGGAAGAAAAAAAAAACACCTAAAGCCATTATGCGTAATCAAAGGATTTTATAACCCAAAGATTAGCAACTGGGTGAGGATCAAACTCTGGACCTTTCCCATATACAGGAATGTGCTTAACTTCTGCGCCCTGACTGGTTTAATTAGCCCTGGGTCTTCATGTTTAGGACATTATCAAATCTTAGTTTACACTCAGGGCAAAGATTGAATGAAACAACATATACTCTACCTAATACCTACATTTTATTAAAACTAGACACATTTAGATCGCATAAGGATCATTTTTATCATCAAATACATTGAACTTTGTGTAGGTTGGTTTCGATGTGAAGTCCTTCTTTCCTTCCTGCCAGCCCCTAGGGGGCGCTTTACTGTGATCAAAACTAGATTCCAATTTCCCGTATAACTCCGTTTGTCTGTCTACGTCTTCTCTATACATTTCTTTAGCTACTTTCTTGCCTGTGATTGGGTCAGTAATGTCACCGAATGGGTATACAACCTCTTTCACTTCATGAGTTATTAGTTTAGTAAGTTTCTGTGGCAGAGCTTGGATCAAGACTATATCACCAGTCTTGCACATTTTTGCTGGGTCGTTACAGTAGTAGAATTCATCTTTCCTGAAGTACTGAAAATATAAAGGCATTGATGATATTCAGATGGCATGGCATTATATTGCATAACATTGGCATGTCAAAAATACGAAAAAAAACATAATTATCAAACAATAAAATAAAAATCACTACGTCGTCTCTATTGTGTCTACAACACAAACAAGAAATTAATTTTGTAAAAATTAAAAAAAAACTCAATGCAATGAAACGGCTAAACCGATTTTGATTAAACATAGATAGGAACTCCCGACAAATTCACCTTCGTAAACAAACAAAAAGAACGAAATCAGTTCATCCGTTCGGGAGCTACGACAGACAGACAGACAAACTTATAACACCCTGTCGTTTTTGCACCGGGGGTTTAAAATTACAACATGAAAATATATATAAAATAATAGTAGTGACGCTATGCTGTGGTTTGTGTCGGACCTAAGAATTACATAACATAACAGACACAGACATTGTCCTCAGCCTGCACAACAATCCCTTGTGTCGTGGGTATTAGGAACTACAAGTACGATGGTACCACAACACCGAGACCCGGAACAGATATATGCAAATCATACAAAAAATTGCCCCATAGCAGGAATCAAACCTGCAACCTCTCATCTCACCCCCACCTGCTGCAGAGGTTGTCAATTATCGCTCAATAAACCCGTCTCCTCCATATTATGAATATGAAAGTTAGGATGGATAGATGTTTGTAGCCCAATCACGGGTTAACCGATCTTTGTGAAATTTGGTACACAGGATATGGAGTAGGAAACAGACTATTTTTATCCCGAAATCCCTCAACCCTTTAGTTAATAAGCGAGTGAAACCGCGGCCGACCGCTACTTGTTTGTAGATAAGAATATGCAGGTTAGGGAAAAAGTCTATTCAGTTGGCGAATCTTATGCTAGAGCGTTTGAGAGACAACATATGTGATGCTGATGACAAAATAGCAGTAAATACTTACCATAAGCAGATTTTCGTCCAATTCTAACCTTTTGATTCTTATTTTGGCAGCATTTTGTTTTACAGTAGGAACGCACTGCCCCAAAAGCAATAACTTTCTGGCGGCGTCAGCTACACTTCTTGCCATTTTTTATTTTATTTTATATAACTGAATTGTGAAAATTCACAAAAAGAAGGAAATTAGGAAATACAAATACAGAAATACGTAAATATTTTTTGAAGTTCGGTTCCTTCAATTGTTAAAATAATCACTACGTACGTTCATTTTCTCTCTGACTACGTTTACTCAGCCACAGATTACTTAATAGTCACTGCGTAAACTCGGCCGACTCCATGGACTTGACTCTTCCCGCGGTGGGTCGACACCATGGAGGTATAATAGTAAGTCCATCTTCATAAGTCGACACATTCATGGGGCCGACATATTAAGAAAAAAAATACTACGTATTAACACTACGCCCATGGAGTACGCCAACCATGCGCCAACCACAGAATGTCGCCAACCAAGGCAGGTGCCATCTTATACCGTGAACGTACTTGTATTATTTCTTCCAAAAACATTCCTTCATAGGGCATCCGCGATGGTCAAGCGTCAAGCCTGCTTGCGGCTTTAGCCAATTACGCTTGAGCCAAGCGTCTACGTGCTTGAGGGTACCTAAAGGCGGAGGGGTATTCATATGATGCCTACCTAGCACTTTTGGTACCCGTAACAAAACAGAGTAGCCAGAGCTACATCCAATACCAATTGCCAAATAGCCATAAAAGCGATGGTAGCCTGACGGTTCAATAGTGCAACTTAGAATCCAACGATACCGGGTTCGATCCTAGGCTCCGCGCACCAATGACTTTTCTCAGTTATGTGCGGATTTCCATCGCTCTGTGCTTCGGAGGGCACGCTAAGCTGTCATTGATTAATAGCAGTCGATAAGTCATGTCAGAGGCCCTCGGGCGGCTTGACAAACTCTGACACCAGAGGCCAGCACTACCTCATACGAAAACGACGACGAATAGCCATAAAACTTGTTCTGAAGCTACGTGGCATACATGCATATATACAGACAGACACACTATGGCCTCACTCCTTGTTTTGACGGGGTTTAAAAAACTTGAAAACAAATGAACGACGTCATATTTGCTCTAAAATGATTTAGTCCCTTTTTAATTATATTTGTGGACCTTAACTAAATGCTACAAAAAAAACGTACAGAACAAGTTTTATGGATAATTAGCAATAATTAGCTATTGTATGTAGCTCTAGCTTCTCTATGCTTTGTTACGGGTAGCAAAAGTGTAGGTAGGAAACTCATGAATACCCCTCCGCCTTTCCTTTATGTAGGTACCCTCTTGGCTCAAACATAAATCTACGTGCTGGAGCAAGCAGCTTGGCCGTGTGTTGGCTCCAAATTCGCGCTTGACTCAAGCCAAAACTCTATGGAATCTACGTGCTTTCTGCTCTCCCGTCTCCTCGCCTATATCCTCAAGCCGGGAGGCCACAATGCTCTAAGCCTCAAGCAGAATAAAGTTAACTCTATGATGGAATCTACGTGCTTGCGGCTTGACGCTTGACCATCGCGGATGCCCTTAATAGTAAAACAGGAAATTGATTGAAATTAAGTGTAATAGGTAAAAATAGCACCTACAAAACTTATAAACTCCTCAACCACCAGTACCTACCCTTACGGTACGGTATTTTACCCCCGGTAAAATAGTAAGAAATCGTAAGGTCGCGTACTCGGCGCCTCCTTAAGTCCTTAGTGACGTAATAGCAAAAAATGAAAATGGCGGCAAAATGGCGGCAGGAGATGTCTGTTCAGTAAATTGTAAAATTTGAACTAATTACTAAAGCTACCATAAAACTGGGACTACCAATAGAATCTTGATGAAATTTCCTATAGGAATCTTGTAATCACAAGTTGTAATCTAATTAGAACTTTTGACATTCTTGATGGAAAATTACGATCGGTTACGAAAACCGACCTCTTGTAACCTAATTGCTTGATATTTGAAAGTGGAATAATATTTCACTGTATTGTCTTCATTATGAACTAGTATAATACATCCTGTATCAGAATGATTAGTTAGTTTTACTCCGCTAGAGCTAAAATTATTAGCATAGTAGCAAATAAAATCGAAGGTCAATGTCAATGACCTTCCGCTATAGTAAATATTTTTTTGTGTATTATTTATTCGTACTGAGACCTCTTTTAGCCTGAAATGATAGCATTTCTAATTAGAATATATATCAAACTATGTAGTTTGATAGCATTTCACTAACCTTCTTGTTGTTTTAGCACAAAACAACAAAAAATTTCACCACAAGTCGCCAATAGGAAGCACTTTGTTTACACTCACAATACACATATTCACAAAACGTATTTCTAAAAGATATTGCTCATTACACATTCGATAAATGTTGAATAACAATATTCAGGCAAAAAAACACCACTTTATCATCACAAAGCCAAATAAACATTATCATCATCATAAATCAACACACGCGAATCAGTTCGACTCGATGCCGCGGAGCAAAGTGACATAGGGAATACAAAACTCTCATTATAAAAATCAAACTGAGTTGCACAGAGTAAATGTTATTGTCAATGGGTAGTATGATTCAGGGAGACCATACATAAAAAATACGGTTGGTAGTAGTGGTATAATTAATACGTAGGATCTATTTTTCCGTACCTATATAACGCAGGACATATTAGCCCTGATGCGAATCAACGGCACAGCTGTGTAAAAAGTACCGTGGACATATTAGCCCTGTTGTTAGTCTGGAGGTTAGTAAAGCTTAGCTTTCACTACATTGTATAAAGTATAATCTTAGAATATAGAATTATTCTAAGCTTAAAATACTAGTTTATATATCTCACAACGTAATAAAAAACTTAGGTATGTGCTTTTAAGCATGGAAGATTAATATGATTCATGAACCCTCAATACCATTAAAAAGTCTCAAAATGAATAATCAATGGTCAAGCTGGGACAAGTTTAGTTATGGGTTTCACCACCGTCACTATAGCAGCCAATGATGATATAGCCCCCAGTGCCCCCACAGCACTCGGACTCAACTTAGTGAGCCCTAGAGCAGTTAGCGGAATGAACAAGTCACATGAATTCTTCATTGTATCAATAAACACATCTTTGTGGCAACTCACAACTGCATAAATATGTTTGAAGCTGCTAGAATAATCAATGTTTATTGATGCATTCACCAACTCAGATGGCTTCAAGAACTTTTTGGAATGTAATTCGAGGAGATGTAATATTTCATAGAAGTCTCTAGCCAGATTAGCAATAATAGAAAGTAGCCAGAATTTGTTAGCAGTTTTGTTCCAACTGTCCGAATCAGTTTTCAAGAATCCACTTCTAGTCAGCCAGACTACATGGTCAGCATAAAGATAAAGTGCATGTGCCAGTTTGCTGACCGTCAGAGTACATTTCAGGAATGGATCTTCAATGTTTATGGTGTTCAATGCTGTGTAGAAAATGTCTATGCATCTTCCAAGCCGTAAAACTGTAGAAAAAACAATGTTATTAATTCATTGAACATATAGATGTTATCTTAGTTAATTCTAGTATTGTCAAGGTTTATTTGTATTATCATTCATCATCAGCAGTATATAGACATCCACTGCTCGGCTAGGCCTCCCCCACAGGATGCAATGGGGAGATTTGCTATAATCACCATGCTTGGCAGGTGGATCGGTGTTAAGTACTCAGGTGTATACTGCTGCCCATCTCCTGGTGTAATCCCTAGGTCAGCTTTTACGACATCCATGAAAGGAGACCGAGGAGCCATTCTTCTTAGACCAGGCATACCAATGCCTATTTTATTTACTTACTTTTACGAAAAGAACTAAAAGCAAGCTCTAAATTCTTTATTCTATCCACAGAATATTTGTTAGCATTTCTCGTCTCTAACTGATGCCAAATCATTCGACTTGTATACTGTACCAATCTGAAATTGGACAAATGTTTCATTTCAAGAACAGGATAAATTGAACTTTGATACTGAAAGACTAGGTAGGTAACTTACCGAGCCAATTTATCTCTTCCATTCGACTGATTATTGACTTTTATTATTACATCCATAGTGTGTTAACACAGAATTTTTCAGGGAACCTTTTTGCTACCCACAGTTTTAATAATTTTCACGTATCACGCATAGGCAGGTAATGAAATATAATTGGTTACAAGCAAAGTTAGCGAACTAAGATTGTACGCTATAAAATTCGCAGTTAGGTACATACGGTAGGAGTATTATTGTTCTGTGGGTACATAACAAAGGTCAGTGCAACAAGTAGTTCTATTCGGGTGAGTCCCAGTTCAATGTGAAAGTGCAAAAACCAAGTTCTGTTCACGATACAATGCTGATATAAAATAGTGAGCGTAATCTAGAGCTTTAGGTTCGCAAACTCACAAACACAACCATCAGCAGTTTACGTTTTTTAGCGCTTTTGAACACAGACAGACAAACAGTGGTGGCTTTTTAATATCGGAAATAATCGGAATTATTATATTGTAGTTTTTGGGAGAGAGAGAGAACACAAATTACAAATATAAACAAACGCTATAAATCGGAGAGCTTCTGTTCTGTCTCTAGTCTCTACCATGGAAGTACAGACCGTTCACCGTAAGTAAGATGGCACCTGCCATGGAGTATTTATTTGTCTATGGTTGGCACTATTCCCAAGGCACGGGACACAGAAGAGTATAACGCAGGTGCCATCTTACGGTGAACAAGCGTAGAAATTAATAACCAAAGAGTAGGTATGTGTATGTGATGTAAGCACACGCCGTAGACTTGGTTTCTTGTACTACGGCACACGCACTAGAAAAAATAAATGAAGGTGTTGGCTATTTCGACGTCCACTTCATGTTTGTTTGGTTTTGTTAGGGTGGCAACGTGTTCGGACATCCCTAGCCGGCGGACCACTTTTCCCTTTCCCACTCTTCGCTGCCCGGCCCGTCGTCGCCATATTGATTTTTTGGACAAATAGCTATTTTCTTTCTGTATTTTTTGTCAAACGAATTGGTGCGCGATTTGTGTTACGCGTTGAACTAATTCTCGTTTTGTGAATAATTCGTGACTATATTTGAACTGATCTAAAGTGAATTTGTTCTGTGATCTACTATAGTAACTAGAATTACTATTTTGTTCGTGGTAAGACAAAACACAGTGTGTGCGACAGTGAATTAATTTGGAACAAAGCGACATTTTGAATTGAAGTGACGTGTAATGTTGTGCATTTCAGATAGTGGTTCGTCATACTGAGCTTTCATGATTGGATTACCGCGTAGCGATAGAGATAGAGATCGAATAACGGTGAAAATTCGTAACATGAAGCGAAGTTCGTCAAGGGATAGTATTCCGCGTTCGAAAAGAAC
The DNA here is from genome assembly GCA_932527175.1 of Operophtera brumata. Taxonomy (NCBI): domain Eukaryota; kingdom Metazoa; phylum Arthropoda; class Insecta; order Lepidoptera; family Geometridae; genus Operophtera; species Operophtera brumata. Next base: position 24,678,312 of record OW052225.1, read on the forward strand.
GCGGAGCATCGGTCGGTATGACGATAGCTCGGACGAGCGCGTCACCCCGGATCGGGTGCGCCGGCGGGTGCGCTCGCCGAGCCCGCGCGGGCGCTACGTGTCTCCCCATCGCGACGAGTTCGCACGCACTCGTGACATGAGAGAAGGTTCAGCATCATCTCGACCCGTGTACAAGGTGCTCTGTGTGAGTGCGCTGCACCCCAAGGCGTCCGATGATATCATCAAAGATACGCTTTACCGAGAATACAAGAAATTCGGCGATTTCAGCATCAAGATTTCACACGAGTTGGAGGAGCGTGTGGCCTACATTTGCTTCCGAAGCTCCGAAGATGCGAGAGACGCGAAACGCGCAAAGCCAAGGATTATTTTGTACGATAAAGTTGCTATCGTAGATCCGGTTTTCGAGCCGGCGCGCTCAGAGTTCAGGAGCCGGCCGAGAAGCGTCACTCCACCTGACTATGAGCGCCCGTATTCCTATGCGTGGTCGCCGGTACCCGAGCGACGTAGAGCGCCCCCAGATGACAGGGGCTATGGTATTCCTCCGGCTGTTCCGCATCATAGAGATTTCCGTCCACCGATGCATGAATATCCCATGGCTGGGCCCCATGGTCCCCCGATGCACCACAGACCACCGATGCATCATCCCCCGCACCCCCACTACATGCCGCGTCCATACATGCCTCGCCACCCCCATCCCCAATTTGATAAAAATTTGGAAGGCAAAAAAGATAAATTCCCTAACTATTTACATCATGTCCAACCTGAGGAGGATCCTCTTGCCACACGGACGCTTTTTGCTGGTAATCTTGAAATAAACATATCTGATGAGGAACTGCGTCGTATCTTTGGCCGCTTTGGCATCGTAGAAGACATTGACATAAAGCGTCCTCCCCCTGGCACAGGCAACGCTTTTGCCTTTGTGCGTTATCAAACATTAGACATGGCCCATCGGGCTAAAGTAGAGTTATCCGGGCAGTATATTGGTAAATTCCAATGTAAAATTGGGTATGGTAAAGCTAATCCTACTACGCGCGTCTGGGTGGGCGGTCTCGGTCCATGGACCTCTGTAGCGCAACTAGAGAGGGAATTCGATAGATTTGGGGCTATCAAAAAGATTGAATACGCTAAAGGAGAAGCTCAAGCATACATCTTGTATGATTCAATTGATGCAGCACAGGCGGCTGTCAAAGAAATGAGAGGATTCCCACTGGGCGGACCGGAAAGGCGCCTAAGAATCGATTTTGCTGATGTTGGCAATGGCGGTCCTTATAGGCCTAAGACTTATGCGCCTCCAGTGGGCGAAGATGGCCGCCCCGTTGAAGGTTACGAGGGCTATGAGGCGGGAGCGTCGTGGGAGGAAGGTTACACCGCGTATGCTCCAGGCTACAGGGGCAGGGGCGGGCGCGGTCGTGGACGTGGCATGTACCGGGGCGGGTATCACGGCGCCGCGGAGTTCCGCGACGACGAGTGGAGGAGGCCGCCAGTCGAAGGCGAGTACGACAGTCGCGTGCGTCGCTCGGGCTCCCGCGAGCCGGGCGTCGATCGATCTCGCTCCCGCTCGCCGCGGCGCCGCTCTCCCGACACCGACTCGGATGGCTCGCCACGTCGCAACGGAGGCATGCTTGCCTCAGCCAGAACCCTCCCTGAAGTTGTACGCAAAGCCACGACCATGTGGAACGGTGCATTGATTCTAAAGAACTCTCTATTCCCCACCAAATTCCATCTCACAGATGGAGATAACGAAATAATCGACTGTCTCATGAAAGATGAAGATGGTAAAAATCAGTTGAGAATTACACAAAGACTGCGTCTAGATCAACCCAAACTGGATGATGTTCAGAAGCGAATCGCCACATCTACCTCTCATGCTATTTTCCTAGGAGTGGCAGGCTCGACAACAGCCATTACAAATGACGATGCCAATATTCAGACTCGTCCCATGAGAAACTTGGTGTCATATTTGAAACAGAAAGAGGCTGCAGGTGTAATATCTCTGCTGAATAAAGAGACGGAGGCAACCGGTGTGTTGTATTCATTCCCTCCATGTGAATTTTCCACTGAGCTCCTAAAGAGGACATGCCACAATTTGACAGAGGACAGCTTGAAGGAGGATCATTTAGTTATAGTGGTAGTGCGAGGTGGCACAGCTTAAAGATACATGTTCATGTACTTATTTTGTATTGGATTTAACATTTATACCTACATTGTTTTAAGTTCTTGATAATTTTCTGATAAACATTGTAACTTTGTGTTGTGTAGTGATGTGAGGTGTAAGCCTAGTTTTGTTAAGGTTTATTAAACCTAATTTCATGTGCAACTTGTGCAAGTGCTGTTTAGCCACAGTTTAGTGACAGCAATAATAATATTGCGTAAAACCTAGTTATTAGTTCATGCTAGAAATTACTAAGTGTATTTATGTTTATCAATAGTGTATACAGTGGTTTAAGGTGATGTGTATTGTGTAGTGTGTGTGAAATAGAATATTCCATCTCAGATGTTTGTTTTTCTAATCCTTGTGAACTAGTGTTTGTAAAGTGATGTTCTTGTGTCTGAAAATTGTGAATCAATCAGTTTAGTGACTCATAGGTGAAGTTAGTCTGTGTAAAAGCTCATAAAATTACTGGGTCCAATGTGAAGTTAGATATATCAGTGTTAGTGTTATTTTGTGTCAGTAAGTTGAGACTCATTGAGTGCCTTGAAATAGTGAATGTGAGTTGGAACTTTTTTGGCTGGAAAACCAATTAAAACCAAATGCCATTGGAGTTACAAACAATAGGTTGTAGGTATTTCTTAAAACACCACTTAATAATAATAAGTTCTATTTCTCAAAAAGGAATCACTTAATTTTTAGAAGAGTTTAGTTGGTGAGTTGCATATATCTAGACTAGCAAGTAGATATGTACTAACATTTGTTTTCTAGAAAATGTTCTCTTCAAAGCAGCTTGTAATCGTGGAGCCTGTAGCCTGGAGATCCGACTACAATAATCAACAACCTCTGTGACGCGACGGGCGGGCAGCTGGCTGTGATGCGAGAGGTTGCTGGTTTGATTCCCGCTGCGGGACAAATGTTTGTATAATCTTCAAACATTTTGTTCCAAGTCTGGGTGAGGTACCATGGTATTTGTATAGTTCCTGATACCCGACTCTGGGAATCCTAGTGTGGGATCAGGACTTTGTATGTGACTGTTGGGTGTGTTATGTTGTTCATAAACTATTCAATGGGGGAGTCCTTTTCCAGCTGCGATGATGATTGTTCAACCTGTCTACGTCTGAGGTATTTAGGAAAACCTATGTCTGGATGGGTTGTGGCTATCGATGATGGTGCTTGACCTTACCACAAACTAATGTGAAGACTCCCCCAAACTGTGAAATTGACCTTTAGTAAGCAGTTCAATACCGCACTGAATGTATCCTACAAGCTTTTATTTAACTTACAATGTTTGTATGTAATTATGTATGTTCGGTTCAACTGAATTAATCTCAACCGATTGTGATGAAATTTTGCATAACCTGGCAATTTTCGATGACAATACCATCTTATGGAGACGGAAGGTGGACAACGGAACTTCTCGATGGATAGACTGGCTGTGTTTGTTTAGGCTCATCCATAATTTTATAAAAGCTTGTACTGAAAATTATATTTTTCACAAAAAACTTATTCACTGAAACTCGTGTTAACTCTATCGTTCAGGCAACCTGTTACAATACGAAGTTTTTGTGCAAAGGTTAATTGCACACATCATGGGACTCCCACTTTTGTCTTGCAAGGCGGGTAGTGTTCCTGATTTTTCTATTTCTAGCAGTAGCAGTTCCATAGTCTAGCGAGTTTAGTATATCACTCGCAGGAATTCGGGGGATGGAGGCGGCTCAACACCGTTCGCTGTGACAGACCTAAGTCCAGCAATGGAAGTATACGGGCTGATGACCTTTTAATAATTATTTTTTCTAGCTTGCATAGTATCACAAATTCATCTGCATATTGTCTACTTATCTCATGGCGCCCTGGCTAGGGCTCCTGAGGGGCCCATTCTCTCACTCTTGAAGGGCCTTGGCTCGACAGGCATGTTAACCATACTCCACAGCCCAATGTAGTTTTGATGTATGCATGCATTCAACATTTTTTTGTTGTTTTCTCATTCTTGTGTTTATCTCGGGTTCCGAAGGCATTAGGGTATTAGTCAGTCCCACAGTTGCGAAGGCATTAGGGTATTAGTCAGTCCCACAGTTGCGAAGGCATTAGGGTATTAGTCAGTCCCACAGTTGCGATTTCGTTCGTCATATATTGGTTCTCTTTGTCACCCTGCTTTAGATCCGAGTCCAGGTTGAGATATAAATAAATAAATAAATAAATAATGCTGGACAAGTTCACCCAACATTATCTAGCCCCAAGCTAAGCCAGAGCTTGTGTTATGGGTACTAGTTAACTGATATAGTAAAAACACCCAGAACACCTGAACAAATATCTGCAGATCGCTCAAATATTTGTTCCGAGGCGGGAATCGAACCCGCAACCTACTGCGTCGCAGGCGAACCATCGCCAGCCGCGCCACAGAGGTCGTCAATATGGTGTGGCTCTGTCTGTGGCCTTGTGAGTGAAAGTGCAGGAGTCTCCTTTCACACAAGTCTTCGGATTGTGCTTCTAGGACATCCCGATCTGTCCCCCTTTTTGTAAAGGTGGGACAGATCGAACTTTTTTTCCTTCTCATCCTAGGGGGCACAGCAGGGTGACAAATGGAAACAATTCCCGATTATCTCAAGATATGTTTTCAACGTTTAAGAGCACCATAGAAATCGATTTCTATGGAGAGCACGTTGTATTAAGTAAAATACCGGTCAAGTGCGAGTCGCACTGGCGTGGAGAGCGTTCCGTACAATATGCTACCATAGTAACCACAAGATGAATTTTTTATTTTTATTTTTTTGTTTTCATGTGTTGTGTGTGTTGTTGTTTCCTTTGGGGGAAAATAATAATAATATTCTTTCTTTTTTTATAATGTTTCCGTTGCCATTGATCTTTTGCCATGCCCTAAAAACCATTGATTCTCGGCCGGGATTCGAACTCACGAACTCACTTCACTTCGAATTTTTCTTCATACTTGTTTCCTCACGATGTTTTTTCACCGATTGAGATTGTGTATTGAGTGAATTGAACCATTGACGTAGTACGTCCGGGTTTCGAACCCATGATGATCAGAAATCGGGGTCACTGCCCAATACAAAACCAGTGCTTGGTGTTACGGCTAGAGGAGGTAGGGGACTGCAGCTAGGTGCTTGCATCATCATCAGCAGCTATGGGGGGGGGGGGGGGGGGGGGGGGGATGGTCATAATCAACACGTTCGGCAGGCGGATTGGTGATGAGTACTCAGGTGGATGCTGCTGTCTACACAGACACACGCCTTTTTCCTCGAAGGGGTAGGCAAAGCCTCAATGGGTTTACAGTGGGTTGCACCATCATGGAATATAGACGTGATAAGTGGTGAGCTCATCGCCGCCATTGCTTCCGACGACTGACTCGGCTGCTGTCTATCCCCAGCATAATCCCTTAGTCGGCTTTTACGACATCCATGGGAGGAGACGGAGGTGTCTATTCTTAGGCCGGGCACACCACAGCAGCTCACATACCTCCTAGCTGCATGGTGCTCGTATGCCAGAGATATTCAAGTGCATTTGTTTCAGATTCTGACACAACTACGAAGGCAGTTCTAATCACTGTTCAGTAATTCGTCTGTGTTGTGTGCGTATCGTATTTACAAACGAGTGAAGTGATCACATAGTTTTGCAATAAAGAGCTGCAACTCACTATTGGTTTTATTATATCATCGCACTTCTCGAAAACGCAAGGGAGCTCATCCACACATCATCGACACGTGGGTATCTCGTACAGCTCGCTGTACAAGATCTTTTCTCCTCCATACGTGCAAGTTGTGGAATGAGCTCCCGCATGAGGTGTTTCTACAAAAATAAAAGAGCCTCTTTTAAAAAAAAAATAGTTTCCTTCAGGGCAGGCAACGCATTGGCCATGCCTCTGGTGTTGCAGATAGGCGACGGTAACTGCTTACCATTAGGCGGGCCGTATGCCAGTTTGTCACACAAAGTAGGTAGTAGGTAGGTACCTTTTACTAGTAAAAGTAGATTTGATTACCTCTGTGGTGCGGCGGGCGAAGGTTGGCCTGCGACGCAGGAGGTTGGGTTCGATTCCCGCCTCGGAAAAAATATTTGTGCGATCGCAGATATTTGTTCAAGGTATTTTCTATGTATAATAAAAAATATGTATCAATTTAGGTAGAAAAAATATATATTCTGTATATGTATATGTATTCTACCTAATATATTGTATTAAGTATATCAGTTATCTAGTACCCATAACACAAGCTCTGCTTAGCTTGGGGCTAGGTAATGTGTGAACTGTCCAGCATTATTTATTTATTTATGGGATATTTTTAAATGCAAATCTGTATAATTCGAAGCGAGCCGGCGACCTCCGTAGTGAAGCTAAGGTCGAGTTTTTTTTTACTAAATGAAAATCTATATTAATGAAGTCACAAATAAGAATTTAAACTGGGTTATGACTTGACGGAGACTCTTGACGACTTGACTATAAAACTATAATAATTATATCACTTGACATTGGCTAAATTGTTGCACAGAAGCCATTACCTAAGCTAAGAAGAAGAATGTACCTAGTTGAACTTTAGTGGGAAAAAGTCTGCCTTTAGTTATTGTATCCTCTTTGATCGTGGTAAGGAATATTACGTGCAAAAACTACTATATATATTCGTGGATAGGTACCTACCTCACCTTCCTACCTCTACGTAATTATTCCAAAACCTTTCCACGATAAATTACAAAGAAAGAATATCATCGTCAATTACTAAAACCAATTCATTGACATTATGGAAGAGAACAAGAGTGATAAACCTAGCGATGACTATGGTAAGCTGCACCAAACATCCAGGGGTTTAGAATAAAAGCGGCTTCCGCACTGTGTTTTTCTTTATCTTTTTTTCAGCCAGTGGATGGTACTCGTAGGTAGACACCTAGGTATATATTATAATAGATAGGCACCTAGGTACCTAATACGTAGGCACTAATGGTTCCTCAATAGTTCACGTCCGTTTCGATCCCAACCTACCTTCTTGGATTGGTTGGTGGGTTGGCTTTATTGTGTCACCGCCTTTCTTGTGATGTGACTTCTCACCTCAGACCATACTTTCAATACGTACACCTACATACAAAAAAGCTTTTATTTCCAAACTTAATCTATGTAAATTATATTATTTCATACATACATAGACACACGCCTTTTTCCCCGAAGGGGTAAGCAGAGCCACAATAGGCCTCTTTTCACAGTGGGTTGCACCATCGTGGATATATTATTTCATCTGTATAAATTAACTTCATCTGTATAAATTAACTTTGGCACCCACCATACGGTTCCATTGTGCGAGGCGACTGTTCTTCCCCGCCACCTCCACGATGTCGTCACACCACCTTCTCCTCGGTCTACCTCTCATCCGTCTCTTGTTCTCAGTTCTTAGTAGGTAGTGGTCAAAGGTTTAATTGCTCTCAGGCGCAAGACCACGCGCAGTCGGATACAAATCGAACTACGACGAATACCTGATGGCCATGAAGAGAGTGCACAGTCAGCAGTCGATGCGGATGTCGAACTCAGTGGGCATGCGGACCCCGCGCGAGCGGCATAGAACCAGGCTCGAAATGAAGGATGACATGTTAGATACCTCTGTTCCAAGTGGTTCTACTGTTGGTTCTATATCCCCACGCAAACTACAGACTTAATTCGCCGATAGTTCGCCGACATATAAGTTTGATGGCATTATCGACCGATACCTAATCGGGCCGTGGGAACTGCACCAATTTTTATAATGTGCGCTCTTCGATAGGTACCTACATTTTCATACTGATTAAGTACCCGACTGAACTATCGGCCGATACAAAGTCTGCAGTATCGCATAGTTACCTACAACAGCTAAATTCCATCACTTTCTGACTCATTAAAGTTCAGGGAAGTTAGTAGGTAAGTGACAGAATATCGCTCCCTGAACGAAAAGTAAGTGGAAATCACGAAATACAATTATTTGCCCCGTGAAAAACCGTCGTATCACGGAATCATACGTTCAACTTGAAGATAGTCTTTGCCAAAATTTAGGTGAAAGAAAAAGTACAAAATTCTAAGTTTTTTTTTATAAACTACTTGGTTGACGGAACAAGCAGATGGACCTCTGCATATGAACAGTGCATTACCTCATAGGTCACGTCCACCTAGAACGCACCCTATGTGGCATTGCACTGCGCCCGCCACCCTGAGACATAAAGATGAAAAGTCTCATGTGCCTGTAATTTCACCGGCACCCTTACCCTTCAAACCGGAACACAGCAATGCGAGCACTACTGCTTTGCGGCAGAAATAGATATGGTGGTAGTACTTCCCCGGACGAACTCTCACAAAAAAGCTCTACTACTACTCGTCAGTCGTTTAGACGTAGTTGAATCAAACTTTCAGTTGAAAACAGCTGCACTTTTTTTGTTTTTTTTACATTGTTAGTGAATTACTAGAACATTTTTGTACATTCACTTTACAGATGAATGACATATTTTTTTTTCAGCACATACCATTGACGCCTCTATGAGGGGAAAGGACGCCAAATAAGACCAATCAGCTCTGTATTTGCGTACTTGTACTAATATTTATTCTGTGATATGCGCCTTAACTACGCTCTTTAAGGTGGAGCATGCCACAAAATTCCAAATCGTATAGATTTTATTTTTAACTTACTAAATCAAGTAAACTATACCTACATGAGTAGGTAGGTATATACGATTATGGAAAAACCACCCTATTCTACGGGGAAGCCTCGTTCAGCATGGACGTCTACCGGCTGATGATGAAAATTTGATATTCTGTGGTTTTGAAGAACTGCATCCGTAAAAACGTATATTTGCGAATGCGAATTGTATAAATCGTTTTTTTAAATGTTGGTTGTTATATTTTATTTTGTTTTTTATGAATGACGAAATAGCCTTATTGCAGCAGGTAAACTTCGCAGGCCACGGCCACCTAGGACGAATTCTCAATGTCGTCTTTATCATAAGGGCACACGGGGCCGTGCCCAGGGGCCCGGAAAGTCGATACAACGCTTGCGCTCAATAGCGTATTTTTTTACTTTTTCTTATTACTATTATTTTAAAGTAGTAATATTATTTTTGCTTGATAACACAGAATTTTTGCGGCTCGCTCCGCACGCCTATTAATATTAAAGATTTAAATGTAATTTTTGCTGCACGATTTACGAGCTAAAATCACTAAATTGTAAGCGGTTTGCTCCGCTTGCCGTTACATAATGAGTCGTTAAATATCATTTTTGCTGCACTCTTTTCGACCTTATACCCTGAAAGTTAAATACCTAACTTTGCTACGCCAATGCGTACCTATCAATCACAGTCATAGGGCCCCCACATTATCAAGGTGCCCCGGGCCTCTGCGCATTCTACGTGGCATTGCGCTGCGCCGCTAAGGTTAGCGCTGTTAAGGTAAAAAGTTTCGTGTGCCTCTCATTTCACCGCCACATAGTGCTGCGAGAACCTACCTGCTGCGCTTTGCGAAAGAAATAGGTACAAAAAAGTTTTTTTTTTTTTTCAATACAAGCTTAGGTACTTATACTATAATATTATTAGTGATCGTAACCGTGTGCTGATCAAATTGAGCCTAAACACGGCCAGTCTACTATTATCCATCGAGGAAGTCCGTTGTCCACCTTCCATCTACATCATTAGATCAGCTCGCTGTCACCGTCATATTATATTGTCATCGGAACTTGACAGGTAGGTATGCCAAATTTCAGCTCAATCGGTTGAGGATAACTACTTTAAAATTCAGTTGCAAGATTCCACCCGGATAAACATTTTCCCCGGGCATACATTGCAAGTTAATATAAAGCTTGTAAAAAGCTGTACTTCCTAGGTACCTACGACCTACTGAATTTATTTAGTTACCAAGTAAAGTGCATCAGGCAGCTATTTGTCCCACAAGCAGGACAAAGGGCAGCTGGAGCGACAAGGCGACGAGCCGCATCGGCATCATCGCGTCGCTGGTGCCAGACGAGATCATATACAAGCACTGTGAGGACTCCATCAGGAGCTACGAGACTGCGCTCATGTTTATTGATGTGTCTGGTTTGTAATTACTTAGTTACCTTCGATCGATCAAGAATACACAGGTCGGCGCAAAAAATACTTTCGGTGAATAACAGCTCACTTGAAAAGTAAACTGATACACTACATTAAATAGATAGATATTATTTATTATACATACAAAATACCCAAAACAAATATGTGCGACAGTACAAATATTTGTTCCGAGACGGGAATCGATCCCGCAAACTCCTGCGTCGCAGGCGAACCTTCGCCCGCCGCGTCACAGAGGTCGTCAATAAGGCTATGTTTTATGAAGTTTAGTGCATCTATGTACATACCTACCTATACCTAGAGGCTGGTAGACCGTAAATAACCGTTGCGAGCCTCTGGTAAGTAGGTATACCTACTTACCAGAGGCTCGCAACGGTTATTTACGGTCAGTTACAGCCATCAGTCAGACTTCCCTTTCAAAAGTTCCCTTCGCCAATAACTGTGCTCTTCATACCAAGGTTTCTCCGACCTTTGTGAAAACTACACAAACGCTCACGGCGGACCCTCGCGCCTCACTCAAGTCCTGAATGTCTACATTGGGGCTATGGTTCAAGAGATCCTCATTCACAAAGGCGATGTCCTCAAGTTTTCTGGAGACGCCTTCCTGTCAATGTGGAAGAAGACCGCTCGGCTGACTATGCAAGATGTGGTACACACGGCTATAGACTGTGGGCTGATCATACAGAAGAATTACGGCACGTTTATGACTGATGTTGGCATCGTTCTAAAGGGTATGTATTTAAACTGCTTTGCTAATAAAGTCTGACAGTACTTGGTTAATCTTTGAGTCATCATTACTTTGAATAGTAGAACAGCTCGGACGTGTTTTTCAATCTATTTCAAAGACCAATTTCATACTCCCGTCGACATTGACATTGGCAAAATTGTGGAAACTAAAGCCACAGTTGCCAGAACCAAAAGAAGAAGAAACAGTTCTACTTCACCTTACAGTAAAACTTCTTTGAAGAGAACTTCCACGAGGTTCTACTAGTAGAACCAACAGTAGATCCTCTTGGAACAGCGGTGGTCAGAGAACTTACAGTTTAAGGCTAGAGTGAATAGGTGCCTTCTAGACCTTTTTGCTTCGTCTTCGGCCATATCGTCACTTACCGACAGGTGAGATCGTGATCAAACAAAGGTCTATCAAAGAAGAAAAAAAAAGGTTTACTGTTCCGAGGTGAAATAATACACAGGGCAGCTGGTTTTTATGTGAATAAATGGATGCCATATGTCTACGAATAATTTTGGTGATGGACAGTCAGTTTCTATCTATATACGACTAGCGACTCGTCTCGGCTTCGCACGGGTAGTTTTAGATGAAAAACAGCCCCCCCCCCCCCCTCGTATCCCTCCCCCCCCTGGTAGCCTATGTCACTCAGGGTGAACGTAGCTTTCCAATGGTGAAAGAATTTTTTAAATCGGCCCAGTACTTTTTGAGCCTATTCATTACAAACATACAAACATACAAAAATAGGTACAAATCCTTCCTCTTTATAATATTAGTAATAGTAATATTAGTATAGATGATGTATTTCTTGACAAGATTAGAACACGACAAAATAAAACGTAAAGTTTTGCGGTACACGTAAAGGCTGGCTTCCGGTTCGAGACATTTATGATGGTTTTCTTTATGTCTGTGAAATTAAAAAGCAAACTGTACTGGTTTAGGTACTCGTATACCTACATATATTTGATCTAACAACATCCACATACACAGTCACATACATAGTCCCAATCTCAGTCTAGGATTCCCTATGTTGTGAGATCAGGAACTACGTGTATCATGGCACAGCACCCAGACCTGCAACAAATATTTCTGATCATATACCTAAACATTCGCAATGGGAATCTAACCCGCATCTCAAGTATCTCAGCGGGCCTAGTTGGTGCTATGGATTTATGAGGAGTACCACGTTCTCCCGTCTCCCTCTCCGCTGCTGGTGTAGTTGTAGCGGCGCGCGCGAGACGACGTTTCTTCTCCGGCAACTGGCCTGCCACAGCCGTTTGATTTTGTCCCCATAAATACCGTGTCGTGTCCGGCCCAAGAATAGACCCCTCCCGTGGATGTGGTAAAAGCCGCCTAAGGGATTACCCGACGTGTTAGTAAGATTCGTTGGTATAAGATTTGTCCTGGCTGCTAGCTTATTAAGGAATGTGTTATTTACTGGAAGAAAGTGTTAGCCGAGTCATTCGTGGGAAGCAATAAAATAAAGCTTGTGTTATGGGTACTAGACAACTGATATACTTAATATACTATATAACATAGATAGATATTTGAAATTAAAAATGCACAATGGCGGCAATGAGCTCACCACTTGTTACGTCTATTTCCCACGGTGAAAAGAGGACTTTTGAGGCTCTGCCTACCACTTCGGGGAAAGAGGCGTGTGTCTATGTATGTAGTGTACTTATGTATGATTTTGAACACATTTATACCATGCTTCTAAACTTCAGTGAAAATTGCAATCTCAGCGGGTCTCTCCCACTTCTCCATAATCGGCGGAGACGAAACCAGTCGCTCCAACTTCGTGATCGTCGGCCAGCCAGTCTGGGACGTCAAGATGGCGGAGTACATGAGCACGGCTGGCGATGTACTGACGTCAGCAAGCGCGTGGATGTACGTGAATGAGGCGGAGTATTGTACGCAGCCTTGCGGCGACGGGAGGCATACGAAGGTGGGCCCTCTCAACACAATTAAACATGAAGTAAATCATAGAAGCATATAATAGTACCCACTATGCCTTTCAAGCCACCACCATCTACCTTTTTTGACACATCTTCGAACCACTTTTCTTTAGCTGGTAGGCCTCTTATGGTTTGAACATGTAGCCGTAGACTGAAACGCATATTAGATCCCTCTACGGCCAAAACGCTGGTAGATCTCTCTATCGGTCATAACATGTAGCTAATAGAAAACAATTCTATCAGGTCTACGAGCTATATTTTCTCACCGTAGAGGGATCTACGAGCTACATATTCTAGCTGAAGAGGGGTCTACGTTCTACATGTTTGATTTTAGAACTACTTGTTCTGTAGCGATGGTAGCCTAACGGTTCAATAGTGCAACTCAGAATCCAACGATACCGGGTTCGGGATAGGCTCGACCAATGACTTTTCTAAGTTATGTGCGGATTTCCATCGCTCTGTGCTTCGGAGGGCACGTTAAGCTGTCGGTCCCGGCTGTTACTGATTAATAGCAGTCGATAAGCCATGTCAGCCCTCGGGCAGCTTGACAAACTCCGACACCAGAAACCAGCACTACCTCATACGAAACGAAACGAAACTACATGTTCTAGCTTTTGGGGATCTACGAACTACATATTCGAATAGTAGAGGCATCTACGTGCTACATGTTGTCCATAGCATACATACATATATCATTTCGACATACTATACATATAAACATATAGACATACTAGCTACAGGGTCTCTAGGTACGATCAGAACGTGTAGCACGTAGACCCCTCTACAGCTAGAGTATGTAGCTACGGATAACTATAGCAAGTAGCTACGGCACGTAGACCGCCCTACGGTCAAACATAGCACGTAGACCTCTACAGCTAGAACATGTAGCTCGTAGAAGCCTCTCTGGCGCAAAAACTTATGTCTTTTCCACCCGTCTACGGTCAGACCATGTAGCTCGTACTATCGACAACATGTAGCCCGTAGATGCCTCTACTATTCGAATATGTAGTTTGTAGATCCCCAATAGCTAGAACACGTAGCTCTACGGTCAAACATTTAGCTCGTAGACCCCTCTACAGGTAGAATATGTAGCTCGTCTACGGTGAAAAAATATAGCTCTTAGACCTGATAGAGTTGATTTTTGTACAGCAAGACAGGAAGAATATTCAGAACTCTCATGCAAACCGGTGAATTTATTTTTATCTCTCGCTACAACTAAGTGAGTTTTTACATCAATTTGCGACAAGAAATAAGGTAATTTTAACAACTAACTAGCGACTCGCCCCGGCTTCGCACGGGTAGCCCCCGGTGACCCCCCCCCCCGTCCTACCCCTCCCGCTATGTCCTATCTCCTGGTTCTAAGCTACCTCCCTACCAATTTTCAGCCAAATCGGTTCACCCATTCTTGAGTTATAAGTGGTGTAAATAACACGACTTGAAAAAAGAAAAAAAAAAAAAGTTTAAACCTCACGAAGCCCGAGACCTTCCAACGAATGCAAAACCGTGGAAATCGGTTCGTGCGTTCTGGAGTTATAGCGTCAGGAAGGAAAACCCGACTTATTTTTATATATTAGATAATTGATTTTCCTTACATTTTATTAAAAACTAGCTGTTACCCGCGACTTCGTACGCGCAATATTATTTTATCCATAATAAATAATAATAATAACTACAACTGGTTTTTTGCTTGACTTAAGTGTGTGTGTAATCTTAGTAGAAAGTCGCACTGCGCGCACCGCTAAGGTTAACTCGGTTTTGACACTATTAGTTAATCTGTGGTATGTATGTAATTTATTCTCCCGCGCGCAGTTTTTACTCGCAAATCTCACGAAAAAATATTTCACTGTTGGGTAGCTACACTATCCCCGGGTACCATAGGCTACATTATAATTCCAAAAAATTAGGGATCTTTACTAAAACTCCAATAATGTAACCCAAGGTGTAAAATAATTTTGTTTGTATTGGATAAACTAAATAACTTTTTAACCGATTTTAAAAATTCTTTCACCTGTAGTAAGCAACATTATCAGCAAGTAACATAGGCTATGGTTTATTAACTTTCACCCGCGGCTTCACTCGCGTATTTGTATGTCTGTTTGTAATGTATAAACAAAAAAAAGACTTACCGATTTTAAAAATTATTTAACGCATAGAAAGCTACATTATGGCTATAGGATTAAGGGGCGGGAGGGGAGGGTGAAGAAAAAACTGTTTTAACTGTTTTTTGCTTGACTATGTCTCTTATATTTTGTAAGATACCGTCAAACGACCTTTGAAACGACACCGTACTAAAGTTTTTAAATTTAGGGATCCCATTTTAACATTGTGGTCCTGAAAATGTTTTAATCTCAACAACGACACCGTGACACGACCTTTGTAACTCAACCATACTCAAGTTTTTCAATTTAGGGGTCCCATTTTAACCTTGAGGTCCTGAAAATGTTTTAATCTCAACAACGACACCGTGACATGACCTATGAAACGACACCATACTCATGTTTTTCAATTTAGGGGTCCCATTTTAACCATGAGGTCCTAAAAATATTTAGATCTTAATGACTTAACCGTGAAACTAACTTTGAAATTGTCTAAATACGCTGAAATCTGGCTAAAACCAAAAGTGTATTTATTTACAAAGAAAATGTTCCCATTCCTTTTTTCAACTGAATTTCAGGTACCTACTGCTGAAACTTATGTTGGCAATTTTTTTTTTAAATTAACCTGTGAATTTTCATGTATACCAACGGTTTCCGAATTACGAATCATTTTAGTTTTACATTAAAAGCCATTCTGGACCCCTTCGAAGGTGATTTTTCAAAAACCCTTAGTACACCCCTACACCCAAAAAAGAATACATCCTCCAAATTTCATGTGCCTAGGTCCAGCGGTTTATACTGTACGTTGCAAAACGCAAAGTGTATTACGTTAAAAGCCCATTTTGGACCCCTAAGATGGCGAATTTTCCAAATTCCTTTCCAAGTACACCTTTACACCACCATAAAGGAATACACTATCCAAATTTCAAGTCTCTACGACCAGCGGTTTGTAAAAACTAAAGTTTTATTATTTTTTTACAAAAAAACGTTCCCTTTCCGTTTTTGAAGAAAAATTCAGGAATCGCTGAAACACGTGTTTATTTATTTTATTTGAGGAATCTCCATGTAAAATTTCAAGGTTCTACTGCTAATGGTTTCTGAAATACACAGCTTTTTTGTTGTATATTAAAAGCCCATTTTGGACCCCTTCCAGCGGGAGTATCGGAAATTCCTTTCTTAGTGCACCCCTAGACCACATAAGGAATGTACCCTCCAAATTTCAGGTCTCTAGGACTTACGGTTTAGGCTGTGCGTTGATTGTCAGTCAGTCAGTCAGTCAGTGAGTCAGTCAGTCACGCAACGATTTTATATATTTTGATAAAACCTTTGCCCTATTATTCAGCTACACTTTCTTACCTTTGGTAGACCGGATTTTAACAAGTTTTTTGATCGTCAAATGGCGCATTTGCTATCTTTGCTCCCTAACTTGCAACAGAGGGTTCGAGTTTAATAAGGGTACGTGGGGTGATAAGTTTGAGAAACCCTGGGCTAGAACATGTAGCTCGTAGAGCCCGCTACGGTCAAGGTCGTAGCACGTAGACCTCTACAACTAGAACATGTATTTCGTAGACGCGACTACGGCCAAACTATATAGTAGCTTCTCACGTTTCTACGATCAGAATTTGTAGCTTCTAGACCCCACTATGGTAGAGTCTACGAGCTTCGTTACAAATGTTGACCGAAGCATTTTCGTTACGTATTCGATGGGCATTTTTCTATCTTCCGATTTCTGCTGTTTTTGAAGAACCTTTGATTTTCACTCAATTTATAGGTATTGGGAGTTGGAGCTACGTGGAAACGAGTGGAGAAGCTGCAGAGTATGAGTATGACAGGATACAAAGGTTAGATATTATCTACTACTTAAGTACCTGATTAACTCTTGATACTACAATACAAACTCCATCAAGGTAATGCTGTTTGTGATTGAGGTGATTTAGTTTCAGAGCAATCATCCAACATCTCACTGGATAAACTACGCTTTGACGAAATCACTTCTGATGATATCAACTACAGGGAATATTCATGTGAGTATTCCTCATGGATGTAGTGTATCACTTCTTCTGTGGTATTCCTATACTTTCTACTTCTACTACTTTCTTTTAGTAGTAGTAGAGCTTTTTTGTGAAAGAGTTCGTCCGGGGAAGTACTACCACCATACCTATTTCTGCCGCAAAGCAGTAGTGCTCGCATTGCTGTGTTCCTGTTTGAAGGGTAAGGGTGCCGGTGAAATTACAGGCACATGAGACTTTTCATCTTTATGTCTCAGGGTGGCGGGCGCAGTGCAATGCCACATAGGGCGCGTCCTAGGTGGACGTGACCTATTAGGTAATGCACCGTTCATAGGCAGAGGTTACCGCTTAACATCAGGTGGGGCGTCTTGCTTGTTCCGTCATCCAAGTAGTATAAAAAAAAACAAAAAAAAAAACAAAAAAAAAAAAAAAACTTTACCTCAACGTGCAAGCTTTTATTTTACTTGCAATGTATTGTCTGTCAAATCTTGCTACTGAATTTAGAACCCGTTAGCCTCGTTCGATTGAGCTAAAATTTTGTACACCTGTAAAGTTCCGATGACAATACAATATTATGGTGACAGCGAGCTGGTCTGATGATGGAGACGGAAGGTGGACAACGGAACTCCTCGATAGTTAGTAGTAGACTGGCCGTGTTTGGACTCATTTTGATCAGCTGACGGTTTTGCTTTCTAATTTCATCATCATCATCAGTCAGATGTACATTTTATAAAAGCTTTTATTAAATTATCATTTTTCTCATAAAACTTATTTAGAAGCTTACGTTTGTTTTAGTAGGTACTTTATTTACATAAGCTAAATACATACATAGACACACGCCTTTTTAAGGGTAGGAAGAGTCTCAATAGGCCTCTTTTCACCATAAGTTGCACTACTATGGGAATATATACATGACAAGTGGTGAGCTTATCGCCGCCATTGCTTCCCACGACTAACTCGGCTATCCCTTTCTTCCAGTAATAACATGCATTCTTTAAAAACTAGCAGCCAGGAAAGATCTTCTACCAACAAGTCTGGGTAATCCCTTATATTCGGCTTTTACGACATCCATGGGAGGAGACTACAGCAGCATTCTATGGCGAGGCTGAAAGACAGCGTGGCTGAGCCCTCATCCTTTAATCTTACACTAGCCTAATATTACAACTATATACTTATAAGTTATAACCTTTGTTAGTAATGATAGTGAAAGGAATAAATGCCCTTTTTTATTTTTTTGGGCCTGAAAGTCCATTGTTGCTGTGTTTCCACCAAAGATGTGCGAGGCAGATGAGCGGTGCGAGGATGTGTAGCGACGCTGTGAAACGGTGCGCAGATGAGCGGTGCGAGGATGTGTAGCGACGCTGTGAAACGGTGCGCAGATGAGCGGTGCGAGGATGTGTAGCGACGCTGTGAAACGGTGCGCAGATGAGCGGTGCGAGGATGTGTAGCGACGCTGTGAAACGGTGCGCAGATGAGCGGTGCGAGGATTTGTAGCGACGCTGTGAAACGGTGCGCAGATGAGCGGTGCGAGGATGTGTAGCGACGCTGTGAAACGGTGCGCAGTTGAGCGGTGCGAGGATGTGTAGCGACGCTGTGAAACGGTGCGCAGATGAGCGGTGCGAGGATGTGTAGCGACGCTGTGAAACGGTGCGCAGTTGAGCGGTGCGAGGATGTGTAGCAACGCTGTGAAACGGTGCGCAGATGAGCGGTGCGAGGATGTGTAGCGACGCTGTGAAACGGTGCGCAGTTGAGCGGTGCGAGGATGTGTAGCAACGCTGTGAAACGGTGCGCAGATGAGCGGTGCGAGGATGTGTAGCGGGCTCTTTTCCGTACAATACACATCTACCTCTGACAAACTCCATCTACTATCTAGTGACTGCTAGTAGTTTCTCTTTCTCGCTCGCTTCCATCCTTTGCACACATCCCTCACTTGTTTTGTACGTACAAAAACCTCGCTCTGCTAAGCCGTTTCCACCAGAGCTGCGCTGAGCGACGCTAGGTAAGTGAAGTGATTCTATTGGTTCTTAACAAACACATCCCTCGCTACGCATCCTCGCTCATCTCTGGTGGAAACGCAGCCTGATTGTTGGACCCACGACGTTAGGATCACATTTCACCGCCAGCGTCCGTCTACTCTCTGAGTTTTCAGTGCGTCCAGCTGTGGTGGCAGCTATGCGCAGCTCCTGGTGGCCAGGCCTGCGCCGGTTCATGCTGGCGCCACTCCTGCGAGCCGTGGATAACGATGAGCCTCTCGACTTCCTGACAGAAGTGCGCCGGGTGGTCGTCGTGTTTTTGAACATTATGACGGAGGCGGTGACCGACGATGTGTTGATTGGCATTGTGGATACAGCCTATAAATGTGTTTCTAGGTGCGTTTTTTAACGATACCTACATAATTTGCCGATACGATACCGATACCGATTTTTGTAGTAAATAATCGATGATACCGATATCGGTGGCTTAGTAGAAGTAGAAAAAAAAACTGTATTATGCATAGAATTTACCAACATTCTCTGAACCATGAGAAGGTTGAAAACCAAAATATCAAATAAAATTTCAAAGAATACATTTATTTAATCAAGAATATTATGAAGCAATCTAAAGTAATTAGGTATCATTACACAGTAGTAAAGTCAACCGAAACAAAAGATACAGTCAGTATTTAAAGTTAACCTCTGTGGCGGGGCGGGCGAACGTTCGCCTGCGACGCCCGAGGTTGCGGGTTCGATTCCCGCCTCGGAACAAATATTTGTGCGGTATGCAGATATTTGTTCAGGGTGTTCTGGGTATTTTCTATGTATAATAAAAAATATCTATCTATGTTATATATTGTACTAGCTGTTACCCGCGACTTCGTACGCGCAATATTATTTTATCCATAATAAATAATAATAATAACTACAACTGGTTTTTTGCTTGACTTAAGTGTGTGTGTAATCTTAGTAGAAAGTCGCACTGCGCGCACCGCTAAGGTTAACTCGGTTTTGACACTATTAGTTAATCTGTGGTATGTATGTAATTTATTCTCCCGCGCGCAGTTTTTACTCGCAAATCTCACGAAAAAATATTTCACTGTTGGGTAGCTACACTATCCCCGGGTACCATAGGCTATATTATAATTCCAAAAAATTAGGGATCTTTACTAAAACTCCAATAATGTAACCCAAGGTGTAAAATAATTTTGTTTGTATTGGATAAACTAAATAACTTTTTAACCGATTTTAAAAATTCTTTCACCTGTAGTAAGCAACATTATCAGCAAGTAACATAGGCTATGGTTTATTAACTTTCACCCGCGGCTTCACTCGCGTATTTGTATGTCTGTTTGTAATGTATAAACAAAAAAAAGACTTGACCGATTTTAAAAATTATTTAACGCATAGAAAGCTACATTATGGCTATAGGATTAAGGGGCGGGAGGGGAGGGTGAAGAAAAAACTGTTTTAACTGTTTTTTGCTTGACTATGTCTCTTATATTTTGTAAGATACCGTCAAACGACCTTTGAAACGACACCGTACTAAAGTTTTTAAATTTAGGGATCCCATTTTAACATTGTGGTCCTGAAAATGTTTTAATCTCAACAACGACACCGTGACACGACCTTTGTAACTCAACCATACTCAAGTTTTTCAATTTAGGGGTCCCATTTTAACCTTGAGGTCCTGAAAATGTTTTAATCTCAACAACGACACCGTGACATGACCTATGAAACGACACCATACTCATGTTTTTCAATTTAGGGGTCCCATTTTAACCATGAGGTCCTGAAAATATTTTGATCTTAATGACTTAACCGTGAAACTAACTTTGAAATTGTCTAAATACGCTGAAATCTGGCTAAAACCAAAAGTGTATTTATTTACAAAGAAAATGTTCCCATTCCTTTTTTCAACTGAATTTCAGGTACCTACTGCTGAAACTTATGTTGGCTATTTTTTTTTTAAATTAACCTGTGAATTTTCATGTATACCAACGGTTTCCGAATTACGAATCATTTTAGTTTTACATTAAAAGCCATTCTGGACCCCCTCGAAGGTGATTTTTCAAAAACCCTTAGTACACCCCTACACCCAAAAAAGAATACATCCTCCAAATTTCATGTGCCTAGGTCCAGCGGTTTATACTGTGCGTTGCAAAACGCAAAGTGTATTACGTTAAAAGCCCATTTTGGACCCCTAAGATGGCGAATTTTCCAAATTCCTTTCCAAGTACACCTTTACACCACCATAAAGGAATACACTATCCAAATTTCAAGTCTCTACAACCAGCGGTTTGTAAAAACTAAAGTTTTATTATTTTTTTACAAAAAAACGTCCCCTTTCCGTTTTTTAAGAAAAATTCAGGAATCGCTGAAACACGTGTTTATTAATTTTATTTGAGGAATCTCCATGTAAAATTTCAAGGTTCTACTGCTAACGGTTTCTGAAAGACAGAGCTTTTTTGTAGTATATTAAAAGCCCATTTTGGACCCCTTAGCATGCGAATTTTCAAAATTCCTTTCTTAGTGCACCCCTAGACCATAAAAGGAACGTACCCTCCAAATTTCAGGTCTCTAGGACTTATGGTTTAGGCTGTGCGTTGCAAAACGCAAAGTGTATACGTTAAAAGCCCCTTTTGGACCCCTAAGAGGGCGAATTTTCCAAATTCCTTTCTAAGTACACCTTTACACCCTAAAAGGAATACACTCTCCAAATTTTAAGTCTCTACGACCAGCGGTTTAGACTGTGCGTTGTAAAAACTAAAGTTTTTTTATTTTTTTACAAAGAAAACGTTCCCTTTCCGTTTTTGAAGAAAAATTCAGGAATCGCTGAAACACATGTTTATTTATTTTATTTGAGGAATCTCCATGTAAAATTTCAAGGTTCTAATGCTAATGGTTTCTGAAATACACAGCTTTTTTGTTGTATATTAAAAGCCCATTTTGGACCCCTTAGAGCGGGAGTATCGGAAATTCCTTTCTTAGTGCACCCCTAGACCACATAAGGAATGTACCCTCCAAATTTCAGGTCTCTAGGACTTACGGTTTAGGCTGTGCGTTGATTGTCAGTCAGTCAGTCAGTGAGTCAGTCAGTCACGCAACGATTTTATATATTTTGATTTAGTATATCAGTTATCTAGTACCCATAACACAAGCTCTGCTTAGCTTGGGGCTAGATAATGTTGAGTAAACTGTCCAGCATTTTTTATTTTTTTTTACATTTGGCAGTATATAATTGGCGATGCCAATATATCGGTATCGGTATCGGAATCGCTAATCGCAAGTCATAATAATAATAATAAATCATAATCATTTAGTCGTTTACAAACACGGGTATAAAGTAAACTGGTGACAAATAGTATTGTAGATCCAGCCATGCTTTACCAATTTTAACATGCAAATATGTGAAGTACATTTTCCAAACATTTCATTTAAACTTAGTCAAACTTATAGTAAGCCTAATAAACTAGCACAAATTGGAATATAGAACCTACGAACAGATGTCAAATTAAACCTTACAACATAAAATATCATTACCTACATTACATTACGGTCAGACAAGAACTCATCTATACTTGTGAATGATGGTACAAGCAGAGGGCCCACCTGATGTTAAGCGGTAACCTTACCTCACAGAATCACGTCCACTTAGGACGCGCCCTATGTAGCATTGCACTGCGCCCGCCACCCCGAGACATAAAGATGAAAAGTCTCATGTGTCTGTAATTTCACCGGCACCCATACCCTTCAAACCGGAACACAGCAATGTGAGCAATACTGCTTTACGGCAGAAATCGGTATGGATGTAGTACTTCCCCGGACGAACTCTTTCACAAAAAAGCTCTATTACTGCGACTAAATACCCATACTTATCATCTGAGGGATTACCCGAACTTGTTTGTAAGATTCGTTGTTATAAGATTTGTCTTGGCTGCTAGCTTATTTAAGGAATAAATAAATATTTAAATAAAATAAATAATGCTGGACAGTTCACACAACATTATCTAGCCCCAAGCTAAGCAGAGCTTGTGTTACGGGTACTAGATAACTGATCTATGCCCTTATACTTAATACAATATATTACATAGATAGATATTTTTTATTATACATAGAAAATACCCAGAACACTCTGAACAAATATCTGCGATCGCACAAATATTTGTTCCGAGGCGGAAATTGAACCCGCAATTGCCTCCGTCGCAGGCCAAGCTTCGCCCGCCGCGCCACAGGCAAAAAAAAAACAAAAGGAAAAAGGAATGTGTTATACTGGAAGAAAGCGTTAGCAGAGTCAGTCGTTGGGAAGCAATGGCGGCGATGAGTTCACCACTTGTCACTTCTATTTCCCACGATGGTGCACGGTGAAAACAGGCCCATTTTGAGGCTGCCTACCCTTTCGGGGACGAAGGCGTGAGTCTATGTATCATACTTATCTGAATTTTAACCGACTTCAAAAAAGGAGGAGGTCATAGAACTTCAGTCTGGGTCTGTTCTGTTGTAGCGTGACGTCAGAGTCGGGCGGGATCGTGAACAAGGTGTCTATGTTCGACAAGGACATGATGTTCCTCGTGGTGTTCGGCCTGAGGGGCCTCAAACACGAGCTCGAGGCGCAGAAGGCTCTGCAGTGCGCATTGCAGCTGAAAACATCGCTGCACAACGACAATATCTATAGGGTCTCTATTGGAGTCACGTCAGGTCAGAAAACCCAACTCTGATAAGTTTAGTAGTATTCCAAAGTAATATAAGGGTCTCTAAAAAGCTAGGCTTTATAGTCCCTTAGCACATGTCAATTAGAAGAGAGAAAAGCTTAGAATATACTATAAACCAGAAGGTGCGTATTATGGTATTAGTACGGGGCGCTGTGTCGCCAAAACACAATGCCTACCCCGCGCCTATCATATATTTCTTCGCGCCTTCATTTCATTTATTTCACCTTGTAACATAGTTTGTCTCACTGGGCAAGTCACATAATAATACAATTTCAAAATTTAACAAATTAAAATAAAAATTCTAATATATTAGTATAGTAGTAGTTCCCACCAGTAGAGGTAATATTTTGATGATGTTGACAACAATGACAAAATGGACTCTTGACTTCATTCCAAAGAATGAATGGTAACCAAAAACATATTTAAATGTAATACGTATGCAATGTGATTATATCCTTTTTCTTTTTACGCCTAGCAGAATTTTTACATGTGGGAACGACACACGACGGCATTTTCACAAGAAAAGCTTTCGAGTTCGACACGACTAGACGCACGGCTGACCACACACAGACTGTGTGAAACTATTCTCATTGAGACTAGTTTGCGTGGTGACAGTTTTTACGCGTGACACGGGTTCTTGTTTATTCTATACCTATTCTAGGTTTCAAAGTAGTTTTAATATCTCCATCTATTTTTTACACAGGAACATCGTATTGTGGACTAGTTGGTCATGTTCTACGAAAGGAGTACACGGTTATTGGACCTACAGTCAATAAGGTAAGCTAGGGTGAAACGATTCGCAAGTGGCACCAAATTCATATTTCATTGAACTTCACTTTTTTTAGATAGCGAAAACTAGGAGACCTAACAAAGATAGTCAGATATTCATTTATTCATATAAAACTAGGAGACCTAACAAAGATAGTCAGATATTCATTTATTCATATAAAACTAGGAGACCTAACAAAGATAGTCAGATATTCATTTATTCATATAAAACTAGGAGACCTAACAAAGATAGTCAGATATTCATTTATTCATATAAAACTAGGAGACCTAACAAAGATAGTCAGATATTCATTTATTCATATAAAACTAGGAGACCTAACAAAGATAGTCAGATATTCATTTATTCATATAAAACTAGGAGACCTAACAAAGATAGTCAGATATTCATTTATTCATATAAAACTAGGAGACCTAACAAAGATAGTCAGATATTCATTTATTCATATAAAACTAGGAGACCTAACAAAGATAGTCAGATAATCATTTAATCATATAAAACTAGGAGACCTAACAAAGATAGTCAGATATTCATGTATTCATATAAAACTAGGAGACCTAACAAAGATAGTCAGATATTCATTTATTCATATAAAACTAGGAGACCTAACAAAGATAGTCAGATATTCATTTATTCATATAAAACTAGGAGACCTAACAAAGATAGTCAGATATTCATTTATTCATATAAAACTAGGAGACCTAACAAAGATAGTCAGATATTCATTTATTCATATAAAACTAGGAGACCTAACAAAGATAGTCAGATATTCATTTATTCATATAAAACTAGGAGACCTAACAAAGATAGTCAGATATTCATTTATTCATATAAAACTAGGAGACCTAACAAAGATAGTCAGATATTCATTTATTCATATAAAACTAGGAGACCTAACAAAGATAGTCAGATATTCATTTATTCATATAAAACTAGGAGACCTAACAAAGATAGTCAGATATTCATTTATTCATATAAAACTAGGAGACGTAACAAAGATAGTCAGATATTCATTTATTCATATAAAACTAGGAGACCTAACAAAGATAGTCAGGTATTCATTTATTCATATAAAACTAGGAGACCTAACAAAGATAGTCAGATATTCATTTATTCATATAAAACTAGGAGACCTAACAAAGATAGTCAGATATTCATTTATTCATATAAAACTAGGAGACCTAACAAAGATAGTCAGATATTCATTTATTCATATAAAACTAGGAGACCTAACAAAGATAGTCAGATATTCATTTATTCATATAAAACTAGGAGACCTAACAAAGATAGTCAGATATTCATTTATTCATATAAAACTAGGAGACCTAACAAAGATAGTCAGGTATTCATTTATTCATATAAAACTAGGAGACCTAACAAAGATAGTCAGATATTCATTTATTCATATAAAACTAGGAGACCTAACAAAGATAGTCAGATATTCATTTATTCATATAAAAAGAACACGTATTTTTTTTACAGAATGAATTCTTTAATATCCTAAGATTTACATTGTAGCTGTTTACTGTCACTGTTTGCATCACTAAACCGAGTTAACTTTGGTACATCCGGACAGATGAAAGCGAATGCCAGTTGTTGCAAAGACTCGCTCGCTCGGTCAGAAATGTAATTGCAAATGCGAGCGTCCTGTTCCAGATAGCCCAAAGCAAAGCACGAACTCTTGTTATGTAAAACGGGACCCTATTACTAAGACTCCGCTGTCCATCCGTCTGTCTGTCTATCACCAGGCTGTATCTGTGGGCCCGTGGTAGTTGACAGTTGAAATTTTCACAGATGATGTATTTCTAGAAGATGTTTTTAAAAACTCGAAACCATGGTAAATATCCCGTTTCTAGTGAAAAAGTATCTGTTGCCGCTATAACAACAAATACAAAAAAACAGAATAAAATAAATATTAAAGGGGGCTCCCATACAACAAACGTGTTTTTTTGCCGTTTTTATAGACAATGGTACCGGTACCCTTCGTGCGCGAGTCTAACTCGCACTTGGCCGGTTTTTTTATAGATAATGGTACGGAACCCTACTTGCGCGAGTCCAACTCGCACTTGGCCGGTTTTTATGTTTGGAGAAGGCACAACATCGGGGTGACACGGCCTGATGAAATGAAATTGAAATGAAATTTAATGAAATTTGAAATGAATTGAAATTTAATTTATTTTATAACAAACATTACATATATACACCAAAAGTACAATCTTATAAGTATTTATTTTTTACACGTTAAATTTGTTCTGTACTTATTGGATAAACATTAGTACCCAAACTAGGATTACCTGTGTTATGGCGTACTAATGCCCTCCGCCAGACGATGTAAATTTATATAATTACTAAAGACAGTAGACACTAAATGATTAAAAAATTAAAAATTAAAGACAATAGTAGATTAAATTTAACCTAATTTTAAATGTATAATGTGAAAGCTTCTTTCAGGCTGCTCGTTTGATGATGGCATACCCCGATAAAGTGACGTGTGACAAGGAGACGTTCTTGAGGAGCAAGCTCGACCAAGAGTACTTCAAGCTGATGGAACCGAAGGCGCTGAAGGGAATCGCTAACCCCGGTCCCATTTACGAGTTCAAGAAGTTAGGGTTAGTTCTTAGCATCAATCAATATGGGTACACCCCACCCCAACCAATCTTCGGTTATAGGTTTAGTTGCTCTCCATCCAAGGGTTAAAATAAAAAAAAACAAATTAAAATAATTTATTGCGTAATATGGGTTTGTTACAGAATGTTAATTGGTTGTCTGGAAGAGATCGCTTCTTAGCGATAAGACCGCCCATTGTACTTTTTTTTTAAATTGGTGTGTGTTTATTTTGTCTAGTTTGTAAGATGTGCAATAAAGTATTTTCATTCATTAATTCATTTATTCATTCATTCATTCAATCATCATCGTCAACCAAGGCAAAAGTTTTTTTTGTACTACATACTTGACTGCTAATGTTAAGCGGTAACCACTGCCTTTAACAGTGCATTAACTCATAGGGCACGTCCACCTAGGACGCGCCCTATGTGGCATTGCACTGCGCCCACAACCCTGAGACATAAAGCTGAAATATCTCATGTGCCTGTAATTTCACCAGCACCCATACCATACCCTTCAAACCGGAACACAGCAATGTGAGCACTACTGCTTTGCGGCAGAAATAGGTATGGAGGTAGTACTTCCCGGACGAACTATTTCACAAAAAAGCTCTACTACTACTAAATTGAATTTGGGATTTGCCATAATCACCACGCTTGGCAGGTGGATTGGTGTTAATTACTCAGGTGGATGCAGCGGCCATCTTGTTACCGCTACCACCATATATCTCCTTTTCTACCAAACATAAATTATATTTTTAGTACCTACGGGCTATCGGTGAAATTACAGGCATATGAGCCTTAATTTTTATGGTGCAGGGTGGCGGGCGCAGTGCGATGCCACATGGCGCGTCCTAGGTAGACGTGACCTATGAGGTAAGGCGATATGTTAAAATACCGAATGGGTGGAGTCTGGCAAGAAAACAATAGCTGCAAGAAAGTGCGTTATTATTGCTCACTTGAACCCGGGAAGAGATGAAGTATAGATTTCTTCACCTCGGGAGGCCAGAAGTAACCGACGTAACCGACAAATGATAAAACTTCGTTTTCCTCCTAAAGTAGCAAAATAAATTATCTTCTATTAATCTAAGTAATGTGAATACCTACTGTTATGATGATAAAAATTTACGCTTAGTATTTTCTCTAATCGAAGGAGGGACCTAAAACGGGTTCTAACAGGGCCAATTTAAAAATATAAAGCTACCGAGAAAAGTTTCAGTTAGATTAATTACATCCTCAAGTAATTTCTGTATTTAACATAAATTTTGTAACCTTTACTGTTACTGAGTGAGCATGTAATGCAACGCAACGTCTCGACTTACTAGACGACCGGCAGAGGTTACCGCGTGGGCCATCTGCTTGTTCCGTCATTCCACCAGCTATACTGAGATAACATCGTGAAGCTAGGTTCATATTATTGTGGGCGGGTCTGTGTTTATCCATTAATAGTTGCTGCGGCCTAACTCCGGTTTTGGATAAATGCAGGCCTTCCTTGCCCGCTCAAGAGTGAGTTGGCAAGGAGGCGAATGGTCTTGGGAGGAGCGCGGGTCGCTGAGATCCCCAAGGCAAGTCTGGTGGTCATCCTTCACGTGGTTGCTGCCTGTTTTTGGTCTATTTTTTCTGAAATAGATGTAACTGAAACCATCAGGCGCCTTCACGGTCCACTAGGGACCGTGTTGGTGTAGGTGCCCACTGAACTGTTGATAAGGTGTCGTTTCGCTCAGTTCCCGCGAGCCGGCTGTATGGGTCAGTTTTCTTGTGGGATTCTGGGTGGGGTGGCGCCTCGTCGGTGGTTTGGTGGGTAGGTAGGTAGGTACCCCTGTTTGAGACTGGCAGTGAACTCATAACCCTCGTGAGTTTGCTTCCACTTGCAAACAGGGAGGCGTTTCCTTCGTATCCTCTAGGTGTACTCGAGGTTCATCTGGATGATACGACGGAGGGAAGACAGGCGGTCTCTCTCCAGATCACTGCATGGCAGATCTCTGCAGTGAAAGGGAAAGAGACCGCCAACGGGATGGAGTGTTGGGGTTAGGGTGGTGGTGTGTTGGCTCTCTAACTTGCGAGGAGTTGGAGAGTGGGCCGACTATCGCCCTGACCCCAACCTTAGGCGTTCCCCCCATATTTGGGGTGGGAAGGCAGCTGGCCCTCCGCGTGTCCCTCTGATTAGCAGAGGGCACAGTGAGAGGGCCGCTCAGAGGTGCCCGATGGGTAAGGTGGAGTACCCTTGTTTGTGACTGGCGGCACATTCGATCCATCGAGCGTGACGCCACTCGCAACGGGGAGGAGCTGCCCTCTCATCACCCAGGCAGAGTGGCTCCCTACTATGCCTGGATGATGAGACAGCAGGGAAGGGCTGTTTATTCCCTTGTTTGACTTTGGGTTAATCCAAACTCAAATGTGGGAATAAACGGCGAAAAGGTAGTTTGCCCTCTCTACCTTCCGGGCGTAGCTGGTGCCACTCCCGCCGAGCTATGTTCGGAAGATAGATGATGGCCAGGTAGGAAGTGACATCTCCCTCTTTCGCCACGATGACACGAGCACGTTTTCGTGGTGGAGGAGAGAAATGTCACTGGGCTCGCGTGGTGGTCGGAGTGAGGGCTCTGGCCACCCTCCTACGAGCCTTTGGATGGTGGCAGCACAGAGTGGACCCTGTGCTGCCACATTTGGAGGGAGTGTTTGTGGTTGGCTTTTTGGCCAACCACGGGATGGGCCCTGTTGGGCGTCGCGCGAGATGGGCACCGGTGCGTTCCGTAGGAGATCCCGGAGCCCATCGACATGCGCAGAGGATGGCCACCGGGGTGTTTTAGTGAGTCCACGAGTCCGTGAACCTCACATAACCGTATTGCACCCTCAATGCAATACGGTATCTGTTTGCAGATTTCACCTCGACAAAAAAAAAAAAAAAAAAAGGTTCATATTATTGTGTCGGGGTGTGTCGTGGCGCGCCAGAACGCAATCGGTTACGTTGACGCGCCACAACACAACACAACCTACTAATGTGAATCTAGGTAATAAACGTAACCGATCTGGCGCGCCACGCCACACCCCGACACAATAATATGAACCTAGCTTTAATGTTGACTTACTACACAAGGTGGGCGGAACGAACGAGCAACAGCCGGCATCCACTTCTGGGCCGAAACGAGGAGCTACACAAATACAAGATGACTCTTCAGAACGCCTTACAACAGCGGGATCAGCCCTTTACCAGATATCGGGACCACCAGTACGGCATCGCGTTCATTGTTAGTGATCTCAATATTACCACAAAATACGTACCTAGTACAGAAGGTCAGCTCAGTACAACGAGCGATAACAGGCGCACCTATCTATATACGCGTATACACACAGATCTCGGTGAAACTCGGTCAAACGCCAGTCGCGAGTGCCCGCGCGCTTTGGCGATAGACGTGATTATTTAGGTACATATATATTTTGTGTCTTAGCAGTGGCGGATCTAAAGTGATTTAGGAAGATTATTGTTATACGATGCGGTGCAGTGCGGCCCGCCATGCCATAATGTGCGCGTGTGCCTTAGTATATTTAGGTACTTTGAGTTATTTCTTGTTATCTCAGTATTTTTTTGTCACAATTGGCCCCTTGTATCTGGCCACCCTAGGCCTGGACAACTGGCCTAACTGGGCCTTAGGACAAATCCGCCACTGTGTCTTTGGTATTGTTGTTGTTTTGTGACTGTGAATTGTGCAATGCATAAACGCGTACATTCAGCTCTATGTTTGGTTGTCTAAACACAACACTAAACACAAAAGAATTGTATTTTTTTAGCCAGTCCTAGCGCTACTGTTGACCGTAGGTAATTAAAGTCATAATCGGCCGGAGCTGAAATGTCTTTAATTGACGTTCCGAAATCTAAACATTAGCCTTTGCCAGCCCTAGCGCTACGGCCGACCGTAAGGAATTAAAATAAAATTCAGCCAGGACTGACCTTCTGTACTATGTATTTTGTGATATTACTGCCCCCCCCCCCCCCCCGATTGGAGTCCTCTTATAATTCCGAGGGATCGCGTACCAAAAACACGATAGGACAATACTGTCTCCATAGAAATATCTCCACAAAGTTACCTAGTTTGTCAATATGGGTGCAGGGCGCTGTTGGAGGCTTTTTATTACAAGCTTTTATTTAACTTGCAATGTATCTATGTTTATCTGGGTGGAATCTTACAAATGTTTGTCCGGGTGGAATCTTGCAACTGAATTTTAAAGCATGGTTATCCTCAACCGATTGAGCTGAAATTTGGCATACCTGTCAAGTTCCGATGACAATGCAATATTATGGTGACAGCGAGCTGATCTGATGATGGAAACGGAATGTGGACAACGGAACTCCTGGATGCAGAATAGTGGCCGTGCTTAGGCTCATTTTGATCAGCACACTGTTACGCTTACGATCACTAATTTTATAAAAGCTTGTAAGTATTGAAAAATATATTTTTCACAAAAATCTTATTTGTATGAAGATTTATGTCTGGGGTTGGTGACTTCTTGTTTCTTCCTGTTTGTTTTTCAAGGGACCAAGGCTGGTAGGAAAAGGACGTCTTACAGAAGAGTGTTTGAACGCAACTCCTCACTTGTTGCGAGTGGAGAAAATTATTCTAACTGAAGAGATGAAGGTTAGTCAGCATCACGCGAACCTCCTTGTTAGTTAAAGGCTAAAAGTAAATCAATAATAGGTATCCTTCGAACTTTTATATAAATGCATATAAAAAAAAAAAAAAGAGACAGTTCACGCAACATTGTCTAGCCCCAAGCTAAGAAGAGCTTGTGTAACTAGATAACTGATATACCATTACATATATATAGATATTTATAGATTTATAGTGATTGATTGCCTTGTAGTCGAGCTTTTTTGTGAAAGAGTTCGTCCGGGGAAGTACAACCACCATACCTATTTCTGCCGCAAAGCAGTAGTGCTTGCATTTCTGTGTTCCGGATTGAAGGGTATGGTTGCCGGTGAAATTACAGGCACATGAGACTTTTTATCTTTATGTCTCAGGGTGGCGGGCGCAGTGCAATGCCACATAGGGTGCGTCCTAGGAGAACATGACCTATGTGATAATGCACTGTTCATAGGCAGAGGGTACCGCTTAACATCACGTGGGCCATCTGCTTGAAACGTCATTATAAGTTGAGAAAATATATATACATATATATATATATATAACACAGAAAATACCCAGAACACCCTGAACCATAATCTGCAGATCGTACAAATATTTGTTCCGAAGCAGGAATCAAACCCGCAACCTCCTGCATTTCAGGCGAACCTTCGCCCGCCGCGCCACTGAGGTCGTCATACTACGTTTGACGTGCAATTGACGACCTCCGTAGCGCGGCGGGTGGGTAGCCGGCTGACATGCTAGATGTTACGGGTTCCATTCCCGCTGCGGGACTAATGCTAGTTAAGGCACAGATTACTTAAAAGTGGTTAAGGCTTTTAAACGGCGCGCAAACACGCGAGCCGAGACACTCGTGATTCAGCGCGCTACGCGCTGTTTAAACAACTACGCTCGCCGCGGCTCGGCAAAGTTCACACGATCCATCACTTGTCGGTTTTTTCGACACGGATCAAAGGCGCGCGCGCCGTCTAAACAGATGGTACAGAGCGCGCGACGAAGGAAGACCCATTTTGTTTTGGCTAGCGCGGTTCAACAGCGCGATGTGCCGCATCTACACGGACGGCTCGGCTCGCGTAGGATCGTGCTACCCCGCGTCGTTTAAATGCACCTTAACATGGTACACGTAGTTCCTGATCCCCAAAATTAGGATTGGTTGATGAAAATGCGCATAAAACTCGAAGAATGATCCCTATTGTTGTGTTCCCATGGCCATTTGTCAGCGCAATTATACTGGACCTTAGAATATAGAATAAACCAGAACCCCACGCAAACTAGTCTCAATGAGAATAGTTTCACCCAGTCTGTCTGTGGTCGGCCGTGCGGCTAGTCGTGTCGAACTCGAAAGATTTTCTTGTGAATATGCCGTCGTGTGTCGTTCACACATGAAAAAACTACAAAAGGATAGAATCACATTTTATACGTAAGTATTACATCTAAATATATTTGTAGATTAAATAATGAATTTTGTTTACCATTCATTCGTTGGAAAAAAGTCAGTCCATTTTGTCATTGTTGCCAACATCTCCAAAATATTACCCCTACTGGTGGAAAGTTTGATAGGCGCGGGGGAGGCATTGTGTTTTGGCGACACAGCGCCCCGTACTAATAGCATCGTACGCACCTTCTAGTTTATTCTATATTCTAAGTACAGGACGTAGAAGTTGTCTAGGGTTTTTTTGTTGGACTCTAATGCGTTATGATTTAGGTTCCATATGGGTTGTTCCGCTTGATAGCTGCTAGAACGTTCATTGGCAGGACAAACAGGGAAAACTGTGAAAAAAGGATTAGATACAGGTAAGTAGGAATTTAGTACCTACACCCCCTACTAATCCTCCATACATAATAATTTAGATACATATTTATTTTTTACATTGATAGACCTTTGTTTGACCACGATCACACCTGTTGGTATGTGACGATGTGGCCGACGATGGAGCACAAAGGTCTAGAAGACACCTTATTCACTCTAGCCTTGAAGAGTCCCAAGTTTATAGTTTTCAGGAAAGAAAGACGACGGTAGTGTATTCCACTCCTTAGCATAGGTATATTCTTAGGCTCTGTGTGCCTAACGAACGGCCATCTTCCACTTTACTTACTGCTATGAATTAAGTTAAAGTTAGGGCTGAATATATACTAACACCCTACTCTCGTACTTTGGCCTCCTCTGGTACACGGACTCTTTTGAAACTGGTTTTATCGGAGGAGTTCCCACACTGAAATGTACATGTATAGCGCTCGTCTCGACTTGTCACGTCGAGGGTACTAGCTGAAAATCAGTGTTTGCTCTTTGAGCAAGTTAATTCGCTGAGCTATGACCCTATTGTGATGCTGCAACACACACGTACTTTTAGTTATAGTTTATATATGGTTTAAATGTTTATTTTAGTGCACGGCTTTGTTTTTGTGTATAATGGTTTTATTATCTAGTTTTTAGTGTTTTATTTGTTTTGAATGTACGTGTGTGATTGGAGATAAAAATAAACGTTTTATCTATCTATGTATCTAAGTTTGTTTGATCATTTTTTTTCTAACTTTTGAAACTAAAATAAAAAAAAAAAAAAAAAAAAAAAACATGGTAAATATCCCGTTTCTAGTGAAAATCATTTTTTTAATGTTTGCAGCGTTGATGTTACTTCTGCTAGTCCAACTCAAATCTACGCGATTAACACAATATTCGACTGTCGGTTCCCGCTGCCCGAGAATTTTAGGTACATTGATGATATACTCGATAACTCACGTGTCAAGAATATCATTCAGGAGATTTGCAAAAAGGTTAGTCTGATAGATAGATAGATAGATAGATAACACTTTATTGTACACCACAAAAAAAAGAAATTAACACATGAAAAACAATCAGAAAAATAAAGTATGGAAGTACAATGGGCGGTCTTATCGCTGAGAGCGATCTCTTCCAGACAACCTTGGGATGGACTGGAATTGACGAGAACGATAAAGGACGGTGGTGTAGATCAAATAAATAAATAAATAAAAGTATACGTATACATACAATCTAACTTATAATACATAAATATATAATATAAGTACACAACATTTACTAAATAAATAAATAAAACATCTGGACATATTACTAGAATTAACAGCTTTACTATATGGACAAAAAGTGATTGAACAATAGCTGCTAGTCTGCTAGTTCTTCAATGCTCAAATGGGCCTCTTTAACCCCCGACGAAAAACGAAGGGGTGTTATAAGTTTGACGTGTCTGTGTGTGTGTGTGTCTGTCTGTCTGTCCCATCGTAGCTCCCGAACAGATGAAACATTTTTTTTTTTTGTTTGAAAGTTGTATTTGTCGGCAGTGTTCTTAGCTTTGTTTGATCAAAATCGGTTCAGCCGTTCAGCGTTGGGGTTTTTCTTAATTTTACAAAATTACTTACTTGTTTCACTGTGGGTTGCACCATCGTGGGATTTGGACGTGCAAGTGGTGACGTCTATATCCCACTTCGCGATCATCACAATTCACACAATCACAAATGACATCTCAATCAATTCCAGACTCTCAGTCATTTTGCCGCGCTCCACCCTCCACGCTAAACAAATGAAATATTCGTCTTGTAAGCTGTTGTAACAAGTTCATACATAATACATAGACACACGCCTTTTTCCCCGAAAGGGTAGACAGAGCCTCAAATGGCCCTCTTTTCACAGTGGGTTGCACCATCGTGGGAAATAGACGTGACAAGTGGTGGCCGCCATTGCTTCCCACGACTGACTCTGCTAACACTTTCTTCCAGTAATAACACATTCCTTAAATAAGCATTAGCAGTCAGGACAAATCTTATAATAACGAATCTTACAAACAAGTCCGGGTCAAATGTTATTTATGTTACAGAATCTTACAAACAAGTCCGGGTCAAATGTTATTTATGTTACAGAATTTCAAAAACCTTATGATTGTGGCGATTGAAGAAGCTCAGCATACTGACGACGAATCTTGGCGCATTCTGCTGCTCCTCCTAGACGCGAAGGTCATATTTGTGGTGATGACCATCACAGATGAAGATAAGATGACTCGTTAGTTATGATGGATGATCACTCGTAGTTTTTTTTTCTTAGGGTTTTTGGGTACCTCGCAAGCCTGAGCCTGGTCTTTGACTGATCAACAAAAGTCCAAACTCGGGGTTTGCCGAGCGAGCCATGGAGCGCAGTAGATATTCTAGGAGTCTGACTGATAGACCGAGTTTGCAACAGTATACTGCGCTCCAAAACGCAAATCATGGATGACGGATGAGACGCTTGCCTACTAGGCCCGTTAGTGTGTCCATAACGCGCGGATCGGAACGTTTGAAAACTAAGCGAGCTCTCTCGCTCATGCCCGTCGCGCTAGGCGCCAGCCAGCACCATGGACGCAAACGGCGCGGCGGTTGCATGTATTTGATACTAGCGACTCGCCCCGGCTTCCCCCGGAGAACCCCCCCCCCCCCCTCCTACCCCTCCCCCCTATATCAATCTCCTGGTTCTAAGCTACCTCCCCACCAATTTTCAGCCAATTCGGTTCACCGTTCTTGAGTTATAAGTTATAATTTCTCCCGTTTTTTACACATTTACCACTAATATCTTTGCTTCTATTGGTCGTAGCGTGATGTTATATAGCCTTCCTCGATAACTGGACTATCCAACACAAAAAGAATTATTCAATTCGAACCAGTAGTTTCGGAGATTAGCGCGTTCAAACAAACAAACAAACAAACAAACAAACAAACAAACAAACAAACTCTTCAGCTTTATAATATTAGTATAGATTTCGCGCCCGTCATCTTAACTGCGCTAGGCCCGCACTGTGGTGTGGACGCGCACTATGAGGCTCTCGCTAAATTGTTGGATCAAGGATCAGATTCAGAAGGCGGTACTCCTGGACTCGGCACGCATCTTGGTACTTGGTAGTATTTCCTCATAGTAAAAAATATATTTTATAACAAGTTTTAAAAATAAATCAGTGAAATAATAATAGTAGGTACCTACTTACCTCAAAAGATAACAACGAACCTGTTATAAAATCCCGTCGTCTGTCACAGCCTATATACTCCGTGTCTTTGAAATATCGGTTCATGTATTATACAAAAATAGGTGATTGGGTATCACGTATCACAGACGTAAATAGACGAATTATGAAAATAATAGTACATGGGGACTCAAATCGTAAAATCGAGCGTTAACAAATAGTGAAGTCCGTTATGTTTTGCCTCTGCACAACATATTCGCGCATCGTATACTGAGAGGACTAGAGTAAACTCCATTCGCGCGTCGGAGCTTTTTTTATACACATTTATTTATTGTATTTATTCTTATTTTATTCGCAGGACTTCAATTTCCAATCGGCACCCGTTTCTTTTCAGCGTTGGCGACGAGATGCCTTTCAAACAACATGTTTGTGAAGCTAAACTTGACGGGAGTCGATAGGCGGTACCACGCGGCATTGGCTTGTCAGTTTCTAGACGTGGAGGTGATTCCAGCTGATTTGGAGAAGTAATGCTCTCATTTGCCCATCATTCTGAAGCTCATATTTCTTGTGTCATCTGTTCCATCTAGTTTTTTAGGGTTCCGTAACCAAAAATTACGGAACCCTTATAGATTCGTCATGTCTGTCTGTCTGTCCGTGTATGTCACAGCCACTTTTTTCCGAAACTATAAGAGCTAGGCTGTTGAAACTTGGTAAGTAGATGTATTCTGTGAACCGCATTAAGAATTTCACAAAAAAATATAAAAAATAACAGTAATGTTTTGGGGTTCCCCATACTTAGAACTGAAAGTAAAAAAAAAAACATCAAACCCATACGTGGATAGGTCTTCAAAAATGATATTGAGGTTTCTAATATCATTTTTTTTTTCTAAACTGAACAGTTTGCGTGAGAGACACTTCCAAAGTGGTGAAAAGTGTCCCCCCCCCCCCCGTAACTTCTAAAATAAGAGAATGATAAAACTAAAAAAAAAATATGATGTACATTGCCATGTAAGCTTCCACTGATAATTGGTTTGAACGAGATCTAGTAAGTAGTTTTTTTTTTAATATACTATTATTAAAACATCGATCAAAGTTACAACAAACTACAAGAACTTTTATATTATGTTACTTGCTGCTACGGAACCCTTCATGGGCGAGTCCGACTCGCACTTGGCCGCTTTTTTTTATAATGTGACCCAAAAAATTCATTCCGACGGAACTCGAACCAGCAATACCTTAACCATTAGGCCATCATCACCATCATCATCATCATCGTCTGCAGGCTGAGGCTGGGAGAGCACTTCCCCAATGAATACAATGGGGGGGGGGGATTTGCCATAATCACCACGCTTGGCAGGCGGAGTGGTAATTGCAGTTTGGTGTTATCTACTCAAGTGGATGCTGCTGCCCGGTTACGATCACTAATTTTATAAAAGCTAAATATATTTTTACAAAAAACTTATTTATTTCGTGAATTGGGTGTCTGACTTCAGAGTTATCGAAAGTGCAAGCGGTGGATTGCCAGGTTGGATCCAGATCTTCGTGATATCGCTGGTGCAACGCGGCGCTCTGACCGTGGTGACGGTACCGCGCAGCGACGCGCTGGCGTCCGGGGCGGTGATGCCGTCCCCGGGCCTGCTGCAGCTACCTACCTACGAACATCAACAGGAAGATAGACAGAGCTTTCAGGTTTCCTACTTACCCTACCTACACCACAAAATACATAGTACAGAAGGTCAGCTCAGTACAACGAGTGATAACAGGCGCACCTACCATACACTCGTAACTCGTGTGTTAGATTAAGTTATAAATATCTTTATATGTATGTTAGTTGTAAGGTATATATTACTATGGGCCTTTGTCTAGGTACAATGTACATTTTTCACTGTTGCCTGAAATAAATGTATTGAATTGAATTGAATTGTATACACGACGATCTCGGTGAAACTCGGTCAAACACTCTAACGATAATCAAATAGCGGTTTCGCCAAAAATGGTTACAGTAAAATAAAATGAACTCCAGGTGTCAATTTTTAATAATTTTTAAGAAAATCTTTTCCACTTTGGTGGATACTGCCTCGGAAACGCCCAGAACAATATAAAAGAAAAATAATATACCAGAAATAATATACTTACCTAGATTTTTGCTAGATATATTTAAGTATGTGGTATGTACCTACATCGTTGGGTCGTGGAAGGTAATATCATACTTCAACGTCCTCGGTACATCAGATCTTAATCAATTTTTTTTTGACTGCTTGGATTACGGAACAATCAGATGGCCCACCTGAACCAATGCATTACCTTATAGGTCACGTACCCGAGACGCGCCCTATGTGGCAATGCACTGCGCCCGCCACCCTGAGACAAAGATAAAATAAATAAAGTCTCATGGGCCTGTAATTTCACCGGCATACCGGCTATACAAAACCGAGGTCCCCAGATCATCGTTGTCTCCGAAGGGAAATATCTTTCACTCCATCCATCTGGCTTGGACTAAGGGTTATTTATTCGATTGGATGAAGAATCAAGGAAATATTTATTTTTTAGAGTATCTACAGTGTCGTAAGCGAGACTTTCATGAGCCGGAAGGAAAGCATCCGCACCCAGGAGGCCGATATAGTGCAAATGGCAGTACTAGCAGAGGACTATACCTTCGACGACATGACCGTCGACATGGCTATGGACGGTAAATACGTTTTAGTTTGCATTTTCCAACGTTCCTGGTCGTCTGTTTATGGTTCCCTTGGACACCACGTCTCGTCGAAGTTTTAGGCTGACTTAAGGAGGCCGATATAGTGCAAATGGCTGTACTAGCGGAGGACTATACCTTCGACGACATGACCGTCGACATGGCTATGGACGGTAAATACTTGTTTGATGAGTCGGAAGGACAGTATCCGCACCCAGGAGGCCGATATAGTGCAAATGGCTGTACTAGCGGAGGACTATACCTTCGACGACATGACCGTCGACATGGCTATGGACGGTAAATACTTGTTTGATGAGTCGGAAGGACAGTATCCGCACCCAGGAGGCCGATATAGTGCAAATGGCTGTACTAGCGGAGGACTATACCTTCGACGACATGACCGTCGACATGGCTATGAACGGTAAATACTTGTTTGATGAGTAGGAAGGACACCATCCGCACCCAGGAGGCCGATATAGTGCAAATGGCTGTACTACCGGAGGACTATACCTTCGACGACATGACCGTCGACATGGCTATGAACGGTAAATACTTTTTTGATGAGTAGGAAGGACACCATCCGCACCCAGGAGGCCGATATAGTGCAAATGGCTGTACTACCGGAGGACTATACCTTCGACGACATGACCGTCGACATGGCTATGAACGGTAAATACTTGTTTGATGAGTAGGAAGGACACCATCCGCACCCAGGAGGCCGATATAGTGCAAATGGCTGTACTTGCGGAGGACTATACCTTCGACGACATGACCGTCGACATGGCTATGGACGATAAATACTTGTTTGATGAGTCGGAAGGACAGTATCCGCACCCAGGAGGCCAATATAGTGCAAATGGCTGTACTACCGGAGGACTATACCTTCGACGACATGACCGTCGACATGGCTATGGACGGTAAATACTTGTTTGTTTGCATTTTCCAACGTTCCTGTTCGTCTGTTTATGGTTCTCTTAGATACCACGTCTCGTCGAAGTTTTCAGCTGCTCTCGCTTGAGGCGCGTTTTTTTCGTGTTTTTCATTACAACTCATTCACTCAGCTATTTCCATCGCTCTGTGCTTCGGAGGGCACGTTTAGCTGTCGGTCCCGGCTGTTATTGATTAATAGCAGTCGATAAGCCATGTCAGAGGCCCTCGGGCGGCTTGACGAACTCCGACACCAGAGGCCAGCACTACCTCATACGAAACGAAACGATTACAACTCATGAACAATTCATTGCTTTTTTGTTTGTTTATCGTAGCTAAACTGATGATATTTATGAGATACTATCAATTAAAACATGTTGTTAAGTCTCCTAGTTCTCGCGAAATCAACTTTCGCTATCTGAAGAAGTGTTCATGAGCTGTAATGAGCAAAAAACACCAAAAGATTTGAATTTCGCGCATCAAGCGTGAGCATCCACGCTTCCTTCCTTCTATCAAACTTCAGCAAACTTCCTTGCTATCTGTAAGTCTGGCTCTAGTTTCCTTTAACTTCAGCAAACTTCCTTGCTATCTGTAAGTCTGGCTCTAGTTTCCTTTAACTTCAGCAAACTTCCTTGCTATCTGTAAGTCTGGCTCTAGTTTCCTTTAACTTCAGCAAACTTCCTTGCTATCTGTAAGTCTGGCTCTAGTTTCCTTTAATTCAAAACTACAAGTCTGCTAAAGTTGAAAGTATATTGTATTGTAATCGGATAAGACTCATCAAGGATAAGGTTATATTTTTTTATATAGATTATATTGTTATAGATTTTTGAAACAATGAACCAGTAATGATTTTGAGAGAGTTGAAGAGCAATTTAGCCGAAAAACGTATTTACTCCTCAATCTTCTTTTTAGTCATAATTTTGCAAACGTACGATTCCCTGACCCCATTCGAGAAGATGCTACTAAAATGTGCCTCTGTGATTGGCGATGTTTTTCCGAGGAGAATGCTGCTGCATCTCTTGCAAAATGAGTCTCCCAGAGTAGTTGCGCAAGGTAATAACATTAAAGTTACTCCTTGTAATTTACGTTTATTGTAGGTTTATTTATTTATTATTTGTTTAAGTAGGTATATTTAGTAATGATGTAGGTACTTTATGTAAGTATATTTTACTTTTTATATTTAGTAGTGTAGGTATTTTAAAAGTTAGCTTGGTATTATTATATGTATGTTTATAGTTTGTTTTATTTTTTCTTGTTTTTCATGTTTTTCCTGCATTTGTACACCTTCCTACATCTTATCACCTCTCTCTTGCCTCAAAGGTTTGCTGTAAGAAAACTCTTTAGGGCTTAGCTCGCCTTTGTACATATCTTTTGTTTTATTTTATTTGTAATGTTTTTTAGAATTATAAAGTTTTGTTAATTGTCCTTAGAAATAGAAATAAAATTATTATAAATAGAAAGCATACATAGCATAATAGCTCTACCTACATGACTATAATGTTAATGATAAAGCCGCGTGGCCTGATGTCGCTCTGCCCCTCGACAGCTAATTTGTCAATTTGCAATGTCTGTACCTACTACCTACACACAATTTATTATTGATGTGTTATTTATGAACACGTACGTATATCAAGCGTAGCGTGATGGGCTGTCTTATGAACTTTTGCTGATTCTCTCTAGCATCTTACTTTTGACTACCTGAGGCTTTTAAGTTGGTTTTCCTTTATTCTTTGAATCAGCTTCCACTTGTTCTCTATGCACCACACAGGCGCTCTCCACCTAGAAGTAAGAAGGATCATCAAATAAAGTCGAGCCGTGTTTATGTTGCCTGATTCTTCTATAGGTTTGGTCGCGTTGGAACAGCATTAAATTTATTTTTATGAGACGATTCAAAATGATCCTTGTGATTTCCTTTGATTATGAGTAGTAGGATATAGGTAGGAATACTTTTAAGTAGTAGTAGACCTTTTTTGTGAAAGAGTTCGTCCGGGGAAGTACTACCACCATACCTATTTCTGCCGCAAAACAGTAGTGCTCGCATTGCTGTGTTGCGGTTTGAAGGTTAAGGGCGAAAATACAGGCACATGAGACTTTTCATCCTTATGTCTCAGGGTGGCGGCCGCAGTGCAATGCCACATAGGGCGCGTCCTAGGTGGACGTGACCTATGAGGTAATGCACTGTTCATAGGCAGAGGTTACCGCTTAACATCAGGTGGGCCATCTGCTTGCTCAGTCATTCAGTAGTATAAAAAAAAAAAAAAACAAGGTGATTTCAAGTAGTAATATACATTTGACTTAGATTTCCATTTTTTTAGCTGTGGCAAAGTTATTCGCAATTCGAGTATTGGAATGTGAAGGCGGTGATTTTACTAAAGATACTTCGTCGGTAATTGTACACCCTGCCCCAGCGATGCCGGATGCTAAGCCTCCTTACTGCACCTGTCTTGGCACTAGGCAGCCTGGTAAGTCCAAGCTCTTCAATTGTCTGTGGATAATGTTAACATTTATGAGTCTCCAATATGCTTAGACATCGCTAATGTGGTATGTTAGTAGGTTTCGTATAAGTTTAGATCATTCAAGAGTGCTGTTATTATTTTACGACCTCTGTGGCGCGGCGGGCGAAGGTTGGCCTGCGACGCAGGAGGCTGCGGGTTTGATTCCCGCCTCGGAACAAATATTTGTGCGATCGCAGATATTTGTTGAAGGTGGTCTGGGTATTTTCTTTGTGTAATAAAAAATATCTATCTATGTAATATATTATATTAAGTAAATCAGTTATCTAGTACCCAAATACAAGCTCTGCTTATCTTGGGGCTAGATAATGTTGTGTGAACTGTCCAGCATTATTTATTTTATTTATTATTTATTTGTTGTTAACATTTATGAGTCTCCAATATGCTTAGACATCGTTGATGATTGTGTATGTTAGTAGGTTTCTTAGAATATAGAATAAACCCGAAGGTTCGTTCGATGCTATTGGTACGGGGCGCTCTGTCGTCAAAACACAATGCAGCCTCCGCGCCTATCATGACTACACCAGCAGGGGTAATATTTTGGTGATGTTGGCAACAATGACAA
Source organism: Operophtera brumata (assembly GCA_932527175.1). Lineage (NCBI taxonomy): Eukaryota > Metazoa > Arthropoda > Insecta > Lepidoptera > Geometridae > Operophtera > Operophtera brumata. The sequence continues at coordinate 24,721,673 of OW052225.1, forward strand.
AATGGATGCTTAACTTTTTTTTCAAAGAATAAATGGTACACAAAGCTCATTATTTGAACCAAAAAGATATTCAAATGTAAATACCTACTTACCTACTGTAGTGGATTGGTGGATGTGTCCAGGATAGGTGGAGTTCAATAGTATATTCCGTATATGTTTCACACTCACAGTTTAATAGTTCCAAGAATATACACAGCACACAATATACAATTAAGAAGGAGAACGTTACGAGTAAGAAGAATGAGTTCATAAATCAAAGGCGAGCGACGCACCGTCTGAGTGTTACCGCGATTCCAACCGACTGACCTAGTTTCCATACGCGCGCGCCGGCCGACCGCCAATCTATTTTTTAGCTCGCTGCGCCGGCTCATACACCGGTTTGACTAGAGCGCGCGGTTCCACTATCATTAGTTAGATACACGCCCGCTCGTCCGTCATAACGTAAGTAGGTGTGCTTAGTGCATGAATGTAAAGTAAGTTAGTGTAATTTAATGTTAGCGTGGAGATAGGATCCCCACACCTACGATATGATATGTGATTCTATCCTTTTTCTTTTTACGCCTAGCAGAATTTTTACAAGTGGGAACGACACACGACTGCGTATTCACAAGAAAATCTTTCGAGTTCGACACGACTAGCCGCACGGCCGACCAAAGACAGTGTGAAACTATTCTCATTTAGACTAGTTTGCGTGGTGACAGTTTTTACGCGTGACACGGTTTTTGGTTTATTCTATATTCTAAGGTAGGTTTATGTTACATAAAGATCATTAAAGAGGGCTGTTATTATTAATATGCTTGTGTTTTTTTAGTAAACTGCAGAGACCTCCCGCTGTATGCCTTCTGTGGTTACATGAAGTTCCAACATTCGGTGTTCAGGAAAACCACTTATGAGCTCTTGACTGATAGGCAGAAAGTCAGTATTGTTATTTTTACTATCTTCTTCAATTGGCTATAATAATGTCTGATAAGTTTGAAATACAGACCGTTCACTGTAAGATGTTACGTAAGATGTTCCCCTGCGTTACACTCTTTGTCTGTGTCTAACATTGTAGGCACTATATGTGCCTTGGGAATAGTGCCAACAATAGAAAAAACCGGCCAAGTGCGAGTCGGACTCGCGCATCAAGGGTTCCGTACCATTATACCATACCATATTCCGTACCATATGACGACCTCTGTGGCGCGGCGGGCGAACGTTCGCCTGCGACGCAGGAGGTTGCGAGTTCGATTCCCGCCTCAGAACAAATATTTGTGCGATCTGCAGATATTTGTTCCGGGTGTTCTGGGTATTTTCTATATATATTAAAAAATATCTATCTATGTAATATATTGTATTAAGTATATCAGTTGTCTAGTACCCATAACACAAGCTCTGCTTAGCTTGGGGCTAGACAATGTTGTGTGAACTGTCCAGCATTTTTTTTTTTTTCTTTTTTTTTAATTATAATAAAAACGGCAAAAAAAAATTACGTTTTAAAAAAAAAAAAATGCACGCAAAAAGTTGTCATCCATCCAAAAACTGACCTCGCAGATCATTGATTAACCTAAATTTGGAAAAATCACGTTTCATGTATGGGAGCCTTAAATATTTATTTTATTATGTTTTTTAGTATTTGTTGTTATAGCGGCAACAGAAAAATACATCATCTGTGAAAATTTCAACTGTCTAACTATCACGGTTCATGAGATACAGCCTGCCTGGTGACAGACGGACAGACAGACAGACGGACAGCCGAGCCTTAGTAATAGGGTCCCGTTTTACTCTTTGGGTACGGAACCCGAAAAATAAATACTCCACGGCGGGGACATAGCGTATCGTCACATTAGTGGCAAAACCCACTGACCCAGGGGTAGCTTAGGAGTTGAAGCCAGGGTAAAGAAATCAAATTTCAAGGCCCTTACCTGGCTCCATGAACAGGGAGACTAGAAGAAACCCATCATCATCGGCGGGGACATCTTACGGTGAACGGTCTGTTACTGATTTCATAATTTCTAATCTACAGCATGAAATGCACGCCCGAGCGTTGATGTTTCTGGAGCGTTACACTCGACGATGCGCCAGCTGTGGTTCTGGCTGTTTTGTCAGGCTGCTGGGCCTGCAGTGTGATGATGTAAATTTAATTTACTTTATATCTTTATCGATGGTTGCGCTGTGTCGCCAAAACAATGCCTGCCCCGCGCCTATCATACTTACATACATTACCCCGCCAGTAGGGGTAATGTTTTGGTGATGTTGGCAACAATGACAAAATGGACGCTTGACTTTTTTCCAAAGAATGAATGGTAAGCAAAATTAATTGATACGCACGAAATTTGATTCTATCCTTTTTCTTTTTACGCCTAGCAGAATGTTTACATGTGGGAACGACACACGACGGCATATTCACAAGAAAATCTGTCGAGTTCGACACGACTAGCCGCACGGCCGACCACGGACAGACTGGGTGAACCTATTCTCATTGAGATTAGTTTGAGTAGTGACAGTTTTTACGCGTGACTGGTTTATTATATACTCTAAGATCTTTGTTTAGCCTTCTCACCGTTCTTCCGCATTGAAGAAATTATATATTAGAAATCTTGTAGGGTCTCATAGAGGACAGTGAAGAGCTCAAAAGAACCCGTCAGCAAATTTGCGCCTGGAGTGCTGAAACCAGGGTCCCAGGCGAAATGGAGCCATCTATTCGTGAGAACTCATTGGAGTTTGAAGTGGTAACTAAACTACCTAACTAATTAATCCGTGAGCCTGAATCAAACTACTCGACTTATCTAGGTGTAATTTTAATCCAATTTAAGGTTTTTTTTTTTTAGTACAACGTCGCCAATGTTCTTTCCAGTTATGATCTTCTGGATTCAGAAGGGACTCTTCTGAGCCGTCTTTTAGGTGAGCACAATTTGGTAGTTATTGTTTCAGCTTTATTTCTGATATTTCTATACTTACCTAGTTTGGTTCTGCCATTCAGAAAAACGAATTGCCAAATAACAAAACAAAACATAGACAAAACTGCAAAATATACTCTGATTAAGAACTAAAAAAATATAAAATATATTAGAAAACTAGTGTACAAAGATAATATTATGAAAACAAGGATTAGGAAACAAGAGTAGGTACCTATGGCAGCATTCCTATGCGGATGAGGAATGCTGCCGTGTACAAGCTTGCACCTACTATTATTTATTCTGTAGTACAGGGTTGCACAAAAAGCCCTGAAAGCAAGTCTCATAAAGTGGATACTCTCGCTTGTGAGTTGTGACGCGAAATTCAAATTAGTTGGTGTTTTCAGCTCATGAACACTTCTTCAGATAGCGACAGTAAATTTCGCGGGAACTAAGAGACATAACACACATATTTTAATTGATGGTATCTCATAAATATCATCAGTTTAGCTACGACCCCCCCACCCCTGCAACACATTTTTACAGTGTTATTTTTTGTTTAGGGGTATCTAAGCTTACCTAACTGATATTATTTATGAGATACTATCAATTATTAAAACATGTGTGTTAAGTTTTCTAGTTCTCGCGAAATCAACTTTCGCTATCTGAAGAAGTGTCGATGAGGTGTAAAGCGCTAAAAAAACAAAAAAAACACGCCTCAAGCTAGACCTTAATTTAAAAGCTGACAGAATTGAGACTGTGTTGTGAATTGACTGAAAATTGGTACCTACTTATTCATGTCGCTAAAAAGTAATTAAAAATAATAGTTCATAATAAGATAAGAATAAGATAATAAGATCCATAGAAACCTTTTTTTTATATACTACTTGGATGACGGAACAAGCAAGAGGCCCACCTGATGTTAAGCGGTAACCTCTGCCTATGAACGGTGCATTACCTCATAGGTCACGTCCACCTAGGACGCACCCTATGTGGCATTGCACTGCAAACCTACATCTCGCTTCCAATCCTGATTCTTCCTTCCTCATTTCCAATTTTGATTATTTCATTTTTTCACACTGTTTCCAGAGAGCAAAGGTCCGAGGCATTCAAGTCAAATGTACCGCAAAAACAAGAGAGTTCCTTCCTTCTCTTCGATGGAACTGGACAGATGTGAATGTCTATCGATTCTTTTTTCTGTTTATAGCCAGATTATAGAGCATTGTCGAGGAGCTGGTACGTAGTTCTCTTTGTCATGTAGCTAAGCTATTGTCCCGTCCGGTTCAGTCTACAGGCCGTCCCAAAACTATGCGATATGAAGGGAAAGTACCTTAAATATTGAAGATAGGTTATTTTGCGGAAAGGAGTCTTTATTTTATTTTTAAAAGTAAGAAATACTGCATTTATATATTCTCTAAAAATTACTTGCTTCGTCTGGGAATCGAACCGACTTAAATGTGAAATAAAACACCAGTATTTTTATAATGCCAATCAAAAAAAAAATAAAAAAATGATCATGAAGGTAAGAATAAGTAGATACTTTACTTTTTATTTTATTATTTGTTGATTTCACTTTTTTCACTCCTAATAATTATTCACTGGCTTGATATATTGTTTTATATTTCTTTGAATTTTTTCTTTTTTTGTATTATTTAACTGAGTTTTTGTTATTGTTGGATAGAAGTATCCAGTATTTAGTACTTATGTATATATTTTCATGTTTTTTGGATATATTTTCTTGTTTTTTTTTTATATAATGCCACATCGTTATAGTTTCTCCCTTCGACCAAAGTAAAATAAATGGACTGGCCTTACCCATACAAAACGTCCGTGAAAAATAAGACAATTCGGATTTAGGGTACGGTCAACAAATAAACTATATATCTATCTATCTATCTATCTATCCAGCCACTGCTGAGTAAAGGCCTCTTCTCTATAGCGCCACTCCTGGCGGTCTTGTAAATAAACTAGGTGAAATTAAATTATTGAACTTCTTAAAAACTGTATTTTTTTAATACTTAATACTTTAACAGATGCAATGTGTTTACTAAAGTTATTTCAGTAGGTTTATAGTACAAAAAATCGCCGAAAAAAATGCAATTATTGAATGAAACTTTTACAAAAATACATGGTTCCCTTCTGTTTTATGTAGTTACGTATCTATTTTTCAGCTCTCAAACATACACAATATAAATCAATAGAAAAGCAAGTCCACCTAAGGTCTTCAGCTCAATCAATTTGTGAAAAATATATTTTTCATCACTCAATAAACTAAGAAAATATCATAAAAATCGTACGGAAACATAAATGTATAAAAATTCCAGTATTTAAGAAACTGCAGAGTGCAGTTTTAAGAATTTTGCACAATGAGTTTTTTTATACAACTTGGAATGACAGATCAAGAAGATGGCCCACCTGATGTTAAGGGGTACCCTCTGCCTATGAACAGTGCATTACCTCAGGTCACGTCCACCTAGGACGCGCCCTATGTGGCATTCCACTGCGCCCGCCACCCTGAAACATAAAGATGAAAAGTCCCATGTGGCCGTAATTTCATCGGCACCCTTACCCTTCAAACCGGAACACAGCAATGCGAGCACTACTGCTTTGCGGCAGAAACAGGTATGGTGGTAGTACTTCCCCGGACGAACTCTTTTACAAAAAAGCTCTACTACTACTACTAACCGTTTTTTGGCGTATAAATAAATAAATAAAATAAATAAACAAAATAATGTTGGACAGTTCACACAACATTATCTAGCCCCAAGATAAGCAGAGCTTGTGTTATGGGTACTAAATAACTGATATACTTAATACAATATATAACATAGATAGATATTTTTTATTATACATAGAAAATACCCAGAACACCCTGAACAAATATCTGCGATCGCACAAATATTTGTTCCGAGGCGGGAATCGAACCCGCAACCTCCTGCGTTGCAGGCCAAGCTTCGCCCGCCGCGCCACAGAGGTCGTCAATAATAGAATTCATTGTGTAGAAAATGATCAGAGCAAATACGGGAAAATGTATTCCACTTCCAAAAGTCGTCTGTTCTTGCTCGTCTTATGACTTCTATCCATTTTTGTTTACCTTAGTTTTTTTTTGGAAAGCTATAAGGTTAATTAACATGCCATTACATATTATATGCAATTACCTAAAGCGGCGTGCTTAGCAATGTTTTGACGTAAATAATGCAAATTACAATTCTAAATCAATACGATACCCCTTAGGTATCAGATTTTTTTGCAGTCTGTACCGGACCATCCGTCATGCGTGAAGTCTTGTCAAATATTTCGTCGCTGTAGTTGGAAAACTAAATAAGTAATAACAACAACAAAACCAACATCGCGAGAAAAACGCGATTTACTGTTTTATTGCGTCAAAAATGGCAATAGCTTTTTTATCGTAACTAATTTTTCAGTCCGTGTTTTGATATGTTATAGATTGGTACTGTATCTATTTTCGAATTTAATGATAATACATTTTAGTTCTTTTGATTAAGAGAAAAAAATAAAAAAACGACTATGTATTTTTCCCTCGCCAAAGTTTTGAATAATTGAAATGATCTATTATTTACTTATTTGAATATGACAATCCTATCCATGGGTATAGATTTATATAATATTAAAATACATTTTAAAATAAAACCAACTTATAATCATTTCTTTTTATCAAGACTGAATATTAGAAAACTACTGAAACACCTACATTATTTTAGCAGACTTATAAATTCAAAGTAAGTGACATAACAAACTTATCATACGACTAATGCTTATAAAATCAACAAAATGAAAAAAAATTGTGGAACACAATAATTCTAAGTATCAAAAAGAAAAAGGTATGTCGACTAAAATTAAAACTATCTACGAGTATAAACTTGTGTCTGTTAACTTTCATTCAGAGTGGGGAACATTGAGATAATGTCCTGGGGCGTAGTCCTCCTTGTCGCTCGTCCTCTAGTGCAAGACGTGTCCATCGACATGTATGGGCCATCATAACCATGCAATAAAGTCGATTTCGCAAAATGTGTTACTTATGTAGTTTTCCTACCACACGACGATTTATAAGTTTTTTATCAATTGATGAAAATTATATTACAAAACCTTTACTTACGAATGAAATGCGATGCCTGAAGCTTTATTTGTATTTCTTGTGTTGTTTGCACTTGCAGAAAAGCACAGGAAGGCATTGTATTACCAAGGTATCTAATTTTGGTATTTTTCAGCATAGCTGTCACTCGTTGCCGTGACAAAGACTGACTGAAGCGAAGTATACTAGCTAGGTCTGTTTAGAAGCTTCAAAACTATCGTTCCCTAAGGCCCGTCCATTCATTTTATTTACGTCGATGGGTACTCCGAGTGCGGTGCGAGGTTCTGGCGTAGGTGACGTCACTGCTTCGCATCAGCTGAAAATCAGCGCTGAGTAGGTAGGATAATCTGCCTACTCCGCATTATAGAATAGAATAGAATAGAATAGAATATTTTTTTATTTGTAACAACACAGGTATAAACAAAATAAAACATGAAAATACACAAAATTATAGTTACATTTGCTGTTACAAAAAGGTCTCTAACTCAGCATATGCAGGTTGTAAACAACCTGCGCTGGTCTTCCGTTAGAGCCTTTTTCTAACCAAGAGAAACATAAAAAATAGCAGACGTGTACATGATACGATTAATGATACAAACAATAACAATTAACAATAACAATAGGTATATTAATTTAGCACAAGTTTGAACAAAAATAAAATAAAAATATACAATATAAAAAGAAAAACAAAACTAATAGGATAAGAATTACAAGAAAATAATTAACAATTAACGTAGGTGTTATAATAAAATAATAATTATATAAATAGGTATAATAATAAGAAATATAAGTATTAATAATGATAATAATTATATAGCACTTGTATCGTGTTTGAGACATTCCTGCGTCTTCTGCCAATCGATTAGGTATTTCCTAAGCTTTATACGAAACCCTTGAACACTATGCAGGTTCCTTATCGGCGGAGGAATGTTATTCCAACACTTCGATGCAGCGTAACGGAAACTGCCTCTAAAGGCTGCAGATCTGTGTTGCTGAGTCGATAGCTGCACCGAGCACTGTCGGGGCCCGTAGGGCCTAGAGCTTGACGCACTCTTCAACCTCTCGTTTAGATATGCAGGTGCGTTGTGCTTCAAAACACCGAAAAGCAGACACGCTAAATGAAGCTTACGTCGATGTCTCATTTTCAGTATGCAGTATTTATTTAGGTATGGTGTCACATGACCTCTGAACGGTATACTGAAGCAAAAACGGGCACAAGCATTCTGGACTCGTTGTATAAGTTTTTGCGTTTTGGCCAGAAGTCTTGGACGGAATACAACATCCGTATAATTTAATTTCGACAAAACAAGTGACTCCACCAGTTGGATACGAAGCTCTTCGGATATGAATGGCCTCAACTTGTACAATACCTTCAACCTATAAAAACAATTCCTAACAGAGTCCGCAATATGCTCCTCAAACCGTAGATCACAGTCCATCTGTAAACCCAGGTTACGCGCCTTGTAGACACGCTCAATGGGTTCCCCCATAAGCATAACACTGCCGGATGAGGGTTTTAGATTTGCTAATTGGTATCGACTCCCGAAGATTAAATATTTAGTTTTAGCTGGATTAAGCAATAGGCAGTTATTCTTGGACCACAAAGCTATACTATTCAGATCAGCGTTAAGTTTAGAAATGGCGTTATTTAATTCAGAATGCTTACAAGATATGTAGACTTGTATGTCATCTGCGTATATATGAAATTGGCATGATTTAATATGCAATGCGATATCAGCTGTGTACAAAATGAAAAGGATTGGCCCCAAAATAGATCCTTGTGGAACACCCCTATTCACAGCTACCCTATCAGAAAACTGCGTTGCATTACCACCAGACGAGAGCTTGACGTACTGATAACGATTACTAAGATAACTATTGAACCACTGTAAAGCACTGCAGTCAAAACCATAATATGCCATTTTGGAAATAAGAAGGTTAATATCAATAGAATCAAAAGCCCTCGAAAAATCAAGCAACACTAGCAACGTACACATGCCTCTATCCTGCGCACAGAGTATGTTGTCAGTCACATCAAGCAAGGCGGTCACTGTGCTGCGTCCCTTTCTAAAACCTGACTGTACCTCCGGTAGAATGTTATTTTTTTCTAGGTAGTCAGTTAGCTGTGCACAGACAGCTTTCTCCAGAATCTTTGATAAGCACGGCAAGATACTTATGGGCCTTAGATCTTTTAATTCAGCTGGATCTGGAATTTTAGGGAGAGGGCACACGATTGCTATTTTCCAGATGTCAGGAAATGTAGACGTGCTTATCGAAGTATTTATTAAAACTCTTATAATGTCAAGGGAGTCTGGCAGTGTCATAATAAGCATGCCCAAACTAATAAGGTCACATCCTTCGGCATTTGACTTTAAATTCCTAATTATTTTAGTAATCCCCTCAATACTAATAGGTTCGATATGAAAGATGGTATCACTAAATTTCTGGGATTCAAAGTAAGCAAGCTGTAAGGACGATACAACTGTGGTTCCAGGTATATTTAAAAAATAATTATTAATAATATTAGGGTCTTGAAAAGTTAAGGGAAGTTCAATAGTTTTTTTAGGCAGAAGAGTATTTTTAAGATTTTTCCAAAGGCTCTTGGGGTCATGCATCTTGTTGTTAATATTAAGGTTAAAGTATGCTGATTTTTCGTGGTATAGTGCCTGGTTAACAGTGGATTTCAGACTCTTGTAATATTCCTTTTTACTGTCTAACTTGGTTCTATGATAATCCGAACAAGCTTAATCACGTAACCTCATCATAAGCTTTACTGTGTCAGTAATCCACGGGTAGGACCGATTCTTGATAACCAAAGAGGTTAAAGGCGCGTGAAGATCAAATAGGGCGACGATACTAAGGTTAAAGAAGCTAACCATCTCGTTAACATTCCCAAGTGTAGACATAATATCCCATCGTATAGCTTGCAAGTCACTATCAAATTTACTCATGGAAATGCTTTTGATAGGCCTGTAAGTTATCGTCGAAGGAACAGATTTTTCACGTTTAATACTAAACTCGCAAGCGATGAGACAGTGACCGTAAAGCCTCCCCACATGTTCTAAGCTGATCTTTTTTGCTCGTAGATCAGTGCAAACTACATCTATAAGTGACTCAGATGTCTCAGTAAAGTGAGTTGGCGATGTTACCAGTTGCGACAGATTGAGGCATGAAAGGAAAATATCAAACTTTGATTTGATTTTAATTTCATTGAAATCTCCCAATAAAATCAAGTTATCATAAACGGGAAGTGAATTAATTGAATCAGTGAGTGCATCAAAAAACAAATCAACGCCAATCCAGTCAGGTCGGTATGCCGTGCCGATTGCTAACTTCTTCCCGTTGAATGTAACAGTGAGCCACATTTGCTCTACCATAGCATGAAGCGGATCGACAGGGTGAGGCCAGGTACGCGCATTTACACCACGCCTGATGTAAAAGCCGACTCCACCCCCGCGCGTTCTCTTGCCTCGAGGCCGAGGTGTGTGACGCAGTCGGTACGCCGCTAAAGCAGGGGCACGACCCTCCTCGCCCGCATGGAGCCACGTCTCATTTATTGCTAAAACATCCATATCGAGCCTGTCGACTGTAGCTATAAAGTTGTCATGGTTTGTGCCTAAGGAACCTGGATTAAACAAACCAATTTTCAACAGTTTGTTAATCATTATGATAGATATTAAAGGTCAACCAAAAGGAGTAGACACGAAGAGTACGAGTAAGTGCTATAAATATATAAATAGAGAACACGTTTTTAACAAGAGAATAATTATCAAAGAGTATTGCTGGATAATTTAAGCAGACCATGAATAAAAGTATGTAAATATAATTATAGTAGAATAACAAGTAGTACTTAACACCTAAACATTTCATGTAAATAACATCCTTATATAAAACAATTATATAAAACAATATACTATGGAAATAATAAGAGAATCTATCAATTACGGAAGACAGTCTCAAACTGAGCCAGACCCAAAAACCCGCGAGAAGTCAGCCTCGGACCTAATGGGATAGGCCTGCTTGCCGTCGGCCTGCCGGGCATAAATTCGGCCACGCTTTGTCCAGGAGTACCGCCATTGAAGTTTACGGCGCTCCTCACGGACACGGTGGAACAGATGCCGGTTGTGACCTGACAGCCGCTCATTGAGGAAGATGCGCGGGCTGGCAACAGCATCGGCCGCACAGCCAGCGTCGGCGGCGGTCAGCGTGCGGCGCACGCGCGCATCTTGCAGCAACTGGTCGCGTACATGGCGCCGCGCTAGCCGCACCACCACCCTGCGCGCCCGCGGCGCCTCTCCTCCCTCGCCCGCACCCTGCGCCTTGCCCAAGCGCTCCGCGAAGACAACGTCTCGCTCCTCCAGAGCCACCCCCAGTTTGGCGGCGAGCACGGTGACAGCGTGCAGCACACTTTCCCCCCTTGTCTCCGGCAGGTGCCCTACCTCGAGGTCCGACTGAAGGGCCTCCTGATCCCGCTCGTTCAGCTCCATCTTGAGTTTGGCGACCGTGCGCTCCAGCTCAGCGACCTCAACCGCAGGCCCCATTCGCTGCTGCTCGACGGCCTCAAGCCGCTGCTCCATGCCATCCATACGAGCAGATATTCCTGCGACAGAGACCCGGAAGTCGGCCATCTCCCAACGGAACGCACGCATCTCTGTCACCCATTCAGCAAGTTCGCGTCGCAGCTCCTGCACGTCGATTCCGCACGCAGCAGATGCTCCGGAGGCGGTGGCTGGCGGCTTGGAAGCCGCGTTCTGCGCAGTACCCTGCGTTTCGACCGAAAGCGGTGCAGCACCACTCTTGACGGGAGTATTATCGCTCTTGCGCACCTTTTTTTTACAACCCGGGCATGTCCACTCGTTGCTCACCGGAGCCGACTCAGAGAGCGAAACACAGTCCTTATGGTATACTAGAGGGCACGCACTGCAACTCGCTGACAGATTAGGAGCAAGAAACTTGCCACACGCAGAGCACTTCAACATTTCGTAGTTTTTATAACAGCTGACGAATTAACCCTCCGACAATGTCGATAAGAAAGGGTTAAGAAAAAAGTAAGGGAGCATCAACCAACGCTAGCAACTTGCCAGTGAGCACACAATAAGTTAAATTAAGCACAAAAAGTTAAAATTGTAGTTCGTTCACAAAAATAAAAATAAAAAATTTAATGAGCACAAAAAGCTACTAGGCTTAGCAACTTGTCAGTGAGCATACAAAAAGTTAAACTTGCCATTCGTTCACAAAAAATAATTAAATAAAAAATTTCAATGAACACAAAAAGTTAAAGCTTCAAGCGGGTCCGAACCCTCACACACCGCGTTGTATCTATGTTTAAGCGAGCCGTCGAGCCGCTTAGCCAGACAATCACTTGAAGTTGCAGCCGAAATTACACCACAGTATCGTTCGTTGTCTCACTGGCTTAGGGACAATACGAGTACGACTAGTATGCACGTATGACTCACTGTTCGAAGATCGACGTCACTGACACGGATGCAGATGCACAGTTTTTCGTATATAACTTTATAAATAAAAGATTCTAAACTTATGCACTTGTGAAACTGGATTCTAGGTACGGAAATACACAGACTGATATATATTTTAAATGAAGTAGTCAACTTTTTGCACACTTTTAGAATATAATTGCAGGACAAAACATATAACACGTCCGCCACTTAGTAAGTGATACTAAGTCCCTGAGCTATGCTGAGCTGATGCTATTTTGGCGCAACTTTTTGTTTTATTTGTTAATTTGTTACGGACAGATTGGATGCGTGGGACATTTATTTATTTATTTTCAACTAATAAACATTGTTTTTCATTCTTTTTTTTTTTTAATTTAATTTTTGATTTTATGTTATTTATAACTTAAGTGTCTAAATTATGGTTTTGTATCTGTTTTTGTATGTTTTTGGTTGTTATTTTTTATTTATTTTTCTGTTTTTTGTCCTACTGTTTCCTAGCATTCTGTTTGTTCTGTTTGTTTTTTTTAATTTGTGCCAAATAAATGTTTTTCATTTCATTTCATTTCATTTCATTTCATTTCAAAGAATGGTTAAATATTAATAATTCCTCCTTAAAACAAAGGAATACCGTAAAATTAATCATTTTAATTTCAAGTAGGTTCGGTTCTTAAACGAATCATGTAATTTTTTCGAAAATCTTATTATCTTATCTTTATTAAGTACTAAGTTTTAAAAATAAAATAAAGTCTCCTTGCAGCAAAATATCCTATCTACAATATTTAAGGTACTTTCCATTCATGTCGCATAGTCTTGGGACGGCCTGTATACCTTCTTACTACAAGCAGTAGAGCCAAGGACTGGGTTTTTTAATTCAACTTGTTTTTGTTTTCAGCTGAGTACGAAAAACTGTACGAAGCGTATATTGAATTTGCAGATCTCAATATTATGAATCTGAACATCCCTCAAGCTGTTCGACTTCTGTTTGAAGTTGAGACTTTTATAACGGTGAGAAATTATTCAGAATCAGTTTCTACCTAATTGACAATAATCGCTAAACAGTTCTCTTAAGGTATGCCGCAAAACCTTAGTTTTGATTTTTAACCCCCGACGCAAAAACGACGGGGTGTTATAAGTTTGACGTGTCTGTGTGTGTGTGTGTGTGTGTCTGTGGCATCGTAGCTCCCGAACGGACCGATATCGTTTATTTTTTTGTTTGATTGGTGAATTTGTCGGGAGTGTTCTTAGCTATGTTTGATCAAAATCGGTTCAGCCGTTTCATTGCGTAGAGGGTTTTTTTAATTTACACAATATTAATTAGCTACTTGTTTCTAGGTAACTGACTAAATCAAGTACAATATTCAAATTATAAATATGCATGGATACTACATTATAATTCCGAGGGATCACTCTACCAGAAACACGATAGGACAATATTTTCTCAAAAAAAAAAAAAAAAACAAAGTTTACTTTTAACATTTAGGTAGATTCGATTATTTATTAAAATTTTGCATATTATTGGGTAAGAATTAGATAAATAATATCAATACAACAAAGCAGAGGGTTAACTAACGCATTGCCTAAGCATGTATACATATACATGTCGGCTCTGGCTCAGAATAAATATTAGTACTGGCTCTGGTTTAAATACAAGCGAAAATCGTATAGTAGGTACTATAAGGGTGCAATACAATGACGCTTATCGTATTATGAAGAAGCTACGATTCTGTAGCGCGTCGAGCATGTTCGCTGATGCACGGGTTCCGGATTTCTTCTCCATCATAAGATCACGAATAGCGTCCTTCTGGAGTGGGTTGAGGAGTTCCAAAAACGGCATTCTACAGTGTATGGCTGAAGGCTTATATAGCCCCATGTACAGATTTTGTATCTCTGTGCACCAGAGCGGGAACAGGAAATAATAGGTATTTTGTATCTCTGTGCACCAGAGCGGGAACAGGAAATAATAGGTATTTTGTATCTCTGTGCACCAGAGCGGGAACAGGAAATAATAGGTATTTTTATTGGATTTGTATTTTTTATTTGTTTATGTAGTAGACTATAATAATATAAATATAATATAATAATAATATAAAGCATTTATTTCTCTCACAAAGGTTTCATGATACATTATTTTTGTCTTAAAATTATGTTAGGTACAGCAATTGTTAACCTATTTTGTAAGAGACTGGTGCCTGACGTAGGTTTGAAAAACCTGTATTACAGGTCACCAGTGCTCTCGCGCCACGGATTGAACATGGGAGTGTACAAAAAAACCCAATCAATAAAGAAAAATATAAAATAAAATAAGTAGGTAGGTAAGTATTAAAATTAATATTAATGTTAATTTCCACGTTTACAGGCGATGAGTTAAGTTATGCAGAGGTGGGGCGGGAGGAAGGTGGACGGTAACAAGAGTGTTGAGAGTGTGAGAGTGGGATGGGTGCGAAAGCATGTATGTGATTAGTGATGTGTGTATGTGTGTTTGTGTGCGTGTGTGTTTGTGTTGTGAATTTGTTTGTGTATATATATATATATATATTAATATAGTGTGTTTGAAAACCATCTGGGTAGTTAAATTTTAGTAGTTAAAGGCACATTATCTATTTCTGGGAGGAAAGTATATTTTCCGTTCCTTGGTAATCCAAGGATTTTAGCCATTTAGTTGTTTCTGCCTTACATTGATATTTAGGTAAAGGATAGATAGATAGGGCACTATTTACCTTATTGTAAATATAGGGGCCCAAAAAACAGCTAAAATTGTGCGAACGACTTGTGAAAAATGATTTGGTTGGGCAAACAGAACCTTTCCTGCGTTTATTTTTTAATAGATTGTGGTCATAAGTTAGTTGGGAGTGTTGTAGAAGGATGATTTGGAGAATAAAATACTGTCGAACTGTCAGAACATCCCATTCTCGGTAAAGCTTTGTAGTTGGAAAAAGCCAGGGAAGCCCTGCGCTTACCTTTAAGATTGCTCTCTGGGCTCTTTCCAGTTCCAAGAGGTGTGTTTTAGCTGCACCACCCCACGAGGTGATGCAGTAGCCGAATATAGCTTGACACAGAGCCAGATAGACCATTTTGATAGTATTGCGGTCAGCCACATGCTTTAATTCTTTGAAGATGTAAATCAATTTGCGCAACCTAGAAACAAGCGTGTCAATGTGATGTTTAAATGACAGTGTCTGGTCTATTACTACGCCTAAGTATTTTGTGCTATCAGTCCGTTGTATAGTTGAGCAAGAACAGGTGGGCAGCGCTGCAAAACAGTTGTGTGCAGTGATTGTAAACGTCAGCGGAGGGAGACTATTTGACCACCATAAAGTTGGTTTTGGTAAAATTAAGTGTAAGTACGTTTTTCGTTAGCCATGAGCAAACCTTTGTTACACCATTCTGAGCACTAGCAAAAGTCTCCTCCCAGTTGTTGCCGCTAAAGAAGAGCGCTGTATCATCTGCAAAAGTAAGTATTTTGCCATTTAAAAGATTCATATCGCAGAGTCTGTTGACGTAGACGAGGAACAATGAAGGCCCAAGGATACTTCCTTGGGGAACCCCATAGGTAACGGCCTGATCTTCCCTGGTAAATTGATCAATTTTGACTCTTTGTTTCCTGTTGGTTAAGTAGTCTTTGAAAAGTTTTAGTGGGAGCCCTCTCACTCCTATAGCATCAAGTTTCTCAAGAAGAATAGGAATTGAGATCGTGTCGAAAGCCTTTGCCAGGTCCAGGAATACGACCATGCACTTTCTTTTTCCATCAAGACCCGTTATTACGGAGTGAGTTAACTCCTGGATGGCGTCGTTAGTAGACTTTTTAGAACGGAAACCAAATTGAGAAGCCGACAAAAGGTTGTTGGATTCAAGATAGTTTATCAAGCGACTGTTCAATAGTTTTTCCAAGATCTTAGACAGTGTTGGCAAAAGAGATATTGGCCTAAAGTTTTCGACTCGGTCTCTCTCACCTCCTTTATGAATAGATTTGATGAGTGCAATCTTGAATGCATTTGGAAATTCTCCGCTAGAGAAAGCGAGATTACAAATATGCGTTATAGGCTTAGTTAGGAAGTGTGTGTATCTCTTAATGATAGTGCCAGATATCTGATCAACACCTACTGCACACCTGTTTTTAAGTCCCATTATCAAATTATTAACCTCAAGCTCATCAGTCGGAAGCAGAACAAATGATTTACATGGAGGAGTTTCACCATTAGGTAATAAATTTGGTTCAGAATTTAGGTTTGTGTTATCTAAGGTCTCAGCTAATTTCTTACCAATGTTAGCAAAATAGTGATTGATTTCGTTGATGCTGCTACCTTTGGCACCTGGCAATAGCAATTTGGGTGAGTGATCAACGGCTTTTTTTTGACCCCTGATTGTTTTTATAACTTCCCAGAGTTGCTTCCGATTGTCTCTTACATTTTCGATCTCTACATTCTTTCTCTTACATTTTCGAGACTATGAATATGAATATGTCAAAGACCAAAGTAATGACCAACAGTACCAAACATCAAATAGTAGTCAACGGTGAAGCGATGCACTATGTCCAAGATTACATCTATCTCGGTCAGATAGTTTCCCTCCAGGCGGGCAGGCAGGATAGAGAAATTGCAAGACGCACTGAGAACGCCTGGAGGAGTTATTGGTCGATGAAGGAGCTGATGAAGGGAAACCTTCCGATGATACATAAGCGCAAACTTATGGACATGTGCATCCCACATGCATGCATGCATGTCGTGCTTTTCTAATTAGTTTTATTTTTCTTTGTTTCTGTGTGTGTGTGTGTGTGTCTTTTAGTGTGCAATATTGTTGTACTCATGTTGTTGACACAAATAAATGCTATTTCTTTCTTTCTTTCTTTCTTTCTTTCATCCTTTCCGTTCTTACTTATGGCTCGCAAACTTGGTCTTTGACAAATATTCAGAAATCCAAACTCATGGTTTGCCAACGGGCGATGGAGCGCAGTATTCTGGGAGTTAAATTAACCTACCGGATTCGAAACACCACACTGGAATGGAAAAAGAGAAGGAAATACCTGGATGACGCCTGGATGATACGGCGCTTGCGCTGGCTTCTAGAATTCCACTCCGATGATGTGCTGATGTTGGCGGAAGGCGCTGATTGCACTTAACGTTCGTTGATGATTTGCGCGGTGATATGAGATGAATTTCCTTTAATTTGGTAGTTCCACTGATTTAATAAATGAGGAGCGATTACTAGCTCGACTCGTGCGGCTGGTGGCGAAACGTCAAGAGAGAGTGTTTTTCTTTCCTACCCACAGGTATTTGGATGGGTGGCAGGAAGATGACATGGAAAGTTGAGGGTAGATAAAGTAAATATTAGTAAATAATCTACGATGAATGAAGTTGCACTCAGAAGGGCATAACTTTACGAAACATACAGGCCCCGAAAGAGCTGCTAGGCTCTTTAGAAAGCACTGAGTTAAAATAAAGATGATGGAGTTGATGAGAAAAATTTAAGCAGTTATACATTTTGAGTATACATTTGGGATGAGTGTCCATTTGATAAGATGATTTTCTAATAAGTTTCAGTTCCAAAGTTAATTTTCTATGTTAAAGATGAGTTTCCTTGTTGAGTTTATATGTTGATTTTCGTTGTTGTTTTTCAATGTTGATTTCAATGTTGATTTTCAATGTTGATTTTCAATGTTGATTTTCAATGTTGATTTTCAATGTTGATATTTAATGATGATTTTCGATGATGATTTTCAAAGTTGATTTTTTAATGATGATTTTCAATGTTGATTTTCCAAGATGATTTTCAAGATGATTAGCCAAAGAAAGAAGTTAAGTTGAATATTAAAAAGATGAATTTAAGTTAAATAATATTAATTTAGATATCAGAATAGCAAGGTAGTAATGGGCTGAGTTTTACTACAGGCCTTAATAGCTTCGTGCCATTAGGAGTTGTCAGCTCTACGATTCTAACAGCCCCGTCAGTACCCGGACAAACTTTCGCGATTCTTGCCTTTTTCCAATGAAGCGGCGGCAAGGTGGTATCTTTTATGAGTACTAAATCACCAACTTGAAGGTTAGCAGTCTTGTTAAGCCATTTAGGACGCTGCTGGAGAGTGTGCAGGTATTCCGTCTGCCAGCGCTTCCAAAAATGCTGGGTGATTTGGCGAAGCAATTGCCATCGCTTTAAAAGATTTGAGTTAACTTCGTCCAAGTTGTGTTCGGGCAAAGCCTGGAGGGGTTGGCCTATGATAAAGTGGCCGGGCGTTAAGACCGCAAAGTCGTTTGGATCGCTGTTTATGGGGCACAAAGGTCGAGAGTTTAAGGCAGCTTCTACTTTTGTGAAAATCGTAGACAGTTCTTCGAACAAAAGTGAGCGCTCGTGCAATACACGAGCCAAGATGAGTTTCGCGGATTTTACAGCACTTTCCCACAAACCACCCATATGTGGATTTGAGGGACTGTTCAGATGCCAAATCACCTGTTGATTTGTTAACGACTTTCGGATGTCAGAATCAGAATCCTTTATGAACTGGTAAACATCCTTCAGGTAGTTGCGAGCACCGACAAAATTTGTTCCACAGTCGCTAAAAACGTCGGTTGGTAGCCCTCTGCGAGAGACGAATCGATCTAAGCAAGCCAAGAAGGCTTCAGTTGATAGCTCGGAAACGATCTCTAAGTGGACACACTTGGTGGTGAAGCACACGAAGATGCATAAATACGATTTTATGGACTTGGCGTTGCGAATGCGGGAGGTTTTCAACATGAATGGTCCCGCGAAATCAACACCAACCTTTTGAAAAGGTCGGCACGATGTAACGCGATGAGACGGAAGGTCACCCATAAAAGGTTCGACAGATTTTGGGCGCAATCTGTAGCACCGCTGACAAAGAAAAATCTGTTGACGTATCACTCTTCGCGCGGACAAGATCCAAAATTTGCTCTGAAGCAAGTTGATTAAGGCCGTTAGACCAGGATGCAAGAACAATTGATGGTAATGGTTTATGATGAGTTTCGTAACATGGTGGGATTTGGGTAGCAATAGCGGATGCTTGGTGCTGTAGTCTAGCTCCGATTTAACAAGTCTCCCACCAACTCGTAGCAGACCCTGCGCATCGAGGAATGGATTCAAGCGCCTGAGGCTGCCTTTGAGAGGTTTGTCGTCGCCTAGCAGCCTGATGGCTGAAGCGAATTCCGTGGACTGCACCACTTTTACGACCCCAAGTAGGCTTTCGCTGAGCTCTTGAACGGACAATGGACCACTACGGCGCAGAGTTGGATTGCGCGAATTATGAACGAAGCGCTTACACCAAGCGGTCACCGATTGCAGCTTGGCGAATGAGCTAAATCTCGTAAGAACCGGTAGCTCTTCTTCGAGCTCGGCTACGACACTGGACAAAGCCAGAGGCGCCTTGATGCCGGGCAGATCGTCTTCGCTAACAGAAGGGATATCCCCAGGCCATGTTGAAGCATCAGCCTCAAGCCATGGTGGAGACCACCACAACGAATGATCCACCAATTCAGAAGGAGTAAGGCCTCGACTTGCTGAATCAGCAGGATTGAGTGCGGACGGCACATGCTTCCACGTTGCATTTGGTATTAAGACTTGTATTTGGGACACTCTATTTCCCTCATAGGTCTGCAGCTTATGAGGGGAAGTTTTTAGCCATGCGAGCACGATGCTGGAATCAGACCAGGCCATTGTGCTGCTGATTTTAGTTTTACCTTGTAGTGTCTTAAACACATGTTCAAGCAAGCGAGCGAGCAAATGTGCGCCGCTCAGTTCAAGCTTGGGAACCGTCAGTTTTTGTTTAAGAGGAGCCACACGTGACTTGGCCGACAAAAGTCGGACAGTGGTGCTACCGCAGGCCCCTACAACGCGTAGATAGACGCATGCTGCGTACCCACGCTCCGATGCGTCACTGAAACCGTGGAGCTGGCAGTCCATTGGTTGATCAGTAAGCAACCATCGGGGAATGGAGACCTTGTCTAGTTGATTAAAGTCTGATATGAAGTTAGACCACAAGATTTGAATGTCAGACGGCAGAATCTCGTCCCAACCACAATCGATAGACCAGAGCTTCTGCATGATTTGCTTGGCATAGAAAGTGACCGGCGCCAGGAACCCGCAAGGATCGTAAAGCCTTGCGATGTTTGAAAGGACACCACGTTTGGTCATGATGTCGGTCATGCTCACGACGCGATAGATGAAGCTATCGCTATTTGCCTTCCACTCGATGCCCAAAACCTTGAAGACATTATCACCATCACTTTCGAACCGATATGGTTGCTCACAGTGGTCAGCGGACTGAGAATCCAAGAAGGATTTGGAATTACTAGACCACTTACGCAGGACGAAGCCGCCACGGGACAGAATGTCGACAATTTCATGTTGAAGAGTTAGAACGGACTCCAGGTCGTGAGCACCGCTGACTACGTCATCGACAAAAGTATCTTCCAGAAGCACGCGAGACGCTTCTGGATGTTGAGATGAGCTAAGGGAAGCAAGCTCATGAATCACTCGAATTGCCTGAAATGCAGAACTCGTAATACCATAAGTTACAGTGTTTAGCTCGTACTGGCGAATTTTTTCGTCAGGTGACTCGCGCCAGAATATCGTTTGGTACCTGCAGTGCTCCGCAGCTAAGAGAATTTGCCCTATACATTTGTTTTATGTCGCAGGTAAAAACCGCTTTATGGATCCTGAATCGCAAGATGATGTTCTCTATGCTCTTCTGCAGTTTAGGACCGGACATAAGAATCTGGTTGAGCGACACTCCATTGGAGCTGGACGACGAAGCATCGAAGACTGCTCGAAATTTGGTCGTGCTGCTATGTTCGCGAAGCACGCCGTGATGAGGAATGTAGTGCCGCTCGCTGGGGATCGGAACCTTTACTTCGCGCATGTGCCCCGAGTCGCGATAATCCCGCATGAACGCGATGTAGAGGTCACGGAGATTCGTGTCCTTAATAAGACGACGCTCTAAGTTGTAAAATCTCTTGAGGGCGGCAGTATAGGTATCACCTAAAGTGTGGCTGACCTTGAAGGGCAACTTGACGATAAAACGCCCATTTGGATCACGACTGTGCGTGTCGACGAAGTGTTTTTCGCATTGAACGTCCTCAGGATCAGGAATCGGTTGACTCGGAGGCTCTTCAGTCTCCCAGAACCGCGTGAGAGCACGGTTCAAGTCGATGGTGCACTTCATCGACACGACACTATTTGCAAGCTGGGATGATGCAGGTGCTTTACCCATTATGACCCAACCAAAGAGGGAAGAGTAGGCTGTAGGCATGTTGTCACCTAGGCTGAGTTTCCTGCCATCTAGAATCTGGTCATACACATCTACACCCAGGAGCATGTCGATTTGTCCAGGAACCGTAAAATGTTTGTTGGCCAGGACCAAATTTGCACAAAGTTGAACCACTGAACAATTTACTAGAACCGATGGCAAGTTTCCGGTTATCCGCTTCATGATAACACAATCTGTAGATAAGCTATTTGCAGAATCCCCCATTGGTGAGATGTGACATGTCGATGTGCCTCGAGTTGGCTGAGCAGCTGACTCACCTATCCCGATAATGGTTCCGGACATGATCCGAGGAAGTTTAAGCTTTTGGGCCAGATTTTCAGTGATTATTGAAACTTGGGACCAACTATCAATCAATGCACGAGCTACTTGATAGTGTCCGCTGACATCTTGAACCCTGACATAGGCAGTCCCTAAAATCATGGTCGACCCATTTTCAATACCATGTAAGGACTGAGGTTGGACTGTGGAACTCAAGTTCGACACAGCAACTTCGCTTACCTTGTCATCGGTTGCTGATTTGTTTGGAGAGCTAGGAAGATGCAGCTTAGTATGGTGTCGCCCACGACATACTTGGCACACACTCCGTGAAACGCATCTTGACACATGATGTGTACGCAAACAATTAAAACAAAGCTTATGTTGAGTTACAAATTCTTTCCTTTGTTCGGGAGTCATTGCTTCGAATTTAGGACAGTAATAAATAATGTGACCTTCACTACAGCAAATGCAAGAGTAAGAATTTAGTTTTGAATCAGAGTTGACCACATTCACAGATTTTGGAGCAGTCTGGAGAGCGGAACCGGCAACATTTTCAAGAATGCGAAGGCGATTTTCTAGAAAAGTGGTTAACTGTTTGAATGATGGTATGCCATGAGGATCTACAGTTGCCTCAAACATGGTGCGAAGGTCAATATTTAGTTTTTTAAGAATTATATGAAGCAACAAAAAACTCCAAGAATGAACGTCAAACACACTAATGTAAACTGTAATGCTATAAGTGCCTGAATATTTTCTTTTATCGTCCTGACAAACTTGTTTAATGCCTTAAAATTGCCTTGTGGCAGGCTAGGAAGATTTAAAATACTTTCTACGTACCTGTCTGCGATGAGCCTTTTATTTTCATAACGCTCGGTTAAAATATCATAGGCCACACCATAATTTTCGCTTGATATTATCAAATGTTTCACCAATGCCAATGGCTCCTTATTCAAGACGCCTAATAAATAGTGCAGCTTTTGGACTGGAGTTAGTCGCTGACTTTCATGAACCACACTATTAAAAATTGAGATGAAGTTTGGCCAGTCGATGTGTGAGCCTGAGAACCGTGTTAAATTGATTTTTGGTAGATGAAACTCGATATCGTTAGCCTTAGAAACAACACTTGTGGAAGCAGTTGGTGGAGCATCAGTTGGTTTACGCTCAAAGAAGGTGCCATGGACTACTTGAACACTATAAAACATGTCAGTGAAAGTTTCATACGATTTTTCTATCTCTGCAAGCTTTTCGTCCTCAAGCACCTGTTTACCACTAAGAATAGCCAAATAAACCTCTTCTATTTGTAGTCGATACCTCTCCAGGTCATTGTATCTTGCTAAAAATCGTCGCTGTTCGGTGGTGCTAACATCCACTTTGTGACTTATTTCCTGAGCTAAATCATACGCACTTTTCATGTTTTTTAGGCACATGTCATATTTGATAAGCAATTTCTTGCTATCGGCCATTGCAATTGATTACTTGTTAACTATTTACAACTCGAAAATCAACACAAGAAATTGTATGAACATGTAAACAAAACAAGCTTGATTGGTTTGATTGATCTTTGCTTTGCTTGACAACCTTGAATGAACTTACACAGAAATAAATGTACGTAATGAATGAATGATTAGAGTTGCCAACTAAAATGTTTGCTAGTGATTGATAATCGAGAATCGATTCGCCCGGAAGTATACCGGTGAAAGTGCGGATCAATCTTTACGGCAACCACAGACAACTTGCAAGATATAGTGAGTTCTATTATAGACAAGGTGAGTGACTGCTGGGAACGAATTGGCGGGCGAAGAAAGACAATATGGCGGACGAGAAATTGAATGCAACTTGAACAAAGGAAAATGATAACCCGAAAAAATTGAAAAATGTATGATCGTAAATTTATAATATTTTTGAAATTATAGGATGTTAATAGGATTGGGCTACGAAGGACCAGTTAGTGGAATGGAAAAAGAGAAGGAAATACCTGGATGACGCCTGGATGATACGGCGCTTGCGCTGGCTTCTAGAATTCCACTCCGATGATGTGCTGATGTTGGCGGAAGGCGCTGATTGCACTTAACGTTCGTTGGAAAAAAGGCGGGAACCGTTAAAACGACAAGGCGCGTTTTTCAGATTATTTCTAAAAAATACCCAAACTCCCTTTTTTAGAAGCTTGGGACTTGTCGTAAACACTTATAAATACCATTGGTTAGCGGTGTAGCAAGATGGGAGGAAAGAAAAGACGGCGGAAGGAGGAACCGCCTCCCCCGGATGAATCCAATTTTATGACTCCGACGGCGACGGCTTCGCATTCCGAGATTTCGTCGGACTCAGAATCTATGAAGTCAGAGTTATCGAAAGGCAATAGCGTAACACCGGAAAGGTCTGATAAGTATGCTATATTTAAAGTTCCAGGGTATTCACGTAGATACCCCGAAAACTCAAACAAAAATGACTATATTGTCTTTTTAAATCATAATAAGGAAAACACGGCATTCACTGATAAAGATCGTATGGCCCTCTCGAAGGGACTGAGAGAGCATGGCGTCTCGGGCGTAATGCACCTGCGATCATTAAACAAGTTTAAGGTGGGGATTACCTTTGATCTCCCCAACAACGCCAACATGTTCCTCCAAAACAAAAAACTCTTGGACCAGCTCTCCCTTAGGGCCAGCATTCCAGCTGGAGATACAGAGGTGACTGGGGTGCTTACCTCGGTTCCAGTTGACATGTCTAATAAGCAGATCTTCTCTTTGATCGGAAGTTCCAGCAAGGTGATCTCAGTAAGGCGCTTCATGCGCAGGATGAGAGGCGATGGCGGTGCAGCTGTTCAATTCCAACCCACGCAGGCAGTTGCAGTGACATTCGCTTCAACCAACCTCCCAGAACATGTATACCTAGACTCATGGAGGCATGAGGTGAATGTGTACATACCTCCTGTGAAACAATGTTTAAAGTGTATGAGGTATGGACATATAGCTAAATTTTGTCGAAATTCAGAGGTGTGCTCTATCTGTACTGAAGGCCACAATTTCCGTCAATGCAATGTTGACCCAAAAAATGCTAAATGTCTGAATTGTAATGGTAATCACATAGCCATTTCATCATCATGTGCCATGAAAAAACAAAAAGTTGAAGAAAACAAAATTAAGTCCCGCACAGCAACTTTTTCTGACTTATTCGACTCAAAATCATTCCCACAGCTCACAGCAAGAACACTCGATGTACAAGTAAACAACTTAATGAAATCTGAAGTTTTTATTAACATTTTAATAGAAACAATCACCAAAATTATCAGTAACAAAGATGTCCCCATTAATTCAGGGTCCATAAGAGAGACCTTAAAAAAAACTCTCAGCAATAAACTCCCTCCTTCCTCATAATGGATTTTTTAAAAATAATACAATGGAATGCACAAAGTTTGAATAGTAATAAGCACTTATTTACAAATTTTCTTTACACACATAAAGTTCATATCGCAATCATATCAGAAACATGGTTTAAAGTTAATCAAACATTTAAAATTAAAAATTACAACATTGAGCGCAATGATTGTGGAAACAATCATAACGGAGTAGCCATATTCATTCATAATAGTATTACATATTCAAAAATTAACACTTATTTTGACAATTCATTACAAAACATCTGTGTCAGAATTACCATTAACAAAAAAGACATGAGTATTGTCAGTTTTTACAGTCCCTCAAATAGTGACCCAGCTTTTAATAAGAGTAAATTTGATGCATTGGTAAAGTCAATTCCTGGTCCAATTATATTTGCAGGGGACTTTAATGCCCACCACACTTCCTGGGGTTGTGGGTCTGACTCCCCTCGTGGTAGGGATGTTTTAGATGTTTTACTTAATGATGGTCAAGCCACGACAATTGGTTCGTTGACATGGCGTCCAAACGCACTAGATTTGTCTTTGGTTTCGCCATCGTTGGCACTTCATTGTGAATGGTCTGTTCATGATAGCCCTCTTGGTACTAGTTATCATCTTCCTGTAATCATAGAAGTCTTGGTTAGTAATAATAATATTGATTCAGATAGTAGTTGTCTTAATAAGAAACATTTGCCCATCTACCCAAATTATAAACATGTCGATTGGAAAATGTTTCGGAGTTGCATGGATGCATCGCTAGTTGATTTTCAAATCGATATTTTATGTCCTCAGGATACATATTCACATTTTTGTGACATTTTGCGCACAGCCACTGCGAAATCTGTTCCTAATTTGAATAATTCAAGTTGCTCTACCATCAGTCATCAATCTTGTCCTAAGAATCCTAGTAAAAAACCTTACCTTCCATGGTGGAATCAAAAGTGCTCAGAGGCTGTTTTGAATTTCAAAGAAGCCTATTTAAAGTTCAAATATAACCCAACTGAGGAAAGCTATCTAGAATTCAAGAGACTTCGGGCTCTTAAAAAACTCACTATTAAAATTGAAAGACAAAATAGTTGGGTCTTGCTTTGTGAAACTTTCAATCGCTGTACTCCGTTATCTGTTATATGGAAATTTATGCGTAAATTTAATAAAACATATACTCCTAATAATAATGAAGATGACACATGGATTTTAGATTTTTTAATGAAATATACTCCTGATTTTGTAATAAACACACCTAACGCAGTTGATACTAGTAGCTTAAATCCCAGCAATAGTTTTTTGCTTAATCCATTCTCAATTAATGAACTAAATTCCGCCGTTTTCTCTAGAAGAGATACAGCCTTTGGTCTTGATGGAATACCCTATATTATTTTTAAAAAAATGAGTAGTAATAGTTTAGAATTTTTTCTGAAGGTTTTAAATTTATTATGGGATTATAATGATATACCTCCAGACTGGAAAATAGATTGTTTGGTACCAATTTTAAAACCTAATAAACCCAAATTATCTCCTGATTCCTATCGTCCTATCACACTTACTTCATGTGTTGGTAAGATATTTGAACAATTGCTGAAACATCGCTTAGAATTTTATGTGGAACAAAACAATATCTTACCTTCCAATCAGTTTGGTTTTCGTAGAAATCGTTCAGCTCGTGAAAGTATTTGTCAATTACAGCTTGATATTCATAATTCTTTGGCATCAAATAGTCTTTTGGTAGCTGTTTTTTTTGACATTGCGGGCGCTTTTAATAGTGTCAACATTGAAGTCCTTTGTCGAGAGTTGTTAACAATAGGAATTCCTGGAAAAATTATAAATTGGATTCAAACCTTTTTAAACAATAGAGAAGTTTTCGTCAAATACAATAGGCACCTTTATGGACCTAGACTCTCTTCTGTGGGTGTTTGTCAGGGTGGCATCTTATCACCTTTAATTTTCATATTGTATATACGTCGCTTAAATCTAATATTAAGTTCGCGTGTAAAAAATTTACAGTTTGCAGATGATTTAGTTGTTTATGCGTCAGGAACTGATTTAGCTCAAGTTGCTGAAATTGTTAATGATGCTTTAGCAAAGCTTAACAAATCTTTTTCTTACCTAGACCTTAATGTTAATCCTTCGAAGACGAAGGTTGTTGTTTTTGGAAAAAGATATAATAATATGCCCATTATTTACTACAATAATTCTCCTTTACCTGTATCACTCGAGGTTAAATTCTTGGGGATATTATTCTCCAATAATTTATCCTGGAATAATTATATTAAACATATCTTCAATAAAGCTAACAAAGCTTACAACATATTAAAGTCTTTGGCTGGCTCTTACTGGGGAGCAGACCTAAAGATTTTATTAACATTGTACAAATCATTAGTTCGTAGTCATTTTGAATATGGTTTCTATTGTTTTGCGTCTGATGTTAAAATTGTAAATAAGATTGATGTTTTTCAAAACAAGTGTCTTCGCTTGATTACTGGGGCATTTAGAAGTACTCCTATAAATTCTATGCAGATTGAATGTAATCTTCCACCAATAATCATCCGTTTTAACTATTTAAGAGAAAGATTTATCCTCAAACTTTATAGTGTTTATGGCAATAGTCTTTTAGTCAATCTGGCTAGCGCTCAACCTGTTTTAAAACCAATTTTTATGCTACAAGATTTCCAAAGTTTCTTCTACTCTCTTCAAAATTTAAACATATATCAATCAAGTCATATTTTACCTTGCTATGAAGGATCTTTCATTAGCAAATTCCCAGCAATGAAAATTATTATCAACAATAATCTGTCTACTAAAGAAGAAGTATATGTGATGTTGTCAGAGTGGATAGATCATAAATTTATTTACACGGATGGATCAAAAAATGATAATGCTGTGTCTTTTGCTATATTTGAACCATCTTTGAATATTGGTGTTGGTCATAAAATAGATAAACATGCTAGCATTTTTACAGCTGAGGCTGTCGCTATCTTGAGTGCTTTGAAACATATTAGAAATCGTAATTTAGGGCACAAAAAATGGGTTGTAGTAAGTGATAGCATGAGTGTTTTACAAAACTTAACAAATAACAAATTACATGCTAGCACTAACTACTTAATTTATTCTATAAAACAGTTATGGGTTGAGTTAGCGGATTTAAATATTCATGTTAGTTTTATTTGGGTGCCTTCACATAAAGGCATAGAAGGAAATGAAAAAGCAGATTATCTTGCCAATACTATAGTTAAATTTGCAGATACTCTCTCTAACCTTGAGAGCAACGATGCAGATGTTTCTTTACCATACACAGATGTTATAAGCCTTTTAAAACAACGGATGTGTCAAACATGGGGGAGACATTCATATCATTGTACACAAATCGAGAACAAAGGTAGTTGGTATGCTGCTTTGGATATTCAGATTAATGCTACACCATGGTTCTGCAAAAGTAAATTTTTCATAAATAGAAAGTTTTACTCAACTATTTGCCGACTACGTTTTGGCCATTGCCGCTTGAATTTTCATCTTCATCGTTTAAAAATGGTTGGTTCTTCTTCTTGTAATCATTGTCAATCACAGGAGGTTCAATCATTGAGCCATATTTTCTTCGAGTGTCCATCTTTCAGTATCCAGCGCCTTATGCTGATAGATGGGCTTCTTCAAATATATGGTGAGCCCAATCTGGTCCCGCGGTGCATTCAGGAGTTACTTATGAATGCCTCAACTTTTAATTATTTGTACAAATTTATAATTAGTACTGTAATTGAGATTTAGATATATAATTAATAATTTAATAATTGTAATTATTTGTTGTGTTGTATTTATCGTCTTATCGAAAACAAAAAAGGAATCTTCCTTCCTCTTCTTTATTTGTATGAACTGTGAATGTCAGTGACTTGCCTGACAGATATTTCGTTGCTTTTTTTACTTTGAAATAAAAAGAAGAAGACATCTTACCTAACTACGAAGAAGACATCATTGAAGATTAAATCAAATGATATTTAACCTGGATTTGACTATTTTAAGAATTTGAATAACAATTTATACGAAAGACATAAACATAAACAACTTACGGAAGAAAAAATACGTTACGTATGACTAGGCGGTATGGTCTTAGACTATAGCCTGCCCAAAAGGGCGAAAGAAAAAAAAAAAAAAAAAAAAATAACGTTCGTTGATGATTTGCGCGGTGATATGAGATGAATTTCCTTTAATTTGGTAGTTCCACTGATTTAATAAATGAGGAGCGATTACTAGCTCGACTCGTGCGGCTGGTGGCGAAACGTCAAGAGAGAGTGTTTTTCTTTCCTACTCACAGGTATTTGGATGGGTGGCAGGAAGATGACATGGAAAGTTGAGGGTAGATAAAGTAAATATTAGTAAATAATCTACGATGAATGAAGTTGCACTCAGAAGGGCATAACTTTACGAAACAGCGCTCCAAAACTAAAATCGCCGACGTAGGAGAAAAAGCCGCCCAGCTGAAGTGGAATTGGGCTGGACATGTCTGTCGTATGCCTGATGAGCTGTGGGCCAAAATAACCACTATGTGGAGCCCTGACACAGCGAGACGGCGTCGCGGCAGACCACGCAGGAGATGGCGTGATGAAATAGATGCCTTTAACACAGATTGGCAAACAATAGGACAGGATCGTAGTGACTGGAGGATATGGGGGGAGGCCTTTGCTCAACAATGGGATGATTCAGGCTAACAGTAACAGTAACAGTTTATGTAGTACCTACCTATTTTAATTTTAATTTGACTGAATTGTTATTATCTTTTTTGTAATTTATGGGTTTTTTTGCCTGAAATAAAGAACATATTAACTATATTATTATTATATATTAACTGCAGGGGTTTTGTAAAATTATCTACATATATTTTACGAGATATTCAATAAAAACTGCGCTTTTTCGAGCGGCGCGAGTAGTTTTTTTTTATGATGATTTTTGCCGGGGGTTTTGGAAATTGAGTTAACTTGTAAAGTAGGTACCTAGTATTTATACCGTTAGTATTCTAGATATTGGTCTGACACCAGTTTGTTTCCCAACAGACACACAAGTTCTACACAAGGAACGTTTGCAAAGATTGGGTGATGGATTTCCAGCTAGCGAGGATATACACGCTGCGTGGAGTGTGCATGCTGGAGTCGGGAGATGTCAGCGAGGCTAGGAAACAGCTGTTCCTAGCTATGAAGCTCTACTGTGCTCCATTCCCGACTTCCAAGTAACTTTATATCACTATTACTTATGTTTTTTTTTATGCTACTTGAATGACGGAACAAGCTAATGGCCCACCTGATGTTAAGTGGTAACCTCTGCCTATGAACAGTGCATTACCTCATAGGTCACGTCCACCTAGGACGCCCCCTATGTGGCATTGCACTGCGCCCGCCACCCTGAGGCATAAAGATGAAAAATCTCATGTGCCTGTAATTTCAACGGCACCTTTTTACCCTTCAAACCGGAACACAGCAATGCGAGCACTACTGCTTTGCGGCAGAAATAGGTATGGTGGTAGTACTTCCCCCGACGAACTCTTTCACAAAAAAGCTCTACTACTACTAAAACTAGGTACTATTATTGCTACTACTATTTCAGGCACTTGTTGAAAATATGTAACATCCGAGCGTCAATCCGGCAGTCAATGTTAGTTATGATGCCGAATTCGTACCAACAAACGGAAAAGGGTATGATCGGACAATTTTATGACGATATTGCCAAAACTCTGAATCTAATGTACAAGTTGTTTACGGTAAGCCTGCAAATCCTACCTATACCTATACCTACATGCCACAGTTTTAGTTTTCGAACCAATTTGATTGTTATATAAGTTTGACGTGTCTGTGTGTGTGTATCTGTGTGTGTCTGCTATGGCATCGTAGCTCCGGAACGGATGACCCGATTTCGATATTATTGTCGAGAGTGTTCTTAGCTATGTTTGATCAAAATCGGTTCAACCGCTTCATTGCGTTAAGGATTTTTTTAATTTTTGCAACATTAATTACTTGTAAGTAATTCAAAATAATTATTTAAAATAAATTAATTTTATTTATGAAAAGCAATACGGATTAAGACCTAAAAGCAACACCCTCTCAGCCACCATTGACCTAGCAACGAAGATAAAATCAAACATAGATAATACAAAAATTGTGCTCGGCGTATTTATCGATCTGAAAAAAGCCTTTGATACCGTAAGCCACAGATTGATAATAAAGAAACTAGAAACAATAGGTATCAAAGGCATTGCCCTGAAAATGTTCAAATCATATTTAGCAAACAGAGTGCAGGTAGTTAAAATTGGTGATGCTCAAAGTGAAACAGCACCTATAACATGTGGTGTCTCTCAAGGTTCCATATTAGGACCACTACTCTTTTTAATTTACATTAATAATATCAACGAAATAGGTTTGATTGGTCACGTAACGTTATACGCAGATGACACGTGTTTGTTTTACTTTGGGTCAGCAATAAATGACATAATACCGCAAGCTCAGTCAGATCTGAACACTCTCTTCTCTTGGTTCCAGCACAACCTATTGACAATTAATATATCGAAGACATGTTACACCATCTTTCGGGCAAAAAATAAAATAATTGTACCATACAACCCAATCAAAATTAGTACCTAATGTACTTTTACAAGAAAAATGTTACGAAAAATACCTTGGTTTAAGATTGGATAGCGGCTTGACATGGAACATGCAGATTGAACACATCAAAAAAAATCTTTCTTCACTAACTGGGTCACTTCGTAATATCGTTGGTTGTATTCCACGCCGAGTACGCTATACCATCTACAACTCACTAATAAAACCACACCTGATGTATTTAATTGAAGTATGGGGCAGTGCTGTCAAAACTAAATTAGCTGGACTTCAAATAATTCAAAACAAAATTATTAAATTATTATTCAACTATCCATACTTAACACCAACCGTTCAAATATATAAACAAACTAAATTAATGAACATCAAACAATTATGCATGTGCTGTAAATATACAGCACATGCATACTTGTTCGTAAAATTGTAAAGGGCTCTCTCCATACTAGCCTATCATTCATAACAACACGACAAATATCCAAGCAAAATACTCGTCGCGCCAGCTTTCTGGGGCCTTATTCTCGAAATCGTGAGATCGATCAAAACGGCGTGATGACGTCATATCTTGCTTAAAATACTTACTTTGCTATTCTCAGCATCTCGCAGACAAACGTGTGGTATTTACCATGTGGGATAGGTTTTATCATTCGAGATGCGTCTAGTCAAAATTGCTTCATTCGATTTGGTGTATGTAACAAAATAAAATTAGCACTAAACCAATCAATTACAATTTATAACAATCTCATAATTTCGATCTCGCATGTTTCTTAGCCATCTCAAATGCAAAAATCTCGCTCATTCGGATAAATCTCGTTATTTGTCGTGAAAGAATATCAAGCGATTACATAATTTTTACATAAGTTCTAACACCACACAAAATCAAAACACAATATTGTCACAATGCTATCTACGAATCTGTCTATTTTTTTGTGAAAAGTTTACGGCTCATATCACAAATCTGTGTTATTGTCATTTCACTTCACACCACACGTTAACTTTATTTCGCACACAACACAAAACACTAATTTCAGTTGATTGACTGACGGAGTAAGTACGGACTTTGAATGACAGACAGAACTCGCATGATTTTTAGATCTCACAGCTAAAGACCACACGTTGTATCTCGTACGAATTTCGTTCGAGATATAAAACTGTGAGATGCCGAGAATATATGTGACGTCATCAAGTCGATTAGATCGATCTCACGATTTCGAGAATGAGGTGATTAGTGGTTGATTTAGTCTGGAAACTAGAACTTGATTAAAACTATAAATTTATTTATGCTGTTAAACCTTATTTACAAAATAATTATGCCCTATTTTTGAAAAAAACTAATTAATAATCGTGAACAGTCGAATAGTTTTCTCCCGATTAATCGATGATCGTAGCCATCTTGCTTGAAAAAACGCGTGAATGGAATGAGCGAGATTTTGCACTCGAGATTTCCAAGAATCAAGAGAGATGAAAACTACGAGACGTTAAACATCTCGCTTGAAATGAGAATTAGGCCCCTGGTTTTACCCAAAACGCGAACGAACTACGGTAAAAAAATTATTACTTTTGAAGGTGCACAGCTTTATAACAAACTACCGTCAGATATTAAAAATGTAAACTCATTCAATGCATTTAAAACAAAACTTGCGCAGTACGTTGTCTACAACGTACTGCGTACTTTACCTACTTTTAAAGATCGTACCTACTTATTATCATGCATATGCATTGAATGAGTGCCTATCTAGTTTTCTACAAATAATGTACAATAATACCAATTTACTTACTCGAACGACCTACTTATATGTTTAATGTACTACATAAAAGATAAATGTTTTTCTCATGTAAGTGACATTGTCTTTTTGAGAATAAATTTATTTAAACCTAAACCGAAATAAGAAATTGATGACGAGTTTGCCCTTCAGTCAGAAGTCAATTAATGTGGACCCTACATTTTCTAATAACAAAAACACCCTATGACGCAATACCCAACCCCTCTATATTAGAGCTCAAGTATATGATACATTTTCATATTGACATAAGAATGAGGAAAGCTAGAGGCCAAAACTTCTCAACATAATGAACGTAACTATCTATACCGATATAAGTATCTTTGTGTTATCTTTATTTTGGTTTTAAATTATTTTCCCAAAAGACTCTGTAAACAGCCCCCGATGAGATTGTAACGGTCGCAGGAAGTCGGTCGATGGAAGCGGCTCATGACCATTACTCATGTAGGTATTATTATGGGGCAGGGTGACGATTATAAATGAATGAGTTTGTCTTTTAGGAGACTAATGAAAGCGAAAATGCTACTCTAGCTGCAAAATTGGCTTTGAGCTACGCAATCAAATCGAACTCAAACTTTTGTTTGCTGTGCATGTCTTACGGGAATCTGATTTCGACATATCGGCAGAAGCAACAAGTAAGTTATTTCAAAGTATGTATGTTTCTTAAAATTAGGTACCTACCTACCTATAGAAAAATTACATAATTAAGTTCTCGATTCCAGTTTTCAATGTGCATGCGGTTTGAGAAGAAGGCTATTGAAGTTTGCCACAGAAAGAGGGGTCATCTAGACATTACTGAAGTGCAAGCTGTGTGCTATCTCTACACCAACATATTTCTGTTTTAGTATGTCTCACAACATTTTTTTTTTTTTTTTTTTTTTATCCTTCTTGTATGACGTAACAAGTGATGGCCCACCTGATGTTAAGCGGTAACCTCTGCCTATGAACAGTGCATTACCTCATAGGTCACGTCCACCTAGGACGCGCCCTATGTGGCATTGCACTGCGTCCGCCACCCTGAGACATAAAGATGAAAAGTCTCATTTGCCTGTAATTTCACCGGCACCCTTACCCTTCAAACCGGAATACGTTTCCCAACATCTTTGAGTATCGTTCGACTCAGTGGCGGATTTACACATTTGCCGCCTTAGGCTATTACAATTTTGCCGCCCCTACTGCCCTGTAGCTACAATTATACATATATACCCTAGTTCACAATCATATTCAGGCGCGGTCGCAGCTCAAGGTTTTTGGGGGGTCATCTTGGCTCTACTACAAAAGTCAAAAAATACTTTATTCATTGAAATCACAAGGATCGTCTATTTACCTACTCCTGTTCCAACGCGACCATGATCGATCGCGATCTCGTAAAAATCAGTTTTTTAGCTCGAGGAGAGTGCAGTACTATAGATTGCCATGACTAGAAAATATAACGGCCAGCGGAGCGAGCCGCGAATAATTCTGTTTTTTAGCTCGAGGAGCGTATAGTAATAAAGATACCTATTATTAGAAGATACAGCCAAAAATTCTATATTTTAGCTCGAGGTGAATGCAGTAATAGAGATAACTATTACTAGAATACATAACGGCGAGCGGAGCGAGCCGCGAAATGTTCTATTTTTTGGCTCAAGGTTGTACATTCTGTAAACTTTGTAAAATATTTAGGGTTTTCTTTGTTCTATACTTAAGAAAAAAAAAAATTGCCCCAAAATTTGCCGCCCTAGGCTCCAGCCTACTCATACTGCTGGTAAATCCGCCACTGTCGACTTCGTATCTCGACGTTGGGAACACGGTCTATTAGCTTGATGACGAGCATGACGCGTTCCATGGCTCTCTGTGCAACTCTCATCCTGTACACAGCCTCCTGCGTGAGCGTCCATGTCTCGGCACCGTAAGCCATGGTAGGCAGAACACACTGGTTATAAAGTCGGGTCTTACGACATTGCGGAATTTCAGCGATAATGGTTATAGGTAGACTTGATTAATCAAAAGCCTTATAGCTCGTTTTTGTTTATACGCACGCAAACTAGATTCTAGTTTGCGACTAAGGTGTTTTAATATCGTGCGGATTTCATCACGCACGCGGGATTGCCCCGTATGCGTGAAACCCGGAAGGGTCTTTTCTATATAAGTATTTATTGTAATGCGTAGACTACGGACGCGGGATGCGGGGCGGGATGCACCGCGCGGGGACCCCGGATGCGTGTGCGTGCACTGTGCACATTGCCACATCTACGAAATCCAGTGTGCATATTACTGTCTTGCGGGTTGCACGCGCGTGTTGTACAGACAAATAAATTTTACTGTCATGCGTGTCTCACGCTGCGTTAAATTTTTCGTATGCGGGGCAATCCCGCGTGCGTGATGAAATCTGCACGATATTAAAAACACCCCTAAAAGATTACTCAACTCAGTATCGTGAGCACAAACTTAAAGGCTACCTACACTCGGCAGTGGATAGTGATGAGCTAAAGAAAAAAAAGGGGGGTGTTTTACATTTGAGGCCATTGTGTGGCTGCTGTATGGCATGTTTCTTTGTTGCCTCGTAACTCCGGAGCGAGTACTCCTGCTTTCAGTGCTGTTTCTTGTATGAAACACGGTGTTTGCGAGATGGTTCTTATCTGTGTTTCGTGGAAAAACGTACAGTCCTCCAGAATCATCAGTTTGCAATGAGCTCACCACTTGTCACGTCTATTTCCCACGATGGTGCAACCCACTGTGAAAAGAGGCCCATTTGAGGTCCCGCCTACCCTTTCGGTGATAAAAGCGTGTGTCTATGTATGTAAGACAAATATAAATACGTTTTAGTAGTAGTAGAGCTTTTTTGTGAGAGTTCGTCCGGGGAAGTACTACCACCATACCTATTTCTGCCGCAAAGCAGTAGTGCTCGCTTTGCTGTGTTCTGGTTTGAAGGGTAAGGGTGCCGGTGAAATTACAGGCACATGACACTTTTCATCTTTATGTCTCAGGGTGGCGGACGCATTGCAATGCCACATAGGGCGCGTCCTAAGTGAACGTGTCCTATGAGATAATGCACTGTTCATAGACAGAGGTTACCGCTTAAACATCAGGTGGGCCATCTGCTTGTTCCGTCATTACTAAAAAAGTAATGCTGGACAGTTCACACAACATTATCTAGCCCCAAGCTAAGCAGAACTTGTGTTATGGGTAGGTACTAGATAACTGTGATACCTACATTTAATACATTACATAGATAGATATTTTTTATTATAGCTAAATAGAAAATACCCATAACATCCTGAACAAATATCTGCAGATCGCACAAATATTTGTTCCGAGGCAGGAATCGAACCCGCAACTTCCTGCATCGCAGGCGAACCTTCGCCCGCCGCGCCACAGTGGTCGTCTAATATTTAATTGTTTAGCGTGGAGCGCGGCAAGAAGACCGAGAGTCTGGAGTTCGGTCTGTCCGTGATGCACATGATGCCGAGCGTAATAGATCTGAACACGCGGCAGATGATGGTCCTGTGGATGCTGAAGCTGCTGCTCTCCGATCTGAGGATCCACGATATGGTCTCAATCATGAGGGAGTTCTTCTACATAACTGACTATTATGATCTCAGCTGTGAGTTTATAGTACCTACCTACCTACCTCAGTAGATTAGATATCCACACTAAAACTTAAGTTTCTAGACAAATTGCAACGGTCAAGTTATTATAAATAAATAAAAAACCAGCCAAGTGCGAGTCGGACTCGCACACGAAGGGTTCCG
Source organism: Operophtera brumata (assembly GCA_932527175.1). NCBI lineage: Eukaryota > Metazoa > Arthropoda > Insecta > Lepidoptera > Geometridae > Operophtera > Operophtera brumata. The sequence goes on from OW052225.1 coordinate 24,759,108, forward strand.
TACCATTATCTATAAAAACGGCAAAAAAAACACGTTTGTTGTATGGGAGCCCCCCTTAAATATTTGTTTTATTTTAATTTAATTATTTATTTTCAAAGTGAATATATAACTAAATATTCTGTGAATATTTCAAGCGTCTACCTACTGTCGTTATTAATATCGAGCAAAAAAAACATGTTTGTTGTATGGGAGCCCCCTATATTTATTTTATTGTTTTTTAATATTTTTCGTTATAGCGGCAACGGAAATACATCATTTGTGAAAATTTCACTTTACACAAGCTCGACGTTTATAAATGATACTTGTGTATACGGAATAAGGAATATTTTAGTGGCGTGTTCAGTTTTAGACTGAATGCACTCTACCAGCGTAGTTATCACCTTAATCTAGAGAGCCGGTCAGAGGTGCCCGATGGGTGAGGTGGAGTACCCTTGTTTGTGACTGGCGGCACATTCGATCCATCGAGCGTGACACCACTCGCAACGGGGAGGAGCTGCCCTCTCATCACCCAGGCAGAGTGGCTCCCTACTATGCCTGGATGATAAGACAGCAGGGAAGGGCTGTTTATTCCCTTGTTTGACTTTGGGTTAATCCAAACTCAAATGTGGGAATAAGCGGCGAAAAGGTAGTTTGCCCTCTCTACCTTCCGGGCGTAGCTGGTGCCACTCCCGCCGAGCTATGTTCGGAAGATAGATGATGGCCAGGTAGGAAGTGACATCTCCCTCTTTCGCCACGATGACACGAGCACGTTTTCGTGGTGGAGGAGAGAAATGTCACTGGGCTCGCGTGGTGGTCGGAGTGAGGGCTCTGGCCACCCTCCTACGAGCCTTTGGATGGTGGCAGCACAGAGTGGACCCTGTGCTGCCACATTTGGAGGGAGTGTTTGTGGTTGGCTTTTTGGCCAACCACGGGATGGGCCCTGTTGGGCGTCGCGCGAGATGGGCACCGGTGCGTTCCGTAGGAGATCCCGGAGCCCATCGACATGCGCAGAGGATGGCCACCGGGGTGTTTTAGTGAGTCCACGAGTCCGTGAACCTCACATAACCGTATTGCACCCTCAATGCAATACGGTATCTGTTTGCAGATTTCACCTCGACAAAAAAAAACTGAAATGAATGACATAAGCAGGTTGGGTTTAATAATCTTTATATGTACCTATACCTACTTAACAGATAATATCACGTATAATTACAACATCTTATAGTCTAAGATCCGCACTAGAAACGATCTTCACCCATCTGTTTAATGGATGAAAAAAAAATTTATATCAAATTTAATATATTAGAAAATGATGATGTATTTCTATTGCCGGTATAACAACAAATACACAGAATAAAATAAATATTTAAGTGGGCTCCCATACAAAAAACGTGATTTTTTTGCCGTTTTTATAGATAATGGTACGGAACCCTCCGTGCACGAGTCCGACTCGCATATGGCAGGTTTTTATAGATAATGGTACGGAACCCCTCGTGCACGAGTCTAACTCGCGCTTGGCCGGTTTTTCAATTTTTAATTAATCATAGTCTGGCCAGGATTTTTTAGACACCCACTTGAGATATATTTTCTAATATAGTAGATATAAAATACTTTTCATCCATTAAACAGATGGGTGAAGGTCGTTTCTAGAGCGGATCCTCTACTATTATGTAATGTGCTTTCAAGTAACACCAAAATCTATAACTAGGTAAAAACAATCACAAACAGAACTGAAACTATTAAGACTGTGTTCATTTGAAAACTATTAAAACTAAATTAAGGCCATATGTTAAAATTATCGAATGGGCGGAGTCTTTCAAGAAAACAATAGCTGCAAGCCAGTGACAGCGTTATTACTCACTTGAACCCGGGAAGAGATGAGGTATAGATTTCTGCCGCTCGGAAGTAACTGACGTAAGCGACAAATGATAAAACTTCGTTTTGCTTCTGATTATCTATAATTAATATAAGTAATGTGATTACCTACTGAATAGTATAAAAATTTAGGATTAGTATTTTAATTAGACGGAGGGACCTAAAACGGGTTTTAGGAGGGCCAATTTCAAAATATAAAGCTGTCGGCAAAAGTTTCACCAATCGTGTTTCTAGTCTATGATTTATTTAGATTATATCCTCAAGTAATTACTGTATTAACATCAACTTTGTAACCTTTACTGTTACTGAGTGAGCATGTAACGCAACTCCAAAATGTTAACGTAGCGTCTTAAGTACCTAGCATAGCATTGCAACCATCTTCACCCAGTTACTATCAGAAATTCAAAGTTCTTTTATTAGGATTTTTGGCTAGATTTACGTAGGTGTGCTTGGTTTGCCTAGGTCTAGGATCTACGCTACTCAATTTACGCATATAAAATTGATCTGCATTGCTATGGTCTCTTTCATAAAGATCATTATTGTATTTTACTGTATGGATTACGCGCATGTCTATGAATAAGCTTGTGATATACTCCAATGGCCCTTTGTCTATGGAAATGGGGAAATTACCCATTCGCTTCATCAATTCTTCAAACAATTTACCACTGACCATGGCTTTTTTAAAATTATAAAAGAATACTTCATCCATATTGTGTACAAATTGTTGAAACTCGTTATCTGGTATAACAACCGAGCCACTAAGATCATCCTTACGGCTTTCATAGCACACACTACTATTCATCAATTTGATTCTCGTTGACACCGAGTTTTTATACTTTTGGCACATTTTATCAAGTAAATATATAGCTACATAAAAAATTGAACTAGCATCGTAGGCATCCTCTAGTTGAGTGTAATCTTCATTGTAACATTCATAGCTTCGTATATCCATAGTTTTGTTAACAGGTTCTACAAAACAGTTTTCAAGTTCAATGATTTTGTTTACATTTACTATGAAATCATCCATTCTGGTAACATTTTCTTCACTCTCCTCCATTTTCAGAAAATTATTAAAAATAAAGTCGTCTTTCAAGCATTTGAAGAGCTCATTACATGTTGGTTGTTTATGATCCAAATGTATCTTATCAATGAACTCCACGAGGGGATCTAGGTTGAGAAATCGAGTCAGAACAGAAGCATGATCTTTCAAAGTCGAGTCTTTCTGCATTAATAAAACACTCTCCATGCTAGTAATGAAACATTTTATAAACCTTACTTTTGATTTTACTTCGGTTCCAAAGATATTACTGTAAGGCATATTCACGCATCTAAGGAATGAAATATTGTTATTCCACAAATGAGCTGCCTGAGCCTGTTTGTATTCTGGTGGAAACGCATCAGGATACAGTGAGGTAAAGACTTTATTTATTCTTACGATAAAGTCGGCTGTATCCATCGCTGTCTTCTCCAATAATTCCATATCAACAAATGTTGATATGCCACTAGCAGTACTCAAACTAAGAATCTGAGCTGCTGCTTTTAGTTTATTTTGTTGCAAATCATCATGATTTATAGAGCTTGATCCACGGGCAAGACGGAATCTTCTTTCACTATCTTCATCGTAAAACTTTGCAATGTCCTCCCATTTCGCATTGCGGTAAAGCACCATATCACATTTGAGTTCATTATATAAAAGCAGCATTAAATGAAGTGGGTCAAAGACATGATATACTCTTTTATCATTGACGATGAAAAATGGTTTTTGCTGGAGCATATTTTTGAGTGCAAATGCATTGATAAAGAAATTGTCAGTGCTGGTAACAACTGCCTTGATGGTAATGCCAAGTTGGATCAAGTCCTTGATTAATGTATCTATCCATGTATTGAAACCCTTCAACATGGGGCATTCAAGTGCGGCTGTTAAATAAATTGACACAATCTGGTGCCAGTCAGTGGTTATCCCACGGACCATTGCAACAAAAGCATATCGCACAGGTAGACAACCATTGGAGCCAGCAATAATTCCAGTAATACTATCTAATCTATAATCATAATGAACATAGGGTTTAATTTCCATTATATCTACGCAGAGAATGCCATACTTTTGGTGGAGTGACATAGTGTCAATTTTAACTTTCAGACCGTTTAAGTAATTCTCGTTTATCCCATCCAGTGTTGATGGTATAAAGCTTGGTAGAGTAGAAATGGGGTGTAAGCATAATGTGCTTTGCAGAACTTCATAAGCCTTAGTGTTTCCATAGTACAGTTGAAGAATCCTTAATTTATATTGATCGGAGTATATTTTGCTACTACTCTCTGTATTATCTTTGAACTTGAGATATAACTTGTTAAAGCTGTCTAGTGCTTCATTAGTTTGTGTATTGTAAAGTGGAGACGGATGATTAAGCTCTATGTTTTTACTGTCATTTTCAGTACTTGCTATTTCGTTTGTTGTAATTGGTCCTTCATTGTAAGTATTTGTGTGTGTCTGATATACTTTATTTTCTGAGATATTTGTCGTTTGGTGTGCTTCATTAGTTTGTGTATTGTAAAGTGAAGACGGATGACTGAGCTCTGTGTTATTACTGTCATTTTCAGTACTCGCCATTTTGTTAGTTGTACTCGTTCCTTCGTTGTATGTTTTAGTATGTGCCTGGTATACTTTATGTGCTGATGTATTTGTCCTTCGGTATACATATTTAGGTTTGATTGGAGGGCCTGGCATAGGAGGTGGTAACAGCAGAGTAGGAACCGCATTTTTCTTCAACCTGTGGCGTCTTGGATTCACTTTGGGTGTTCCATAAATATCTTTAGGTTCAAAGTGTTTTTCACATACAAATAGACGCTGATAAGGCTGCATTTCTGTTCGTCCAATTTGTTTCAGCCATTCTCTCCTTCTGAAAATAACAAATGTCTTGCAAAGTGCTTCTGGATAGAACTGTAATGGATTTTACTGATGTGTAAAGTATGGTGTATCAAGGGTTTGAAGTAGATTAAGGCCCTTCTCCCATTATGATACACACAGGCGATTCAAGTATCCTGCAAGTCTCGGAGACTAGTCACCGAGACTTGCAGGATACCTTCAGGATACTTGAATCGCCTGTGCATATCATAATGGGAGAAGGACCTTAGTATCAAACCTTTAGGTACCTATGTAAGTTGTTATTGACATTAGAATGGTGCCACATTAATTGGGACTCGGGAGGGGCTGGTCAGAGTGGACATAAGGGGGTGCTGAGGGAAAAAATACTTTTTGTCAAAAAAAAATTTTGCCTATCGTTTAGCATTTCAGCCGTCAATTAGTGTTCGTTAGGGTGTAGATAAGGGGGCGGAAGTCGGAACGGGAATTTTATCTAAGTCGTTTTTTCTCAGCGCCCCCTTATGTACACTCCACTCCAACCCATACCTCAAACTAATCTATCTTATTCTCTAATTTTTTTAGTTTTTAAGTGTTATAATAAAAAAACACGAAGATCTATTTTGGGACTACTGACTTACCTATCAGGTTCATCCAAATGCAAGGGCAGCTTAAAAAACAATAAGGTTGGGCAGGAGAAATTACAACTTGAGCAGTTTATAACACCACAGTATCTAGAACCGCAGTATGATCTATTCCTACTTCTCGTAAAATATGATCCACGTGATCCACTCGATCTGGTCTTGGACTTCTTCGCCGGCTGCTGTTCAGTTTCCGAGATATCGCTCTCGTCGAACATTTTTCTAAGCACGCGCGAAAGCCGTAAACTGCTAAAGTCTCACTCATCGATTGTACACAACAAAACAAAAAAGTTCCTTTAATCGAAATAGGTACGGTATTTAGGATTTGAGGAACGTACTCATATCATACTCATTTTAATTAACCATGATATGAATAGCCCAACAATTCAGAAACAAATACTTTGATTTGAATTGATTGAATTGAAACTCGAAGGTACAAAAAAAACAACAATTCTTCTTCTTCTTCTTTTTTTTGGCGTGTTCAGCGGACCGGTAGTGATGCCACAAGAGTTTGCCAATGACACAATTAATTGAGACCCGCCCGGTATGACATGACAACTGACTTGACTGAACTGACATGACAAATTGACAATGACAACTTGATACAGTTGGGGTGCGTTCAATGGGTACACTCCAAGGATGTAGTTGTTTTTTAACCACGCTCTGAGGCTCTGAACGACTTGGATTGACACGTAATATCAACGTCATTGTCAATTTTTGATGTAATCAAACGCTTTCTTGACCCGGTATTGCCAATTTAGCTCTTTTAGAGCTAAATTCAGCTCTATTTCAACATTGTCCGCTCCACTTTTTTCCAAAGATGTAAGTAGATAATATTAATGAATGAACGACAAAACCAAAGCCTATAGTTGTTATTGTTGCTGTGTAGTGAAGTAGACTGATTTGTTAAATCACATAACCATCTTTCCCGCCATTTTCGAAAAGAGACGTCGTCTACTTATATTTAGACGAAAAACACTAGCAAATAAAATAAAATATAAGTAGATTTTATTTTATTTGCTAGTGTTTTTGAGTTATTTCGTATAATTTTGGTGGCATTTTAACCAATGTGCTCGTCTTTAGAGCACAAAATTTGTGGAAATTGTCTACCAAAGTTTTTTGTAAAATGGCCACCATTTTACTAAAATATGACTTGACTGTGACTTTAACGACTTGGAAGGATTGTAACGTTGCAAATTATATTGTACAATAAAAAATTATAACTACTTGAAAATGGCAAATACACAAGCAGTGCGAAGCCAATTATTAAGAAGAAAAAACACATAGCCTTCATTGTTTATTTTGCTCCTTTTTACTGAAACAATTAGCCTTATTTTTAACTCTTTTTTTCCCATTCATTTTTCTTTTCTTTTTTTTCATTTGGGGTATCGTTTTTAGATCTCATGAAGCAGAGTAGACTGTTTATTTTATTTTCAATAGCAATGGAAAATAAAGTCATGAGGCCGACTGTTTAATTTCCAATACTTTGTTATCAATTTTTTTTATTTTCCTCTTGACCTAGGAACTTGTTTTGTAAATATGCTACTTGTTATGTGTTTAGATCGATATGCTTACACCCAATCGATATATTGTACACCAAAAAATAAACTTAATAGGATTAACAAAAAACTAACTATCTTTTTTATTAACTAAAAAAATACAGTAAAATGGGCGGCATTATCCTTGAAAGCATATTGAGTGTGTATTTATATTTTACCAATATATACTAAAAACTTGAAACATTTCGAGAATTTTCAGGTACATTTGGTACGGAACCCTGAATTGTGATCCGACATGCACTTTACAGTTTTTTTAACCCTTTTAGGCAGGTTAAAGATACCCCCAACAAAGATCCTTCCAGCCTTGATAGGTACCTACCTACTGACGGAAAGGAACGCATCTACTCTGAATACTGACCACTCTGAAATCTGTATCGAATAAATGTTCTGGTTTTACAGCGGAGACATGGTACTACTTTTATGCCATGGTTATATTACTTGACACTGGTTACAGTGTGGAAACTTACGGAACATGTGAAAGATTCTACATATGCAAAGGAGATGCTATTTTGAGGTCGAAAACTCCAGACGCAGCTTGGAATTTCTTCGTTTCAATGTGGTTATTGTACGGCCTACCTCATGCCTCTTAGTTTCGGAACTAGATAGCGTAACAAGTAGATTTACCTATTTGTTCGTATAAAGGACGATACGTATAGGAGCGTGGGAGAAATCCATCCTTTGGGAAGATAAAATAAAACAAATCATGTCGATGACTTTCGAGAAACATGAGTTCAATATCATGTTTATGGGGAGACTCGTCGAAGGATTGCTGATCACGCTGGTGAAAGAGGTAGCTATTAGTAGGTGCCTTACCTAGGTATATAATTATTAGCAACTCGATAGTTTTGGTGCTGAGGTACCTAGTTGTAGGTACCTACCTACATGAAATCGCTGCATACTACATAACTAGCGAACGAAGCCAAGTAGATATTCCTTATCCGTACATAGTCCAAAACTTACCTACCTAGATACGTACCTACTTACAACTAGGAGTAACCCCCTAGTAGTAGGTACCCCGAGTAGGACTCCCTACTACCCCGTCAAGATATACACATCTAGGTGAGGTGCCTACCTACTCACTTGAAAGGTTACCCAAGAAAGTTATAAGTACCTACCTACTTCTTCTTCGTCGTTACGCTCTTGGCAGAGTGGTCGTGGTCGTCACTTCAGTGTCTGTGGCTCGCTTCTCAATCCTTCGCCACTCATCTCGCACCGCAGCTTTCCTGGTGCATTCATGCAGTGGATTGTCCAAAGCTGCCTTGATTTGATCAGTCCATCTCATGGGCGATCTGTCCCTTGCTAGTGTGCCCTAACTCTACCCTGTACAACAAGGCGTTCAATGGACACCTCTCCGCGTCGCGATACGTGCCCGAAGAAGGTGAGGATGCGAGATTGAACAGTAGCTGATAGTCGCTGCTTGATGCAGAGTTCTTTGAGTATGAACTGATTGGTACGAAACTCAATCCACGAAACCCCAAGCATTCTTCTCCAGCACCACATCTCGAGAGCATCTATCCTCTTTTTCTCGCTCTCCGTAAGAGTCCATGTTTCTGCAGCATAGAGGAATATGGGAAACACCAACGCTCTAACGAGACGGATCTTAGCGGATTTGGTTAATCTACGATTTTTTCATATCATCCTCAGCTTATCCATGGCGGACCTAGAAATCGCCATACGCCGCCTGATTTCGTCAACGCACCCACCATTATTTGTGATCAAAGATCCGAGGTAAATGTAACCACATCACAGTTAGAGATTGGCGTGACTTCCGGCAAGTCGTTATTGACACGGTCAACAATCATTTCTTTCGTTTTGCTGCGGTTGATCTTCAGTCCAAACTCGAGGCTGATGCTTACCATCTTGAAAAGCAGGTCTTTCAAGTGTTGGATGCTATAGTGGCGAACAAGGTGGTATCATCCGCATAACGCATAACCTACTTACCTGTGACGAATTAGTCATGTATGAATATTACCTGAGTAACTATAGATTATTTGTTTCATAACTCGACCCCGACCCTTCCATCGAATTGACCTGTGGGGTGATGACCACAACTTTTTGCGTTTTCTCTTAGTGCCCGCCACTGATGACTAACAACCCGATTTAAGTTAGCATAGACAGACAGTCCGAACTGTTGTATAAAAGGGTAGGTATGTTTATTGCGTTGTTAATTTAGCTTGGGTTTACTCACCTGGTTGGTGATTGAATAAGTGCTGGTATGTGGTAGTTCACCTACCAGGTGAATAGACACCCAACGCATTATGTTGAGGTTAGGAATGCGTTTTCCTATCTTTAATACTAGTGTTACGTGGAGGAAATTTTCTTCCTAACCATCACACCAGTGGGACAGAGCGGTGCGAAGGTGAGTCGGTCACGTATAAAAATACCCTTTTTAAACATGAAGTTCAGTTTAAGGTAAACTGTCTATACCTACGTACCTACATGTTTTTCAGATGGACAATAGAAACATAAAGAAAATCATAATACTGGAGAACTCCGTGAAAATAATGTTTAAAGACATGAGCGATGCCTGCACTCGTGCTCCTATGTATCGTCCAAGGTGGGTGACTTGGTAGGTAGTTTTTGCGAAAGTGTTCGTCCATGAAAGTTCTTTCACCAAACCTATTTCCGCCGCAAATCAGTTAGTTCTCGCATTACTGTGTTCCGGTTTTAAAGGTGAAATTACAGGCACATGAGACTTCATCTGTGTCTCAGGGTGGCGGGCGCAGTGCAATGCCACATAGGTACCTACCTAGGTGTAGGGCGGGTCCTAGGTAGACGTGACCTGTGAGGCATTCTTACAGGCAGACCTGTGGCGACTCGAGTTACCTTGAGTTACATGCAGTAGTAGTATGCATGTTTAGTAGTAGTAGAGCTTTTTTGTGAAAGAGTTCGTCTGGGGAAGTACTACCACCATACCTATTTCTGCCGCAAAGATTTAGTGCTCGCATTGCTGTGTTCCGGTTTGAAGGGTAAGGGTGCCGGTGAAATTACAGGCACATGAGACTTTTCATCTTTATGTCTCAGGGTGGCGGGCGCAGTGCAATGCCACATAGGGCGCGTCCTAGGTGGACGTGACCTATGAGGTAATGCACTGTTCATAGGCAGAGGTTACCGCTTAACATCAGGTGGGCCATCCCCTCCGTAGCAAGTGGACAGATTCGCAACTGGACAAATTCTCAACCTGCTTGGACCATCATTAAAGTAGTATTTAAAAAAAAAAAACTTTGTGTACGAATTAGCGTATCGCCGGTCAGTTTCCTTATTCGTGAATTTTGCTGATTCAACAGTTTAATGATTAGTCTGTTTCTTAATTCGCCAATTTCCTTTTTTGCCAGTTTCACTAAATTGTCAGAGCCTCTATTAAGGCAGTTTCTTGACTCGCAAATATAATGGCGACTCTTATTCCTCAATTATCTTAAGTTGTCAGTTTTGCTATTTCGTCATTTTCCTAATGCGTTACTTTCCTTGTTCATCTAATAGTTTTTTTTTTTTTTCTTTATAGTTGGTGCCGCTCGGCTTGTTCATTTGCCATTTTCAAGTATCTGTATTTTCGGTATTTTCACTATATTGTATTTTCAATATATTTTGCAACGTTACACTCCTTCCAAGTCGTCAAAGTCACAGTCAAGTCATGTTTTAGCAAAACGGTGGCCAATTTTACTAAAACTTTGGTAGACAATTTCCACCAATTTCAAAAGTCACGCAATTCACTTCCATTTCATTTCACTACACTTGTGCTTTTTAAACGAGCGACATTAGTTAAAATGCCACCAAAATAACACAAAATAACTCAAGAAAACACTAGGAAAAGAAATAAAAAAAAGTAGACAACGTCTCTTTTCGAAAATGGCGGGAAGAGTCCGATAGTTTAGTTTGTCAGTTTTCCCATTTTTTTTTTTTTTTTTTTCATTTTTTTTCCATTCGAATCACCTTGTATATTTGATACACCGAAACACGACTATAAGACCCTGGCAACTAGTAAAACTGGCGAATATAGAAACTGATTATCTAAGGAAAATGACCATTTGACCAAACTGACGAATAATTAAATTAGCACATACGGAAACTAGCAAATTTACGAAACTGAAGCCTAGCAAAACTGGCGAAGGAGTAAACTGAAGGTTTAGGAAAATGACCCACTAGCGAAATTGTCAACCTAGTGAAAATTACCAGAAGGTAAACTGTTGAATCAGCAAAATTGACGAATAAGGAAACTGACCGGCGATACGCTAATTCTTGTGTACGTACATTATCATGTACAATATACGGACTCCAACGACGTAACTTGAAAACGAAAATGCTAGCAAGCTGTAGGTCTACCATGAAGCGAAAATCCGAAGTTTCGGACCGAAATTTCGGGCAATTCGTACCATGAAACACACTCATTGCGAAATCGGGCCCGATGACGGCCCGTGACGTTTCGTTCGTCCCAAACCCTACCATGAAGTGGTCCGACAAACGAAGTTACGGTACTTTGACAGCACGTTCTTCGTGATTTTAACCTCAAATTACACGAAAGCTCAAGAGGTAACTTTTTACTTTCGTAAATACTAATTTTATTGTTAAAATGGTTTCAATGCATCTAAAAGTGGTTGATTAATGATTGTGATGATGTTTTGAAGTTATAAATGTGTTAAAAGTGAACTTATTTGGTGTAAATGCACTTTTTTTAATATAGACATACGATTTAACATAGCTTGCTTTGCTTTATATTTTAGTTATATTTTAGGCTACAATGGAAAGATTAGCTTTGATTCTTGAGGCAATCTAAGAAGAAAATGTTGAACGTTACAGAAACTGACGCTAAATGAGTCTTAGGTACATTCTTTGAGAAACCCACCCGTTTAGGTACTAATATTATTACTTGAGTTTAAAGAAAATTATTCACAAAAAAACATATTTGTACACATTTGTATAAAGCAAGCAGCAAGCCACAAGGTAAAGGTTAAAGGTATAGCCACTATTTACTGAGTTTTTGTTTCATATCTTGAACACCATGATAGATTAAGAGGAGAAAAAATTAAAATGTATTTAATAGGTATCTAAAATTTATTTCAAAAGTTACCTAGGTACTAACAAAAATTGTATTATTTATTAGGTACACTATCTACGCCAAGTTCTAACTTCCGCCAACATTTCTTGTAAGCCGGCTTGTACAACCCTACACAGTTCCTGATGATGACGGTGATGCAGGTGATGGTGGTCCAGGGGATGTGAGCTGCGTGCTTCCACCTCTTGAAAATATTCTTGGAGAGTAGGGTTCTAAAAAAGTAAAATGTATGTTTAACTTACATAGACAGTCACTAAACTATGTAAATTGTATAACTTAAGTAGCACTATACCTGTGGGAATGCAGATAGATACACGAGCATCTGACTCTGGTTCACCGTAACCCTCTCCCATCACCGATATGATCGTAGATCCTGTGCTGACAGTAGCCCGGCAGTAGACGGTCCTCCCTCGGTGGCCGAGGCAGATCGTCGAGCAGCGGGAGCAGCTTTTTTGGCTAAGTTCTTGTTATCGCAGCCCAAACCTAAAATGTTAAAAGTTAGATAAACACCTATTTTACATATAGTTACTAATAATAGACACAAACTAATGAAATACATGAAATTTGCTTACTTTCTGCCATTGCTTAACATTTTGTATGCATCCGCCTAGTGCATTCAGCTTTTGAGCCGAGCCTACAAGCTTTTTGAACGGCTGCGCCCTTCTGTATTGCGTAAGTGAACGCGAGCTAACTCCCGGTGCTCTTCGAGGAATGTCAGGAGGGCATCCATTTAAGCTGTGGTGGGAATGATACTCATCTAAAATATTAAATACATAAAATGTTGTGAGTTGGATTTATTGGTCTCTGCAGATTTATGCAACTTATTAACAAAGCAATTACTTACCATTAGAGTTTTCCTTCAATAGACACTTTCACAATGTTATACCGAACATAATAAGTAACTTTGTGGACGAGGAAGAAAAATACAATAAAATTGTTTGTATCTCGCGCCAAAGGTACCATACTGAGAATACGCCATGTCTACGTCAGTGTGGTAAACATTTTTGTGCGACAAATTTCAGTGGCTTATAAATGCTACAGTGTACTTCACAAACGAATGTATTTTTAATTTATTCGTTTTATACCAATTCATTTTTAGCAGAGTTAGATTGTAAGCGAAAACAGACTTGTCATCCTTCATTCACTCACGAACATACGTTATGGTTCCCGAACGAAAGAAATAAATCCGATGATGTTTCATGGTAGCAAAAGCTACGTCTTTCGTTCGTGCTTCGTTTCGTTCCGAAGTTGCGGATTGTCATCTTCATGGTAGACTAGCTGGTCTATTTGCAGATACTACCTATTACTGGCGTATTACTTCTACATCCGAGGGAAGAAGCTGCGTGCGTTTAGACACCTAAACAAGTCAAGAGAAAACGCCAAGGCGTACGCTCACAGACCCATGATGATCTGGGCTGAGCACACGCGAAATGTTAGTTTACAGTTTTTTTACCTACTCCCGTCCAGCTAATTCCACTGTCTTAGGTCTTAGGCATAACTATTAAGTAATCTGTGGCTTAGGCCGCTATTAACCAACACATTAACGGACCGTTTAGCTTATCCAATTATTTTATCAGAACCTTTGGCAAGCAACTACACAGGCGTGAAGTGTATGCGGATAAACCGAAGAGCGCCCCTTGCGGGCAGGTGCCCGCTAGGGTACGGTTTTTGTACGGGATTTGAGAACCTCAAATCCCGTACAAAAACCGTGTAACCGCATACACCACACGGCCGTGTAAGGTGCTTGTTACATTTGCAGACTAGCCCCTGGGCCTCGGTTAGAATTATATATTTTATCAATTCTTAGTCTAGTGTACACTACACGGATTGACGTACTATCACAGAATAAATAATAATACAAGACTATGGAAATTGAGGTTCTCAAGGTGTCCGCTAAGGGCGCTTTTCAGTTTTTCCGTACTAAAATCTGTGTAGTGTACAGTCCGGCAAGTATAAGTTGGCGGTGGCGATTTGAGGAACTAAAACAACTATCTTGAAAATTCACTTTGACACTTCCGAGTTCCTATTAAACATTGTTGCGAATATTTTGCTAACTACTGTGCTATCATCATGCCTAAAGTGATAAAAAGTGGTACAAGAGAAGCAGTTATAAAAGTACATTCGTTTTGTACACAGTGGCGCACAGCCGCGCCAAGTTATACTTGCCGGACTGTACCTACACACTAGGATCACACACGCTCGGGTACCTAGTTGTTTTTTTAATTTGCAGAATCGAGTCTTTGATCAGATCCGAATTATTTCACTAACAGAGGGCCTAGTACAGAGGGCCTACCACAGGTTTGTAATTTGTCAACTCGGAATAACGAAAGCCGAATTGAGAGTCGAAATGTCGTTTTTGTATGGAGAAAAAGATAAGCGGACTTGTTGAGAAACTCATTAAAACCATACATAAATACAAATATCGACTCGGAATTCGATAGTCGGGATACCGAATACAAAACTTAGACAAACCTGTGGTAGGCCCTCAGTTTTGCATTGGGTATCCCGACGGATATTTTTATTTATGTATGGTTTTAATGAGTTTCTCATCAAGTCCGCTAGGGGCGCTTATCATTTTCTGCAAACAAAAATGAAATTTCGACTCGCAATTCCGAGTGGTTCCAAATTACAAACCTGTACCTACTAGGCCCTCAGGAAGCTACATTATCCCTGAGTGTGGCTGCTACGCGTATGTCATCACCATCAGCCTATATCAGTCCACTGCTGGACATGGGCCTCTGCCAATGCGTGAATTTTAGACCGATTTCCAGCTCGTCCCATCTGTACCAGCTTACGCAGATCGCCAGGAGTTTATCCTTATTTAACTCCTTGGCCAGGAGGAATAGCGGGGCAGCCGGAAACTAGAGGCCATTTCTTTCTGGTGTGCATCATGAAGCCGGTTGTGCCCATAATTGGCACGCTGAGCAGGCGGGTTAGCACAGCGGTCGCACAGCTGACGATGCTGGCCGTCAACGGCCAGTAGTTTTAACTGTGCCATGTTCAGATCAGTGCCGGATCAGAGCCTCTCGTTGGTCAGCAGGATATACCCGTGCAGGTGAAGTTGACAATGGGGAGCCAGAGGCAAAACTAATCTCAGATGGCGCCACCATCGCTGGTGCTTGTCATTTAGTGGTCTTGTCTTTTTCTCATCAGAAGGGAAACGGTGTGTACCTTTATTTGTACACTGAAATGCACTACACAGAGGCATGTTTTATACCAGACTATTATTTAATGTTTATTTACTAAAATTATCCATTGATATTTGACACTTTTGACAGTTTTTTTTAACTTTGATAGACCTTTGTTTTGCTACGAAACGACACCAGCGATTATGCGCCACCTAGCGTGATAAATAAGCAGTGTGTCTCCCCATTGGGGCAATATGGTGTTGGTCTACCCCCTTATATCCACCTACGCAGGCATCTGTACCTAGTTCCATTCAACGGCTGAGCGGATACATCCATATAGGTACATACATACATAGACACACGCCTTTTACCCCGAAAGGGTAAGCAGAGCCTCAAATGGGCCTCTTTTCACAGTGGGTTGCACCATTGTGGGAAATAGACATGACCAGCGGTGACCTCATCACCGCCATTCCTTCCCACGACTGACTCAGCTAACGCTTTCTTCCAGTAATAACACATTCCTTTAATAAGCTAGCAGCCAGTACAAATCTTATATACCAACGAATCTCACAAACAGGTCCGGGTAATCCCTTAGTCGGCTTTTACGACATACACGGGAGGAGATGGAGGGCTCTATACTTGGACAGGACACTACAGACAGAATATTAAGTCGTCAAATAAAACAAATATTTAAGAGGGGCTCCCGTACAACAAACGTGTTTTTTTTTGCCGTTTTTATGGATAATGGTACGGAACCATTCGTGCGCGAGTCCGCCTCGCACTTGGCCAGTTTTTATCTTAGATTTATCTATTCCAGCATTGGAAAGGAACGATCAGCCCGAAATACGTGGATTATTGGTCTCAGCATATGGAGGAGGACCGTCTGATGGATTATAATGACTTCGACCCTGAAAACGGGAAGACAATTCCCTACACGCTGCCTTTGCCATTGGACCTCGAGAGATAAAGCCAGAAAAAACTTGGTGTCGTGGACCAAAGTTCCTTGCGCTATATAGGTATTATGTACTAGTGTCCGCGCGCGGCTTCGCTTGCGTGCAGGACTATGTATGTATTGGACCTTGTTGAAACTTGTTTTATTACCATGGACTATTGTAACTTGTTTTATTTAGGTACTAGTCTTTACATTAAACCTAACTAGGTTCGTTAAGAAGTGTTTATTAATAAAGAACATAAAGACTATGTACACTTGTTTTAATTATAACCCAGCATAGGTAAATAGGCAAAATATTTTATGGAAAAACAAATAAAATTTCTATTGTTTTTAGATTTTATACAGAAAATCATCTACATACCATTTAGGACACCATTGAACGCAACATGTCTAGCTAGGTACACTTGAAAACACATCATCGGGTGCTACCAGTTTGCCCCACTAACGCGCCCCAATGGTGGGGCACAGTCCACTTTTTTTTTTTCTTTTTTATACTACTTGAATGACGGAACAAGCAGATGGCCCACTTGATGTTAAGCGGTAACCTCTGCTTATGAACAGTGCATTACCTCAGAGGTCACGTCCACCTAGGACGCACCCTATGTGGCATTGTACAGCGCCCGCCACCCTGAGACATAAAGATGACAAGTCTCATGTGCCTGTAATTTCACCGGCACCCTTACCCTTCAAACCGTAACACAGCAATGCGAGCAATACTGCATTGCGGCAGAAATAGGTATGGTGGTAGTACTTCCCCGGACGAACTCGTTCCCAAAAAAGCTCTACTACTACTATAACTTATTTTACTTACTACCACTTTATTTTTTGCCGTCAGCTTGCCTCACCAGTATTAGGTATCACTAACACATTGGATTACGACCCTTGTATTGAGAAAGTTGGTCAAAGTTATCTAGTATGTAGTCTTACAACAAATTCTGGTTGGTGTCACGTAGTAACAGCTGCATCAATTTTGATGGAATTAGGTGCAGCCAGCCGTATAGTTCTGCCAATGGATTTTAGCTGAGATGGAGTTAGCCTTGATGTGCATATTACAAGGTAGTTAGTTCCTAAAAATCTATTGCATATAAATCGCAGGTAAACCACTGAGTAGATAATCTACAGAGAAACATATCCCTAAGAGCGTATATATTATGTGGCGAACGCACCCATATTTATTATCTACGTTAAATAAGAAGGGTAGATTTGGTTGGCCACACTGCGTGTGGTCTGCAAATTAGAACGCTTGCCGGGCCACGCCGTTCACAAGGCTGGCAACATAACGCGGCTCGGTGAACGGGCGGTGGACAAAAGGTGGCTCTCTTGCTTCCGGCTCACGCGACGAGCATGATCTCGCTCTCATGAAATGACTGTCTATGGCGTAATAATGTGTATCACAAAAACTGTTTATTGGCATCTCTCGATGGCATTGTTATGAAGGTGGAAAATATACGATTACGAGGAACAGTGTGAGTTATTAATTCCCACTAAATTGGTGACACCGACGTGATAACGTTCCGACGACAACGCGCACGTGACGGACCGGATAACAGCGGAGCCCTACTTACCGACAGCGTTGTCGACAGAGACGACGCGCCAGAAAAGATACGCTACGTCAACTTCAAGACAGCGGCGGCGACAACGTAGCAGCGGGGAAGGCGAAACTTTCCGGGCGAGGCGTCACGCAGGACGAGGTACCTACTAACATACCTACTACCTGCTCCCGCTACACACCCACGGTCACTTTTATAGACCGGCGGCGCGGCGACGCGCTCATACCTGCTACACACCCACGGTCAACTTTTTAGACCGGCGACGCGCTCATACCTACTACACGAAACCCACGTGTCAATCTTTTTGGACCGGCGCGACGGCGGCCGACGCGACGCGCACGCGGCGGCATCGCATACCTAACCAATAGGTACTCAAGAAGACAAAAACCATAAAGTGCAGTGAATTATGAAACAAAACGACCTAAAACTAAGTGCAGTGAATCACGGAACATGATCTAAACCTCCAAGAAAAATCTAGAAACTATAAGTGTTGTGATAGCTAGTAGTTGCTCTGTAAGTAGGTAGGTATTTAAAAAACAAAGGTTTTTTTTAAAATAGGCCACAACCACCACCCTCAAATAGGTATTTATAATTTTACAATGCAAGAGGAATCTAAGGCTTCGGCGCTGGGAGCCACGGTGTTGGAGGCGGGGGACGCGACAGAAGGCAAAAAGGTAAACAGAGTCAGCATAAAAGTGCCCCCATTTTGGCCAGACCGCCCTGCTTTGTGGTTCGCAAGTCTAGAGGCCCAATTTCATTTGAACCAAATATCAAGAGAAATAACCAAATTCTACCATGCCATTTCACACTTAGATACAGCTAGCGCAGGAGAAGTGGAAGAGCTCATTATTAATCCTCCAGATGCTGATCCGTATACAAAACTAAAATCCGCTTTGATCCACAGAGTTTCTGAATCCTATGAGGAAAAAATTCGCAGACTTTTGGAGAAGGAGGAGATTGGGGATAGGAAACCATCCTCCTTACTCCGCCACCTGCGGACTTTGGCTGGTGGAGGCATACCGGACCGCCTGCTGCAATCGATGTGGACGAACAGATTACCACGGCAGACGCAAGCGATTCTGCTAACACAACCAAATGCAAGCCTGGAGGAGCTCGGGGACCTGGCAGATAAACTACACGAAGTCAAACCCGCACCCCAAGTGCGGGCGGTAAGCTCTAATAATTTATGTCCGCAGGAAGACATGTAGCGATTAAGCAGGTTGGTTGAGGATCTATCAAAGCAGGTAGCCAGCCTCGCAGCCGGAAGAGGGAGATCACAGCACCGTTCACGTTCACGTTCACGCTCGCGCTCAAGCCCGCAAACAGAAGGTATGTGTTGGTACCACTCCACTTATAACACCAAGGCCACCAAGTGCAAGTTACCTTGCAACTGGAACAATAACAAAAGTTCGGAAAACCCATCGGGCAGTCAGTAAATGCGACAGCTGACTGCCACCCAACTAGCCGTCGCCTTTTTGTAACCGATAAGATAACAAAATACCGTTTTCTTGTTGATACTGGGTCAGACATTTGCTGTGTCCCAAAGCAACTAGCATCTGGGCGACGCCTACCGACTTCTTACCAACTCAGCGCTGCCAATGGCACAATCATGAACACATATGGTAGCATGCAATTAAATTTAAACCTTGGTTTGCGTCGCGACTTTCGTTGGAGTTTTGTTGTGGCAGATGTGAACATAGCCATCATTGGATCAGATTTCTTAGCACACTATAACCTCCTGCCAGACTGCACTAACAAGAGACTTGTGGACGGTACGACCGGCCTAGTCACTTGTGTGGAAATGTCAAACGTTGACCATAATAGCATCAAGGTTATATCTGCAGAAGGATCAACATTTAACAAAAATTTATCTCAATTTCCAGAAATACTGCGACCACCTGGCATTCAAAGGCAAATAAAGCATGCAACGGTGCACTACTTCCACACTACCGAGGGCCCGCCGATCAGCTGTCGACCACGTCGCCTCGGACCTGAGAAGCTGGCTGCTGCGAAGAAGGAGTTCGAGGACATGCTGAGTTGCGGCACTGCGAGGCCATCCAACAGCCCATGGTCCTCGCCGCTATATCTAGCACAGAAACGAGACACATCCTGGCGTCCCTGCGGTGACTACCGCGCGCTCAACGCACGAACCATACCGGACCGGTATCCCGTGCGGCACATCGGGGATTTTAACCAAGGACTATCAGGTGCTACCGTTTTTAGTACTATAGATCTGGCTAAAGCATACCAGCAAATACCTGTCTACGAGCCCCACATTTGTAAAACAGCCATAATAACCCCGTTTGGATTATCTGACCATCCTTTTATGGGATTCGGTTTGCGAAATAGTGGACAAACATTCCAACGATTTATAGACGAGGTTGTTAGAGGGTTAGATTTCTGCTACAGTTATGTGGATGACATCTTGGTGTTCTCCAAGAACGCAACTGACCATGCCGACCATCTTCGCACAATCTTCCAAAGACTGCAAGATTATGGGGTGGTAGTAAACGCCGCAAAATGTCATTAAGGACTAGCAGAGGTTACATTTCTGGGCTACCGTATCAGCGCGGCTGGAACACAACCGCCTGAAGAACGCATTACATCCCTAATAGAGTTCCCTCCGCCTAAGACTGTGCAAGGCATGAGACGATTCTTAGGCATGGTAAACTATTATCGCAAGTTTTTACCCCAGGCTGCTCAACACCAAGCCCCGCTCATTGATGTAGTCACGGCTATCAACGGCAAAGGCGCAAAACCATTCCCATGGACGCCGGAGCTAGAAAAACAATTTGAAGCGTGCAAAAAGAGCTTATCATCTGCAACACTGCTGTTCCATCCCGATATCTCTGCCCCTTTAGGTCTTTTCACAGACGCGTCCAGCACGCATGTGGGATCCTGCTTACAGCACAAGGTTGATGACGCATGGCAACCACTTGCATTTTTCAGCAAGAAATTAGATGCAAAGCAAGCTCTACAACCCGCATACTACAGAGAGCTCCTAGGTGTGTATGAAAGTGTGTAACACTTTCGACACATTTTGGAGTGCCGACACGCGACAATTTTTACTGACCACAAACCGTTATTGTATGCTTTCATTCAACGCCGAGAAAAGCTGCCACCACAACAATTATACCAACTATCATTTATCAGCCAGTTCACAACAGATATTCAACACATCAAGGGGATTGATAATGTGGTAGCAGACGCGATGTCACGCATCGAATCGATATCATTAGAATATAATTTTACTGCCTTATCTAAAGCTCAAGATGAGGACGAGGAGTTGAAACAGCTACCGTCAACAACATCATTAAAATTAGAAAAAATCTAAATACCCGGCACTGACATTTCTATTTTCTGTGACAGATCCACTGGAAGATCCCGACCTTACCTGCCTGGTCCACTGCGCCGCGCAGTGTTCGACCGGCTGCACAACTTAAGTCACCCTGGTGCGCGGGCATCCGCACGCATGGTGGCTGAGCGACATGTGTGGCCCAACATGCAGAAGGATTGTCTGGCCTGGGCCCGAACGTGTATGGCGTGCCAAAGGTCAAAGGTATCGCGCCACAACACTGCTCCGCTGGGCAGTTTCAACACACCATCTGGGCGGTTCAGGCATGTACACATTGACATCATAGGTCCACTGCCTTTCTCTCATGGTTACACCTACTGCCTCACGGCCGTTGACCGTTATACACGATGGCCTGAGGTATGGCCTATGACGTCAATTACAGCGGATAAGGTAGCTGAAACATTTGTCAACGGGTGGATCGCTCGCTATGGCGTGCCGTCGACAATAACTACCGACCAAGGCCGCCATTTCGAATCGAACTTATTCCAGCGGCTGACCAAGCTATGTGGTTCCCAAAGGGTAAGAACCACGGCCTATCATCCAAAAGCAAACGGCATGGTAGAACGGTTACATCGACAGTTAAAGGCGGCTATCATGTGCCACACTGACACATGGTTCAGTGCCCTGCCCATAGTTCTCCTCGGCCTCCGATCTTCATTAAAGGAGGATCTTGGATGCTCAGCAGCAGAATTAGTGTACGGCGAACCACTCCGCGTACCGGGAGAGTTAGTAATACCAACTCAAACAAACATCGTTGAGGCCAGCGAATTCGTCGCGCAGCTAAGGGAAAAAATGTCGTTAATGAGGGCAACACCCGCATCACGACACGCAAAACCTACTTCTTTTATTCACAAAGACCTCGCGACGACTACACACGTCATGCTAAGAGACGACTCAGTACGGCGGTCTCTGCAGCCTCCCTACACAGGACCATATAAAATAAAAGACAGGGGCCCCAAAATCATTACCTTGGAGATAAATGGTAAGGAAGTTGCAGTGAGCATCGACCGGGTCAAACCCGCACACCTAGATGCCGCTGCCTTACCAACTGATTCTCCAAGTTCAGTTATACCAGATGATGTTGCACCTTTTCATATTACAGATTGCACGCCGCAGCCTCCGTCTCCAGCGCCTTCGCCTCCAGCGCCGGAGCCTGTCGAACCACATCAATTAACAACTCGTTCTGGTCGTAGAGTTAGGTTCAAACCTATCTTCGACCTGTAACTTCGTTTCTCCGTGGGTGGGTGGTTGTGGCGAACGCACCCATATTTATTATCTACGTTAAATAAGAAGGGTAGATTTGGTTGGCCACACTGCGTGTGGTCTGCAAATTAGAACGCTTGCCGCGTGACCCGGCCACGCCGTTCACAAGGCTGGCAACATAACGCGGCTCGGTGAACGGGCGGTGGACAAAAGGTGGCTCTCTTCTTGCTTCCGGCTCACGCGACGAGCATGATCTCGCTCTCATGAAATTACTGTCTATGGCGTAATAATGTGTATCACAAAAACTGTTTATTGGCATCTCTCGATGGCATTGTTATGAAGGTGGAAAATATACGATTACGAGGAACAGTGTGAGTTATTAAAACCCACTAAAATTATATTAACTATACTTGTAGGACTGACACACAAGGAAATAAATTTAATTGAAAATTTAGTCTGTATTTTAATGTAAAGTTTTCTCGGAGTTTTTCTGTAAACGAAGTTTTGACGCGGAAAGAAATATTTAAATATAGTTTATGCGTGGTAGAAATACTTGCCTACGCACCTAACTGGTTAAACCATAGGTACCTATAAAATAAAGATGCAGAAATCATGAAAATCACGTACCTATGTGTTGAAAATTAACCTTTATTTTACTAATAAATTATTACCTATGTCGGCCTTATTATGTCGTCTTTTTGAATTACCTATGTTTATGCAAAATGTTTAGTGCACGATGTGTTCATCTATATTGGTACCACATAAGTATTATAAACATAAGTACTTGAATACATCAAATTTTTAGATAAGTACCTACGTTAAACATCTCAATGTGAAAAATCTACAAAACATCATATGGAATGGACTTAGATAAAAATATATCACAAATTAAAATTAACAAGGCAATTATAATAACAAAAAAGACATATGTACAGTGGCGGAATGAAAAGGTTCGTCAATTTTCAAAGAAATCCCCTTAGCTTGTCGCGAGCACATATTACCTTTTCCAACTATAGGTACTACTGCGCAGACTGCTGTATGGAAAATCATAATTTAATTGTTTACTAACAAAGATCAAATTTGCAAACCTTTAATCAGTTGCTTGTTTATGTTTTGATACGAAACCTTTTTTATTGAGTTGACCAGAAGTTTTGAAATTTAATTCCACAGAGAACTTTTTTAGTATTATTCATTGACAGTGTATGTCATTTGTCTCCATTGTTATTTTCAGTAATATCAAAATATTCTAGATAATTATTCTCATTCTCTATTTGTCGTAATGCCCAGAAGTTTAACAATAGAGCAAAGGGCAGAAATTATTGCTGAACATGAATCTGGCTACAATATTAGCAACATATCGGCTCGCCTTAATATTACTAGAGACAGTGTAAGGTTCTGGATCAGGAGACATGGCGAGGAGGGGGTTTTAACAGATCATCGTCATACCAATTCTGGACGCCGCCCGCTTCTTACCGGTGCACAAAAAGATTTTATGAGACAATAATATGAAGAAAACGGTTTCATATCAACAAATAGGTTTGCTCAAATGTTTGAAGTTTGTCCCAGAGTGATCAGAAATGCGTTACACTCTATGGGCCTTCATCACAGACGACACGTCCAAAAAGTTGCTCTGACGAGAGCTCATAAGGAGGCACGCTTAAGATTTGCTCAAACGTATTTAAACTTCGATTGGAGTACCACTATATTTACGGATGAAAAATGCTTTAAATCTAGCCAGCATGGAAGACTTAATTTGTGGAGATATAATGGCACAAGATATACGGAAGAACATGTAGTGCCCAATTTCAATTCTGGACGGATCTCTGCCAACATGTGGGGATGGATGTCATCACATGGTGTAGGCGAGCTCGTTCTTCTTCCATCGAGGGCAAACGCAGAAAATTATCTATAGGTTCTGGAAGAAAGTATGCTACCAACTGTCCGTAACGTATTTCCAGCAGACGAATTGCCGCAGTTCAATTATATCCACGACAATGCCCGCATACACACTGCTCGTATTGTGAATGAGTGGTTCAATCGACATCGGGAGGTTGAGGTTATTCCCTGGCCAGCAAGATCTGCAGATTTAAACCCCATAGAGAATCTATGGGGTTTAATGGTCCAGCGGTGGGTTAATAACAATGAAAGGACAAAAGAGGCCATAGAAAACCACTGCCAAACCATTTGGGAAGAGACAAGAGGAACGGACCTATGCTCTCGGCTTGTGGGTTCTATGCGGGAGCGATTGCAGAGTGTAATTAACGCTAACGGAGGTTATACCCGTTATTAAAAATATTATATGCTTAGTTGTTTTTGTTATTATCTGCAGTGTAATATTATCTGTAATCTGATGAACAGACGGACAGTCAGACCGACCGACGACAGCGTAGGGTTAGCGATAGGGTCCCGTTGTTAGCACGCTTTGGGTACGGAACCCTAAAAATCATTACAGTCTATCGAGAACACAGAAAAATTGTTTGTTTGGTGGATTGCTGCTTATATCCGTTGCCATGGTAACTGAAGTTTATTTTCGTAATATTGACACATTGGCAGTTCCGATACAGTACTATGTCGGTAAAACAGTCCATATGAAATACTATGTCGGTAAAACAGTACCTATGCTTTTTGCATTGAACAATCAAAAATAGGCTCTAAGGTGACGAACATTTTCATACCACCACTGTACCTACATTAAGTTTTATAATAATTCATATAAATATATATAAAACAATATATTGTTAGTTACACCACTTATAACTCAAGAACGGGTGAACCGATTTGGCTGAAAATTGGTGGGGAGGTAGCTTAGAACCACATAGCGGGGGTGGGGGGAAGGAGGGGGGGGGAGGGGGGGGGGGGCGTGCGAAGCCGGGGCGAGTCGCTAGTAAATCATATAAAAGATGTGTTATTTTATTATGATTAATAATAACAAAGACATTCCATCGACAAGGGATCGAATAAGACAGTATGACGAATTAAAAAATAGTATTATTTTGGGTGTAAGTTTCGATTAGGTACTCACAAAAAATAGTATGTACGTTCATCACAGACATACACACATCACCACGGTCTAGGGATATTTTTAAAAAAGCTAATTACTATCAATGTTTTAATTATTTATATGACATGTATATATTTAAAAGAAACGTTATATTAATATTCTACCATTTTTTAATAATGGTTAAGGTTCGACTAAAATTTCAGGATTTTATGGAAAAAAAATTAAGCATAGACGGAAACCGTATATGAATTAACTTTTAATTTATGAGTAAAAACTGATAAAAATAGAAAAACCATTTAATTTGTGTTTATAAACTTGAAGTTAGTAGTCTGAGAAAGCGCCCATGATGTTCATATCATAACACATCGGCAACGATTCGGCATGCTCAGAACAAGGTTGTCAATGTCTTGCTGCGGAATATTGTCCCATGTCCTTCTGAGGTGCGCAAAAAGTTGATCTTCTGTAGCCAGATTTTCAGGAACTTCCTTCAGAGCTCTTCTTTGCAGCATATCCCACGCATGCTCAATGGGATTTAGATCTAGCGATTGAGCAGGCCAGTCTAAGGCCCTAACATTGTGTGTATGTAACCAAGCTGCTACCGTTCTCGCCGTGTGTGCCCGGGCATTGTCGTGCATGGGCAGGAAATCTTGCCCCATTTGTGTTCTGTGGGGCAAGATTACGGGCCCCAGCACCTGTTGGACGTATCGTTCTGCCGTCATATTGCCCCGCAACCAAACGAGATCCGTCCGTCCTCCAAGACGAATTCCTGCCCAAACCATAATTGTTCCTCCTTGGTATGGGTGAACTTCCTGAGGGTTCTGAAGACGGCTCCATCGTCCAGGAACTCGCCAAACACGCGTCCTTCGTGAATCTGGATGGAAGCCGAACCTGGATTCATCCGTGAACAGCACATTGGACCATTGCTCACGGCCCTTGTCCACGTGGTTTCGAACCCATTCTAATCGTCGTCCACGATTGCCTCTCCGTAAAGGTGGGACCCGGAGTGGTCTACGAGAGCGTAGATTGCTTTCATGCAGTCGCCTTCTTACAGTTTGGCCACTCACAAGCACTTGGTGTTCCACTCGCAGCCTTTGGACCAATTGAGTCGCCGTTGCATTTGGTTGAGCTCGCGCAGTAATTTGCAAAAATCGGTCTTGTCTGGGGGTAGTTATGCGACTTGGCCCCCGGTGCCTCACCGCTACTTCACTTGTGGCACGATAGCGTGTCCACAATCTTGAAATTACATTTTGGTGGGTCCCTATGGCCTCAGCAACATTACGCTGAACAGACCCAGCTTCCAGCATTCCCACAGCTCGTAACATCTCCGCCCTCGTCAAATGTTGGTGTTGCATGGCTACAATACCTCAACTTTAACTTTATCTTTCGTTTACAAATGAAAAAAAAACTGTAACTAAACGTAATTCGTATTGTTTTCTAAATTTCGCACAAATGAAAATTCGAATCAAGACATTTTTATGCCACCGAAACAAAAGAATTTTCAAAAATTTGAATTTGGAATTAGTCTGAGATAAATTACAAACAAATCGGTGTATAAAAGATTCCAATGCGAGTACTTTTCGAGTTATTTAATCGAGTATGAAATATCCCTAGACCGTGTTGATGAGTGTAGATTGAACCTACATTATGTTTTTAGGGTTTTGTTACAAAAAGATACAAAATAAAATCTTGCGGTGATACTTCGTTGTCTGTCTCTGTAACGCGTCGGACCAGTAGCCAGCTGAGATGCGAAAGGCTGCGGGTTCGATTCCCGCTGCGGGACAAAATGTTGTATGATCTGCAAATATTTGTTCCGGGTCTGGTTGTTTTGGTAGCATGGTATTCGTAGTTTCTGATACCCACAACACGGGGAATCCTAGTGTGGGATCAGGACTTGTATGTGACTGTTATGCTATGTTATGTCTGCAGTGTGTATTTTATTTATTTCTTCGTGCAACTGTATGTACTATGACGGGCAGATTAGGAAGTGTCCAAAAACTATGAAAGAACCTTGAGTATTTTTCGAATCGTACGTTTATTTCATTTAGCTGCATAGCTAGTTTTTTTCTAATAAATGCTTCGACCAAAATAAAAAGTACCTATGGACGGGCCTTACCCATACAAAACGCCCGTGAAAAATAAGTCACAATTACAACAGACGTACGTGACGTCACTCGTTGCGCGCACAAAGACCAACTGAAGCTAAGTGAGTGAGATCACTTACTTTATAACTGACTTTAAACTGATAACTCACTTTTTTTTTCAGTTTATATTTTTATTTTTTTATTATTATGTGTTTATATTCTTTTAGCTCTCCGAAGGTGTTTTTTGCACGGGCCCTGAGCCAAGTGCTAGTTAATTAAAAGTTAATTTATGTTTAAGAATTTCCTTACTATTCTGCATGTGTTGAGTATGACTGCGTTTTGCAGAAGAGTGTATGTGGATGGATGAATGTCGAGAGTTATAAGGCTGGAGTGCCGTGTTTTCGGGATGACGCCAGTTGTTGAGATAATTATAGGGATAGTTTTGACTGTTTGGACTTGCCATTGAGACTTTATCTCAACAGCAAGATCCGTGTATTTAGCAATTTTTTCTGAATGGGTTTTGACCAAATTGTGTGTGTTGCATACGGCTATATCTATTACGAAGACTATTTTGTCTCTTTTATTTAGTAAAGTTATATCTGGCCTGTTGAAATGAACGGTTCTATCTGTGATTATGGTTCTATCCCAATACATTTTGTATTCACTGTTTTCTAGAATTACTTCAATTAATCAAGCTTTTTTAGCAACAGGGTGAGTTGCATGATCGCTAAAACGTCATTTTCAATAGAAACAGCATTGAAACAGCGCAATGCTGATAGAAACAGGAGATAGCTAATCGCTCGGCAGGTGTGTATTTATAGTATGGAACTTTTTTGGGTATGAGTTTGTACTTGAAGGCGAGGTGCTGGTGGACTATTGCGGCAACTTGGTCATGTCTATGTTTGTTATTATTGTGTGTAACCTGTGTAATGTGTAATTGTGTAATGTGTAATTCTAATGACCCCATTTTGGTTGAATAAATAAAATTTGAATATACATGTAGCAGTGTGCGTTGCTACAGAAATGCTGAATCGTGATTTTTATTACGAGTGGGCGCACACAAGCAAGCTTCAGTCACCTTCAGCCATCCGCATTGATAACTTGTACAGAAATATAATCGTGGAATATATTCGGTTCACGTAAAGGCTCGTATTATTTCACCTGCTACACATTGGGAAATACATTCCTTAAAGTGGTGACCCCGACGTGATTTTCGAACGCGTGTTGGTGGGCCAGAGGTGACTCCCTCCCGACGAAAGCCACGCCTTGGGAGGTTAAGCAAGACAAGTTTCAAAATTGCATCACGATGACGTAACAAAGCCACATGACGGAAGCGCATGGAAGGCGCGGTAAAATGATCCACTCACAGCAATCATCCAGAAGACCTGATTAAGGGTGCGTATTTTTTGTGAAGAGTATTGGCGGTTCAGGAGCGGAACGAGATGATCCAGCTGCACTCTATGGATTATGCCCGGTTGAAGGATGCTCACCGGAGGGATTATGCCCGGTTGAAGGATGCTCACCGGAGGACCAGTGCTGGACTTCGAGGAGGCTCAGTCCCACTGCTGCGAGTGACTGGCATCGAGTTCACGCTATTTAGAGGCCATGAGAGTTTTTAACGCAGAAGAGAAGGTGCTATGGTGCTGTGGTGTAGAAGAAGATTTAATCGTCGGCGTACGTGAGCGTATGAGAAGAAAGATTTCGTCGTAGAATCAGTGAATCGTAGAATCAGTGAATCAATGTAATAATTTTAATTTGATAGCGTTGCGATACTATGCACTTAGCAATTAGTTTACAATGCATCTCGTAGCATTTGGTAAACGAAACGTCGCATTGCATCGCATCGCGTCAAACATATTCGAGAAGGTATTTTATTTTGTGGTAAATGAATTGTAAGTTTTAATTTTTGGAACATTTTTTTATAGTTTTTCAGATATTTATTTTGTTAAATCAATTTTTTTATAGCCTATGTCAGTAACAGGTGTTTTTCAAGGTTTTTAGCTGTCAGTTTTGGAGTTGTCATCTTCAAGTTGGGTCTTGATTTTACCCTCGGTAGGCATTTGCCAGAACTCATTTTTGTTTTTGTAAGCATAGACGAATTGTCAAGACAGTTCACTAGTTGTTTCTTCACCCCATCTTGTTTCCTCACTAATAGGCAATGTCAGTAACATGACTCATTTTATTTTCACATGTGGAGTAGTCTGAGTCTTATCAATTCAGATAAAAGTAGGTCAGTTTGTAATGCAAGCTCATGTTACGGCGCCGGGGCATAGCTGTCGCGTCGTGCACGATCTTGCAACTATGCACATTCCTGTGTGCCTTTTGCACACGATTATAGAAGAATGACAAAGTTGGGTTACGGAATGATTGTTTGGGTTACGGCACTAAGAGCGTAATCTGATCTGCTAATAAAACACACACATCGTAAGGTAGCAATGTTGCGAAATACGATCGTGCTTAGAACGTAGTGTAAGCTAAGTGGTTATTTAGCCAACTTTGTAATAGGAAGGTTATGTTTTATGTTAAGACTTTTATGTTCTAGACCTAAGAATTTAAAAAAATAAAAATTGTAAGGGGGAGATTACTGTAGCAGTGTGCGTTGCTACAGAAATGCTGAATCGTGATTTGTATTACGAGTGGGCGCACACAAGCAAGCTTCAGTCACCTTCAGCCATCCGCATTGATAACTTGTACAGAAATATAATCGTGGAATATATTCGGTTCACGTAAAGGCTCGTATTATTTGACCTTCTACATATAGGGAAATATATTCCTTGAATACATATATAGAAGCTTTAAAACTATCGTTGCCTAAGGCGCGTCCATACTTTTTTATTTTAGTTGAAGAATAATAGTAATATAAATATGTTAATGTTGGCACATGGAAAGTCCATGGAGTACAATCTCATTTCATTGTAATAGCACTATATACAAAATTCAAGACTTAAACTAGTCAGATTCAAATACACTTCTGGACACATCTATTGGCCCACCTTAGAGTTTAGGTTTCTATGGCCCCTACTTTAATGTGATTGCTAGATTGAACAAAAACTATTGATGCAGTTTTAAACCTGATACATTTGTCCATCTTTTTCGATCGTATTGTTTTAAATTTTGAATTCAGAATACCACACGACATGGAGCAACGCCTAACAAGTCGGGTATTCGCCTTGATGAAGGCAGTTAATTTTTGATTAAAAAACATGTTTTATCAAATAATGGATTAATTTAATAACGCGTGTTGCCTCCATGGGCATCTACGGCAGCTCTCATACGATTAGGCATAGAGTTTATCAACCGCTCTATGAAATTTTGAGGGATCATCTCCCATTCCTCTTCTATGGCAGTTTTCAACTCCTGCATCGTCTGGGCACTGGCTGACGAGCCCTAACACGTCTTTTTAGCTCGTCCCACATGTGCTCAATCGGGTTCATGTCTGGGCTTCTGGCTGGCCAGTCCATAACTGTGATGTTCACATCCCAAAGATATTCCCTGACGATGCCGGCCGTATGGGCTCTTGCATTATCATGCATAAAAAGGAAATTTGGGCCCACATGGTCCACGTATGGCATCACGTGAGGTTCTAAGCACTCACGAATGTACCTTTCAGCATTTAATGTTGGCAGCCGTGGTCCCGTAATAACCTCAAGTTGAGTTTTGCCGCTCGCGGATATACCGCCCCAGACAGTCCATGAGCCACCGCCATAAGCAACCCTCTCTTCAAAGCAGCATTGTGCAAAACGCTCTCCCTTACGTCGGTAGACCTTCTTCCTTCCATCATTGCCATGTAACGCAATTTTAGACTCATCAGAAAAGTACACGGCTCCAATGCTGCTGAGTCCAATTTAAATGAGTACGCGCGAAATGAAGACGCGCTGTTCGGTGGGCTCGCGTTAGTTTGGGGCCATTAGCTGGCTTGCGTGGTACCATATCGCGTTCTTTTAACCTTCTCCGAACAGTTCGAGCGCTCACAGATACTCCGTGGAAGTCGCGAAGTTGGTTTTGTATCTCAATGGAGGTAAGGTGACGATTTCTCAAGCTGGTCGTCACGATGAATAGATCCTGCCTTTCAGTTGTGACCCGAGATCGTGACCTTCCTTGGCGACGAACAAAGCCGCCAGTCTCTAGGTACCTCCGATAAACATTTCGGATCGCAGATTGACTTAAATTAAGTTGAGCACTCACATTTCTTTGGCTGTGTCCGGCTTGGTAAAGTGCCACAGCTTGGGCGGCGACTTCAGGCGAAGTATCCATAGATTATTGATAGAACCTCATTAATGTTAAGAATAAGTAATGTTTGTTGCAAAACCAAAGACAAAAATCACACTTTCAAGAATTAAATCCAAGTAAACCAATAAAATCAAGTTTTCTTAGTATTCGATTGTTTGATATCAACGAACAAGCTCCAAATTGTCTTTTGTTTCTTTAAATTCTGAGTTCGAAATTTAAAAAAAGACCATTAAATAAAATTATGAATGTGCCTGGTTCAAAACTGTATAAAAACTTTTTGCTCGACCTAATATAAATTTTTAGCTAGGACTAAACGAAACTGAAAATGCAAGGTGGGCCAATAGATGTGTCCAGAAGTGTATATTGTTACAGAAACTAAAAACGATGTCATGCTTGCAACGATAATGTATGACCAATCGTGCTTCTAATAAACTCAGAATATGCTGGGAATAGTTACACTGTGTTCATCCAATTTAAAACTTTTTGAATGACGGAACAAGCAGATGGCCCAGCTGTAACAATTCATTACCTCAAGGGCGCGCCCTATGTGGCATTGCACTGCGCCCGCCACCCTGAGACAAAGATGAATGTCTCATGTGCCTGTAATTTCACCGGCGCCCATACCCTTCAAACTGGAACACAGCAATGCAAGCACTACTGCTTTGCTGCAAAAATACCTAACACACAAGTTTTAATTTATAGTATCACATAAATATCATTAGTGAATGTGCTTGAAACAAAAAAAAACTGTAAATATCGTAGAAGCACAATCGTAGCTAAACTAATTATATTTATGTGATACTACAAATTAAAATTTGTGTGTTAGGTCACATAATTTACGGCAACATAGTTTTAGCTATCTGAAGAAGTGCTGATGAGCTGTAATTAGCAAAAAACACGAAAAAAATTTAATTTCGCGCCACAAGCGCGTTACCTTAACAGTACCATCAAGTGTCCCTAATAATCGAGGATTCCATAATTCAGCAAATATACATAAAAATACAAAGCCCTAATGAATATTTCATCAAATACAACCAGAAGTTCCAAAACCCTTCTTAAATTTCATTCTATATTTACATCCAATATATACATAATTAAGCCTCTTAAAGTTGCTTGTGTGACAATAACCTTCTAATATTAAAGCAAAAGGCAGTCATACACCTTCATTGCTATCTTTGAAACCTAACAACCACATCTGTTATAATCTAGGTGCGATAATGATACTGATATTCTAAATATTAGCATAAATAAGCATTTGACAGCAGAAGTGTGACTGTGGCCGGAAGCAGCTGGGATGTCATTATTTTGGGGGTTTCCCCAAAAACCCACTGCTATGACCTACTGGGGGGACTACGGGGTTTTTTCCCGTGGACCCACCACGCTAGTTGTTGTACAATTGTTTTTTAAAAGACATTTAATTCATATTCTTTGTTCGATCAACAGATATTAAAAACATTGGCTAAGCCTATATAAAGCCGCGTACTGACTGCGCGTTCCAAATGTACGCATAGTCGGAATACGCTGTCCACGCGTACATTGGATACGCGTACAGCTCCTGTACGGACCGCCGAGAACCTGTACGCGAGGTCAATCGATCCATAGCGCGACGCGTACCCCGCCAGTCATCCGCCATGACTCCAACACGCGTGTCTATCCATTTTGCCGTCCAAATATAGCGTACCCGGGCGTGCGCGTCCCCTTTGACGCGCGACATAAAAGCGACTGAAGGCGGCTCGCGTGGAACGCGTTCCCCAAGAGTGTACGCGTGGCTGCAAGTATGGACCTGGCGTTCCAGGATACGCGTAACTGACTACGCGTACATTGGGACGCGCAGTCCGTACGCGGCTTTAGAACTCTCAGTTCAGGAAAAGTTTATAAGCAAGCTAGTGGTCTTTATTCTGGAACCCATTGTATGAGTACATCTTCAAGAGAACAGATGTGATCCAAATACCAATTCTCTTTCTCTCTCATAAATGAGTAGTTGTTCATACCAGCCTCATGATGTTCTCACATCAATTCGACAGAAACTATGACAGTAGGAACTCTTTCAAGGTCTTTGGCAGTGGCAGAGATTCGACTGACCCATCGTCCAGGTATTGGAGGATTGCATCGCGGCATACTGCTTGGAGCGATTTCACTGAAATGGAAAATTGAGTAGTTAGTTACACAGAATACATAATAAAACAAGTACAATTATGTTTTTTTTTTTTTAATTATGTTTCCTGCTTTTTGGCGATCTATTTATTTATTTATAACTAGCGACTCGACCCAGCTTCGCACGGGTAGCCCCCGGTGAAAAACACCCCCCCCCCCCCTATATTTTATTACTTATTCTGCTATTCGGAGCGGAGAAGAATTCACCAAAAAAAGAGATAACTAACATCTGTCCAGCCGATCTTGAGTTATAAGTGGTGTAAGTAACTATAGATACACAGATAGCTCTTGGAGCTGATGCGTGTATATCTTAGTCCTTATCAGTGCACTTTAAATGTTTGAATAACCTATAATCCAATTTTCTGTCCGATTCGATCCGTTTATTTGTGTTTTAAGGAGAGAGATGCGTCTTTGCAGTCTTGAAAATGTAAGGCTAGCCGTTCCCTGCATTATCATTTAAATAAATAGCAACTCATGCCCCCACATAATAAAATGCAATTCAGGTTGCACAGCTCGAATTAACATACCTCTTATCTTGTCTGACTCACTGAATTGACTCTACAAGTCCAGCTCGCCGGGTACTTGTTGCTTCATACATATAGTGCAGAGTGTGCCATGCCTAGTTACTAAACAATGCTAGAGTGACAACAGAAGCCGACAACATCACATGATGAGACACCCTCGGGGAGGGACTCTAGGAACAAACTACCAGAGACAGTGTTATGTAAGCCCTGGGTGAAATCTAACAAAAAATAGACTTGAAAAACTGGTTGAAGTCTACTGATATGGTATTAGTGTATGACAAATCCCAGTCAAAGTTTGGATGTTTGTATGTTTGTTATTCAATCACGCCAAAACGGCTGAACTGATTTCGGTGAAATTTTAAATATAACCTTGATCTAAGCTATAACCGGGATAAAATAGCATATTGCTCATATGCTATTTTATTCCGGTAAAACACGAGCGGACACTAGTAATACAACAATTATTGTTATTTAATTTTAGGCTTTTAACTTTTTGTTTTTAATCATTTCTTATGATGGAATTATAATTGATGGATAACCAAAAAAGCTACTCAATAGGCTAAAAAAAAAAGAAAAAAAAGTATTTTTTCCGCAGTGCCCCCTTAAGTACACCCCGACCCAAAGAAATATTTGGGGTGCAAGTCTGCAATTAATAAGACTTATATAAAATTATGTGGTTTAGGAGAGTGTCAATCAACAATTAACTTACCACCGTAAAGTTGTACAATCTTTACTTGCTTTGTTGTGCCATAAACATCAACAACTGCATGCAGATCTCCTCTGTTATATGGTATACCTTTTGTACAAGGGCCTTGGTCCTCTCCATTGATGATAAAATGCATCTCTGCCATGTCTGGCTCGTCTATGGTCATTTTCAAACATGGAACAAACATTACTCCAATCCGACTACCAGCATCCATCGGCAAAGGAGGCGAAGGAACGGAACGGGCACCCTTAGGCATGTCCGAACTACTACTTCCTTTAATATGCGGTTTCAGCACAGTTTTAGAAAAGTTCCCTTTCGGCGTCTTAACTACAAGCCCATCGCCTAAAACAGACACGCGAGCCTCATTCTCTCTGCGGCCATGGGTAACTTGATTCACAAGTTCCACAAGGACGTTGTTCTGAGACTTTGATATAGGAAATATCCAGGACATGCCTGTGTTCGCAAGGTCTGGTAGAGCATACTGAGGGAGGCCCTTATCACCCAACGCGGCGGTCTGAGGGTCGAGCAATGTCAGTCCCAGCCGCATATGACCACTCCATCCACGTTCCGTCTTTTCAATTTCAACCAAAAACAATTCACCCGGCAGCAAAGGCTTCTCGCTAAATGTCAAACCATGGGCGAAACTTGCTTTTCTAAAAGCTACGGTGCTTTCGTCGAATAAAACTATATTTGATCCATGATAGTGATGGAATCTGGTTATCATGTTTAAAAATGCATTTGACACAATATGAAACACCGAGGACTGGTATTTATAACTTAATTTAATTAGCACTTTATAACCAGAACAATTTGATTTTGCTCCAAGCAAAGCAACAGCAAGCAAGTCAACAACAAAATACAAATCAAATCAACAGTAAAGACCACAGACTTTCCTCTATGAATGTACCATATTACTTTCTCTATGGTCTACGCATAATAGAGTTTTTAATTGTGTTTCCTTCCATCCATGTGTTAAAGAGAACAAAATACAAAACCTGACTGAATGTTTAAATAGAATACAACAAAACGAAACGTATTTTCACTCCGTGACGATTCTACAAAAATGTCTTTTTGTGCCAAATTGATTACCCGGATTTCACAGTATAGTTTGCAAAAT
Organism: Operophtera brumata; assembly: GCA_932527175.1. Classification (NCBI taxonomy): domain Eukaryota; kingdom Metazoa; phylum Arthropoda; class Insecta; order Lepidoptera; family Geometridae; genus Operophtera; species Operophtera brumata. The sequence goes on from OW052225.1 coordinate 24,795,070, forward strand.
TCGTACGTCAAGAGAAGTTTATTTACCAACAACCCTTTCACTAATTGCAATACTGTCTGTAGTAAAAACGGGGGCTTTATATTTAGGTAAGTTTTGTTATTATTTTACTATTTTATTTTTATTATTTTATTTTTAGCTTCCTCCCGCGGTTTCGTTTCGTTCGCGTGACGCGTGCGTGACCTTGAAACCAGGATAAAAAAGTAATCACCAGAAATGGCCTCCAGCCAGATCTTTATGTACCTACTTACTATAATATTTTAAGTCAGTTCTAGTACCTACATATGTAATACTAAAAACACGCTAAAAACAACAGTTTTTAGGGAGTCTGTTTGTCAAAAAAAAACAATTCGGCTGCGGTTTTCAGTGGTGTATTGTTGAGTGCTTGCATTGAAATTTAGTTTTTGTTTCATTTTAATCGGTTGGGAAATAAAAATAAATATCTGTTACGATTTCACAAAACAATGATTTCACCGGGGATTGAAAGGTTTTATGCAAGTCCTATATTTTTGAAGTTATGACATCTAAAAATTAGTCACACTAATTTAATAAATAAATAATAATAAATAAATAAATAATGCTGGACAGTTCACACAACATTATCTAGCCCCAAGCTAAGCAGAGCTTGTGTTATGGGTACTAGATAACTGATATACTTAATTCAATATAATACATATTTTTTTTTTTTTTTTTATACTACTTGGATGACGGATCAAGCAAGAGGCCCACCTGATGTTAAGCGGTAACCTCTGCCTATGAACAGTGCATTACCTCATAGATCACGTCCACCTAGGACGCAACCTATGTGGCATTGCACTGCGCCCGCCACCCTGAGACATAAAGATGAAAAGTCTCATGTGCCTGTAATTTCACCGGCACCCTTACCCTTCGACCCGGAACACAGCAATGCGAGCACTACTGCTTTGCGGCAGAAATAGGTATGGTGGTAGTACTTCCCCGGACGAACTCTTTCACAAAAAAGCTCTACTACTACTACAAGATAGATATTTTTTATTATACATTTATAATACCCAGAACACCCTGAACAAATATCTGTGATCGCACAAATATTTGTTCCGAGGCGGGAATCGAACCCGCAACCTCCTGCGTCGCAGGCCAATCTACGCCCGCCGCGACACAGAGGTCGTCGTAATGTTGAAAAAAAGCTTGGATGTTTGGATGTTTAGTTGATGTTTGTTACACAATCACGCCAAAACGTCTGAACCTGTTTCGGTAGAGCTGTTTCACAGAGATTATGATCTGGATTGAGCTATCTATAGGCTAGGATACTTTTTATCGGGAAAAACAATCCCTAGAAGTGTTAAAGGGAAGGGACGGCTATCCTGTATTCATTTTCTGACCTAGTTATCTGCAAAGATTTAAATCTTTGGTTAGGTATCTGGACTTTAACCAACATACTAGGTAAGCAGAGGTGCAAGTCCGAATTTACACACACCATCGTAACGATGATCGTAACGATGATCGTAACGACGAGCGTATGTGTATTGTGTAGTAACTAGGCATTAATCTGTGACGTTTTTGACACAGATTAATAACTAGTTATTATGTTATACACGTACGATCGTCGTTACGTTCATCGTTACGATGGTGTTTGCAAAACTCCGACTAGGGCCTCTGCAGGCTGCTAGAGTAGTCGAGTACTATATTATTTATCGAATATTAAGGACACAGAAACAGGAAGTATAAAAAAGATTCCTTCCATTTTTAGGGTTCCGTACCCAAAGGATAAAACTGGACCCTATTACTAAGGCTCGGCTGTCCGTCTGTCTGTCTGTCCGTCTGTCATCAGGCTGTATCTCATGAACCGTGATAGTTAGACAGTATTATTTATTTTATTTAGTTTAAATTTTCACAGATTATGTATTTCTGTTGCTGCTATAACAACAAATACAAAAAATCGTATAAAATGAATATATAAGGTGGCTCCTAAACAACAAACGTGATTTTTCAAATCTGCGAGGTCAATTTTTTTTTTTTTTACAAACGTGTTTTTTATTGCCGTTTTTATAGGTAATGGTACGGAACCCTTCGGGTGAGAGTCCGACTCGCACTTGCAATTCACGTCTGTGTTACTTATGTCAATGTCAACCTTAGTTATTGATGTCAACCACGAGCGAACCCCATGGACTTATGCTAAGTCCATGGCGAGCCCTCACTCAGCACCATAGATAATTTTTTTATAGCACTCACTCATAACTCACTCCCTCCATCAAGGCTCCATTCTATAGTAAAAAAAATATTAAAACAAACGCCGCGCCACGTAGTGACTCTTCTGAAGTTCTGACTTGACATTGACATAGTGCTTGATTATTTTTTCTATGGCCGCGCCGGCCGGTTTTTTATTCTATTATTTTATTTTCTCCCTTGAATAGATAGAGCTTGATCTATTTATTTCTTCATCTTCAATCAAATTGATAAAATATTTCATAGAACCGCTGTTTGTTTTATTAGAATTACAAAAATTGCCACCTAGCTTATTCTAACAACAAACAACACAAGTAAACTGCATTCTCAGCGGTTCTAAGTTGTAACTTGTAAGAAGAAAAGGTATGTGGTTCCAGTTAATACAAAGCTTTTTATAGCCTACTATCAATATTCCCAGCAATGAAAATTTGTGCACGTTCTTATTTGTGTCTACGCTATACATTTATACATTCTTCGCGCGGGTTCTTTTACAATTGGTGACAATGACTAGGCCCTTTTTAGAGCCAAGCCACCATACCTCAAACTGGTCTCGGACTTAACTAAGGTTGACTAAGATATAAATGGTGACACGAAGTACCTGGTATTTGTGGCAAGAGAAGTTAGGTAAGACTCTGCTAGACGATGATGAATATATTGAATATCTGTATCGAGACAATTTCTAGCCGGTGTGCGGTTTTTGCGATGTGGTAGTTCGAACTAAACAAACAATGAAAGAGTCTTTTTTAGATGGGATTTTCCTCTCTTTTTTCCTCTGTGCCCCTTATCTTCACCTCAACCTGACGCGTCATGTTCGCGACTTAGTATGTATACCTAGCTTATTAATAAGAACCAGTCGTTCCACTCAATGCCAAAATAAACCTATAAAAATACTTCATCCGTGAGTTAATCAGTTTTGCTATGTGTTTGGTATTGTGTTCACTGTTCGGTGCTTGACGGAATCATTATTTTTTCTATGATTTAATGACTTCAATTCAATGTCTTTTATCATGTGGCTCTTCATTTACTATTTGAACTTATATTCAGACAGGTCAGATTTATTTCTATTTCATCTATACTATCTATACTAATAATTAGAAAGAGGTGAACTTTCTTGATTTTCTTTTTTGTCTTTCTTTCTTAACTTTCTTCTTTCTTTTTCTTCTTCTTAATTGATTTTGTTTTAAGAGTTCCGTACCTCATTTATCGAAGTCCGTACCCAAAGGGTAAAACGGTACCCCATTACTAAAGCTCTGCGGTCAGTCTGTCTGTCTGTCCGCCTGTCACCAGGCTGTCCTCATGAACCGTGATAGTTAGACAGTTAAATTCAGATAATGTATTTCTGTTGCCGAGTAACATTTTGGGGGGTGAACGGATCTGTTATTGTTGTTTGGGACCTACCAAACGAAAATCATTCTCCAATCATCACAGAGTCTGTTACATATCAGCTTACATCCCTCAGTAACATTAGGTTCGGTACCACCATCTGTCACCAATTATGTTCCATTTGAGTTTTTTTAAATGTGTGTCCTGATAAAATACAGACCTGGTTATATTCTGGCCAGGCCAAACACTAATTGAGGTATTGAGTTCCCAAAATAGGACTCTATAGCTGTCATAAAGGTGATAATCTAATCTAGTAATCTATAATCTAGCAAAAGAATAGCAAGTTTCAAATAATGCTATGAGAACTACAACAACCTCTGTGGCGCGGCTGGCGATGGTTCGACTGCGACGCAGGAGGTTGCGGGTTCGATTCCCGCCTCGGAACAAATAATTTGTGAGTTCTGCAGATATTTGTTCAGGGTGTTCTGGGTGTTTTCTATGCATAATAAAAAATATCTATCTATGTAATGTATTATATTAAGTAAATCAGTTATCTAGTACCCATAACACAAGGTCTGGCTTAGCTTGGGGCTAGATAATGTTGTGTGAACTTGTCCAGCATTATTTATTTATTTATTTAACTAACACACATGTTTAGATTTATATAAATATCATTAGCCAATGTCATTCAACAATTGTTACAGTGATATTTTTGTTCATTGACATTCGTAGTTAAACTAATGATATTTATAGTTTCAGTTAGTTTTCAGTTTCAGTTATTTATTTCATTAACAATTATTTAAATCGTGTTTGAAAACAAATTTGTAATATATACACACTACACAATATTAACACATACCAATTAGAGAATTACAATAAAAAAAACACAACGAAAACAAATAAACACCAGATACCTACCAAACTACATATCACAATTATCACATTTCATGAAATCGTCCACAGAGTAGAAACACCCTTTCAACAAAAGATTTCTTAGTTTAGATTTGAATATAGGTATTTGGACTATTTATAGTTTTCATGTCAATCGGTAAAGCGTTAAATAACCTAACAGCCTGGTAGGTATCTGCAACAATGTTTAACGATATTAATCCCTGGACAATATGACATCGCGATATCTTTTCGCCTCGTAGCGAGCCGGCTAGTCTTTGCTCCGTTGTTTCGAACCTATACGGGTGCTTGACAACATAAACTAGTACCACTAAAATATACAGACTAGGAACTGTTAATATGCTTAGTTTCACCACAGAGTAAGGAATAATACTAACGTACAAGTTTCACAAAATGCTCTCTACACAATATAAGACTCTAAGACTCATTCAATCAAAATATGCGTCTTAGCTCTCCTAGATTCCGCTAGATCAGGTTTCGCTATCTCAACATGTGTTTAACACAATCAAATTTAATTTCGCGCCTCAAGCAAAACGATTCACCAAAAAATAAACTACTCAAATATAAACTATAAACAAATATAAAATAATTCAAAAGGTTGTCTGGTAAAAATCGCTACTAAGCGATAAGACCGCCCATTGTACAACATAGTTTTATTATTTGTAAATTGTTTTGGACCCCCGACGCAAAAACGACAGGGTATAAGTTTGACGTGTCTGTGTGTCTCTGTGTGTGGCTGCGTGTGTGTCTGCGTGTGTGTCTGTCTGTGGCATCGCAGCTCCCGAACGGAAGAACCGTTTTTTTGTTTTTGTTTGAATGGTGAATTTGTCGTTTGTGTTCTTAGCTATGTTTGATCAAAATCGGTTCAGCCGTTTCATTGCGCTGAGGGTTTATTGAATTTTAACAAAATTAATTACTTGTTATGTATTATATGGTGTGCAATAAAGTACCTATTTTCTATCTATCTATTTCAACAAACCATTCTATTGGGATTTACATTTATTTATTTATATTTACTTTAATTAGAACGACAAACAGTTATCAGTTACACTAATTAAAGGGTATCTACATAAAAATAGGTACATTAAAATTATCACATAATAATTAAATCAAGAATTTAGATACGAAAATCAACCATTAAAAACCAAAGGTCAACTTAAAAAATACATAATTCAAACCTAAGGTAGGTAGTCAATAGTTAGATATATACGCTACGCTTATAAATAACAACGTTAAGAGACGGTGCATACACAGTCCATTTATAATAATGTGAAAAATAATAATAATGTCAATGTACATGATTACACCGTCACATGATCTTGTTTTCTCAGATAACAATAACATGAATATCTGGTATTTCAACATATCAGTTGCATAACGGTCTGGACAGGCTAATTTATTCAATCTGTTGCCTATTGAGTCATTTGAGCTACAGATCTGACACTGTTCAGTATGGGAGGAGCAGTTTTGTATTTAATATGTTTTGTGTTCAGTCAGGTTCGAGCTATGGGTGGACTGAGCCCCTTGGACCCGTCTTCATATTCAAGGCCTGGTATGTTACTACATATTCTTTAACCAACTTCAAAAAAAGAGGAGGTTCACAATTCGATGTTTTTGTATGTTTGTTACCTCGGTCACTTATGAACTGATTTGGTAAATTTAACACAATAACATAAGCATAACAGCCAACAGTCACATACATAGTCCTGATCCCACACTAGGACTCCCTGTGTCGTGGGTATCAGAAACTACGAGTACCACTGGTACCATAACACCCAGACTCGGAACAAATATTTGCAGATCATACAAACATTTGTCCTGAAGCGGGAATCGAATCTGCAACCTTTCGCATCTCAGCTGGCTACTTGTCCGACGCGCTACAGGAGGAATTTGAAAAGATATACTTCCAGGTTGGTCCATTTTCATAAAAAAACACTAGCTTTGAAATCTGTCTTTTTTTCTAAGGATTATTTAAGAATCTAATAAACAATTGAATTTGTATAAAGAGTCTGACAACACTTCCCCATAGCATGACATCCTATTAATATTATAAACGTGAAAATTTGTAAGTATGTATCTTTGTTACTCTTTCACGTAAAAACTACTAGATGGATTTGGATGAAATTTGGAAAGGAGATAACTGGACTCCCGGAATAACACATAGGCACTATGTGTATTTATGTATTTTTATCCCGATATTCCCACGGGATCGAGACTTCGCGGGTGAAAACGCGGGGCGCTGCTTGTTTAAAATAAAACCTGTTATTTATGCTATCAAGGTTTTTAGTGAGCTGTATTACACTGTACCCACAGAAGTGGGCTGTAAGAACCGTTATTAAAAAAAAAAAAAAATAATGGATGCATTATCAATGCATAGCGGCGATAAATTAATATATTGTTATTGTTTGTATCATTCAGATACACGTCTGCTGTTTTTGTTGTTCTCTTGGTTAGAAAAAGGCTCTATCGGAAGACCAGCGCAGAATGTTTACAACCTGCATATGCTGAGTTAGATACTTTTTTGTAACAGCAAATCTTACTATCATTATGTGTATTTTCATGTTTTATTTTGTTTATATCTGTGTTGTTACAAATAAAAATAATTCTATTCTATTCTTTAAAAAAATACCATAATATTCTAACTAACAAACAACTAAACAACTTCAATAACTTGTATTATTTTGTTACAGAATTATCAATAGTGAAGCACATATCTCTGTCTCTCAATGTGGACTTTGAGAAAAAGATTTTAAATGGAGTTGCTACACTCAATATTGATGTCTTGCAAGAAATTAATGAAGTGGTAAGTGTATTAATACTCAATACTCAATATATTTATTGCTTTCACATGGTTACTTATTATTCAAAAGATAACATATTTATTTTAAAAGATATTTAAAGAAAGAATTAAATAGTAATATAGGATAGTGTGATAGAATAGTAGGATAGGGATAGTAGAATAGGATAACAGGATAGTACAGTAGGAAAGGGTCACCTCACAAATCACCAGTGCCCGGTGATTTGTGAGGTGACCCTTTCCTACTATACTATCCTGTTGCTAAATTTCAACTCAGTTGAAATTTAGCATACCTGTCAAATTCCAATGACAATACAATACAGCGATACAATACAATAATACGAGACAGCGAGCTGATCTGATGATGGAAACGGAAGGTGGTCAACGGAACTCCTCGATGGATAATAGTAGCCTGGCCGTGTGTAGGCTCATTTTGATCAGCACACAGTTACGATCACAAATGTTATAAAAGCTTGTATTGAAAAATATATTTTTCACAAAAGCTTATGTTTTTTTGACATAATCAATAGTGGGCCCTAGCTGTACAGCCACACCCTCATAGAATTTGAATAGATGTACCTAATCATGTTGTATGTTTAAAGGTTTTAGATGCGAGTAACCTGAGCATAGAATCGATAGAGGCTGACGATGGAACTCAGTTGAAGTTCACTGCTGATAAAGATATACCCACCTTTGGTTCCAAGTTGACCATCAACTTGCCTCAAGCCGCTACTACCAATGAAAAGTAAGTTTTTTTTGTTTATAGTAAAGTTAAAGGCAAAGTATATTTATTGCTGAATTACATGTTAAAAAGATATTACAATTAAAATGTTGGATTCAGTGTAATCTAGCCTTTAGGCATGCAATGTTTCTTATTTTTTTTTACAACTAGCAGCGCCCCGCGGTTTCACCCGCGTAAGTCTCGATCCCGTGGGAATATCGGGATAAAAATATGCCTATGCGTTATTCCGGGAGTCCAGTTCGTTCGTTCGTTTCGTATGAGGTAGTGCTAGCCTCTGGTGTCAGAGTTTGTCAAGCCGCCCGAGGGCCTCTGACATGGCTTAGTCCTGTTATCTCCATTCTAAATGTCATCCAAATCCGTCCATCCGTTTTAGCGTGAAGAAGTAACAAACACACTAACACACAAACTTTCACATTTGTAATATTAGTGTGATAATTTTAATTAAAAATAATAGTAGCAATATGAATACCTACAACAACACAGATTTTTTTATTAAATAAACATCAGAGTCTGGTTTTGATCTGCATTTGGTCATTTATCATACAAACTGATCTAAATATATTTTGGTTAGTAATATGATAATGATAATAATATGATAATCTTTATTTCCCTTTTGACACCATACATGTACTTAGGTACGTCATTTTAAACAATTTATATAAGTAATAGAATTGAAACTATCTATCGTGGTTGGGAATCATTTTAAATAAACATGTTAGCAAAGCGACAATCAACAACAGTCACAACGTCAGCATAGCGACGAAATACAGTGGTAATTTGCCGTTATTTATTTAAAATTGGTTAGTAGTACTTTAAAACCTATATTAGGTTTGTCTAAATACTAGGTTCTCTTACAATAAGGGCCAAAGCAGATAAGCTACTTTTGGCGTCAGCGATCAGCGGTTTTCGCGTCTGCATCGATGTTCTTCCGAAAAGTAGGTGGACGTGACCTATGAGATAATGCACTGTCTATTGGCAGAGGTTACCGCTTAACATCAGGTGGGCCATCTGGTTGTTCCGTCATTCAAGTAGTATAAAAAAAAAAAAAAAAAAAGTTTTTTTTTTAAACTACTTTAGATGGCGGATCATGCAGATGGCCCACCTGATGTTATGCGGTACCCTCTGCCTATGATCAGTGTATTATCACATGTCACGTCCACCAAGTACGCGCACTATGTGGCATCGCACTGCGCCCGTCACCCTGAGACATAAAGATGGAAAGTCTCATGTGTCTGAAATTTCACCGGCATCCTTCAAACCGGAACACAGTAATGCAAACACTACTTGTTTGCGGCAGAAATAGGTATGGTGGTAGTACTTCCCCGAACGAATTCTTTCACAAAAAAGCTCTACTGACTAAACAGATGATCGCCTATGCTACAAGTATAGGGCGTATACAAGTATAGTAAGTATAGGGCGCGTCCTAGGTGGACGTGACCTATGAGGTAATGCACTGTTCATAGGCAGAGATTACCGCTTAACATCAGGTGGGCCATCTGCTAGTTCCGTCATTCAAGTAGCATAAAAAAAAAGTAGTTATTCTGCTTTGGCCCTACAGTAGTACTTTTCTACCGAAGGTGGTCTGATAAATCAGATTCTGAAGAAACAGCTTTTGAAGTTTGTGAGAAAACATTGGACAAAGAATCCACTTCGATGACTTTAATATTCACTGGATTCTTGTATGAACCTCTTATAGAACCTGAAGACAGAGAAGTTGCGATGCAAGATAGCTGTTGTAAGAGAGAGGAGGAAAATATAGCCGGTGGTGGAGTTGGGTTAGCAAAGTAAACTGTGTTTTATGTCTGTAGTATTAGATATTGTTTTAACAGATTTTGATGGATGTATGTAATTTATATTGATTTGTTATCAACTTCAACCAAAATTAAAAAGCGGCCAAGTGCGAGTCGGACTCGCCCATGAAGGGTTCTGTAGCAGCAAGTAACATAATATAAAAGTTCTTGGATGGTTTACGATTTATGACGTATTAAAATAAACTACTTGCATGAATAGGTACTACAAAAATGCATTCAAAAATACCAGGCATCTTATAGTTGGCATTTTGAATTTTATACTAAATAAATAATTACAGTGTAAAATGATCAAAATGGAACCGACGAGCTATTGTATTGCGCGCTAAACAAAAAAACCGGCCAAGTGCGAGTCGGTCTCGCCCATGAAGGGTTCCGTAGCAGCAAGTTTATGTTTATGAAATTAAATGTTTTTTTAAATATATTTGAGTTGATTGAATGAAAGGTGAATTGCGATTTACGATTTAAGACGTGGTAAAAAAAAACTACTGGGGGGGGGGGCACATTGAAGTGTCTCTCGCGCAAACTATTCAGTTTGGGAAAAAATTATATTAGAAACCTCAATATAATTTTTTTAAGACCTTCCATAGATACCCCAAACGTATGGGATGATGTTTTTTTGTTGAGTTTCAGTTCTAAGTATCGGGAACCACGTTTTTTTTTCTATTTTTCATCTACTTACCAATTTTCAACAATAGTTCTTATAGTTTCGGAAAAAAGTGGCTGTGACATACGGACGGACAGTCAGACAGACAGACATGACGAATCCGGGGTTCCGTTTTTTGTCATTTGGCTACGGAACCCTAAAAAAGTAAATAAGCACACCTGCGCCCTCCAATCCCACGACGCTTCTCTTTTTGAACAGACTCTAAAGGATTACACCAAGGGATCGGCAGTAGCATCAATCTGAGTAATAAATCAACCCAATACTGTGATCACCAATCTCCCTGCCAAGCGTGGTGATTATGGCAAATTACCCCCATTTCATTGTATGGGTTATGATAATGGGTAGGTTATAGGTATGGGTTAGGTTGCTATAGGCTGCTTGATGATGACATCCTCAGATCCTCTTAGATTTATTGAGATATGACATAAATAACATAACATAACATAACACCCAACAGTCAACTAATCCCACACTAGGATTCCCTGTGCCGTGGGTATCAGGAAAACACACAGACCCGGAACAAATATTTGCAGATTATACAAACATTTGTCCCGCTGTGGGAATCGAACCGGCAACCAGCATCTCAGCTGGCTACTCGCCCGACGCGCTACGGAGGTCATATCTAGGGGTAATCAGGAGCATGCATAAATTTCCATCTGTGCCACAGGTTTTGTAAATACGTTTAATATAATAACACTTTATGCTTTCAGAATAAAGCTCAAAATAAAGTACAGCACAGCGCCTAATGCGTCAGCTCTACAGTGGCTGGACCCAGCTCAGACCTCGGGAAAGAAACACCCATATCTCTTCAGTCAGTGCCAGGTAACAAAAGCCAAAAGTTTTAAGAAAGATTAGATTATAGAATTGATTACCACACACAGATACAATGCAGCATAAAACACTAATAAGGTCTTTATCGAAAAAAAAAATTTGTAATACATACAAGCTTTTATGTGCTGATCACAATGAGCCACTTATGTGCTGATCACGGCCAGTCTATAGTCAAAATAGTTCCGTTATCCGACTTCCGTCATCATCATCAGTTCAGCTCGGTTTCACCATCATATTGTATTGTGATCGGAACTTGACAGGTATGCGACATTCCAGATTCAGTTTCAAGGTCAAGTTAAATAAAAGCTTGTGAAAAGTCAATAAAATGGCTTTATCGCTGAGAGTGATCTCTTCTAGGCAACGCTATAATGGACGGCGGTGTACCAACAAGGCATGATTATCCTAAATTAATAAAAATATTAAACTGTTAATGAATAATTAATAATACCTTTGTATAATCCAAATACATGTTTTTTATTTTTATTTATAAGCCGAATGTTTCCCACTGCAGTGCAAAGGCCTCCCTTCCCTGTTTCAAAACATTTAATTTTCTAAATGTATTATTATAGTATAAACAAAAATATTTAGCCGCGTTGATAGTGCCCACAAATTTCGTCTCTAGCGTCATAGCTCGTTCCATGGCCAAACTGGTCAAGGCATCGATGATTATAGGCGAAGATGCGGGATGCTGAAACCGAATTTTTGGGTCAAATTTTAATTTAAAAACTACTATTTACTAGTAGCCCATACTGTCCCATTGTTGGGCAAAGGCCTCTCCCCATTTCCGCCAGTCACTACGGTTTTTGTGCAACGGTTTCCCATTCCGTCTCACAGGCGTCCAGTTCATCCCGCCACCTCATGCGTGGTCTGCCGTGACGCCGCCTGGCTTTATCAGGGTTCCATGTCACAGAATAAATATTAGTCCATGTGGTAATTTTGGCTCAAAGGGTATGCGGCAAATGTGACCGGCCCAATCCCACTTCAGCCTCGCGGCCTTCTCTTCCACATCAGCGAGTTTGGTTTTGGAGCGCAGTATGGTGTTTCGGTTCGTAACCATCGATCCGGAATACTGTATTCTGTCTGAGCTCGCTCATTCAACTACATACGCTTATAACATATACGTTTAAACGGACCTGTAAAACGGACGTTCTATGTGAACGCGCCCTTAGCTTAACGCCCAAAATACTGCGCTCCATTGCCCTTTGGCAAACCTTGAGTTTGGATTTCTGGATGTAAGTCAAAGACCAAGTTTGTGATCCGTAAGTCAAGACAGGAAGGATGTCATGTCCATTAGTTTGCGTTTTAGTACCATTGGAAGGTTCCCTTCATCAGCTCTTTATATTTAAAAAAATATATATTTAAAATATATTTGATTTTGATTCGAGGCACCACACAGGCGCTCCCCACATAGAAGTAAAAAGGATCATAACAAAAAAACAGACCGTGTTTGTTGCCTGATTCTTTTAGGTCTGGTTGCGTTGGAACAGGAGTAAATTTACATTTATTTTTTAAGACGATTCAATATGATCCTTGTGATTTCAATGAATAAAACACTTTTTGACTTTGATTCCAGCCGATACACGCCCGTTCAATCCTGCCCTGCCAAGACACTCCGTACGTGAAGTTCACGTACGACGCGCAAGTGACGGCGCCCGCTGAGTTCACAGTGCTGATGAGCGCCTTGAGGGGCGAGGTGAACGGCAACGTGACCACCTTCAACCAGCCCATGCCTCTGCCCTCGTATCTGGTGGCCATCGCCGTCGGCTCCTTGGAGTCCAGGACCTTGGGACCTAGGTCAGTAACAAATTAACTTTTCACACCACCTGCTCGACAATGTTGACATCTCTATATATAAAGCAAAGTCGTATTGGTTACACCACTTATAACTCAAGAACGGCTGAACCGATTTGGCTGAAAATTGGTGGGGAGGTAGCTTAGAACCAGGAGAAGCTCATTGGGGGGGGGGGGGGGGGGGGGCTGTTTTTCACCGGGGGCTACCCGTGCGAATCCGGGGCGAGTCGCTATTTTATATAAAAGTATTCAAGTTGTTTTAAGCGCCTGTGAGGGGTTGTTCCTTTTTATCACTCGGCCACAAAATATTTTTTACGAGCGACGTTTATTGAATCTACTATATATTTTAAAAGTTTTTTTAATATTTTAACGACATTAACGATACTTCTCCATTATCGCCCTCAAAATATCTATATAGAAAAGTTTAACAACAGATTGTAACTTTTTATCCTCTAATATAAATAATACCAGTTTTTTTATCGATTTAACGATTACATATTTTTGACGTAGGTACAGTGGCGGAATGAAAAGGTTCGTCAATTTTCAAAGAAATCCCCTTAGCTTGTCGCGAGCACATATTACCTTTTCCAACTATACTACTGCGCAGACTGCTGTATGGAAAATCATAATTTAATTGTTTACTAACAAAGATCAAATTTGCAAACCTTTAATCAGTTGCTTGTTTATGTTTTGATACGAAACCTTTTTTATAGAGTTGACCAGAAGTTTTGAAATTTAATTCCACAGAGAACTTTTTTAGTATTATTCATTGACAGTGTATGTCATTTGTCTACATTGTTATTTTCAGTAACATCAAAATATTCTAGATAATTATTCTCATTCTCTATTTGTCGTAATGCCCAGAAGTTTAACAATAGAGCAAAGGGCAGAAATTATTGCTGAACATGAATCTGGCTACAATATTAGCAACATATCGGCTCGCCTTAATATTACTAGAGACAGTGTAAGGTTCTGGATCAGGAGACATGGCGAGGAGGGGGTTTTAACAGATCATCGTCATACCAATTCTGGACGCCGCCCGCTTCTTACCGGTGCACAAAAAGATTTTATGAGACAACAATATGAAGAAAACGGTTTCATATCAACAAATAGGTTTGCTCAAATGTTTGAAGTTTGTCCCAGAGTGATCAGAAATGCGTTACACTCTATGGGCCTTCATCACAGACGACACGTCCAAAAAGTTGCTCTGACGAGAGCTCATAAGGAGGCACGCTTAAGATTTGCTCAAACGTATTTAAACTTCGATTGGAGTACTACTATATTTACGGATGAAAAATGCTTTAAATCTAGCCAGCATGGAAGACTTAATTTGTGGAGATATAATGGCACAAGATATACGGAAGAACATGTAGTGCCCAATTTCAATTCTGGACGGATCTCTGCCAACATGTGGGGATGGATGTCATCACATGGTGTAGGCGAGCTCGTTCTTCTTCCATCGAGGGCAAACGCAGAAAATTATCTATCGGTTCTGGAAGAAAGTATGCTACCAACTGTCCGTAACGTATTTCCAGCAAACGAATTGCCGCAGTTCAATTATATCCACGACAATTCCCGCATACACACTGCTCGTATTGTGAATGAGTGGTTCAATCGACATCGGGAGGTTGAGGTTATTCCCTGGCCAGCAAGATCTGCAGATTTAAACCCCATAGAGAATCTATGGGGTTTAATAGAATAGAATAGAATAGAAAATACTTTATTGTACACCTTAATGGTCCAGCGGTGGGTTAATAACAATGAAAGGACAAAAGAGGCCATAGAAAACCACTGCCAAACCATTTGGGAAGAGACAAGAGGAACGGACCTATGCTCTCGGCTTGTGGGTTCTATGCGGGAGCGATTGCAGAGTGTAATTAACGCTAACGGAGGTTATACCCGTTATTAAAAATATTATATACTTAGTTGTTTTTGTTATCTGCAGTGTAATATTATCTGTAATCTGATGAACAGACGGACAGTCAGACCGACCGACGACAGCGTAGGGTTAGCGATAGGGTCCCGTTGTTAGCACGCTTTGGGTACGGAACCCTAAAAATCATTACAGTCTATCGACAACACAGAAAAATTGTTTGTTTGGTGGATTGCTGCTTATATCCGTTGCCATGGTAACTGAAGTTTATTTTCGTAATATTGACACATTGGCAGTTCCGATACAGTACTATGTCGGTAAAACAGTCCATATGAAATACTATGTCGGTAAAACAGTACCTATGCTTTTTGCATTGAACAATCAAAAATAGGCTCTAAGGTGACGAACATTTTCATACCACCACTGTACATATTATGCCTTCACAAACACATGTTTTTTCTGTCCACTCTGGGTTTTTTTTTGCCATAACTGATATCCGATTGAGCTGTGGAGTGACAATACAATATGATGGTGATAGCGAGCTGATCTGATGATGGAGACGGAAGGTGGACAACGGAACTCCTCGATGAATAGTAGACTGGCCGTGTTTAGGCTCGTTGTGATCAGCACACCGTTCCAATCACTAATTTCATAAAAGCAAAATAATTGTTTAAGGTGGTTGCTTTCGCTAGTGGCGCGAAATCCAAATTTTGTCGTGATTTTTGCTCGTCACAGCTCATCGACACTTAAAATCATAAATCATAAATCATTTATTTGTTCAAATGTGGTAGTATACAAGTTCTTAAAATTAATTAGGATGTCTCACATTTCCCATGTCTGGGATACAAATATAAAAAAAATTCTCTATGATACAAATATTACTTCATGCATATAATAAAATAAAAAATAAAAGATACCTAATAAATTACAAATGTCAACAATTTCAAATTATACATGTCAAGAATATATTTTTATGTCAAGATCAAACAGATAAGATACCTAATAAATTACAAATGTCAACAATTACAAATTAAAAATGTCATGAATATACTTTTATGTCAAGATCATACATATAAGATACCTAATAAATTACAAATGTCAACATTTTCAAATCATAGGTACATGTCATGAATATATTTTATGTCAAGATCATACAGATATACTACTTAACTAGAAAGTCATTCAAATTGTAAAACCTATTGCTTAGTAGCCAGAGTCTTAATTCTTTGGTAAACTTGTTCAGCGGAAGGCTTTTAATATGACTGGGTAAGGCGTTATAAATCTTCCCCCACATAGCATAGCAATTATTTAAGTAAAGCTTTGTCCGCGGAACCCTAGGTAGAACAATTCTGTCAGAATCCCTGGTGCTACGATATGATATTTATGTGATGCTATAGTAGTTTTCGCTATCTAAGAGGTGTTGATGAGCTGTGATGAGAAAAAAACACGTAAAAAATTGAAATTCGCGCCACAAAAAAGGTGCCGTGAAATTACAGGCACATGGGACTTTTCATCTTTATGTCTCATGGTGGCGGGCGCAGTGCAATGCCACATAGGGCGCGTCCTAGGTGGACGTGACCTATGAGGTAATGCACTGTTCATAGGCAGAGGTTACCGCTTAACATCAGGTGGGCCATCAGCTTGTTCCGTCATTCAAGTAGTAAAAAAAAAAAAAAACAAGCGTAAGCAACCACCTTAATTGAAATGATTTGATGTTCAGATCAAAAGTGTGGTCGGAGAAGGCGGAGATAGAGCGCAGCGCGTGGGAGTTCGCGGAGACTGAGAAGTACTTGCAGGCGGCGGAGAGGTTGTGCGGCCCGTACGTGTGGACGCAGTATGACCTGCTGGTGCTGCCCCCCTCCTTCCCCTACGGTGGCATGGAGAACCCGTGCCTCACATTCGTCACCCCCACTTTACTGGTAAGCAAGAATTAACTTTTTTAAGTTCTGAATTGTCCTTCCGTAGCCATGGCAGAAACAACATCGTCTGGTAGTATGTTCCAATGGGGAGCCACAGGCAAAACTTATCTCAGATGGCGCCACCATCGCTGGTGCTTGTCATTTAGTGGTCTTGTCTTTTTCTCATCAGAAGGGAAACGGTGTTTACCTTTATTTGTACACTGAATGCATACACAGAGGCATGCTTTATACCAGACTATTATTGAATGTTTATTTACTAAAATTATCCATTGATATTTGACACTTTTGACAGTTTTTTTTAACATTGATAGACCTATGTTTGGCTATGAAACAACACCAGCGATTATGCGCCACCTAGCGTGATAAATAAGCAGTGTGTCTCCCCATTGTGGACCACTCTGTTACCGAAGAAGTGATGTGCAACAAGTGCGTTGGAAGTATCTCGAGCCAGTTTAAATTGGTGGCTATAAGATGATCTTTCTTTCTTCACAAAGATATCATGTAGGTCTGGCAGGTTGTATTGGTAGGTCAGGATTTTATGTCTCTATGAGGTCACCACGAAGGCGCCTTTCTTCAAGGGTAGTGAGGCGTAAGGCATGTAATCTCTCTTTATAAGATTTACGACGTAGAGCCTGTAGTATCCTGGTTGCCTTCCGGGTTTGGGTGTAATGGTACCATAGTACTCGTAGTTTCTGATACCCACAACACAGGGAATCCTAGTGTGGGATCAGGACTATGTATGTGACTGTTGGGTGTTATGTCATGGAAGTGACACAGGGAATCCTAGTGTGGGATCAGGACTATGTATGTGACTGTTGGGTGTTATGTCATGTAAGTGACACAGGGAATCCTAGTGTGGGATCAGGACAATGTATGTGACTGTTGGGTGTTATGTCATGGAAGTGACACAGGGAATCCTAGTGTGGGATCAGGACTATGTATGTGACTGTTGGGTGTTATGTCATGTAAGTGACACAGGGAATCCTAGTGTGGGATCAGGACTATGTATGTGACTGCTGGGTGTTATGTCATGGAAGTGACACAGGGAATCCTAGTGTGGGATCAGGACTATGTATGTGACTGTTGGGTGTTATGTCATGTAAGTGACAGAGGGAATCCTAGTGTGGGATCAGGACTATGTATGTGACTGTTGGGTGTTATGTCATGTAAATGTATTCTTTACAGGCAGGTGACAGAAGCCTAGCTGATGTGATAGTTCACGAGATAATGCACAGCTGGACCGGCAACCTGGTCACCAACCGGAACTTCGAGCACTTCTGGCTGAACGAGGGCTTCACCGTGTTCCTGGAGAGAAAGGTCGGCGCATCGCTCATAGCAGATGCAGAAGAGGCTAAGAAGAGCAGAGACTTCCACAGTATCCTTGGACTGCAAGAACTAAGTGAAACTGTAAGTACTGACGACCTCTGTAGCGCGACGGGCGAGTAGCCGGCTGAGATGCGAAAGGTTGCGGGTTAGATTCCCGCTGAGAGACTTTTTTTTTTATACAACTTGGTATGACGGAGGTGAGGCAGGTGGCCCACCTGATGTTAAGCGGTACCCTCTGCCTATGAACAGTGCATTACCACATAGGTCACCTCCATCTAGGACGCATCCTATGTGGCATTGCACTGCGCCCGCCACCCTGAGACATAGCTCTACTACTATCTAAAAAATAAAACATGGTAATACGGCATGGAAAACCCGGTAACTATGTCCACTCTTAAGCGCCCTGAAGTTTTTGTCCTATCGTGTTTTTGTCTGGGTGATCCCTCGGTATTATAATGTAGTATGCATGCATATTTTTAATTTGAATGTTGTACTTGATTTAGTCAGTTACAAATCTAATCTAAGATTGGTAATTTTGCGTTATACACACCCACCTTAACTGAATTTTATTGAGTTAGATAGTGACGGAATTTAGCTGTTGTCTGCCTCTTAAACCAAAGACCACTTTCAGGTACTCGATGTTCTAGGCGCGGAAAGTAACTTTACGCGTCTAGTCGTCGACCTAAGCGGGCCAATCCATCCAGACGATGCATTCTCAAGGGTCCCCTACGAGAAGGGCTCCCTATTCCTTCGCTATCTTGAAGATGTAGTCGGAGGACCCGGTAAGAGAACCTTACGTTTCTTTATTTATAGGTAAATGATGAGCTGGGTAGTGACAATCCTTTTACGAAGCTGGTGGTGGATTTGAAAGGGAAGCATCCGGACGACGCGTTCTCGACAGTGCCCTATGAGAAGGGCTCGCTGTTTTTGACTGTTTTGGAGGATATGCTCGGTGGCCCTGGTGAGTCTACAGCATCATCATCATCAGACGGCACACGTCCACTGTTAGACGAGACCTTCCCCATATAATCCGTTGTGGGGATTTGCTATATAGTCACCGCGCTTGGCAAGTGGATTGGTGATCGCAGAATTAGTGTTGATTACTCAGGTGACGGTAGGTGCCCATCCCCAAATCAGCTTTTACGACATCCACGGGAGGAGACGGGTCTATTTTTAGGCGTGACAAGCCACGGCTTAGTTAATGTCATACATACATAGACACGCCTTTTTCCTGGAGGGGTAGGGCGTGCCTCAAAGGGGTAATCCCTTAGTCGGCTTTTACGACATCCACGGGAGGAGACGGAGGGGTCTATTTTTGGGCCGGACACACCACGGACTAATAGTACACCCTATTGATTATAAGGAACAAATCAACATTATTACTATTTATTTTATTATTTATTTATAACTAGCGACTCGTCCCGGCTTCGCACGGGTATTCAGGATGAAAAACAGCCCCCCCCCCCCCTCCTATCTCCCCCCTGGTCGCCTATGTGACTCAGGCTGAATGTAGTTTTCCAATGGTGAAAGAATTTTTTAAATCAGCATAGTAGTTTTTGAGTTTATTCATTACAAACATACACACACACAAAAATACAAATCATTCCTCTTTATAATATTAGTGTAGATACACAGGCAGCTCTCGGAGCTGATGCGTGTATATCTTAGTCCTTATCAGTTATCAGTGCACATTAAATGTTTGTCAATTCTATTTTTGAAAGAATTCCCTGAGTGGGCACTGATCACTGAGTATGGTAAACGGTTCCAAGTGCGCATATCGCGATTGGGCAATATGTGCATCCTCGGATTGCTGGTACTTGGCCCGCGTTGCAGCCAATTGCACCAGTTGCACGCCACAAACTCCGATGAGTACTTCAAGAAGAACAAGAAGAGCACCAAACGCGCTGTCAAGCGCAAGGCCGGTGAAGACATCTTTGCCAGCAAAAAAGAGAAATACGTGCCCTCAGAACAGCGCCAATCTGACCAGAAGATCGTGGATGAGGCTGTGATCAAGGCCATCGGCAAGCGAGCTGACAAGAAAGTGCTGCGCGGATACCTCAAGTCTGCCTCCGGCCTGCGGTCCAGCCAGTTCCCGCACAGGATGGCATTCTAATCTAGCTTTAAGTGTCAATAAACTGCCCCCTTATTCGCTATGACCAAACGTGACATAACGCGGGTTCGTTACGATATCTGCGTGGAATCATCGTTCAGAATACATCAAGTAATCTCCTATGGTCATAGCGAATAACAGCCATGGTGGGAATATTCACAAACAAAAAATTATCTCCTTTGTATGTAAGATTCACTTTTGTTTTTCAGAGGTTTTTGACGATTTCCTCCGGTCGTACTTGAACAAGTTTGCCCAGAAGTCGTTGGACACGGACCAGTTCAAGGCGTACCTGCTCAACTACTTCAAAGACAACGAGCAGCTCAAGACGGTGGACTGGAACTCTTGGCTGAACCTCAGCGGAATGCCCCCAATCATTCCTGAGTAAGGCATTTTTTAACCCCCGACGCAAAAACGACGGGGTGTTATAATTTAACGTGTCTGTGTGTGTGTGGTGTGTGTCTGTCTGTCTGTCTGTCGCATCATAGCTCCTGAACGGATGAACCGATAACGTTTTTTTTGCTAATATGTCCTGCGTTATATAGGTACGGAAAAATAGATCCTACGTATTAATTATACCACTACTACCAACCGTATTTTTTATGTATGGTCTCCCTGAATCATACTACCCATTGACAATAACATTTACTCTGTGCAACTCAGTTTGATTTTTATAATGAGAGTTTTGTATTCCCTATGTCACTTTGCTCCGCGGCATCGAGTCGAACTGATTCGCGTGTGTTGATTTATGATGATGATGATGTTTATTTGGCTTTGTGATGATAAAGTGGTGTTTTTTTGCCTGAATATTGTTATTCAACATTTATCGAATGTGTAATGAGCAATATCTTTTAGAAATACGTTTTGTGAATATGTGTATTGTGAGTGTAAACAAAGTGCTTCCTATTGGCGACTTGAGGTGAAATTTTTTGTTGTTTTGTGCTAAAACAACAAGAAGGTTAGTGAAATGCTATCAAACTACATAGTTTGATATATATTCTAATTAGAAACGCTATCATTTCAGGCTAAAAGAGGTCTCAGTACGAATAAATAATACACAAAAATATATTTACTATAGCGGAAGGTCATTGACATTGACCTTCGATTTTATTTGCTACTATGCTAATAATTTTAGCTCTAGCGGAGTAAAACTAACTAATCATTCTGATACAGGATGTATTATACTAGTTCATAATGAAGACAATACAGTGAAATATTATTCCACTTTCAAATATCAAGCAATTAGGTTACAAGAGGTCGGTTTTCGTAACCGATCGTAATTTTCCATCAAGAATGTCAAAAGTTCTAATTAGATTACAACTTGTGATTACAAGATTCCTATAGGAAATTTCATCAAGATTCTATTGGTAGTCCCAGTTTTATGGTAGCTTTAGTAATTAGTTCAAATTTTACAATTTACTGAACAGACATCTCCTGCCGCCATTTTGCCGCCATTTTCATTTTTTGCTATTACGTCACTAAGGACTTAAGGAGGCGCCGAGTACGCGACCTTACGATTTCTTGCTATTTTACCGGTTAAAGGTGAATTTGTCGGGACTGTTCTTAGCTATGTTTGATCAAAATCGGTTCAGCCGTTTCATTGCGTTGAGGGATTCTTAATTTTTACAAAATTAATTACTTGTTACTTTTAGCTAGTATAGTATTATTTTATCTGTGCTTTTAGGCAGACAACAGTCAATTTCCGTTACGCCAGCCCCTTTATTCGCTATGACCAAACGTGACATACGCGGGCTCGTTATGATATCTGCGTGGAATCATCGTACAGAATACATTATGACGTCACACGTTATTGTCAAGTAATCTCCTATGGTCATAGCGAATAACAGCCCCAGGTCTAGCGCTTAACTAGAGCGCTAGAACTGTATCTAACTCAGTGAAGTTATGGTTAGTTAAAAAGTGACAGAATAGCGCTCGCGCAACGAAAAGTGAACGAAAAACAGCATTTAAACAAATATTTGCTGCGTAATAGAAGATATAAATCTATAATTTTTTTTTTTTTTTTTTTGTATACTACTTGAATGACGGTACAAGCAGATGGCCCACCTGATGTTAAGCGGTAACCTCTGCCTATGAACAGTGCATTACCTAATAGGTCACGTCCACCTAGGACGCGCCCTACGTGGCATTGCACTGCGCCCGCCACCCTGAGACATAAAGATGAAAAGCCTCATGTGCCTGTAATTTCACCGACACCCTTACCCTTCAAACCGGAACACAGCAATGCGAGCACTACTGCTTTGCGGCAGAAATAGGTATGGTGGTAGTACTTCCCCGGACGAACTCTTTCACAAAAAAGCTGTACTACTACTAATAATGCTGGACAGTTAACACAACATTATCTAGCCCCAAGCTAAGCAGCTTGTGTTATGGGTACTAGATAACTGATCCCAAGCAGCACACAAGCTGTAAGATCATCAATAAATCAGCATATTTCCAGCCTAAACTCTTATTGAAGATGTAGAAAAGTGTACATAAATTCTTTGGGCTGTATTAAACGAGAAATAACATACTTTTAAACAGCATAGCTGATTAGCAGTCAACTAATGGAGGAAATATTGCTTTACGCTTCCTAAGAGCATTATAAAACACCTTAGTACAAATTTCAGCTGTATTATATACTTTTACCTTTTTTGTAGAACATAAGCTTCTTAAAGGCTGATTAATGGAATTAATTTGATCTCTTGTAATGCTAGATTCTTGACAATAGCATGACACACTGCTTTAGGCTGTAAATTGGTAAAAACCTACTCTGCTGTAATGCCAACACATTTAGCTTGATAATGGTGGCTGTTAGCTGTTGTACAGCCTACAGTTGTACAAATGACTATTCATATTTTATTATAACTCTAACGGCGTTAATGACAACGATTGTATAGCTTAAGCAAGTGTAGTGTTACTTTAATAATGTCAAGTTAGGCCGCGGAGTATTGACTTGCCAACAGAAGGGTTCCGAATATTCAAATTTAATAGATACGGAAAATACTGACTACGGACAATTATTGACTTGCAACCAGACTGAATGCTCAAATTTATTAGATACGGAAAATGCATTATCTCCATCGAATTATGAACAAAGTACAGGTTCGATTACACCTATCTCAAATTCCGTGGTTTCTGTATCAGATAGTTCAGAAAATTATGAAGATGACTGTGACCATACGCAGAATATTTTATTTCGCGTACAAATACGAAAATGGGCGACAGAAAAATATTACTCAAGCGGCACAAATTGGACTTGGCAGAAATTGTAAATAATAGATTTCCGAATCTTTTGCCAAAAGATCCAAGATAATTTTTTGATTGCCCAATGAAATCATTATACTTAATATAGGTATAAAAACCTAAATAACCTATGTTCAGCATATTGAAATGAAACTACATCCTCAAAATGTAAAATTAAAGTTAATGTGTATTGAATAAGTATATTAAAAAAAAACATTTCATATCCCTATTAAATACTGTTACCACAGATAAAATAACACTATACCTACCTGTTACATAAGTGTAGATATATTGAGAAAATAAAAAACATGGATTATTTACTACCTTGTTTTTATTATAAACGAATGATATTTTATTACATTCTCCTATTTTTTTTTATTATATTGAAACAATAATTTTCATATGCCTGAGTTACCAATTAGTCTACAGATTTTAATAGGTCATCTGTTTTTTATAGGAAAATATAATTTTGACCTATCAATTAGACAGATTTCTATAAAAAACAGATATTTTTCTTTTATGATCCCCTTTTTGTAAAATGATAACACTATAGTGCGTGTTATTTTCTTTATAAACATAATCAGTCTGCATATTACCGTAAACAAAGTAGTCTCAGTTCTAGTGTTTTATTTAGTAAATAGCTGTAATTTTTTAATTTACATCAGTGATCTTAAGTAATAAGCAGACTGAATATAGTATAATGTTATCTTTTTTGTGAATAGGGCATTAAATTATACTTTACTAATTTAAGCCACAAGATTACTTAGGTGGAGATATATTAATTATACATACATACATACATACATAAACTCACGCCTGTTTCCCGGAGGGGTAGGCAGAGATCACGGATTTCCACTTGCTACGATACTGACACACCTCTTTTGCTTCATTCACTGTCATCACATTCTTCATACATGCTCGTCGGTTGTGGGTACTCTTGACCTGGCCTTTTTCCAGAACGTCTCCGATCTGGTCTGAATACGTTTGCCGAGGTCTTCCCCTTCCCACTGTCCCATTCACGCTCGTCTTATGAACCCGTTTCGTCAATCTATTAATTATAACATTTGATATATTAATATATTAATTATAACATTTGATATTTAAATTAATAATGAGTACAAAATAATATGAAAATAAAATCAAGGGACTAGAGAATTAGGCTAAACAAATAAAGTTTATCCACCGTTTTCATGTATAGAACATCATGTATAAAATCAGAAATCGCGTCGGTGTCGCTGTTGCCCCGCATAGAATTTAGCTCATCTTCAGCTATTTGATACGTCCGGGAAAACGTCCACACACACAGAACACACACACACACATCACATGTCACTTTAGCCTTGGTTTTGACTCCTCTTGCTAAGCTTATTTGAATTCGGCTTGTTTTTAGGGTAACTTAGCTGGCCTTTCCTTTCTTAACATGTGGTAACGATAAATAACTGTCGTCTTCCTTTTTTCTATTATTTCCACAATTTTAAAAGGCATGTTGATAGGTACTGAAAAAAAACAACCATAAAAAAATTATATACTTAGACCATAAAGGTACATCTAGGTAAGTACATAAAATTGTATTAGTCACGCGCCGCATACAAATTGTATGTTTTATTAAATTCTTGAATAAGAAGGCTTTTTGGTTTACTATTGTTTGATCCCTAAATAGCTGTCTTGTAAACTGTTTTTTAACTTGTAACCAGCTAATGATGTATTCAATCGATACTTTACATCAAGTAACGAGCTTGAGACTGAATAATAGAATTAATTGAAACCGTTATACAGAAAAGAGCATTATATCAGATTTCAACTAGAATTAAGGCTGCTCACGGAATTGACGCCATTTTAATACATTTATCTTAAAAAACCCATACAAACAGCATTGTTTTCATCAAATTTAAATACAAAATTATTTGATATTAGATAAAATATTTCTCTATCGTAAATAAGATTTCAACATAAATGCAATGATTCAACATTCGCAAACATCACAAAAATATTTATACACTTCTCAATTTCAGTATTTTTTATTAAAAAACATATCCTAATCACGGGCGCGTGAAAATTTTGTTAGAAAACTATACACATTTCCACATTAAAATTACACTTGCACTCCAACAATGACCCATACGAAAACAAAAGCAAGAAAGTTTACGTACCAAATTATTTTCACTTCAATGGCAGCCATTTAGGATAACACCAACTTTAAAAATGAATAATAATAATTTAGATGAATAATAAGAGATGCGTCGTAGAATATAAGCTGTTTAATTTTGCTGAATAAGCTTTTAGCCAGCCTTAAAACAGATAGCTGTTTTGATGTTTTCAATGATTTATACAGCTTTTAACCAGTCACTGTAATACTTAAAGCTGATCTGTACAGCTTTTAACCAGCCACTGTAATACTAAAAGCTGTGTAATTTGGGGCCCATTTAAGAAGTATAATGTCTGTATAAGCGCTTCAACAGCCCTAAGATAAACATGATATCCAGCTTGTAGTATTTTTTAAATCTTTACCTCAGCTTTTACACAGCTCTGTGTGCTACTTGGGATATACTTAATACAATACATTACATAGATAGATATTTTTTATTATATGTAGAAAATACCCAGAACACCCTGACCAATTAAATCATACATGAGGTTAACTGTCCTGTTTATCCATAACATCCTGAGTCCTGACCAATTAAATCATACATGAGGTTAACTGTCCTGTTTATCCATAACATCCTGACCAATTAAATCATACATGAGGTTAACTGTCCTGTTTATCCATAACATCCTGACCAATTAAATCATACATGAGGTTAACTATCTGTTTCCGCAGCTACGACTCGTCAATGACGAAGGCGGTGAGCGCGCTCGCGGGTCGCGTGCGCTCTGCTGCGCCCGTGAGTGCTGAAGACGTGCGCGCGCTGACGCCGCACCAGATGATCTACTTGCTGCAGATGCTAGTGGACTCTGCGCCGCTGTCGGTGGACAGGCTGCGCGAGGTTGGCGACAAGTACAAACTGAACACCAGCAAGAATGCAGAGATACAATACAGGTACTGTACAACTACTATGAACATATCTGTGTGCAAGGGCGTAGCCTAGAGCGAAGTAGCGTAGAGGATTAGTAGGCTGAAGTGGCAATGGGCCATGTCTGCAGAAGAAGCGATAACCGGTGGAGTAGGTAAACGAGTTCTTGAGTGGAGACCGCGTCTTGGCAAACGTAGTGTATGGCACCCTCTGGCTAGGTGGAGCGACGACTAGCGCAAGGTGGCTGGCAGAAACTGGATGAGGAGAGCCAAAGACCGGGCTCCAAACATTCAAGGCAAACATTTCTCTTCAGGGGAAAAATAAAACCTAGGAAATGTTATGGGGGCAAAATTTGTAATGATTTTAGAAGCGAGAAAACCCTAAATGGTGTTTGACTATAAATGCAAGCGAGCGAAGCGGACCCCGAGAATATTGTGCGCTTAGAAGAAATTTCAGTTTTTATTCGTCATTTCAGCACAACGCGGGTGTTTGAATTTATCTAGTTTAGAGACAGATTATGAAAGTTGGCGGGACGGATAAAAACGGTTCGAGGGTCGGAGTTGGCCCGCGGACCGTACTTTGCCCATCACTGGTCTATACTCTCGGGCGTCGAACGAGTGATTCTGGATGCGAATGCTCGAAAACCATTTGGTATTTGTTTAAAATCATACGAATGTAAACCTTCTTAACACTGATATGTACTTTACATGGTCGAGCAAAAAAACGCTGAAAAATGTTTCTTGTATTATACCCGCTTTAATTTTTACCTATTATGGTTCATCAGATAGGTAGGCTGATGGACAGACGGACGGACGGACAGCGGAGGCTTAGTAATAAGGTCCCGTTGGCGCCCTAAATACATTTAATTTTTATCGTTTTTGAAATCATCACAATCCTGTTTACAGATGGCTGCGTCTCTGCGTGAGGAGTAAAGACACGGCGCGAGTGGACGACGTGTTGCAGTTCGTGAACGCGCAGGGCCGCATGAAGTACGTGCGGCCGCTGTACCGCGACCTGTACGCGTGGGAGGAGGTGCGCGCGCGCGCCGTCGACAACTTCCTCGCCCACGAGCGGTACATGATGCACGTCTCCGCGTACACCGTGAGGAAGGACCTGCATCTCGCAGAGTGAGGCCGCTGTACCGCGACCTGTACGCGTGGGAGGAGGTGCGCCGTCGACAACTTCCACGCGCACGAGCGGTACATGATGCACGTCTCCGCGTACACCGTGAGGAAGGACCTGCATCTCGCAGAGTGAGGCCGCTGTACCGCGACCTGTACGCGTGGGAGGAGGTGCGCCGTTGACAACTTCCTCGCGCACGAGCGGTACATGATGCACGTCTCCGCGTACACCGTGAGGAAGGACCTGCATCTCGCAGAGTGCGGCCGCTGTGTGTACCCGCGTAGTTAAAGAATGCGATTGTAAATGGCGGCAGTGTTATGATGTACGGACAGCACATTTCTTTTAAAAATATTTTTGGCACAGACCATATATTAAGATACCGCACCGCAAACACGTAAATTTGTATGAAACCACGCGTGCTGTTTTATTTTGTACCTACTGTTCTACGAAATATCTCCATAAGCACGGCTAGATCGAAGTTCGCTAGTTCTGATTTCGAAGAATTTTTACAGTTCACTATGGCGCAATTAGGTATTTTTCTTTTAAATTCAAATTCATGATCTTTATTTCAGGCTTATTGAGAATTGACCTAAACAATCAGCCCATAGCAACATTGGTACCTTAGAAACTAACATACATATAAAATACACTTGATTTAACATCCGACGTGCTCTCGCGAAGAACGGAGCTAACTGATTTGAGGTTTGCTAATATGCATTGCTCAAACTTTCGGACCGGCAAAGTGACACGCAAAGTAGGTACACTTGCGGTGTCTATCTTGATATATGGTCTGTGTTTATAGGTATAGAATCTGTAGTGGTAAAATAGCAAAAAATATATAAAGGAAAACTAAACTTTTATTCTTTATATAAGAATGTTCAATCAACATTTATTGTAAATACAAAAGAATAACTGTTTATTTTCTATTATACTTTTAAAAACAACTGCCCCGTTGAGTATAGATGGAAATATAATCTGAGCGGGACAGCATGAGAGTGGCCGTCATTTATAATCCCATTCTTTAACTACGCGGGTTATATATTATATTTAAATCTATCTAAAAAGCGCAAAAATCATGAATTTGATTTGATTTGTTTGATAATCATTTAATAAAGGTAGGTATTTTAATAGTTATGGCTACATAATGCTAAGTCCCTGGAAGGTAAGCAGAACCTGCAACACCTCGACTTAGTGTAGGTTCTGTCTAACATACTTTAATAATATACAAGCCATTAATTTATGATTTATTATTTGTAATTTTTATAATTGAAATGTGCTTGAAATGAAAATAAATTACTATTCTATTCTATTCTATATGCCGTGGTGTCCGGCCTAGAGGCTTAGAAACTAGCAACATTTTAACGTAACGTAACGTAACGCACGGTAACGTGTAGCCGGCAATGTCAGCATCACATATTCAATGTACTGTCCTGCAATGTATGGCTCAATAACTAATTAATATTGAATAAGACGGTCTTGTTTTCGTAAGTTATTTTACTTTTAGTAGTCAAAGCAAATAACGCAACAAACTCGCTGTCAGATGCAAGACAGAGACTCGCGTAACTCTAAAACGCTAGTGCGCGAGCGAGAAACAAGTATCGTCCACCAGTGGGCAATATCAGCGACAAGATGGCGGCAATTTTACAACATTAAAAATTATCGGCAATGTTGTGGCAATTTAATCGGTAATGCCGTAACATTGCTTTAACATTGCCATGCTTGCCAACTGCAAATTGCTGTCAAAATATTACTTAGTTAGGAGTACAACCTAATCTATCGATACCTAAGATATCCATACATCGGATTAAAAATATCGACTATATATATCGGCAATTTTATGAAAAAATATCGATATTTCGAATTTTTTACCCATGCCTAGTTGATTTCTATTACGATAGCTCTGGCGCCCTCTACGGACCGTCCCGTGTTGCTCAAATACAGCCTAAAAGCTATTTGAATTTAAGCTCTACTTCATACGGCTATCATTATCCAGTGATAAGATTGTTTACAGATTTTTATTAAGTTTAAAACATTTATGAATTAATAAACGGTGTATAAGTGCAGCATTCTGTAAAGCTTGCATTTCAGTCTATTGGAAAAGGACAGCGATAGTTTTAGCACTCTTCTAATGCTTTAATTAGAATGCTGTACTAATCGACACTATTACAAAGGTATTTTCAATAATAAATTGTATATAATACAATTTTGTTTTTCATTGGCCCATTGAGGCTCTGCCTACCCCTTCGGGGAAAATGAGTGTGTCTATGTATGTATAATTTTAGTTTTCCTTTAGTTTTATTTACTCATGTTATCTGCAGGATAGTTAATATAAACAAATAGGAATTTAGGAAACACAATGTTTTTTATCAAACAATTACCTGAAAAATCAATTATGTAGTTATAATAGACCCCATTCATCCTAAAACTGGTCATCATCAGACCCTGGAGTCTAAAGTTCTAGTCTGATGTCATAAAAATTAAGTTTTTAGTTGCAAAATGTCTTAAATCCCATCAAAGAGCTGATGATCCTTGAAACGGCTGCAGGAAGCACCAAACATACAAAATCCTCGAGAACGCATTGTAATCTGAGCACCCGTTCTGGTGCTTTAGGGCCACAGGCAACACCGGCCTCACATTTATTAAATTACCGGCTATTACACGCGGCTTAGCTCGCGTTGAAAAAAAACCTATTTTCATGACTATACTCATAAAAATATGTGTACAAAATTTCATGATGATCGCTTGAATAGTTTAGGCGTGAAAGCGTAACAAACAAATCACTTTCGCATTTATATTATTAGCGTATAAGTGGAGCCAAAAGCCCAATTCTCGTAAAAAAATACCTAGTAAAATATGAGGGCCTTAATTACAAAAAAAGTCCAAAAATTACCATAAAAAATTGTTTATTAACTTTACGATAATGCATTCTTATAAAATTAGTGAGATCATCAAATTACAAAGAATAATCATACTATTATTGAAATCATCATTTTTCAGTTTACGACGCGTGCTAGTGAGGCAAAACGAGCCGCGTGCGTGTTCTTAATCTTGCCTAAAAACCTATAAATTATGGATCGCGTAATGGCGAGCGGTGCTTAAGTTTTCTTCGCCTGGGCCCGTAGACCCGTGGCGCGTATCACGCGTCGTTTAACCGCGGTGGAAAGTTTCGAATGAGGCGCGAAATTAAAAAAAATGTGTTTTACTAATCACAGCACATCAACACATTAAGGCTACGTCCCCATTAGGCAAACTGTTCGCCTTCGACTGAGTTAGCGGCGTATCAGTTTAGTACGCCCTTCCATATATTCAAATATATGGAAATAATTAATTATTTTAATTTATTATCAATTTTTTATCTTTATGATGAAGATTATGTTATATTAAAAATAATAATAGTTTTATTGGCTATAAGACTGGTAAGAGGTAGTATATTAATATGATTATTATTTTATTACTTATATAATTTATTTACCTTTTAATACAAAAATAATAGTTATTTATGTCCTATAAATTCAAAATATATAAATATATTCGCCCTTCCATATATTCAAATATATGGAAGGGCGTACTAAACCGATACGCCGCTAACTTAGTCAGCGGCGAACAGTTTGCCTACTGAGGACGCAGCCTTAAGAGTTAGCGAAACCTAATTTTGCAGAAATTAGGAGACCAACAAGCACAATTTGATTGAAACTGAAAAACAATGTAACAATCATTGAATTACATTCGTAACTAAACTAATCATATGTAAGAGTCACTATCAATAAAAACATGCTATTTATCTCCTAATTTTCGCAAAATCAGATTTCGCTATCTCAAGATCTGTTTAAGAGCATTGAAGCAAGAAATTCGCGCCACAAGCGAAACGTTGCACCTTAATGCATCCATTACAAAATACAACAATAAAAACATGCAAGTCGAAAAACACAATAAAACTATCACCAAATTATTACATTAAAAAACTAGTAACATGCTTACAAAAATTGTTCTGTCTACGAAAAGAGAATAAGCGTCGTAGATGAAGGCAAAGCGGTGGTTGTCACCGATTGTATTTGTTAACCATCCCTGAAAAACATCCCAAAGTTTCATTAACTTTTGACCTTTTTCCACTTTACCCCACATTTTGCGACCTGCCGACTATGGACTAATACTGTTTTCACAAGATTTAAGAGCCACTTTACATTTGACCTGCCGGGGTATTGCGTAGTCGACTGACGTTTGATGTCGATTACCAGTTTGCTGTTCATTGCGCAGCGTGTTTTAGCTTTTTTTACAAGAACAGAAATATTTAAAACACGCTGCGCAATGAACAGCAAACTGGACATCGACATCAAACGTCAGTCTACTACGCAATAATCCCCCGGGACGATTGCAATTTATTGTAATTTAGAGCGATGCTAATCTTACTACTTTTTACACATGTAAAAGATGAATATGATGTTAAATTAGGAGCTTAAATCATAGATTACTCGCATGAAAATCTGAACCGCCTAAATCGAAAAGTAATCCATCGGTCCAATAAAATCCATTAATAAGGTACAGTTGGCCCCGAACTAAGCCCTCGCGAATACACGTGGTATAAGTTGTTAACTATTCTAACCGCCTTCTAAAAACAATAGGTAAAGGGAGAAAGAATTCATCTTTAGACTTTTCTCACAAAATCTACTAGCATGCCAAATTTTTAATATTTTTGTAGGATTACTACTTGCCTTGTTTACTGTTTTTTTCTTCAGTTTTGCTTATATCTCAGACTATATAGTAAAATTACATTAAAAAAACAATATAAAATGTACAAACAAAGACCTTTTATATGACAAAAAAAACCCTAGCTACTGTCTCAGTTTTTACCCCCTCTTGGACCCCAATATCTCAACAACCTCCAGACTTATAACCTTACTAATTCTACCAATATTGCAATATTTATTTATTATATTCTGTTACGAAGCTAGTTTTCATAGTTTCTTGCTTGGATGAATTAGTATATACTAATTCATGCAAGTTAACTATGAAAACTAGCTTCGTTCGTTCAATCACTTAGATGGCTTTGGTCATGTGAAAATCTCATCATGCAACTAAATGTTAATCCCGTTTGCCGCCTTCTTAGTTAGCTCACAAACAAAACATTTCTACATACTTTTCACTAGAAACGGGATATTTACCATGATTTTTGAGTTTCGAATGTTCCCGATATTTCGGCACAGTTGCATGCGCCATGATTGCCATGACATTACATACCAAGAATGGTACAAGAGGCAATTGAGATTACTAAGTACAGAAATTTCAATAGAGAAGATGGTTTTCAATTATCTGGAGTATGGAAGCCTGTGGTGAGAATGTGTAAGAATCAAAAAAGTGTGGTACCTGCTACGCGTCCGGGAGTGTTGTGTGTCGAGTTGGGGTGAAGTGTGACAATGAGGCCGATGGTAGTGGTATCGTTCGTAATAAAAGAGTGAGAAAGAGGGTAGATCGATATATCTGCCAATAACATCTACTCGCAAAGACTTTAGTTAGTTCTCCCGTGATCATGGCGCATGTAACTGTGCCGAAATATCGGGAACATTCAAAACTCAAAAATCATGGCAAATATCCCGTTTCTAGTGAAAAGTATGTACATAACCATGATAGTTTCAAAAGTTATAAAACATTTCTACGTCAAATAAACGGTAATGTAGTCATCGCAAGCGTCCATGACCGCGTCTCTGAGTGCCTCCTCGTTGGAAGACAGAGCTGCAGTGTGGCTCGGCAGGAACAGGCAGACACGGCTCGGGGAGCCCCACGAGTGGTTTAGGGTACCTTGAGGGGGCAAACAACGTCAAATCTGGGCCCTTATTCTTGGCTTTGGCCCATTCATTTACAAAAATAGGTATATTTTTGGCCTGGAAATATTTCCCTATTCTCCTTCTCAAGGATGTATAAAAGTTAGGGTTTCCAAAAAGAAACAAAAATCGACAACTTTTGTTAGTTATTCTACTACAATAACAAAAAGCAAGCAATTAAGGTGGATGCTCACGCTTGCGGCGCGAAATTGCGATACAACACAGTTTTACAGTGTTTTTTTGTTTAGGGGATCTAAACTGATGATATTTATGAGATACTATCAATTAAAACATGTGTGTTAAGTCTCATAGTTCTCGCGAACTCAATATTCGCTATCTGAAGAAGTGTTGATGAGATGTAATGGGAGAAAAACACAAAAAAAAAACACGCCGCAAGCGTGAGGATCCACCTTAAGACTGCGCCAAACCCAGGCAAAAATCTTCATACAAAAAAAAAGCCACGCCCCGCTCGAAATAGCAGTTTTTATTGAATATCTCGTAAAATAATCATTTAACAAAATATCGAGAAAATATTGTCATATCGTGTTTCTGGTACTATCCATCGGAATTATAATGTAGTATCCATGCATATTTTTAATTTGAATATTGTACTTGATTTACTCTGTTAAAAATCAAATCTAAGACTAGGAATTTTGTGCATATTCCACCTTAATATGAAATACCACCAACACCACACACCATAAAATTAATCAAAACATTAAAACCCCATATTTTGTAAGCTTCAAACAAGAGTTGGATCACATTCATGATAGTTGATACCTACCTACAACTTAGGAGCGTGTTCCCTAAGGGATGATATTCGAATGCGATCGCACTCTTTGAATATGGGCGCAGTGCTGATGCATGCGTTATATGTGGAGTCCAACCCTAACTCACCTTTTTAGCTCTGCACAGCTTATCTGAAAAACTTGAATGGCGAAGATTTTTTTTTTACCACTGAATACGCTCGGCAGGCGTATGGATGCTGGATGCATTCTATGGGGGAGGACTCGTCCAGCAGTGGACGTATACCGGCTGGTGATGATTATGATTTAGATACGTATTACTTTAAACACTTTTTAGGGTTCCGTACCCAAAGGGTAAAATGGGACCCTATTATTAGTAGCCGCCGCCCGTTTGTCGTCGTATCTCATGAACCGTGATAGTTAGACAGTTGAAATTTTCACAGATGATGTATTTCTGCTGCCGCTATAACAACAAATACTAAAAAACAATAAAATAAATATTTAAGGGGTCTCCCATACAACGAACGTGATTTTTTTGCCTTTTTTATAGATAATGGTACGGAACCCTTCGTGCGCGAGTCCGACTCGCACTTGACCGGTTTTATTTATTTTATATTTACCAAACTCGTCGATAGATGGAGGTGAGCCGGAACTAGACCGTTCTACGTTGCATTATGGACGTGGCATTGGGACGACCTCTATGGCGCGGCGGGCGAAGGTTGGCCTGCGACGCAGGAGGTTGCGGGTTCGATTCCCGCCTCGGAACAAATATTTGTGCGATCGCAGATATTTGTTCAGGGTGTTCTGGGTATTTTCTATGTATAATAAAAAATATCTATCTATGTAATATATTGTATTAAATTAAGTATATCAGTTATCTAGTACCCATAACACAAGCTCTGCTTAGCTTGGGGCTAGATAATGTTGTGTGAACTGACCAGCATTATTTATTTATTATGTGAGGGGGCGGCCTATCCTTTGTCCAGCAATGTACGTCTAGCGGCTGACGATGATGAGTTACCGTAATATCTGAGAGGCCAGTCGTGCGGGGAGTGCGGCTGATCCGTCAGACACGACGGCACCTTGCCCGGGGGCAGCACCTTGGCCGGCCACCATGAACAAGCGCGCAGCTTGTGCCACACCAAGTCATAACTGAAACAATGTACGTCTAGCGGCTGACGATGATGAGTTACCGTAATATCTGAGAGGCCAGTCGTGCGGGGAGTGCGGCTGAGCCGTCAGACACGACGGCACCTTGCCTGGGGGCAGCACCTTGGCCGGCCACCATGAACAAGCGCGCAGCTTGTGCCACACCAAGTCATAACTGAAACAATATACGTCTAGCGGCTGACGATGATGAGTTACCGTAATATCTGAGAGGCCAGTCGTGCGGGGAGTGCGGCTGAGCCGTCAGACACGACGGCACCTTGCCCGGGGGCAGCACCTTGGCCGGCCACCATGAACAAGCGCGCAGCTTGTGCCACACCAAGTCATAACTGAAACAATATACGTCTAGCGGCTGACGATGATGAGTTACCGTAATATCTGAGAGGCCAGTCGTGCGGGGAGTGCGGCTGAGCCGTCAGACACGACGGCACCTTGCCCGGGGGCAGCACCTTGGCCGGCCACCATGAACAAGCGCGCAGCTTGTGCCACACCAAGTCATAACTGAAACAATATACGTCTAGCGGCTGACGATGATGAGTTACCGTAATATCTGAGAGGCCAGTCGTGCGGGGAGTGCGGCTGAGCCGTCAGACACGACGGCACCTTGCCCGGGGGCAGCACCTTGGCCGGCCACCATGAACAAGCGCGCAGCTTGTGCCACACCAAGTCGTCATAACTGAAACAGGAGTATCGACACTATTAGGTAATATTAATTCTTGTTTTTCGTTCAATCAAAATTCGGGGACACCTGTCTATTTCCGAATGGGGACAGGTTCGGGGACTAACTGGAAGTACTCCAATTAGCAGCCTATCCACTACAGGGGGCTTAGTGCGAGTTTTGATAAATCAAAACTATACAGGGTGTAACATAATATCCCTATAAGCCCGCGGAGGGGATATTCAACACATCATGGCGAATAACTTTAGTTCTACGACTTTTTAAATTTCGGAGATTTTCATTCATGAAGTGCCTCGTACAAATCCTGAAATTCCTCTAGAAATTCCTGAAATTCCTCCAAAAATATACCTAACAGAACAAAATCGAAATTTTAAAAGTCGTAGAATTAAAGTTATTCACCATGATGTGTAGAATGATGTGTGTCCGGGCTTATATGGATATTATGTTACACCCTGTATGAAGTATCGTTTCCTTCAATACATTTACTGACAGCGTCCTTAGTTTCCTCCTCGTTTCCGTTAGGGGCGCTGCAAGTAAATGTATGCAGTATTATTTTATCTGTGATGTATGGAAGGAAACGAAACGCAGCGCCCCTAGCGGAAACGTGCTGAGTAAAATCTATTTATCTCAGCCTCACATTTATCAAACAAGTTCATACCCGACTTTTGGTCCCCAATTGCAACTCGAGCACATCTCCATATTGTCACACTCTGCCTGCACGGAGCGCACGGTGCGAGTGCTCGACAGGATCTGCTGTGTGTACATCACAGGTCCGGCTATGTCCGGCGTTTTCTTGCGATCTACAGATGAAAATAAGTCAGTATGCGCACATTCAGTGGCACTAGGTATCTACCTAGTCAAGGTCGCTACTAAGTGCACTAGTTGGCCAAGTGTAAAGGCAGTTAGCCAGTCAGCCATTAAGCAGCCATTTACTTCGACACGACACGTGGTATGACGCGGGACAGTCGGTGCAGGGGCGCTGTTTACTTACGGGCGATGGTAAGCAGCCATTTACTTCGACACGACACGTGGTATGACGCGGGACAGTCGGTGCAGGGGCGCTGTTTACTTACGGGCGATGGTAAGCAGCCATTTACTTCGACACGACACGTGGTATGACGCGGGACAGTCGGTGCAGGGCGCTGTTTACTTACGGACGATGGTAAGCAGCCATTTACTTCGACACGACACGTGGTATGACGCGGGACAGTCGGTGCAGGGCGCTGTTTACTTACGGACGATGGTAAGCAGCCATTTACTTCGACACGACACGTGGTATGACGCGGGACAGTCGGTGCAGGGCGCTGTTTACTTACGGGCGATGGTAAGCAGCCATTTACTTCGACACGACACGTGGTATGACGCGGGACCGTCGGTGCAGGGGCGCTGTTTACTTACGGGCGATGGTAAGCAGCCATTTACTTCGACACGACACGTGGTATGACGCGGGACAGTCGGTGCAGGGGCGCTGTTTACTTACGGGCGATGGTAAGCAGCCATTTACTTCGACACGACACGTGGTATGACGCGGGACAGTCGGTGCAGGGGCGCTGTTTACTTACGGGCGATGGTAAGCAGCCATTTACTTCGACACGACACGTGGTATGACGCGGGACAGTCGGTGCAGGGGCGCTGTTTACTTACGGGCGATGGTAAGCAGCCATTTACTTCGACACGACACGTGGTATGACGCGGGACCGTCGGTGCAGGGGCGCTGTTTACTTACGGGCGATGGTAAGCAGCCATTTACTTCGACACGACACGTGGTATGACGCGGGACAGTCGGTGCAGGGGTGCAGGTCTTCGCCTTTACCGCATATGAGGCACCACGAGATGTGGACTGTCACTTCAGGCTTCATTGGTGACTTTATTGAGATTGAATTCTGGTAAAAATATGAAAGCAATTCAGAAAAAAAATGGTAAATTGTTCTTGGTCATTAATTGGTCATTGTGTAATTTTTGGTTCAAATTATACATTTAGTCTAGTATTGAACATTTCTTTAAGGCCACTGGGCCTTTTATAGTATTTATTTCTTTATTGACGAGCTGTTTTCGCTGATATGTCTACATCAAAACAGTGTGGAATGTCTAATTTTGGGTCACTTTTTTAAGTTCTGTATTGTCCTTTCGTAGCCATTTGTTGAGCTTGTTTTTGAATGCATTTACAGACGTTGGCAGGATATTTGTGCAGATAACACCCAAAAGTCACATACATAGTCCTGATCCCACATTATGATCTCCTGTGTCGTGGGTATCAGGAAATACGAGTACTATGTACCATAACATCCAGACCCGGAACAAATATTTGCAGATCATAACAAACATTTGTCCCTCAGCGGGAATCGAACCCCCAACCTCTCGTATCTCTGCCAGCAATTCGCCCGTCGTGCCACAGAGGTCGTCGTAGGACGAGTCTTAAATGGCTCGATGCTCTACATTGGTGGATGATATTAAATGGTGGATGGCTTTAAATGGCTCGCGTCGGCGTGTTAACATAAAACATGATTGGGGGGGGGGTTGATTTATGATTTGGATATGCCACTAGGTGTACTTCTTCTGCTGTTGTATCTTACTTAATACATAATTATGGGACATACACTATAGCGTCAACTCATCGACATGTGTATTCTGCCCGTCCGAACCTACGGTGCGCAGACGTGGTCGCTGACCGAGTCACAGAAGTCCAGGCTCAAGATTTGCCAGAGAGCAATGGAACGCAGCATTCTCGGCCTTAAACGCATCGACTGATTGCGGACCATGCTGCGTTCGACAACTGGCATTGCCGATGTGGGGAGCAGAACAGCAAAGCTCAAGTGGGAATGGGCTGGCCACGTCAGTCGGATGCACCCCGAGACGTGGGCGAACATAGTTACGCCTTAGGTGCCTGAAGACGGAAGGCGACGACGGGGCCGGCCGAGAAGGCGTTGGCGGTACGATCTCGGGGCTTACTAGAAAGAGTGGTGGGAAACTGCCAAAAACAGGGATGCATTTAAAATTTTGGGGCAGTGCCCAGCAGGGACAAAAAAGATTAATAAAAAAACACTATGCTTACAGTAATATCCAACAGCTCCGACATTTCAGACTCTGTAGGCTCATACTCTTCTTCTTCTAGATTCTCCATGAAATCGTACCTCCAGCACTGTTTCAAATAATTATCCAACTCCTTCTCAGAAACTGTGTTTCTGATCACCATCTCCAGCTTATCTTCTGTCGATGCATTAAAGTTCATGAGCAGATCTACTAAGTGTTTATCCTGCTTCGAAATCTCAAAGTATTGGTCGAATAGTTGTTCTTTGCCTCGACGGACAAATTCTTTAAACGCGTCTTCGAGTATAGCCTTTTCTGTATTCCATGTAGTGCATTCCAGAGTTCCGGCCTTGCTCGGTTTCTCTTCGAGAGGTACAATGTGCTCTTTTTGTAACAAAATCTATGAGGTAGAATTTTAAATAGGTTTTAATATATTTGTTATCTGTAGATATTTAAAAGGTCACTGAAAGTCAGCAGATGAAGGTAGCTCAAGGACGCCAACACGAAAAAAAAAGGTTGCTCAAGACTTTTTGTTGTGGAATTCTATGGGGTAGGCCAATATATCGACTTCTGTGGCGCGGCAGGCGAAGGCTCGCCTGCGACACAGGAGGGTGCAGGTTCGATTTCCGCCTCAGATTAATTATTTGTACTATCTGCAGATAAGATAGTACAAAGTAGTAGTAGTAGTTCAGGGTGTTCTGGGTATTTTCTATGCATAATAAAAAATATCTAAGTACCTGTAACAGTTATAACAAAATCTCTGCTTAGCTTGGGTACTAGTATAGTATTATTTTATCTGTGGCTTGGGGCTAG
Organism: Operophtera brumata; assembly: GCA_932527175.1. Taxonomy (NCBI): domain Eukaryota; kingdom Metazoa; phylum Arthropoda; class Insecta; order Lepidoptera; family Geometridae; genus Operophtera; species Operophtera brumata. The sequence continues at coordinate 24,834,989 of OW052225.1, forward strand.
GTAATGTTGTGTGAACTGTCCAACATTATTTATTTATTTAGGTATATCCATATCCTATCCTATCCTATCCTTCCTATCCTATCCTACTAATATTATAAACGCGAAAGTTTGTAAGTATGGATGAATGGATGTTTGTTACTCTTTCAAGTAAAAACTACTGGATGGATTTGGATGAAATTTGGAATGGAGATAACTGGACTCCCAGAATAACACATAGGCACATTTTTATCCCGATATTCCCACGGGATCGAGACTAACCCGGGTGAAACCGCTGGGCCCTGCTTTTATGTTATAGTTATGTATGATCTGTAGGTATGTGGCTTTTGCAGAGTAGACCACAACTTTGCTAATGTCACTTAGGAAGCAAGTTCCGCTTTTACAGAAAGGAGTATCTGTTACATGGGGACAGTCAAGCAAAAATATTGAATTACATTACAGAGACGTCTAGCGAGACAAATAATGTCCAATGACAGCATCCTCAGTACGATCTTTGTATTTGATTGGTTAACACTTGATGTTTACTATCGTGCCACTACCGGTTGACGTTAGGCATTCATGCTTAGCCCATTACAAAACAACTGAGCAGTAATGTAACTCTGGGTCAATTATTATGCCAACCCTGGTAGACACCAGTGGAGAATATACTACCTATTAAAATATGCTAGTGGCACTTGTAATAATAATAATTGAGATAAATAAATCACCTTTACAGGACTCTTGCATGAAGTTGGTTCAGTCTTTACTTTACCCGGAGAAGTTATCTCCACCCCATAGAATGGACGGGACCGTTCAGCCAGATGCATGCATGTGTAAGGCAGCCAGAGTTGTTCATTGGTGCGGCTGATTTCCACATAGTAGCAGAGCTCCTTTGTCACTGCAAGGCTGCCGTCTTTGTTACAGGAAATGCCTATAACTGATTACAGTAAAAATGCAATGACTTTGGTGCTCTCGCTATAAAGTGTCCTTGCATAGACAGTGAGTAACAAACAGCCATAATATCAAACCTTTGTCTTCAAAAAACAACCCTTTCTCGTTTTTAACCACACGCACCCTCACATAAACTTTCTTGCACATCCTGGCCTTAGCCAAATCTCCCAGTTTCCAATGATAGATTCCTTTGCTCTCAGTAATCATTTTTGTTTCTTCCATCTATTTGTCCACAAACGTTTACTTCCGAATGAACTTGAACTTTTGAGTTTGCAACTTTTCGCAAACTTTTATTGAATCTTTTTTTTTTCACCAGGGACCAGGCTACTGAGTGCTGATTGGTTGTAGGAAGGATGGATTAGTGTGCGTCAAGCTAGCGACCCCTAAGTCGAATTCGAGAATACTTTAAACATAGGTACAACGCATCTGGGCAACCTCTGTCTGGTGTATCGTCTGTTTGTTCTGCTGTCTGGCTGGTCTGAAAGTCTAAAGAACAGGAGTTAGGAACTGATTTTGGATGAAATAAGGGATCTACCATGGAAGAGTTGTTCCGAGGGATCTACTTCCATGGTATGGGACAGGGAACATTTTCTAATGTGTAGTAATGCCGTACATATGTAAATGTCAAATTGCAAAATGAATAGAAACATAACATTGCCAAAAAAAAGAAGAAGAAGAAGAACATAACATAACCTTAAAAACAATTTTATTTCAATTTGGTAATTTATGTATGAGGTTATTGTGAAAACCTGAATTTCTACTCAATATAGCTGCATTGAGGTAAAATTTGACAGTAAAGATAATCTCCATGTCGGCCGCCAAAAGAGTGCAGGTTAGAAACTTCATTATTTACCTACCTGTAGTTCAGTGGTACTCTGTTTAGTTTTGTTTGAATAAAAATCTTAATTTTCACAGCAATGGGCCACCTTCGCCCGTACCTGGCACGTATTTGACTGTAAATGGCAAGACCCGTACGAATCAGCCAACGTTATAAAGAAATACCTAATGGGATTGCACAAACCGATCTACCACCCAATGAATGATTGCGGGGATGTCGTAGTGTGTATTAATAGCCGGGATATAGCTCTCCGAGGTGATGAGTGGAGGAAGAGGGCATATTTCCATCACACTGGATATCCTGGAGGTGCATCATGGACCTTAGCATGGGAGCTGCACAATAAAGATCCAACTATGGTTAGTATGGTTATCATATTTTAGAATGCGAACCCTCTTCATCAGCCAGTAGACGTCCACTGCTGGACAAAGCATGCAATGCAATGGGGGGACTTGCCATTATCACGCTTGGCAGGCGGATTGGTGATCACAGTATTCGCTATATTGGTACTAAGCAGTCAGGTGGATGCTGCTATCTATACCCTGGCACAATACCCGAGTTGATTTTGCAACATCCAATGGGAGGAGTTGGAGGAGATCCCATCGCCATCGGCAGAGGATTCATCCCCGCACCTTAGAGCCTTGGACTGTGCGGTTTCAGAGGAACTTCCTCCTGCGAACATTCAGAGTGTGGAATGATCTGAGTCTTCCCAAATGACTACTGTATGGGGTTTTTCAAAAGGGGGTTTGGGACATTTTTAAAGGCTCGGCAATGCACGTGTGATGCCTCTGGTATTGCAGGCATCCTTAGGCTACGGTAACCGCTTACCAACAGATGGGCAGTATGCTTGTTTGCTACCTTGGTAGTAGATCAGTCAGGCTGGCTTACCCTCATATAGGAGAAACTAGCATACACTTGCTTGCCATGATAAAAAGTAGCCTAATTGTCAATCTAAGTCTCTCTACCTCATACTCAAATATCCTCCAAATTTTATTGAAATCGTTTGAACTGCTGTGATAAATTAGTGGAACATATTCTAGCATGGTCACAAGGCCGCCATCACCCTATCTTACTATTAAACTAAAGCAAGGTGACAAAGAGAGAACCAGAAACATCAATGGTGGTAAGCTGGTGTCATTAAAATGTAATTTTAATTAAACATTTGTTTCACCATATAAGGAACTAGCCTTTGCTCTTAGTTTGCATACATGGTTTTGGGAGAAAAAACATTCCCCCTTCCCCCTGTACTGCCCCCATCCCCTCAGCATCCATCCACACTCCAAATGCTATCAAAATCAATCAGCTAAACCATTAACTACACATAACGCGAGTGTAGCCGCTGACGGAAGCTAATAAACCATACCCAATGTTACTGGCTGATAATTTAGCTAAGTTACCTATTTAGGTAAGAAAATCGGATTAGTAGGTTTGATGTTTTCCATTAAAAACAAACATACAAACAATCAAATTTTACCTCTTTAAAATATGATCACTACATTAAAAGTATCTGAATAACCTAAAGTTGGAACCAAATAGTATAAACAAAAAGTATTTAACAGTAGTAACTAGTGTTACATTATTAGTCCATTTTATAGATGCAGATAGGTTTTTTTAGCTATTGAATGACTGAACAAGCATGTAGCCTCATGTAGCCCACCTGATGTTGAGCGGGAACCTCTGCCTTTAACAATGCATTAACTCATAGGTCATGTCCACCTAGGACATTGGCATTGCATTGCACTGCGCCCGCCACCCTGAGACATAAAGATGGAAAGTCTCATGTGCCTGTAATTTCACCGGCACCCATACTCTTCAAACCTGAACACAGCAATGCGAGCACTTTGCTTTACGGCAGAAATAGGTATGGTGGTAGTACTTCCCCGAACGAACACTTACAAAGCTCTGCTACTAACAAAAATCTTTATTAAAAAAATAAAGGATTATCAACTAACACTAACAGTGATAATAAAATAAATAAATAATGCTGGACAGTTCACACAACATTATCTAGCCCCAAGCTAAGCAGAGCTTGTGTTATGGGTACTAGATAACTGATATACTTAATACAATATACAGTGGTGGCCATATAATTAAGAACACTGATATAAAGGGAAGATTTTTTCCAACTAAGATGCAAAACTAATTGTATGCATTTGTTTTTATTTCTCTCGGTATCGTAAAACATTTCCATATTACCACTGTATTCATTGATACACATGATTGGCTAAAAATCAATAGGCAAACTTTTTACACTACTTTTAAACAAAGTATTCCCTATTACTGGCTGGTCACGTAATTAAGAACGCTGAGTAGTTTATACCTTTATTCAAATTTAAATATTGAACACTCAGTCGATTTGTTACTGTTTGTATAATTTTGGCGCCATTACGTGCTGTAAAAGATTAAAGGTGATTGCTTCTTTAGAAAAAACAATGGGAAAAAATAAAAGTTGTGATATATTTACAAGGGAAGTAATAATAAAACTTCGCCGGAAGAATTGGTCTTATAAAAAGATAGCCGACCATCTGCAATGTTCAAAAACGATGGTTTTCCACGCTGTAAAGCATTTTGCTACGTATCAAACTACTTCGAATGTTCCACGTGTACCTAAACAGAGAAAAACAACTCCTCGAGATGACCGAAACATCGTTCGTATGGCAAAACAAAATCCTTTTAAAGGGTCCAATGAGCTTAGAAAAGAATATTTTGGTGAAAACAACCCTTCAGCAATCTCAGCACGCACTATTCAAAGACATTTGGTAGAAGAAAAATTGCACGGTAGGATAGCAAGAAAGGTACCCATGTTAAAACTTTGCCACAGGCAAGCCTGGCTTGCATTTGCGAGAAAGTATGAAAACTGGACTGTGCAACAGTGGAAAAATGAACTTTTTTCTGACGAGACGAAAATAAACAGAGTATGTTCTGATGGAAAACGATATGTACGACGTCCCCCGAATACAGCATTCGACCCAAAGTACACGAAAGTTACATTAAAGCACGGTGGTGGAAATGTGAAAATTTGGGGTTGCTTTTCTGGACATGGTGTAGGACCTGTAAAGTTGATAGAAGGTAACATGGATCAGTTCCAATACAAAAATATACTGGAAGAAACAATGTTACCATACGCTGAAGACGTTCTACCGGTCATTTGGACATTCCAGCATGACAATGATCCAAAGCACACTGCACGCACCGTAAAGGAATTTCTTACAGCGCAATTAGTTTCTGTCTTAGACTGGCCTGCTAACAGTCCAGATCTAAACCCAATAGAGAATCTGTGGTTTGAAGTAAAGAAAAAGGTTTCAAATACAAAGTGTGGAAATTTAAGAGAGCTGTATGACGTTTTTTAGAAGAATGGAACTCTATTTCTCTTGCGAAATGTCAAAAATTAATAGAGTCAATGCCTCGCCGGTGTAAAGCTGTAATTAAAAGCCGTGGATATGCTATTAACTATTAATTTTAGTTAAATATTTATAAAATTTCTTTTTATGTTTCCTGTGCTACATAATATTGTGATTTTTTAAATCTAAGTGTCATACAAAACAATTCCCGAGCAGTTAAATAAATCGTTCTTAATTATTTGTCCAGTTTCAGTACTATTTGAATGTGTTACTTTGATAAAATCAATAAAATGTGCAAAAAATAGTTAGCGATTTCATACTTTATTCTTAAGTCAGGTTGCTCTATTAATGTGACTATTATATAACATAACTAGTTGCTTCTCAGAAGGTACACATCTCTGTGTATGATACGATTTAAATAAAAAACTTCTAGAACTTCATATCGTTCTTAATTATATGACCACAACTGTATTACATAGATAGATATTTTTTATTATACATAGGAAATACCCAGAACACCCTAAACAAATATCTACGATCGCACAAATATTTGTTCCGAGTGCGGGAATCGAACCCGCAACCTCCTGCGTCGCAGGCCGAGCTTCGCCCGTCGCGCCACAGAGGTCGTCAAATGAAATGAATAATGAAATGATTCTGTGTTAGAAAGAACGAGACACCCATTGAATGACCCATTACAATGCAATTAGCCGTATCTTATGAGGAGATAAATCCTATGAGGACAGATTACTCGCACTACGTCTCTCTACTCTTGAGGATAGACGCATTTGAGGAGATCTTATCGAAACTTACAATGTTATGACCCATCATTACAACCTGCCAAACTTTCATGACATTCTTAAAATGAAAGATGATGTAAGATCCTCACGTGGTCACCGCTGAAGTTAAACCGTGACCCCGCCGTCTCACTTGCCGCTCATCACTTCTTCAGCAATAGAGACGTGCTATCAGGTGACGTCGTTACTGCTACTTCCGTCAATGCATTAAAAAATAAACTCGACATTTGGCTTCGAACAAATAAATCAGTGCTCAAAAAAATTTACCAAAACTAAGAGACAATATTTCAACTAAATTTTAATACTGTGTGACGTAGACACATCAGCGAAAGCTGCTCTTCTATAAATAATAATAATCTTTTCAGATAATCAAGAAAGCTGTGTACAGAGCAATGAAAGGCAATCTACAGAGGCGCCACTCAATGCAGCGTCTCTTCATCTATCCTGATGGAAAAATACCTGAAAATATCCTCGAAAATGTGTCGAACCAAATCCGACAACTAAAACAAGTACCCACCAGACTTGATCATATACCGGAGGAAGAGGTACAGAAGTTCCCCAAAGTCATGGAATACCCAGAGGATTATGTTTTAAAATAAGATAAGATAGATTAGTTAGACTAATTAGGTTGTTATGAATTAAAATTGTAGAATGTGCTTATCTGGTTTTGATTGTTCTAGTAATTTCCTGATTATTCATGTTTTAATTAGATAGTGGTAAGGTTTTTTCCACGTTTTTTACTTGAAATGACAGAATATGATGTCCCACAATATTACGAGCACCACTGCTGTGCGACTGAAATAGGTATAGTGGTAGTACTTCCCTGGGCGAACTCTTCACAAAGAAGCTCTACTACTACTAAAAGATGTAAAGTGGTACCCTCTGCCTATGAACAGTGCATTTTCTCATAGGTCACGTCGATCTAGGATGCACCCTATGTGGCAATGCACTGCGCCCGCCACACATGAAAAGTCTCATGTGTCTGTAATTTCACCGGCAACCATACCCTTCAAACCGGGACAAAGCAATGCGAGCAGTACTGCTTTGCGACAGAAAAAGGTAAGGTGGTAGTACTTGCCTGGACGGACTCTCAAAACAAGGTCTACTACTAAACTGCGGTACTTCTCTCTTACCTATCTACCTCGTACGATATTAGGTTCTTCAACTACATACAATATAACTTACTAAGCGTAGGTAGGTAGTTTTTATATACTGTGACTTATGTATATACCAGCATCATCCCTAAAGTTATAACATTTTATATACCTACGTTGAGTAAGTAGTAGATTAGGTATCTGTCTTGACAACAGATAGGTACGAGAGGAAATGAAAGGGTAGAAAATTGGGATTTATTTCTTTAAGTAACGTAAATCTCATGTACAAAACAATTTATATACAAAAACAATTAATTTAAGTTTATTTACAAACAGTAAATTAACGCAGTCTTGGGTCGGCAAACAATTTTCCGAGCCTGGGAGCATCGACGACCTTGACGGCCTCTACGGGAACCGCGCTCTTGAAGACGGGCTCAGCGATCCTCACAGCTTCGAAGGCTTCAGCCTGGACTGGGGCATCCACAAACCTGACTTTGAAGCTCTCTTCATCAGCGGCAAAAGGCTCAACAACCTCAGATACGTCCGATGTGTATACGACAATCACGTCTTGTGCGGGAACTTCAGCCTTAGCTTCTTCCAGCTCAATTGGCGCGTCAACGAACCTGACTTTCAAGCTCTCTTCATCAGCGGCAAAAGGCTCAACAACGTCAGATACGTCGGATGAATATACGACATTTTCTTCTTGTTCGGGAACTTGAGCCTTAGCTTCTTCCAGCTCAATTGGCGCGTCCACGAAATTAACTTTCAAGCTCTCTTCATCAGCGGCCAAAGGCTCAACAACGTCAAATACATCCGATGAGTATACGACAATCACGTTTTGTTCTGGAACTTCAGCTTTAGCTTCTTCCATCTCAATTGGCGCGTCAACGAAATTGACTCTCAAAGCGTCGTCAATGTTGACATTGACGGGCAGGGCCTTGAGGGCATCGAGAACTGACTGAGGGACGATCAGAGGGCGGATGTCGATCTGCTCGATGGCAGGGGCGCGAGCCTCGGGAAGGTGCACGACTTGGACCTGTTCAGCCGCGAAGGCGACGGACAAAAGCGCGAATGCGATCACGAGTTTCATTATGTCTGGAAGAGGAAAGTATGTTAGATATTATAGTAAGTATTTAGATACACAAATTCGCAAACAATGAGACTAATCTTTAACAGATTCTGAGCCTAAGTGGTGTCTAGGATGATGCATACATTTTCTAGTAATGGGTCCGAAGTGGTATCAAGCGTCATTGATGAGGTGAAAATGGAAATTTACACGCCATAGGTATTCTATACGCTGTGGTGTGTCCGACCTAAGAATATAGGTACCCCTCCGTCTCCTCCCGAGGATATGGTAAAAGCCGACTAAGGGATTACAGGGGCAGCAGCATCCACCTGAGTATGAGTAAGTAGGTAGGTACTAAACACTAATTACAGTGAAATTACAGGCACATCACATGAGACTTTTCATCTTTATGTCTTAAGGTGGCGGGCTCAGTGCAATGCCACATAGGGTACTTCCTAGGTGGCCGTGACCTATGAGGTAATGCATTGTTAAAGGCAGAGGTTACCTACCAATTAACATCAGGTGGGCCAACTGCTTGTTCCGTCATGACAAAGTAAAAAAAACTGCTTACTGCGATCACAACCCACTTGCCAAGATATATCAAAGGAGAGGATCCCCCATTACATTCTATGAATGAGGCCCCGTCCATTAGACGACGATTAGAGAAAAAAGGTAATACCTACCTAGGTATTGATTATGAAAAAGATTTGCGTCGTAGTGATATAGATATGAAAATATATGTACCTACCTAAGTAGGTATAACCGCTATTAATCCACGTCCAAGTTATAATCCCAAAGCTCCAAGTTCCCACAATTTTAATTTTATAAAAATGTAATCGGTCTTACCTGTGTTTTATTGTCCAACAAACAATATGTTTACTAATATGCATCAGGCTATTTATGTTCAATACTATCAGCGCCAGTATCAGATGATACCACTCTTATCACCTCATCAGCGTGATTTGATTAGTCCACGTACCTACTTAGTTTCGAATTAATCACTTACTTTGCTAAATAGACCCTTGTTTGATTAGTCCACGTACCTACTTAGTTTCGAATTAATCACTTACTTTGCTAAATAGACCCTTGTTTGATTAGTCCACGTAGGTACTTAGTTTCGAATTAATCACTTACTTTGCTAAATAGACCCTTGTTTGATTAGTCCACGTACCTACTTAGTTTCGAATTAATCACTTACTTTGCTAAATAGACCCTTGTTTGATTAGTCCACGTACCTACTTAGTTTCGAATTAATCACTTACTTTGCTAAATAGACCCTTGTTTGATTAGTCCACGTAGGTACTTAGTTTCGAATTAATCACTTACTTTGCTAAATAGACCCTTGTTTGATTAGTCCACGTAGGTACTTAGTTTCGAATTAATCACTTACTTTGCTAAATAGACCCTTGTTTGGGTTAATCCTTGTTGGTCTTTGATTTTTTCCAATATTTGTAAGATATATACATAATGCTTTATTTTCTCCAAGTAGGAATGCTACAAAAATCTGCTCTGATCTCTCTAACTGCTAGGTAGGTAGAGGTACCTTGTCAGAATATAGAAGCCCACTGCTGGACATAGGCTTGTAGTGCTACGACGAACGATTTCGAGCCGCCTCCAGCCACCGATTTATAATGTCGTTGGTCCATCGAGAGTGGGGCGTTCCTACACGGCGTCGTCCGGTTTGAAGTCCTGCTAATGGCCTGCCCATTGCCATTTGCTAATTCTGAGAGCTATATTGGTAATCTTTGATCTTCTACGGATCTCATTTCGGATTATACCACGTAGTGAAACTCCTAGCATAACTATCTCCATAGCCCGCACTGTGATGACTCACGCGTATAATAGTTAGCGACTACGTCACAATGCCGTGTACTACACGCATTGATTAGTCTCTTGAGACCGTGGTACGTGTCAACTTCTTTGACGATGTTGGACCTACGTATTTGAATCGTAAAGAAGAAGAGATAAAGAGATAAAGAGATATTTATTTGCTTGAACATAATGACCACCATATGATCGTCTGACCTATCTTTACATAAAGCAGGTACCTACATATATTTCTTCTGTACGAGAGTTTTGTCACTGAACTCTTAAGCAGCTGGACCGATATAAAGTGTGATTAACTTCAATTGAAAAAAAATAATACTTAACACTTCGATTTTGATGTAATTTTTTGTATTCGAGTGGGTCCTTGGATGGTTTATATTCACAAATGGACCATGTTCATTTTAAGACCTGGTCCTGTTGGGAGACGGTGTAAGGTTTTCCAGCGATTCTGTCCTAACCAAGCCCAATTCTCGTAATAAAAAATAGTCAAATTAAAGTTCGGATCATGTTACGATCTAGTGTCGATGTCACAAACGTCAAAAATGGTATTCTGCTCACCTGACAATACAACGCGCAATGTGATTATATCGAAATGTGACTGTAACTTGAATGTTTCAAAGTTCTGAGAATTCTCTCTTTCACGCTTTACAATTATTATATAGCACTATTCTACTCTAATATATGGTCGCAAGAACTGAAAGTAGATTATATTGTTGTTATGAGGGAGCAGAATACCAATTTCTCAGTCAATTTACAATACAATCTCGTTTCGGTCAACTTGCAGTGTGGTTATAAAATAAATAAGAAAATTGGGCTTCTGGTTTCTGGTTACTGACATCAAAACTTTCGAACGATAAGCGATAGGTCGACGACATCGAGATAGCGGGAAAGAGGTTATTAGTTCAAATGAGTATTTAAGTATGGACAAGGAAAGAATACTGCATATTGCGCAAGCGGCTTGCACCGACCAATCAGGTACCTACCTATAGGTACCTATGTTGAAAATAATGAATCGGTAGTAGGTAGGTTCACACAAATAAAGAAGATGAGCTGGTATGGAGGTACCTACTTAGCAAGCTTCAGTACAAAGGCCACAGGTTCGGTTCATTTTAATTGGGTATAATAGATTTTACCCAATGAAAATTATATGAAATCGAACAACCTAGTGGTTGTTTACAGCCACTTCTTCCGAGCATGGGGTTGTTTTAGCAAGCTTCAGTACAAAGGCCACAGGTTCGGTTCATTTTAATTGGGTAAAATAGATTTTACCCAATGAAAATTATATGAAATCGGACAACCTAGTGGTTGTCTACAGCCACTTCTTCCGAGCATGGGGTAGTTTTAGAGACAACACATTTCGATAAATTCTCCCGAGAAAAAAAAACATTATTTAAATTAATAAAAAAAAAACCCAAACCAAACCCTGTTAAATTGTAGACTTTAAGTTAATGAAATAAACATTTGTATTTTGTATTTTTTTTTGTATTAATGAGTAACAAAGGGGCATAGGTACTCGATTAATATTTTCGATTACGCAGCAAATATTTGTTTACATACTGTTTTTCGTTCTTCTGTCACTTTCTAACTTACCTGAACTTTACCGAGTAAGATAGTGATGGAATTTGGCTGTCGTCTGCTCTAGTGACTAGGGGATGGGCAGCAGCATCCACCTGAGTACTCAACACCGATACTGCGATCACCAATCCACCTGCTAAGCATGGTGATATATAGGCAGCAAATCCTCCTTATTCTATAAAGCAGCGTACGGACTGCGCGTTCCAGTGTACGCGTATTCTGGTACGCGTACACTGGAACGCGCGGTCCGTACCTGCAGCCACGCGTACACATTTAGACTACGCGTGTCGCGCGAGTCAGGATCGCGACGGTTTTTTGATGCGCGTCAAAGGGGAAGTGTACCTAAGCTCTATTTGGGCGGAAAAATGGATCAGGCGTTCCCGCCGCTCTAAATAATGACAATTGCACGCAATACCACTGAATATATAATAGTGCAAGTAGCAATACTAACCGACGCGCGAGTTTGAATGGATCGATTCACCTCGCGTTCAGAGTCGCAGCAGTCCATACAGGAGCTGTACGCGTATCCATTTGTACGCGTGTTATAGTTATAGCGTACCTTGATTACGCGTACATTGGAACGCGCAGTCCAAACGCGGCTTGAGAGAGGTGAGTACATAAGAGCTCACATAATTACTGTAAATGATACAAACTCCTGATAAAGCTAAATTAAATCACAATCTTTTAATACGAACTAAGGAATTAAGTTTTAATCATTATTTTTTCCGATAAGCATTGGTTTGGGGATTAAGATTTTACCTCAAGTCCATTTATTGCGTTCACTACAATTCTTTGATAAAACAAATAGCGAAAAAAAACAGAAATCAATTTTTTTTTATACTACCAAGGTAGCAAACTAGCTTACGGCCCACAGCTTGGTAAGCGGTTACAGTAGCCTATGGACGCCTACAATACCCGAGGCAACACACGCGCGTTGCCGACCCTTTAAAAAATTCCAAACACCCCTTTTGAAGAACCCCATACTGTAGACCTAAGACTACAGTATGGGGTTCTTCAAAAGGGGTGTTTGGAATTTTTACGCAAAACCGTATTTTATTGCTGGATGCTGCGTTCATGTGACGCCAGGCCATCGGACCAAGCCAATAGGCTAAGGCATTTTTGACGACCTCTGTGGCGCGGCGGACGAAGGTTCGCCTGCGACGCAGAAGGTCGCGGATTCGATTCCCGCCTCGAAATTTGTACGATCTGTAAATATTTGTTCTGGGTATTTTCTATGTATAATAAAAAATATCTATCTTTGTAATGTATTGTATTAAGTATATCAGTTACGAGTATCTAGTACCCATAACACAAGCTCTGCTTAGCTTGGGGCTAGGTAATGTTGTATGTTCTGTCCAGCATTATTTATTAAATTGGTTAAATCAGCTCTGACCAATAAGGTGCCTCAGTAGCTTTGTTAGCTGTCTAGGCCCTTTGTTCGCATAAGGACAGATTCTCAAAAACACTGATTCTCAAAAAGACAGATTCGCAAAGAGACAGAAATGTTACAGATAAGCACAACATTGTTTGGGTAAAAGTGTTGTCGTCAAATATAAAACAAGTAATTAATTTAGTAAAAAATAAAAAAAACCCTACGCTGAACGGCTGAACCGATTTTGATCAAACAAAGCTAAGAACACTCCCGACAAATACACCTTCAAAACAAAAAACAAAAAAACTAAATCGGTTCATCCGTTCGGGAGCTACGATGGGACAGACAGACACACACACACAGACACGTCAAACTTAAAACACCCCTTCGTTTTTACGTCGGGGGTTAAAAAGAAAGATTCGCATTAGGACAGATTCGCAAAGAGACAGAAATGGTACAGATAAACACAAAATTGTTTGGGTAAAAGTGTTGGCGTCAAATATAAAAAATAAACACACTATTGAAATGGAAACCAACATTATATACTTTATTTATATTCTCTTCCATTAAACCGTAACTATTACCACTAAATATATTTGGCAATATAAAAAATAAGGAATACATTAGACACGATTTCTGAATCATAACTATCTAATATTTATATCATAATTCTAATGTAAATAATTTGTTACCGTCAGAGTTATAAATTTGGACTTCTGAATAGAATACTAGGTTATATTACAATATCTACAACATAGCCGAATAACAAGAAAATTATGCAACAAAACAATTTCCAATAAATTCAAAGAACATGGGCAACTCCCCATACATTGTTTGACCCAACTTTTTTGACTAACGTAACTTACAGTTGAGATACTTTTGGTTATTGATAATATATGTTAAGATAATGAAAAAGCTAATTTAATTTCTTGTTATATGTTATGGGAGAGTAATGTAGCTTGATGAGTTTTATTTCACGCAAATGCAATGAGTTGGTTTATCTGATTATTTAGAAATACAACTTTTGCTTCCCAACTTCTAAAAATATACAAGTTCTTTAGAAAAATTGGACAAAAAACAACATTTAGAACCGCACTAACTACTTTCATTAAGGGGCCCTGGTTCATTTATTATTGACCTGGGTCAGCGGTTGCCCACCTCCTTTGATACTTTACTTTTAAACTTAAGGTGTGCGTACACTGGCACAGCAGTGATTGGATTTCACGTTGATCTGTATAGTTTTCTTAGAAATACGTTTTTTTTTATACTATTTGTAATGACGGGTCAAGCAGATTGCCCATCTGATGTTAAGTGGTACCCTCTGCCTATGAACAGTGCATTACCTCACAGGTCACCTAGGACGCACCCTATGTGGCATTGCACTGCGCCCGCCACCATGAGACATAAAGATGAAAGTCTCATGTGCCTGCAATTTCACCGGCACCCATACCCTTCAAACCGGAACACAGCAATACGAGCACTACTGCTTTGCGGCAGAAATAGGTATGGTGGTAGTACTTCCCCGGACGAACTCTTTCACAAAGAAGCTCTAATACTACTATACGTTCAGTTAACGTACAAATTCAGTGATGAAAATTGAGCGTTGTTCGTGCGGTGTAGTTGTACGATTACCTTCACAAAGAGAAGATAATTTTCTATCATAAGAACATTCTTTTAATGAAGATAAGTATTTAAACAAATGACTACACAAATAATGCGCCTAATAACGAACTCTGGATAAACTTAATATTAATTTTAAAAACATAATAAACTAATCATAATTATATCTACCTACTTAAAGTTGATGTCATTGATAAAAAAAACGTGTGAGGCATTCTGGCAGTCTAGAAGGATGTGTGAGCAAAACTATATTTATTTTATCCTACGCGATTTCTAAACTGTGTTGTTTCAAAAGCCTTTTTCACAAGAACATCATGGTAACATACCTAGCATAGATAACACACAACATATTTTTTATCTGTTAAATTACTGAAACATAACAGGGATGGGCAAGTGAAAAAAAAATATCGATATTTTTAAACAGTATCGATAATTATCTAGTAAAAAATATCGATATATCGTAATTTTTTCCCAGGCGTGATTATGAGTATATATTTCCAATACATTCAAAATTAGGAAAAAATAATACATATGTACATAAAAAATAGTACTTTTCAAATTATGATGGGAGCTTGAAGAAGCAGACTTTTTGAAGTGAATTCGGTGAACGTCTTCCTTCAAAACAAATCGAAATTGATACGAATTAGATACTACTCTCAAATAAATATCGAATATCGGGATTAAAAATATCGACAATATATATATCGATATTTTATGAAAAAATATTGATATTTCGATATTTTTTGCCCATCCCTAATCATAAGATTAGGTGTTTAAAAAGTTCATTTTGATTGATGATGACTTGGAATTCTAAAAAGGCAATCTATTTTTAGCGATGGAATGTTTACTAATAACGATTTGTTCTTCGTTCAGGAATATTTATTTATTTATTTATTTATTTTTATTAACGAATTAATAAAAAGGTGCGACATGATTAGCCAACTCCGTCTAGCGAAAGAAGACACCGAAAAATACTTTTCACACCACCTGCTCCACAGTGTCCAATTACATATCATGCCATCTCAACGTAAAGTAAAGCATTACCTCTTTAGGGAGGTAAAGTTGTATGAAACTCCCTAGGGAGTAAAGTGATTGGAATTTGTAACGTCAAATTCGTGAAGAAACTCGTGTAAAACTGAGTAAAAAAATGCCCATATGGCATTGTAAAGAGGTTTGTTCGAAAATCGAACTGGATGCAATAAGCAGAACTCAAAAAAAAAAGTGCGTTTACAAAGAATATGAAACAAAAGACGGTGTTTGGTGCTGTGATTTTCAGTGAATTTGTATTGTCTCGCAGAAGGTGTGAAAAGTAGAGTATGCTCCTCTGGGATAAAGCCTGTCTTCGTCTTGGGCAGCTTGACCCCTCGCTTCACTCAGGACTCTATATTACTCTTGAGTCCTTCGGTACGCTCAGGGTTCAATATGCCGCCCGCGATGTAAGACACTGCTTTATTCCCTCAGTGCATAATCTACTATAATAACCTGATACATGGTACGTTTTAGTTCTTGACTATAACTATTGACCTTGACGATGGTTAATCCCAACAGCTGGTTTAATGGTGTGTTTAGTTAAAATGTCTTTAAGATTTCACTATTTTAAAACTATAACAAAGTGATTCAATCACTTTGGTGCATTATTGTACCAAAAAGTGCAAAGTTGGCAGCGGTAGCCTCTGACCAAACTTTTTTTGGAAAAGCTCTTAATTCTTCTTTAAGGTGAATGTCCAAGCTTGCGGGCGTTTTTTTTTTTTTTTTGTGTTTTTTGCCCATTGCCTCTCATCAACACTTCTTCAGATAGCAATAGTTGAGTTCGCGACAACTATGTTTTAATTGATATCTCATAAATATCATCAGTTTAGCTGTTTAGGGAAGAAGCTAAACTGATGATATTTATGAGATAGCGTCAATTAAAACATGTGTGTTAAGTCTCCTAGATGTCACGAACTCAACTTTTGCTATCTGAACAAGTGTTGATGAGCTGTAATGGGCAAAAAAAAAACACCAAAAAAAATGAATTTCGCGCCGCAAGAGTGAGCATCCACCTTAAAGCCTTTCCATTCTCGCTAGTCGAGAGTTAGGTAGTCCCAACCCAACTACAGGAACATTATAGGCTAATGATTTCTAACCGCAGGGTACTTACATCTTAAAAGAAAATTGCAATTTTAACAAATGGTAGAGATCAAATAATAAACTTTTAATTTGGATAATACAATACAAAATCTAGCGAACTGTGCTATATAAATTTCTTATAAAGGAAAACAAGTCTTAAGAATGTTTTTACATTAACACCAAAACAACATCACAAATGACCATAGACAAATTATAATAAGACGAAGGGCCATAAATCAATGTAGAGAGTAAAAAATACCTTTTAAATGCAATATTTTTCATGGTTAGTAGGTATATGATATTATAAACATTACTTAAGATGCAACATTTCGCTTGTGGCGCGAAATTCAAATTATATTGTGTTTTTTGCTCATCACAGCTCATCACATCTTGGGATAGCTATGTAATTCAATGATTTTAAGTGTGTTTTTTGTTCATTGTCATTCGTAGCTAATCAAATGATATTTATGAGACTCGAAATATGTGAGTTAGGTCTCCTAATTTCCGCAAAATTAGGTTTCGCTACCTCAAAATGTGTTGATGAGCTGTGATTAGCAATAAATTTATTATCAACTCACTTGCTCATAAAGTGGCTCTAATTTAACCGCAATTAGGCACATACTGACACCTGTAATCAAACTGTGACTTTTTCATTGCTATTATTCACAAGTGAGTTATAGAGACAGTTAATATTTACACAGAGTGTGTATTTCTGTTTTATTATTATTTTATTCACTAGTATGTTGAAAAACGTTGCATGATACATGTGTGTATTAATGATTACCGTCCTCGGCTCTCTTAAGACCCGAGCCGCTCAGCGGTAATCACCAACATTACACACTAGTAACATAATGTACTATTATATTTTTATCTGAGTTCAAGCGTTCACTTGCCAATGGGATTCGCAGTTAGAGCTAAGGGTGATGTCGCATTCGACGAGCGAGGCGTGTCGCTCTCACTCGCATCATTTAATCGCCCGCGCTTCTGGTAGGAACGCGTCCCAATAGCGGATAGCCTGTGGAAGAAACAATAAATAAACAGCGTGTTACATGCCCAACATGTGCCTAGCCTGCTGACCTGAATGAGAGTGAAATAGCAGCCTTGCATTTTCAATGCCCGGCCGATTCAGCATTTGCGGTTTTACTGGGAATATGGAAATGGAATATGGTGTCGTCATTCTATCACTGGTACCTACATTGACCAGACGTAGTCTCTGTTAATTTTAACTTAGAATAACTTACCTTTCATACTTAACTTGTAATAAAAGAATAAAGAACTTTTAAAAGTGTTTTTTTTTTAAAACTATTGGCTGTGGCTAACTTTATTAGCGTGTAAAAATTGTTGTATAAACACACTTAACAAATCTTTAAGCGTTGATAGCATTAAAAATATACTATTTTAAACCTTGCCTGCTTCTGGGGGCTAAACTTTCTGTTATGGACCATTGATTTGGAAGTTCATTTTTTGATTTGTAGATAGTACTCATAAATAGGAAGCTTTTTGCAAATTTTCAAGTTGCGGAAACGCAATACCCATTATCATATGTAATATCATAGTCTCATACTTCAAAATGAGTGACTGTACGACATGGATATAACTTTTGAAACTATCATGGTTATGTACATAATTTTCACTAGAAACGGGATATGGCTCTCTGATATGTTCTCCCGTGATCATGGCGCATGCAACTGTGCCGAAATATCGGGAACATTTAAAACTCAAAAATCATGGTAAATATCCCGTTTCTAGTGAAAATTATGTACCACATGTATTTAAAACACTAGAATAGAATAGAGAATAGTGATCACCACGTGAGGTGCAAGCGAGCCGAAGGCGAGCGTGGCTCGGTAGGGCCCGCAGCGAACCAGAACCGACAGCTGCACGCCAATACTCAATAGCCTTAACCAATAAATCATACTTAACCTCAACATTTTAAAAACTTTAACCATGGATATCTTCATAACCATGGGGATGGTACAGGGGGGGTAACTTCCTCACACCTCTCCAGCTCTTTCTTGATGACGCGTGAGATCATGTCGAACTCACCTGTGCCTGGTGCTTCATATGCTCCTCAAGGTACCGCAGCACGGTGGCTCGCAGCTCCGTGACCCTCACCTCCTCCCACCGCTCCGGCACCTTCTTGATGACGCGTGAGATCATGTCGAACTCACCTGTGCCTGGTGCTTCATATGCTCCTCGAGGTACCGCAGCACGGTGGCTCGCAGCTCCGTGACCCTCACCTCCTCCCACCGCTCCAGCTCCTTCTTGATGACGCGTGAGATCATGTCGAACTCCTGCTGGCCGCGCTCTACTTTCGACTCCCACTACAAATGTAACATTTATTAATTTATGAAATAAAAGCAGCGCCCCGCGGTTTCACGCGTCTAAGTCGCGATCCCGTAGGAATATCGGGATAAAAATGTGCCTGTGTATTACTCCGGGAGTCCAGATATCTCCATTCCAAATTTCATCCAAATCCATCCAGTAGTTTTTACGTGAAAGAGTAACAAAGATACATCCATCCATCCTTACAAACTTCCGCGTTTATAATATTAATAGGATTTTTAAGGAATCTGTCGTCCGACAATGAACTCTATTCGTTCGTACGGGTCGTCAGCAACCATACGTCCGTGGCAATCTGTCACAGCGTCATTAAGAGTCTGTACTACCTCACATTGCTTAGCATGATCCTCTGTTATATCAAAAATACTGCAGCAAGAGGCTTTTTACTTCAAACGTATTCAGAGCAGATCGGAGACGTTCTGGAAAAAGGCCAGGTCAAGAGTACCCTTAACCGACGAGCATGTATGAAAAATGTGTTGAGAGTGAATGAAGCAAAAGAGGTGTGTCAGGATCGTAGCAACTGGTAATCCGTGGTTTCAGCCTACCTCTCCGGGAAACAGGCGTGAGTTTATGTATGTATGCTATATATCCTGCAGGTCTTCGTCAAAGTGGTTTACAACGTGGTACCGTGCCATTTCATTATTGCCAGTATTAAGTATAATTCAGTTAGTTAACCCATAACACAAGCTCTGCTTAGCTTGGGGCTAGATAATGTTGTGTGAACTGTCCAGCATTATTTATTTTTTAAGCCCCATTTAATTGTATCATGCTAGATATCCCGCAGCTCATCTAGGTGATAATTTAATCAATTAGGTTCTAATAATTTTTATTATTAGTTTCATCTGATTTATATTTAATAATTAATATGACAAATATTTATAACGCTTTGGTGGAAAAACTGTTATGTTATAATTATAAAATAAATGAATTTGATTTGATTTGAATTTGAATAAGGTCACCTCAATAATTTCATTGGAAGCCTGTTCTATTTTCTCGGGGCGATTTGCGAGTTCCGCTTTGGCCTTGTTCTCTCTCCGCTTGGTGAGCTGCATTTGAGCGTGTTGCCAGTTTTGGAATACCTAAAACAAAAACAGAATTAAAGATGGGACCGATGGGAAATAAAGGTTCTCATCAACCTGTACAAGTCCACGGCTGGACATAGGTCTCCCCCAAAGATGCCACTTTGAACAGTTTTGAGCTACCTCCATCCACAGACTTCCTGCTACCTTTAAGATGCTTTTATTTTATATAACTTTAGATGACGGAACAAGCAGATGACCCACCTAATGTTCAGCGGTACCCTTCTCATAGGTCACGTCCACCTAGGACGCGCCCTATGTGGCATTGCACTGCGTCCGTCACCCTGAGACATAAAGATGAAAAGTCTCATGTGCCTGCAATTTACATACACACCCTTCAAACCGGAACACAATAATGCGAGCACTACTGCTTTGCAGCAGAAATTGGTATGTGGATGTTGTGGATAGACTGCGCAAGTCACATTGCCTATGAGTTCGTCATCCACTGTTGGACAAGGTCCCCATAGAATGCAATGGGGGAATTTGTAATCACCATGGTGGGCAGGCAGATTGGTGATTGCAGTATTGTCAACCCCCCTAGGGGTACGAACCCCTAGAGTAAACCCTCGGCTTTGTTGTTTTGATTTTATTTATCCAATAATATGCACCATTTTAATAAACAATCTAATCTCGGCAAAAATAGATGTCCCTCTATTGCCCTAGGCCAAAATAGATGTCCTCTGTGACCCTAGAGGAAATACGTCTGCGTGGCGAACTCATTGAGACCTTCAAGATCCTCTCTGGCACTTACAATTTGCCTGAATTTCATGAAATCTACATTTTTAAAGAAAACTCAATGTCGTTGATATGGCATAGTCGTAAAATATCACGTGAACCATCCAACACAAACACTTACTTAGTAACAGAGTGGTCCATAATTGGAATGATTTACCTGAAGATGTTGTTACTGCCACATCAATAAACGCTTTCAAAAACAAATTGGATAACTGGTTGCGAACGTTTTTTTTTTTTTTTTTTTTTTTATATCGTGAAGATATCGTGGTGTTTCTGGTACAGTGATCCCTCGGTATTATAATGCATTATCCATGCATATTTTTAATTTGAATATTGTAGTCTGTTAACAAGCAATTCTAAGATTGGTAGTTGTGCATTATACCCCACCTTAACTCTTTCATGGAACACGTTGTTGATTGCTCCGAGCAGGCCCAGGTAGTCTTTGATGTGTTCAGTCAGTAGATAGAAGTCCGTGTTGGACTGCTCTATCCGCAGTTGCTCAATCTGCAATGGGAAAATAAAGTGATGGTAAAATATATTCTAGTTCCAAATTCAGAACTAGATGTCCGTACTTGGAAAAACTTGTTTCAATTTTTTTGTGATTTCAAGTAGAATTCAACTATGTTAAGCTGGACTCAGGGACCACAGAATTACTCCATGACGGGGGGCAAGACATTGACCCACTTCTTTTGTCCATTAGTACAAGACCCATAGTATTGGGGCCTTACATTTTTTTGGTATACTACCGAGGTTGCAAACAAGCATACGGCCCACCTGGTGGTAAGCGGTTACCATAGCCTATGGACGCCTGCAATATCAGAGACACACACCATCACCCTATCCTATAGTCACCTGGGAAAACCTCAGCAAGGAGATCATTCCACAACCTGAGTGTTCGCGGGAGGAAGTACACCTACACTGCGACAATTATCCAAGGCACTTAACATAATAGCTTGTAGAAACAGTTACCTTCTCATGTAGATCTGCAGTGTGCGAGAGAGCGCGCGACAGCGGTGCGTGCGGGTCGGCGCCGGAGAGCGCCGCGCACGCGCGCGCCGCCTCGTGCGTGCGCGCGCTCAGCTCGCGCCTCTCGCCGGCGAGCGACTCGCACGCGAAGTACAGTCGACGCAGACAGTTTTCTAGGGCTTCGACGCGGCCGGAGCGCTCTTCGAACCACTGCGCAATCACAAATGTTAGAAGAACATTCATTGAGAAAAATATATTTTTCAATACCAGCTTTTATCAAATTAGTGATCGTAACCGTGTGCTGATCAAAATGAGCATAAACACGGCCAGTCTACTATTCCATCGAGGAGTTCCGTTGTCCACCTTCCGTGTCCATCATCAGACAGCTCGCTGTCAAATTTCAACTCAATCGGTTGAGGATAACTGCTTTAAAATTCAGTTTCAAGATTCCACCCGGATTCCATCCAGACAAACATACATACATTGCAAGTTAAATAAAACTTTGTACAAAATAACCTTCAATATTTTCTCTATTCGAAGGAGGGACCTAAAACGAGTTTTAAGAGGGCTGATTTCAAAAGATAATCTTTTAGTGTCACCAATATCTGTTTATAATTTATTTTGATTGATTGATTGACTTAGATTAATATAAAAATTATATTTGCTACTTTTAAAGCAAAACAAAGCTTTATCATTTGTAAAACGGCCACCGTTTAACTAAAACATGACTTGACTGTGACTTTGACAACTTGGAAGGATTGTAACGTTGCAAATTATGTTGATTGTACAATAATTATTAGACATCGGATTATATGTTTGCATATGCAAATGCATATAATGCTATTTTTATAGCGTTATTGCATATTTTGGTACTATATCATTGATAGTGCTTATTTCAGTAGTTATGTTGGCACGAGTACGTTGGCAGCAGAGTAAGGCATGTTGTATTACGCCGTCAACACATCCGACTCGCGCACACTCGGCGAGCGCACTGAATCCTACCGACTGGCTCGCATAGTGGTCGGCCGGCGCTCGGTATACGTCGGCGGGTTGCGCCGTGCGTGCGGGAGGGGGGCATGCCTACTGCACTCGCTGCTTCACTCACGCGCCTAACGCAATCCAATTGTTTTTGTTTCGCTGTGTTTGATTATTTTTGTTGAAATTATGACGCCAGTGAAAAAAAATACCCAGATTTTAATGAAATCCTGGATAAAAAAATACCCAGGTCAATTTACGTCCGATGGCACTGTGATTTTTTGCAAAGTTTGTGAAAAGCGAATACTTTTTTCAAAATTTATATGAGTGTTATATAATAATATCATTTGCAAGCAAGTTATTATTGTGATAGATAATATAATAAACGTAAGTTCTTATTATAATTGTATTTTTGATTGTGCATAGTTTATGCATATTTCGCCCTTTTTTAGTGCATATTTTGGCATTTTGATAGTGCATATATAATCCGATGTCTAATAATTATACTTGAAAATGGTAAATGCAAACGACGTCCGAAACCAATTCGAAAAAAAAAGAAAAACCTTCTAGTTTATAACGTTAGAAGATTAATTTAATTTTAGTTTAATGCTACACAGTTCATACAACATTATCTAGCCCCAAGCTAAGCAGAGCTTGTGTAATGGGTACTAGATAACTGATATACTTAATACAATACATTATATAGACAGATATTTTTTATTATGCATTGAAAATACTCTGAACAAAAATCTGCAGATGATCGCACAAATATTTGTTCCGAGGCGGGAATCGAACCCGCAACCTTCTGCGTCGCCGCGCCACAGAGGTCGTCAAACCTAAGTTGAGGTAAGAAACTTACCGGGTCTGACTCATCCATTTTGTATGTGATCTTATTGACAGTTTCGCCCACTTTGTTGAAGAGACGTAGCACGCCGGCGCCGCTCAGCGCTGAGGTGCTTGTTGCTTTGGGCAGCTCCGTATCTGTAAGTGAACAAATTAATACCACTGCGCTAATAGTTGGACCGGCTGTGAGTCTTCAATGAAGTACTTAAGGTGGTTGCTTTTTCATAGTTAAAGTATTTTACCAAACATGGGCAAACAGAGTATAATTTTCTCAGAAGAAGAACTAAAGCATGGAAGTAAGGCTAAAAACAATCGATTATACCAGTCTCATTCTTTTATATGAATGTATTCATGTGTTGGAATGAGACAAGCATATATCTATCTTTTCTTATTTGTGTAACTTGTACCAGGCCAAATGTCAAACTACTACTACATTCATGGTACCAATCTAGGAAGATGTTTATGCATGGTACCAATATTCAGGGTACAGAACGGAAAAACGACTGTCGTGTGACAATATATTTGTTTCTCTCTAACATAGGATAGCAAGCTATCTTCTAGGATAGGAGTAAGAGGAAACACTTTATGCTATTTTAGCACTCAATCCATACTATTATACATCCATGATAATTTTACACTGAAGTGAATGTTGTTGGCTTTTTGATTGGTCATTATTTGCGACAAATCATATTTGGTTGAACAAAACAGTGAATTTTAGTGACTGTTTTAGAATTACCTTTATTTATTTGAGTACGGTTCTTTATTTTTATAATTTTAGTTTTTATGTTTAATTTCTAAATAAGTACATACTTTTATTTATATCTGGAACTGTCATCTCTCGAAGGAGGAGGGCGTTGGTGTCTGCGACACAGTTTTTATACTTCTGCAGGCTTCATCGTTTCCCATTGTGTTGTAAATATGTGTTTTAGTTCCAAATAAATACATTTTTTATTTTTTTTTATTTTTTGACCTACCTTAAAGCATCAGACATTTCACTTTTCCTTGGCGTTAGCAACGTAAAGAAATAGTCTCAAGAACCAACTGCCTCCATCTCACTTAGATTTTCCACCGCCGCGACAAAACGAGACATGAAATAAAAACTAGTTCGATCCGTATTCTCATAGATATTGAGTCGTTATTTCAATAACAATTTTCTGCAAGGACAAAAAAGGGTCCGTTCGTTTCGAGACTAATACCTCATTTACATTCAGCCCCTGCCGCTGCCCCTCGCGCTGCCGGCAATAAGTCCCTTAATACTGCTGCAGCAGGATCGAGAGGAGTGAGTGTTTACATACTGCCCACTTCGCTTTCAAGTTTCGGCAATGGCAGACGTCGAAATGATTACGCGCTGTGTCTTTTTGCGATACATAATTATGTTCTGAGCGACGGAACAGAATGTAAACACGCACTGCTGCTCGCGATGCCGGTTCTTTGACTTCCGCACAAAAAACCGCCTTTTTGGGAAGCGCCGGGCAGCGCGAGTTGCAATGTCAGTGGCATGAGAAGTTTGTGTTTACATACTCGTCCTGCCCACTTCGGCTGAATGTAGACGTAGCATAATAAGCGTTTTGAGAAAGCGTTTTTGAAAAAAACGCCCAGTACTAGTGGCAACTTGGCAAGTGGACTGTAAAGTTGTGTACCTGATTCGAGGAACTCTCTGAAGTCGGGGTCGATGCTGAGGACCGGGTGCTGCCCCACGCGGTTCAGGAACCTCTCGAGCGCCGCGCGGCGTCGCTCCACGCACTGAGACTGTACGGGTACCTGATTCGAGGAACTCTCTGAAGTCGGGGTCGATGCTGAGGACCGTGTGCTGCCCGACGCGGTTCAGGAACCTCTCGAGCGCCGCGCGGCGTCGCTACACGCACTGAGACTGTACGAGTACCTGATTCGAGGAACCGTCTGAAGTCGGGGTCGATGCTGAGGACCGGGTGCTGCCCCACGCGGTTCAGGAACCTCTCGAGCGCCGCGCGGCGTCACTCCACGCACTGAGACTGTACGGGTACCTGATTCGAGGAACTCTCTGAAGTCGGGGTCGATGCTGAGGACCGGGTGCTGCCCGACGCGGTTCAGGAACCTCTCGAGCGCCGCGCGGCGTCGCTCCACGCACTGAGACTGTACGGGTACCTGATTCGAGGAACTCTCTGAAGTCGGGGTCGATGCTGAGGACCGGGTGCTGCCCGACGCGGTTCAGGAACCTCTCTAGCGCCGCGCAGCGTCGCTCCACGAACTGAGACTGTACGGGTATCTGATTCGAGGAACTCTCTGAAGTCGGGGTCGATGCTGAGGACCGGGTGCTGCCCGACGCGGTTCAGGAACCTCTCTAGCGCCGCGCAGCGTCGCTCCACGAACTGAGACTGTACGGGTATCTGATTCGAGGAACTCTCTGAAGTCGGGGTCGATGCTGAGGACCGGGTGCTGCCCGACGCGGTTCAGGAACCTCTCTAGCGCCGCGCAGCGTCGCTCCACGAACTGAGACTGTACGGGTATCTGATTCGAGGAACTCTCTGAAGTCGGGGTCGATGCTGAGGACCGGGTGCTGCCCGACGCGGTTCAGGAACCTCTCGAGCGCCGAACGGCGTCGCTCCACGCACTGAGACTGTACGGTTACCTGATTCGAGGAACTCTCTGAAGTCGGGGTCGATGCTGAGGACCGGGTGCTGCCCCACGCGGTTCAGGAACCTCTCGAGCGCCGCGCGGCGTCGCTCCACGAACTGAGACTGTACGCTGGATGGCGAACCAGCTGACACCGCGTTTTCGGTAGATGGCGTTGACGTCATCTTTAGTTTTGTTGTACCTGAAAATGTAATCAAAAATATTTTTAAATTCAAATTCATTTATTGCGATGTATGTATGGGTTATTGCTACAGTTAAATGTTCAGCCATAATCGGCGTCCAACGCATGCAAAATATCAGTATTAAAATAATAAAATAAAACGGCCAAGTGCGAATCGGGCTTGCGCACGAAGGGTTCCGTACCATTATCAATAAAAACAGCAAATATATCACGTTTGTTGAATCGGAGCCCCCTTAAATATTTATTTTATTCCGGGGCGAGTCGCTAGTACTTAATACAATGCATTACGTAGATTGATATTTTTTATTATATATAGAAAATACCCAGAACACCCAGAACAAATATCTACAGATCGTACAAATATTTGTTCGGAGGCGGGAATTGAACCCGCAACCTCCTGCGTCGCAGGCGAACCTTCACCGGCCGCGCTAAAGAGGTCGTCAATATAAGGGACATAATTGTACTGTAACACTTTTTAGAAATAATTTACCTATATTCAAGCATATAAAATATTCTTATCCTTATTCATCAGCATTTATTATTATTATTATTTAAAATTATAGACAAGCAGCTTTCGTTGATGTGTCTATTTCAGAGTGTTGAAATGTCTTAGTTTCACTTGCTGCACTGATTACACTTTAATGTCTTTTAATGTCAACAGTTTGTTCGTTCGCAACCAGTTATCCAATTTGTTTTTGAAAGCGTTTATTGATGTGGCAGTAACAACATATTCAGGTAAATCACTCCAATTATGGACCACTCTGTTCCTAAGGAAGTGCTGTGCAGTGTTTGTGTTTGATGGCCCACGGGATACTTTACGATTACGACTATGCCCTCTCAACGACATTGAGCTTTCTTTTAAAATATAGATTTCATGAAATTCAGGCAATGTCAGTGCCAGAGAGGATCTTGAAGGTCTCAATGAGGTCGCCACGCAGACGTCTTTCCTATAGGGTAGTGAGGCGTAATGCGCAGAGTATCTCTGTGTATGACATACGACGCAGGGCTTGTGGAAACTTCGTGGCTTTTCGTTGTACGCTCTCAAGTAAGTCTATATCTTTCCGAAAGTAGGGGCTCCAGACTTGAAAACCATACTCTAGCAAGGGCCTTATATAAGTTTTGTATATTCTTCGAAAGACTTCTACCGTTATAGTTTGAAATGATCTTCGAATGACATAAATAAAAGAGTTGGCTCGTTTAACTATACTAACTTTAAAGAAAGAAAGAAATAACATTTATTTGTGTCAACACCATGAGTGAACAAACAATATTCCACACTAAAAGACACACAGAACGAAAGAAAAATAAAACTAATTTGTGCCTCTTAGTACCAACCACGCATCATTAACACAAATTGGCGTCCAGCTCAGCATTTGTTGTGTTGTAGCAACACAACGCTGATCTTCCGCTGAAACCATCTGAGTGAAAAACATGGTTATCTTTTTTTTTATTTTTTTTATTTTTTTTTATACTACTGAATGGCGGAACGAGAAGTTTGCCCACCTGATGTTAAGACGCTATGTTAAAATTTTGGAGTTGTTTCGTTTCATGCTCTCTCAGTAACAGTAAAGGTTACAAACTTGATGTTAATACAGTAATTACTTGAGGATGTAATCTAAATAAATTATAGACTAGAAACACGATTCGCGAAACTTTTCTCGATAGCTTTATTTTTTGAAATTGGCTCTTCTAAAGCCCTTTTTAGGTACCTCCTTCGACTAGAGAAAGTATTAAGCATATTTTTTTATATTATTCAGTAGGTAATCACATTACTTACATTAATTATAGATAATTTATTTTTATATTTGCTACTTTAGAAGCTAAACGAAGTTTTATCATTTGTCGATTACGTCAGTTACTTCCGAGTGGCAAAAATCTATACCTCACCTTTTCCCGGGTTCAAGTGAGCAATAGCGCTGTCACTGTCTTACAGCTATTGTTTTTTGGCTAGACTCCGCCCATTCGGTGTTTTAACATATCGCCTTAAGCGGTAACCTCTGCCTATGAACAGTGCATTACCTCATAGGTCACGTCCACCTAGGACGCGCCCTATGTGGCATTGCACTGCGCCCGCCACCCTGAGACATAAGGATGAAAAGTCTCATGTGCCTGTAATTTCACCGGCACCCTTACCCTTCAAACCGGAACACAGCAATGCGAGCACTACTGCTTTGCGGCAGAAATAGGTATGGTGGTAGGTTTTATGTCTGCTTCACAATAAATAATTATCCATAATTAATGAACAAATAATAACAAAGAAGTATTTAATAGAATAAAAGACGTGATTATTAATATTGTACGGTAAGTTAGGATGTGGATAGACGTAAAAATAGTATTATCAAAAATCGGTAACGGTAACGGGAAAAAGAAATACTGAAAAGTAGGCAGTGCAAAAATATATACATATATACTTTACTTTACTTACCAACTATACTTTTCTCAGGCGCCGGCGGTATTATCCTTCCAGATCTCAGATACTTCTCCGTCAGCTTTTCATGCAGGCCGAGGAAATCACTGAACCGTCGCAGCACAGCAAACTCATGCTTACTGAATATCGGCATATTGGTTTTAGTGAGCACACGGTATGCGACATATGAATACATGCCTTCTCCAATCTTTTGTGGCTCTGTGATGGTGATTATGATGTTGTTTGAACGCTCAGTTGCTATCTGAAAATAACAATTAAGAGTAGTGTAAAAATAGATGGTAGTGATGTCATGGCTGTTACAATACCCAGTTTGTTACTATCACCTTACTATATGTAATGGGTCGACAAACTGGCAGACGACCAATCTGAAGTTTTTTTTTTTTTTTTTTTTATACTACTTGGATGACTGAACAAGCAAGAGGCCCACCTGATGTTAAGCGGTAACCTCTGCCTATGAACTGTGCATTACCTCATAGGTCACGTCCACCTAGGACGCACCCTATGTAGCATTGCACTGCGCCCGCCACCCTGAGACATAAAGATGAAAAGTCTCATGTGCCTGTAATTTCACCGGCACCCTTACCTTTCCAACCGGAACACAGCAATGCGAGCACTACTGCTTTGCGGCAGAAATAGGTATGGTGGTAGTACTTCCCCGGACGAACTCTTTCGCAAAAAAGCTCTACTACTACTAAGTGTAGAGTAAGTGGTAAGTGGTTATCGTCGCCTTTTGACATCTGCAACACCAGAGGCATTGCCAAAGCATTGCCTGCCTTGAAGGACTCTTTTTTATTTATTTTTTGAAGCTGCTCATGTTGTTGTTTATCGGAAACACCTCAGGAGGGAGCTCATTCCACAACTTGCACGTATGGGGGAGTAAAGATCTCGTAAAGCGAGCTGTACGAGATACCCACGTGTCGATGATGTGTGGATGAGCTCTGTTACGTTGCTGAACGCTCATAGGGATGACCCTATATATGATTCTGTATAGCGACCCTATCCATGTTAGATTACACCTTACGTGCCTGTAAATGTTTGTTAAAAACATAGACTCGGCACTTTGTGCGGTGGTACACAGACATGCAGCCGACATGATAGTCACATAGTCATATTATTGGTAAAAATAATTTACAAGTCAATTAAATAAAAATACACACGAATTAAGATTCCTATCTATCCTCCTATTTTTTGAAGTCGCGTTTTTTTGGCCAGAGAATCTTTGACCTTGTAGTACAATTCTCGATGGGCCATATCTAGTTTTTGTTTTTTAAAGAGGCTAAGCTGGGTGTGGAGACAACATGCTCCGCTTGTAAACAGCAGGTGACACATCAGTGAGCCTATCCTATCCTAGCCTATCACATGGCACATGAGTGAGCCTATAGGATTTCACCAACCTGTGCCCCACAGAGGCGAGCTTTTCAGCTCTGCGGGTCTTGCTATGAGAAAGGCTATGATAAAGTTACATACCTCTTCCATAATAGGGCTGGCTAATGTGGCAGTGATTGAGGGGAGTGCATTTCCTATAGTAGCATTCTCCATGCCTTCTCTGGCTCCATTCACCTCAGGATCCAAACCCACATCCTATAATCAATTAATAACAGAACATTTAGGGACTGTAAATGGCTGTTGGTATGAGTGAATGGATGAATCATTGGTCTGTTTATTTCAGTGAGAGATATTCTATCTTTATTGGCCCTGCTAGTATGCAGTAAACTATGTATACAAGCCCAGTGACTCAGTTTTTGGGCCCTTTTCTCTGGGCTTGTTTACACGTCCATTTGCTGTCATTTATTTTTAAACCGATGCTTGTGTTTTTTTTTACTTTACGGACTTTGATTTCAGTACAAAAATTTACTGCTCAATGCATAGAGTCATAGATGAAGTCAGTTACACTGAAGTGACTTGGGTGGAAGCTACTGGATCTAAAACTAGAGTGGGCACCAATCTGCTGAACTGAATAGTGAGCGCGATGTCAGCACTGGACTGGCTTGAAACTAGTGTATATGCCCAGCAAGTCATAGCTGGAGTTACTGTACTGTCCACGAACCTATATCTAAAGTGGACACTACAGTTTATCAATAAAAACGAGCCGTGTGAGAGGCTCTGAAGTCGTACTTAGTCTTTCTTTATAGTGTTCTACCTATATCGAGATCTTGGAGTTTTGATCACATGCAACCTGAAATGGGATGAACATATAGTGGCGATTGTGAAAAGAGCAAACTCTATAATGTTCATAATAAGGAAGGCTTTCACATGCATTAACAGGGAGATGTTTATAAAACTTAACAAGACATATCTGAGGCCATTATTAGAGTATGCATTCCAGATTTGAAGCCCGTACTTCAAAAATGATATTAACCTTCTCGAACGAGTACAAAGTAGGGCTACGAAAATGGTAGCTGGTCTTAAAGCACTTACATATAAGGATAGACTTCACGAACTTGGATTTACTACCCTTCAGCAACATAGAGAGCGTGAAGACCTAATAGAGTCCTACAAGATCCTAAACAACCACTACAGTATACCAGATTTATCACAGACACCATATACCATGAACAATAATATGGGACTCAGAGGACACTCGCTGAAGCTGCACCGCGGGCCAAGTACCAGCAATCCGAGGACGCACATATTGCCTAATCGCGTTGTGCGCACTTGGAACGGCTACCAGACTCAGTGATCAGTGCCCCATCAGTGGATTCTTTCAAAAATAGACTTGACAAACATTTAAAGTGCACTGATAAGGACTAAGATATATACGCATCAGCTCCGAGAGCTGCCTGTGTATTATAAATAAATAAATCTATTTCTGTATTATTTAGCATTGGCAACTTGCAAGACAAGGAAACGTTACGACTTTGAAGCTATCTCACCTGGCTATGTTTTCTACTTTTGCATGGTTAAATAAAACAGCTTACTGATCAGAGTCTAAATTTGTATTGATAATATATTGAAGTGCACGATCCAGTTGTAATACATATCCATGGTACTGTCATATTATGGGGTTTGCCATATTATAAGGATCAATATAATGGACAAGGGGGATATGTTGCTAGGGACCAGTGGAATTGCCCAATAATTAATTGAATCCTAAAAGATGATTACTGTTATTTAGGTAGGTACTAGTTATTATAATGATGTTTTTTGAAAATTAATCTAATAATATTTATAATGTGATGTTAATTAATACACAATTATTAATAACTTGTTTATATCTGTTTATGAAACGGTGAAACTAAATTGGATTGAAAATAAAAATAAAACAACCTACTGGCGGGTCTATGGCCCTTTTGCGCAGAATGGCTTTAAAATTAGTTGAAAACCCCAACCTACCAATAGACTATTATCCTATGGCCTGTTATTAGCTGTGAACTCATGCCATGCCAACATCGTCGGTTTACATCCACTACTGGACATAGGCTTACCATATAGAATGCCACAACAACTGGTCCTAAAACACCTCCATACACCGACTGCCCAATACCGCTGGAATGACATTGGTCCATCAAGTTGGGGTTCATCCTACATGGCTACTCAGATGTCAGATGCTATAGAAATTAAGAAAGCATGGGCGAAATAAAAAAAATAGATTAAAAATTGGGTAGTCATACTATTATTACAGTCACAGTGTACACAAGGGGGTACTGAGGAAAAAAGACTAGCAAAAAAAGTATTTTTCCTCAGTGCACCCTTATCTACACACCAACAATTGTTTAAAAATTCTGAAATTAGGTACCTAGTTGCTGATTATTGAAGGCACAACTTACAAACTCCTACGTAGTTCAGTACATTACAAAACTACATAGTTATGCTAATTTACCGCTAAATAGCGGATACATTTTAAGATGGTTTTGTTCTTCATATATTGTTTTTTTTATTATCTTTCTGAGTTAGTTAAAAAGTATTGTTATTAGTTAGATAGAGGGGCGTCAACGACATACCGGTAGGTCACAGGGGGCGTAGACGACACAACAACATAGCAAAACGGGATTCAACAAATAGAACATACCTGAACAGCGGATGCGAAAAGATCCTCGTCATCTCTACCCTTGTTGTCAATATCTACAGTGCTGAAAGGCGGTGAATCAGGCACCTCAGACATGGTAAAAATGTAACTAAAATCAATGGAGAGTGCACAAAAGCACTAACAAAAGATTATATTAACAAATTTTCTCGAAAACGGCAAAACGGTGAACACACACAGTCAACTTCAACTTTCTTCTGAATTCTGAAATCCAAATCCAACCAATCAACTAAATTCCGATGGCGCTTGCTGGTATGTGAGTAGTACTCTGTGATGTGAGTGATACAATGGACGTAGTATACAAAAGGACTGAGCGCTCTAAAAAAAGTATAATAATACTGAAACAAGACCTTATTCCATTAGGTTAAGACTCAATTTAGATTACCGTCATAGATAGAGGAAAAACGAGCCAAGAGAGATAGTTAGAACAGAGTAGGAACAGAGGCAGTTTGTCCCTTTCTAACACTTGAAATGATAGCTTTATGATAGCAAGGGTGACCATGACCATTGTATAGGTAAATACTAAGAGGTCATCGATACTACAAATTTAATAGTTGGCCGTCGCGGGACGCCCGGCAGACGAGAAACATCACGGCATCGCTGCGTCACGAGTCACGCCCGTTTGTTGACACTGAACACTCGGTAAGTAATTAGTAAAAAGGTTCGATAACCCTTTTTATGAAATACGCAAATATTTTTTATCGTGTTTCCTGTAAACGGAAGCCCAGCCCGAGTCATCTACTACCTATGGGAGGTTGGGAGGTCAACATTTTGTTTTACGAAATTACCAAAACGTGTTATCGATCCGTGATAAAATAATAATAATAAATAATGTTTGTTCCACTCCTTGTACATACATCTACCTCATGGAGGTATAATAGTAATGGAGTGAGTGCTAAAAATAGCATAGAGTGTTCCTTCTTACTCCTATCCTAGAAGATAGCTTGCTATCCTATGTTAGAGGGAAACAAATATATTGTCACACGACAGTAGTTTTTCCGTTCCGTACCCTGAATTTTGGTATCATGCATATACATCTCCCTAGATTGTTACCATGAATGTACTAGTAATTTGACATTTGGCCTGGTACGACTACCACAAATAAGAACAGATAGATTTATGCTTGTCTCGTTCCAACACATGAATACATTCATATAAAAGAATGAGACTGGTATAATCGCAAACGTTTCGTTTTTAGCCTAAGTTCCATGCCTTTAGTCCATCTTCCTAGATCTACCTACATAAGTGTCTCTGGGAAAAGTTTCCTGGACATGTTTTTTTTTATGGTCACCGTATTAGAAAGAGACACACTGCCTCTATAGTACATATCTTGCTCGTCTCGTTTTTCAGCTGCGAGCGCTCAGTCCTTTTGTATACTACGTCCATGGAGTAATATGACAGCACTGATGACATTGTAATTGTCAATGTAGACATTAGTTTGACATTGACTAAACTAAAGCCACAAACAAAACAAAAGAAGAAGAAGACTTGTTTGGAGCACTCCTCAAACGCCATTAAATGAAGAAGAAGAGACTTGAGTTGAGTAGCACCTCAGAGGGGCAAGTCCGAGTTTGCACACACCATCGTAACGATGAACGTGACGACGATCATACGTGTATTGCTTAGTAACTAGCCATTAATCTGTGACGTTTTTGGCACAGATTAATAGCTAGTTATTATGTTATCGTTCATCGTTACGATGGTGTGTGCAAACTCGGACTTGCCCCTCTGAAGAGCAGTAGCACGAAGTTTTTCGCGTGGATCGTGCGAACACGTGTGCCCAGCATACCGACGGACTTTGTTTTCCTTTTGTTAAAATTCTCTCCATCTCTATGTCGACTCTTCCTTCTTTTTTCTTTCTTGCTCTTAGCCACTGAGCTAAGATCAGCCTCAAACAAAGTATAAACAAGTCTTTCATTACGTATTTCTTTTTCTATCTATTTCTCTACCAATACGTAGCTGTATCAGAATGCTGAGCCCTCCGCGCCGCTGCCGCCGCCGTCGGAGGGTCAGCTACATAATGCTGAGCCCTCCGCGCCGCCGCCGCCGCCCTCGGAGGGTCAGCTACAGAATGGTGAGCCCTCCGCGCCGCCGTATTATTTATTCTGTGGCTGTATAGAGATAGAGCAGCTGTCATATTGTCTAATCGATGTCGATTACCAGTTTGCTGTTCATTGCGCTGCGTGTGTTACCTTATTTTTCAAGAGCAGAAATATTTAAAACACGCAGCGCAATGAATGGGGAGCCACAGGCAAAACTAATCTCAGATGGCGCCACCATCGCTGGTGCTTGTCATTTAGTGGTCTTGTCTTTTTCTCATCAGAAGGGAAACGGTGTGTACCTTCATTTTTACACTGATATACACTACAAAGAGGCTTGTTGTATACCAGACTATTATTTAATGTTTATTTACTAAAATTATCCATTTATATTTGTCACATTTGACAGTTTTTTTTTTAACATTGATAGACCTTTTTTGGCTACGAAACAACACCAGCGATTATGCGCCACCTAGCGTGATAAATAAGCAGTGTGTCTCCCCATTGCAAACTGGACATTGAAATCGAACTTCAGTCTATTACGCAATACGACCCTAGTTCTGTGATCTTATTTTGTCTATGCTGTGATCTAGGATGTTCACCGTAAGATGACACCTGTAAATACTCCATGGCAGGCGCCAACTTCAACGTAAGATGGTACCTGTAAATACTCCATGGCAGGTGCCAACTGTATGAATGACAGACGGTCGAGGAAATGTCAAATAGTTTTAAAAAAACAACCAAAACAAAACAAATACGAGTACTCGTAAATAAAACGTAGTGATTAATTTTTCTATGAATAAAAAATCAAAAGGTCAATCATTAATTATATCAACATTAATCTATGCTGTGATTTACTGAATTGATTGTAACTCATTTTACAGTTCGGCTCAACTGTTTTGCTTTGTTTTTATTTTTATCAGAGACCATGAGCGGCCAAGAGCGAAAAATGAAGATTCCTGCGCCTCCCACTCTGGTTGGGTCTGGGAACCTGCTGTCCAGTGTAGCACCCCCATCTCAACTCCCAAACTTCATCACTGCCCCTGGAATTGAAGTACCAGTGCAACCAGTTGTGGTATTATTACTTTTAACTTATCCAAACATACATAGAGCAATACAATTATACAAGTTATAAATTTCTTCTACAATACGTGGCATATCCGGTCTAAGAAAATACCCCTCCGTATCCTCCCGTGGATGTCGTAAAAGTTGTACGCAATTACAGAGGTTGGGAAGCAGATGCTGCTTGCCAACTACACTACTTGAGTAGTACAAGTAGTAGTAGTTGCTTGTGTACTCAGGTGGATGCCACCTGAGTAGTTACTCAACACCAATACCGCAATCACCAAGCAGTCTGCCAAAGGTGTTATTTATGGCAAATACACCCATTGCATTGTATGGGGGGGCTCGGGCCGCAGACATCTAAAGGTTGCTGATGATGATGACTGCTTCCTAAAAGCCATCAGACTTTGGTTAAGATAAATAGATGTTACTGTTTGACGACCTCTGTAGCGCGGCGGGCGAAGCTTGGCCTGCGACGCAGGAGCTTGCGGGTTCGATTCCCGCCTCGGAACAAATATTTGTGCGATCGCAGATATTTGTTCAGGGTGTTTTGGGTATTTTCTATGTATAATAAAAAATATCTATCTATGTAATATATTGTATTAAGTATATCAGTTATCTAGTACCCATAACACAAGCTCTGCTTAGCTTGGGGCTAGATAATGTTGTGTGAACTGTGTCCAGTATTATTATTATTATATTACTTAGCACAAATGTTAAAACCTCTGATCAAGAATACAACTAGATTTCGGGTCACGTACAAAATCAAAGGTAAAATACCTTCCGCGTGGGTATATATACTTATACAGCTATATTTCTTTACTAACAAACTGAAACAAACGTTTTAATACAGTTCTAAGTTCAACCTAATTACAACCATGACACCTAGCAATAAAGTAGTAAATATAATCTTCAAAATACTATCTTATACTTAGGATCATTCGTCACAAAAAAAAGAGCAAAGCAATAAACTACTCCTGTCACTTAGAAATGAAAAGACATAGGTTAAACAACATTTAGTGTGAAATCAACCTTAAAGACCTACAAACAAAGTTCTCACAAATATAAATAAAAAAATAAGAGCTCACTTTTCAAGTGAGCTGTTATTCACGGAGACGTATTTTTTGCGCTTACCTGACATCTAGTTATATTCTTGAACAAATGTTAAAATGCATCTGGTAGAGTGAGAAGGTAATTTATCACATCCATTCCAGATTCCAGGGGCTCCAGTAGGCATGCCTCCGATCAATCCACAACACATGCCGCAGCACCAAGTGCTCGTTCCTCAACCTGTGACACCAGTTATTGTGAAGTCCAGAGTGGACCCTGATGAGGCAAAGAACTTCAGGTAACTTTGATTATTTATTAAGGATACAGATACATACGTACATAGATAGATAGATAGATAGATAGATCATAGATACAACAGTTTAATTTTTTATCCTAACTACTGATTCCTCGATGAAATATAGAGGACATCGAAGTACTGGTTAGAGAAACGTTGGTCATCCAGCACCGAGATGGGCAACCGATATTGCATGCATCGCAGGCCGAACCTGGATGAGACTGGCATGGGACCGTAAGGAATGGCTCTGGCAAAGAGAGGCCTATATTCAGCAGTGGGTGAAGTCAGGCTGTGGATGATGATGATGCTGACTGGGCCAAAATACACTCAGTAATATGTGTAATTGGCCATAACTGAATGCATCTTGGTCCAGTGCTGAGTGAGGTGGGCATCTGGCCTGTCAGATACCCCAGGAGGCTGTTGCGGCAGCGCGCACGCGCAGGATCGCCGGGAGACTGTCTAAATGCGCGTCGGCGAACTTGCCCGTCGCGCGTCACCGGCAGCCACAACAGCGCCCTGAACGCATTGTTTGATTGAACCCGTAGGGCGCTCACTGATGCCTTTGCTTTGAACTGGGATGTTACCAGGCACTCAAATCATTGGTTGCGAAAAAAAACCAAAAAAATATATATTTATTTATAGACAAGTAGCTTGCGCTGGTATGTCTACATCAAAACATTGTGGAATGTAGAAAAACACGTTTAGGGTGCTGTTGCAGCAACCAATTATTATTATTATACCACTCTTTTATTAAAAATCTCGTAAAAAAAATATATTTTTCACTATAAAGGAATACTATCTACAAAAAATAAATAGTAAAAAACATTATAGTAAAAAATATAAATCAAAACGGGGAACCACCGACCGCGGAGCGAGGCCCAAACGGTCGGGGGCTAGGGCTGCAGAGAGAGGAACCTCCTGACTTTACGTGCCGAGTCCAGGAGTACCGCCTTCTGAATCTGACCCTTGATCCAACTATTTAGCGAGAGCTTCTTAAGGTACTGGTCGAAGCTCTTCGCAATCAGTCCATTCACTGAAACGACTATCGGGACGATAATCGTTGAATCCACATCCCACATGGCGGTAATCTCGTGAGCCAAGTCAAGGTACTTGCTTAACTTGTCTTTCTCGGCCTTCACGAGATTAGCATCATGCGGGATAGTGACATCAACAAGTATCGCCCGGCGTTCCGACCGGTCTACCAGCACGATATCAGGCTTATTGGCAACAATAGTCCTATCCGTGATGATAGACCGGTCCCACCCAGTAGAGCGTGGCACGGCCATTTTCAAGAACCGGCTGAGGCACGTACTTATAGTATGGCACCTCAGGTCTCACATGGTCGTATCGGACGGCAAGTTGCTGGTGAATGATCCTGGCTACTTGGTTGTGTCTGTGCAGATACTCAGAGTTAGCAAGATGCGAACAACACGAAAGCACATGCCTGAGGGATTCTCGGGACGGTGACATGATCTACAGATATCAACCGTCCCATCCTTCATGATGTACTTTCGATAGTTGTTCGTCTTGATGACCTCATCCATAATCGCACAGACAAAACCCTCGGTTTCCCCAAAGAGGTCACCGAAACGTAACCAGTTTACTGAAGCGAGCAGATCTACATCGGGCCCTGTGAGGGCCTTGTAAAACCGCCCGTGCAGTTCCTTGCTCTCCCATACGGTCTTGCGTTCCTGAGTGCTCAGGGCTGATGGTTTACGCCAGTTCTCTGTTGCTAAGGAGAGCGGGGTAAAGTTCTTATCAACTGCAACGACATCGTGATGCATCCCGTACTCGGCATGGAGGAAGTACTCCCTGAGATTGCACACCTCGCGGTTGTGGAGAGTCTTGGCATTTAAAAAGCCTTGACCTCCATCCTTCCGCGGGATGTACATTCTCATAACCGACGAACGAGGGTGTCGCATGCGATGGGTCCTTAATAGTTGACGAACTCTACAATCCTGGGCATCTAACTCTGTCTGTGCCCACCTTAATATGCCGAAGGGCATAACCCAGCCGTTAAACGCGCGAACCTTGTTGCCACCTGACAAAAGACTGTTAAGTACTTTTGTCAAGCGGCAAAAGAAACGCTCCTTCACCGACTGCTTTATGTCCCTATCTACCATGCCTAACGACTCCGACATACCAAGGTATTTGTTTCGACTTCGGAGAGAGATCTGAGTGACATTGTCTCAGAAAGCTGCAAGTTCGTGGAATTTACAACTTTCCCCCGCTGTACTTGCATGGCCGCACACTTATCTACACCAAACTCCATACTGATAGCGTTGCTGAATACCTGTGTGATATTCAACAACGCTACCAGCTCCGGTTTTTTTGGTGCAAAAAGCTTGAGGTCATCCATGTACAGAAGGTGAGAAATGATCTCACCCTCTCTTCGAAGTCGATAGCCTAGACCTGAATCCTTCAGTAGAGTGCTGAGAGGATTCAGTGCTAGGCAAAACCACAAAGGACTCAGACTATCGCCCTGAAATATACCCCGCTCAATCCTTATTAGGTCTTGCGGAGCAGAGGGATCCAATCGGCTACCTGGATGTTGAAGGACTGTTTTCCACTGCCTCATACACGATCCTAGGAAGAATCTTAGAGTTGCATCCACTTTATACAATTCCAAGACCCTCTCCAGCCATGTATGAGGCACCGAATCGTAGGCCTTCTTATAGTCAATCCAGGCAGCCAAGAGATTCCCCTTGCTCCTCCTGACCTGCTGGCTAATGGCCATGTCAATGAGGAGGAGCTCCTTAGTACCGCGGGACTCAACCCTACATCCATTCTGAGCAGGAGCCAAAATATTATTCGCAACAATATGCGAGTTATTTTTTACGGTCAGAATGGATGTAAGGAGCTTGTAGATGGTAGGCAAGCATGTGATGGGTCTATAGTTTTTAGCTTCCGCGGTACTACCGGACTTATGGAGCAGGAAGGTGACACCTGTAGTTAGGAAACTTGGAAGAGATCCCAGCTCGA
This sequence comes from Operophtera brumata, assembly GCA_932527175.1. Lineage (NCBI taxonomy): Eukaryota > Metazoa > Arthropoda > Insecta > Lepidoptera > Geometridae > Operophtera > Operophtera brumata. The sequence continues at coordinate 24,875,164 of OW052225.1, forward strand.
GGGCTTCCTGGAATTGCTTGGCGAGCACCGAGTGTGAACACCGAAACCACTTTAGCCAAAAGTTGTGTAATCCATCCGGCCCAGGACTTTTCCAGTTCTGAGCTGAACGGATCGCACAACTTACGTCCAAGGGGCAGATGGTAACAGCCTCCATGGTTTCAATCGGTTCACACTCGGCTCTCACCACACTCATCCAGTCACCCTCCGTGTGTTCGACGGGCGCAGACCAGATTCCTCGCCAGAAGTTATTCGCGACTTCAGCGTCCGGCATACTCCCGTCGTGCACACTTTGGTCCGGTTTCTCCCAACTTCGGTATACCTTCCTTTGGTCACTTTGGAAGTTGCGATTCTGCCAGTATCTATCCACACGCTCTCTATAGCGGCGGATACGGCTTGCCCACGCAGAGACTTTCTGCTTCAGAAAGTCGATGCGCTCAGTGACACAGGCCATGTAGTCCTGGGGCCGTGTTTCAGTCCCTGCATAAGCCTGAGTCACGAAGCGCATCACTCGGGGGCGATGGTTACCCCCTCTGAAGCAAATTAGTTTTGCAATGAGGGTCCTGAACGTGCTGATACGTCTCTCGTACTTGCCAGGGGGGTGTGCTAGCGGCAGGTCGCGGCACTCGGTCAGTGTCCGGGAACTTGACGCGAGCAACGCGGCACGCCGCAATGGCCCCACAGTACAGGATCGAATGGGTATCAGCTAGGTCTTTGCTAGTCAATAAGTATGGGACTAGCAAAGGGTTCAGGGCCCCAATTAACACCAAATTCCGTCTATACGTGGGCAAGCGAGGTAGACGCGGCTTCTCCTCGAGAGGTGCGGACCGATATGAAGAAATCGCATCCCCCAGAGCCCTCCTCAGTTGCTCATTCTCCTGGGTACTCACACTGGTAATCTCACAATCGACGTCATCAGCTACGGGGTCCGCCTGTGTGATCGCCGATGCTGACGGTGTTGCAACCGACGGCGAGACAGTCGGGCCTCGTTGCGAGTGGTCAACTACAAGAGCACTCAGCGTTTCGGAGCGTAACCGATCAAGCACAGTGTCATCCAACAGTTTCAACCGTTGGATGGCACGTACCTGATCCGACAGTCGCTGTGCAGTGACGGACACAGTTGGTTCAAGGTCCTGAAACAAAGGAAGCATCCGGACTCGATACGCGGTCAGGTAGGTTCCTGCCTGTGTAGCCCTATAAAATGCGCGCATGACGTTTTCATTATGTTGTGTTGTCCATCTCATGCGACGCAGGCCCCAAGCGAGCCGACAGCGGTGGCTGCCCTCGTCGCGCAGGTGGTCGCGGCGGCGGAGGCGGCTGCGGCTCGCTCTCGTCACTCGACGCGCTGGTATCCGAGGGGGTGCCGTACTCCTCATCCCCGGACGACGACGCGGAGCTTGACGAGGCGAGCGGCAGTGGTGGTGGGCTTGCGCTAGTTGTTTCGGCTCTTTTAGATCTCGTTTGCATTTAATTATTCCTGTTTTTGAATTGGTGAAAAATTTCCTTTATGGTCCATCATTGACAGAAAGTATATGTCATTGATTTCATCGTGAAATTCACAGAGCACTTTTAGTATGTAAATATATGCCGGAGAAAAGGTAAAAATAGGCGATTTTCGAAAAGTAGATGCAGGTAAATGAATCTGTTGTTAATTTTCTTATATTGCACTGGGATAAATTGAATAAAATAAATAATTTTAGAAAATCTCGGATAAAATCCGTGTGACACGAGCGGTGTCAGTTTTTTTTAATTATTATTATTATTATTTATTATAATTATTATTTAAAAAATAGACGAACAGCTTTCGCTGATGTGCCTATTTCAGAGTGTTGAAATGTCTTACAGCACTAATTACACTTTAATGTCTTTAATTGTTAACAGTAATTAAAATTATTAACTGATAAAATGTTTCTTCTTTCAGCCCTGCCATCCCCTTTAGTAAAGGGGAACCAACCCTCTCAATAAGGTCTCCTGAAGACTCTCAGGCCACACAGTCTCCAGAGTCTCTACCAGACTCTACTACACCTGAGATTGACAAACTTGGTAAGATACAAATTCACACAAAGATGGCAACTGCCGCTTCTGACCAGTTGCTTAACAGCACACGGCACCGCGCGACCCTTTCGAGTGTGGTCGCGGTCGGTGCTCATGAAGAAGGACCTCTAAATGGTCAACGAAACGTCTGCAGGAGAATTGTAATATACGTGGTGTATAGTCGTAATTTTTCTAAAACTGCTACTGCTACTTCGTATCAACGGTTCTGTCATGGTCACCCTACGTTACTACCCCCTAGTAGTAGTAGAGCTTTTTTGTGAAAGAGTTCGTCCGGGGAAGTACTACTACCATACCTATTTCTGCCGAAAAGCAGTATTGCTCGCATTGCTGTGTTCCGGTTTGAAGGGTAAGGGTGCCGTTGAAATTACAGGCACATGAGACTTTTCATCTTTACGTCTCAGGGTGGCGGGCGCAGTGCAATGCCACATAGGGCGCGTCCTAGGTGGACGTGACCTATGAGGTAATGCACTGTTACAGAGAGAGGCACCACTGGCACTGTTCACTGGCAGAGGTTACCGCTTAACATCAGGTGGGCCATCTGCTTGTTCCGTCATTCAAGTAGTATAAAAAAAAAAGTTATGTCAGTGACCAACTTAAGGTAGGGTGGCCTTGAAAAGGGGTTGCCAACGATGAAAGAACCAGTGTAGTGATGGGATTTAGTGCAACTCACAGAGGACATCACACATGTACCTCATGTCACATGTATGTGACGATCTCTGTAGCGCGTCGAGTAGCCGGCTGAGATGCGAAAGGTTGCGGGTTCGATTCCTGCTGCGGGACAAGTGTTTGTATGATCTGCAAATATCTGTTCCGGGTCTGGGTGTTACGGTACCATAAAATCCGTACTCGTAGTTCCTGATGCCCACGACACAGGGAATCCTAGTGTGGGATCTGGACTATGTATAATATATGACTGTTGGGTGTTATGTTATGTTATGTCTTCGAATTTTTGTCTCACGATGTTTACCTTCACCGTTTGAAAGCATGTAATATTGCAGATGTACATTTTCCGAGTGAAAATATCCATCTACACTAATATTATAAAGAGGAAAGATTTGTATTTTTGTGTGTGTGTGTATGTTTGTAATGAATAAACTCAAAAACTAATGTGCCGATTTCAAAAATTCTTTCACCTTTGGAAAGCTACATTCACCCTGAGTGATATAGGCTACCAAGGGGGGGTATAGGAGGGGCGAGGGGGCTGTTTTTCATGCTGAAACTACACGTGCGAAACCGGGACGAGTCGCTAGTTAGATATAACTAGACCAATAGTATATAATTTGACCACTGTATTTCTGTTCCCAGGTGATATAATGCCAGGCAGTGGCCTGTTCACATGGGTGAAGGGTGCGGTGTCCACCGGTATACTGCAACAGGTGGCTGAGAAAGCGAAGAGTTCAGTCGATTCCATGATCACCATATTGGATCCTCAAATGAAGGAGTACTTGAGTATGTTGAATTAGTTGAATAAATTAACGAATCTGAAATGAATCAAGATCACCAATATAGCTCTATAAATTGAATTTAGCAATTAAAATTGGCAATGAGGACATTGTAATTTGAATTTAGCAATTTAAATTGGCACGCTATAATTCGAATTTAGAAACCTAAAGTGGCAATGGGCACGGTATAATTTGAATTTAGCAATTTAAAGTGTCAATGGGCACGCTTTAATTTGAATTTAGAAATTTGAAGTGGCAGTGGGCACGCTTTATATTGAATTTAGCAATTTAAAGTGGCAATGGGCACGCTATAATTTGAATTTATTAATTTAAATTGGCAATGGGCACGCTATAATTTGAATTTAGCAATTTAAATTGGTAATGGGCATGCTATTATTCGAATTTAGAAACTTAAAGTGGCAATGGGCACGCTATAATTTGAATTTAGAAACTTAAAGTGGCAATGGGCACGCTATAATTTGAATTTATTAATTTAAATTGGCAATGGGCACGCTATAATTTGAATTTAGCAATTTAAATTGGCAATGGGCATGCTATTATTCGAATTTAGAAACTTAAAGTGGCAATGGGCACGTTATAATTTGAATTCAGCAATTTAAAGTGGCAGTGGGCACGTTTTAAATTGAATTTAGCAAATTAAATTGGCAATGGGCACGCTATAATTTGAATTCAGCAATTTAAAGTGGCAGTAGGCAGGCTTTAAATTAAATTTAGCAATTTAAATTGGCAATGGGCACGCTATATTTTGAATTTTGCTATTTAAAGTGGCAATTTATATGGAAAACGTCTTAAACAGGTAGTTGCAGGTTGCTGAAACTCGAGGATCAAAAGTAGCTTGTGTGCGCAGAGTCTCAGGCTACCTTTTCACTCCCATGCAATTTTTCTTTTCAGAAAGTGGTGGAGACATGTTCATAGTAGTGGCATCAGACAAAGATGTTAAGATCTCACCGATGAGAGAGGCATTCCAGACTGTTTTTGGAAAAGCGACCGTTGTGTGAGTATCATTCGTTTGTTCGTATTCTTCTCACTGGCTCTTTCTTGGTCGCCCTGCGTTAGGCCAGGCACGCCGGTCCTAAAAAGGATCTTGTGACTGATGGCGGAAGAACCTATGTGGTGAAAGGATTCAGCGTGCCTCGTCCTTTCATGCATGACACAATCTTTGAATTTTGGTTCTGGTCTAGTCATCCTACTAATCACACTAATATTATAAAATCGAAAGTAACTCTGTCTGTCTTCGTCTGTTTGCTACCTTTTCGCTACTTAAAGGCTGAACCGATTTTTATGAAATTTTACAATTATTTACTTGTGAACTCAAGACTTTGAACCACCTCAACCCTACCATAAACTGTACAACTAAAGAAAGAATGTCACCATAGCCTAAGGGCCTTATTTTTACAAATTCTTAAAAAAAGTTGTGGTAAGGCCGTTGACACCGGTCAGCTGATTGCGCGCGGGCATTGAATGCGATTATGACGATTTTCTCAAACATTTCATAATAAATCAAAGAAATGTTTAGAATAAAATGTTTTTTTTATGGAATCTACCACTCGTATATTGACTGTATATTTTGGAAGACCCTATATAGCTATAGCTTGCCCATTGCCACTTGATCTTGCTAACTCTAATGTAGATCTTATATTCCAGCGGGTACTCAGCACAGAGTGACGTCACAGCCGCCCAGCCCGTTGGCTACGCCGCAGCATACGCAGCGGCCAAACAAAGAATTGCTGACATCAGATCAGTTCACTCAGAACTGACCAACAATGTTCCCGTGATCGCTGTTGAGAGCTTCCTGGAAGAGGCCATTGCTGACAGGTTTGTACTTTATTAACAGGCGTATAGAGTTCATGTTAGAGTGAGCAAACAAAGGATTCTTCTTGCTAGAGGTTTGGACTTTATGTATAGACAAATAGTTCATATTACAGTCACTGTAGTACTCACATTCCCTTAGAACTGACCAACAATGTTCCCGTGGTCGCTGTTGAGAGCTTCCTGCAAGAGGCCATTGCTGACAAGTTTGTACTTTATTAACAGGCGCATAGAGTACATATTAAAGTGACCAAACAAAGGATTCTTCTTGCTAGACGTTTGGACTCTATGTATAGACAAATAGAGTTCATATTACAGTCACTGTAGTACTCACATTCACTTAGAACTGACTAACAATGTGCCCGTGGTCGCTGTTGAGAGCTTCCTGCAAGAGGCCATTCCTGACAGGTTTGTACTTTATTAACAGGCGCATAGAGTACATATTAAAGTGACCAAACAAAGGATTCTTCTTGCTAGACGTTTGGACTCTATGTATAGACAAATAGAGTTCATATTACAGTCACTGTAGTACTCACATTCACTTAGAACTGACTAACAATGTGCCCGTGGTCGCTGTTGAGAGCTTCCTGCAAGAGGCCATTGCTGACAGATTTGTACTTTATTAACAGGCGTATAGAGTTCATTTTAAAGTGACCAAACAAAGGATTATTGTTGCTAGAGGCTTGGCCTCTGTAGATATACAAATAGAGTTCATATTACTTATAATATTAGCTTTTATTTAACTTGCAATGTATGTCCGGTTGGAATCTTGCAACTGAATTTTAAAGCAGTTGTCCTCAACCTATTGAGCTGAAATTTGGCATACCTGTCAAGTTCCGATGGCAATACAATATGATGGTGACAGCGAGCTGATCTGATGACTGAGACGGAAGGTGGACAACGGAACTCCTCGATGGATAATAGTAGACTGGCCGTGTTTAGGCTCATTTTGATAAGCACACGGTTACGATCACTAATTTTATAATAGCTTGTATTGAAAAATATATTTTTCACAAAAAAACTTATGATATTGGACCTCATTAGATATCTCGACCTCGAGAATCCCGATACTTGCCGAGATGGATAAGGGCATGGCTTGGAATAGCGGCGACACATCAACGACAGATAAATAGATAGATAACACTTTATTGCAAACCACATCAAATTATAACATAATTATACTTATAATTAAACACATTAAAAACAATCAAAAAAATAAGTATGGAAGTACAATGGGCGGCCTTGTCGCTGAGAGCGATCTCTTCCAGACAACCTTCGTATGGAATGGAATTGACGAGAACGATAAAGGACGGTGGTGTAGATCAAATAAATAAAAGTATACAATCTAACTTATAATACATAAAATAACTACACAAAATATACTTAATAAATAAATAAAACATCTGAACATATTACTAGAATAACCAGCTTAACGAGATGGACAAAAAATTATTGAAGATAGGAAGAGATTTAGCGGTTCTGATAACCAGAGGAAGATCATTCCATAGGCGGATACCTTGTACAGTAAAGGAATATCCGTAGAAAGTGGAAGTGTGCTCAGGAGTTTTAAGTTGCAAGGACTCAGAGGAGCGCAATGCCAGAAGGTGGGAGAGATGAAGATATTGAAAGCGCTCCTTGAGTGGTCAACGACTTTGACTTCGAAAGTCCTAATAAAAACTGTTATGTTTATTGAAGTGTAAATTCTTCCAGGTGGTATGACGTAGCGCTGCTGGTGCTGACGCAGCCGTCGCTCGGCGTGGAGCTGCACGCGCAGTCGCAGGGCACGCCCGTGCCGGCGGCGGCCGCGGCGGCGGCGCGCGCGGGCACGCCGCCCGGCTACCGGCACGCGCAGACCGGCTACAGCGTCACGTGCGGCGCCATCATGGCCGACAGCCTGCAGGTGTGCACCGCCATTATAGACACCCTCAGGAACATACAGCCAACAGTCGCATACATAGTCCTCCATTAGATACACCGGCACCGGCAGATGGCAACGTGACAAAGCTCATCCACACATCATAGAGCCCTGGGTTTCTCGTACGACTCGTTTCTCGAGATCATTTCTTCCCCATACCTACAAACTATGGAATGAGCTTCCATCTGAGGTTTTCCCGCTTGGTTACGACATGTGTCGCTTCAAGAAAAATGTTCATAAATTCCTTCAGGGTAGACAGCGCATCGACAATACCTCCGGTGTTGCCGGTGTCTGTAAGCAACGGTGACCACTTTACATCAGGTGGGCCGTAAGCTAGTTTGCCTATTTGTTTCATCTGTGTTACACAAATAATTATTTGTAACTTAAGGCGATATGTTAGATAAGATAAGTTTTTTATTTGACTTAGAATAGGTACAACAAATCATAATTAACATTTGCGTTAATTTCGAAGATGTTCGTAAGTATATGAAATTAAGAGAACTTTCCGTGCTGTGTTGCGGCAAGGTAACGCTTCTCATCCCATTAGAATGGTCCATACTGGACATTATTGGTTGAAATTTTACCTAAACAAAATAAATAATTAATAATAATAGTAGTAGTAGAGCTTTTTTGTGAAAGAGTTCGTCCGGGGAAGTACTACCACCATACCTTTTTCTGCCGCAAAGCAGTAGTGCTTGCATTGCTGTGTTCCGGTTTGAAGGGTAAGGGTGCCGGTGAAATTACAGGCACATGAGACTTTTCATCTTTATGGCTCAGGGTGGCGGGCGCAGTGCAATGCCACATAGGGTGCGTCCTAGGTGGACGTGACCTATGTGGTAATGAACTGTTCATAGGCAGAGGTTACCGATTAACATCAGGTGGGCCTCTTGCTTGTTCCGTCATCCAAGTAGTATAAAAAAAAAAAAAACATTGATTTGACACGCAAACACAAAAAACAACAGAACAAACAGACAAATAAATATATACCTTATAAGCTAACATACATATTTTATACTTAAAACTATCACATATTTTAAAATATCGAATGGGCGGAGTCTAGCAAGAAAACAATAGCTGTAAGAAAGTGACAGCGCTATTACTCACTTGCACCCGGGAATAGATGAGGTATATTCTTTCTGAGATTTCTGCCGCTCGGAAGTAACTGACGTAAGCTTTGCGGCAGAAATAGGTTTGGTGGTAGTACTTCCCTGGACGAATATCGTCATAATGGAGTCTAATGAATTAATTTCTGACTTTTAGGTACCCCACACAGAATGGCACGAGGCGGTGACGGGCGTACCCAGGCGCGAACTACTAGTGTTGGCAGCGCGCTCGCTCGCCGGCTCATACAAGAGACTGCTAGCCGTCTCCGCGGCCGAAATATAAACATTCTGAAACTGAGGGGAATTAATTACGGTAAGTAAGTAACCATCTGGAAAGGACCGAGAGGAACAAGAAGAGTAGGTAGACCAGTGTTGTCACATCTACAAATTTTGTGGTATATCTACCTATTTTACCTTTATTCTACCTATCTACCACCGTCGGCCTCAAATCTACCTATTTTTCAAAATAATTCTCCTCGCGTGTAACGAAACGTTACTTACTTACTATTAGAATTTAGCCTGTCTTGTAATTGTAGCACTTAAAACGGAAAGCGCTAAGTGAAATTGCGGGTTGCGGGTTCGATTACCGCCTCGGAACAAACATTTGTGCGATCTTGCAGATATTTGTTCAGGGTGTTCTGGGTATTTTCTATGTACACTTCTGGACACATCTATTGGCCCACCTTGCATTTTCAGTTTCGTTTAGTCCTAGCTAAAAATTTATATAAGGTCGAGCAAAAAGTTTTTATACAGTTTTGAACCAGGCACATTAAAAATTTTAATCAATGGTCTTTTTAGAAATTTCGATCTCAGAATTTAAAGAAACAAAAGACAATTTGGAGCCTGTTCGTTGATATCAAACAATCGAATACTAAGAAAACTTGATTTTATTGGTTTACTTGGATTTAATTCTTGAAAGTGTGATTTTTCTCTTTGGTTTTGCAACAAACATTACTTATTCTTAACATTAAGGTGAGGTTCTATCAATAATCTATGGATACTTCGCCTGAAGTCGCCGCCCAAGCTGTGGCACTTATCCAGGCTGGAAATAGCCAAAGAAATGTGAGTGCTCAACTTAATTTAAGTCGATCTGCGGTACGAAATGTTTATCGGAGGTACCTAGAGGCTGGCGGCTTTGTTCGTCGCCAAGGAAGGCCACTATCTCGGGTCACAACTGAAAGGCAGGATCGATTCATCGTGACGACCAGCTTGAGAAATCGTCACCTTACCTCCATTGAGATACAAAACCAACTTCGCGACTTCCACGGAGTAACTGTGAGCGCTCGAACTGTTCGGAGAAGGTTAAAAGAACACGATATGGTACCACACAAGCCAGCGAATGGCCGCAAACTAACGCGAGCCCACCGAACAGAGCGTCTTCATTTCGCGCGCACTCATTTAAATTGGACTCAGCAGCATTGGAGCCGTGTACTCTTTTCTGATGAGTCTAAAATTGCGTTACATGGCAATGATGGAAGGAAGAAGGTCTACCGACGTAAGGGAGAGCGTTTTGCACAATGCTGCTTTGAAGAGAGGGTTGCTTATGGCGGTGGCTCATGGACTGTCTGGGGCGGTATATCCGCGAGCGGCAAAACTCAACTTGAGGTTATTACGGGACCACGGCTGCCAACATTAAATGCTGAAAGATACATTCGTGAGTGATTAGAACCTCACGTGATGCCATACGTGGACCATGTGGGCCCAAATTTCCTTATTATGCATGATAATGCAAGAGCCCATACGGCCGGCATCGTCAGGGAATATCTTCGGGATGTGAACATCACAGTTATGGACTGGCCAGCCAGAAGCCCAGACATGAACCCGATTCAGCACATGTGGGACGAGCTTAAAAGACGTGTTAGGGCTCGTCAGCCAGTTGCCCAGACGATGCAGGAGTTGAAAACTGCCATAGAAGAGGAATGGGAGATGATCCCTCAAAATTTCATAGAGCGGTTGATAAACTCTATGCCTAATCGTATGAGAGCTGTCGTAGATGCCCATCGAGGCAACACGCGTTATTAAATTAATCCTTTATTTGATAAAACATGTTTTTTAATCAAAAATCAACTGCCTTCATCAAGGCGCATACCCGACTTGTTAGGCGTAGCTCCATGTCGTGTGGTATTCTGAATTCAAAATTTAAAACAATACGATCGAAAAAGATGGTAAAATGTATCAGGTTTAAAACTGCATCAATAGTTTTTGTTCAATCTAGCAATCATATTAAAGTAGGGGCCATAGAAACCTAAACTCTAAGGTGGGCCAATAGATGTGTCCAGAAGTGTATAATACAAATATCTATCTGTTTAATGTATTGTATTAAGTGTATCAGTTATCTAGTACCCATAACATAAGCTCTGCTAGATAATGTTGTGTGAACTGTCCAGCATTATTTATTTATTTATTGGTTTCTACCTATTTTTCATTTTAAATTCTACCATTTTCTACTAATTTTTGCACCCTGTTCTACCATTTTGCTAAAATTGTATGTGACAACACTGAGGTAGACCACTTGCTCGATGGTCGGACGACATAAAGAAGGTTTGGAACATCCCAAATTGGGAAGAACTAGCAGAAGATCGCGATCAATGGAAGGAGCCTGAGGCCTTTACCTGAGAGGGGTCCTAGTTATGAACTAGATTTAAAAATGTTACACCTAAGTATTTTAACTATGGAATAAACAGGTTTTTTTTAATTTTTTATTTAAGTGTTTCTCTACCCATCTCGCTGCTGGACGACCAACGTTTCTGTACCCAGTTCTTGGGCGTCTTACTCCACCTATCGTCACCTCGTCTGGTGTCCTGCCCAACCTACTATCAACCTACTACTACCAGTTTCTTTTTTTTTTTTTTTTTGTGTGCCAGTTGCTTAGTACTTGATTTTTGTTTTCATGTGTTATAAGATAAGATAACATAAGATAATTGTTTATTTTCAAATTTCACACATTTTAAAATTCACATGTCATCCATTTTGTAGGTAAATTAAATCTTATAATTAATGTTAGTTAGCATACAAAGTTACAATTATTAAATTAAGCATTATATTCATTCAAATTCAATCATCATTAATAAATTTAAATTTGTAAATTTTGTGTGTGTGTTATGTGGGTTGTGTCTTGGGGGAAAATTATCAAATTTTCTTTCTTGATTTTTTACTTTCATATTCGTTTCATAAAAAAAAATGTGTAGCTATCAGGAAAACCTAAGACATTCAAGTTTTTTTTTGTTTCAGGTTTGACTGCAGCGCAAAGACACGATATATCTAGATATAAATATTATTGAAGATAAGACAATATAATAATATAACCAAGGAGCCCGTGTTTTAATGCATGATTACAGGTTGATTGATGAGCGATGCACGGTAATACCTCATTTATCCATGCCGGTACAATAACGATAATTTTTAGGGTTCCGTACCCAAATGGTAAAACGGGACCCTATTATTAACACCGGGGACCTAGTATTTAGACAAACCTAACATAGGTTTTTTGATACTACTAACCAAAAAATATTTAGATCAGTTTGTATGATAAATAAAAATAAAATAAATAAATATTACTAAGTCTTCGCTGTCCGTCCGTCTGTCCGTCTGTCACCAGGCTGTATCTCATGAACCGTGATAGTTAGACAGTTGAAATTTTCACAGATAATGTATTTGTGTAGCCGCTATAACAACAAATACTAAAAAACAGAATAAAATAAATATATAAGGGGCTCCCTTACAACAAACGTGTTTTTTTGTCGTTTTTATAGATAATGGTACGGAACCCTTCGTGCGCGAGTCTGACTGGCACTTGGCTGGGTTTTAATGGACTAATCCATTTCTATCTTCTCTGTAGTCACAGTTTGTCCATCTGTACAATTTAATAGTTTAGGTGACTGTTTTTGATGAGGTTTTAACCAACATGCATCGCAAAGCAACAAGATGGTAGGTAGGTACCTATAATAAGATCTGTGCAACTGGTGTTACTTAGAAATGTACTACTAGTATACAAGGTACTACTAGATAGATACTAGATACTGCAAGATAGTTACTAGGTACTACTAGATACATATACATAAATAAATTTAAATTTACATAAATTTGTTATATATATTTTTTTGGTTATTAAGTAGGTATATTAGTTAGTCGTAGTTTAGTTATTAGTATATAGCTATAGTTAGGTCTAGGTATATATTTATGTAGGTATATTTTGTTTGCGCACCGCCGTCTTTTAATTTTGTATTATCCTGTCCATCCAAAGGTTGTCTGGAAGAGATCGCTTTTAGCGATAAGACCGCCCATTGTACATTACTGTTATTGTTTTGTTTATTTTATCTTTTTTATTTTTTATATTTGGTGTGCAATAAAGTGTTAATCTATCTATCTATCTATCTATACACTATGTAGATACTAGCATGCATATAATGCAGTAAGTGATCAACCGATAAATGAGAAAGAACATAAATAAAAAATATCTGATCTGAAGCAAACACACTTTTATCACTATGGACATGTTCACATGTTTCCTACAAAATTGCGGGTTCAGGATAAAAACTAGCCTATAGCTCAATCCAGGTCCTAATCTATCTATGCACCAAATTTCATTGAAATCGGTTCAGCCATTTCGGCGGGATTGCGATACAAACATCCACACATCCTAACTATGTAATTTTTTATATATTTTTTTTTTTTTTTTTTTTTTTTTTTTATTCTATATTTATTTTTATTGGAATCAACTAGAAGTAATATAATACTAATATTTTAGGTACTAGATACTCGGTAGATACTAGTTCGCAAATAATGGAGAGAGTCAAAGTGATCGATCGATCGGGCAGGAAGTAAAAACATATCTCAGCATTAAATAAAATAAAAATAAAAATAAACCCTTAATATTCCCTATCTAAAATATATCTAAATAAAATATCAATTATATTTAGGTATATATTCAATAACATATAACATACATACATACAAACATAGACACACGCCTTTTTCCCCGAAGGGGTAGGCAGAGCCACAATAGGCCTCTTTTCACAGTGGGTTGCACCATCGTGGAATATAGACGTGACAAGTGGTGGGCTCATCGCCGCCATTGCTTCCCACGACTGACTCAGCTAACGCTTTCTTCCAGTAATAACACATTCCATAATAAACTAGCAGCCAGGACAAATCTTGTACCAACGAATCTTATCAACAAGTCCGGGTAATCCCTTAGTCGGCTTTTACGACATCCACGGGAGGAGACGGAGGGGTCTATTCAAACTAAGTTGTTTGTTATTAAAATGGGTTTGAAAAGTAAGATTTGCATAAATTACATTTGTGTTGTACCTAAATTAAAGCTACTTCAAACTGCTTCTTCGGTTACCTAAAATAGTATCTAAATTAGGATAATTCTTTGATATCGTTATTTACAATACCAGTATCAAGTCATGAGATGCAATAAATGTCTAAAGATAGCGTTTTATTGTTTTTATCGAGGCGTTTTGTATAAATATTGCAAACTGAGTGTTTTCCATCAAGTTTACCAATTTGGTAGGTGAGTACCACACATTATACTAACCACAGAAGCAAATATTCCTTAATTTAAATTAATTCATAAAGAAAATCTCATTAGGTGCTTTATCCCTCAAATATATTTTCAGCTTATTTCTAAACTTGATTCAAACTTGGGATCAAAATAGAAACCATTTTTACTGTCAAGTTCTAGGAACTAGTTAACGACCTCTGTGGCGCGGCGGGCGAAGGTTCGCCTGCGACGCAGGAGGATGCGGGTTCGATTCCCGCCTCGGAACTAATATTTGTACAATTATTTTCAGGGTGTTCTGGGTATTTACTTAGTATAATCAAAATATATCTATCTATGTAATGTATTGTATTAAGTAGGTATATCAGTTATCTAGTAACCGTAACACAAGTTCTGCTTAGCTTGGGGCTAGATAATCTACTAAACATCTGCAATTTCAGATCAATCGACAAAGGCTCAAAAATGAAATTCTTCGCCGTCCTCGCCACCCTCCTCGCGGTCACCTGCGCCCAGCAGCAATGGACTATCCACCAGCTGTCTGAGGCCATCCAAGACCCCAGCACCGACCCCGCTATGCTGCCTTACCTCGAGTCGGCGCTGAATGAGCTCATGTATGCCGCCATCACCGGACAACCCCAGGTATATATAGAGACCACGTTTCACAACCTTTCTCTTAAGGTGGATGCTCACGCTTGCGGCGCGAAATTCAAAGTTATTGGTGTTTTTTGCCCATTACAGCTCATTAACACTTCTTCTGATAGCGAAAGTTGAGTTCGCGATAACCAGGAGACTTAACAAACATGTTTTAATTTATAGTATGTCTTATATATCATCAGTTTACCTACGATACCCCTAAACAAAAAAAAAAACACTGTAAAAATGTGTTCACCGCCTTGAGGTTTTTTTGAAAGAGGGTAGAATTAAAATTATCCTTATTTACGCATTACGAAAGGGAAAACCTTTAGCCGGACATAAATTATAGTACAGATAATAAAAACTATCATGGTTAAGTACATACTTTTTACTAGAAACGGGATATTGGTAGTGGTGTCATTCGTAATAAAAGAGTGAGAAAGAGGGTAGATCGATATATCTGCCAATAACATCTACTCGCAAAGACTTTAGTTAGTTCACCCGTGATCATGGCGCATGCAACTGTGCCGAAATATCGGGAACAAACAAAACTCAAAAATCATGGTAAATATCCCGTTTCAAGTGAAAATTAGATAAAAAAAAGTTTAAATAGAAAATTAACATGTCTTTGTTTGTCCATAGCTTGTCACCCCCGTGGTTACTCCCGTCCAGGAGCTCTCCTCATGGACTCTGCATGAGCTGTCGGAAGCCGTCCAGGACCCTAACACCCCCGCTGAACTCATGCCTTACTTGCTCCACGCCCTCAACACTATCATGTCTAACCTCATGGAGGGACAACAGCAGGTAATGTGCCATAGCTTGTCACCCCCGTGGTTACTCATCCCGTCCAGGAGCTCTCCTCATGGACTCTGCGTGAGCTGTCGGAAGCCATCCAGGACCCCAACACCCCCGCTGAACTCATGCCTTACTTGCTCCACGCCCTCAACACTATCATGGCTAACCTCATGGAGGGAGAACAGCAGGTAATGTGCCATAGCTTGTGGCCCTTCCCTGACTCGATGAAGCGACAAGCTAAACGTCGCGGCCACTGCGTCGGTCACGTCATTAAGGCAGATGCCCACGCTTGAGGCGCGTAATTCATTTTTTTTGACAATACAATATGATGGTGACAGCGAGCTGATCTGATGATGGAGACGGAAGGTGTACAACGGAACTCCTCGATAGATAATAGTACACTGGCCGTGTTTAGGCTTATTTTGACCAAGCACACGGTTACGCTTTTTTGTGAAAGAGTTCGTCCGGGGAAGTACTATTTCTGCCGCAAAGCAGTAGTGCTTGTAGTAATTTTATAAAGCTTGTATTGTTTTTTTTTTTCAAAAATGTAATTACTTTTCTAGACACCATGAGATTTTTTATCCAGGGTTAACCGACTGGTTATTTCAGGAAGCCATAATCGTCGCGACCCCCGTCGGCCTGCTGCCCGCCGAGACCGCCGTGGTCCCCAGCCCCGTGACCGTCGTCGAGACCCCAACCCCCGCCCCCGTCGTGACCCCCACCCCCGCCCCTGCCGTGACCCCCGCTGCTTCCAGCCCCCTGGTCCAGATCATCGTCAACATTAAGCAGCAGGAGGTGAGATTCAGGACAAACCTTTCTAGACAGTTTTTTTTTAACTACTTGAATGATTGAACAAGCATATGGCGCACCTGATGTTAAGCGGTAACCTCTGCCTATGAACAGTGCATTACCTCATAGGTCACTTCCACCTAGGACGCGCCCTATGTGGCATTGCACTGCGCCCGCCACCCTGAGACAAAGATGAAAAGTCTCATGTGCCTGTAATTTCACCGGCACCCATACCCTTCAAACTGGAACACAGCAATGCAAGCACTACTGCTTTGCGGCAGAAATAGTACTTCCCCGGACGAACTCTTTCACAAAAAAGCTCTACTACTCCATGAGCATTTCTTGCAAAGTAGATTGACTAATAACTCTTATAAATGTTTGCAGGCTGTCGCCCCCGCCCCCGTGGTAGTCCCCGCCCCCGTGGTGGTGCCCACCCCCGTCGCCGTGGTCGATGACTGGGTCGCGCCCGTCCGCCCCGAGCCCGAGCACTCCATCGTGCCCGTCAACCCCGTCGATGTCATCGCGATCACCCCCCCTCAGGTCAGTCTCTCAATACTCGACAACTCAGGGCAAAGGTGTCCTCACCTGTGGTCGGAAGAGCGTGGCCCCTTTTGACGACCTCGATGAAGAAGGATGAAGTTAAATTTAAATGTAACCCAAAAATTTCATTCCAGCGGGACTCGAACCCACAACCTCGCCTGTGATCGGCGATGCCTTTACCAATTCGGCCATAGAACGAGCTATGACGCTGAAGACGAAATTTGTGGGCACTATCTACTCGATGGGAGCCATCTACAGGTGTTTCATTAGAAACCTTCTGTTAAATTTTTGGGTTACATTTAAATTTAATGTTATCCATAAAGTGTGGTTTACACTTGAAAAATAATAAACAAGGATGAAGTTTTTCGCAAAAAAGCTCTACTAGAGTACGCGTCATGTAAAAAGAACGCTGGAACGTATGAAGAAGTGTGACCGCCAGCGTTCTTTTTACATGACGCGCATTATATTATATGTCTACGTACTACTACGTAGTAACGTACTACTACGTAGTAACGTACTACTTTGTCTAAACGGGGTTTTCAAACTTGGGTGAACCAAGAAAACTTACTGAATAATACGCGCACGAAGGGTTCTGTACCATTATCTATAAAAACGGCAAAAAAAAAACACGTTTGTTGTATGGGAGCCCCCTTAAATATTTATTTTATTCTGTTTTTTAGTATTTGTTGTTATAGCGGCAACAGAAATACATCATCTGTGAAAATTTCAACTGTCTAACTATCACGGTTTATGATATACAGCCTGGTGACAGACGGACAGACAGACGGACAGCGGAGTCTTAGTAATAGGGTCCCGTTTTACCCTTTGGGTAAGGAACCCTAAAAAACTGTACTGTTCAAATGTTACAGGCCATCATCAACCCCGTGGATGTTGTCGCCATCACTCCCCCTGAGGTGATCGTTAACCCCGTCGATGTTGTCGCCATCACCCCCCCTCAGGTTAACCCCGTGGATGTGATCGCCATCGCCGCCCCCGAAGTTAACCCCATCGACATCGCCAGCCCCCTACCCGTCGTGCCCGCCGGAGTCTCCGTCGTCGGACCCATCCTATAAGCAATTTTTACCAACAAGTTATTAATATCAAGAGATTATAGTACACCTACAATTACAGCTTACCAAAAATGAAATTACAATTTTGAGTATTTTATAACGATTTTGTTTTAATAAATTACTGGTAAAACACGGCTACTAGAGAGTGGCTTACAGAGTAGATACCTAACTAGGTAGGTACTTGTAAACCTAGGTAGTTAAGTAGGTATGTCACTGTTTGACTACACTGGGATGTACTTAGTAACAAAAATTAAAGATATACAGGTAAAAAAAAAATGGGTTTAAAAATTAAGAAAAATGGGGTCTGTTTAGGTAGCAATATAGCTAAATCTACTGTATATTTTAATGTGAAAATAATACTTATATATTCCTTTTATATATTCCTCTATACGTCTCGCTAATAAAATAGCTAGAGCCCAAATAAATTACTTATTCATTTATGAGAAAGAATAGACAGTATAAAACACACTATAATTTCTCCATACATTGTTCTATGGAAAAGTGACGGGATGCTGTGTGTGTCGTGTGATGTGACGCATTCAAAATGTGACAGCGTCCTTAAAAACGGAAAAGACAGAGGCATCTTGGGGGGAGCACCCCAGAGGCGTGGAACAGGAGTATTGTCGTCCTTAAATCTCTATTGAAGAACTACAGGCCCATCTCACTCCTGAGCCACGTCTATAAGTTGATCTCAAGGGTCATCACATCACAAATAGCAAACGCTGAGTTGAGGACCCTTTTGTGGCTTACGTCAGGCACACACACAAATTGCCTTATTTTTTATATCTGTGTTATTGTTTTTGTTTTATTTTTTTATTTTATGATGTTTGCTTTTGCGTGTTGCATGTGTGTGTGTGTCTTTGATTGTTTAGTCATAAATAAACGTTTCTTTCTTTCTTTCTTTCAAATCGTATTGTAAAAAGTCTTGAAGTTTTTTTTTTTTTTTATACTGTTTGATTGACGGAACAAGCTGATGGCCCACCTGATGCTAAGCGGTAACCTCTGCCTATGAACAGTGCATTACCTCATAGGTCACGTCCACCTAGGACGCGTCCTATGTGGCATTGCACTGCGCCCGCCACCCTGAGACATAAAGATGTAAAGTCTCATGTGCCTGTAATTTTACCGGCACCCTTACCCTTCAAACCGGAACACAGCAATGCGAGCACTACTGCTTTGCGGCAGAAATAGATATGGTGGTAGTACTTCCCCGGACGAACTCTTTCACAAAAAAGCTCTACTACTACTAAAACACTTGTTCAGCCACCCGAACAATAGCACCGTAGATCGTATTCACACAGTAGGTAGCCTTGGCCGATTGTATTTTTTTATTGTAGTGGAGTAGAATCAGGCACTGTTCTTAACGTTCGTGGACTCCATCGAAACCTGGGCATTTCTAGAATCCTTGCAGCAAAGCCAAGTAGACGATCGTTTATCGAAGTGTTGTGACGCCTTTATAAAAATGCAACAATGAGCGTTCTAGTCACAGAACTCAATTGTTTAATCCCATCTACTTGGATGAATGGGAACGGGCTATGAACGGTGTTTCTCTAAAAGATAAAATCCGCGATGATATTATCGGGCAAAAAACTAAAGTTATGGAGTAGCACAGCGGATTAGCAAGTTGAAGTGGCAATGGGCTAGCCATATATGCCGAAGAACCGACAACCGTTGGGGTAAGCGAGTTCTTCAGTGGAGACCACGTTTAGGAAACCGTAGCGTGGGGCGCCCTCTGGCTAGGTGGAGCGATGACCTACGAAAGGCGGCGGCAGAAAGTGGATGAGAAGAGCCTAACATCGGGCTCAGTGGCGCGTATTGGGAGAGGCCTATGTTCATCAGTGGACTAGTGTAGGCTGATGATGATGATGATGAAAAACTAAATTAAACTACGGCTATACCTAATATAACACAGGAAAACGGTTAGAGTGACTAACTCAGTAGATACCTAAAGGTAGGTACTTTTAAACCTAGGTAGGTAAGTAATTGTAAACCTAGTTAGGTATTAGCACAGATAAAATAATACGTATAAGTAACTGCATGTTTGCTTACCTCAATGTATGTCAAGCACTATCTGAGCAAATACATGTAATTTCGCTTGTAAAAATAGGTCGAAGATAGGTATCTCATGTCGATAAAGTTTAAACTGCGCATACAGGTGCCAGAAAGATAGTGCAAGTAAAATTGGCCAAGTGCGTGACGGACCCACGCAGTGGATTTGCAATAGATTTGCACACGCAGAATGATGAAAATTTATACCTATTTATGTGGTTTGTTGCAATAGTTTTGTATGACTTCGAGGAAGATTCTTAGATAGTTTTAATCGCCGCATGTTATTAGGGGCGCTGCAATAGATGATGGAATAGATTTGAATGCAAATACTTAGGCCAAATTCAGACCAGCGGTCTTATTGTCTAACAGACTGAATTTCGATTTTGATTACCAATTTGCTTTTCATTGCGCTGTGTGTTTCAAATATTTTCGCACTTATATAAAAGCTAAAACACGCAGCGCAATGAACAGCAAAATGATAATTGACATCGACTAGCTAGACCTACTTAGAATGTTTTAAGTTTAACATACCTACTTAGGTATTGACCTACATTGTGGCGGTGAATGCTTATTTTGTAGCTCTATGTGGAAAGTAAATCACGAATGTATGGGAAACCCGTTTTTTTTTGATAGACCCTCGTTTGAACGCGATCTTACCTACCTGTTGGTAAGTGACGATGCGGCCTACGTTGGAGCACGAAGGTCTAGTAGGCACCTATTCACACTTGCCTTAAAGAGACTCATATATTATAGTTTTCAGGAAAGACAGACGACGGCAACTTTTTCCGTTCCTTAGCTGTTCGCATTACAAAGGTGGAACCGATACGCTTAGTGCGAATTGCGGGTATAGGTACCTACTGATGAGGTAAGGATGGTACTGAGCCATGCGCCTGCTCGTCGTATGATGAAAAGGAGATGGTGGGATCAGATCATGTAGCTCCTGGGCAAATGCCCCGAAATGTAACTTATAGAAGACTATTCTTTTCCCAAACGCCCTCAACCTCGCTAAGATAACATGACACATAAATACAAATACAAATACAAATACTTTATTTCATTAAACTTATAATCTAGGGTACAATAACATTGGTGGGGACCCGCTTTTAAGTAAGAAAAATACCTGAGTTACAGTGTCTCGCTCTTCCGTAATACAGGTTACTTTCGACGACCTCTGTGGAGCGGCGGGCGAAGCTTGGCCTGCGACGCAGGAGGTTGCGGGTTCGATTCCCGCCTCGGAACAAATATTTGTGCGATCGCAGATATTTGTTCAGGGTGCTCCGGGTATTTTCTATGTATAATCAAAAATATCTGTATATTTAATGTATTGTATTAAGTATATCAGTTATCTAGTACCCATAACACAAGCTCTGCTTAGCTTGGGGCCAGATAATGTTGTGTGAACAGTGTCCGGCATTATTTTACTTTGATTAAGTAGGTAGAAGAACAGAATTTGATGATTTGAAAAGTAACAAAGAATTTAAGCTATTAAAATAAGTTTAGATTAATTAATTTAGGTAAAACATGTAGGTAATCTTAAAGATTCACACCTCTTGTGGTCTTGCAAAACTCTGATTAGATAACTTCGTCATCTCGTGGGAATGACGAATGCACGTCTTCAGATTGACTCGCGGATTTCATAAACAGGATGATCGAACGACCTGAGCTCCTGACTCATCATCATCAGCCTACTCAGTGAAATTATTATTATTCATTTATCTTTTCTTTTTTTAAATACTTGAACGACGGAACATACATATGGCTCTCCTGATGTTGAGCGGTAACCTCTGCCTATAACAGTGCATTACCTCATAGGTCGCGTCCACCTAGGACGCACCCTACGTGGCATTACACTGCGCCCGCCACCCTGAGACATAAAGATGAAAAGTCTCATGTGCCTGTAATTTTACCGGCACCCATAGGTACCCTCCAAACCGGAACACAGCAATGCGGGCACTATACTGTTTTGCGGCAGAAATAGGTATATGGAGGTAGTACTTCCCCGGACGAACTTATTCACAAAAAATATCTACTAACAAAAACGTGATTTTAGCTTACCTACTTTTCGTTTCCCGAATGCTATTCTGTCACTTTTTAACTTGAGATAGATGACAGAATTTGGCATCCATAACGATAGCTAGGTAGGTACCTACCTACTCAAACTCTTGTTCCGAGCTCAAATTGATCGATAGGTAGTTATTTTCAACTTACCGTCTCAACAAGTCATTCAATAATCTATCACGTTTGTTTCTGCGTAATTTTATCTACATAATCATCTAATTAGGTAGGTAAGTAGTTTTATCATTCGTGCCTAAGGTAGGTAAGTAATGTGTATGTAGATAGAAAATGAATAATTTGGAATATTACGTGTCTGCTTACACATAGACACGTAATTTTCCAAATAAAATGATGCACTCCATTATGAAACATCATTTAGGTGTATATTTTTGCGAAATACTTTTATCTGCGGTTGAGTCCCACTAAAAATTACCACATGTCATCGATTTCGCGATAAAGAGTGGCAAATACCGATATGGTGAGCAAGCCCATCGGTATCAGTTCATGGGGTGATAGCTGTGGTGATAGCAACTCATTTATAAATGGGACTGATAGGAATACTCGTTAGTACACGCAGAAAGTTTAAGGAACACTCACCTCGCCTTTTATTTTGTAAGTTTATTTCCAATTTTTGTTACTGAGTATTTTTATACAGATGTTATATTTCACGAACTCTGTTTGGCTGTTTGTCATAGTGCATCATGACATGTGTGCGTGAGCTCAGGTGAAATTAGTCTCGACCGTGACGCGGTCCGGGTCACTCAAACAGAGCAGAGTTCGTGAGATATAATAACAACAGTGTACCTACCTAGTTATAAATTCCCTGAATCTTATCTTTCTATGTTTTGTTTTTGATGAGTTGGTAATTTTTTATCGATTCAGTTTATTGTTATTTATTGTATCTTATCAAAATTATTTAATTTATGGTTTAGTTAAGTATTACGGGTTGATGATTAGGTAGATAGGTACTATCTTTGCCAGTAGTTTTAGCGACTAGGACGTGCTTGCTAGATTAATAGGACGGTTACCTATATAGATAGATAGATAGAAAATTCTTTATTGCACATAAAACAATGAAGTACAAAGGCGAACTTAAAGCTAGAAAGCATTCTCTTCCAGATAACCTTGGCGTATAGCGGAAAAAATATATATAGGTAGTGCACAAGAAGGGAAATATTGGATAAGTTATACCTATACTAGGTACTAGCAGCGTCGGCCTAGCCTTAGAGTCGAGGTGGCGTTTGCCAGCCGGGCCCTAGCCTGCGCGCCCTTAGAGTAAACCATCATCATCATCATCAGCCACACTAGTCCACTGCTGGACCATAGGTTCTCCCATGGCGCGCCACTGAGCCCGGTCTTCACCTCTCCTCATCCAGTTTCTGCCAGCCACCCCGCGGAAGTCGTCGATCAACCTACCCAGACGGTACCCTACACTACGTCTGCTAAGACGCGGTCTCCACTCAAGAACTCGTTTACTCCACCGGTTATCGGTTCTTCTGCAGACATGGCCCACTGCCACTTCAGTTTGCTAATCCTCTGGGATATGTCGAGAACTTTAGTTCTCTGTTAAATATCCTCGTTTCGGAATTTATCCCTCAAAGAGATTTTGAGCGCAGGCCTTTCCATAGCTCGCTGAGCGACTTTAAGTTTATGGACCCGTCCTACAGTGAGTGTCCACGTTTCAGCTCCGTAAAGTCATGACTGGTAGGACGCACTGGTTAAAGACTTTTGTCCTTAGGCAGTGGTCTTTGGGCAGAGTGAACCATAATACACGACATTTGAAATGGGCTAAAAAAAATAGAAAAAAGAGAAAGTAATTTAGAAATTTTCTTAAAACTTGGTAGATTCGGTTCCAATTTGTTATTCATTAATTTAATTATTTTCTGATAGTATCCCATCTACCATTAAAACCGTGGGCATATCTACTAAATCATTATAAATACGGTACTTACTTACAAGAATGAATTCAATAAAAAGTAGCTTATCAGCTGATGAAAACAGAATGATTCTAGGTAGACTAATTACCTACCAATTACCAGTAGGTACAGTAATCTATACCATAAACCAAACGTTTTTGTGTAATGATAAAAGTATCATAAATAGTAAGCGTCATTTTTAGGGTTCTGTAGCCAACGGGACCGAGATACTAAGCCTCCGCTATCCGACCGTCCGTCCGTCCGTCAGTCAGCGGGCTGTATCTCATGAACCGTAACAGGTAGGCAGTTTAAATTTACGCAGTCTTAATTTATATTGCCTCTATAACAACAGATAATTAAAATAAAATAAAAGTAAGAATTAAAGGCATATATTTTACTCTAAGCTTACTCTAAAGCAAATTTTATCCGACCACTTCAAATTTCTTTAAAAAACTGGTAATTTAACGTTCGCGTAAGCGTCTTGTAGGTTTATTTAGTCGTTGTAAATCTTAGAGTAGGTATAGAATAAACCAGAATCCGTGTCACGCTTAAAAACAGTTACCACGCAAACTGGTCTCAATGAGAATAGTTTCACCCAGTCTGTCTGTGGTCGGCCGTGCGGCTAGTCGTGTCGAACTTGAAAGATTTCTTAAGAATATGCCGTCGTGTGTCGTTCCCACATGTACAAATTCTGCTAGGCGTAAAAAGAAAAAGGATAGAATCACATTTCATAGGTATTTCATTTTTTTAATTTAAATAATTAATTTTGTTTACCATTCATTCTTCAAGTCAAGCGTCCGTTTTTTCATTGTTGCCAACATCACCAAAATATTACCCCTACCGATGGGAAGTATGATAGGCGTGGGGGAAGCAATGTGTTTTAGCGACACAGCGCCCTGTACTAATAGCTTCGTACGGACCTTCTGGTTTATTCTATATTCTGAGGTATTTAGGTACCTGTGTACTTCCAAAACGTATTTTTTGCTGGCAATGGCGGCTTTTGATCAGTGATACAATATAAAAGTATTTTTATTCCAACAGAAATAACTACAATGTCTCTCCCAACCATCACCATCAACGAAGTATCAGCGGCCATCCAGGACAATGCGACCAACGGTGAAGCCAAGAAGGTTCTCGAAGGCCTCCTCAACGACTACATGGACCTCCAATACGGAAAGGAGACCCCCTATACCACCGGCCAGCAAGTAGTACCAACTGGCGCCACTATTGAGGATGTAGATGGTGCTGTCAGCAAAGAAACTGATAAGAAATTCAAAGATGTTTTTGAAAAGATCTCTGAGACGGAAAAGAGTGGAGATCTGACTCCTCAGGCGACGAATGACGGCTCCTGGGACGCTAAGTTCACTCCTGTGTTGGTTTTGATCAGGCCAAACAATTAATATTAAGTCTTATTTACATTTACTTGCTATGATTTATTTAGTTAAGTTATACCTAATAGAATGCAATCACAAAGAAGTAGTAGTCTACTGACTTTTAACTGATAGAGAATGTGGATGAACTGCAGGTTACCTACCTACACCCTGTACACAAGCACAATTTACGCAACGTCATAATATTGGGTAGCCACCAAACGAATTTTTTTTAACAAAATTTCCGAAAGCCAATAGTTTTGCATTGTAAGATAACCGGATTCTTAGTAAATATCAAATGTATAAGTGTGATTGGATAGTTTAAGACAAAATGAATCAAATATTGTTGAAAATTTTGTAAAAATTCTCTTTAGTAATATATTTTTGGATTTAATTCGTGTTCTCAAAATTAATAAACTTGTCAAAGCTATGGATTCCTTTTATTTGATTTACGATAAGCCACTAGGTATCTCTTATGTTCGATGGCTGACAAGATAAGGTCACGTATCTCTTGGAACCGATGAAAGTTTCGTCACACTTTATGACCTTTTTATGAGTCACTAGCGACTCGCCCCGGCTTCGCACGGGTAGCCCCCGGTGAACCCCCCCCCCCTCCTACCCCTCCCCCTATGTCAATCTCCTGGTTCTAAGCTACCTTCCCACCAATTTTCAGCCAAATCGGTTCACCCGTTCTTGAGTTATAAGTGGTGTAACTAACACGATTTTGTTTTATATATATAGATTTAATTTCTTACCGATGGACGTTTCGTCCAATTTTGGAAATAATTGACCAATCTAAACCATGACCGAGAATTACGTACCTACTTGTAGTTAGGTTCCAGTTACCAACCAACATCACCGACATAGCTCTCAGAATTAGCAGCTGCTGCAGCAATTAGGGCTGATTTTCACCGGGGGCTACCCGTGCGAAGCCGGGGCGAGTCGCTCGTACTTAATACAATACATTACATAGATAGATATTTTTTTATTATACATAGGTAACACCCAGATTACCCTGAACAAATATCTGCAGATCGCACAAATATTTGTTCCGAAGCGGGAATCGAACCCGCAACCTATTGCGTCGCAGGCGAACCATCGCCAGCCGCGCCACAGACGTCTAATGGTTGTAATCCGCAAATGTTTGTTTCTGGTCTGGGTGATAAGGTACCACGGTATTCGTAGTTCCTGTTACCACGACACAGAGAATGCTTGCGTGGGATCAGCAAGGCTATTTTGAAACGTTCGAAAAGTCTTCCGATTCGTTAGTTTCTGTCGGAAGAGTTACCGACACAAAATAGTTGTCGGAAGGTTTTGAGCGAATGTTTCGTATTCTAATGTCAAAGTTTACGGTATCGGATATTTTAAAATCGCGTTTATCGGAATCTCCGTCGGTCACTTAGATCGGAATGCTTTTCGAACATTTACAAAAAAAAACCCTTGCAGGACAAAATGTGTCTAAAAAATATAGCTCTTAGAGCCGAAACCCGTTGGGGATGAAGGTTCAAGTGTCAATTATGAACCGGACGACACCGTATGGGCAGGCCGGTTCCAGACTGCTGGGGACTGTTGGAGAATAAAGGTCTCGATTGGCGACCTCGAACCTGATGACGTAGTTTAGGAAGGCCCCCTCTCGATGGGCTAACAAAATTTAATAGATCACAGGAATACTGTGGACGGAGGAAGGCTGTGGATGGATGAAGGCCGTGGATGGATGAAGGCCGTGGATGGACGCGCGTCAAGACCGTTCGTCGTGGCATTCTACATGGACCTCATTTTCTTGTTACTCGCTGTAAAGTTTCATTAAAACCCTGCAAAAACTTCTGTATGTTATACAATGATAAGAAAATCCCACAATATTATAGCAATTGGAACTACATATGGTGAGCAGTGGTAAATTGCGGCAAACTTTCCTTTGTATAACGGCCACCATTTTACTAAAACATGACTTGACTGTGATTTTGACGCCTTGGAAGGATAGAATAGAATAGAATATTATAGAATAGAATGGAATGGAATGGAATAGAATATAATAGAATTATTTTTATTTGTAACTGCACAGATATAAACAATATAAAACATGAAAATACACAAAATGAAAGTTAGATTTTCTGTTACAAAAAGGATCGTGACGTTGCAAATTATATTGAAAATATAATAATCAATTATACTGTAAAATGGCAAATGCACAAGCCGTGCGACGCCAATTATAAAGAAAAAAAAAAGTTCAATGTGTTAAGCATATGAGATAGTTTGGTATAAGTATAAAGAAAGCTCAAGGTGCTATTTAAGGTAGGTAAGTTATTATTAGTAAATCAGCAAAGCAGAAGAGATATAAAGTTTATATTAAGGATCCACAATGCCTGAATACTAAAGTCTTCAATCAGTGCGTCCTACCAGTAATCCACCCCCTATTGTAATGGCTCCTATGGTGCCGAGACGTGGTCACTCACGTTAGGGCTAATCCACCAGTTCAAGGTTGCACAGCGAGCTATGGAACGGGCTATGCTCGGAGTTTCTCTGATTCATAAAATCTGAAAGAGAATATCCGACAGAGAACTAAAGTCATAGACAAAGTCCACCGGATTAGCAAGCTGAAGTGGTAATGGGCTGGTCATATATGCCGAAGAATCGACAACCGTTGGGGTAAGCGAGTTCTTGAGTGGAGACCGCGTCTGGGCAAACGTAGCGCGGGGCGCCCGCTGGCTAAGCGGTGGAGCGATGACCTACGTAAGGCAGCGGGCAGAAAGTGGATGAGAAGAGCCGAACACCGGGCGCTCAGTGGCGCGTATTGGAAGAGGCCTATGTCCAGCAGTGGACTAGTGTGGGCTGATGATCAATAAATAAATCAATCAATCAAATTGTTTATTTGCTACAAATAGTGTTACAAAGATGTTATAAATTTTTAAAAAAGTACCAACTATTTCAATTCTTTCTATATTTTTTTTTTTGTTGATGATGATGATTGAGGCTCTAGCTACCGTAACGAGCTACTAGCTGCTTACCTCAGAGCTGGTCTGAACAGAACAATAAGGAACTATCTGCAAATACTTTATCAGCAATAAATTCAAATTTATTATGTATTAGAGATTATCTAAATAACGCCGGCTTGCCTAATCTTTATAGCTTTGATGTTGCCTCAAAAATTTAACTTTAGGGATATCAAGCTGTTTGGCATACAGCGGTAAACCATCGTTCTGAACGCAGGTGAGATTAATTACCATATTTAATAGTTACTTTAAGTTTTCGTGAGTAGCTTTTTTGTGAAAGAGTTCGTCCGGGGAAGTACTGCCACCATACCTGTTTATACACACTCTATGTCCGTGGGGTACCGTAACCCTTCGCGTTTTCAAAATTATTTCAGGGCATCTGGTCGAAGCGACGCTTGACCCGAGAGCTGGCTCTTATCTGGCTCAACGCATTAGTATTGCCATTCAGCGTGGCAATGCAGCCAGCATATTAGGGACGCTTCCATCTGGTAGTGATTTGGATCAGTTGAGCTACCTTTAGATCGCTAGCAGCGGTCTTCAGGTAGCACAACTGTTTCATATGTATTTTGTACATACCTTGTATTATTCTTTCTGTAAATAAATGTATTTATCCAGTAAATTGATAAACAATTGACCAATCTCCAACCATTACCATTGAAGAATTGCCAACCTTCTCGTAGTTGGGTTCCAGTTACCAACCAAGATCACCGACATAGCTCTCAGAATTCCATGATGACCTGTGTAGGCGAGTAGCCGGCTGACATGCGAGTGGTTGCGGGCTCGGCTCTCGCTGCGTGTCAAATGCTTGTATGATCTTTTTAGTAGTAGTAAAGTATTTTTGTGAAAGAGTTCGTACGGGGAAGTACTACCTCCATGCCTATTTCTGCCGCAAAGCAATAGTGCTCGAATTGCTGTGTTCCGGTGGAAGGGTATGGGCGCCGGTGAAATTACAGGTTCATGAGACTTTCCATCTTTGTCTAAGGGTGGCGGGCGCAGCGCAATGCCGCATACCTTCGACCAAATGGGTCCAAACCCACATTTTTTTTTTTGCATACTTTTTGCCCACCCTGAGACATAAAGATGAGGAGTCCCTCAAGCATGGTAGAGGAGTTGTGTGCCCCCAAAGGGTAACCTCCACGTCTGGCGTATTTATTTTACTCTATGCACGCGCCCAAATCCGATCACCTGCCCATTCCCCTGCGACGGTTGGCACTATTCCCAAGGCAGGGGACATCTTACGGTGAACAGTCTGTAATATTAACTACCCGCCTTGTCCAAAGATAATCTCCAAAGAGGATTTAAATACTACGTAAGTTTTTTTTTTTTTTTTTATGAATAATCTCTTGCAAGCTGATCTTCTTAGTTCCTTTATTTTTTTTTATTCTTTATTGGCTTCTGCGGAAAATTATTTAGAGATATACCTTGGTTTCTGTCTCTTTGACATTGGCTTGACATATTTTTTGATATGAACTCTTTCTGTGCTCTTATAATTCAAAACCACAGAGTACTTTGTTATATGTTCAAAACAAAAACTACAATATATACTGGGGATTCATAATACCTGAAATTCATCTCGCAATTAATGTTTTTTTATAGATAAAATGAAGCTTTTCGTGTTTGCACTCTTCGTGGTGGCTGCCACTGCGGCGGCGCCCTTAGACGACAGCAACGGCCCAGTCGAGCTGATCGTGAACGGCGTTCCCGACGGCCAGCCTTTGGATATCGGAGACATCGTGGACATCAAGCTGAAGGAACACTCTGCTGGGGAAGTGTCTGCTACCAACTTGCTTCACCCTTTCACCGCTGTGGGCATTGCTGAAGCTGCCGCCGCCGCTGTTGTGGAGACTCCTATTGCTGTGGTCTTGCCTGAGGCTCCTGAACCCGAGGTCACCTTCCCTGAATCTGTTGTGTTGCCCGCTCCTGCCCAACCCGAGGTCACCTTCCCTGAAGCCGTTGTCTTGCCCGCTCCTGCTCAACCCGAGGTCACCATCCCTGAAGCCGTTGTCTTGCCCGCTCCTGCTCAACCCGAGGTCACCATCCCCGAAGCCGTTGTCTTGCCCGCTCCTGCCCAACCCGAGGTCGTATTCCCCGAGTCTGTGGCTCTCCCCTCCCCTGCCCAGCCTGAGGTCGTCCTTCCCTCCCCTGCCGTCCCCGAAGTTGAAATCGCTGAGTCAGTTCCCGCTTCTACTGCCCAGTTCCCTACCGGTGAAGTCTACAATGACGGCAATGTCCAGGTCACTGTTAATGCACCCCAGGAGGCCGGAGTCATGTCTACTATCCAGGGCTGGTTCAACATGGTCATAACCTACTTCAACGATGATGGTGTTCAGACCACTCAGCAGATTGTCTAAAATTGTTAATCTATAAAGTTGTAAATATTGATCAATAAATGATTGTTTTGAATTGTCTTGTAGTAGTTGTTAGTTTTTTTTTGTTACATATATTATGTACATGGAGTTTTATTTATTTTTATTATTTATTTTTTATTTTATTAAATAGGACACCCAACACAGGTTTACACTAACACATTCAAAAAACAAAACAAAACAAGGTCTTAATCTTAGTGTTCCCGTAATTATAGGGTATCACAGCGTGCGCAAGAAATACAACAATTAACAGCTTATTGCAGGGATACATAGTAAATTAAACGATAAGAAATATAAAAATACTTATTACATAATACAAAGGATAATAATTTATAGAAATAATACTTAGTTTAGGCTAGAATTTTACTTAAATTATAGATATCGAATGTTGCGGTATAAAATTGAACTATTTGTCAAACAAGAAGGTTACAAAAATGTGTTAAAAATTTCACAAATTAATCAAGACATGAGTTCTTTTAAATGTTTCCTAAATTTAGGTAATGGGTCAGATATGTCCAAATCACTTGTTTTTGAAATAGTATTATACTGCTTACAGAGCCTTGGCATAACGGAATGCTGACCGAGATTCGTTCTAGAGTACGGCAAACTAAACAAGTTATATGCTCTTATCCTAGGTAATCGAGATGGTGCGGTAATACTTAAGGTATTTGTTAGATCAATACAGTCTACGTTACTATTAAAAACTTTATGTAAGAAAACCAGATCGATCTCTTTTCTACGGTTATATAGTGTGGTCATCTTATAATGTTTTAGTCTGTTACTGTAGCTAGGTATCTTCTTGGCTAGGTGATCTTTATAAGTTAAATGGTAAATAAATCGCCGTTGAATGATTTCTATTCTTTTTGAGTAAACTTCATATTGGGGGTTCCAAACGACAGAGCAGTATTCTATTGTAGGTCGGACTAATGTTTCAAATAGTTTTATTCTGGTAGCAGGATGTTTGAAATCCCTGCTGTTGCGTATAACGAATCCTAGAAGCCTGAGACATTTTGACACTGTAGTTAAAATATGAGTATCGAAACAAATTTTTGGATCTATAGTAACTCCTAAATCCTTAACTTTATCTACATTTTGCAATATCTGTCCGTTTATAGAATAACTGTTGGGTAGTTTACTGACAGTACTTCGAGTGAAATGTATGTGATGGCATTTATTAATATTTAATGACATGTTATTACGGTGACACCAAGATGATAATCTATTTAGATCGTCCTGTAAGAGTTCAATGTCAGATGGCAATGCTATTGGTCGCATTATTTTAAGGTCATCGGCAAATAAATAAACATAAGAATTATTAAAACAATCTGGAATGTCATTTATAAAAACATTGAAAAGTATTGGGCCTAAGTGTGATCCTTGTGGCACCCCTGAAGTAGCTGAAAATGAGCGGGATAAATGACCACTAATAGCCACTCTTGATGATCGGTTCAGCAAATATGAAGAAAACCATTTCAGCAAGGAGCCTGAAATACCAAGATAGGAAAGCTTATGTAATAATAGAGAGTGATCTACTTTGTCAAAGGCCTTGCTGAAGTCTGTGTATATGGAGTCGACAGGAATTCGATTATCAAGGGACTTGATCAAGTCAGAGGTATAGCAAACCAGGTTGGAAACAGTGGAGCGAGACTTCATAAAGCCGTGCTGAGAGTCAGTAATATGTTGTTTCAAGTGCCACGTTATGCGTTCAGCAACAAGTTTTTCCAGGATTTTGCCGAAAATAACAAGTATCGAGATGGGCCGGTAGTTTGAAATATCATTTTTATCCCCTGATTTATGAATGGGGACGACTAGTGCTTCCTTCCATAGGTCGGGAAATACTCCTTCCTCAAGTGATTTATTGAAGATACGTTGAAGTGGTTTCGTCAGGGGTTTAGCACATCTTTTGATAAAGATTGGTGCTAGCCCGTCGTTGCCTGCACCTTTGTTTGCATCTAGCGATCTCAGACAATTACTAACATCAGCTTTGTTTAAAGAGATTCTACATAAAGATGTAGGAATATTAGAGGACTCATCATGGATGGATTGGCTCGGATTTACCAAGGGTTTATTGTAGGCCTGAGTAAAATTATCAGCAAATAGATTGCAGATATCGTCTCCTCTAGACGCGGTTTTATTTGCAAAGTGCATTTGGGCAGGGTAAGTTCCACAACCTTGTCTTTTGCTCTTCACAAAAGACCAAAAGAATTTGGGATTTTTCTTAATGGAATTTTCGACATTATGTATATGTTTGCTATAGCAATTTTTTTGTAACCTAGCGCTGTCATCTCTCAGTTCTTCGAATCGGACAGAATCTAATGGGTTATTGTATTTTATGAAATTTCTGTGTAATTTATGTTTTTCTTTGTACATTCGTATTAACTCCCGTGAGAACCAAATGGGGTAGCGGTATGAGGGTGTTATTTTTAACGGTACGTGTTCCTTAATTGTGTTCCGAAGAATTGTGTAAAAGGTGTGTGTCATTTCGTTAACTGATCTACAATTTTGAAACTCTCCTTCCCAGTCAACAGAGTCCAAAGAATTTAGTTAGAAGAAAGAGTTTAGTTAGATCTTCTTCTATCGTATCAACGGTTTACCTTTTTTTGTTTAAACTATTTTAGAGTAAAATGTAGCCACTTCTACAGCATTGTCTGTGGCTTTGTTAAGGTCCTCCCTTGTGCAGGTGGTGGGACACAAGGAACAGGTGAGCAAGTGGTTCATGGACTGAATGGTAGCTCCACAGTCGCATTCAGTCCGGGCGGAGTCTCGCATCCCCCATTTGCAGAGGTTCTGTCTGCAGCGGCCAACTTGGGTCCGGAGCCTGTTCATAGATTTCCAGACCGGCCACGGCAGCTCATGACCTGGGGGTAGGTGTTCCTGCGGGGTTATAAAATCAGCCGGTGGTGGGTGCGTCTCCTTCCATGCTTTGACTTTCATGGCAGCCGAGTGATCTTGTGCTGCTTGAGTTACGCGGACAAAGCTTTTACGGCTTTTCAGCCGGGCTCTCGGGATTTGGTGTCCAAATAGAGGGTGTCGGTTGTCAGATGCTTGTCTCGCCTTCTCTGTTGCACAAGCGACATCCCGTCGGATGGAAGGTGGAGCAATGCCTGCTAACGGGTAAAGCATGTTTAGAGGGGTCGGTTTCAGGCAACCAGTTATCGTGCGGCAGGTGTCGTTCAGCGCAACATCGACAACTTTGGCGTGTGCGGACCGGTGCCAAACAGGACACGCAAATTCGCCTGCGGAGAAGCATAGTGCCATACCGGTCGTGCGGAGCACGTCTGGTGCTGCTCCCCATTTGGTGGTAGTGAGGCGGCGGAGAAGGTTGTTGCGCGTACCAACCTTGAGCTTGGTTTTGTGGCAATGGGACTTGAAGCTCAAAGTCCTATCCAACGTTACTCCTAGGTACTTTGGATGCGAGCAGTATTCGATGATGATGCCTTGCCAGCTAACCTTGAGCTCTCGTGTTGCTTGGCGATTACGTAGATGGAATGCGCTGACCTGGGTTTTGGTAGGATTGGGGTTTAGTTAGATAATATCCAATATAGGATTCAGGAGATATATCAATATATCATTCCACAACCTGAGTGTTCGCGGGAGGAAGTTCCTCTGAAACCGCACAGTCCGGGACCAGCCTGGCTCTAAGGCAGGGGTTCCCAAAATAATTTTGTCTACTGCCCACTTTGAAAAAAAATAATTTTTTAGCGCCTTCATAATATTTTTTTAGCGCTCCCATTTTTTCTCACACTATAACTTCAAACTTTTGTTTTAACAAAAACTTATTAAAACATGATTGCCCGCGGTCTATTATCTACAAAAATGACCTATCTAGGAATACTAATAACTATTAAAATGCGAAAGTGTGTCTGATTTGACGGCCCCATTTTTTTTATGGGTCTCTTACCGCCCCCCTTTAGGCCTGCAGCGCTCACAAGGGGGCGTTATCGCCCACTTTGGGAACCCCTGCTCTAAGGTGTGGGTATGAATCCTCTGCCGATGGCGAGCGGTGCGGAAGAGAATATACACTTTTGACGTTTAAGTTTCGTGTAGTTATGTGAATGAAAGACATTGTACGAGAATTGCACCCTTAGGGCAGGCAAAGTGATAAAGAATTAAGGAGGAACAACTTCGGCCCATTTCTAAGTGAGGCGAGGTTAGGAAGGGCTTTAGCTTGGCACATTCTCGAGTAAGTTCCCAACTTGACTACCTACTTAAGTCGTTACTCGTTAGGACTTGGCCAACTTGAATGATCTTAGGCCGGCTGTTATAAGTTTGTGGTTAACTTCCGGCACATACAGAAACATTTTCTTGATTTACTGGTTGTAGTTTGGAAGGCTAACAATATTAATTAAGTACTGCTTCAAGAAATAACAACAATTCATCAGGGTGAGTTTTTAGGATATTATTATGAGACAATATGAGACGAAATCAAAAACTATGCGAAATATAGATCTTAGGTATAGGATTAAATCATGAAGTTATAGATAATAAAATAAATAAATGAATAAATAATGCTGGACAGTTCACACAACATTATCTAGCCCCAAGCTAAGCAGAACTTGTGTTATGGGTACTAGATAACTGATATACTTAATATAATACATTACATATAGATAGATATTTTTTATTATACATAGAAAATACCCAGAACACCCTGAACGAATATCTGCAATCGCAGAAATATTTGTTCCGAGGCGGGAATCGAACCCGCAACCTCCTACGTCGCAGGCAAACCTTCGCCCGCCGCGCCACAGAGGTCGTCGGACATTTAAATTCAAGCTTCTTGGATTAAATATAAATCCACTGTAATTTTCGTTGATACTTACTTAGAGCAATGCGGCCTCCGTACCGGAGTAAACTTTTTATTTTTTATTTTGTGTATTTTGACAAAATACATACTTACATACACGGCTTTTCCCCGAAAGGGTAGACAGAGTCTCAATGGGCCTCTTTTCACTGTGGGTTGCACCATCGTGGGAATATAGACGTGACAAGGCGTGAGCTCATCGCCGCCACTGCGACTGACTCGCGTTAGATTTGCTATTATTTATTGTGTGGTTTGGCCTGTTTTACACACAGAATAAGGATGCTAGTCCTCGTTCTAAGGCTTTACACGAGAAAAGTGCCTTTTGCATGGCACCTCGTATTTATAATAAATTCCCAGCGTCATTGAAACAGAAGGACAATGTTAATTTGTTCAGACGAAAATTTAATGAAATGTTGATTATGAAGCCGACGAATGAATACCTAATTGACTTAATTTATTTGAATAATATTCCTACTTTCTAACTTTTCTTTCTTTTTGTTCTTGATTAAATTTGTTATGACATTAATGATTCAGATATTATTATTATTATTTTTCGAATGGATTTAAATGCATTAACCTTCTAGGGTCATGACTGCCGAGCTTTTGGTGAGCGCAGATGGCGCTCAACCTGTAAAGTTAGGTTGGGACAACGAGCACAAGGGCACCACTTAGGTACGGACCTCGGCTTGGGCTGTTGCCAGGTGCTTGGGCTGTTGCCAGGTAACAGATAACTTTTCTATGGATGCTTGTGGTTTTACAGTGACGCTTACCGTCCGCGCGGGTGGTGAGCGCGGTCCATAACGTAATGCACGGTGCGGCCGCACGTGTTGGTTATTGTAACAAGATAGATAGATAGATAGATAGATAGATGAACACTTTATTGTACATAACGAAAATATAAAAATAAACATAAACAATTAGTACAGTACAATAAGCAGCCTTATCGCTGAGAGTGATTTCTCCCAGGCAACCTTTGGATGGACAGAAATTAGCTAAGCAGAAACAGAAGGCAAAGCACAGAGTTTAAAAAAACCAATTATGTTAATCCGAATACATAATATAAGGATAAGCATAAGTACCGGGATGTGCTCCTAGATCCGGAGTTCTGGCCACCTGGCATTGTTTACCGACGCTATAGGGAAGCGTTTTGAAACCAAATCCCCTTGTTGTTAAGTGATAGTTTTAAGTATATCTTTATCTTTATATGTATGTTAGTTGTAAGGTATACATTACTATGGGCCTTTGTCTAGGTACAATGTACCTTTTTCACTGTTGCCTGAAATAAATAAATTAATTGAATTGAATTGAATTGAATATACCTAATAATGTAACAAAAATAAACTAATTCATATCAATATATACCTATTAACTATTAACAAAAATACTAAACAAATAAATCAAAGTAGTGACATAACAAATAAGACTGAAATAAGGCTGAATACTGTGAAGTTAGTATATAGTGAATAGTGCAGTGAAGTTGCCCGTCTGATTCAAGATACAATACAAGAGACGCAAAGCTCATGGCTTGTACTCATATTTATTCTGTGCTGGTGGCCCGTAAGCTCAATCGGTCTAAGTTAACAGGTTCTGAGGTGCAAGATTTGACCCGAACATAATATTGCAAGTAAATAAAAGCTTGTAAAATACGCCTTATATAACCCGTGTGCATAAGTACGTAGGCTCTAAGATTGCCTTGAAGGACCGTCGATATTGGTCGTGGGAAGTCGGTGGATGGAGAGGCGCAGACGTCGGTTGAAATGAAATTGAAAATGTGCTGACCTACTTAGAACACTTTGTTGCTAGTGTTACTACACTTTAATTCCGAGTCATTGAATTTTCATACTCTTTGACACGACAGTTTCCGCTTCCGCTAAATTGTATTATTAGCACACTAGCTGTGCCCGCGACTTCGTTCGCGAGGTACATTCATATCTTCTGAACCCTGCAAGATATCGTATTGGAAAATACACGAAAATTTAAGTACTTAACAATGCCTGTTTTTTTTTTTTTTTTTTTTAACATTGATAAACCTTTGTTTGACCATGATCTCACCTGTTGGGAAGTGACGATGTGGCCGAAAATGGAGCACAAAGGTCTAGAAGGCACCTATTCACTCTAGACTTGAAGAGACCCAGATTATAGTTTTCAGGAAAGACAGACGACGGCAGTGTTTTCCACTTCTTAGCAGTTCGCATTATAAAGGTGTTTTAATCCGTTGAGCCGTTTCGAAGCCTATATTATAAAAGTGTGTCCGGCCTAAGAATAACCCTCTCCGTCTCCTACAATGGATGCCGTAAAAGCCGAATAAGGGATTACCCGTATACTTGTTGATAAGATTCGATGGTACCTATAAGACACGCCTTTTTCCCTGAAATGGTTAGCAGAACCTCAAATGGACCTCTTTTCACGTGAGTCGCACCATCGTGGGAAATAGACGTGACAAGTGGTGAGCTCATCTACGCCATTGCTTCCCACGACTGACTCTGCTAACGCTTTCTTCCATTAATAACACATTCCTAAGTTAGCAGCAAGGACGAATCTTACAAACGGGTAAAAATCCCTTAGTCGGTGTTGTGTCGTGCACCCGTACACCACAATGTTAGTATTCCTGGTTCCTTAGTAGCGGCTTCGACAGATCCTCAATCTTCACAACACCAACATATATCTTGATATCGCAGCCATCACCGACCGGCTCCTACCATAGACTAATGTCTTGTTGTCCTTTCTACCGTCTACATAGAAACAGGCAATCTGTCAGCCCCAGAATGCCACAGACTCACATTATGATTCAGGCACATACACTACAGTCGGCTCTTACGACAACCACAGGAGGAGACGGAGGGATCCTTTCTCAAGCCGTACACACCACGGCTAGTGTTTGTACATACCTAAGTGTATTAATTGAGAACAAGACCAATATTTTTCCAACTATATTAATATTAGCATCACAACCACAATATTATTTCCTTATTCATAAAAGCAGCCGCTTTATGGAGTTTTACGAATACGCAAACAACAACCTGGAGGCTGTTGTAATAAAGAAAGATCGGGTTTTTAAAGATTCCAAAAAGTAGGTATGATTTAGCTTATTTGAACTGTTTTTATAAATTTTGTATGAATATGTCTTGTTTGAAGTGAAGTGCTGGTAATGCAATACCACTTGTAACTGTAATAAGTACAGCACGTTCACCGTAAGATGGCACCTGTAAATACTCCATGGCAGGTGCCAACTTACGGTAAACGGTCCAGCTCGTTCATCGTAAGATGGCACCTGTAAATACTCCATGGCAGGTGCCAACTTACGGTAAACGGTCCAGCCCGTTCACAGTAAGATGGCACCTGTAAATACTCAATGGCAGGTGCCAACTAACGGTGAACGGAACGGCTCGTTCACCGTAAGATGGCAACTGTAAATACTCCATTGCAGGTGCCAACTTACGGTAACGGTCCGGCTCGTTCACCGTAAGATGGCACCTGTAAATACTCCATTGCAGGTGCCCACTTACGGTAAACGGTCCAGCTCGTTCACAGTAAGATGGCACCTGTAAATACTCAATGGCAGGTGCCAACTAACGGTGAACGGAACGGCTCGTTCACCGTAAGATGGCACCTGTAAATACTCCATTGCAGGTGCCAACTTGATGAACGATCCGGCTCGTTCACCGTAAGATTGCACCTGTAAATACTCCATGGCAGGTGCCAACTAACGGTGAACGGAACGGCTCGTTCACCGTCAGATGGCACCTGTAAATACTCCATGGCAGGTGCCAACTTACGGTGAACGGTCCGGCTCGTTCACCGTAAGATGGCACCTGTAAATACTCCATTGCAGGTGCTAACTTACGGTGAACGGTCCGGCTCGTTCACCGTAAGATGGCACCTGTAAATACTCCATTGCAGGTGCCCACTTACGGTAAACGGTCCAGCTCGTTCACAGTAAGATGGCACCTGTAAATACTCAATGGCAGGTGCCAACTAACGGTGAACGGAACGGCTCGTTCACCGTAAGATGGCACCTGTAAATACTCCATTGCAGGTGCCAACTTGATGAACGATCCGGCTCGTTCACCGTAAGATTGCACCTGTAAATACT
The DNA here is from genome assembly GCA_932527175.1 of Operophtera brumata. Classification (NCBI taxonomy): domain Eukaryota; kingdom Metazoa; phylum Arthropoda; class Insecta; order Lepidoptera; family Geometridae; genus Operophtera; species Operophtera brumata. Next base: position 24,914,482 of record OW052225.1, read on the forward strand.
CCATGGCAGGTGCCAACTAACGGTGAACGGAACGGCTCGTTCACCGTCAGATGGCACCTGTAAATACTCCATGGCAGGTGCCAACTTACGGTGAACGGTCCGGCTCGTTCACCGTAAGATGGCACCTGTAAATACTCCATGGCAGATGCCAACTAACGGTGAACGGAACGGCTCGTTCACCGTAAGATGGCACCTGTAAATACTCCATTGCAGGTGCTAACTTACGGTGAACGGTCCGGCTCGTTCACCGTAAGATTGCACCTGTAAATACTCCATGGCAGGTGCCAACTAACGGTGAACGGAACGGCTCGTTCACCGTAAGATGGCACCTGTAAATACTCCATGGCAGGTGCTAACTTACGGTGAACGGTCCGGCTCGTTCACCGTAAGATTGCACCTGTAAATACTCCATGGCAGGTGCCAACTAACGGTGAACGGAACGGCACGTTCACCGTAAGATGGCACCTGTAAATACTCCATGGCAGGTGCCAACTTACGGTGAACGGTCCGGCTCGTTCACCGTAAGATTACACCTGTAAATACTCCATGGCAGGTGCCAACTTGATGAACGATCCGGCTCGTTCACCGTAAGATTGCACCTGTAAATACTCCATGGCAGGTGCCAACTAACGGTGAACGGAACGGCTCGTTCACCGTAAGATGGCACCTGTAAATACTCCATGGCAGGTGCCAACTTACGGTGAACGGTCCGGCTCGTTCACCGTAAGATGGCACCTGTAAATACTCCATGGCAGGTGCCAACTTACGGTGAACGGTCCGGCTCGTTCACCGTAAGATGGCACCTGTAAATACTCCATGGCAGGTGCCAACTTAAGGTGAACGGTAGTCTGTACTAGAATATAGCACAGCGCACCCAAAGGTTGTCTAGAAGAGATCGCTTCTTAGCGATAAGACCACCCATTGTACATTTAGTTTTTGTTTAATTGTTGTTTGTTTATTTTAACTAGTTTTTAAGGCGTGCAATAAAGTATTTTCATTCATTCATTCATTCATTATAGCTTACAAGTTTCACTACTTTAGATACGGTTTTCTATAATGAGTTTGTAATCTAAACGTGAATGACGGAACAAGCAGATGGCCCACCTCTGCCTTTAACAAAGTATTACCACATAGGTCACGTCCACTTAGGACGCGCCCTATGTGGCAAATTACACTACGCCCGCCACTCTGAGACATAAAGATGAAAAGTCGCATGTGCATGTAATTTCTCTGGAACCCATATAACCTTCAAACCGGAACACAGCAAAGCGAGCATTACTGCTTTGCGGCGGAGGTAGTACTTCCCCGGACCAACTTTTTCACAAAAAAGCTCTACTACGACTAAACTTACAGTATAAATAAATAAGTTCACACAACATTATCTAGCCCCAAGCTAAGCCAGAGCTTGTGTTATGGGTACTACAAGAGTATGGTTTTATGCACTGCAATAAAAAACACAGATGATCTTAGAAACGGCTGCACCAATTTCCACCAAACATAACTAAGAACCATTTCGCACAAACTATGTTTTATACAAAAAGTACTGCATTCAAATCAGATCCAGTTTTTGTTGCCACGTAGCTCAGGTTCCACCCGTGGATGTAAAAAAAAAAAAACTGGGGATGTCGTTAATAGCCGTGGTATGTCCGGCCTAAGAATAGACCCCTCCGTCTCCTCCCGTGGATGTAATAAAAGCAGACTAAGTTGATAAGATTCGTTGGTATATAAGATTTGTCCTGGCTGCTAGCTTATTATGGAATCTGCTATTACTGGAAGAAAGCATTAGCCGAGTCAGTCGTGGAAAGCAAGGCGATGAGCTCACCACTTGCTACGTCTATAGTCCACATGGTGCAACCCGGCCCATTGAGGCTCTGCCTATCTCTTCGGGGAAAAAGGCGTGTGTCTATGTATGTATGTATGTATGTAACTCACTATTTCGTAGCAAAAATATTACCATTGGTTTCACAAGCTTCAAGCCACGGAAATTAAAATTGTGCTCCCTTGTCCGCAAGCCGCATAGGTCGGTTATGGCCTGCGGGTCACAAGCCAGCATATTATATTGTGCTAGTTTAATACGTTTTTTAAGAATCACAAAGTAGAATCCGACACGCATAGTGGTCACGCGAGCTGTTGACACGGCAGCGCCCTGCCGGTAGGGTTGGCGTTTGTCCCGTCAACTATTTGTGTACCTATTGAAAGAACTCTGCTCAGTTGTGTTGCCGTTGGATGGCGTGGATATTATGTGAAATGTGGTTCATTAAAACCTTTTTTCACCACAATCTTTAACGAAAAATCTACAAAAATATATATATGTTAATCTACATCATATAAAGCATGTCCTCTTGTTTTCAAAAATGTGAAAAAACAAGTTAAAATGTAAAAACATTTTTGCAAAGGACCATCTGGTTTCGTAGTTACAACTATATTTATACTAATTAGCATTAAGTTCGCCTATGTACTGCTTTTTTTGTCCTGTGCAATAAATAACGTTTTTGTTTTTTTTTTTTTTTTTTAACATTGATAGACCTTTGTTTGACCACGATCTCACCTGTTGGTAAGTGACGATGTGGCCGAAGATGAAGCACAAAGGTCTAGAAGGCACCTATTCACTCTTGACTTGAAGAGACCCAGATTATAGTTTTCAGGAAAGACAGATGACGGTAGTGTATTCCACTCCTTAGCAGTTCGCATTATAAAGGTAGAACTGAAACGTTTTGTGCGAATAGAAGGTATACCAATGAGGTAAGGATGGTACTGAGCCGTACGCCTGCTCGTCCTATGATGAAAAGGAGATGGTGGGATCAGATCGTGCAGTTCCTGGGAGCATTCACCGAAATGTAACCTATAGAAGATCGCAAGGCATGCAACCTTACGGCGGTGCTCGAGACTCTGGATCTTAGTCTCCGCCATATGTTGCTCACCTATAAGCCTGAAAGCTCTACGTTCGATCGAGTCCAAGGCAGCAAGCTGGTGTTTGGCCGAGCCATCCCAAACATGGCAGCAGTACTCCATACCAGCCCGGACTTGTGCTTTATATAAACTGAGAAGCTGTCCTGGTGTGAAGTAACGCTTTACCTTATTCAGGATGCCTAGCTTCATGGCAGCTGTTTTTGCCTTAGACTCGATGAGACAAAGTTGAGAGTAGGCGTGAGCGAAACACCTAAGAGCTCGAGGTGATCTCCTATAGCAACAGGTACATCTCGGAATACAGGAACTTGGAGAAACGGACTTTTTTTCGCCGAGAAGAGACAAGCCTGCGTTTTAGAGGCGTTGAACATGACTAAATTGGCATCGCCCCAGTCGGATACAGCCTTGAGAGTCAAATTCAGACGCTGCAGCATCTCATCTCTTAACTCCTGAATTTCATTCTGCCTAGCTCGCGCAGTGGAAACATATCTCTCCACAACTGTGCTGTCGTCTGCATACCCAATGATACCGGGCATTAGCAGATCATTAATGTGCAGCAGAAACAGTGTGGCAGATAGCACTGACCCCTGAGGTACCCCGGCGTTAATAGCCAATTGATCCGACGAGCAGCCGTCAATAACTACTCGAATGGATCTTTCCCTCAGAAAGTCTGCGAGCCAGGAGCAGAATTGAACTGGCAGTCCGTAGGCAGGAAGCTTGCCAATAAGGCTAGCGTGCCAAACCCTATCAAAAGCCTTCGAGACGTCTAATGAAACAGCCAGTGCTTCACCATATTTCTCGATGGCCTCGCTCCAAATGTGCGTGGCATACACAAGAAGGTCCCCAGTAGACCGGTTTTGGCGAAACCCGTATTGGCGATCACTGAGGAGGTCGTTACCTTCGAGGTATGCAAGGAGCTTCCTATTCAGTACACGCTCCATACATTTACAAAGTAGGGAGGTGACTGAAATAGGGCGATAGTTTGAAGGGTCAGCACGACTGCCTTTCTTGGGTACAGGCTGCACGTTAGCGAGCTTCCAAGATTTAGGGACTTCACCAATTTTCAAAGAGAGGCGGAAAAGACGCGTTAATACTGGAGACAACTCAGGGGCACAGGTTTTCAACACTATGGCCGAGATACCATCCGGACCGCTAGCTTTATTCACGTCGAGACTACGTAGCGTTCTGAGCACTTCCTTTTGCTGGATGTTCTATCGATCTATCTATTTTTCTCCTAAACTATTAATCATAAGATGTTTTTATAGCCTTCAGTATATTAATAACACAACACAGAGGACCTTGTTTTATAATTTTATTACTTTCCTAATATTTAGATAAAAAAACATGATTTTCGTCGTGAACGTCCATCGACGCCTTAAGGTGGATGATCTCGCTAGAGGCGCGAAATTCCAATTTTTAAGGTATAATTTAAAACAAAACTTAATTTAATTTGTATCCTTAAATTTTCACCAGCTTCTTAGAATACGGATGATTTTCTTTTTCCATAACCATTTACTTAACAAAGTTCTTATAGTCATAGACAAATTCAAAACTATTTTATTTATTGAAATCACAAGGACAATATTGAAAAGTCTCATAAAAAAAAACCTGTTTCAACGCGACCAAAACTAGAAGAATCAGGCAACAAACACGGCGCGCGCTGTATTGCATGATCCTTCTTACTACAAGGTAGAGCCTCGAGAATAAGGAGAGCTGACTCAAAGAAAAAAGAAAACCAACGTCATAAGTAAGATGTAATAAAAACATTAATTACATAAATACATAACCTCACGCCTGTTTTCCGGAGGGGTAGGCAGAGACCACGGATTTCCACTTGCTACCATCCTGACACACCTCTTTTGCTTCATTCACTCTCATCACATTCTGCATACATGCTCGTCGGTTAAGGGTCATCTTGACCTGGCCTTTTTCCAGAACGTCTCCGATCTGGTCTGAATACGTTCCCCTTCCCACTGTACATTCACGCTCGTCTTATGTACCCGTTTCGTCAATCTACTATCGTCCATCCTTTTTAAATGCCCAAACCATCTAAGCATACCTTTCTCAATCCTAGTCACTACGTCTTCTTTAATTTTACAACGCTCTCTTATCACACTATTCCTTATTCTATCTCTAAAACTCACACCACACATACTTTTCAAAGCTCTCATCTCTACTGCATTTATTCTACTACTACTAAAAACATTAATTATGTTAACAAAATAGCCAAGACGTTGGTATATCGCCCCAAGCCATCCCCAACCCGTTCTGAAGTCTATTCATAGCCCACCCCAAAACGTCCCGGAAACTACCCGCTTGTGATAACCCTATGTCGATTATACCACAGCATTGTTTGGTCACTTACGTCCGTGCATCCGTAGGGTTAACACACTGCTAATTCAATATTATACAGGGTCAGTTCAAAAATACGCAAAGGTGGGTATGCCGCAAAATTCCTAATCTTAAATTTGATTTTTAACACACATGACCTCTGTGGCGCGGTGGGCGACGGTTCGCCTGCGACACATGAGGTTGTGGGTTCGATTCCCACCTCGTAACAAATATTTGTGCGATCTGCAGAATGTTCTGGGTATTTTCTATGCATAATAAAAATATCTATCTATGTTATGTATTGTATTAAGTATATCAGTTATCTAGTACCCATAACACAAAGCTTCAGGCTAGGTAGCCTGGGGCTATTTAATGTTGTGTGAACTGTCCAGCATTATTTATTTATTTATTATTTATTTTCCAATATTCATATAAAAAATATGTATGGATACAAAATTATAATTCCGAGGAATCACTGTGCCAGAAACACGATAGGACAATATTTTCTCGTAGAAAAAACCAAAGTTACGTCTATTTTTTGCCTAGATTCGAAAAGATGATGAGAATATACCACTAATACCACTAATACCACACTGCCTAGTCATACCACTAATATCACAGAATAAATAATAGTACAAGTACTAATACTATGACTTTATGTTCCCTAGAGGACGCCATATAGCCTGTGTTTTTTTAGTAGTACAGCTTTTTTGTGAAAGATTTCATCCGGGGAAGTACTACCACCATAATTATTTCTGTCACAAAGCAGTAGTGCTCGCAATGCTGTGTTCCGGTTTGAATGGTATGGGTGCCGGTGAAATTACAGGCACATGAGACTTTTCACCTTTAAGTCTCAGGGTGGCGGGCGCAGTGCAATGCCACGTAGGACGCGTCCTAGGTGGACGTGACCTATGAGGTAATGCAATGTTCATAGGCAGAGGGTACCGCTTAACATCAGGTGGGCCATCAGCTTGAACCGTCATAACAAGTTGTATAAAAAAAAAACCTGTACGCCATTTACCAGCGGACGATCAAGACGCTTCCAAAGATATTTGGAAAATTATGAGTAGTACTTTAGAAGTTATGAGTGAACAGATGAACATACATACATACATACCGGTCAAAATGATAACCCTCCATATTTCTTTGCCGTATTCGGGTAATAAGGAAAATTTTCAGTATTTATCGTAAGCAAAGCTGCGACGGGAATACTAATGGATAGAACAATAGGATTTAATCAATAGGCACTACAGGTAGTCCGTAGGTAGGTGGCACATTGATACTGCACCGCAATCATATGTATCACGGTATCACGTCTCGTAGCAACGTTGTATAATTAGAGATTAAACGAACTCACCTGAGTGAGGTTCTATCGTAATTATACGAAGTGCCTCGTCCGAAGAGATCAATAACCAGAAATTAAATCATTGCAACAACGTAGTTTCACATAGATGACACCACTAGCACACTAATGTTGAGAGGGTACTCAATAAAAAAAATTACTGCTATGTTCTCCCGTCGCCGCGGTCTTACCCTCAGTTTCATTTAGTTAAGAGCTTTTTAATACAATATTTCCTAAACCCTACATTTGGGTAAGTCTGTATTTGTAATAATGTCTGTATTGGGTAATCTGTTGACGCCTTGCCTGTACGCTGTGGACCAGGCGGCGTAACGCGTACTATGAGCTGAAAGTATTGACATGTCAATTCCGCTGTCTCTGAGGTTGGATTTAATCCAGCGACTAATTGTTCGCGCTGAAACAGACTTGTAAGGTTTTTTGAAGCTCACGATAAGATAGTCCGACTGCCCGAGGGAAGAAGTTTTACTTATGTAGGTAGGAGACTTGTGTTTGACCTGGACATATTTGGGCTTTTTCATCACAAATACAAGGGCTGCCTGATAGGATTATAATGTTGCCTTAGTGTGATCTGGGATTTTCATAACAATTTGGGTTGACGAAAATTCTAAATTATGAATGTTTATTTTTGATAATGTCTGTACTCTGTCGGCTACACAGATATAGATCTATATCTGTGGTCGGCTATAACTAAGGCAAGTAGTGTATTACACTTTTTTGTAATTTTTCCAGGTCATGAATTTTCATTAGGGTACTGAGTACCTACTTATTCTAAGACAAGGGATGTGTCTCATCTCAAGTAAGTACCTAGTATTATGATAAGCAGACTCCGTTAACTCCCATTCGATATCAGGATGTGTGCGTTTTGACTCTGCATATGTTACCTGTTTGTCAGCAGATTTAATGTAGGAAGCGAAAACAAATAGCTCTCTGGATTTTCACCACTGCCATAATAAATCTTTAGCAACCTCTGTGAGGTGAGGGTATTGAATTCTGGCCATACTGTTTATGATTACTGAGGTGTTTTGCAAGTACCTTGAGGCCGAAAAATATCGCCATTAAATCAATGTGTTTTGGACACTCAGTTTCTAACCACTGACCGCTGGCGGTCTCCTGGCCAGAGGCGCCCCCCCACCCCGTTGTTGAGGCGTCAGTTTATATTTTGATGGTGTAAGTATCATCTCTAATTCCGGGTGAACAGAGTTTTCCAAGTTTTCTCCCGATTTCCAGTGGTTCTGGTGAATCGGTAAGATTCATGTAAGCCATAGTTGTCATGGTTTTGTAAGCTGAGGAATTTGCTGCGTCGAAATGGTTTGTTGTATAACCAGCCATACTCGATGGCGGCAAACGGATACCAACAAGGCTACGAGTTGTTTATATTGTGGAAGGCTTAATTGGAATTTGTGAGAATCTAAAATGAAATCAAAAATTAAACTTTTTTTTTTTTTTTTTTTTTTATTATATATTTATAAGGAATCCCCTTCCTATGTTTTAATTTTTTATTAACTTATGTATATCGTCTAGGCATTGGTCTTTTGATTTTCCAATCAATAATATATCGTCCAAATATTTGTCGACAGGTAACCAGTTCTCATTAGTATAACGATAGTTTTCATAATTTTGGTAAAAATAAGGTAGGTATTACATACTAACCAAGTACGTGTCACCCAAATTTTAAACAATTAAACTCATATTACAGTTTTCCAAAATGAGTTTTTAGCTATACGTAAGTCTTCCAGCTTGAAATGTTCGGTATCAATGAGTTTTTTAAGGCGTTAAATATGAAACGCATTTTTCCGTTCGGTTTAGGTCTGAGGAATACATTCGATACGAGTTGGTTTAGATAAGCTTGACAACTCGATACTCTCGATAGTCGCGTCGCATCTCTGGAATGATGTTTATCAGTACCAGAGTAATAGGGAGATATATTAGATAAGTATGAGCGACAGGACTAAAACACTCTAGGTTGTATCTGTCAATCTGGGAGTATAACATTTGATCATCCGTGATCAGTGACAGTGACCATTGATCGCAAAAGTGTGTAAGTCGCCCCGTCGCACTTAGCGACGCTGCGTTTGCCTCTGCTGATACTCTGTTTGTACGAGTATAGCGCGCGATGAAGGCGCTGCAGGCTTGCAGCTCCGCTGCGATGCTGCTGCCTGCGAGCTGGGGTCGAAGGCTTCGCATAAATAACCTGAATAAGCAATGCGTCGAAGCAGGTAGGCAGTTCTGGTGCATTTTTAGATGGAAATCCATTATTTATTTATTTTTTCCCGAAGAAAGTATTTGTGGAGCTGGTGCTTTCTTCTGGTTCTTATTGCTCGTATCGTTCTTGAGATCGTTGACAGATTTGGATCCTACTGTTAAAGCAGCTTTCAATGCGTCGGGCAGGTTTGCACCGAATAAATACTCGTAAATTTTACTATTTGACCAGTACTAATTCATACCCTTTTGTAGCAAGTACGTATGTAGCGAAGTTTCGCCTGGTTGTTGATTCGACGTCGGTGTGTTGAATGTCATAGATTATTCGGCCGACATCCATCAGCAAATACAAATTTGTCCGTTATTAACTTATTAGCCTTGCTACTGCATGATATAGCGACGGCTATTTGGCTTTGTCTACTCTCTTTTGCCTTGTGTCTTTTTATTACATTTTCAGGCAGGGCTGCCTTTAGTTTTAAGTTGAGAATTGGAGCTCCAATTTGTGTCATGTTTTCAGGTACCTATGAGGTGCTTGGCGTTGAGCTTGTTGCTCGTTTCTTTCATCAGTTATCGCATTTCCATTTTGAAAGGTAGATTTGGGAAAATTCCTGAAATTTTAGTACGTCAGGATCCAGTACGTCCGCTTCCAATGTAGTGGATCTCTTTTGTCGCCTCTGCTATTGCAAGGTTGCTTGGAGAAGTGACAGGTATATGAGGGATATCCTTGGGCTCATTGGAGGGTCGATTCTGTCAGACGACTGTCTGAAGGATTGAACATCCCATTACATACCGAGACCGACGCACGTTCACAAAGTGTAAGGTAGGTATTTAAAATCGGTACAAATCTCAAATTTGCCCTGAGTCGATTAAGTAAGCAATGCGTCGAAGCAGGCCCGTAGCCAGTTCTGGTGCATTTTTGGATGAAAATCCATGTATATGTATCGAGTCTGTCCCGCAGACAGCTCTGAGTTACGATAATTTCGGTAGGTGTGAATACCTTAGGGTAGGTAGCCCTACTTTTACTGCTTGGTAAATCCATGTATATGTATCGAGTCTGTCCCGCAGACAGCTCTGAGTTACGATTGTTTCGGTAGGTGTGAATACCTTAGGGTAGGTAAACCCTACTTTTACAGCTAGGTACTAACTCAATTTCCAGATGGAAGTTTAGCATAAAGTGTTTAGAGGTGGTTTTAAACCGTTTTGACAACCTAATAAAAGGATAGGTAACACTACTTCTTATAGATTCATGTATGTACCAAACTAACAAATTTTATCAAAACTTTTCCGAGTGCATGGCGGTGCAGTTCCTCAAACTGTCCTGATATGCATTCTAGTTAATTGATAAAACGCAGTTATGCGTAAAACGCTTGTATGTAGACACGTATCGTAAATATTATACATTATAGAACACTCATTTACCTTGTGGGTTTAACGGATAAAGTGAAGAATCCCGCGATGATGAAGATGATTACACTATTCGTCGTCAAGAACACTTTTTGTGCAATTTGCGTTCTAATTCTTTTAGTGTTTTGTTTATGAAGTCAAAATCAACTTCGTGTTTTATTTTCGGCATGTTTTTTGTAAAAATTAACACTTATTTCGCAAAAATTGAAAAATTTCGTGCGCTGTGGCGGAGCACTAAAATGTGAATGAAACTGAGGGTAAGACCGCGGTGACGGGAGAACATAGCAGTAAAAAAAATTATTGAGTACCCTCTCAACATTAGTGTGCTAGTGGTGTCATCTATGTGAAACTACGTTGTTGCAATGATTTAATTTCAGGTTATTGATCTCGAGGACGAGGCACGATTATAACTACGTATTGTTCCGTAGCGCTACAATGCGAGGTGCTACGAGGCGAGTAGACCGGTTTAGCTACGGGACACGCAACAAGACCTTTTATTTTTAAACTGTGTAAAGTTACGGTGTCGAACGAATGTCTTGCAATATTCTCCATTGCACAGAATATGTTACTATAACCTAGTATAGTATTATTTTATCTGTCCTTAACAATAAAATCCAATCATAATGATATATTTTATGGTTCTTTGGCCTCCGCAAAAATAAGCATTTATATTTATTACTGAACAATTTAAGTCATAATACTGTTTTTTTTTTTTTTTTTTTTTTTTTTTTATATTTATGTTCCCATATTATTATATTTAGTTTCCTTTTACTTTTAAGAATTGCTATGTCCAGAAATTGCATGCTGTGTTTACTGATATTAGAATTTACACCGGAAATGCCTGTCATACAACGTCTCTAAACTATTGCTAAGTGTATAATTCGAGTTTTTTTTTTTTTTTTTTTATACTACTTTGATGACCGATCTAGCAAGAGGCCCACCTGATGTTAAGCGGTAACCTCTGCCTATGAACAGTGCATTACCTCATAGATCACGTCCACCTACGACGCAACCTATGTGGCATTGCACTGCGCCCGCCACCCTGAGACATAAAGATGAAAAGTCTCATGTGCCTGTAATTTCACCGGCACCCTTACCCTTCAAACCGGAACACGGCAATGCGAGCACTACTGCTTTGCGGCAGAAATAGGTATGGTGGTAGTACTTCCCCGGACGAACTCTTTCACAAAAAAGCTCTACTACTATTAAAATTAGAAAAAAAAAAAAAAAAAAAAACTAGTATTTTCATTCATTCATTCATTCATTCGAGTTGTGAAATAAATCAATCAATATATTATATAAATCTATACATTGATCTTTATGTCTACAAAATATGTACAGATGATCGTCTTAAATAGAAGTAATCACAGATAATTATCTGTAAAAAAATTTAGACTATGTATATGGTAACCAAAATATAAGTCCGATAGACTGTTTTCGCTTGCGCAGAAAAGCATAGACAGATATCCGACAGTAGCCGAACGTATAGTATAGCTCTGACCTGCCTGTATAGCTCTGTCCCGCTCACATCTAAAAGTCGACAGGCCGCGATTTTGCCGCTAATCGATTAACCAGTAACAGGGCAAGATTTTAGCGCGCGATTGCTATTGGTAAAAAGAAGGTTCCCCGCTATAGAAATTGGTCTACGGCGCAAGTACATCGGGGCGACTTATATTTTGGGTAAAACTGTACGGCATGTAAATTCATTGCGAACATTGACAAAAAATACATAGTACTTATTAGTGCCATCTACGTCGTATCAGGGAACTAACCTGCCTACTCTCCCCAAGAACCAGGCCAAGTAATGATTAGTAGGTTTGTCGTAGTGGCGCAGAACCTTAGAGCATTGCAGGCCTCCGATCTGTGTTGCTCGATGCGTAGAATAATAGCGCGCGAAACAAAAGACTGATTCAGCTTCGAGATGCGTTGAACAGTAGCACGCGAAACAAAAGACTGATTCAGCTTCGAGATGCGTTGAACAGTAGCACGCGAAACAAAAGACTGATTCAGCTTCGAGATGCGTTGAACAGTAGCACGCGAAACAAAAGACTGATTCAGCTTCGAGATGTGTTGATTTTCGTATTGATTTCCGAATTTTCAGACGTCATAAATTAATAATTTAAAAAAAAACACAGAAGGTGATGTTACCTATGATCATACTTTTTATTTATTGAGTAATTTCTTTAATGTTTTGTTTCGTAGCATTCAGTCTTCCTGTAAAGGTATTTAGAAGGGATTTACATTAAAACAAATGCTCAAATAAATAAAAGATGACACGTAAATAGTCTTGTGGCTGCATTGCTCTACAGCGGCGTGCGTAGCTCCGTAGCACCCGCTACAAAGGAGCTCGTAGACAAAGCGTAGCATTTTTATGGCCAGCTTTCAGAGTACCATGTCCCAGCCTATTTAAAAAATGACGTTTCAATTACAGCTTCTAAGCTTTAGAAGCCATTTATACTCAAAAAAATAGGAAGTCATCCCTCAAACCGTTTATGTGTTTAATTTCCTTTGCGGAAAAAATATGGCCGTCAACTCTCGCTGAATATTTATGTATGTAAAAGTATACCTACCCGTTGGTGAAATGTCAGATAATATTTATGGTGTTATTTGAAGTTAAAAGTTAACATCCCGGTTCAACAACCTAATAGTGATCCGTAGCTTTAATCGCTGAGTTACAAGGTAAAGAATCAATATAAACTTTTAATCGACTTCGTGACCTAGAAGCGTCGTAATCGCGTTTTCGTCAGAGAACCGTTGACCGCAGCGGATTCGATCGAGTTAACTTTTTACTTTCACGAAACATACGAGCCGCGGAGTGAATCGATACGCGCGGCCGTCGCGGCCGCAGGTAGCGGCTCGACAATTACTGTGCCGCCTCGGACGCGTCGCGAATTTAGGGCAACGAAACGCGGCGCGGCGGCGTGGCGCGCTGTGCGCCCGCCCCGGCCAGTCCGCCACGCGTCCCGCGCCGGCCGCCCGTGCCGCCCACGCCCGCCCGCCGCCCGCGACCGGCGACATGCGCACGCTGCGTGTGACGTCCGCGTCGCCTCCTCTCGGCACCCGCGCCTCCTAACTCCCTCTCTCGCGCGCTTTGCCTACCTAACATGATACCAGTACTTTATAAACGCGTACACAGGTGAGCACTTTTGAGTGAAACTTTACAGTTTTGATGTGAAATCGATTGAACTTTCGTCGCGTCTGGAGATCGATATACTGCCGGTAAGTCGAATTGTTGATTCATTATTTATAACCGATATTTGGACAGCGAGAATCCCTAATAATAGATGTGGGATGAATTGTTGATGAGGGAACGAAGCGCGGCTTATTAACTTTGGAAAGCTTTATTTTTTATGAAAGCTTCTTTTAATATTGTTTGTTCGTGTCTGGGTGGTATTTAAACCCGCTCTGATCCTCTTTGTCCTGACCTACTTCATGGAACAGATCAATTAGTCAGTGCCTGACGTATAACATTAAAGGTGTTATAGAAAGCCGCTCACCAAAAGGGCGAAAGTCACATGGCTACGATGCGGTATTTTCAATATCTGTTGAATTTTGATGTACCTACTTACCTTTTACTATATATTTAAACTAAATTTCATCACTAGTAGGCTCTTACCTAATATATAATCGTAAAAGAGATTTTCCTTTCAAAAGCTGACAAACGAGTTAATGCAATAATCTATGTGAATTTAAACAAGAATAAAACAGTAGGTGAAATATTCAACATTCAATAACCAAAGCTAGCTGAGAACCTTTGTTGAACCGAACATAAAATTACCTTTGCAGTTTAATTTATTGCAAATGTGCACTGCAGTGTGCTACCAAAGAAAATAGAGCATGATAGAGAACTATATAAAATATCCTCGAGACGTGAATTTGGTACTGTTCCTCTATTAACTTTACTAGCCAATGAACCTAGCCATATTTAGATTGGTAACATACAAACATAGTTGACGAACTCTGTAGCGCATCGGGCGAGTAGCCGGCTGAGATGCGAAAGGTTGCTGGTTCGATTCCCGCTACGGGACAAATGTTTGTATGATCTGCAAATATTTGTTCCGGGTCTGGGTGTTATGGTACCGTGGTACTCATAGTTTCTGATACCCACGACACAGGGAGTCCTAGTGTGGGATCAGGACTATGTGTGTGACTGTTGGGTGTTATGTTATAGTGAATAGAGACGGTTCTTGAATCTAAAAGTATAATTTAAAATTATACTCAAGTCTCAGTGCCTCCTTGTAACACGTTTCTGAGTCAGTATTAGGCGGTAGAAGTCCACTACTGGATGAAGCCCCCCTTATGGAATGAAATGGAGGGATTTCTCATAATCACCACGCTTGGCAGGCGGATACGTGATCACAGACGTGGTGTAGAGTACTCAGGCAGATGCTGCTGCCTTTCCCTGGTTTATTATCTGTTGGCTTTTATGACATCTACAGGCAAAGACGGAGTAGTATAATTCTTAGGCCAGAAACACCAAGGCAAGAATAAAGCGTTTCCGAAAAAAAAAATAGAGAGTTTAAGAAGGATACAATCTATAAAGCTATCTATCTATCTATCTTTGCTATTTTCTTTTAGTAAATTTCTACGTACGATTTTTAGTCCAGATACAAAATCGTTACAGCATATCAGTTCCGGGGGCATTTCCTTCAATTTCCTCGTGTTTTCGCGTAGCCGTTTCCCGCGAACTGGAAACCCGCAAAAATCATTGGCTGAAATGTTTCCAACCCCCTGTTTGCTTGGATACGATAAAAACAAGCAATTTGAAGCAACCTCCTTTATATAAAGTTCAACATTTAGAAACAGCTTCGTTTTAGAGAAATGTTTCTTTTCACTGTTCTCGACTTACCTAGTTTTGAATGTGGGAAACGTTTTGATAGGTCCCAAGAAATTCCCAAGAAATTGTGTGAAGCGCGATTGTAGTTTAGAAGTTATAGCTTATTTTCTACGGCTCCCTGCCAGCCTGCGCATTGAGCCTGCCACGATTATAACGAAACAAGCAAGCAACCCGCGCAAGTAGGCCGCGCATAATACCCGCGCTGTATACATACACCATAAGTCAAATAAATAAATTGATGCCTGTCGTGACATCCCTAATATGACGGCCTCTTATGAAAGCTGCGCCAACCCCGTTGAATACTAGCAGCGCCCCGCGGTGTTACCCGCATAGGTCTCGATCCCATGGGAATATCGGGATAAAAATGCCTATGTGCTATTCCGGGAGTCAAGCTATCTCCGTTACAAATTTCATCTAAATCCGTCAAGCCGTTTCAGCGTGAAGAAGTAACAAACACACGCACACACTGACACACTCACAAACTTTCGCATTTATGATATTAGTAAGATATGATTTCGTAAAATTTAATTTTACAATACCCTTACACTCACACGCTCACAAACTTTCGCATTTATAATATTAGTATTAAACTATAATCTGGGTCTCTTCAAGGCTAGAGTGAATAGGTGCCTTCTAGACCTTTGTGCTTCATCTTCGGCCACATCGTCACTTACCAACAGGCGAGATCGTGGTCAAACAAAGGTAAAAAATAAATAAAAAAATAGTATGATATGATTTCGTAAAATTTAATTTTACAATACCTTTACAGAAAACCCTCTGCTTTGTTGTATTGCTTTGATTTATCTAATTTTTTACCCAATACAATCGAATCTAGACAAAAGTTAAAAGTTACTTTGTTTTTTTTTATATCGAGAAAATATTGTCTTTTCGTGATTCTGGTACAGTGATTGTAATGTAATTGGAATTGTAATGTAGTATCCAAGCATACTTTTAATTTGAATTTTGTACTTGATTTGGTCAGTTAAAATTCAAATCTAAGATTAGGAATTTCGCGGCATGGATTCTGGGATTAAAACAAAGGCTCTTTAGAAATTCCATTTTTGTCCGAAAAATAACAGCCTTTTTATTCTGACGAAAGCGGAATCTGCCCTAAGTGAACAAAATCTCTTATTTTAGACTTCCTTCAAAAATAAACATCACAACGATCTATCTGATCGGACCCATATTTTATCCACCTCAATAATGAACGGTACAATGTTCCCAGTTTTATAATTGGCGTTAAAACAAAACCCATACGAATTATCCCGGCGAAGTTGGAGGCCTAAACAAAGCCTTATTTGTTTGAACGGTAAGTATTTAAATATTTTAATTGATAAAGTTTTAACAATACGCTTTGCTGCGACCCAGGTAAAGTTTATTTATTAAGCAGTAGTAGCGAATAATTATTTTATAAAAACGGGAAATTTTCACGTACCGTTAAAAAAAAAAAAAACCCGTACCGTTTTTATAAAATAATTGTTATGATTCACGAAAGTTTTTATAGTAGTAGCGAACCTTGTATTGACAGTGCTATGTTGTAAAGAATAGATAAAACGGAATGTAGGTAATCGTTGGCATACCACGGCGGCGAAGCGTTATATTACAAGCTTTTTTTGTATATTTTACTGACAATGTATTTATGTTTGTCTGGGTGCAATCCGGGTGGAATCTTGCAACTGAATTATAAAGCAGTTATCCTCAACCGATTGAGATGATATTTGGCATACCTGTCAAGTTCCGATGACAATACAATATGATGATGACAGCGAGCTGATTTGATGATGGAGATGGAAGGTGGACAACGGAACTCCTCGATAGATAGTAGACTGGCCGTGTTTAGGCTCATTTTGATCAGCACACGGTTATGATCACTAATTTTATAAAAACTTGTATTGAAAAATATATTTTTCACAAAAAACTTATGTAGGTATAGTTATAATTACATCATCGGGAGTAGCTGTGACTTTTTAAACGATTACAAATTGGCGCCAGACAATTTTTTTTAATTCTCTTTGACTTCAACAACTGTTTTTTGGAGGTCGTATATGAATTCGTCTCATGTAATTTTTATGTATGTACACAAGAGTCCTTTAAATATATAAAATAATAGCTTATTTACTTTTCTATAAATCTTAAGAAACAGCTTTTTCCCCGGCTTGTCACTTCAACCAACTGATCAAAGAAAGAAAGTTTTTTTTTTCCCAAACACACTCATACATACACACATACACACACACAGACATGAAAAATTCAGGAAAGACAGAAATACTATCCATAATCGGAATGGAAACGGTCGATATATGACTGTACCCCAATCCTTGGCCTAAAACCTTAAAGCATTGCAGGCCTCCGTTCCGTGTTGCTCGATGCCTAAAACAGACCAAATACAAGAGTTTACGTTAATCGTCAATTCATACTTTACTGGCAGGTTTACAGTCCGCGTATTTCAGAACATACTCGCTCCCGGCGCTACATCCAACTCAAACTAACTATTCCATGAAGTGCTCGTAATTTAGAACGATGTATGATAGCGCTCAAAATCCAGTACAGGCACAGACTAAAGTAATATATTATATAATATATATATAATATATAAACTTATATTTGTGTAAAACTGTGCTGTAAATGAATGCAAATTACTTTACAAGTAAATAACATCTGCAGACCAGTTTCTCTCTTAAGATGCATACAAGAGCTAAATTACGACTTTTTCTAACTCATTAAAGTTCAGGTAAGTTAGAAAGTGACAGAATAGCGCTCGCAGAATGAAAAGTATGTAAAAAACACGAAAAACAATTATTTGCCACGTGAAAAGTATATATAAAATCGTTACGCGACTGAACGACTGACTGATTCATTGACTATCTACGAAACCGTAAGTTCTAGAGACTTGAAATTTGGAGGGTACTTTCTTTTTGTGATATAGGTGTGCAATAAGGAAGGATTATATGAAATAAACACACTGCAGCTTAGTTTTGAAGTTTGTATTGAGAAAACTCCACGCATACGAAGTCGCGGGCATCAACTCAAACTCCTGTTGACACGCGAAAGCACTCGTTAGTAAATACTAACGTATTAGCTGTAATTTATCGCTGACTGTACTTTGAACTCAATTCCGTATATGTCCGTAAATAGCGGATGTACTAACCCTGTAAATATTACAAACCCGCGCACGCTCCCCCGCCCTAAGGGCTAAATCTGTGCCCAGTAAATATCGCATACCATACATACCTACAGCTCTATACGCAGTGGGCACGGATTGATTCGGAATAACTAATGATCGGGGGTTTCGTTTCTTGTAATTTTGTACTGTGGTGTTCCTGTGAGCTATTGTCGTGTTTTTAACTCCTGGTCAAAAAGAGGGGTGTTGTAAGTTTTATTTGCGTATCTGTAGTTTCCGAAAGGTTGAACCAATTTTGAGTTTTTTTTGTTTGAAAGGTTGCTTGATTGAGGATGTGCTTAGCTCGGTTCGGTGGTTTTTTTTTTTTTTTTGAATACTACTAGAATGACCGAACAAGCAAATGGCCCACCTGATGTTAAGCGGTAACCTCTGCCTATGAACAGTGCATTACCTCATAGGTCACGTCCACCTAGGACGCGCCCTATGTGGCATTTCACTGCGCCCGCCACCCTGACACATAAAGATGAAAAGTCTCATGTGCCTGTAATTTCACCGGCACCCTTACCCTTCAAACCGGAACACAGCAATGCGAGCACTACTGCTTTGCGGCAGAAATAGGTATGGTGGTAGTACTTCCCCGGACGAACTTTTACACAAAAAAGCTCTACTACTACTAGAATGATGATGGCTAAAACTACTAAATTGATGCAGCCGTTTCCGGGTTCATCAGCTCCCAATATTTTGTTGAAGGGACTCGGTCATTTGCTTGGAACTAGAGATGATAGCGCGTTCTATATTTTGTTGAAGGGACTCGGTCATTTGCTTGGAACTAGAGATGATAGCGCGTTCTATATTTTGTTGAAGGGACTCGGTCATTTGCTTGGAACTAGAGATGATAGCGCGTTCTATATTTTGTAGAAGGGACTCGGTCATTTGCTTGGAACTAGAGATGATAGCGCGTTCTATATTTTGTAGAAGGGACTCGGTCATTTGCTTGGAACTAGAGATGATAGCGCGTTCTATATTTTGTAGAAGGGACTCGGTCATTTGCTTGGAACTAGAGATGATAGCGCGTTCTATATTTTGTAGAAGGGACTCGGTCATTTGCTTGGAACTAGAGATGATAGCGTGTTCTATATTTTGTAGAAGGGACTCGGTCATTTGCTTGGAACTAGAGATGATAGCGCGTTCTATATTTTGTAGAAGGGACTCGGTCATTTGCTTGGAACTAGAGATGATAGCGCGTTCTATATTTTGTAGAAGGGACTCTGTCATTTGCTTGGAACTAGAGATGATAGCGCGTTCTATATTTTGTAGAAGGGACTCGGTCATTTGCTTGGAACTAGAGATGATAGCGCGTTCTATATTTTGTTGAAGGGACTCGGTCATTTGCTTGGAACTAGAGATGATAGCGCGTTCTATATTTTGTTGAAGGGACTCGGTCATTTGCTTGGAACTAGAGATGATAGCGCGTTCTATATTTTGTTGAAGGGACTCGGTCATTTGCTTGGAACTAGAGATGATAGCGCGTTCTATATTTTGTTGAAGGGACTCGGTCATTTGCTTGGAACTAGAGATGATAGCGCGTTCTATATTTTGTTGAAGGGACTCGGTCATTTGCTTGGAACTAGAGATGATAGCGCGTTCTATATTTTGTTGAAGGGACTCGGTCATTTGCTTGGAACTAGAGATGATAGCGCGTTCTATATTTTGTTGAAGGGACTCGGTCATTTGCTTGGAACTAGAGATGATAGCGCGTTCTATATTTTGTTGAAGGGACTCGGTCATTTGCTTGGAACTAGAGATGATAGCGCGTTCTATATTTTGTTGAAGGGACTCGGTCATTTGCTTGGAACTAGAGATGATAGCGCGTTCTATATTTTCCCGTAGCGACATCTAGTCGTAAATAATGAATTGAATATGAAATTCGATCATGCTGGATAGCACCAGTGTTCCGATTTTTTTAATGGAAGACTAAAAATACACGTGGGATTCTACATTTTTATAAAATTATCTTATAGATTAATGACATACAATTCTTTTACAGCCATACCTACTCTCGACTGACTAGAGAGTGAGGACCACCCAAAATTTCCACCACAGTAAATCAAGATTAACTTTTACCATGATCCCTGAGATTAATGTCCTAAAAGTAAAATGGCGTATGCAGCAAATGGGCCTAATATCAAAACGACATGTACAGTCTTGTACACGAGAAGATATATGTAACAAAAACATCATAACTATTCCTTGTCTTCAAAGCAGAATTTTACTACTGAAATAAATATTATGATTCTACTCTAAAAATTATGAGTAGCTGCGGTTTCCTATAAAGTGGTGCCCGTGATATGACGCCCTTGCGTTCAAAAAACACTGCAAGACAAGGCCTCCCCCATGGAATCCAATTATTCCCTTAGCTTTTACGACATCCACGGGAGGAGATGGAAGTGTCTGTTCTTAGGTAGGACACGCCACAGCAGTTATTCGTAAGCCAGAGTTTTATGTTAGTCATTAAATCTAAACTCGTCTCGCACAGATTTAGACTGAAATTAAGCGCATTTAAATTGTACGCATGTTCTGTGTTGTCCTTGGTAGAAAACATACGTGAATTCTGCCGTGAACATAGCAACAGACGAAGGGTAAAACAAAATTGAATAAATAATATATTTAAAAATTAAAAAAAACACGCTTTTATATCTAACCGAACTACAAAATAGAAAATAATTTTCAATTTCAAAGAGTTTATATTACAGTAGTAGAAGATCGAACAAACAGTTTTTTTTTTTTTTTTTTTTAATGCGTGGTGTGCTTGTTAAAGTGAATGTAACAATCATTCTGTTGGCAACTATCTATGAGAGGAGAGTTATGAAAAGCAGTAAAATGCACCCCACGCTTTTAAGAAAAAAAGAAAAATTGATTGATTGTTCGATCTTCTACTACTGTAATATAAACTCATTGAAATTATTTCCTATTTTTTAGTTCGGTTCGATACAAAAGGGGGTTTTTTTATTTTTTTAAAAATATTATTTATTTTTAATTTTTTAGTTCGATTTCTCTCTCTCTCTCTCTCTCTCTCTCTCTAACTCTAACTCTAACTCTAACTCTAACTCTCTCTCGCTCTCTCTCTCTGTATGAAAAGTTTCAAATTAATCAGATTTCTGGAAATTTGTGAAAATTATGCTCAAAGATTCAGTTACATACATACATACATACATACATACATAGACACAACCCAAGCTAATAAAAGCGTGTTAATAACATAACATAACATAACACCTAACAGTCACATACATAGTCCATCCCACACTAGGATTCCCTGTGTCGTGGGTATTAGGAACTACGAGTACTAGGGTACCATAACACCCAGACTAGGAACAAATATTTGCAGATCATACAAACATTTATCCCGCAGCGGGAATCGAACCTGCAACCTCTCGCATCTCAGCCGGCTACTCGCCCGCCGCGGTACAGAGGTCGAGTAACATCGGTTGATGCGCAAAAATGATGTAGGTTAAGAAATATCCTTTTTGAGCCGATCTTGTTCATCATGACGACCTCTGTGTGCGGCAGGAACCGCATTAAATTTTGAAATAACGGAATACTTATGGAAACACCTCTGTTCCTAATATACATCCAATGCTGATCATCATCAGACCCTGGAGCAGCCAATTTGTCAATTTGCAATGTCTGTACCTACATATAATTTATTATTGATGTGTTATTTATGAGTATATCAAGCGTAGCTGTGCTGGCTTATGAACTTTTGCTGATTCTCTCTATCATCTTAATATTGCCTGCCTACCTAAGGCCTTTAAGTTGGTTTACCTTTTTTCCTTGAATCACTCTCCACCTAGTAGTAAGAAGGATCATCAAATAAAGCCGAGGCGTGTTTGTTGCCTGATTCTTCTAGGTTTTTTAATTATTCGTTCCCTAAAATGCTTAAAAAAAAACTACCCAAATCGGTCCAGCTGTTCTCAAGTGTTGCACTTACCAACAAACAGCATACATTTGCCACTAACCTAACGTAGGGCGACCAGCAAAGAACCAGTGATACGACTAATTACACACATATTGTATTTACATTAAAATGTACATATGTACATTTTTTGTTGTGGTTTCGTGCCATGTCCGTGCGTCAACCGAGGTCCGTGCTGAAAACCAGCGCTGCAGTGTAGTATGCAGTATTATGCTGAGCACGGACCATTATTGACAGCACCATACACGGCACAGTTTATATTGTAAATTGTACCGATGGTTTTTATCAAAATAAACTTTTTCTTTACTTTACTGAAAATTGAAATTGTACGTAAGCCAGGAACTGACCTACCTACCTACTCCTTCCATTTCACACGACAAAGGCATTGAAAACTCTGTTCTGAATTCCCATAGAGGCACACTAGATTCCATTCTAGTTTCCGAACGAAAGGTCTGAGGTTGTGGAAGCATGACGTAACAACCTACGTCATGTTTGTATGCATTAGAACAGGTACAGTGCCACACAATCCACAGCTTCCATGACTTGATCAAACAAATCTTTTATAGCGCGACTCATGTCTCTGATTTTTACACATTCTGGTGTGCTATGAAAAAATATTCAGCCATATTTAAAGAGGACAGACTTTTTAATGGTATCTTCTAAATTGTTGTACTGTATGATCTTATTCACTTCTTATAATGGCTTCTGAGGAGTGCTCCGAACAATTTCGTCAATGTCAAGTGGTGTTATTATACTTGTTATAGTCAAGACTCCGTCAAGTAAGGAGCAAAGGAGTGGAATACCCTACCGTCGTCTATCTTTCCTGAAAACTATAATCTGGGTTTCTTCAAGGCTAGAGTGATTAGGTGCCTTCTAGACCTTTGTGCTCCATTTTCGACCACATCGTCACTTACCAACATGTGAGATCGTGGTCAAACAAAGGTCTATCATAGTTAAAAAAAAACATAAGTGATAGAAAAACAGAGTTAATAACTCTGTTTTTTCAGTGAAAAATACACCATTTCGAACAGATCCGCAATACACTTAAATTTAACTAAGTACATCACACAACATGTGCTATTTATCCAAGTTACATCGGTTTAAATGCCACCAAAATTACACGAAATAACTCGAAAAATACATTAAAGTGTGTCTCGTAATTAAATAAATGACGACGTTTCTTTCAAAAATGGCAGATTGAATCCCGTCGAATCCCGTACCTACTGTAAGTTGTTATCTGAAGTACTCGTATCGTATTATTTTATTAGTAATTAATATAGTATTATTTTGTCTGTGCATGAAGCGATAATAAATAAATATATAAAATAAATAATGCTGGACAGTTCACACAGCATTATCTAGCCCCAAGCTAAGCAGAGCTTGTGTTATGGGTACTAGATAACTGATATACTTAACACAATATATTACATAGATAGATATTTTTTATTATACATATAAAATACCCAGAACACCCTGAACAAATATCTGCGATCGCACAAATATTTGTTCCGAGGCGGGAATCGAACTCGCTACCTCCTGCGTCGCAGGCCAAGCTTCGCCCGCCGCGCCATAGAGGTCGTCTAATGCGGAAGATGGCTAACATTTTGATATTAGGTGGCAGTCAAAGGTCACGATAGTTTAGGAGAGACCCAAAGGTGATAGTTTGGAACGTAGCCTTCAACTTCCAAGTCTATTTTAAGCTATTTTATTTGGGTTGAAACTATATAGGAACAAAAACACTACAATCATTTAAAAACTTGAACAATCTTGGCCTAAACTTTATTCA
The DNA here is from genome assembly GCA_932527175.1 of Operophtera brumata. Lineage (NCBI taxonomy): Eukaryota > Metazoa > Arthropoda > Insecta > Lepidoptera > Geometridae > Operophtera > Operophtera brumata. The sequence continues at coordinate 24,938,403 of OW052225.1, forward strand.
AAGAATTAACAATATAATAAACACATTTACAAAACATAAAAAATACAAATCAAACTTTTTGACTGTCTAAAGACCGTTGCAAACGATCTACAGATAGCTCAATTGATCCATATCATTACCAGACGGTAGCGTCCCTAAGATGCTGGCTGCATTGCCACGTTGAATTTTAAAACCAATGCGTAGAGCCAGTTCTTGGGTCACGCGTCCACACGTCGTCCACAAAGGGATTAATAATAAATTATACGTCAGTACCTTTTGAGATCCTCAGCCCAATATGCAACATGTCTTCAAATTGACGTGTAAGTAAAGTCGCCAGTGCAAGTAAATTTAAACGTCAAGGTGCCCATACAAGGAACTACTCCGAGTGATCTTTAAAATGTACACTATAACGTGTCTTAAGAATTTTACTCTCAAATAAAACGCCATGAAGTTGTGTTTACGACGCGACATTATGAGTTTAAGGAGTAGTGGAGGTGAAAATGTAGCTCTTATTGTTATTTTGTCTCCTCTCATGGATGTCGTAAAAGCCGACTAAGGGATTACCCGGACTTGTTGATAAGATTCGTTGGTATAAGATTTGTCCTGGCTGCTAATGTGTTATTACTTGAAGAAAGCGTTAGCCGAGTCAGTCGTGGGAAGCAATGGCGGCGATGAGCTCACCACTTTTCACGTATATTTCCCACGATGGTGCAACCCACAGTAAAAAGGTGCCTATTGAGGCTATGCCTAGCCCTACGGGAAAAAAGGCGTGTGTCTATGTATAACGTACTTATGTGATTTTGTTTCAAGTTCATTCAAGAATAAATACAGACATAACATACTTAACATAACATATAAAAATATAATACAATTATAATTATTATTAAAATTAACCTACAGCTAATACAAATAAAAACTTATTTTTACTACACGTTAGGTATTCTATCAATATAGTTAACATTAATTAGATACCTAGAACAATTTCAACAATTTTATTTTTCTATTTTGTTCTGAACTTCTTGCTGTAAAAGTAGTGTTAAGCTACTCGCGTCTGTGTATTTTGTTACTGTGTTGTTAGTTTACGTCACGACAGCCACCAAATGGTAGTTAAAAGCTCTCTGGCCACTGTTAATGGCTACAATCGAGACGGAATAAAACGCCGTTTTATTAGTGGTTGTTGATACTATTGATTTACGTTTTTTACTGTCCATAAAACGTTTAGTAGCTGAAATTATTTACTGTGGCTTTAGCAGCACCCAACTAAGAATCTAGCTCTTAAAACTTGGAGCCACTTCACTACAGATGGTGTTTTGTATAAAAATAAATAAATAATGCTGGACAGTTCACACAACATTATCTAGCCCCAAGCTAAGCAGAGCTTGTGTTATGGGTACTAGATAACTGATATAATTAATACAATACATTATATCGATAGATATTTTTTATTGTGCTCAGAAAGCCTGAACTATTATCTGCAGATCGTACAAATATTTGTTCGGAGGCGGGAATCGAACCCGCAACCTCCTGCGTCGCAGACGAACCACCGGCCGTGCTAAAGAGGTCGTCAATATAAGGGACCTAATTGTATTGTAACACCTCTTAGAAATAATTTACCTATATTCGAGCAACTTTAATATTCTTTTTGTATTTATCAACATTTACTTACCAACTATACTTTTCTCAGGCGCCGGTGGTATTATCCTTCCAGATCGTAGATACTTCTCCGTTAGCTTTTCATGCAGGCCGAGGAAAAAAAAACAAAAAAAGCCAACAACAGTCATTTCAGTGTTAAAATATAATCTGTTCGCCCATATGTGGTAAAAAAATAGTATGAAAAAGCAACCACCTAAAGTACAAAAGCCACTATATCTGCAGATGGTGAATGTGGTCTTTGGTACCTAACAAATTGTTGTACCAAAAACAACTCTTAATATTTTCGGGAAAAAGTTCTATCTATCTAGGTTTTCTCTGGACGTTTTTAGCCTGACCTCATTTTAATGAGTTTTAAATATGTACAAAATGGCCGCACAGCTCTCGAAGTCGTTTTTATTTCCAAGTTCACACTTTACCATTCTGCCCCGAGGGATACAATGCATAGTTAAGGGTTTTAGGGCTACAGCTTGTTTGACGCACCATCAAAATAATGTAGATATATTACAAACTATTTTTTTACGTTTTAAATGTTCAGGCCAACTTTATTGCAGTATTTGCGACAGGGTATTTAAGACTAAGTTCGGTCTAGCGAGCCATAATTTAGGGCTCACACTAGAAAATAAAATAACATAAAAAAAAAATGTGTCGCTGTCGTCGGAATAAATTAGGAGGACTATATATAAATGTTCAGGTTGGTATTAGCCAGGCCAGACCACACTTTTAGATGCAACGGATGCAAGAAAACAAGTAATAAATTTTGTAAAAATTAAAAAAACCCTCAACTCAATGAATCAAACATAGCTGAGAACACTCCCGACTAATTCAACTTTCAAACAAAAAAATCAATAAAAAAACACAGACACACACACATACACACACACACAGACACGTCAAACTTATAACACCCCGTCGTTTTTGCGTCGGGGGTTAATTACATAAATAGGAAATTACGTTTTACAAATTTAAGTCTCGGATAAAAATTAAGCCTATTTTTTATAATTTTCTGCGTTGTTTATTTAAGCTGGAGCTGCGTGACGCACCAAAGTACATCGCAGACGTGGTCTAAAAGCTTGTTGTTTCATCAAACTCAATGTTTGAAAGAGAGGCACTGTGAAAAATAAGAGCCAGTAACACCCTTGGTTGGAATTCGAAAAATTCCAGTACTTACTTGCGAAACGGCAATAAATGCGCAAAATATTCATAAAACTTGTTCCAGGACGTACGTGTTCTTGAGAAAACCTTACTATTATAGTTTGTGCCAAAAATGTCTGTCATTTAGAATCTACATAATAAAGGCAAGGTATCCCGGAAGCATTTTTTTAACTTTTACAGTTTATAAGTACATTATGAACATCCAAATTTCAGGTTTTGTGCAAATAACCAGATTTTTGAAGGCTTATACTGAACTTAGTGGAAAAAAAATACAATTTTGTTTCTCGATAAACGACGAACCTAGATATATTCTTCAAGACAAATATTTGTTCAAAACATCTAACGAAGAAATTGTAAAGACTTCATAATCACGTACGAGCTGGGCACGAGCTTTTGTATGGAAAGTATGTCGTGCAGCCTGCACACAACGTGAGATACTATAAATAAATAAATAAATAAATAATAATGCTGGACAGTTCACACAACATTATCTAGCCCCAAGCTAAGCAGACCTTGTGTTATGGGTCCTAATACGTAATAGAATATATTACATAGATAGATATATTTATTATGCATAGAAAATAAGCATGCTATCCTCTCCATTTGCACGCCGGCAGCGGCCAAACATATTGTGTCCTACTAATATTTATACCATCAATTTGTACATATGTTTAAGCAAATAAATTATCTTTATCTTTATCTTTAAAATACTCAGAACACCCTGAACAAATATCTGCGATGGCACAAATATTTGTTCCGAGGCGGGAATCGAACTCGCAACCTCCTGCGTCGCAGGTCAAGCTTCACCCGCCGCACCACAGAGGTCGACTATCAATTAAAATAGTTTTCGCAAAATAAACTTTGCTATCTCAAGAAATGTTGATGTGCTGTCATGAGCAAAAAACATTTTAAAAAAATGCATTGGTGTCATTAGAGTATAAGAATTTGAAAGATGAGTAAATAGGTATATAATACGACATCGGTCGGTCAGCTCCTGTGGGTCTATTGTGTGGTCAGTTTTGCCATCATTTGAAATGAAATGAAATCAGTTTATTTGCTAGTATACATGGTAGGATACATGTAAGGCCTTATGTTATAGTGAGGAGCACATGTTCTTGCTTCACAAGCATGCAAATAATTTAAATAGGTACGTCTCTATTAAATACATTGGATAAAATAAATACTAATCAATTCTTTAATACTACTAATCAATTAAAATATTGTGGTATCTGTACGAACAAAAATAACTTAGTCCAAATTATATTTAAAAAAAAACTTTAAATTCATAAATAACAATATATTAATTAATAATTAATTTAATTTAATTGACAATAGTCAAGTCATTTTTGCCAACATTTGGTTATTTTCTTTCATGTTATTTTCCTTTTATTTATTTGTTTAACAATTTATACTAGTACAGTATTATTTTATCTGTGCTACAGTCAACCAACACAGCCCTAATTTCCAACTTTATATCCAAAGAATACAGTTCAAAAGCTTAGCTTTGTAGACTGATGATAAAATTCATCTTTTTGTTTGGTCGTTTGTACCTTTCATCATTTGGGGCGCGCCAAAGGGCAGGGGTCGTGAAATATGGCGTTATAAGCAGCCCATTTACTAGCTCCAAATGTTTGTATTGGAGAGTGTTGGTACAAGGAAAGACAGACGGGAGAAAAAGGATGGTAGCTGGCAAAGAATAGAATATAGTATTGTATTGTATATTTAGCTATTGAGAAATCTTTTTATACGTGACTTTTATATGAATACTTTTGACCGGAAAACGATTTTTGTATTCGTTTCGTTTCGTTTCGTATGAGGTAGTGCTGGCCTCTGGTGTCAGAGTTTGTCAAGCCGCCCGAGGGCCTCTGACATGGCTTATCGACTGCTATTAATCAATAACAGCCGGGACCGACAGCTTAACGTGCCCTCCGAAGCACAGAGCGATGGAAATCCGCACATAACTTAGAAAAGTCATTGGTGCGGAGCCTAGGAATTTTGTATTATTGTACAAATAGTACTTGAGAATTGTAAACCTAGAGTTTTTTAGGCCTGTCAGCATATTCAAGAATAACTACTGTTATACCCTATGCTTTTGTAATGAAACTGGCGACTTTATTATTATATACATTGAAAATATCTTTAGACTAAGACAATAAACCATAACTAAAATAAAAACCTACCTATCAGATCAGCAAGCCGTCACCAGACGGCAGCGTGCCCAGAATGCTGGCTGCATTGCCACGCTGAATGGCAATGCTTATTCGTTGACCAAAATATAAGCTAGCATTCAGGTCACGATACTGATTATATTCTATAGTTAGCTGTTCTCTTATTATTCACCACTTTTTTTAAAATAAATAAATAACGGCTTTTTACCACTGTATTTCGGTTTACAGAAATTTATTCTCAAAAAGACATTATGTCACTTACATGAGAAAAACATTTATCTTATAACATATAACATCGTCGCTTTGCTGACGTTTCAAGACTGAATTCAGAAGCCTCTTCATCATGAACACCGCCTGCGACCGCGTTCGACGGTGGACCGGCGAATACTGCGTGCAGCCAGTCCTAAGCCTGAATTAAGAATGAAGGGAATTTCATTTGATCTAGCAAGTAGTTTACGGCCAACGGAAGCCGATTCTACCATTGCCCTACAATCGTTTGCGCAAAACTGATACCTGATTCCGTTTTCGAGTACTGACTGATAGCGGCTGAACTAAACAAATGCATGAAAAAACCGTTAATGAAAATAAATAGTTTTAGAAGCTGCTAATGGTATTTGATAGCTGCTATCGTTTCGTTATTGCAAAATGCTGCTAAGACCCACTCCTAGCGTGCGGCCGCGCACTCCGCTTGCTAGGACAGCGGCAACCTTTATTCCACTCCACCACTCCTGGTTTTAGTACTGTAATCGGTCTGGAGAGTGATACCATGAGTGCAGTGTGTACGCAGCCTTATACGGACGACGTAGGCAGTGACGTAGATGAACTAGTTTTCGACGCACGCGCTACGAACCTACCGCCGCCGCCGCCGCAGCTGTCCCAGCGAGCGGAGCGCGCGGCCGCACGCAGTATTTGTCGCGCATTTCAACATAGGTACGCCAGGGTTATCACAAAAAGGTGATCTTCCCTTGCGACAAAATAATCATGGGGTTGAGATTATGGATCGACCATTGACATTCTTATATACTGCTTCGCAAATGAGTTTACAGCCCTAAGCTGGCTGAAGGCCGGGGGTCTGACACGCAAGCAGACCCTCTGTGGTCGACCTTGGTCCCATACACAACCACGCGAGGATCATCCAAGCGTCTCCTTGATTGTGCCCAGATTTTCCAGCCCCACAGGGGCAACCGGACCTTGGGCTTGGTACGTTAATACCAAGTGCTCACACCTTCCTTCCCCAAGAGCAACCCCTCTTCCTCTCAGTCGATCGACCACGCCCTAACGGCTATCAAGTGTACTCATCCAGGTATGAGCACACTTTTATTCGGCTATGCCAGGAGCCCTGAGTTACGCTGTACCTCTGACCCCCCATCCCGAGCGTCGCTCGAAGGGTTCTGAACTACATCAGAACCCCCTGCCCCTAGTGCAACGCACTATCCCAGTCGATCGAACTAGTCCGTTGTACATCTGTACACAAGTGGACTTTATAATTAACATCGCGGAGGCAAGATTTTATCGCGAAGGTCATACTTCCAATATCTCATACCCCTCAAAGAAAGATAGTTAATTATCATCTAGCACTTACCACGTGACTGTAAGCCTCTCGATCTTGAGGCCAAACCTTCCCTTTCACAGTCCAACTCCGTCTCAGGCGACGGCTCAACAACCACTGCCACGCAACACGCGGCTCGCAGCCAAGTACCTTTTTCTAGAGCTTTTCTAGGGTAGGCATATTTAGGGTAGACACAAAAAATATGGTGTCAATGTTTATAACAGACAACGAATTATCACCGTTAATATTTTACACAGAACACAGCGCAAAACTAACCTACAAAAACAGGTAGTTCAATAAGACTTACTTATTGTCTATAACCTCGCGCTTTGCGCGACAGTATTTGCTGGTCCACCGTCGAACGCGGTCGCGGGCGGTGCTCATGATGAAGAGGCTTCTGAATTCAGCCTCGAAACGTCAGCAAAGCGACGAAATACAGTGGTAATAAGCCGTTATTTATTTATTTAATATGATTCCCAACCACGATAGTCTTAATTCTACTTTTTTTAACTTCGATAGTCCGTCGTTTGACCGCGATCTCACCTGTTGGTAAGTGACAATGCGGCCAACGTTGGAGCACCAAGGTCTAGCTAGAAGGTACCTCCTCACTCTCAACCCCAGGCAGAAATCTTAATAAAAAATAAAATGCCTCGCGCCGCTTGAAAAAGCAGTTTTAATTGAATATCTCGTAAAATATAGATAATTTTACAAAACCCCTACAATAAAACCTCAGCTTTGTTGAATTGATTTTATTTATCTAATTTGTTAGCCAAAAATATGCACCATGTTAATAAATAATTGAATCTAGCCAAAAGTTTCTTTTATTTTTTTTCTATCGAAACGATATTGCCCTTTCGTGTTTCTGGTACAGTGATCCCACGGAATTATAATGTAGTATCCATGAATATTTTCAATTTGAATATTGTACTTGATTTAGTCTGTTAAAAATCATATCTAAGGTTAGGAATTTTGCGGCATACCCCACCTTAAAGAAACCCAGATTATAGTTTTCAGGAAAGACAGACGACGGTAACGAGTTCCATTCCACCACCACCACCAGACTACTTACCAGATGCGGTAGAACTCACAATTCAATGTGGGTTTATTACAATCAAAATAACAGCATTAACTGACTGAGTTTATCTTCTAAAATAACAGTGATCTGTCTCGCTGAATGTAGAGTGGTCGCACCAAACTATCTAACTTACCTAATACGTTTTGTTGTCGCTCGGAGCGATACTATTGGATCTAACAGTTTATGAGTTTTAGTTCCGAATAAGTTTCTTTAAAACTGTACTTAGTTTAAATGATTATTGTCCGATTGTTGGCGCACAACATTTATAATCATCATCATCATCTTCAGCCTGGAAAAGTTCATTGCTGGACAATGGTCTCTCCGATAGAATACCTAGATAAACGTCCTTGAGCCGCCCCCATCCACCTTTGTCTGTCGAGAACTTTTATTTTCTAACGGTTGTCGTTTCTGGAAGGTCTGCTCGTTTTTTTTATATAATTGGCGTCGCACGGCTTTTGTTTTTGCCATTTTCAAGTATATTTATTTACTACTAGCAGCGATGTACTACTAGCAGTGCCCCGCGGTTTCACCCGCTTAAGTCTCGATCCCGTGGGAATAACGGGATAAAAATGTACCTACCTTTGTGTTATTCTGGGAATCCAGTTATCTCCATTCCAAATTTCTTCCAAATCCGTCCAGCCGTTTCAGCGTGAAGAGGTAACAAACACGCTCACACAATAACACACAAACTTTCGCCTTTATAATATTAGTGTGATTATTTTCAATATAATTTGCAACATAATGTAATTTGTTACACTCCTTCCAAGTCGTCAGTCACTGTCAAGTCATGTTTTAGTAAAACGGTGGCCGTTTTACTGTTTTTTCTCAGATTGGTGAAAAAGCTTATCCCTGGTCAGGACTTTAGTTTCTGTACATTTCTCCTTGATTTTTAACGAAATTCCTAATAAACTTTCATCTACCTAAATGCTTATTTTTCCTCTTCACTAAAGTTCCTTGATCGGCTTTTGCCCTGAGTGCCACCAAGTTTAAGTCAAGTTTTTCTTGTTAATCAAGGCCAAACTTATTTAATAGCTAGTAACGCCGAACGCCCGCTCCAGTGTTGAGTTACAAAGTCAATTTCAGATTAAGTTATATTTAAGTAATAACTTTAGTAGTTATCTTTCGTCCAATCAAAGATGTTTCGTTTTTATTACTTATTTATTCGTTCCTATTCAGATTTTATTTTAAAAAGAAAGCTGCGTAATATTTTTTGCATGAGGTTTTTCACTATATGTCCACCAACTTATCTGTAGAACCATTTACCCACATTTTTCTATCATCTACATACATTTCATTCTACATATAAGTTGGTGGATCTCTACTCACGTGTAAAACTTCAAACATTGGATACTGAAAGAAAGAATCACTATGAAAATACACAATTTAAAACCTATATATGGCGTGTATATTTATTTATGCTATTCAGTTTCTTTAAAATACCTATATCATTATTATAAATTAAGACGCAACAGGTTCACATGTTTATAATGTGCTCTAGAATTTTTAAGTTTTTGATAAGAGTTCTTACAGCTTTCAAGAAGAAAAAAATATATGGTATTCTTAAGGTTGGCTCCAGCTTGAGGCGCGAAATTAATTTTACAAACAAATAAAAGACTGTAAAAATGTGTTTAAGGGCGGTAGCTAAACTGATGATATTTATGAGATAAAATCAATTAAAACATGTGAACAAGTCTCGTAGTTCTCGCAAAATCAACTTTCGCTATCTGAAGAAGTGTTGATGAGCTGAAATGGGCAAAAAATACAAAAAAAAATGAATTTCGCGCCCAAAGCGAGAGCATCAACCCTAGTGAAGTCATTAATTCAATACACTATTTCAATACCATTTTAGACTTACTTCTTACACGTTTTAATTTTTAAAACATATGGTAACTTATTTATTATTATTTGAGTTAGTGAAGCCATCAACAAAATTTTAATTTAATATTTAACAAAACTCTAAAGGGCATTTTTATATAAAAAGAAAAACACAAAAACACGGTATCAGAGCGTGCGCTCGCTTTCTTCGCCTCATACAAAAATGATCGTTGAATCTGGTTGAACCTATAGTGCCTTACAATGTTAGCAAATGATCGTTGAATCTGGTTGAACCTATAGTGCCTTACAATGTTAGCAAATGATCGTTGAATCTGGTTGAACCTATAGTGCCTTACAATGTTAGCAAATGATCGTTGAATCTGGTTGAACCTATAGTGCCTTACAATGTTAGCAAATGATCGTTGAATCTGGTTGAACCTATAGTGCCTTACAATGTTAGCAAATGATCGTTGAATCTGGTTGAACCTATAGTGCCTTACAATGTTAGCAAATGATCGTTGAATCTGGTTGAACCTATAGTGCCTTACAATGTTAGCAAATGATCGTTGAATCTGGTTGAACCTATAGTGCCTTACAATGTTAGCAAATGCTAGGTAGACATTGCTGCCTACCTAAGAATTGCGAGAACCTAGAAACTTTCGAAAAACTTAATTGAATTGTACGTTCCTATTACGCCGCCAAGAAAGAGCAGTACTATTACAACGCGGTCTACTATTTATGAATAAGTACAAGTTCAAGTTATTTTTTCATTTTATTCCTACCCTCAGCCAAGCCCTAGTTATCGCATATTAAGGCGTCAGCCGATGTTAATCACTCGCCAACGCCGGAACACCGCATAACAACAATGGCGGATACTATCGCAATATTTGTCTATGTTGACTGCCAACACTAGTGTAAGGGCAGGGTTGGATTTGGACAACTTTTTCCCAGAATGTTAAATAAAATGTGCAATAATAATACATTTTATTTTAGCTACTCTCATATCGTAAAATTCGAATAATAAAATTGAGATACTTTAGGAGTTACAAAATTAAAAAATAAATTAAAAAATATAATCATATAACACTTTTTCTCTAACAAAATAATGTTATTATGGTACTATGTGTTATGGTACTAGTGCGTAATGTTGGTGATTACCGCTGAGGCGCCTAGGCGAGGGTCTTAAGAGAGCCGAGAACGGTAATCATCAATACACATGTGTATTATACGACGTTTTTCAACATACTTGTGAAGAAAATCATAATAATACAGAAATACATACTCTGTGTAAATGTTTAACTGTAACTATAACTCACTAGTGAATAATAGCAATGAAAAAGTCACAGTTTGATTACAGGTGTCATTATGTGCCTAATTGCGGTGTAAATAGAGCCACTTTATGAGCAAATATGTTGAAAAATAACTTGTTTTTCCATTATAATACATTACGGCCAGAACAGGGAGGATTCAAACTCTTATCCATTTTTATTTAATTGTCTGTGGTTACGCGCTCTACATGGTATGCGCGGTAGAATCATGTCTTTTCTTTTGCTTTTTTTGGCGCCTTTTGTTTACGTTATTGTTTATCATGTTCTTTGTTGGTCAAGTAACAGTTTTATTGCATGAGTGTGGATAAAGTAGTGCATGAAACTGCACATAACTAGGTATTAAAAACTTCGTGTGATACTATTTAAAACCTCGCCAAGACTCTGTTTTTAGGGTTCCGTAGTCAAAGACTACTAACTAAGTAACTTGGTAACCCTTATGGATTCGTCATGTCTGTCTGTCTGTCTGTCCGTGTATGTCACAGCCTTTTTTTTCCGAAACTATAAGAGCTATACTGTTGAAACTTGGTAAGTAGATGTATTCTGTGAACCGCATTAAGATTTTTACACAAAAATTGCAAAAAAACGATTACTTTTGAGGTTCCCCCCGAACTTAGAACTGAAACTCAATTTTTTTTTTCATGAAACCTATACGTGTGGGGTATCTATGGATAGGTCTTCAAAAATGATTTTGAGGTTTTTAATATCATTTTTTTCTAAACTGAATAGTTTGCGCGAGAGACACTTCCAAAGTGGTAAAAAGAGTCCCCCCCCCCATTACTTCTAAAATAAGAGAATGATAAAATTAATTCCCCATACTTAGAACTGAAACTAAAAAAACTTTTTTTCATCATACCCATACGTGTGGGGTATCTATGGATAGGTCTTTAAAAATGATATTGAGGCTTCTAATATAATTTTTTTCTAAACTAAATAGTTTGCGCGAGAGACACTTCCAAAGTGGTAAAAAGTGTCCCCCCCCCCCATAACTTCTAAAATAAGAGAATGATAAAACTACACTAAATATATGATGTACATTACCATGTAAACTTTCACTCAAAATTGGTTTGAGCGAGATCTAGTAAGTAGTTTTTTTTAATACTTCATTAATCGTAATCCATCCAAGAACTTTTATATTACGTTACTTGCTGCTACGGAAGCCTTCATGGGCGAGTCCGACTCGCACTTCGACGATTTTTTAACTTTCACTCGTGTTTTAATAACCCCTGCTATGTGACAGTTTCATAAACTACTAATAAAGCCATATACATAAATGCGTATAAACGCCTTTGGGATTGGTTTAGAAAAAGACTGTTTTTAAAGCAACGAGAAGTTAATTTTAAGCTTCCACCAATCTCTAGTTACTCTTAAAACAATCTACAAAATTTAACAAAACAGGCCTGAATTTAATGGATCTATCTATTCCAAGTAAATAACAAAAGCAAAAGTCAAACTGAAGCTAGGTTCATTGTTTTCAATCGACTTGAAAAGTCAATATTACAAATAACAGTTTTTTTTAACATAGATTGACCTTTTGCAGGAGGTTGCGGGTTCGATTCCCGCCTCGGAACAAATATTTGTGCGATCGCAGATGTTTGTTCAGGGTGTTCTGGGTATTTTCTATGTTTAATAAAAAATATCTATCTATGTAATGTATTGTGTTAAGTATATCAGTTATCTAGTATCCATAACACAAGCTCTGCTTAGCTTGGGGCTGGATAATGTTTTGTGAACTGTCCAGCATTATTTATTTGTGTATTTATTTGTTTGACCTCGATCTCACCTGGCGATGTGGCCGAAGATGGAGCACAAAGGTCTAGAAGGCACCTATCCACTCTAGCCTTGAAGAGACCCAGATTACAGTTTTCAGGAAAGACAGACGACGGTAGAGTATTCCACTCCTTAGCAGTTCGCATTATAAAGGTAAAGCTTAGATATTATTTAGTTTAGACATTATAAAGGCAAGAGCAAGCGGTCGCACAGCGCTAATTACCTACAGCTAAGGTCACCTAGTAGTTACCTCTCTTTCTATCGCGTAACTCTTATCTTGTCAGACTCACTGAATTAACTCGACAAGTCGAGCCCGCCGGGTACTTGTAGCTCCATACCTGAAGTGCGGAGTGCGCCACGCTGCCACTAGGCCCTTTTCAAGGCTATCATACCTCAAGGTGGTATTGAGCCTAACGAAGAGTGGCCAGGAAAGAACCTGTGTCATCAAGTAGTAGTAGTATTTACTAAGTTCGTAGCCGGAAAAACCGGAAATGACATCGAACACAACGACTCGCTGCCGCCGGCCGAGCCGTAATTAAGTTTTTGCTGCCGAAATACTATGCTTTGTGACGTCACCCAGTTCCGGCTTTTTGTCCGTTGTAAGCGATTCGTGTTGCAGGAGCCTTAATTTCTGATTGCGAGTCTTGTTATTGTTTTGTTTAGCGGTATTGTGATTTCCAATTAGAAAGTTACAGTTGGGTATTTTCCTCAAATAAATATGATAAATATTTATTAAATATCCCAGATACGCAGTAAAGTCCGTCTTCTGGCTTTCGTGATAACTATTAATCTGGGTCTCTTCAAGGCGAGAGTGAATAGGTGCCTTCTAGACCTTTGTGCTTCATCTTCGGCCACATCGGCACTTACAAACAGGCGAGATCGTGGTCAAACAAAGGTCTATCATCGTAATCCCACATTTACTGACTAATTTTTTTTTTAATTCTGAAGTTACAGGTCAAACCGGTTTCTAATATTTAGACAATTTAGATTTCTGAATTTCTGAAAAACTTGTTTGTACATACATACATAGACGCGCTTTTTAATTATTTATTTATTTTATTTTCCCCCGAAAGGGTAGACAGAGTCCCATTGGGCCTCTTTGCACAGTGGGTTGCACCATCGTGGGAATATAGATGTGACAAGTGGTGAGCTCATCACTGCCATTGCTTCCCACGGCTGCCTCGACTAACACTTTTTTCCAGTATACATTCCTTATAAATAAGCTAGCTGCATGGACAAATCTTATACCAACGAATCTTACTAATAAGTCCGCGGGTGATTACGCGCGGACTATACTTTTACGACATCCACGGGAGGAGACGGAGGGGTTTATGCTGGGGAACAACATGGCAATCTATAAAAGTTTAAATATTTATTTGTATAAGAAAAAAACAGGTGTATTCCACTTATATCAGGGTCTACATCGAAGCAGTATATCTTAGGGCTGCCGTTAACCAAGATTACCTCTGGGAATCGAGCTCATGCATGCTTAATACCCTGAAACTACCTTAATGTGAATGTTTTATAATTATGGAACCACCTCTTAGCGCGAGAAGGTGGAAACAGTTTAATGGCCAGTGAAAATTTGTGGCACAAATCGATATTAAAAATGGGTCATAATTTGTGGAACGTGTTTTTGAATAAATTTATTCATTAGACATTTAGTAGATTATATTTGATTAGATTTTTAGTAGTAGTGTAGTTTAGTTGTGCAAGGAAATACTACTTCCATACCTAATTATGTCCCAGGGTGGCAGTGCAATGCCACGTGACCTATGTGATAATAGGCAGAGGGTGGGCCATCTGCTAGTTCCGTCATTCATGCAGTTAAATAAAATATATATAGATTTAGTAGTAGTAGAGCTTTTTTGTGAAAGAGTTCGTCCGGGGAAGTACTACCACCGTATCTATTTCTGCCGCAAAGCAGTAGTGCTCCGCATTGCTGTGTTCCGGTTTGAAGGGTAAGGGTGCCGGTGAAATTAAAGGCACATGAGACTTTTCATCTTTATGTCTCAGGGTGGCGGGCGCAGTGCAATGCCACATAGGGCGCGTCCTAGGTGGACGTGACCTATGTGAGAATGCACTGTTCATAGGCAGAGGTAACCGCTTAACATCAGGTAGGCCATCTGCTTGTTCCGTCTTTCAAGTAGTATAAATAAAAAAAAAAAATGTAAGATACTGAACCTGCTACAACCTGCCGCAATACTGAACCTGCTGATCAGTACCTGAAAAGGTACCAACGGAACCATTATAGGATCACATTGTAGTTAGTCTGTCTATCTGTCGAGACCCTTCTTCTCAAAAATGGGTAAAGGTACTACCTACTTCAAATTTGTATGAACCAAATATATAGGTCTATGAGTTATTGTTATGCCTATGTGTTATTCCGGGAGTCAAGCTATCTCCATTCCAAATTTCATCCAAATACGTTGATCCGTTTCAGCGTGAAGTAAAGTATAGTAAGTAAAAACTTTTATTTTCACAAAAAACTATACACAACACAAATAAGTAAGTAAAACAGATAGGCTTTGACAGCTTTTGCAGAAGTAACAAACACACGCACATACTCACACACTCATAAACTTGCGCATTTATAATATTAGTAGGATTACTTATACCACAGATCGTTTCGTTTCGTATGAGGTAGTGCTGGCCTCTGGTGTCAGAGTTTGTCAAGCCACCCGAGGGCCTCTGACATGGCTTGCTATTAATCAATAACAGCCGGGACCGACAGCTTTACGTGCCCTCCGAAGCACAGAGCGATGGAAATCCGCACATAACTTAGAAAAGTCATTGGTGCGGAGCCTAGGATCGAACCTGGTATCATTATACCACAGATAAAATAATACTATACTAGTACAACACTTATACTATACTTATACATATCGTCAGCCGTCAGTTTTCATCTGACACTCTCGAATAGTGATAAAAGGTCATACATACCAAGCAATACTACACACTTTTTACATATTCCTAATGAAATACAGTTGCGGTTCAAAAAGCTAGGATTTGTGATACAAATCTCACCATAAATAAACCCTATAAAAGTCACGGTCGCCTCCACCAATGTACAGTCAGGGACAAAAGTATATTAACATTTATATCCAAATTTTTATCAACATAGTAATTGTCTTATGAATCTTGGGGTACTTGATAACCCATCCATAACGTTAGGTACACTGTTCCTTTTAAATACTTACAAAATACACCTAAAAACTAAATTTAAGCTGATTAACGAAGCCGACTGTACTCTAAGCTAAGGTTCGGTCGTGAGCTAAGAGTCAATTTTCCACCGTCATTTATACCCGGGCCGGGATGAAGAGTAGATTACCTGGATTTGTACTTATCTGCCGTACTTACACATATCCGCCGCTAGATAGGTATTATCCTTAGTAACTTCGTGTAAGCTATTAAGTTTGTGATATCAAAGGGCGAAATCCTTACAAATATTTACAAGTTAAATTTACATAAATTTTAAAACCCCAGACTATTAGAAGGTTTACCAGGGACTAAAGAGGTTGCGGGTTCGATTCCCGCTTTGGAACAAATATTTGTAAGATCTGCTCAGCCGGCTCATTGCGTTGGGGGTTTATAGATCTTTAAATATCTCCTAATTTGCAGGTTGAGCTCAAATTGCTGACGACCCCTGTGGCGCGGCGGGCGAAGGTCGGCCTTCGACGCAGGAGGCTGCGGGTTCGATTACCGCCTAGGAAAAAATATTTGTGCGATCGCAGATATTTGTTCAGCCGTTTGTTCAGGGTGCTTTCTATGTACAATAAAAAAATATCAATCTATGTATAATATTGTATTAAGTATATCAGTTATCTAGTACCCATAAGACAAGCTCTGCTTAGCTTGGGGCTAGATAATGTTGTGTGAGCTGTCCAGCATTATTTATTTATTTAAATTATTCATTTTCGACGATATCAGACTCTGGCTCTGATGAGGACCAGCACACGATGGGTGCAATCTTGGTTGCAGCAGGTGCTTTATATTTGGTAATATTTAATTTTACTACAAGGTGTATAAGAATTTAGATATTCCCGCTTTGGGATGTATTCTGCATTGTCCCGCTGCTAATCCCCGCCTACCCAACTCCTTCAAATAGCGGAGAAGGACTCTGGGCTGATGGCAGCACTGTTCCGGTATCCCCGAGGGAGCTATAGATGAAGTGAGACAAGTCTTGATCAGCTCCTGGAGTCCGGTTTTCTCACTGGCTTCATTTGTGACTGTGCAGTGTGCATCACATGCACAACTGACTCCTCGTTTTTTTTTTCTTTTTTTTATGAAATAAATAGGCAATCTAGCATACGGCCCACCTGATGTGAAGTGGTCACCGTCGCTTATAGACACCGGCAATACCCAGGGTATTGACGTCTTGAAGGCAGCCGCGACAAAGACCACTTCAATCTTTAAATTATCAGGTTAGGTTCATGTCACCCCAGGTTCAATTCACCCCGAAAAAGATTACAAAATAGTTTCTATGCGCGAAATCAAATCCAGTACTGTCGCGGAAAAAACGTTACAGTACTGTTAAGATAATTATTTACGTATACGTACGTATACTACAAACATATAATATTATCATTTTTTTTTCTCTATAGGTAGGTACCTACTTAAATTAATGGAATGAAAAATCGCGAATGAAAAATCTCGATTGAAAAATCTCAAATGAAAAATCTCGAATGGAAAATCTCGGATAATAAATATCGAATGAAAAATCTCGAATAAAGATATCAAATGAAAAATCTCGAATGTAAAATCTCGAATGAAAAACCTCGAATGAAAAATCTCGAATGTAAAATCTCAAATGAAAAATCTCGAATGAAAAATCTCGAATGTAAAATCTCGAATGAAAAATCTCGAATGAACAATCTCGAATGAAAAATTTCGAATAAATATCTCAAATGAAAAATCTCGAATGAAAAATCTCGAATGAAATATCTCGAATTAAAAATTTCGAATGAAAAATCTCGAATGAAAAATCTCGAATGAAAAATCTCGAATGAAAAATCTCGAACGAAAAATCTCGAATTAAAAATTTGTTCCGTGTCTAAGCTACGAGTATCATGGTAACACAGTAATTACGATGATACTCGTAGTTCCTGAGCCCCACGATAAAGAGGATCCTATTGTGGGATCATGAATAATCCTGACCCCCAGACTGGTCCTGGGACTCAGTGACTACGACTAAATCACTCTCGGGTGTTGTTAAGTTTTAAGCGTTAAATTAAAGCCAATGTAATGAATAATATTACTGAAAATTTTGTTGATTTTTTTATGTTTTACATTACTTGTTATTATTTGTATAGTATCCTTTATAATAAATACTTAATTTAATAGAAAAAGGTTAATTGTGGAAAAAAACTACATTACTGAAAATAGCCGATGAAAAACGGGGCAAGTTTTAACCAAATATTAAAATTTTATAAAAAATATAATTTTTGATTGCTATTTGTTATTTGAATCGTGTATTTGATTATAAATAAATGATTGACGAATTTGATTTTTGAAAAAAACGATGCAAAATTAAAATTTATGAGAAAGTCTTGTTGATTTTCTAGTGTTTTTCATATATATTTGTTATTTGTATAGTATATTTTTGTAAAGAGTAACCTAAAGTGGTGTTTATATAAATTATTATGGGATAAAAGTGTTTTTAGGGTTCCGTAATAAAAACCCGACCTGACCCTTATGGATTCGTCATATCTGTCTGTCTGTCCGTGTATGTCATAACCACTTTTTTCCGAAACTATAAGAGCTATGCTGTTGAAACTTGGTAATTAGATGTATTCTGTGAACCGCAATAAGATTTTCAAACAAAAATAGAAAAAAAAACAAAAAAAAATTGGGGTCCCCATACTTAGAACTGAAACTCATAAAACTTTTTTTCATCATACCCATACGTGGATAGGTCTTCAAAAATGATATTGAGGTATTTAATATAAATTTCTTTTAAACTGAATATTTTACGCGACGGACACTTCCAAAGTGGTAAAAAGTGCCCCCCCCCGTAACTTCTAAAATAAGAGAATGATAAAACTAAAAAAAAAATATGATGTATGTAAACTTCCACTGAAAATTGGTTTGAACGAGATCTAGTAAGTAGTTTTTTATTTTTGGGATTCCCCATACTTAGAACTGAAACTAAAAAAACTTTTTTTCAAATTCTCATACGTGGATAGGTCTTCAAAAATGATATTGATGTTTCTAACATAATTTTTTTCTAAACTGAATAGTTTGCGCAAGAGACACTTCCAAAGTGGTAAAAAGAATGACAAAACTAAAAAAAATATATGATGTACATTACCATGTAAACTTCCAACGAAAATTGGTTTGAACGAGATCTAGTAAGTAGTTTTTTTTTAATACGTCATAAATCATAATCGATCCAAGAACTTTTATATTATGTTACTTGCTGCTTCGGAAACTTTCATGGGCGAGTCCGACTCGCAATTGGCCGCTTTTTTTAATTAAGATCAAAGATGACGGATCGGAAGTTGATCCTTAAAAAATAGAGATTTGAGATAGTTTTTGTTGATTTATTGGTGTTTATATTTTATTTCTTATATGTATGATTTGATTTTTGTATCATAAATCTGTATTTTTGTGGAAGTAATTACAATGTTAATCAGTACTCAAACCATTTATTTTATTCACATCACAATCATATTATATCACGCACATATTTGTGTGTTCTTTTACAATGGAACAGTGCGAGGAAATTTGAAACCGTACATAAACATAGATACAGATGAAACATAAATATAGATGTTTGAAACATAGATTTTTAATTCAAGATTTTTTATTCGATATTTTTCATTCGACATTTTAAATTCTAGGTTTTTCCTTCGAAATTTTCCATTCAAGATTTTTCGATCGAGATTTTTAATTCAAGGTTTTTCCTTCAAAATTTTCCATTTAAGATTTTTCAATCGAGATTTTTCATTTGAGATTTTTCGTTCGAGATTTTTCGTTCAAGATTTTTCATTCAAGATTTTTATTTGAGATTTTTCATTCGAGATTAAACATGCGAGATTTTTCATGAGATTTATCTTTCGAGATTTTTCCTTCGAGTTATTTCATTCGAGATTTTTCATTCCAGATTTTACATTTGAGATTTTTCGTTCGAGATTTTTCATTCGAGATTTTTTTCGAGATATTTCATTCGAGATATTTCATTCGACATTTTTCATTCGACATTTTTCATTCGACATTTTTCGTTCGAAATATTTCATTCGACATTTTTCATTCGACATTTTTCGCTCAATAGAGGAAGAAAAAACCAGTTAGATAAATAGATGACAAAACCTATTAAAAAATTATCCTTGAACTATTCAAGCTCCTTATTTCAAGGTCCTCAACTAACTCATACTAAAGGCGTATGTTTTTATTCTCCTACCATTCAATTTGTCGTTACTGTTTCCTATTAGAGAGAAAAAAAAGCGGCCAAGTGCGAGTCGGACTCGCTCATGACGGGTTCCGTAGCAGCAAGTAACATAATAATATAAAAGTTCTTAGATGGTTTACGATTTATGACGTATTAAAAAAAACTACTTACTAGATCTTATCTTCTTAGACTTATCTCGTACAAACCAAATTTCGGTACATCATATATTTTTTTAGTTTTTTCATTCTCTTGTTTTAGAAGTTACAGGGGGGGGACACACACACACACACACTCACACATTTTACCTCTTTGGAAGTGTCTCTCGCGCAAAACAAAAATGATATTAGAAAACTCAATATCATTTTAAAAGACCTATCTGGAGACCAGGGGCGAAACCCAAAGTGGGCGATAACGCCCCCTTGTGGGCGCTGCAGGTCTAAAGGCGGTAAGAGACCCAGAACAAAAATGGGGCGTCAAATCAGACACACTTTTGCATTGTAATAGCTATTAGTATTCGTAGATAGGTCGTTTTCGTAGATAATAGACCGCGGGCAATCATGTTTTAACAAGTTTTTGTTAAATAACCCGATTTGTGCATGTGGAATTTGAAGTTATAGTGGTTTTTAAGTAGGTGAAAAAATAGGGGCGCTAAAAAATAATTTATTCACAAAGTGGGTAGAGACAAAATAAGTTTGGGAACCCCTGCTACAAACATATGGGATTGATGAAAAAAAAAGAGGTTTCAGTTCTAAGTATGGGGAACCCTAACAATTTATTGTTTTTTTCTATTTTTGTGTGAAAATCTTAATGTGGATCACAGAATACATCTACTTACCAAGTTTCAACAGCATATCACTATAATTTCGGAAAAAAGTGGCTGTGACATACGGACGGACAGACAGACAGACATGACGAATCCATAAGGGTTCCGTTTTTAGTCATTTGGCTACGGAACCCTAAAAAGTCAAGGAAACTCTTTCCCATATCGAATTGGGGACAAACTAACCGAAATTTCCCGTTAACCTTAACAGATGCAATAAGGAACTATTTTATTTCCTTCGGGATATTCCTCTGTAATCCATATTTTATTATAAACTTAGGGAAACATCGCAAAGTTTTACTACATTCAATATTATTAGAGCAGGGGTATAATAACTAAAATGATTCAGAAATGGGTGGAAGTGTTCTCAAGAAAAATATACCAGAAATGTCTCGTCTCCAACCAGGCATAGTGTAACGGCGAGAGCCGGCTGAGATGCGGGAGGTTGCTCGTTCGATTCCCGCTGCGGGACAAATGTTTGTCTGATCTGCAAATGTTTATTCCGGGTCTGGGTGTTATGGTACCATATTACTCGTAGTTCCTGATACCCACGACACACCAAAATAATTGTAGTATAGAACATAGCTGGTAGAATAACATAACATAACACCCAACAGTCACTTACATAGTCCTCAATCATAGTCCATAGTCCTCATAGTCCATAAATCCCACACTATTGGATTCCCTGTCAGAGAATGTGTTATCTTTAGAATTTAATAATAGTAGATTACGCACTGAGGGAATAAAGCAGTGTCTTACGTTGCGGGTGGCATATTGAACCCAGAGCGTAACGAGGGACTGTAGAGAGTGTGGTTTATATAGAGCCCTGAGTGAAGGGAGGGGCCAAGCTGCCCAAGACGAAGACAGACTTTATTCCAGAGGAGCATACTCTACTTTTCACACCATCTGCGAGACAATAAAAATTCACTGAAAATCACAGCATCAAACACCGTCTTCTGTTTCACATTCTTTCTAAATGCACTTTTTTTTTGAGTTCTTATGGTAGCCAGTTCATTTTTCACTTTTTTCTTTTTTTTAGTAGTAGTAGAGCTTTTTTGTGAAAGAGTTCGTCCGGGGAAGTATCATACCTATTTCTGCCGCAAAGCAGTAGTGCTCGCATTGCTGTGTTCCGGTTTGAAGGGTAAGGGTGCCAGTGAAATTACAGGCACATGAGACTTTTCATCTTTATGTCTCAGGGTGGCGGGCGCAGTGCAATGCCACATAGGTTGCGTCGTAGGTGGACGTGATCTATGAGGTAATGCACTGTTCATAGGCAGAGGTTACCGCTTAACATCGGGTGGGCATCTTGCTTGATCCGTCATCCAAGTAGTATAAAAAAAAAAAGCCTAGGAAGTTTCATACAACTTTATATCTCTAAAGAGATAATGCTTTACTTTACGTTGAGGTTGCATGATATGTAATTGGACATTGTCGAGCAGGTAGTGTGAAGTTAAAATATTGCCAGCTTTATCACCATGATACTTAAAATTCATTTTGCTTGATGGGTTGGAAACCCTAGCTAGATGCTAAGTACATTATTGGCGAGACATAAATTGGAGCTTCGACTAGCGCTGGCAAATTACTGCGTCATTAATGAGCACCTCATTAATCATTGAAGGCTGACACCTACAATTGTTGTGTTTTAATTACATAACTACATAGACATCTGATTCGCAGTAGGTAGTTACAAATTACTGCGTCATTAATGAGCACCTCATTAATCATTGAAGGCTGACACCTACAATTGTTGTGTTTTAATTACATAACTACATAGACATCTGATTCGCAGTAGGTAGTTACAAATTACTGCGTCATTAATGAGCACCTCATTAATCATTGAAGGCTAACACCTACAATTGTTGTGTTTTAATTACATAACTACATAGACATCTGATTCGCAGTAGGTAGTTACAAATTACTGCGTCATTAATGAGCACCTCATTAATCATTGAAGGCTGACACCTACAATTGTTGTGTTTTAATTACATAACTACATAGACATCTGATTCGCAGTAGGTAGTTACAAATTACTGCGTCATTAATGAGCACCTCATTAATCATTGAAGGCTGACACCTACAATTGTTGTGTTTTAATTACATAACTACATAGACATCTGATTCGCAGTAGGTAGTTACAAATTACTGCGTCATTAATGAGCACCTCATTAATCATTGAAGGCTGACACCTACAATTGTTGTGTTTTAATTACATAACTACATAGACATCTGATTCGCAGTAGGTAGTTACAAATTACTGCGTCATTAATGAGCACCTCATTAATCATTGAAGGCTGACACCTACAATTGTTGTGTTTTAATTACATAACTACATAGACATCTGATTCGCAGTAGGTAGTTACAAATTACTGCGTCATTAATGAGCACCTCATTAATCATTGAAGGCTGACACCTACAATTGTTGTGTTTTAATTACATAACTACATAGACATCTGATTCGCAGTAGGTAGTTACAAATTACTGCGTCATTAATGAGCACCTCATTAATCATTGAAGGCTGACACCTACAATTGTTGTGTTTTAATTACATAACTACATAGACATCTGATTCGCAGTAGGTAGTTACAAATTACTGCGTCATTAATGAGCACCTCATTAATCATTGAAGGCTGACACCTACAATTGTTGTGTTTTAATTACATAACTACATAGACATCTGATTCGCAGTAGGTAGTTACAATCATATTTTAAGGTATTATAGGAGTATTTACGACGACCTCAGTGGCGCGGCGGGTGAAGGTTGGCCTGCGACGCAGGAGGTTGCGGGTTCGATTCCCGCCTCGGAACAAATATTTGTGCAATCGCAGATATTTGTTCAGGGTGTGCTGGATATTTTTCTATGTATAATAAAAAATATCTATCTATGTAATATATTGTAGGTACCTGAAGATCGCTTTACCCTGCTGGAGACGAGGTATCGCCGGCGGCTCTACCCGTTTGAAATCAGTTCTGAAATAAAAATAATAAATAAATAAATAATGCTGGACAGTTCACACAACATTATCTATAGCCCCAAGCTAAGTAGAGCTTGTGTTATGGGTACTAGATAACTGATATACTTAATACAATTATAATACATAGATAGATATTTTTTATTATACATAGAAAATACCCAGAACACCCTGAACAAATATATCTGCGATCGCACAAATATTTGTGCAATCGCAGATATTTGTTCAGGGTGTGCTGGATATTGTTCTATGTATAATAAAAAATATCTTTCTATGTAATATATTTTAGGTACCTGAAGATCGCTAGCAGCGGTCTTCCAAATGTTTCATATGTATTGTACATAGGTACCTTGTATTATTCTTTCTGTAAATAAATGTAGTAATATATTGTATTAAGTATATCAGTTATCTAGTACCCATAACACAAGCTCTGCTTAGCTTGGGGCTAGATAATGTTGTGTGAACTGTCCAGCATTTTTTGTATGCACGTTGTGGTATACAGATCACGGATTTCCACGCTACTTTCTTACTGACACATATCTTACTATTTACTCACCCTTACGGCATCCACGGGAGGAGATGGAGGTTTTATTCTTAGGTGAGACACCACGCCTTTAAGACGACTATGCGATTGCACAAGGTGACGGTCAGTAGCATCCACCTGAGTATTCAACTATTGCGATCACCAAAGCGGCTGCGTGTTGGTTATGGGAGGTCTTGTTTAAAGACTGCTTGTGCAGCTGATGATGATGATGATAACCTACCCTTAACAAATTGTTCATGGTCAAAGCACGTTGAGAACAACCCCAAACAACACTTCTATACATAAAGTAGTTTGCAATTCACGGTACCATGTGACCAACATTTCTATACGTACTGTTATAATAATATAATATTTATTTATTCAGACAGCTGAGTCCAATGTTTTTTTGTTTTTTTTTTTTTTATTATACAGGGTGTAAAAAGAGGTGTCCTTTTGGGGTGGTATGGTGACCCTAGGACACTCTTTCTAGCTGTATAGTTTGTGGTATGGTTGAGGTATTTAAAAGTCTTGTATAAGATGGTAAATGGTTTGTATTAAGAGTCACAATATTACTTAACTCACTAATAATTATATAACTATGATTTTACGGTATATTAATGGTATGTGGGTTGTGGTAGGTACATTAATGGTATGATTTTATGTGTGCACGCGATGCCCGAAGGGCTGGTGATCGCGTACTAGCTCAGTTTTGGCAAATGCGTATTAAATGCAGACGTTGCTTAATACACATTTGCTGTGTTCGGTTAAAACCTGAACATACTCCCGAGCACGAGATGAAGATGTACGAGATGAAAATATGATACAATCATCTAAATCTACAACATCATTATGGTCAAACTTGGCATAAAAGAATGGTAAATATAATCTAATAATGGTTAAAGATCCTACTTGCAAACGTATATTAAACATGGTATGGTATATGGTACATGGTAAAATGATAACAAAATTGAATAAAAAAAAATTCAAAAGTAGAGTCAATTGGTCCCGTATGTTTAGCCGATTAAACGCACTAAGTACACACACAAACCTGGTTCACTTAAACACTCAGCTGACGATCAGCTGTGTTTTCGCGCACTTCACTATTGGTTCGTTGGTTGGCCGTGCGGATCATGACGCGGGTGGCGCCGGCGCGCGCGCGGAAGCGTTTCCGCTGACACAGGCACAGCGGCACGCGCGGCGGAGAGCCTCCCCGCGGCACCGAGAGACAAGTCTCGGGAGCGGAAAGCTACGGCTACTCCTTCACAAAGAAGCAGCTCGTTGACTTACTAGTAGCTTGTAAGACTACTGAAGATCTGTTGTGGTTTTTTATTGGTAATGCGCAAGCATCTGTCAGCTGGTACCTATCCCGTTTGTAAGACGAGATTGGCGCCGACACGTCTAGAGTAGGTACCTACGTCGACACTAAAATGATGCGACAGCACAAATGCATTGCAGACGCAGTGTTCTATCTTGCAAGTTCTTGGTAGTTAGAACTCTTGCCGTAACTGTGGTACCCATGATCTTGTTACAATGGTAGGTATTGTTGGTGGTAGTGTTTTTTTTTTTATGCCATTTTATTTTTCCTTTGATGGTTTCAAAGAGATGGCAGTCTTCTTTATCCTGCTTTGTCTTCTGGTTATATCTTCTACTTCTCGTCTGGTTTTTTAAACAAATTCAATGTTAATTTGAATCATTCTGATGGTCACTGGTAGTTAGGTAGGTATTGTGTAATCGACAGTGCACTGGTCAGCATTTTTGCGTGGCGACCGATTTGTGCCACATGATATACCTACCTACGTAAGGTTGACGAACTTGATTCTTGTAATTAACAAAGTAGTAGGTATTGTCAGATTTACAGTTTAAATAATATTTTGTTGCTTCTATCTTGGTTTGGTTTCTGTTGGTTTTCAAATGATGTGGGCCGTGACAACGGGCCTCTCCACCATAACTCATGGTTTTGGTTATGTCTGTTAATATTTTTCTCCTGGATGTTGGTATTGGTTTTTGGTTGATGGTATCTTCGTTTCTGGTTGATACCTATACTTTTCTGTGACATTCTTCGTAATCTTCCACGTTGCACTGGTGCTGGCAATTTATTTTCTTTCTCACAAAGATTATGTGGGCCATTACTAGGATTGTGAAGAGCAATGTTGCAATAATAAAATGGTTTTGTATTTAATTTTGGACTTTGCTTCATAAATGCCTCGTGTAACAAAGTATTATGCCTACTTAGGCATTTGCCACATCGCTTTGTTGAGAAGCATTCTTTATGTTCGTGGTTAATAAGGCAGTTTTTGCAGTAATTCAGCTGGTTAATGTTTTTCAGTTTCTGCTCGGCTTTCATGTGTCGAAATCTAGGGCATCGCCATAGTTCGTGGTCAGCATTACACATTGCACAATTGAAATGCCGCGAAACATGGAACGACTTATATATATTTGAATTCTCTTCCTCTGCATGGTGATTACTTGGCTGGATGAAACTCCTTTGGTTTTGGTTGATTGGTTGTGGTTGAGTTGTAGTGCTCATCCTTTGGTTGGCGCGTTCTGGTTTGCGCTGAGAAGCTTCTAAAGCGGTAAATTTTCTTTCTAAAAAATCCAGGAACTCCTGTAAAATGGGTAGCTCTCTGGGCTTTCTGATGGACTTCATGTAGTCCTCAAACGACTCATTGTCGAGTTTTTGGGCTAATAAATGTACTAGGAGAGGATCCCATGTGGTTGTATCCACTCCCATGTTTTGAATTGCATGGAGACATTCCTTGGTAGTATCGTGTAGTTTTTTGATCATGCACAAAGACTTTTGTTGCATGCTGGGAAGGCCGAGTAGAATATTGATATGTGATGTGAAGATCCGCTTCTGGTTATCGTAGCGATGTTTCAGTATCTCCCAACACACCTCGTAGTTGTCAGAGCTGATCTGAAGATGGTGGATCAGACGCTCAGCTTCTCCTGTTACCTTTCCCTTTAAAAACTGCATCTTTTGGGCATTCGACAGTGATGGACTCTTGTGGATGACCTCATTGAATAGATCCTTGAAAGAAGTCCATTGGTTATAATTACCATCGAATGCTGGAATCTCCATGTTTGGTGTATATTTCTCTCGGTGCGACACCGACCACATCTTGGTATTTATGGTGTTGGTCAATTCGTCGTGGAGCTTTTCATGCTTGGTGAATTCTGCCTGGTATCGGCTGTCTCCTCCACCAAGCACTCCTTCTATCTCCCAATGGAGGGTATCAATGGTACTCCAACGACTGTCAAGAGATTTGAGAGCATTCTCAAACTGCCACTTGCTCTCAAGCTGGTCTACATTTATTTTACTTACAGTTCTCATGAGAGCTTTAAAATTAATCGTTTGCCTCTCAATCTTCTCCATTTTGGTTTGGTGTAAAAGTTGGTAGGTAAGTAAATGTAAATGTTTCGCTTAGACCTGGTTAATCCAACTGGTTCTGGTTCACTGTTTCACTTGGTAGGCACTGGTAGGCAATGTTCGAAGGACCATGTAAAAAGAGGGGTCCTTTTGGGGTGGTATGGTGACCCTAGGACACTCTTTCTAGCTGTATAGTTTGTGGTATGGTTGAGGTATTTAAAAGTCTTGTATAAGATGGTAAATGGTTTGTATTAAGAGTCACAATATTACTTAACTCACTAATAATTATATAACTATGATTTTACGGTATATTAATGGTATGTGGGTTGTGGTAGGTACATTAATGGTATGATTTTATGTGTGCACGCGATGCCCGAAGGGCTGGTGATCGCGTACTAGCTCAGTTTTGGCAAATGCGTATTAAATGCAGACGTTGCTTAATACACATTTGCTGTGTTCGGTTAAAACCTGAACACAGGGCGTCCCACGGATATGCCACATGGAGGGAAAGTACCTTGAATATTGTAGATGGAACATTTTACTGAAAGAAGACATTATTTGAATTTAAAAAACAATTTAAACTGCATTCATACTTATTTAAATAATTACATGGTTGAGCCGGGAATCGAACCCGTTACACGAGAAAAATAATCAGCCTGTAGCTTTATCCTATCGATCGAAAGGCTTCATCATAAGGATTATTTTTTGCAAAATAACATAGTGTCAGAAATAAAAGAAAGACCAAGAATTTTAACATTTGCTGTGAAATTTTGTTCAGAAAAATGAATAGCTGGCATTGCCGTAAGGACATACAACTGACATTGTCATAAGTACCTATTACTAATAAATGTTCCCACTTGAGAAGTACGCATCATTTCCCTATTAATAATTTAAGTTCATGATAAAATGATAAAGAGATACGTAATTAGTAAGTACCTGGTTGTATGCAACAAATAGAGCCGTATCCTGAGCCGAAAGACGCGTAAATTATTTTGTCCATCGCAATGCGGCTGGCTGATTATAAAGAAATAATTCAAAAATGTGTTCCATTTTCAAACTTTTATTCATTTGTATCTGTGATTTTCATTGTAGGATTTTTGCATTGTATCGTGAATTTTTTACATAACCATGGCGTATCAAAATCATTTTGGAAGCATACTTTTTAAACCACAAAAACATAACGTTAGCCTTACAATGGCACCGCGAAAGATATCCTGATAGAAATACACCATCTCGATTTATTAATTGATTAATTTTGTATTAAAAATATTAAATTTCATGTTCTTCCTTTTATTTCTGACACTATGTTACTTGGCAAAAAATAATCCTTATGATGAAGCCTTTCGATCAGTATGATAAAGCTACAGGCTGATTATTTTTCTCGTGTAACGGGTTCGATTCCCGGTTCAACCATGTAATTATTTAAATATCTATGAATGCAGTTTAAATTGTTTTTTAAATTTAAATAATGTCTTCTTTCAGTAAAATGTTCCATCTACAATATTCAAGGTACTTTCCCTCCATGTGGCATATCCGTGGGACGCCCTGTATATACTGCTTGAATGACGGAACAAGCTGATGGCCCACCTGATGTTAAGCGGTAACCTCTGCCTATGAGCAGTGCATTACCTGATAGGTCACGTCCACCCAGGACGCGCCCTATATGGCATTGCACTGCGCCCGCCACCCTGAGACATAAAGATGAAAAGTCTCATGTGCCTGTAATTTCACCGGCACCCTTACCCTTCAAACCGGAACACAGCAATGCGAGCACTACTGCTTTGCGGCAGAAATAGGTATGGTGGTAGTACTTCCCCGGACGAACTCTTTCACAAAAAAGCTCTACTACTACAAAAACAAAACACAAAACAAACGTGCAACAAATGTGCTAGTAAAACAACTTAAAACTAGGTTAGTTGGAGGAGTTTCCAATCCAGAGGACAATCGAATCGTTATGTATAAGCTTTTTTTTTTAATTGCGTGAATGACGGTACAAGCAGATGGTCCACCTCTTCGACCAATTACTTTGGTCGAAGGTCCACCTGAGCTCAGTTTTGTCATGATTAGTGAAAAATACGGTACCTGTACGCGAGTACCACCATTCATACATCAGGACATGAATGAAATTACAGGCACATGAGGCTTTTCATCTTTATGTCTCAGGGTGGCGGGCGCAGTGTAATGCCACATAGGGCGCGTCCTAGGTGGGCGTGATCTATGAGGTAATGCATTGTTAAAGGCAGAGGTTACCGCTTAACATCAGGTGGGCCATCGGCTAGTTCAGTCATTAACGAAGTAAAAAAAAAGCGGCCAAGTGCGAGTCGGACTCGCCCAGGAAGGGTTCTGTAGCAGCAAGTAACATAATATAAAAGTTCTTGGATGGATTACGATTAATGACGTATTAAAAAAAACTACTTACTATCTAGTAAGTAGTTTTTTTTTCGTTCGAACCAATTTTGAGTGAAAGTTTACATGGTAATTACATCACATATTTTTTTTAGTTTTATCATTCTCTTATTTTAGAAGTTATGGGGGGGGGGGGGGGACACACTTTTTACCACTTTGGAAGTGTCTCTCGTGCAAACTATTCAGTTTAGAAAAAAATTACATAAGAAACCTCAAAATCATTTTTGAAGACCTATCCATAGATACCTCACACGTATAGGTTTAATGAAAAAAAATTGTTGAGTTTCAGTTCTAAGTATGGAGAACCCCAAAAATAATTGTTTTTTTTCAATTTTTGTGTAAAAATCTTAATGCGGTTTACAGAATACATCTACCTACCAAGTTTCAACAGTATAGCTCTTATAGTTTCGGAAAAAAAAAGGCTGTGACATACACGGACAGACAGACAGACAGACAGACAGACAGACAGACAGACAGACATGACGAATCTATAAGGGTTCCTTGTCTTTGACTACGGAACCCTAAAAAATTACATGAAATCTTTTGCCAGTTGTTGCAAAGACCTCACTCGCTTCACTCGTTTCACTCGCTCGTTTAATAAAGAGGTATTAACGTAAGTATCTTTAAAATATTGTTGAATAATTGTCGTTGGTCGAGGTTTCGCGTCCAAAACTCACCCATAGCCATATGAACAGACCCTAAGGTAATCATCGTTCTGGTTTCAGTGAATGGAGTGAATGAGGGTGTATTCATCCCTTTGACGAGCTTACAAAAACGTGGCCTGGTTCGGTGTTTGTTGGAAGGGCTCGTTTTCGTTATATTAACTGGTGAATGGTACCTACTTGATACATATAGATGTAGGGCTTTTTCCCAGATCGGGTAGACAGAGCCTCATTGAGAGCGATGATTACCTTGGGTGGTTGCTTTTTAACCCCCGACACACCCCCGGGGTGTTATAAGTTTGACGTGTCTGTGTGTGTGTGTGTGTGTGTTTGTGTGTGTGTGTCTGTCTGTGGCATCGTAGCTCCCGAACGGACGAACCAATTTAGTTTTTTTTTGTTTGAAAGGTGAATTTGTCTGGAGTGTTCTTAGCTATGTTTGATCAAAATTGGTTCAGCCGTTTCATTGCGTTGAGGGTTTTTTGAATTTTTACAAAATTAATTACTTGTACCAAATAATATGGGCGAACAGAGTATAATTTTACACTTAAATGACTATTGTTGGCTGTTATATTGGTCATTATTTGTCCAACTGTTTGTATCAACCGGAACAAATATCTTTAAATTATACAAACACTTGTCCCGCAGCGGGAATCGAACCCGCAACCTTTTTTTATCTCAGCAGTCTACTCGCCCGACGCGCTACAGAGGTCGTCACAGGACATTGGTTAAAATGCCACCAAAATAACACAAAATAACTCAAAAAACACTAGGAAAATAAATAAAATAAAAGTACACCTCTCTTTTGAAAAATGGTGGAATGAATCCCCCTACTAACTATGACTATGTATGGCAGACGATTTGCTATTCGTATACCGAATTTCACCGAAATCGGTTCAGGCGTTACGGCGTGATAGAGTAACAAACATCCAAACATCTGAACATGTCAAAGAGTCATGGCGACCGCGTACCTGCGCTGCGACATTCCATAAAAACAATACCCTTGGATAGTATGAGAATAGCCAATGAAATTCCCATCATTACATTTTTTATAAAACTACGTGAAAAAATCAAATAATTTTTTGAAAATATTGATCTGATCTAGTAAAAACAGCCCGGCATCCATTAGAGCATTGTCGATCGGTGCATTTGAAATTGACATCCTATGCTTTGCGCTGTCACTGTCATTTTTATAGTTATTCTGTGCTCGGTCAACGCAGCGCAGTGTACGTACAGAACAGACCTACAAGGATCGTTTGGCACGAGGCCGAAATCAGAACTAACGCCGCCATCTTGTAAATCTAATATCAAACAGCACCACAATGGCGGCTACAAGACGTGCCAAATGATCCTTGTAGGTCTGTATAAGTGAAGAAACGTAAACAAAAAAATGTGATATTAGTTTTAAAAATATTTTCAGATTATCGACAATTGTTTTTGTTAAAAATTGCATGCCTTGACAGTTTTGTATAGTATTTAGCCAGAACTCTCAACTCAATGCGTGCGACCTCCTCATTTTCCAACAAAACAAACCAATTTTGGATTGGAATGAATCAGTTCCATGAGAAGTCTTTGCGATTCTAATGTGAGTATTGTACTTCTTTCAATGTAAGTGCCTTGATATGGTAGCTCCTTACGAACAGTGGTAGGTACCTATTTATATTTAAATACCTATATTGGTACACTAACCGAAAACCAACAGCTATCCTGCTAAGTCAATTCCTTAGAAAACCTACCTACAGCCTGGTTACTATCTTTTATCTCCCTACAAACTGGGCTATTATTGGTATTTAATGAAGGAATCATTTATCCATGCTGCTGATATATTTCTGAGATTTGTTACCATGCAATGGTTTATATTAAGTATATCAGTTATCTAGTACCCATAACACAAGCTCTGGCTTAGCTTGGGGCTAGATAATATTGTGTGAACTTGTCCAGCATTATTTATTTATATATTTATAAGCTAATTTCTGTTTGGGCAGATATTTTAAACTCCACTTTGGGCTATGTAGTATCTGAACATAAGTTTGGGTCAGGCTCGTGGTACCTTCTAATGAGTCAGAATAATTGAAAGATAATTTGACACTAATTTGGATGTAAATTGAAGGATTACATAACTATAATACCTTTATTATATTAGCCTACTCGTTTACAGAAAATGTAGAGTACCTATATTATTATGTCTACAATATCTGAATCGGTCCCCTGGACACTCCAAATCCCGTTTGCACTGATGCTATTGCTAGTAGCCGAGTGTATGTATACTCATACTTTTTATGTCCCCCAGGTCTCAGATGGAAGAAATGTACTATGACTCTAGTAACTAGACAGCAAACATAGATGTTGGCCGAACACACAATGCTGAGAACATTAGTTAACCAAACATGATTATGGCACCAAAATAACTTGCAAAACTTATGATGTATTTTTTCATACCAACCATGTGTATAAGCTGGATCACTTTGGAATACGTGAAAAGTTGCTCAAATGGATAGAGAACTATTTAATAGGCAGAACGTTCCAAGTTCGTGTCCTATCTCAACAGAAGCGGGTGGCAAGCGGGGTACCGCAGGGATCGGTGCTCGCTCCCCAATGGTTCGGCATATTTATCACGGACTTGGTTGATTTGATAGGTTATGAAACTACATTTTTTTTGCAAACCCACTTATGAACTCTGAACAACTACAAGAAGATCTAAACCGTATACAAGACTGAACCAAAAGCTGGGTAATTAAATTAAATGCATCTAAATGCAATATACTGCACGTAGGCAATAATAATCTCAGAGTCACATATAGCCTGGATGGAAACACCAAAGATCCAGTCAACCTTCAAAAAGATCTAGGGATCAACATTGCATCTCATTTAAAATGGCAGGAGCACATCACGTGTATGGTCAAGAAAGCTAATTCCTTTATCTATGTCATACACAGATCCTTTCAACCAATGACAGTGGATGTCTTCCGCAAGATCTACAAATCTTACATCAGGCCTCTTTTGGAGTCTGGATTTCAAGTGTGGAGCCCGTATTTCCGAAAAGATATTAAGTTACTTGAAAGCAGAGAAAGGCAACCAAGATACCACAGGCTGTACGTCACAAATCTTATGAGAGAGATTACATGCCTCAGGCCTTACTACCCTTGAAGAATGACGCCTTCGCGGTGACCTCATAAAGACATATAAAATCCTGACCTACCAATACAACCTGCCAGACCCACATGATAACTTTGTGAAGAAAGAAAGATCATCTCGTGGCCACCAATTTAAACTGGGTCGAGATCCTGCCAACACACATGTTGCACATCACTTCTTCAATAACAGAGTGGTCCACCATTGGAACATACTACCAGACGATGTTGTTTCTGCTGAGTCTGTACCTACCTAATGCATTCAAAAACAAGCTCGACAAACCAGCTACGAAAGGACAATTCAGAATTTAAAAAAAGTGACTTAAAATTGGACATTCCACACAGTTTTGATGTAGACATATCAGCGAAAGCTGCTCGTCTATAAATAAATAAATGTTATTGTTTATTTAATCAAATGAACACAAATAAAAATGTTTTTATTTACAAATACCTAATAATGGCTACCTATATGATAACATTACAATGGGCTCCGCACTAGGACAAGCATGTATCGCAGATACCCGGACTAAGATTGTCAAAAAAAGTTTAGTAAATGACCAATGTGTATGATACCTGCATGCATGCAACATTCAACAGTGTTAAGCAGATAAGTAGGTAGTTAGGATGATACCTACTTACTAATAAAACAAAATAATACATATACAAATGTTTTTATTTACAAATAATAGAGGCTATATGATAACATTACAATGGGCTCCGCACTAGGACAAGCCTGTATCGCGGATACCCGGATTAAGATTGACCAAAAAAGTTTTAGTAAATGACCAATGTGTATGATACTTACATCCTTGCACGCGTGCAACAATCAACGCAGTCTTAAGCAGATTTTATTGTTTTTATTTTTTTATTGTTTATTGTTTATTGACAAAAAACGTACAACGTTAACACAATGCATACGTAAAATTAAAATTAAAATTATTAGGTAGATTATACAATGGAAACAAAGGTGGTACACTCAAAAAACAAAAAAAACAGAAATGGGGCCATGGCTCAAAAAAAAGGAAAACAAGCAAAAAAAAACTAGTATTTTAGGAGCCAGTGTGCCTTTATAAGTGTCGGTTATGTACCTACAAACTAAATTATAATGCAATCTATCCTGGTAAAACTTGTTAGATGATAAAATATAATAGATAAAATTTGTTAGATGCATTTCTTGTGAATGAACATACAAAATAGTAATAGGTAGGTAGGTACGCAATTATCATGAGTGTTTTGGTTAGTAATTACCTATTTGTGGTTGAATTGAATTCGCCCTACCCGCCGAACTAGTTAAAAAACTGTATCTCGGCGAGCAGTGTTTGTCCTCCTCGCACGCACAAAGCTGTTATCGCTGTTATGACTACATTTTTGCTTCACTCAGTTTGAACATAGTATAAGCAAAAATCCCAGAAAAATAAACAAAAATTTACCTGAGACTAAATTAACATACTAGGTACCTATATAGATTATTTTATATACTTAACTTATGAAATAGGACTTATATTTAAGTAAACAGTTACAAAGTAGGTTCCATAATGATTATAAGTGATGTTTAGTGTCGATGTATGTGCTAGATAATGTGTGGGTTGTGTGCAGATAATGTAACGCGTGTGTAAGTGTAGGTAATGTAAATAATAATATAAATAACTAGACCGTTTCGATGATTACTTTGGTAGTATCTAACTTAGGTTATTGTAAGTGGTAACGTGGAGATACATGTTAATATACCTACTCGTACCTATGAATTAAATTGTACAAAGTTAATAGTATTTATTAGTAAACAAATATTTTAATGCATTGGTTTAATATTCATCTTAAAGTAGTAATTAGTGATTCCGTGTCATCGTACGAAAATGTTTTAAGAATTTCCGTAACGGCTTCCTTACATGAATATTTTGATTTAGCTTTTAGTTCAATTTTGTTACTTAATTTATTGTAAAGGTACGGTCCAAGAAAGTGCATAAAGTGCTGTGCAAACTTGGTTTTGCAGGAAGGTGCTAAGTACACTCTGTCCTCTCGTCGGTTATTTAACATATTATCAGATATAGGTGTTTTGTGTTGTTCCAAAACGACCGCCTTAATAAAGCACTGCCTTACAGTAAGGACCGAGGTTTCCTTATAAAGTTTTGCTGTTGGAAAACGAAACCTTTTGAAGCACATCACTTTTAATAGCGCTCTTTGAGCTCTTTCTAAAGTAATTAGAGTAGTCTTGGGACATCCACCCCAAGAAGTGATGCAGTAAGTTGTCACCGATTGGCTTAAAGCATAGTAGATGGATATTAATAGTCTATTATCACAAACGTTCCTTAGTGTTTTAAAAATGTAGATCAATTTCCTAGTGCGTCCCGAAAGTGCTCTAGTATTAGTTTGCCAATTTAAGTGACAATCAATATGCACTCCTAGGTATTTTATGTTAGTAACAGATGTTAATTCTGAGCAACTGCAATTTTCACATTGTGTACCGTGATGTGCTAGTATTTTAATTGATGAAGGGGATGGTTGACTATTGCTTCTGATACTAAAAGTAATATACTTCGTTTTAGATACATTAAGCGTAAGCAAGTTATTATTCAACCAGTTAGTGATAATCTGAAACCCCTCATTAGCATAAAGGTTGCTCTCACTCCAGTTTTTGCCAGTGAATAATAGGACCGTGTCATCTGCGAACGTAATAATATGACCATTTCTTAATTTTAGATTACATAATTCGTTTATGTATATTAAAAATAAGGTAGGCCCCAAGATACTACCTTGAGGGACTCCGAATTTAATACATTCTTCGTCACTAACATGTTCACCAATTTGCACTGATTGTTTCCGATTTGACAAATAGTCTACAAATAATTTATGTTGTGTACCACGAATACCAATATTTTCAAGTTTGTTTAATAGTAAGGGAGCAGAAACGGTATCAAAGGCTTTTGCCAAGTCTAAAAATATAGCCAAACATTTTTCCTTCTTATCTAAAGTATGAACAATTGTTGAAGTTAATTTGTTGACTGCATCAGCTGTGGATATATTATTGCGAAATCCATATTGATTTTCTGACAAAAGGTTAGTTTTATGTAGAAATTTTTTGACCCGTTTATTGATTAATTTTTCTAAAATTTTTGATAAAGTTGGTAGAAGTGAAATTGGACGGTAGTTGGAAATATCGTTTCTGTCCCCTGACTTGTATATTGGTATAACTATAGACTTTTTAAGGGCTTCGGGAAATGAACCCTCTTCAAAACATTGATTGCAAATTCTAGCTATAGGAGTAGCTAAGACGTCAGAGCCTAATTTATACAGAATTGACGGAATTCCATCCCAACCCGTACTGCCACTGTTCTTGAGGCTTGTGATTGTTTGTATAACTTCATTTTCGTCAGTTTCCAGTAGCACGAACGAGCGCGAATTCGTACGACATTGTGTTGTAGGTTTGTTGCCATAGTTTTCACCTAGCTTTTTTATTATGTTGTCTGCCAATTCAGTGCCTATGTTAGAGAAATACTTATTGATATGATTTATCGATTGTCTTGGGGTGTGTTTTAAACATAAAAGATCATCATTAGGTGTTTTATCTTTATCCATGTAACATATATTTTTGATGCTATTCCATTGTTTTTTTAAATCATATTTATATTTATTTATTTGTGATCGAAAATATGCATTTTTTAGATTTTTAAGAGTTCTGTTGCATGTATTACGGTATCTCTGGTATGTTATCTTAAGAATTATGTTATCAGCATCTTTTTTAAAGTTTTTATGCAACCTATCCCTATTTTTCATGCAGCGTATCAAACCAGGCGTCACCCAAGGTTTCAAAGTTCTTTTGCTACGGGGAATCTTTATTAACGTTGTGTATTTGATCATTGTGTTCTTAATTGTTTGCAGGAATATATCAGTTGCATTACTCGAGTCATGGTCTTTTAGTAATTCAGACCAATTGATTTCAGCCAAATCGACAATAACCGCTCCGTAGTCAATTTTTTTGCGTAAATTTGATTTGGACTTTTGACGTGATAGGCCTAAACCTACGGACATAATTACTGTAGAATGGTCAGTGACTGTTGAGTTGCATACAACTGTTTTAACCGGTGATTTCACTTTAACAGCGCAGTGATCCAAACAGTTTTCTTTACGAGTAGGGAAATAATGTGATGGTAGGAGACCGTGAGAAGCAAGTATGTTTAGATAATCAGCTGATCTTTGGTCGTCATTTCCTTCTTTGATATCGATATTAATGTCGCCGATTAGAACAATCTGCTGAAATTGTTTTAGTTCATGCAGTACATCGTCGATAGACTTCAGAAACTTTTCAATGTTATTGTAACACGGGGGTCTATATATACAAACAAATGCAATATCACTCTTAGAAGTGGCGATGAGACAGTTAACTTCCTCTGTGTAAGTGGGTTCATAAACTTTTATATTCAAACCATCTTTTACGTAAATGACGATACCGTCATTCTGATTAATTGATCTTATGGTTCGGAAGGATTGGTAATTTTTTACCAATGGTAGGTTTGTTACCTTGGAGAGCCAACATTCAGTTAGAACCATAAGATCCTCGCTCAATTTTAGTCTATTCAGTAATATCTTAAAATCGTCAAAATTATGATTGATGCTACAAATGTTTTGAGTTACTACGTTAAAATTAGATTCAGATATGTCAATGTATCTTTCACAAAGTTCTGGTTCGTCAATCATAAATGAGTCACCGACATTGACATTATCGTCAATGTCGGCGGAAATATCACTTATATTGTTTATCATGGGTATGGAAAAATATGAAAAAACCCATCAATTGGGTGCAAATGGGTAGAATTATGGCATGGTTGACGAATGAACGTGGAAGTGGAAGACACTGAAGATCTTTTTTGAATTAAACAGTTTAACAAGGTAACTTTAGTTATGCGCTGAGCTGCTGATACTGAGAATTTTATGAGTGGGGTGTGTTGATTTAATTGTGTAAGCATCGATTTTTTTGTAAACATTATGGAACCAGTAATATAACATAAAAAACATTTAGAAATAAAGCATGCAATTGAAAATATATCAGAAAAAAAGAAAGGTAGACGAACCCTAATGGCAGAAATACAAAAATCATTACAAGAGTTATAGTAACATGAAAGCTTTCCTGTATCTTTAACGCGCATCAAGCTGGCTAGTCAGCATACGGTTTGGTGTTGTTCATCTTGGAGCTCTTCTATTTGCGAAGAAGATCTTACGTGTATGGCTGGCCCATCTTCTGAAGCTCTTACGAAGATCCTTCCGTTTGCCACCCAGCAGAATTTAACTCTTCCATTTTTCATGAGAGCACGACTTTGAGCAAATAGTCTTCTTGCATTTGGTGTCAGGAGTTCGTTAACGTACACTGGCCCGTTGTTTTCATGAAATCCCAGCACTGCAGCATTCAATTTGTTATCCCCGTTGATCTTATTGTACTTTTTGGAAGCTTTTACAACTTTGTTGCGCAGTTGCTGGTTATGGTATTCGACCACAATTGAGTTAACCTTAATATTATTATTTCGGTGTATACCTTTGATATTCTCTTGCTGAATATCTACATCTAGTGAGCTGTGCAGCTTGTTTACAACTTCGATAAGATTTTCCGCATCGTCTCTGGGAACGTTCTTGAGTTCCAAGGTACAGGACCGCTGATTTCTCTGGAGCTCTTCCACTTGCTCTTCGAGAGAACCTATTTTTAGTAGGGCATCTTTGTGCTCCAAGGAAAGAGCATTGAACATTGCTTTATTTTCTTGTTTAGTTGCGGTTGTTTGCTCAATGATTCTGTCAAATTTCTCGTGAATCTTTAATATCTCCTTATTTTGAGATGTCATCTCTTGTATTGCTCTCGTCAGCAAGTCGATCTTTTTATCGCTGTCTTCTTTGAATGAGGTTATGAGGCACAATATTTCATTTCGGAATGATGGAAGATCTTCTGAATCAGATACATCGGCGTGTGTAGATTTTGGAAAATCGATTTGTCTGCGTTTTCGTGATTTAGCTAATTGGTCTGATTTATTAGCTACCGTTAAGTCTGGGTTCGAAGATGACTTTCTGTCATCAAGTGGAGAACGCAAAGTAGACATATTTTCTTACTTGATTTATCTGAAGTTTTTACCTGTACTGTTTGCCAGCTACGCAGTAGTTTGTGACGTAGTTTGGATAATTAGCACTTTTATTTTATTTCGTACGGCACTTTGTATCTTATGATGACGCAGTAATAAGGGTGGAGTCCCTATGCACGGATTTAACTGATTTACGAGTAAAATAATACACGTCTGCACTCGAACACGGTCAGCGAGGAGTATCGATGGAATTTAATCAAATGAACACAAATAAAAATGTTTTTATTTACAAATACCTAATAATGGCTACCTATATGATAACATTACAATGGGCTCCGCACTAGGACAAGCATGTATCGCAGATACCCGGACTAAGATTGTCAAAAAAAGTTTAGTAAATGACCAATGTGTATGATACCTGCATGCATGCAACATTCAACAGTGTTAAGCAGATAAGTAGGTAGTTAGGATGATACCTACTTACTAATAAAACAAAATAATACATATACAAATGTTTTTATTTACAAATAATAGAGGCTATATGATAACATTACAATGGGCTCCGCACTAGGACAAGCCTGTATCGCGGATACCCGGATTAAGATTGACCAAAAAAGTTTTAGTAAATGACCAATGTGTATGATACTTACATCCTTGCACGCGTGCAACAATCAACGCAGTCTTAAGCAGATTGGTAGGTAGTTAGGAAGATACTTACTAAAAAGCGGCTAAGTGCGAGTCAGACTCGCCCATGAAGGGTTCCGTAGCAGCAAGTAACATAATATGGGTACTTCTCATTTTTGATTTTAAAAAATAATAAACTAGTGAAAACATCTTTTAGGTATAATTGATGATTGATTTTATAAGTTTTGGTCTTGCTCGTTATGGGAAAAATACTCGCCGAGCTTACAGCCCTTTCAGGACTGAAATATAGGGGATTTAAAAAAAATACTCTCCATGGGAGTGACCTCAGTGCCATGGATGTGACATTCCCTACATTATCGTAATACATGGAAATTAAATATTACAAAGAAGTGAAACTTTTTCCAAACATAATAATAATATACCGTTACATTATCAAAATCTTTATTTATCTGTAACACACGCAGGTATTTTCCTAATTTTAATTAACAAATGCAGTCTTAGTCAGCCCTAAACTTTTTATTTTATTTGTGCGAGTAGGTAGGACATCCCCATACATTTTATCTACCAAATTAACATCATTTAATTTGTTAGATAAAATATTTTCACATTTATGTTATCTACCTTCTTTACTAAACATTTTAAAATTTATACGCTCAGAAAATATTTTTCATCTAACTTATTAATTAAATCTCTGTCATCAATTGCCTACCAATTACCTTCAAATTACTAGTTTTTATGGCACGCATAAGGATAGGCTACGTATTGTTTTTTTTTGTATATTTTAACATCAATTTTGTTAAACATTAATCGTAGAAACAGACCAGAACCGACCAGTGTAGGCTCAATTTAAACAGCCATTACATCATCACGTGGAACAGGGAATATGTAGTCAGGGCCAATCTAAACAAAAATAATGTGATTCTTGATAGATCTTTTCTTTTTTGTGAACGTAACTTTTGGTTCTTCGCCATCAAATCCAATTATTTGACCAAGAATATGTTTTTTCATATATTTTTTAAAATAATCTTGTAATAATCCACAACCCTTCTTTTAAAACTTCAGGTGTGGTTCATTTTCATATGATTCAGTCACTGGAATACCCTTTGCATCTGCTTCTGAACTCAGAACACTGTTTTTATCTGCTATAGACCCCAGTATATCTTCTTCATTTATACCAGGCCCTGAAACATCTTTTTAATTTTTGGAACTCAAAAGCTCTGTACTATGTGTATCCAGCCTAAGAATAGACCCCTCCTTATCCTCCTTTGCATGTCGTAAAAGCCGACTAAAGGATTACATCATGGAATGGGCAGCAGCATCCATATGAGTATTTAACAGTAATACTGCGATCCACCCGCCAAGCGTAGTAATGGCAAATCCCTCCATTGTATTCAATGGGAGAGGCTTCGTCCAGCAGTAGACGTAAACAGGCTGATAAAGAAGATAAAGATAAAGCCGTGCATCCGCAAACACACAACATCAATCTACAAACCACAAAAAGCCCCATATCATATACAATAATCACGTCCATGGATCAAAAGTCACATCCATGTGTATATTTTTACCCACGGATCCATAGAAGTGACGTCCACGGAAGAGAATTTTTGCTGTTATAATATTAAAAACCTAACCTCTGAATCAGGAATGAACAAGCAAATTTAGCTAAGTGTTTTTGTTGCAAAAGCGCATTAAAACCACAAAACCGAAGTGCATAATTGAAATTTACATACCTTTGACGATCACCACAGTTGTGACCACTTATGCTTGACAAGTTTTGAGAATAGAAAAACAACACGTATTATCTCGCAGGTGTTACGTCGCAGGCAGAAACTAACAACTGAGTCAAAAGATGGTGGATCTACCCTTGTCTATGCCCACTAACGTTTGGATACACGGACGATATTTTTATAATTTACGACTGGTGTGACACTCATCCATGGAAGGGACAAAAAAAATTATCACAAACTTTATGTGAACAGTTGAAGAATGTTCTAGTATCTTTAGATACATATGTTTTTATATTTACGGAGTAAATATATCCAATTTAATATTGGCATTCTTTTTTACACATTTATTCAGACAGATCAACCACAATAATTTTTTTTCTTTATAAAAGCAGTGTGATCACACACACGGAAGGGACATTTTTGATGTTTTAAAAATTAATAAATAATAAACTATGCATTAAATTTATCCATTTATATACTAAAGTTATAGTATTTTATCTATACTTTATTAACACAAAGCAAGATTACTATATTTAGTTACTAAATGTAAGAAAAATTAAAGTCACAGTGGTTTTTTTCAAAAATGAGAATTACCCATATAAAAGTTCCTGGATGGATTACGATTTATGACGTATTAAAAAAAATCTACTTGCTAGATCTCGTTCAAACCAATTTTGGTTGGAAGTTTACATGGTAACGTACATCATATATTTTTTTAGTTAAATAATTCTCTTATTTTAGAAGTTATGGGGGAGGGACACACTTTTTACCACTTTGGAAGTGCCTCACGCGCAAACTATTCAGTTTAGAAAAAAAATATATTAGAAACATCAATATCATTTTTGAAGACCTATCCATAGATACCCCACACGTATGGGTTTGATGTTTTTTTTTTTTTTAGTTTAAGTTCTAAGTATGGGGAACCCCAAAAATAAGAAACTACTTACTAGATCTCGTTCAAACCAATTTTGAGTGGAAGTTTACATAGTAATGTACATCACATATTTTTTTAGTTTTATCATTCTCTTATTTTAGAAGTTACGGGGGGGGGACGACGACGACACTCTTTTTACCACTTTGGAAATGACTATCGCGCAAACTATTCAGTTTAGAAAAAAAAAATTATTAGAAACCTCAACATCATTTTTGAAGACCTACACAGAGATCCACCATACGTACACGTTTCATGAAAAAAAAAAAATTGAGTTTCATTTCTAAGTATGGGGAACACCAAAAATAATTGTTTTTTTAAATTTTTGTGTAATAATCTTAATGCGGTTCACAGAATACATCTACCTTCCAAGTTTCAACAGTATAGATCTTATAGTTTCGGTAAAAAAGGGCTGTGACATACACGGACAGACAGACAGACAGACAGAAATGACGAATCCATAAGGGTTCCTTGTTTTTGACTACGGAACCCTAATAAAAGAAAGCAATAAAATAGTGGTTTCACAAAGTTATATGATTCAGTACCTATCATTTAATAGTTACATTTTAACTATTAAATGACCTCTGTGGCGCGGCGGGCGACGGTTCGCCTGCGAAGCACGAGGTTGCGGGTTCGATTCCCGCCTCGGAACAAATATTTGTTCTGCAGATCTGCAGATATTTGTTCCGGGTGTTCTGGGTATTTTCTATGTATAATAAAAAATATCTATCTATGTAATATATTGTATGAAGAGTATATCAATTGTCTAGTACCCATAACAACACAAGCTTTGCTTAGCTTGATGCTAGTTTTTTTTTTTTTTTATTTATTTATAATACACAGGTAGCTCTCGGAGCTGATGCGTGTATATCTTAGTCCTTATCAGTGCACTTTAAATGTTTGTCAAGTCTATTTTTGAAAGAATTCACTGAGGGGGCACTGATCACTGAGTCTGGTAGCCGGTTCCAAGTGCGCACGACGCGATTAGGCAATATGTGCATCTTCGGATTGCTGGTACTTGGCCCGCGTTGCAGCTTCAGCGAGTGTCCTCTGAGTCCTATATTATTGTTCATGGTATATAGTGCCTGTGATAAATCTGGTATACTGTAGTGGTTGTTTAGGATCTTGTAGGTCTCTATTAGGTCTCCACGCTCTCTACGTTGCTGAAGGGTAGTTAATCCAATGTTGTGTGAACTGTCCAGCATTATTTATTTATTTATTTAAACATTTCAAACAATATGAGATTAAGGTCCGGGTGTCATGGAGAATTGGTCAAGGTTGGTCATCTTGCTGGTGTGTATCATGGAGAATTGGTTCAGGTTGATCATCTTGCTGGTGTGCGTCATGGAGAGTTGGTTCAGGTTGGTCATATTGCTGGTGTGCGTCATGGAGAATTGGTTCAGCTTGGTCATCTT
Organism: Operophtera brumata; assembly: GCA_932527175.1. NCBI lineage: Eukaryota > Metazoa > Arthropoda > Insecta > Lepidoptera > Geometridae > Operophtera > Operophtera brumata. The sequence continues at coordinate 24,982,928 of OW052225.1, forward strand.
GCTTGTGGGTGTCACAGAGAATAGGTTCAGGTTGATCATCTTGCTGGTGGGTATCTTTTAAGATAGGCTGTTTTTTTTCTTATTCTTCGGGCTCGCAACCACCACGGCTGACACACTTTATCTTGGACAGTGACCTCTCGTGGTCTTAAAAAATCCCATATGTATGACATTAAGTAATTGTTCTTGAATTAGTGGTGGATTATCACGTAGGACGACAAAGCTCGGTCTCCTCAATATGGACCGTCCACACACAGGCAATACACTAGGGTGTGACCAAGTGAACGAGTTACACATGCCGTCTGAGTTAGCTTACTTGTACTTATTTGCGAAACAGCAAGGGCGCAGCATGCCCGGCAAATGTAGTCAGTTTCTGTTATCTACAAAATAATTTTACTGGTTAGCAAAATATTCAGATGTCAGCCAGCTACTCGCCTGCCATGCGTAAACATTATAACAACATAGAAACAGATAACTAGGTAGACCATGGGTACACCTTGATTTTCTGAATAATATTGGAAAATTGTAGGTAGGTACTTACAATTTGAGAAGAAACCCATTGAGCATTAATGGAGATTATATTTGTACTTTCTTCGAATACAAGGCTTCCTACATCTTGTCTAAACATATTTCACAATTTATACAATGCAGAGATCCTGCCATTATCCGAGAATAAACGATGAAATGCTCCGTAATTAATGTTTTTAGTTTGTATCATAGAAAAAATAATCACTACGTTTTACCGCCACTTATTGCTCTGATGCCGCACAGGCTGTAAATCACCTACGAAAACGTAGTATTCTTTTTTCTACTTTTACGACTACGACCACAGATCACGGTACTGCCGTAATCGGTGCAGACCATGGACTTAGTATACAAGTCCATGGTGCAGCCAAGGATGAATGTAATGAATGAATTTATCATGCCTATGTTGGCATGATAAATTCAGCCAAAAATATAAAAAAAAAAAATTACTTCTTAAAAATCTATAAAAGTGGCTTAGCACGGATATGTATTCTGCAAACCTGAGAGTTTTAAAAAATAATTTGATTTTTTTACGTAGTGTTGAACAAAAACTGGTGATGGACAACCATTAAGATAATCTCAAAGTACCTGATCAGCAGTGGTGTACTCTATGTCGAATTTTGGGTACACCAATGTTCGTCGTTTCGCCACCATCCTTTAACTTGTATGATTTGATAACAGACACCGGGACAAGTGACCAAATAAAAGCTTGTAATCAAATTATTTAACTTGTATGATTTGATAACAGACACCGGGACAAGTGACCAAATAAAAGCTTGTAATCAAATTATTTTATTGTAAATAAATCAAATTATTATCCAAACTTTGTCATTCATGAATTATTATATTAGTGGGATTAATTAGACCAAATGAATTGCCCGATCACGTTGCAACCTAATCTGCCAACACAAACGAATTTAATTAATTAATATTCACTAAACAATAGGATTTGTTTCAGATTGAATAGATTGAAAACAATAAGGTAATACGGATAAACCGGAATAAACTGAAAACAATTAGTTCCATTATACGAAGAAAGTTCGAAATAGCAGTTTTTGTTCTTCTTAAACAAGCCATGGGTCAGTTTAACGTAAAACGTAACGTATCTGTCAAATTATCTGTCAGTGTCGAGTCGTAAGATAAATTCGAGTGGGAAGATGTCTATTCCGCAAGGGCCACTTGTTCAAGAACTGAACTGAACTGAACTGAGTGGGAAGATCCTCTCGTTATCATATAGGAACATCGAGCAACGCAGGCCTCCGTACCGGAGGGGAGACGCCATAGAGCTGTCAACCGATACATATTTATTCAGAAATATTTGGGGGGGGGGCTTCACGCACTCACTTACACTTTAATGCACACTTTTGTAACCAGTCGTTCTATCGCTATAAACGCACACATCTATAAACAGCAACACATCAAAAATCTTTATACACACATATTCTTCTTCTATCTTAGGTAATGGCTTCTGTGCATTATTTGCTACAATTTAGCCAATGTCAAGTGATATAATTATTATAGTTTTATAGTCAAGTCGTCAAGAGTCTCCGTCTAGTCCTAACCCAGTTTAAATTGTGGCAGAAAAACTGAGTTTTTACAGGAAAAAACCCACCATTTCGAAAAGACTCGCAATACACTCAAATTTCACTACATCACACATGTGCCATTTATCCAAGTTACACCGGTTAAAATGCCACTAAAATTACACGAAATAACTCGAAAAAACACATTAAAATGTAATAAAATAAAAATGACGACGTTTCTTTCAAAAATGGCAGATTTCAACCCCCCTCATACACACATAGATGCTTTCTGTGTACAAACATCATGTTATGTCACAAAATTGACAGTAACATCCGTTCTAGGGACTTCCAGCACTCAAGTCGATAAATGAATAGTATCGATAACTTTTTGGTAAGAACTTACTTTGCCTACCACCAAGGGTCATTTAAAGGATTTAAGGGCGGCTAGGGATGAGGGGAGGGGTTGAACGCTCTCTGTGAAGGGGGAGTTGCGGAACCGCCCCAGTTTTCGAGGATAGCATAGAGATCATGTTGTGGATAACTATGATATTTTAGATTAGTAAAAGGTAGTAGTAGGCTGGAGAGAGAGGGGGTAAACGCGGAAACTTAGACTATAGAGAAAAATCAAGAAAATTTTGAGTATCCCAGGTACAACCTTACTTTACAACAACTCATGAGATGATTAGTTCTTGGAAAAATTGAATTAGAATTTTGTTCAAAGCTTACAATAATTTTATAAAACTATGGGCTGGCAAGTCAAAAGAGACGAAAGGAAAGAAAAGGAAAAAACGCTTTACTTAGCTCCCGTCTTCCTACTAACCTACATAATCCATGGCGGTTCTGGCCTCGAAATATACAATGTATTATAGTGGTGGCCATATAATTAAGAACGCTGATATAAAGGGAAGATTTTTTCCAACTAAGATGCACAACTAATTGCATTTGTTTTTATTTCTCTCGGTATCGTAAAACATTTCCATATTACCACTGTATTCATTGATACACATGATTGGCTAAAAATCAATAGGCAAACTTTTTACACTACTTTTAAACAAAGTATTCCTTATTTCTGGCTGGTCACGTAATTAAGAACGCTAAGTAGTTTATACCTTTATTCAAATTTAAATAGAGATCACTCAGTCGATTTGTTACTGTTTGTATAATTTTGGCGCCATTACGTGCTGTAAAAGATTAAAGGTGATTGCTTCTTTAGAAAAAACAATGGGAAAAAATAAAAGTTGTGATAAATCTACAAGGGAAGTAATAATAATACTTCGCCGGAAGAATTGGTCTTATAAAAAGATAGCCGACCATCTGCAATGTTCAAAAACGATGGTTTTCCACGCTGTAAAGCATTTTGCTACGTATCAAACTACTTCGAATGTTCCACGTGTACCTAAACAGAGAAAAACAACTCCTCGAGATGACCGAAACATCGTTCGTATGGCAAAACAAAATCCTTTTAAAGGGTCCAATGAGCTTAGAAAATAATATTTTGGTGAAAACAACCCTTCAGCAATCTCAGCACGCACTATTCGAAGACGTTTGGTAGAAGAAAAATTGCACGGTAGGATAGCAAGAAAGGTACCCATGTTAAAACTTTGCCACAGGCAAGCCCGGCTTGCATTTGCGAGAAAGTATGAAAACTGGACTGTGCAACAGTGGAAAAATGTACTTTTTTCTGACGAGACGATTATAAACAGAGTATGTTCTGATGGAAAACGATATGTACGACGTCCCCCGAATACAGCATTCGACCCAAAGTACACGAAAGTTACATTAAAGCACGGTGGTGGAATTGTGAAAATTTGGGGTTGCTTTTCTGGACATGGTGTAGGACCTGTAAAGTTGATAGAAGGTAACATGGATCAGTTCCAATACAAAAATATACTGGAAGAAACAGTGTTACCATACGCTGAAGACGTTCTACCGGTCATTTGGACATTCCAGCATGACAATGATCCAAAGCACACTGCACGCACCGTAAAGGAATTTCTTACAGCGCAATTAGTTTCTGTCTTAGACTGGCCTGCTAACAGTCCAGATCTAAACCCAATAGAGAATCTGTGGTTTGAAGTAAAGATAAAGGTTTTAAATACAAAGTGTGGAAATTTAAGAGAGCTGTATGACGTTTTTTTAGAAGAATGGAACTCTATTTCTCTTGCGAAATGTCAAAAATTAATAGAGTCAATGCCTCGTCGGTGTAAAGCTGTAATTAAAAGCCGTGGATATGCTATTAACTATTAATTTTAGTTAAATATTTATTAAATTTCTTTTTATGTTTCCTGTGCTACATAATATTGTGATTTTTTAAATCTAAGTGTCATACAAAACAATTCCCGAGCAGTTAAATAAATCGTTCTTAATTATTTGTCCAGTTTCAGTACTATTTGAATGTGTTACTTTGATAAAATCAATAAAATGTGCAAAAAATAGTTAGCGATTTCATACTTTATTCTTAAGTCAGGTTGCTCTATTAATGTGACTATTATATAACATAACTAGTTGCTTCTCAGAAGGTACACATCTCTGTGTATGATACGATTTAAATAAAAAACTTCTAGAACTTCAAATCGTTCTTAATTATATGACCACAAATATCTGTCATTCACTGTTATTGTCAAAAACCAAAAATCATGATCCTAAGTGCCAAAAAACTAGATTAGTCATTAAAATTTATAAATAGTTTTTTTTTATTTCAGGCATGATTATCCCACGACACAGGGGATCCTAGTGTGGGATCAGAACTATGTAGGTATGTGTTGGGTGTGTTAAGTTATGTTGATGCTAAACGATGGTAGGTAAAGTAATACTTAGCGCTATATATAGTGAACAGAATATCGCGTTGAAAAAATTATACCTAGCTATATTTTTTTTTTTCATTCTTTTGTCAATCCAATAGGATTTGATAGGAAAATCCCACGACACAGGACGGACACTCATGACACGTCTTTTCTTGAAAAGGAGTAAACGAGTTCAAACTGGGAAATGCTTTTGTTAATTTATCGTGATCACGTATCCCACAACCTAGGTAGGCATGCAACTTTTTACGAAAAACTATCACACCTCTAGATTTGTAATATCACATAGTAATATAAATGCATGTCTGTGTTTAAATATAAAAAAATCAAGGAAAAGAAGCTTGCTAGCCCTCACCAAACATGTTTTGCTTTTGCTAGTAATAAAATTGTATCATGATGGGCCGATTGCTCTGTCAGACTGAATCGATCGTGTGACGCATAGAGTTAAAAGTGTGACAGTGCTACAAATACTAAAATGCCGAATCGTTACATTTTCTGCTGTAAACCAAGGTCTGGAACATCGAATTTACGAAAAGATGGTGCTTTCTTTCACATTGTACCTAAGTGAATTTCATTATATATATATATTTGCATACATACATACATAGACACACGCCTTTTTCCCCGAAAGGGTAGACAGAGCCTTAAATGGGCTTCTTTTCACCTTGGCTTTCACCAGTTCTGAATAATATATATTTATTTTTATTTTATTTTTTGATGTTGGACACAGTTTACACATAATTATCTAGCCCCAAGCCAAGCAGAGCTTGTGTTATGGACTAGATAACTGATATCCCTAATACAGTACATTACATAGATATTTATTTTGTATTAACATAGAAAATATCCAGAACACCCTGAACAAATATCTGCAGATCGTACAAATATTTGTTCTGAGGTGGGAATCAAACCCGCAACCTCCTGCGTTACAGGCGAACCTTCGTCCACCGCGCCACAGAGGGCGTCAATTTACGGCATAAAATGAATAATTTCCAATTAAAATCATAACAGTTACCTACCTTGTTACATACCAATACCTTCATGGTGATTGGATTAACGGTTAGAAAGTTAGGTTAGGTTAGGCTATGGCGTCTCCCGAATAATATAAATCAAATTTCAATAGTTTGTAAAACATAATAAACGAGCATTTATTTTATCGATAAAAAATCTACTTTTTTATTTTGAGGCACATCATTAATTTAGTAGTATATAAGAAAACACGGGCAACTTACTTTCAGGAATTTTTGAGAAATAAAAAAAAACTGTTAAATGAGCACAAAGCTATTTCAGTGTGCATTGAGGCTGTTATTGTTACATACATACATACATAGACACACGCCTCTTTCCCCGAAGGGGTAGGCAGAGCCTTAATGGGCCTCTTTTCACAGTGGGTTGCACCATCGTGGGAGATAGACGTGACAAATAGTGAGCTCATCCCTACCATTGCTTCCCACGACTGACTCAGCTAACGTTATTGTTATTGTTAGCAGTTGCTTATTTAATTATTTTTTATTATGGTTACCAACAGTCTACACATGTATATATGAGGTACAACCTATATACCTATCTTTAGCTACAGGAGAAACCAATAAGGGCCTTTAATTTTCAAATAAAAAAAATGTAGTTTGATTTGGGTCAATTGATGGCCCTGACTCAACTGTGGTTGTCATAATTAACAAATGCATCGTCTGTTATTTTGTGTGATAGTAACAAAATACCACAAAAATATATCACTACGTTGTTGACTTTTACATGTCACTATATTTATCCAGTTAAGTACACAGCAGCGACATCTATTTTCAAGGGTTTATAGATGATTTGATATGGCCGTGAAAACCCTTCATTATAGGCAAACACAACGTGCGAAGATTGTACAGTAACCTAACAATTGGCGATCAACGATTTTTTTAAAGCATCTTTATTCACTTTTAACTGAAAAGAGTAAAGTTATTTAAGTATGATCAATATAACCGATTTTGATCAAATTAACCACGCAGTTTTATTCTTATTATAAACTAGAAGTAACCCGCGGTTTCACTCGCATAAGTCTTGATCCTGTGGGAACATCTAAATAAAATTTAAAACTATTCCTGTGGTCCAGCTATCGCCGTTCTTAAATTTCATCCAACCCTTAAAAAATTTTGCATTTATAATATTACATACAAACACATATACGTAAACTCACGCCTGTTTCTCAGAGAAGTAGGCAGAGACCATGTATTTCCTCTTGCTACGATCCTCGCATACCTGTTTTGCTTGATTCACTCACATCACATTCTTCATATATGCTCATTGGTTAAGGGCGCTCTTGGCCTGGCCATGCTCCAGATCGACCCTGATCTAGTCTGAATACCTTCACCGAGGTCGCCCCCTTCCAACGTAGTTTCGTCAATCTACTATCATTCATCCTTTAACCAATAACCCAAACCATCCAAGCATATCTTTCTCAATCTTTGTCACTATACACGTGCTCTTTCATTTTACAATGCTTTCTTAACACACAGTTTCTTATTCTATCTCTCAAAGTCCACCATACATACTTCTCAAACCTCTCATCTTCAGTGCATTTATTTTACTTTCATGTTTATTCTGCCTTAGCAACTTTCGCTACCACCATATATTAGTTTTGGCACTAACACTCCTCTATGCACATCCAGTCGTGCCTTTTTGGATACGTTCCGGCTGATAATAAGGCGTTAAGTTCACCTGGTTTCCAGAATTTACTCTCATTTAAATATCATCTTCATGATTGCCATCTCTTGTAATCAAAGTTCCCAAATGTACAAACTTTTTCATGTTACACTTGTTGTTAATAGTAGTGTGATTTAATTATATTTCTTTAAATATAGTTGCACATGACATTTACGTTGACATATCATCATACACCTCTGCGAGGCACAATTAATCCTTTTACCATACTGGTTCTTTCACCATTGGTCACTAGGCCCCTTTCAGGGAGACTATATCTCAAGCTGGTCAGTGAACCAAGAAAGAGCCCGTGACACGAAGTAGTAGTAGTAGTAGTTAGTAGTTACCGGTTAGTTAGTGGTTACATAGCCATCAAATACAAATACACGTTATTCCACATGTCACATGATGTCGAACGTGTTTAATGAATAGTATTTAGTAATCAAGGATATTAAGTAATCATCCACATCTTGGCTTACTGACATTACACGTTATATACATGTTTACGTCAGCAGAATAAATGCTGAAATGCACATTGATGTATTATACACATTTATATCTACGCTTTTGGTCACTTTTATGTCGCCCCTGTGTCACACGATTAAGTGGAGCTCGATTGAAGAGCGAGCAGGGCAGTCGTAAGGGAATAGGCTTTCATTGCGAATAAATCACGTAACTTGGCAGTGATTTTAGAGTTATGACTGACTAGTGTACTGAAGTGCAGTCGCAGTGAAGAGTGAACCAGTGTTATTGAATAAAATATTCACGGTTTGTTTTGTTAAACCGTTCAGTTTTATTATTTTACCCCGAACACGAACTCAAAAATTACAAAATCTGAGATGGCCACTTTTGTTTTTATACGGCTTAATTTTACTTGGTCAATTTTCATGCAATAAGTTATAATAATTTAATTGAAATTCAGGTACATGTGAAATGAAACACTATCATTTTGTAAATTTGATGATCCAATCATTTTTTTACAGGATAAAACTGAACAATTCGGCATTTTTCTTAGAGCACTATCTCCCACGCGAGTCGATTCAGTCTGACAGAGCGATCGGCGACAGCTAGTTTTTTATAAGCTGTATGCCCTCGAGGGCATTAAATTTAGACGGGAACTACAGCGGGGAATGACTTTGATGGCGTCTCCATTCCGTGTTGCTCGATGTATAGGAATGAGAAATTTGGTCTATGCTTTTCTATATTACGAATTGTTATGAACATTTTGAAATAGATTGATTACTGGTAATTTTGCTGTTATATGGATCAATCGGACTCATTGATTTATTTTCTATTTTTTTTATTTCAAAATTTGGCCTCTGTAGTCACTGAATGTACCATAGAGGTTCAGAGGTTCAGCACCAAATTCAGTGCAAATCTCATACAAGTTATAGTTGCATTGGTGGAACGTTAGTGTTTTTGCTCATCACAGCTCATCAACACATTTTGAGATATTGAAACCTGATTTTGCGATAACTAGGAGACCTAAAACGGACATTTTGGTTGAAAATGTCTCATAATTATCATTAGTTTAGCTACGAATGTCAATGAACAAAAAAACACTGTAATTTTTTTTGAATTAAATTCGTAGCTAATCTAATCATATTTATGAGACAGTATCAATAAAAAAATGTGTGTTAGTTCTCCTAATTTTCGCAAAATCAGGTTTCGCTATCTCAAGATAAATAATAATAAATAATAAATAATGCTGGTCATTCCACACAACATTATCTAGCCCCAAGCTAAGCAGAGCTTGGGTTATGGGTACTAGATAACTGATATACTTAATACAATACATTAAATAGATAGATATTTTTTATTATCACAACACAAGCATATTTTTTGCTTAAAAGGAGACTCCAAACCCTTTTAAATTGTAGACCTTAAGTTAACGAAATAAACATTTTATATTTTATTATACATAGAAAATACCCAGAACACCCTGAACAAATAACTGCAGATCACACAAATATTTGTTCCGAGGCGGGAATCGAACCCGCAACCCCTTGCGTCGCAAGCGAACGTTCGCCCGCCGCGCCACAGAGGTCATCGATGTATTGAAGAGCTGTGATGAACAAATAACACAATAAAATTTTAATTACAAGCGAAACGTTGATAGTGATACCTATAAGTTTAAGGTCGATGTTTTTATGGAACTATGGGGTTGTAGATTTTAATTTTTGGTTTTGTTAATTTGATACCTTCAGCCAGTGCTATAATAAAGGGTCTATAGTCTTTTTTCTAGACTTTTTATCTTAAATTATAAATAATAACCTAAACAACCATGAGATTCGAAATCGGATTCAGATTTGATAACCTACATCAGGTAATTAAGCATGAATGTAGGTACCTACTTTTTTAATAAAATTATTCATGAACCTATTTTATTGTTTTATTTGCATCTTCTTACGGGTACACTATAGTTTTTTTAAAATGAATCCAATAAGTGAATCCAAGGGCGTGTAGGTAAAATTTGACCAATTATCACTTTGACAGGGTCATATCTTGACATTTCTTTATTTACAAAATATATCTAAGATAAAAAGTCGACTTTTTTCGTGTAAAAGCTGAACTTATATGAGTGAATAGGTGTCTTCTAGACCTTTGTGCTTCATATTCGGCCACATCGTCACTTTCCAACAGGTGAGATCGTGGTCAAACAAAGGTCGACAAAAGTAAAAAAAAAAAAAAAAAAAAAACTTGTTTTAAACCGTGACATTGGCGAAATTGTGATCTATTCCGCAAGGGCCAGTTGTTCAAGAACTGAACTGAAGTCGACTTTAGATAGACGGTCGGGCAGATCAACGGGCAACAAAGAGCACGGAACTCTAATAATGGTAAACAATTTCTCATTTTACGAAACATTTATTTGAAAAGCCTGAATAGTTGAGGATTGTTCAGTAAACTAAAGTTAGCCAACTTCTCAACAGTTTAAAGCCATTTAGATTTTTTCTAAAAGATACCTGGTCTACGCTAGAAGTACTTTATAATATTCTGTGCTAGAAGTCAGCTATGTGTGTACGATGTCGAGTTCTGGATTCACTAGACTTTAAAAACTTTGCTTTTGTTTCCTAGTTTTACTCAGATCAAACATCAGGCTTTATTTAAATCATGTTTGAGAAGTATAAAAGCCTCGTCTCCGAACGCGCCGCCCGGCTGCGGTTTTGGGCGGGTGCGTTGTGAAAAAAGAAAATGTACAAGAGACGTCATACCAGTCATACGTCAGTTTGTGATGACGTGTAACAGCTGGACGTATGTCGGCTGTCAACTGTGTTATATCGTAGTCCACTCGAGAACCTTTATTCCCTTAGAGCATTCTTCAATAACAAATTCCTTAATAAGCTAAGCTCCTTAATAACTTTATTTACAAAAAGAATAATACAATGAGGCATATACAACATTTCAAAAATACAAATTATACAGCTGTGCTATCTTAAGACCGCTGTCGCAAACAATCTATCAATCAGATAGCTGGAATGATCGGAATAACCACCAGACGGAAGCGTACCTGAGATGCTGGCTGAATTTGCACGCCGAATTGCATTTAAATTGGTTTAGTTATTTAGTTCACGTGGATTTTATTTACTACATTTCACTTCGATAAAGTAACTAGTATAATATATCGATGACATTTCACTATAAACGTGAAATATTCACCAAAATCAACACGAAAAAATTATAAAAGCACTTCGTCACCTCATCGTTTAAAAGTAGCCACAACACCGTGTCCTATTTAGAATATTCCACAAAGCATACTTCGTCACATACAATTTTACGAGTACTTATTAAGTATTTAGAGAATTTCAGCTTTCAAGGTAGAATATAAGGCTATCAAGGTTTTTGGTGGCTGCTTAAAGGTCAAAGTACTTTCGAGGGGCGATAGGAGCGTAAAGCTGGCCCTGTTTATCAGTCTCGATTCTCTTTTGTTACATCGTTTGAAGCTTCCATGGGGTACCAAACTCAATTGTCAGTTAAGAGTGATCGCGAGATTTCCGTTCCCTTTTGTGCCTAAGTGGAAAACGCTCATCCGGTACGGTTTTATCGTGTTTTTCAGGAATCATTTCATTGAATTGCGAAGTTCAGGAATTTTAAACGCATGTTACGTCATGATGGTTTGTAATGCTATGTTTTAACCTTTTTAACTCCTGACAGGGCTTACATTATCCGTAAACTTTTACTATCCGGATAATATGGATAGTAGTGAACTTTAGTATTCGGATATCTGGATAGTACGGATAATACGGATAATTTAGGGAAAGCTTTAAAATTTGTAAAATAAAAGAAAATGATGGCTATAGAAAGCTGTTCCTGTATGATCCATTAAGATTGAAAATTAAAAAAAAAAAAAAAAAAAACATTTGATTAAACATGATAATCAACATTTACCTTTATAATGTTTAAATTAAACAACATTCATCCACCATTAAAATATGAATAACTTTAACCAATTCGGTAGCTTTTTGTGGTAAAATTAAAACTACTATCATCATAATAATGTGATCATAAAATATCAAAAACATCATAAACAAATTAAAAATAACAAACTTTTTTCTTATAGTCAAGTTAACACTTATCTTCTCGAAATAACTATGTTTTTCTTTGTATAAAGCAAAACTTGCATTTAAAATCTTGCTATCTAGGTCTCATCTCTGGTAAAACGCGGTTTTCCGAGTTTTCACGCATTTTGCAAACACCTAGGTAAGCTAGGTACTCCAGGTACTTTATGTATACGTGACAAACATGTAAAAGAAAGGATCCGTATTTTAAATTTAGATTCTTATCGTAATTTTAACTTAATTAAATTTTGTTTTTAGTGATTTATTTATACGTTATACCACAGATAAAATAATAGATAGATAGATAGATAGATTAACTCTTTATTGTACACAAATAACACACAGAAACACAAAACATAACTCAATAACAAAAAAATAACAGATATGTACAATGGGCGGTCTTATCGCTTATAGCGATTTCTTCCAGACAACCTTAGGATGGAGAGGACTATATGGAAGAATGGGACAGTGGTGTTATCACCTTGACAAATACACATATCATTAAATATATACAAACCTACATTATAATACATAAAAATAAATACATAATAATATAAACACAACATAAAAGCAGACAAGAACAATGAAACTCAACAGGACGAAGAAGACGATTGGAGATAAAACAGTTTGACACGATCTTTAAAAGAATGCAACGACGGAGCAAGCCGAATCGACAACGGTAATGAATTCCACAGCCGAACAGCTTGCACCGTAAAAGAGTCAGTGTAGAAAGAGCTGTGATGAATGGGGAATTTTAGAGCTAGATTTTCTGATGAACGAAGAGAATGAGGGTTGGAACAATGGAGAAACTCAAAGCGCTCCTTCAGATACGGTGGAGCAGAAGGATTAAACAATATATTATGGAGAAGAGAGAGGATATGAGTATTCCGGCGAAGGCGAATGGGAAGCCACTTGAGCTTAGCGCGGAACTGGGAAACATGGTCATATTTACGAAGACCGAATATGAACCTTATTGCAAAATTTTGAAGGCGCTCAAGCTTGTTAAATTGATCTTCTGTGAGATCAAGGTAACATATATCGGCATAGTCGAGAATGGGAAGCAAGAGAGACTGTGCCAGCGCAACTTTAGTGGCAGTCGGTAAGTATAATACTACATAGTTATACTAAAATAATTTAAGTTATTTTCCTGTTAATAACCCAATATGGATCATTGGTCAGAAATAAACATTTATATATGTTTATTATTTATGTATGTATGTATCGCGAAAAATGTGAGCAAAATTACTTTCGGTAGATTTTATAGGCTTTGCGGAAGACGGAGTGAATCTGCTAATTATGCAAATCTGCCTTTGTCAGGGCTTATTCTATTACATAACTCTTTTATTTCACTCCACGCTAAATTGTACTCTCGCATTATAGGATTAAGATTTGATTCCCCTTGTTCCTCTAGATTAGTAAATTGTTTGTGGAGATAGCTGTAGGTATACATAATGCTTAATTTACCAAAAGCCTTTAAGGACAAGATAAGGTAAATGTTACTGTAATTTTGTATTTAAATATTATAATCACGAGGTGCATAGAAATTGTCTTAGAGAAGTCCATCCAACCAGAATCTAATTTTAATCTGAATCGCAATTCTCTTATTTGTTTTAAAGGCACACTGCAAGTTGAACGAATCGAGACTGTATTGTGAATTGACTGAAATATTGGTACCTATTCTGCTCCCTCATAACAACAATTTAACCTACTTTCGATTTAAGCGACCATATGTTAGAGTAGGATAGTGCTATATAATAATTGTAAAGAGTGAAAGATAGAATTGACAGAACTTTGAAACGTTCAAGTTACAGTCACATTTCGGTTATAATCACATCCCGCGTTGTATTGTCAGGTGAGCAGAATACCATTTTTGGCGTTTGTGACATCGACACTAGATCGTTACATGAGCCGAGGCCTTAGTGTGCATTTACGCGACCACCGCGTTGGTTGAGTAAACGGCAAAATTACACTAGCACAAAATGATTCATTAACTCGCCGCTAGGGGCTCTGTACATTTTTTCATACAGACTGCGCGTAAAACGCGGTCTTGGTAGAGCGCGTACACTTTAGCAAAAAGTCGCACTACGGCTACAGAACTCTAATTTGACTATTTTTTATTACGAGAATTGGGCTTCTAAATTCATTAAAACACACATCAGTCACATACATAGCCCTGATCCCACACTAGGATCCACTGTGTCGTGTGTATAACGGAACTACGAGTATAACGGCATCATATCACCCAGTCTCGAAACAAATATTTGCAGATCGTTCAAACATTTTTCCCGCAGCGGGAATCGAACCCGCAACCTTTCGCATCTCAGTCGGCTTCTCGCCCGACGCGCTACAGAGGACGTCAAAGACCAAAACAAACCAATACTAATAGTATTATTTTATCTGTGCCAATACGAAACGAACCATACCACGAATCAAAGACGTGTAGCGTTACGTCAGTGACGTAACTCATGAGAAGTACAAAAATATTAATATTATAGATCCACCAACTTATCTGTAGAACCATTTACCTACATTTTTCTTTCATCTACATACATTTCATTTGTGAAAAATATATTTTTAACCCCCGACGCAAAAACGACGGGGTGTTATAAGTTTGACGTGTCTGTTGTTGTGTGTGTGTGTGTGTGTGTGTGTGTCTGTCTGTGGCATCTTAGCTCTCGAACGGATGAACCGATTTCGTTTTTTAATTTGTTTAAAAAGGTGAATTTGTCGGGATTTTTCTTAGCTATGTTTGATCAAAATCGGTTCAGCCGTTTCATTATGTAGAGGGTTTTTTAAATTTTTACAAAATTAATTACTTATTATGAAATTGTCATCTGAACCGTGTGCTGATCAAAATGAGCCCAAACACTGCCAGGCTACTATTATCCATCGAGGAGTTCCATTGTCCACCTTCCGTCTCCATCATCAGATCAGCTCGTTCTCATCATCATATTACATTGTTATCGGAACTTGACAGGTATGCAAAATATCATCTCAATCGGTTGACGATAACTGCTTTAAAATTCAGTTGCAATATTCCACCCGGACATACATTGCAAGCTATAAAGCCTGTAAAATAATTAAAGAACTCCCCTTATCTCCAAGACAACTGAGCCTGCAATTAACGGAATATAGGGGCTCAATCATAGTTTACAGGAAAACATAAACGAAAAGTCTTAAACACCCACGGGTTACGGAAAATATAAATTAAGAGAAAATGCGTGTATATAGAATGATTTTTTTGTGGTCTAGTGTTTACGGAACCATCTCCACGCGAGTCAGACTCATACTTAACCGGGTTTGTTGTAAAACATATTAATAACTTTTGAAACTACTTTTCACTAGAAACGAGATATTTACCATGAGTTTTGAGTTTTGATAAGTAAAAGTTTTCTTGTAAAAGGCTATCTTTTTCAACGCTTTATTTCTTTTCATCTTTGTCTGGCGCGAGCATTGAATTTTCGAGGTAAATTATTATCTATCCTTTTGTAAAATATGAAAATGATATAATAGAACTTCAGTACTTTGCTACAGGATACTGCTGTTTAGTATTCATGACTTGTGCAGACCATTTAAGCCGTTTCTTGCTGAACCTTCATTATCATCAGTCAGTGTCGTGGTAAGCTCGGGTATCATTTGCAGCCTGCTAAATTTCTTCGCTGTTTCTCTATTTGTAGTATGAGAGATACATTTCGGACCTGTGCACATTTTGAGGATTATTAGTCTATACAACTTGGAATGACGGATCAAGCAGATGGCCCACCTTGATGTTAAGCGGTACCATCTGCCTATGAACAGTGCATTATCACATAGGTCACGTCCACCTAGGACGCGCACTATGCGGCATTGCACTGCGCCCGCCACCCTGATACGTAAAGATGAAAAGTCTCATGTGCCTGTAATTTCACCGGCACCATTACCCTTCAAACCGGAACACAGCAATGCGAGCGCTACTGCTTTGTGGCAGAAATAGGTATGGTGGTAGTACTTCCCCGAACGAACTCTTCCACAAAAAACTCTACTACTAGGTTTCTTGTGGAAGAGAGAGTTCGTTCGGGGAAGTACTACCACCATACCTATTTCTGCCGCATAGCAGTAGTTCTCGTATCTGTGTTCCGATTTGAAGGGTATGGGTGGCTATTTTTTTTTTTTTTTTAATGAAACTAATAGGCAAACTGGCTTACGGCCCACTTGATGTAAAGTGGTCACCGTCGCTTACCGGCAACACCGGGGGTATTGTCGATGCGTTGCCTACCCTGAAGGAATTTATGAACATTTTTCTTGAAGCGACACAAGTCGTAACCAAGCGGGAAAACCTCAGAAATAAATAAATGTAAACATTTTTCCATAAAAGCTTTTTATTTTACCGTTGTTAAAGGTGTGATTGTGAATTAATTATTGTGTGTCGACTCAACATAATGCAGTGGACGTAGTGTGACCAGCATGTTTAACATTTTATAAATAATAAATATTTTTTTAAAATATAAAAAAAGCACGCTTTTATAGCTAACCGAACTAAAAAATAGAAAACAATTTTCAATTTCAAAGAGTTTATATTACAGTAGTAGAAGAACGAACAATGAATCAGTTTTTTATTTGTTTAAAAAAAAAAGCGTGTTTTTTGATTTTTTAAAAATATTGTTTATTTTTCATTATTTAGTTCGATTTATATATCTCTCTCTCTCTGTCTCTCTCTAACTCTAACTCTCTCTCTCTCTCTCTCTCTCTCTCTCTCTCTCTCTCTCTCTCTCTCTCTCTCTCTCTCTCTCTCTCTCTCTCTATGCAAAGTTTCAAATTAATGAGACTTCTGGAAATTGGTTAAATTATGCTCAAAGATTCAGTTACATACATACATACATACATACATAGATACAACCCAAGCTAATAAAAGCGTGTTAAAAATACATTTATTTACAGAAAGAATAATACAACTAATACAAGTAGGAAAATACAAAATTTTAAAAAACCTACATAATGAAACAGCTTTGCTACCTAAAGACCGCTGCTTTAATAAAAATAAAATAAATACATTATCTAGCCCCAAGCTAAGCAGAGCTTGTGTTATGGGTACTAAGATAATGATTTAAATAAAACAATACATAGATACATAGATAGATATATTTTATTATACACAGAAAATACCCAGAACACCCTGAACACATATCTGCAGATCGTAAAAGTATTTGTTCCGAGGCGGGAATCGAACCCGCAACCTCCTGCGTCGCAGGCGAACCTTCGCCCGCCACGCCACAGAGGTCATCGTAATAAAGTAATATCGGTTATTTTGGTTATTTATTAGACCACCAGACCCCAATCACCCTGTTTTGAACGTTTCAAACTTTTGCATGTAATGTTTTTGGTTTAGATTTAGATTAAGGTTAGATTTAAATATCAATTCAGTTTGAGCTTAATAAAAACGGCGGTTAACGAAGTCGCAGCACCTGATTTCAGATTTTTATTAGTTTTTACTTTGTATTTCGCTTCTAAGTAATATAAATAAATAGTAGGCGCCAATTAAAATAATTACGGTATTTTTTCGTATCGCATTAGTAGGTATTATTTAAATAAAAACGAACATTGATTAAAGAAGTCGATCGAGCGAAATAAATTTTCGGGCCCCATACGCCTTAGATAATTTCCTGACCTTCTATGTAGGTACCTATATTTTTTCAGAATTAATATCTCGGCATTCACGAAATAAAACTGGTTTTTAAAATGCTATTTGGGACTCACTTCTTCTTGATAAGACTGTACGAACACACCTTATCCTTACATCCTTAGCACCCTTAGGGTCTGAAAGCACGCATTCATTGAAAGAGGGCTTCATGAGACTGTCCACAATTTTCATGATGTGAGCACACATTGTAGTTTTCCCGCATGGGCGCGCGGGGTAGCCACACGATCAATATTTTCCCACGACTCATAGCATAATGACGTCATAAGTAAGTATAATTAACAATCTGTAGAAAGTTTTGCTTTTTAGGGTTCCGTAGTCAAAGACAAGGAACCCTTATGGATTCGTCATGTCTGTCTGTCTGTCTGTCCGTGTATGTCATAGCCTTTTTTTCCCGAAACTATAAGAGCTATACTGTTGAAACTTGGTAGGTAGATGTATTCTGTGAACCGCATTAAGATTTTAGATACTTAGAACTGAAACTCATAATTTTTTTTTTCATCAAACCTTTACGTGTGGGTTATCTATGGAAAGGTTAAAAATGATGTTGAGGTTTCTAATATAATTTTTTTCTAAACTGAATAGTTTGCGCGAGAGAAACTTCCAAAGTGGTAAAAAGTGTGTCTAGTAAGTAGTTTTTTTTTAATACGTCATTAATCGTAATCCATCCAAGAACTTTTATATTATGTTACTTGCTGCTACGGAACCCTTCATGGGCAAGTCCGACACGCACTTGGCCGCTTTTTCAATTTGTATGGTTTCTTTGTAACTGTGGGAATTACTACCTCTACTAGGTATATTCGGGTTCAAATAAAACACACGAATTCTCCGTGGAAATGCGAAGCAACTTTATTCCTAATACCAGGATTATCTCATATAAATCGCAAAACGCTTCGTTAGCGCGTTCTAGGAATTGGTTGTTTTAGGTGCGCCATCTAGTATTAAAACTTGAACTAATTACCATTCAACAATAACCCTTCATATAAAAGTTATCTGTATTTACATAATTGATTCTCGCTTACATGGTTAGAAAACTATACCACTGATAAAATAATACTATACCAGACTATACCAAAATCATGACTGTAAGGGTGAACTCCCTTACACATTTGATAGACGATATTGATATTAAGGATGGGGTATAAAATGACAACCACCCGAGTCGTGAACTGATTTATTATAGGTACATGTTTGCGAGCGCCATGTAAACGCCGCGTCGGCATAAAAATGTACATTGACTGTACATCCTGGCCACTCGGACAAGATGCCTAAAGTATGATATAAAGTATGATAAACTAATATTAAGAAAAAATTATAAACTATGCTAAATGATATAAAGTTTGAATGTTAGGTGATACAAGGATGATTAACAATGTTTATTGTTAGTCTAACCCCTACATACTATGTTGTTATAGTTATGAACAAATTATTATTATTGATATAGTTTTGATTTTATCACTGTAGGGGATGTGCCCGTGCTCACCCCTTTTACACTGCACTCTGGCTCGCAAGCCCGTAACTCTCATACTATGTTGTTATAGTTATGAACAAATTATTATTATTGATATAGTTTTGATTTTATCACTGTAGGGGATGTGCCCGTGCTCACCCCTTTTACACTGCACTCTGGCTCGCAAGCCCGTAACTCTTGTTCACTATGCACATGCACTGCACTTACACTGTTGGCCCGCGGGCGCGGCTGAGGGGCCGCCGCCTCGGGCTCGTACGAGACAGCAGGCTCGTGGCGCTCCATGGTGAGGCTGCGATTCCTTCGCAACCTCCAACCAATGGCGATGATGGCTCCAACGACGGTGATGCAAAGGATGACATACACCATGACGTAATGATGCACGTCATGAACGTTAAGTTGATACGATGACTGTTCTTTTAAAAGTTTAATCTGACTAATAAGCTCATCCCAATCCATCTCTGCAGTTGGATCAAAGCTTTCACTCGATGATAAGGCTGAGGCTGTGGCTGAGGTATCAATGATCTTATTTAAGACTGACAACTCTGGGGCTTCAAATTTTGATTCGATGTTAACCTTGGTTAAAAAGTTATTGTTTGTATAAATAGTATAACCGGAACCCCTGAGTTTGCATTCGTCGCCAAGCGTTATCACTCCGGTGCCAGTTAATTGTTTGATAGTGATCCCAGCTGGACACTGAATGCGCACGTGGCATTCTGCACAGCACGCGTACAGCCAGTCGTTAGGTCTGTGTAACTTGATCCACCGATCTTGACAGGTGGCAACAATTGTTTTACAAATTGAATCACTGCTCGTTGATAGTAATTTGATACTGCATAGTGATTGTTTGAGTTGTAAATCATAAATGGGCAATTGTAAAATGCATAATATCTTTTCATTAGGAGCGTGAGTACAATGTTGGAGGTCATTTTCAGATAGAAAGGAGGCACTATCCTTTTTTAAGTTGTATGCTATGTAAGGCTCTATTGGTGATAGGTAGAAGGATTTGGTGTCCTTATTTTGTGGGATAGTGATAATACTGTTCAATTCAAATATGTCACTGCTTAAAAGTGGAATTTTGATTTCAATCAAGAGATATCCTTCAAATATTCGTGCCGCTACTTTCAGAAACTTGTACATACCCTTGATGTTATGTCGATCGAAAGGCAACATGAGGTCTCCTTTAAGCTGTCCTGAGATAATGTTCATTTGATTTTCCATCTCTTCGGGCAATAGTAAGTGGGGGTCAATCTGACCCTGACTTATATCTGTAACCATGCTGATAAGGGTTTGTTGCATTCTTCTAAGGTTTGATAACATTATGTTTGCTGTTAATGCTGATGATGTGATATAAAATCCAATCTCACTGTCGTACTGAATCCGATTTTCCGATAACGATATGTTATGAATTTGATCTTTTATAAATTTGAACTGTTGTGCCATTGCTTTTTCGTTCCGTTTCAATATGTTATACTCGGATTCCAGAACAGACGTTTGATTTTTAATTAGATCTTGAAGGTGGTTTTCGTTGTTAGCAATCTTTTCTACATCTTGCTTGTATTGTTCCGCAAACCTGACATCTAAAACGCCAAATAATGAGTTTGCGACATATCCAATTCCGTTTATTAATCCCCTTCTTTGTCTACGAATATTCCGAGCTAACAGTAGCTTGTTATAATGCTCGACTTCTTCCATCTCGTGTTCCAGCTGTGACACAATATTTTGATACTGCGCTTTTTCTCCTTTTGATAAGTTTTTGATATGATTGATGTAGTTTGATATGTTTGATACTCCATGCCAATAAGTTGTCATATTATAATAGACAACCAGCTTCCATTCATCCTTGATAAATTGTAAGTCCGATATTTTGTCAAAATATAGTTTCTGACTACCATTTAATGCTGATACGTTGAAAGTTGCTTGATCAGGTGATATCATCGATGCTATCATTACTAACATAGTGATAAAGAAATTGTTGTAGTTTATTTTTCTAGGTCGTGGTCGCAACTGCATTCTTGTGGCTTGACTTTGACCTTGATCTAAAGTTGATGTTGTTGATTGATTTGCAGGCTGTTGTGATTCTTGCTGATCATCTTCTCTGACGGGTAGAAGAATCAGTTTACTGCCAGGCCGTTTTATGATATTATTACTAGTTTTTAAACTCACTACTCTGACGTATCCATCTTGACCTGGATGTAGATCTTGAACGCGGCCAAGAGCATACTTGCCTGGAGGCATATTGTCCTCTTTAATAAGAACGACATCATCAATTTTTAGGTTGTTGTTACGACTTCTCCATTTAGTCCTAGTTTGAAGTTGTTGCAAGTACTCAACCGACCACTTTTTCCAAAAATGCTTGTTCATTGTTTGAACTAACTGCCATCGTTTTGATAAGGTGATAGATTCAGGCTCTGTCTGTGGTCGTGAGAGAAGTGGACCACCAACCAGGAAATGTCCTGGAGTGAGAAACTCGTCATCTGGGCTTTCAATGAGTTGACACAGAGGTCGTGAATTTAAAAATGCTTCGATCTGGTGAAGTAACGTTGTGAATTCTTCATACGTCAGCTTCTGATCTCCTAGAACGCGTTTTAAATGGTATTTCATGCTTTTCACAGCTGACTCCCATAAACCGCCGGCTGTGGGCCAACTTGGC
Source organism: Operophtera brumata (assembly GCA_932527175.1). NCBI lineage: Eukaryota > Metazoa > Arthropoda > Insecta > Lepidoptera > Geometridae > Operophtera > Operophtera brumata. Next base: position 25,004,813 of record OW052225.1, read on the forward strand.
ACATTTTTGGCCCATATTATATTGAATTCGTTTATGTTGTTGAAGAAATCTGAATTGATATTTTGTATGATCTCTTTATATTCTTGTTTCAAGAGGCGATCTGCTCCTACAAAATTGGTGCCATTGTCACTGTACATGTGACTAGGGACACCACGTCGTGCACAAAATCACCGAAATGCTGCCAAAAATGTCGGTGTGCTCAGGTCTGACACCAGTTCTAGGTGTATGGCCTTCGTAGACAGGCATACGAAGACTGAAACGTATCCTTTGCAAGTCTTTATACCGCGACCTTTATTTATTTTCAGTTCCACGAACCCAGTAAAGTCTACCCCAGTATGTGTAAAGGGGCGCGATGGAGTGACCCTGGGTTGAGGTAGGTCTGCCATGATGTGTTGATTCTTATCACTGCTAAATCTTCGACAGCGTACACATTGCCTCAACTGACGTTTTACGGTGCGTATTCCGCTTATAATCCAATATTGATCTCTGATAAATGATAGAGTCAGCCTAGGCCCGCCGTGAAGAGTAGTCATGTGTGCTTGAGAAATGACGAGATCTGTGAGTCCGCCATGACATGATAAAATGATGGGATGCTTTGCTGAATTACTGATATCTGCATTGTGCAGTCTTCCTCCGACTCTTAACAACCCTTGATCGTCAATGTATGGATTTAATGATATGATTTTGCTTTTCGGACCAACATGTCCATGGTCTTTGATATAATCCAAATCTTCCATGAAGTCATGCCCTTGAACTTCCTTGATAATTATAGTCCGTGCATTGTTCATTTCACTTGAAGTCAGCACTTTATCGTGCGAGTGCGATGCACGAGTTCTGTTTCGTACACACCTAATGAAACGTAACACCCAGCCAAGTACCTTGGTAGCTCGTGTCAGTGAGTTATGTTGTGATAGTAATTAATTTACTAATGTTGTATTATTACGCTGTAAAGTGGCGAACACACTAGCCTTTTTCGTCTCAATGTTAGGATCTTGATAAATGATTTTAGAGTCATCTTCTTTGTATGTAGGCAGCCATTTGGGTCCTCCCCACCACAGTTTATGTTCTGATAATTGGTTAGTTGTAAGTCCACGAGTGGCACAATCAGCTGGATTTTCCTCTGACCTAACGTGCCGCCAGCTTGTGGGGGGAATTACTTCCGATATTTGCTTTACTCGGTTTGACACAAATTGTTTCCAACGGCTGATGTATCCATTAAGCCAGCCCAATACAATCATTGAATCTGACCAGGCGTGTACTTTGATATTGATTCTCGAAAAAGTTTGCAAAACCTTCTTGGTTAGTTCTGCTAGAAGCAGCGCTCCAAGCAGCTCCATCCGCGGTAGTGATACCTTTTTTGCTAATGGGGCCATTTTTGTTTTAGCTGCTATCAATGTCGATGTGCAGTCTCCTTTATCGTTTGGTGTCACTAAATATAGCACAGCAGCATATGCATTTATCGAGGCGTCACAGAATGCATGAATATTGCATGTTTGTGTTGTGTCTCCTAAATGACGAGGAATTTTGAATTTCTCGATGTTCATGAGATCGGCGCGTAGCTGAATCCATTGATCTTGTATGTCTGATGATACTTTGTCGTCCCATCGCATCTTCTTACTCCATGTACCTTGGAATAGAAGCTTGGCACGAATTGATAGTGGTGACAACCAACCTAATGGGTCAAACAGCTTGGATAGTTCTGACAATAGCTCTCTCTTCGTAAGAGGCTTATCACTGACTTTTGTTATTAGATTTTAATATGTGAAGCTGTCATTCGTAGGATTCCATTTGAGACCAAGTGTTTTTCTGGATTCTGTGGACTTGAATTCCAACGTGGTATTATGTTGATTAGAATTCAGTTTACCTAACAGCTGCGTGTTGTTACTGCTCCACTTTCGCAGGTTCATTTTTGCCGATAGAAAAATGTTGATGAGCTCTTCTTGTAGTTTTTTAGCTTGTTCCATTGAGTTACTTCCGGTCAAAATATCATCAGTGTAGCAAGAAGTTTCAATTATTTTGGCTGCTAGGGGGTAGTTTTTGGCTTCGTCCTTGGCGAGCTGTCTTAGGGTACGCATTGCCAACCATGGTGCCGCTTTTGTACCGTATGAAACCGTACATAACTGAAATTCTTGTAGTAAATCCTGAGATGATTCTCTCCATATGATGCATTGCAAATGCTGATCATTTTCTCTGATGATAAATTGGCGAAACATCTTCTCTATGTCTGCGGTGATGACGTATTTGTAGGTTCTCCAGTGCAGAATGATAGCTTGCAGATCTTGTTGGAGATTCGGACCACCGTACATTAAGTCGTTGAGGCTGTTGCCACTTGATGTCTTTGATGAGGCGTTGAACACAACGCGAAGTTTAGTAGTCTCAGAATCCAATCTTAATACACCATGGTGAGGCATAAAATGTGCTTTATCATTAGGTGTGATGACCTTACGCATGTGGCCTAATTCGAGATACTCTCGCATGAATTGCTTGTAGCTCTCAGAAAATGTTGTGTTTTTGGCCAGACGATTTTCCATTTGCTTGAATTGTGCGACAGCTTTAGTCTTCGATGATCCCAATTGATTTTCATAACCTGGTTTCATTGGTATCGCTACAACATATCTTCCGTCTTCTAGACGTTGAGTTGTTTGTTGATAAAAATCCTCACAATACTTTTCTGATTCTGTCAAGGAGGGCGAAGAGTTGTTGATATCTTCGATTTCCCAGTATTTGGTTAAATCACCGATTGATACTGATTCTTCATTGATATTGATATTTTGTGCCACTGTATAGCACGACAAGGGGGTCACACTGCCTGATATTATCCATCCTAGTTTGGTTTCTTGTGCTATAGGTGCCCCCGGAGGGCCTTTGACAAGACCATTCATTATAGCATCGCAGTATACATCGCCGCCAAGCAGCATGTCGACTCGTTGGGAAGCATTGAACCTTGGATCTGCCAATGATAAATCTTGAAGATGTTCCATAGGTTCATGATCGAATGAGACATTAGGCAGGTCATAAGCGACCTTCGAAACTATAAGCGCCTCTGTTTGATAATGATAATCATGATACATTGATTCGATCTCTACTGATACTGCTCCGTTGCATTTCTTTTGGCATAGATCGATACCCGTGATCGGAGATGATATTTTTGAGTTGTAACGCTTGAGCCCCAGTATTTGCACAAGGTTTTCTGATATGATTGAGACTTGTGCAGCTTGATCTAGAAGTGCACGAATTTTTACTAGAGTGCCGTCAGCTGCTCTCATATTTACCACTGCTGTAGGTAAAAGAGTTTCCTTGGCCTCCAACCCAACATGATAAATATTATTTTGATTTGCCTTTGACGTGGGAACCGACGAACTAACACGTGCAGGATCATGTAACATTGTATTATGTTTTCCATTGCACTCTTTGCAACGCTTCGAGGAAGTGCATGGTTTACCATTGTGCTTATAAAGGCAGTTTTTGCAAACCTGTAGCGTGTGAACGCTTTTGAGCCGATGTTTGTTGCATTACTTGATAGTTCTTGTCTGTTTGAGAATAAGGTTGCTTGTTGTATGGCGTTTTTGTTTGATACGGATTTGCTCGTTGCTTGATCTGATGATTAGATGAAGAGGTTGATGGTACCTCCTTTTCTTTTCTGTAGACAGGTTCAAGGGCCATGAACTTGTTTTCCAAGAACGTCATGAACTCTTCGAAGGTTGCCAATTCCCTAGGTGCCTTCCGAGATTCCTTGAAATCCGTGTATGTTACTGGATCCAACTTCTTGCATAACAGGTGTACTATCAGTGGGTCCCACGCAGGTGTATCCACACCAAGATTATGGATAGCATGAATGCACTCGTTTGTTGTGTCATACATTCTTCGCAGTTCAAATGATGATTGTTTGCTGATAGTGTGCTGGTTTAGTAAAAGCTCGATGTTTTTGGAAAAAAGTATTTGTAGGTTGTTATAATCTGTGAACCAGAATTTCCCAAGCTGAATCATAGTTTTCCGCGGTGATATGAAGATGAGCTATCAGACGCTCTGCTTCGCCCTTTAATTTGTTCTTCAGATGTTGAAATTTCTGTGCTTTTGTGATACTCATATTATTGTGAATGGTTTCCATGAAAAGGTCATAAAAGTTTGGCCAATTGGTGTATTTGCCATTGAATGTGGGTATATCTAATATTGGTGTACATTTGATCATATGTATGTTAGATTCGAGTTTTTTATTTAGAGTGCGTTTAGTATTTTTGTACGAATTCTCGAAATACATAAATTCGTCTTCATACGTAATATCACCCCCTGATATAATGTTATGTATATGTATACAATGACAGTATATTAATAATACTATACCAGACTATACCAATATCATGACAGTTTATTAATAATACTATACCAGACTATACCAATATCATGACAGTATATTAATAATACTATACCAGACTATACCAATATCATGACAGTATATTAATAATACTATACCAGACTATACCAATATCATGACATATTAATTTGTAAACTTTGATTATAGGTAGATTTAAATGTAATTTTTTAAAATGTAATAAAATGATTAAAGATAAAACATATTATGTACACGTTGCCCGCCATATCTGTTTAATATAAACTTGTTAATCTTTTATTCATAAATACTAATACTACATACATACGTAGACACATGCCCTTTCCCCGAAAGGGTAGGCAGAGCCTCAAATGGGAATCTTTTCACTTTGGTTTGCTCCATGGACCATGGTGGAAAATAGACGTGAAAAGTTTGAGCTCATCGCCACCATTGCTTCCCACGACTGCCTCTGCTAACGCTTTCATACAGTAATATCACATTCCTTAAAAATTTGTCAATAAATAACAATAATTACTCAATAATCATCAACATATATTCAATAAGTTTAACCTATCTCCATCAAAAGGTTGCCTAGAAGAGATTGCTTACTAGTGGCACAGATAAAATAATACTATACTCTAGTGATAAGAGAGCCCAATGTATATTTACCTAGTAAGCTTTATAATAAAGTATTTTAATATAATAATACTATACTCTAGTGATAAGAGAGCCCAATGTATATTTACCTAGTAAGCTTTATAATAAAGTATTTTAATATAATAATACTATACTCTAGTGATAAGAGAGCCCAATGTATATTTACCTAGTAAGCTTTATAATAAAGTATTTTAATATAATAATACTATACCCTAGTGATAAGAGAGCCCAATGTATATTTACCTAGTAAGCTTTATAATAAAGTATTTTAATATAATAATACTATACTCTAGTGATAAGAGAGCCCAATGTATATTTACCTAGTAAGCTTTATAATAAAGTATTTTCGATCAATAAAAATGCTGTGTAAATCTCTAAATGCTACAGCACAACAAAACTAACTGAATGAAGGATTCAAAGTTGTAGTTTTTCTAATTCTATGCGAATTTGGCCCATAGCTGTATGCAACTGTGCATGTCAGTAGCGTTTGTCTTTAGCTTCTCATCTGCCTATTCCTACGAAAACCAGACGCTTTTTTTCTGGGTAACTTTTCAAAATGGCACCCTCATTTAACCTATTAGATAGATAGATAGGTAACACTTTATTGTACACCACAAAAAAATAAATTAACACATGAAAAACAATCAGAAAAATAAAGTATGGAAGTACAATGGGCGGTCTTATCGCTGAGAGCGATCTCTTCCAGACAACCTTGGGATGGACTGGAATTGTCGAGAACGATAAAGGACGGTGGTGTAGATCAAATAAATAAATAAATAAAAGTATACGTATACATACAATCCAACTTATAATACATAAATATATAATATAACTACACAAAATATACTAGTTAAATAAATAAAAATAAAAAACATCTGGACATATTACTAGAAATACAACTAGCTTTACGATATGGACAAAAAGTGATTGAACAATAGCTTACTAGCTTGGCTATTTATTACTAGTGGTCCATTCACGTATGATATTAACCGTTTATGACCTAACTCGTAGCTATTGCACAAGCAATACTAAATGTTAGACTAAATGTAGATAGTTTCCTGCAACACCGCTCTAGTATGAAGATAGCCCAGCGTCTGATACCATTAACACGCAACGGGCGTAACACAATACATGCTCACACGACCAAACCTGTGTATAGATGTTTATCTATGACGTCACTGTAACTATCCAGTTATAAATTCCTTTGTAGAGATTGGGCCTGGGTACGGACACTTCGCATTTTTAAAATCATTTCGGAGGTCTGGTCAAAGCGATACCTGACCCGAGTGCTGGCTCTTATGTGGCTCAACGCATTGGCAATACCAATGCAGCCACCGACTTGGGGATGCTTCCGCCTGGGACGGTCTTTAGATGGTCTGTTTCATTTATATTATTTTTCATTTTTTTTTTCATAAATGCTGCTAAAGGACTCTTCCCGCCATTTTACAAGCTTTTATTTAACTTGCATTGTATGTATGTTTGTCCGGGTGGAATCTTGCAACTGAATTTTAAAGCAGTTATCCTCAACCGATTGAGCTGAAATTTAGCATCCAATGAGAATACAATATGATGGTGAAAGTGAGCTGATCTAATAATGGAGAAGGAAGATGGACAACGGAACTCCTCGAGGGATAATAGTAGACTGGCCGTGTTTAGGCTCATTTTGATCAGCACACGGTTACGAACACAAATTTTACAAAAGCTTGTCTTCGAAAAAATCTTTTTAACAAAACACTTATATTATTACAAGCTTTATATTCACTTGCAATGTATCTCCGGGTGGAATCTTGCAACTGAATTTTAAAGCAGTTATCCTCAACCGACTGAGCTAAAATTTGGCATACCTGTCAAGTTCCGATGACAATGCAATATTATGGTAGCCCATTGAGGCTCTGCGTACCCCTTCGGGGAAAAGGCTTATGTCTATGTATATGTATGTATGTACTCTAATAGTGTTACAGTACATTAAAATGTTTAGAAGCTTAGATAATTTACAACTGGCGGTAATAAACAAAATTTAGAAGATTTCCTAATACGAGTAGCTGTCATTTGTTATTATTTATCCTGAGCCTCTAGAAGTTGTCATCAAGAGACCACGTTTAGCAATAAGATTGTACGTAATATTAGTGGTTTATTCCTTTGTTATTGTATTCTCCGTTAGTGTGCAATATTTTATCTAGTACTACGATGCTACGGCGTAGCACTGAATGTATGTTCGTAGCAGCTACGAATATTCAATGTATAAACTCTCACCTCGTTTTCGGATATTCAAGGCGTGATTTACGGATTAAGGCCGATGCACACATATCAGTGAAGTCACAGTTCCGGCACAGTACCGCCACCGTGATAATTATTCTTTCATACATTCTCTATGAACGCGTCCACACCTGTCAGTGTCAGTGACTAGACAGTGCTCTAAGTGTCAATGCCGGCGCCGGCAACTACGGACGCCTCAGTACGTTGCACACGTTTTGCCTGAAGATCCGTAGAGAACTTAGTACTGCCGTGGTATTCGGGGCTCGGTGAACTCGCTAAGCGAGTCACGGGGTGAAGTCACGCGTTGCGCAGTAAGATAATATTTGACTGCGGTAAAGTTCGGTGTGTCATAAATTAATGCTCTCTCATGGTTGTCTAGACGACAGCATTATCTATGGATGACACTTCACTTCACTTAACCACCTCACTTCTACCCCGAATACCTAGGCTGAAATGTGTGAATTGAAGCACTGCCGCATCACTCTAGCACTGATACGGACCTCTGCGGACGCGTTGCCGGAACTGTGACTTCACTGATATGTGTGGATCGGCCTTTAGAGTGAGGCCACTCGATGCGTTACCGGTGCGTTGCGAAGCCTGCGAGGTGACATTGCGTCGTCCTAAATTAAATCACAGTGACTTGCCACACGGTGCGTTGCGACGTCGCTTCGTGTGGCCACGAAACGTACGCGCATCGGACAAGGGAACTAGAGAAAAGAAACATGGAAGGATGATGCTGCGACGGCATCGTAAAACACGTTTTGCTCCATTGTCATTCAATACGAGTAGTTCAATTTTATACAGCAACATTTGATATCTATAATATAGTATAAATCTAGCCTAAACCACAGAATAAATAATATGTAGTACAAACCTAAACTAAGTATTGTTTTAAATTATTATCCTCAGTCTTAGTATCACACTAATATTATAAATGCGAAAGTTTGTGAGTGTGTTTCTTACTTCTTCACGCTGAAACGGAACGCTGGATGGATTTGGCTGAAATTTGGAATGGAGATAACTGGAATCCCGGAATAACACATAGGCACCTTTTTATCTCAATATTCCCACGGGATCGAGACTTATGTGGGTGAAATCGCGGGGCACTGCTAGTTATATAATATGTATTTTTATATTTCCTAACGTATATTTTACTTTGTAGCCCATAAACAGTCAATGTTTTATTTTATGCGCACGGTCCTATGCTTACGGGCACACTTGTTTTTTGTTTTTTAATGTATAGTGTAAACCTGTGTTGGGTGTCCTATTAAATAAATAAAAATAAAATAAAATAAATAAATATGACTGACACCCAATGACCCAATGAGACGCTGCGACGTTGCGTTCCAATACCGCATTGCCCGTGTGGCACTCGGTGCGTCAAAATCATAGCGGTGCCACGACGCAACGCACCGCACCGCGGCGATGCCCGTGTGGCCTCACCCTAATATTTACTTAGTACAAATAATTACCAATACCTAAGGCTTCCCACAGGTACCTTCCATTGAAACCCGTTATCCGGAATACAATCTAGTTCTTGCCAGGGCAGAGCATAGAATAGGAAATACTATTCAAGTTTGGAAGCGGATCACCTTGAATATTGCTCAAAAGCACTCCGCGGCGTAGCAGCCGGCCCGCGGGAAAACTTACCGCTTGAGCCCATTGCCTACAGCTCGTTCACCGTAATATGGCACCTGTAGATACTCCACGGCAGGTGCCAAGTTACGGTGAACGGTCCGGCTCGTTCACCGTAAGATGGCACCTGTAGATACTCCACGGCAGGTGCCAAGTTACGGTGAACGGTCCGGCTCGTTCACCGTAAGATGGCACCTGTAAATACTCCATGGCAGGTGCCAACTTACGGTGAACGGTCCGGCTCGTTCACCCTAAGATGGCACCTGTAAATACTCCATGGTAGGTGTCAACTTACGGTGAACAGTCCGGCTCGTTCACCGTAAGATGGCACCTGTAAATACTCCATGGCAGGTGCCATCTTACGGTGAACGGTCTGTACACGCCAGTGAAACGTGTCAGGCAGTACCTAGTCACGTGATTAGTTCCAGCATAGCGCGCGAGTTTCATTTCTAGAATGATATTTTAGTGTAGTGGCAATCATACCAGCATCCGGTTGGCGAGATAATCTCATGGGAGCTCCACTCTACCACTATTAGTACCTGCTCTACTTAGTTGAATTCATACGTCTAAATTTAATTCAATTCGGGGTAATTTATTATGTAAAAGAGGTTCTCTAGTGGTTTGAATTTCAGTAGGAAGGTATTTAAGTAGTTTCTAGCTATTATTTGTCGCTTTTAATTGTTATTTAAAGACTTAAATGAATAATTCTAGAATTCAATTGTTTGAACATTGATTGTAAAATCTAGTCATGGATAAAAAAAACGTAATTACTTTGTTTTCCACACACTTGCTCATATAGTGGCTCTTACTTCACCGTAATTATATCACATAATAACGCCTTTAATCAAACTGTCACTTTTTCATTGCTATTATTTACAAGTGAGTTATAGAGACAGTTGAACATTTACACAGAGTGTGTATTTCTGTTTTATTATTATTTTCTTCACAAGTGTGTTGAAAAACGTATGTATTTTCAGGTTTGTCGTTGTATGTGTCATTTTTATTTTAACTAGTTTGTTAGGTGTGCAGTAAAATATTTTCATTCATTCATACTTTCTGAAGGTAGTGAAGTGTAAACATACAGTTTCCTAAGATAACGGTTTATTGCCCGTTATGTGATGGTATTTAGCGAGTTCAAATTTCGACACATTAAGACAAACTGAAATGTAGTCAGTTCCTGAACCAATGTTTGGAGTGAAAACTAACACCGGTAAGGCCAATTAGTTAGATGAAGTTACGGAACCACTAGCAGTCTCAGATAACGAGGTTACTTTGGAACAGCTCCAGTTAGCACCTGAACTAAAACTAGTGAGATAGCTGTCGTTGCAATAGCAATTGCAAATGTTACGTGGTTTTTTTAATGTGATATGTTTTGTATTACACTTCATACGATTTTACACACAGCGTACAAACAAATACAAATTATACATTGATGTTATTTTATGTTTATTAATGACAGATATTTATTCAATTACAACTAAGACAATAAAACAAAACGTGCCCAGTATGCTGGCTGCATTGCCACGCTGAATGGCAATGCTTATTTGTTGACCAAAATAAAAGCCAGCATTCCGGTCACGCGTGGAATCAAAAAGACGCTCCGCAAGTTCCTTGAAATGGTCCCCACGGGCCTAGAATTTCCACGCCAAACGGCTCAAATATGTATTAAATACTTACTACATTTATTATATAATCTTTACATGTAAGTTTACTTAAATACTAGTGGTCCCCATACTTGACTCGACAACAGACTAATTCTGTCACTATCACTTGGAATCATGATGAAGATTATTATACAGGGCGTCCCAAGACTATGAGACATGAATGGAAAGTACCTTAAATATTGTAGATAGGATATTTTGCGGATATTTTTTTATTTTAAAAAGTTTGTAATACTGTATTCAAAGATTTTCTAAAAATTACTTGCTTCGTATTCGATTTCCAGACAAAGCAAGTACTTTTTAGAAAATCTTTAAATGCAGTATTACTAAGTTTTCAAAATAAAATAAAGTCTCCTTTCTGCAAAATATCCGATCTGCGATATTTAAGGTACTTACCCTTCATGTAGCATAGTCTTGGGACGCCCTGCATATTTATTAAATGAACTGTCCAGCATTATTTATTTATTTATTTATTTATTTATTTATTTTGCTGCCATAACCTGCGAAGATTTGGCGAAAAATGCTCTATTTGACTTCTCTTATCGGTATTATTGGTGCAGGTATTAAAGAATTAAGGTGTAATTGATGACCAATGCTGTTTACTTACAAATGTCTAAGTCAGCATCCCGTAAATAACAATATATTTTTAACAACGAAAATAAATAATTTCCAGTGAAAAGATGCGCTACGCCCGGGCAACAAAGCGGCTCGAATGTCATGGTTTATTCAATAATCTAGCAGTCTTTTACAGTATTGTGAGCTCAATTTGCACTGCGGAACCCGTAAGGCTGCCATTTATAGTTTTTGTTGAAAAATAACCTTTTCAAACGAGTTTTTTACCCCCGACGCAAAAACGACGGAGTGTTATAAGTTTGACGTGTCTGTGTGTCTGTTTGTGGAATCGTAGCTCCCGAACGGATGAACCGATTTTGTTTTTTTTTTGTTTGAAAGTTGAATTTGTCGGGATTGTTCTTAGCTATGTTTGATCAAAATCGGTTCAGCCGTTTCATTGCGTTGAGGGTTTTTTTAATTTTTACAAAATTAATTACTTGTCATCTGAACCGTGTGCTGATCAAAATGAGCCCAAACACGGCCAGGCTACTATTATCCATCGAGGAGTTCCATTGTCCACCTTCCGTCTCCATCATCAGATCAGCTCGCTGTCACGACAATATTGTATTGTCATGGGAACTTGACAGGTATGCCAAATTTCAGCTCAATCGGATATCGGAAAGTCACCCTTATCGCCACCAGTGAAAAACATATCATTGAGGAATTCCAATGGCCATCTCTGGTCTACTTTATCAGTTCTACTTCAACCAAATGATACTTTCTGAATGCTTGACTTGTTGCTGAAAATACCGAAGTCGCTATATGTGTGCCTATAATATTTGAGGAGTTCCCTCAATTTCTCATGGATCCCATCATCTTAACCAGGTTTTAAGGACAATGGAACTAATCTGTAAGTATATCATGTCAAATAAAAAAGATTTTTCCAAATCAGTTCACGGAGGTATGAAATTACAAACATTCAAAAAAACTCACAAATTGAGAACCTCATTTTTTGTTGAAGTGGGTTATACAGTTGTTTGGGCTTTTTTGAGCAGCCCTAAACCGGAACCAGTTTCCTCAAACATATGGACAGAAATATCTTGAAACTCTGAAAAATAGGTTTCAAATGCCAACGAACGTATGTTGGCATCCCATTTTTAGGGTTCGGTATTCAATAAGGAACCCCTATAGTTTCGCAGTGTCCGTCCATCTGTCTGTCTGTTTGTCTGGTCGCGTGCGTAGATACTCTTAGCACACAAGAAAGCTTTAATTCGGCGTATACATATATTAATCAAGGCAACAAAGGGTTTTTTTTTTTTTTTTTTTTTTTACTTTTATAAAATTAGTTATTTTATTCCACCCGGATTCCACCCAGACAAACATACATGACATTGCAAGTTAAATAAAAGCTTGTAATAAAAAAAACTTACTGTGTCGCCTTTTGGGCAGAAAATTATTGTATATTCATTTAATAATTTTGCACTATAATTTTATCCTCTTGATTTTATACTTGTTTATCTTTATTTCACGCGTAGTAGCAGTAGATATTATCAATTGTCTCCCATCAAAACACGCTTCTAATCCAAAACATACTTTGATATTTACATCTATCAGTCAGATGTTACAGAGCAAAAATGCCAGGTTGTCAGTGTAACGGAATTAGAGTAACGCGTAGCGTGCCTCCCACGCACCATCGATCGAGCGACCTTCGTATGTTTACTTCACGCAGGCCACACTTTCCTACTAGATGTACAAGATTCGTAGAACCTTCCACGATGCGGCGTTTGGGGCGAAACAAAATGCCACATTCTGCCAGATGTTGAGTTTTTCTAAAGATAATTTATTAGTATTGAAAACGTTTATTTTACATCGGTGGTCATAATTCATAACTCCAACATACTCAGTCGTACATTATGACACACAAATAATTATAAAATATACATTGAATTACATAAATAATAATACAACTAATACAAGAAGGTATATACAAAATTAAAAAAATACATATGAAACAGTTGTGCTGTTAACGATCTAAAGGTAGCTCAACTGATCCAAATCACTATCAGACGGAAGCGTTCCTAAGATGCTAGCTGCATTGCCACGCTGAATGGCAATAGTAATGCGTTGAGCCAGATGAAAGCCAGGTCTAAGTAGGTAAGGTACACATTATAATTTTTTTCAACACACTTGCTCATAATGTGGCTCTAATTTTACTGCAATTAGGCACATAATACGACTACAACACATACACCGACATATAACGACTTTTACATTACTATTATTCACAAGTGAGTTATAGAGCCAGTTGACCATTTATACAAAGTGTGTATTTCTGTTTTATTATTATTTTCTTCACTATTGTGTTGAAAAACGTCGTGTATTGATGATTACCGTTCTCGGCTCTCTTAATACCTCACCTGACGGCTCGAGTCTCAATGGCGCCTTAGCGGTAATCACCAACATGACACACTAGTACCATAATGTACTAATATCTCAAGGAATTCTTCGATGAATAGAAACAATTATTTGCAAGCCATTCAAGCATTGCATCACTTTTCCACGAATCTTGCTCTTTTGTAACAACAATGATCCTGACCAAAGAATATATTACAAATAAAATCAAATCAAATCATTTATTTGCTAAATAGGGTTGAAGAGGTTCTTAAAACATTTATACACAGCACCATTCTATTTCACCATTCTAGGTTAAGCAAATTACAGTACAATAACATAGGCATCTTCCGATACCACCAAGAAGTTTAAATTTATTGCGTAAACACAAAAACTACTTAATTCAATTTTGCTTTCCTATATTTGTCGCGAAAAATAAAACAAACTTTGGCATTGTTTTATTTTTCGGCCGTCTGTAGCTGATATGTCTATTTTGAGAAGGCATTTGAGATCTGTCCATAGACGTAGAATTTTTTCGCTACGCTAAATAGACAAACGAAGCGTGGGAGAGAGAAGTCATTTTTAAATGTACCCCGTGCAAGAAGAAAAGTGACAGCAACAATGTATTGAATTTGACATGTTTTGCTTGAGGACATGCCCATACCGGACGGTCTCTTGTGCAGTTTAACTAATTTCGTAATTTTTTTAGTAATCTTACTATTAAATAACAAATATTACTTTGTATGACATGGTGTCATGTTCAGTTTGTGACTGTGAATATACAAGACGTAATTATCCGGGAAAATACACGTTTCACAGGTAAATAAGAGATTATTGGTAGTTCGATTTTATTGATTATTTTATCAATTCTGCTTTAGTAAATGGCCTAAAAACCAGTTTCATTCGTAGATTAGGACTTTCCCTTATATTTTTTAATAATATTTCGTTGCTGCACCTAGAAATAAACAATATTTTATGTAAAATATAAAAATGTTTGATTACGATAGGGCTTGACCAAGTGATGACGTCAGAAATATCGATAGTCCTGTTGCAGTCTATATCGTAGTATAATGCGCATCATGTAAAAAGAACGCTGGCGGTCAAGCTTCTTCAGGCGTTCCAGCGTTCGTTTTAAGAGATTACTTACTTTTCTACTTATTTAAGAGATGTATACCTATGCATTCAATGAGTGCCTACCTAGTTTACTACTTTTTACATGAAGCGCACTATACCTAAATATAAATTAAATTTTTGTCCTTCCTAGAATGGAGGTTTACTTTGTTTGGAGTAAATATGAGTGCTCTGTTAACATTTTACCGTTTTTTTAAAAATCTATAATAACCAGGTGGACATTGAGGTGTGTGTTTTTGTATTGACTATTGAAAAGGTAACTTTAAAGCACCACGGGTGTTTTATTGCAGTTTGTGTAGTAGATATTTTGGAGTAAATATTTACGTAGTTGTACACACGCCTTTTTCCCGAAAGGGTATATTTATTTTTTATAAATAAATATTGTTTATTTCTGCTTAATAAAATAATAGGTAACAAATTAAATTTAAATATACCTCGAAATTCCGTTCCAGCGGGACTCGAACCTGCACCATCGCCTGTGATCAGCGATGCCTTTACTTTCGAACTTTGAACAGAAGGTTTCCAATGAAACACCTGTAAATACAGCACTATCAACTTGGCGCTATAGCCGAGTTGATAGTGCCCACAAATTTCGTCTCCAGCGTCATAGCTCGATCTATGGCTAAATTGTTTAAGGCATCGCCGATGACAGGCGAGGGTGCGGGTTCGAGTCCCACTGGAACGGAATTTTTGGGTTACATTTAAATTTAATGTTATCCATAAAGCGTGGTTTACACTTGAAAAATAATAAACTTTGGGGTAACAAATTGTCGATAGATAAAGTAACAGAGTGAAAAATTATATGGGCGTAGCACGGCTGATATAAAATGTTTTTGTGCTTTCAGATTTCCAAGTAATCCTTTGCTACGAGAAAAATGGTTATCGGTTATAAGAAGAGTGGGATGGACTCAAATAAGAACTCCACTAGGTATATGCAGCAAACATTTTAAGTTTAAATTTAAAAGGGAAACTCTAAGATCCCACCTATAAATAAAACTGTAATATTTAGGGGTCAATAAATAATAAAGGTTTATTTATTAACTGTATTCAAAATTCTCTTTATGACGTCAAATCTGCCAAACTGTGTTATTCATGAAAGACTTAATCTGCATTAAGATGTATTTATCTACCATACACATCACGGACGGATGATGAATTCTATCGACAATGTAAAAGTGTTGGTCGAGGACAACACTATTTTTAACTCGGACATAGACTTTCACCAACACGTGCACATATTTTTTTTGGTTCCATCTTCGATCTCTGATTGTAGATCTAGTACATATACTAAATCTATGGATCTGTCATGGAAACTGACAAGGGATATTTTTTTCCATGATGAATTGAAGAAAACTCTTGGGACAAAAAGTTGCAACATGTGGCCGAGCTAGCGTGGTTAACTTTGTCTACATATGAAAATGAAATTGTATATCATACAGGCTACATTATAATTAAATGTATATTAAATTACTATTATTAAATGCCACAGTGTGTCCAGCCCAAGAATAGACTCCTCCATCTCCTCCCGTGGATGTCTTGAATTACCCGGACTAAGATTTGTCCTGGCTGCTAGCTTATTTAAGGAATGTATTATTACTACTGGAAGAAAGCGTTAGCAGTGTCAGTCGTGGGAAGCAAGGGTGACGATGAGCTCACCACTTATCATGTCTATATCCCACGATGGTGCAACCCACGGTGAAGAGGCCCATTTGAGGCTCTGTCAATTAGGGGAAAAAACAGTGTTTCTATGTATGTATTATAAAAAGGCTCTAAAAAGCTATGAGCCATCCTATTAATTTACTCGAATCGTTCATGTCAGACAACACTAAAGCCTAACCAGCTAATTTCCCTGACAACGGAACAATAAAATCAATTAGCTAGTGTTGATCCTCACTTTATCCGAAGTTAGTTAAACATGATTGACGGGGGCAAATTGTTGCTTCAAAAATAGGTCGAACAAGGGTGCGATGATGTAGCCTTACCCCGCCGTGCCACCCTCTGTATCAGATCCTTTGTTCAGAGACCTTGACTCTAACTTCATAATTAGTATGTCACCCGCGCTGAAAAATTTGACAGTCATTTTGTAGAAATTTTCAAGTTGAGTTGTTCAAGAGCAGTCTTGTGTCAGAGTCTTCATTCTATTGTGTATGAAGTGTAGGCGCGGAAGTTAAGGGTTTGACTTTTACATTGTTGTATTTTAGAAGATTCCTTGCAGGCCTGTAACTGTTTTAAGCCATCCGCTGCCGAATTCCTTTAAAAGTTGTTTTCACGAAGATTTTGTAGATAAATTAGATTTTGAATTGTATTTTTATTAATTTATTTAAGCATAGTTTTATTTTAGCTGTAGTTTTTTTTTGCGGTCTAGATTTTAGGTACTATATTCAGGTAGCACAACTGTTTCATATGTATTTTGTACATACCTTGTATTAGTTGTATAATTATTTCTGTAAATAGATGTAATATATTTTAGCTGTGTGTAACATCCGGCCTAATTATTAATTATTATTTTGTATGAGCCTGTGGTGTCCCACTACAGGACAAAGACCTCCCTTCCCTCCTTCCATTCGTCTCTATTGTTGGCTATTTGGGACCAATCCTTCAAGTAGGAGTCTAGCTCATCCTACCATTTCCATCTGGGCCTTCCACGTGGCTATCGTCTGTTTGGAATCCATTCTGTCGTGGTCTTCGCCCATAGTTCTTCTGACATACGGCACACATGTCCAGCCCAGCTTTTTGAGCGACGTCATCTATGTGTTTGGGAGCGTATTCTCGAGTTCCTTATTCGGTCCGTGAGTTTCACTCGTAGGATACTACGCTCCATAGCTCGTTGACATACCCCGAGAGAGGATTTTTGAGTATTCGTTATAAATCAATAAATAAATAAATCATATTTGGAGTAACTTTGAAGCTAACCTCAAAAAACATTACGCTTGCTGCATAATACATAAATACATAGACACTCGCCTTTTCCCCCGAAAGGGTAGGCAGAGCCTCAATGAGCCTCTTTTCATAGTGGGTGCTCCATCGTGGAATATAGACGTGACAAGTGATAAACTCATCGCCGCCATTGCTTCCCACTACTGACTCGGCTAACGCTTTCTTTCAGTAATAACACATTCAGGACAAATCTTGCTCCAACGAATCTTATCAACAAGTCCGGGTAATCCTTTAGTCGGCTTTACGACATCCACGGGAGGAGACGGAGGGGTCTATTCTTACGCCGGATATACTTACAGGATGGCCCGTAAAATGGTGACGAGTAGGAGTCTCGAAGTAAAGTGATATCCCTAAGAGTACCCGAATCACCATGTATCTATGCGTCACGTTTTTTTTTGTTTAGAAGTTGTCTCTATTATTCCTATAGCATTTTTAAAAGTTATTTTTAACGTCTACTGTACTACTGATAAACGAGGAATATTCTTAGAATAGTTACACCGTATTTTGTCTTTTTCGAAAGGATTTGAAAATGTTTGTTCTAAATAATCCAAGTTACGTGGTGTGTCCGGCCTAAGAATAGACCCTCCGTCTCCTCCCGTGGATGTCGTAAAAGTTGACTAAGGGATTACCCGGACTTGTTGATAAGATTCGTTGGTTTGATTGTAGCTAGCTTATTATACAATGTGTTATTACTGAAAGAAAGCGTTAGCTGAGTCAGTCGTGGGAAGCAATGGCGGTGATGAGCTCGTGGAATATAAACGTGACGAGTGACGTTTATATTCCACGATGGTGCAACCCACTGTGAAATGAGGACCAACGATGCTCTGCCTACCCTTTCGGGGGAAAAGGCGTGTGTCTATGTATTATGTATTTTAGTGAAGGATAGCGAAGCTACGTAGGAAGGTGGGGCTTCAGTAGGAAGGGTAATGAGTTTGACCTCTATGTTTGTTAGTTTGGTTGCATGTTTGTTTGTAGATTTTCACTTGACACTATTTTATGGGACAGTCTATATCTACCCGCCGCTACAAAACTGGATTATGCTGTAGGTATTCAAGATTAGGTATCTTAAGAGGTTAGTAGATATTCTTGAGGCTATATTTATATTAAGTTAGAGATCAAGTTTTAGGGATATCAGCGACGATATTGAAATAGGGAAAATTCTCAGAGTATGTAGTTTTATCGGCAGCGATCAACTTTTAAATTGGTTATTTAGACTAATTGCTAAAGCGTTGAGTCTCTTCTCATGGGAACAAAGTTAACAACTTCGGAAGTTCCGTAATTTAATAGATGATTAGTAATTTTATTATTATCCTGATTGATTTATTGTTACATTGCTACATTTATTTAAATGAGCAAAAATTATATAATGAAATTATGAAACAATGCTGAGCAAAAATTCTACTCTATTTTAAAAGTTCTATCTAGTATGTAAGATGAATACAGCGTTGTCATCTGGAAGAAATAGTTTCATCGATAAGACCGCCTTTTGTCACATGATAATATTGTAATTGTTTTTACATTGTGTTCCAATAAAGAATTCTGAATTGAATTGAATTGCGTTATAATATTTCCGGAAATATTCCTAACAAGTGCGAGTAAAACTCTCGTGCTGAGGCTTCTATACTTATCTTAATTTGTTATAGTGAATTGAATCTAGTTATGAATTTGGTACTGAATATTGCATAGAAAAACTGTATAAAACTCATAACAACAAAACACCCAACTGTTATATACATAGTCCTGATCTCACACTAGGATACCCTCTGTCGCGTGTGCGAGTGGTGCGGGTTCGACTCCCACTGCGGGACAAATAAGATAAGATAAGATAAGTTTATTTCACTTAGAATAGCTACAGCAAAACATAAAGATGTTCGTAAATATATGAAAATAAGAGAACTTTGCCTTCCGTGCTAGTTAAAAAACTGTATGTCATAAATATTTATATGATCCGCAAATAATTGTTTAAAGTCTGTGTTGTGGTACCACATGGGTACCACGGTACTCGTAAATATAAGACGGGATCCTAGTGCGGGATTAGGATTATGTATACGTACTGTTGTTGTGTGGGTGTTATGTTATGTTATGTTATTCAAGCTTTACTTAGGTATTATTAATTACATAACGTGTACTATTATTTATTCTGTGACGTTATTGCCCAAATGAGCGATCATAATTGCTTTTGCTCAATTTAGACGAGAGCTTGAGAGTTGAGAGGCAAGATGGCTGCAAATTGCTGATTGTAATTTAAATTGATACGTATAATTTATCTCATTCATAGATTAGTGAAGTTTGTGAGAAGCCGGGATGAATGGGATCATAGCCAACATCATCATCATCAGCTATTAGACGTCTTCTACTGGACGAGACTTCCCTATAATTATTTTCGAACAAAAAAACGACTCCAAGCTAAGAATTTATCCCTAATGGTTAGCGTCCACAGGCCCGCATTGCACGTATCGGACGCATCGCATCGAACGGATTAATTAAACTGCGTCCACTGTATCGGCAGCGATCGGATTGCCAACGCGAGTATCAGCAATCGGATTGCCGATGCCACCTTCATTCGGATTTTTGCAAACACAACGCGTGTTGACAGGACGATCGTCAAATGCAAATGGCCGACGATGCGGAGCGAGCGTGCGTGGCGCGTCCACTGATCGGCATTCCGTATGACGTCATCGGTACGCATCGCATTGCCGATGAGCGGTCCGTACGGTGCGGATCAGTGGACGCTGTTGTATGAGTTTTCATGCAAGGCAAACTAAAATCCGTTACGTGCGATGCGTCCGATACGTGCGATGCGGGCCTGTGGACGCTTACCTCAATGCAAAATTTTATAATATTAGTGATCGGAACCGTGTGCTGATCACAATGAGCCTAAACACGGCCAGTCTACTATTATTATTTTTCACGTAAACCTTTTAGCTATGCTTTGGAACATACGTTAGTGTACGGCTTTACTTATACGTTTAGATTGAATCCTTGCTTGAATTGGCCTGAGAATTTAAAAACTAAGTTAATAAAATCGTTAACATAGATTTTGAGATATCACAATAATGCTTGCAATTGTGATTACATTTTTTTTTATATGATATAAATTATTACGCCATCTTCCTTAATCTGAAAATTTCAGGCTATTTTAACAAGGACGACGGTTCAAACATGGAGTGGAGATGAGATGGAACAGATGAGATGAACAGTGGAGATAAGAGCTTTGAGAAGTAGGTACCTAATGTGTGGTGTAACTTGGAGAGATATAATGAGGAACAGTGTGATAAGAGAGCGTTGTGAAATTAAAGAAGACGTAGTGACTATAGGATTGAGAAAAGTATGCTTAGATGGTTTGGGCATTTAGAAAGGATGGACGATGTCACGTTATAAGATTGAATGCTCAGAATCTAGCCGGAAACTACCTACCTACTCTCGTACCTACTTCAGTAGGTAGGTACGTATCTGGACTACCTACAGGGGGGGGGGGGGGGGGGGGGGGGGGGTTCGTCGCTTGGTGCTCCTTTGGACCCGTCCGTGACGGTCCTGGGGAACTTATCAGATAGGGGGGCCCTCGACAATGAAAATGTATGGTTAAGTATATCAGATATATTAGAATACAGTTGCAGAATCAGTGGGACGACACAGAACGATTACCGTACGAAGAGTTGGTCTTCGGATGGCGGGGGGGAGGGGGGGGGGGCGTTGAGGAGCGACGATTGCAGGGGTTCCTGGCGCATAGGTACCCCGGCTGTAGCACTGGGTGGCGCGACGCTCGAGACAAAGGGGCGCCGCGGCGCGACGATTGCAGGAATTCACGGCGCGAAGGCACCTTGGCTGGAGCTCAGGATGGCACAACCCTCGAGGCTGAGGAGCCACTACGCGGCACTTGTGACTAGGGTACGGGAGTCACGCCTTTCCGAACGGGAACGCACTGCTGCTCGACAGCGGGCCACGCGGGGACTCACCCAATGGTCCCGGGATAAAAAGCCGCAGCGGCCAAAGGTTCTAGAGCTGGAGCTTACCGAAGCGGGTCCTCGCCCGCGCGCGTCTCGTCTCGTCTCTTCAAAGATGCCCGGACCGACCCTCGATCATGAGGGGTCCCTGATGCCGCCGGAAAGAGAAGGCCCCGGCGGTCACGGGCCGCCGGTATTGCTCGCCAGAGCCCACGTCGGGGAGAGAAGAGCGCGTCACCTCGTGCGAGTGTTTTTATACTTTTCTCCAGCGCCCTCTGCCGAGACGCTCTAGGACTAAACTTCTTTTCTCTGATTGGTCGCGCAATTCAATCTTGCCAACCGCTCGCCCTTCGTCCCCCTGTCGTAATGCCTTACTGCCAACTTAACGGATGCTAACTGCTTGAAGACGGGGAACCGGATGGCGCGAGATTTAAAACTAGCTGACGAAAGGGTGCCACTACAACGATAGTAGATTAACGAAACGGGTACATAAGACGAGCGTGAATGGGACAGTGGGAAGGGGAAGACCTTGGCGTAGCTAGGCGTGTTAGGATCGTAGCAAGTGGAAATCTGTGGTCTCTGCCTACCCCTCCGGGAAACAGGCGTGAGTTTATGTATGTATGTGTACGGTACAAACTTTCAGAAAATAGTACAATACCATTTATTACATCAACTAAACCAAATCTAAACTAAACCCAAAAACGTTACGTTCGTACGTTAGAAAAGTTTCAAAATAGCGTTTTTTGGGGCATTAACGGACATGTACAATGATTACTAAGGCGTTCGTAGCTCGTACAGAGCTCGTAGGCGATGGATGGTGACCGTATCGTAGGTATGTAGCTCAACGAATACACTAATAATGACCTCTTTTAGAATTACGTCATCGAAAGTTTTGTGACAATACATACCTTTTCTTTATGACGTAACTTTTAGGGGTGAGAATACTTTTATTTACAGAAAGAATAATACAAGGTATGTATAAAATACATATGAAACAGTTGTGCTACCTGAAGACCGCTGCTAGCGATCTAAAGGTAGCTCAACTGATCCAAATCACTACCAGACGGGAGCGTCCCTGGTGTGTCTTTTACGGGTGTCTCGACTCAACAACAGTTGCTTGTAGGTGGTGTAGAGCTTCGATGTTTTTTATTTTGGTCGAAGGTGTAGAGTGGAATTAGTACTAGAACATATGTAGGTATCATAAAATTCGTATTCAGTAAACAAGTAATTGATATTGTGTCAACAGCGAATAGAACTATGGACTTTGAAAAAAGATACTCCACCTTGTTTTTATACTACTTGGAATGACGGATCAAGCAGATGGCCCACCTGATGCTAAGCGGTATCCTCTGCCTATGAACATAGGTCACGTCCACCTAGGACGCACCCTACGTGGCATTGTACTGTGCCACCCTGAGACAAAGATGAAAAGTATCATGTGCCTGTAATTTATATATAATTTTTCTATATTTCTCGCTATATAACACCTGCAGAGGAATTAACCCCTGGTTACCAACTACCCTGGCTAGTGTGGAAGACCCTTAACAGACTGCGCACTCAATTCAGCCACTGCAGGTGTAATCTCAGCAGGTGGGGTATGATCGCAGTCTCCGCACCGCAATGCGACTGTGGTGCCCAGTCCCAAACCATGCCACACGCCCTTGTATGCCCTGACTCCTTCACGTTGGAAGATTTAATGACTTGCTCCGACAATGCCGTGGGTGTGGCAACTTATTGGTCAAAATGGCTTTGAGTGAGACATCGACACGAAAGAAGAAGAAGAAGCAGCGAATCAGTGTGTCTCGCTCTGTTTGTGCAAATTACTGCCGCGGAACGATATCCGCCCTGCTTACGGATGCATGAGATCACGCGGTAGGCACCTAATTGTGTTTTGTGTTCGGAAGGCTGTACATAAAACGTGGTTTTTATTACAAGTAGGTATTCACGGAAATCCTTAGTAAAGTAAAAATAAAATGTTTGTTGGTATTTGCAACACTTGGGAAAGGATGGTGCAATTTGTCTTTTTTTTATATTGTTTTTAATAGTCCGTTCATTAGTAGAGCTTTTTTATGAGAGTTTATCCCAGGAAGTACATTTACCACTATACCTATTTTGGGTGTCGGTGAAATTACAGGCACATGAGACTCTTCATCTTTATGTCTGGCATGTAATTAAATCGATATCTGTATATTCCCTTTTTTCGAACAAAATACCAAAAATACTGACTTGCACACAAATTATGCACACTAAATAAATCAAATTAAATATACTGTTTAATGTTATTTGCAGAACTGTTTTACTTAAAATAATAGGAAGTGTCGGACTTCGGTATGCGCTCTCGCGAGTACTCTCGCGACGTCGCCCTTGAGTGTCGCTTCACCCACTCGACCTTCGCTTCATTACGGAGGTCGCCGGCTCGCTTCGCTCACCACCCCCTTCGCTCTGCTCTGCCTCGCGGGCTTACTCCACTCAAGATCTCCTATACGAGCTACTGGCTCCGCGTTTTTATATACACTCTAGGGGCGTGACGCACAAGACCACGTAGAGTCGGGGTGCTCCGTGTCTGTTCTGCCTCTCATTTCGAACCTAACCTACTCATGTCGGAGTGCTAGCATAATTGATTTTGTCTAATTTGTCAACAAAAACCTACTTATAACATATACATAAGAATAAGAAATAAAAAAACAATTAGTATTTTAAGATTGTACAATTAAGAGTGCAAGTTAGTATTTTTGATAAAGAATTCGTATTTTTTGGTGTGAATTCGATAAAAAAGGTCATCTTGTTTTGTGCGTGTTTTTTTTTGTAGGACATGTTTAGTTAATCAATTGTTTTTTTTGCACAGCATTCATTTTTCTGGTATGCATTCAGTTAATTAGTGCAGTTACCTGGTGTGGTGAAAAATTATACAGATGTGCATTTAAAAATATCCCTTTATATCTCAGCGGCGCAGAGCAATGCCTCATAGGGTGCGTCCTAGGTGGACGTGACCTATGAGGTGATGCATTGTTAAAGGTAGAGGATACCGCTTAATCTGCTTGTTCCATCATTCCCGTAGTTAAAAAAGTTTTAAGAGAAAGAAAAATAAAAAAATTGCCAGGAAAATTGTAAAATTCGGGAAATGCTCCCGAATGTGCTCTTTTCTATGGGTTTTTGTTTTTTTGTTTTATTCGAGTTCATACTCGAGATCTTTAGACAGGACAACATCTGTCGGGTCAAGGTAAAGCGGCTTTTGATGATAACTATTTATTTTGTGTGTAGATGGATGCTGGGGGGCAGGATGAGGAGGGAAAGGGGAAGGCAGAGAGGGGGAAAGAGGCGGACGCGTGCAAAGCCACGCTCAAAAACTAGTTTGTACTAAAAAGCACTGGCTTTTTAACCGACTTCAAAAAAAGGAGGAGGTTCTAAGTTGTGTTTTTTTTAAATGTTTTTACTTCATAATATCTCCGTCTTTTATGAACTGATTTAGTTTTTTTTAGTTGACTCGATATGCTTCCAGATTGGTCTTATTTTCATCAGAATCTGGTTCTGATGATGGGATCCATGAGGAATTGAGGGAACTTCTCAAATAAAGCGATACACATATATAGCGATTTTGGTATTTTCAGCCACAAGTCCGGCATGTGCATTCAAAAAGTGCCATTGGTGAAGTGGAACTGATGAGGTTTTTATTTCGAAAATAATTATATACATCCCTACTTGTATTAGTTGTGTGATAGATAGATTTGTATAGAAATAGCTTTTAAAAATTACAATCATAATCTAAAGAACTTGGTATACCTACCAAAAACGTGACTAGAACTTTACTGTACCTACTCTAACAACCGTGGGCTTTCGAACCACCGCACAGTATCCACTTTGTGGTGGTTAAAGTTCTCTCTCAAAGTCCAAGTCTGAAGCTACGCGGTGATTATGGATGCATGAGATCACGGGGTAATTGTGTTTTGTATTCAGAATGCTGTATACAGAACTGGGTATAGATAAAGGTATTTAATGCATTTCGCGGACACAGTATACGCAAGGCCCAAGAGAGTTAATAAAATGATAGGTAAGCAATTAAAAAAAAAACCATGAGAATGCATAATCGTTGGTAATTCGTTCTATTAGATGTTGCGCCAACCCCAGGCAGAAATCTACATACAAAAAAAACGCCTCGTGCCGCACGAAACGCAGTTTTTATTGAATACCTCTAGTAAAATATAGATAATTTTACAAAATCCCTACAGTAAACCCTGAGCTTTCTTGAATTATAGTTATATTTATCTAATTTTTTACCCAATAATATGCACCATTTAAATAAACAATTGAATCTAGCCAAAAGTAAGAGGTAACTTTGTTTTTTTTTCTATCGAGAAAATATTGTCCTATTGTGTTTCTGGTACAGTGATCCCTCGGAATTACGAGTATAATGTAGTAGGTACACATATTTGATTACGAATCTAGATCTTAATTAAATAAGCAATGTTTAAGTGTACGTTAAAAAGTTGATTGCAATGTGTTTTGTCAATCCAATAAATAAAAGAAAATAACAGCATGAAATAGTCTGCCATTTTTGAAAGAAACGTCGTCATTTTTATTTAATTACATTTTAATGTTTTTTCGAGTTATATCGTGTAATTTTAGTGGCATTTTAACCGGTGTAACTTGGATAAATGGCACATGTGTGATGTAGTGAAATTTAATTGTATTACGTGTCTTTTCGAAATGGTGTATTTTTTCCCGCAAAAACTCAGTTTTTCTGCCACTGTTTAAACCATAGATTTAGTATATGTACTAGATCTACAATCAGAGATCGAAGATGGAACCAAAAAAAATATGTGCACGTGTTGGTGAAAGTCTATGCCTGAGTTAAAAATAGTGTTGTCCTCGACCAACACTTTTACATTGTCGATAGAATTCATCATCCGTCCGTGATGTGTATCGTAGATAAATACATCTTAATGCAGATTAAGTCTTTCATGAACAACACAGTTTGGCAGATTTGACGTCATTAAGAGAATAAGGTTCTTATTCCAATTTTTAATACAGTTAATAAATAAACCTTTATTATTTATTGACCCCTAAATATTACGGTTTTATTTATAGGTGGGATCTTATAGTTTCCCTTTTAAATTTAAAATTAAAATGTTTGCTGCATATACCTAGTGGAGTTCAAATTTGAGTCCATCCCACTCTTCTTATAACCGATAACCATTTTTCTCGTAGCAAAGGATTACTTGGAAATCTGAAAGCACAAAAACATTTTATATTAGCCGTGCCATTTTATATAATTTTTCACTCTGTTACTTTATCTATATACAATTTGTTACCCCAAAGTTTATTATTTTTCAAGTGTAAACCACGCTTTATGGATAACATTAAATTTAAATGTAACCCAAAAATTCCGTTCTAGCGTTACTCGAACCCGCACCTTCGCCTGTCATCGGCGATGCCTTAAACAATTTACCCATAGATCGAGCTATGACGCTGGAGACGAAATTTGTGGGCGCTATCAACTCGGCTATAGCGCCAAGTTGATAGTGCTGTATATACAGGTGTTTCATTGAAAACCTTCTGTTCAAAGTTCGAAAGTAAAGGCATCGCTGATCACAGGCGAGGGTGCAGGTTTGAGTCCCGCTGGAACGGAATTTTTGGGGTATATTTAAATTTAATTTGTTACCTATTATTTTATTAAGCAGAAATAAACAATAGTTATTTATAAAAATAAAAAAGAAATATACCCTTCCGGGGAAAAAGGCGTGTGTAATAATCAACAACGTAAATATTTACTCCAAAATATCTACTACACAAACTGCAATAAAAACACCCGTGGTGCTTTAAAGTTACCTTTTCAATAGTCAATACAAAAACACACACCTCAATGTCCATCTGGTTATTATAGATTAAAAAAAAAACAATAAAATGTTAACAGAGCACACATATTTACTCCAAACAAAGTAAACCTCCATTCTAGGATGGACAAAAATTTAATTTATAGGTAGGTATAGTGCGCGTCATGTAAAAAGAACGCTGGTGGTCAAGCTTCTACAGGCGTTCCAGCGTTCTTTTTAAATGACGCGTACTATAATTCTACATTATTTGTAGTAAACTAGGTAGGCACTCATTCAATGCATAGTTATACATCTCTTAAATAAGTAGAAAGTAAGTAATCTCTTAAAAAGAACGCTGGAACGCCTGAAGAAGCTTGATCGCCAGCGTTCTTTTTACATGATGCGCATTATACAACGATATAGACTGCAACAGGACTATCGATATTTCTGACGTCATCACTTGGTCAAGCCCTATCGTAATCAAACATTTTTATATTTTACATAAAATATTGTTTATTTCTAGGTGCAGCAACGAAATATTATTAAAAAATATAAGAGAAAGTCCTAATCTACGAATGAAACTGGTTTTTAGGCCATTTACTAAAGCAGAATTGATAAAATAAGCAATACAATCGAACTACCAATAATTTATTATTTACCTGTGAAACGTGTATTTTCCCGGATAATTACGTCTTGTATCTTCACAGTCACAAACTGAACACGACACCTTGGCATACAAAGTAATATTTCTTATTTAATAGTAAGATTACTAAAATAATTACAAAATTAGTTAAACTGCACAAGAGACCGTACGGTATGCGCATCTACTCAAGCAAAACATGTCACATTCAATACATTGTTGCTGTCACTTTTCTTCTTGCACGGGGTACATTTAAAAATGACTTCTCTCTCGCACGCTTCGTTGGTCTATTTAGCGTAGCGAAAAAATTCTACGTCTATGGTTTAAACTGGGTTATGACCATGGATGTATAATAGTCCTTCTTCTGAGGTTATGACTTGACGGAGACTCTTGACGACTTGACTATAAAACTATAATAATTATATCACTTGACATTGGCTAAATTGTTGCAAATAATGCACAGAAGCCATTACATAGCCATTATTAGGTTTGACTGCGTATACATGTATCACTGCACTATGATGCATGCTCTCACTAATGACAATCACTTTAAATGTAACTTTTATAAATAATTTTAATAATTTTGTGACATGACATATATTGACATTTTTTTTTTTTTTTTTTTTTTTATTAAATTTAACCTGTGTTGTTGCTTAAATAATTAAATGATTTGTTATGTCCAGCAGTGGACTTCCACAGGTAGATGATGATGATGATGTCATATTTTCAATGTTAGTTTGTAGTATTCAATTGTAATTATTCTTACTAACCGTAATGTAGATAGACAATGTATTTTACTAACCCAATGATCCTTGTTGATTGAATAAATAAATGAAATATATATATTACCTAAGCTAAGAAGAAGAAGTAGCTGCATGACAACATTCGACCAAAGTAAATTGGTCGTAGATGACAACCGTAATAATAGTAGGTATTGTTGAAACAATGACCACATAGAAACTCTGTGGGATATAAATAAATAAATCAGCTGAGTATAAATTATGAACGCACCAACAATGAACAACCAATTACTAGTAGTTCGCCCCGAATGTGACCTCACGTGGAACCCCGTAGCTTACAAACCCCTGTACCGTTCAAGCTACGTTCGAACGTAAGGATTATATTTGTAATTATATAAACACTAGCGACTCGCCCCGGTTTCGCACGGGTAGCCTCCGGTGAAAAACAGCCCCCCCCCCGATATTTTATTACTTATTCCGTTATTCGGAGCGGAGAAGAATCCATCAAAAAAGAGATAACTAACTTCGGTCCAGCCGATCTTGAGTTATAAGGGGTGTAACTAACACGACTTTGTTTTATATATTTAGAAGATACATTAGACTCTGAGACTTCACTTCGCTCGGTCAGTAATTGTGAGTTCTATTACAAAATAGCATTGGACTTAAGAATTTCTTCCAAGAACACCAAACCCTAACCCCAAGTTCTTAGACTGTCGAAATTTCCGCAAGCTCATAAAAAGTTGAACAGTTTTATGAGCGTTTATTCGAAAGTTAATTTTAAATCATAGACAACCAACTTCGAGAAATAACTAATTTCGATAACCAACTGTTGTGTTGGTTAGCTGTCAGTACTGATAACGAGTCAAAGTGGAAATTTCCAACAACATCAAGTTTGTGTAGAGTTGCTTCTGAAGGCAAATGTATAGTAGTAGAGAGTTAGTAGTAGTAGAGCTTTTTTGTGAAAGAGTTCGTCCGGGGAAGTACTACCACCGTACCTATTTCTGCCGCAAAGCAGTAGTGCTCGCATTGCTGTGTTCCGGTTTGAAGGGTAAGGGTGCCGGTGAAATTACAGGCACATGAGACTATTCATCTTTATGTCTCAGGGTGGCGGGCGCAGTGCAATGCCACATAGGGCGCGTCCTAGGTGGACGTGACCTATGAGGTACTGCACTGTTCATAGGCAGAGGTTACCGCTTAACATCAGGTGGGCCATCTGCTTGCTCCGCCATTCCAGTAGTATAAAAAAAAAAAAAAGTATTTTTGAGGAAGAAATTTTCAGGCTTCTTGGTTTTGGACCGGAAGTAAAATGTTTGACTTAATTTCATATAACTTCTATAAACGAATGATGTCACTATGTCTTCTTCTTCTTAGCTTCGGTAATGGCTTCTGTGCATTATTTGCAACAATTTAGCCAATGTCAAGTGATTTATTTATTATAGTTTTATAGTCAAGTCGTCAAGAGTCTCCGTCAAGTCCTAACCCAGTTTAAACGGTGGCAGAAAAACTGAGTTTTTACAGGAAAAAATCCACCATTTCGAAAAGACTCGCAATACACTTAAAGTTCACTACATCACACATGTGCCATTTATCCAAGTTACACCGGTTAAAATGCCACTAAAATTACATGAAATAACTCGAAAAAACACATTAAAATGTAATAAAATGAAAATGACGACGTTTCTTTCAATAATGGCAGATTTCAACCTGTCACTATGTCATTATGCTGTAAAATTAATTGAATGACATTCGTAGACGACTAAAGATCTTCACCATACCTAGTATAGTATTATTTTATCTGTGACCATACCTAATCTACCAGCTTATGTAATTTACCTGGATTCACAAACAATAAATTATTTATCATTTTATGATTTAAAAATACTGGTGTTAGACCCAGAGTAACCTACGCTAATACACCTAAACTTACGCTGTATGTCCATCTGTCTGTCTGTCTATATTCTGTAAGAGGGGTATATATCTTGGCAGCCGTAAGAGATACAAGCTGAAATTTTCAAAGATTTTGTGTTGTTGGGCCATGGACCCTAAGCAAAATGCTCAATTGATGAGCGGATATTCGTGGTTCACTCTGGGCCTCAACGGAAGATCAGCGCTGGGTTGCCAACGCGGCCTAGCAAACGCTGGGGTCCCTTTTGTAGCTTACGTCAGGCACACACACACAATCATTGTCATAGTTTTATTTCTGTGTTTCTTTTTTAATTTAGCTATTAGTTTTTTGTTGATGTGTGTCGTTGTATAGTTTCAAATAAACATTTTCTTTCTTTCTTCTTTCTTTCTAAATGTAACGTTCCCTCCCATACGCATTTGACCGGCACTTTTCGTCTGCTGCCAATAAGGTCATCAATCTGATTGGCGGCAAAGGGAAAAACTGTGATTAAAGCTAATTTTCAAGCAGTCACCCATCCATTTGTAGACCACGCCCAACTTTGTCTAACTTAATCAAGTGTGATTGAGTTTACTGATTTATGGAAAAAGAAGGTAAAGGTTAGTAGCTTAGTTTAGCTTTTTTGTGAAAGAGTTCGTCGGGGAAAGTACTACCACCATACCTTTTTCTGCCGCAAAGCAGTAGTGGTTGCATTGCTGTGTTCCGGTTTAAAGGGTATGGGTGCCGGTGAAATTACAGGCACATGAGACATTTCATCTTCATGTCTGGGTGCGTCATAGGGTCTACATAGGGTGCGTCCTGGGTGGACGTGACCTATTTGGTAATGCATTGTTCATAGGCAGAGCCCTTCAAACCGGAACACAGTAATGCGAGCACTACTGCTTTGCGGCAGAAATAGGTATGGTAGGTAGTACTTTTTTTTAGGTAGGTCTACTACTTACAAAAAAAGGTTAATCTACCTTCGTAAAAAAATACATTGAAATAGATTCGTTACGACGTGATACTCTGCTTCTACTAGGCGCGTGTAACATGCGCGGGCTACATTGACAAAATAAATAAATGAAAAAAATATTTATTTGCTGTACAAACACACTGGAATACTTACGTTACTAAATATAACAAGGTATGACAACAAATTGTGTGATAATGCAGAGGTGCTAAAGTCCAATTATATCTATATCTAGTGATCTCCACACTAGGCACGGCTGTATCATGGAGATCTGTTACCGGTTTACAGAAAACATTTAGGTAGGACTTTTAATTATCTGATGATAGGTACAAATACCTACTGACTCACAACAGGTTACTAGGTAAATTTTATAAAAACGGGAATTTTCACGTACCCTTATATCGGTGTCAGCTTTAACCGGTGTCGGTGCGCGTTTTTATAAAATTAATGTTTTGATTCACGAAAGTTTTTATAGGTTACTAGGTACTTAAAATATGTGTAAAAATTCTAAAGTAAAATAAACTAAAACTAAACTATGTATATTAGATGAGCAAGAATGTCCTCTGTTTCTGAATATGACAATGACAGCAGCCACTTTCTAACCGTGATGTTTATTTCACCAGGAGATTTATCACTTACCTATATTACAGTGCTTGGCTACAGTATTCAAGATATGGGTATTCAAGTTCAGGCCAAAACGTTGAGAAAAACTGGTAGCAGTTGAAGGGACTGGAAGTCTTAAAACACGAAGTCTTAACATTGCTCGTTTTGTTATGATAGTTGCGGGCTACATGTGCAACTCTTTTCACTGTTGTTTACACCATGTAACCCTCACCATGTAAGCGCCTCAACGCCTGCGCCGTGTACAAGCAATAAAAGCATACAAACATTGAAACTTCAAAGTTTCCCATTTATAATATTGGTTGGATTTTTACCAGCCCTAACTTATTTTGTAGCAGCCCTATCATTACAGGTAATCTTGAGAGTCAGTCCACCTTTAACGTGTTTGCTCCTCGCCCAAACATCGATTCTTTGCGGACGCTTAGAAACGCTTCTGGGCGGGTGGCGTTGGGCGGGCGGCTATTCAGCTTGAGTAGAGAGCTCTGATCAAAGGATTTTTATTTATAAGTAAGAACTTCTTTGGCTGTTACGTTTATTGTGTAGATATAACGTGGGAGTGGTTAAAAGGATAACGAAGATTTTTTATACCTATTTGAATTAACTAAGACCAGTGTAGTTCTGCTTTCTTAAAATAATTATGAATGTACATTTTTTTATTACAAACTTTGTACTTTCGAATAAACTTGTGTAAATAAATAAATAAAAATAAATAAATAATGCTGGACAGTTAGCGCAACATTATCTAACCCCAAGCTAAGCAGAGCTTGAGTTATGGGTGTACAGATAACTGATATATGTACTTAATACAATACATTAAATAGATAGATATTTTTTATTATACATAGAAAATACCCAGAACAAACACCCTGAACAAATATCTGCAGATCGTACAAATATTTGTAACGAGGCGGGAATCGAACCTGCAACCTCCTGCGTCGCAGGCGACCCATCGCCCGCTGCCACAGAGGTCGTGAAATACTTGATTCTTGCAGTATTCAAAAGATTATGGCAAATAACATCCAACTTTTGTATGGAATTCGCAAATATTATTTCAATTAGACCTTCGCACGTGATAAGAATTTGTGTTTATCTAAGCAGAAATAATTTTGATGACGAGAATAATGGTTTTTTGATGATCAATAACGCTTGAAAGTCTAAAATTCATGTTTTTTATTGACCTGTTATAAATCTGTAACGTTTTAAAATGAATAAGATGCTGCTTTTGTCTTTAAAATAATCCCTGATGCTGCCGAATACATTAATTAATGGCTTTAATTTATTAAAATTGTAATTAAGAACGCCGGCAAATTGCCGAACAAAGGTTACGTCTCAGCAAAGGAGCAACAGTTATCTGAGAAGGATCAGGCACAAACGATTAAACTGCTTAATTGGGAGAAAAAGATAAGAGTAAGGCCCGGTTTCCACCAAGCGGAGAGGAGAGGAGACGAGAGGAAATATGCTGCGAAGCTGGCAGGATATTTCCACCAAAGCGGAGAGGAAAGCGGGAGCGGGGAGAGGGGCGCGCGAGCGCGGGCGCCGCGCGCCGCGACGCCCGGCCGCCCGACAACACACATCCCCGCTCTGCCGCGGCCATTGTTGTCACATCTACCAATTTTTTGGTAGATCTACCTATTTTACCTTTATTCTACCTATCTACCACACTCGGCCTCAAATCTACCTAATTTTCAAAATATTACGATTGTAATCAATTCTCCACGCGTGTAACGAAACGTTACTTACTATCGAATTTAGCCTGTCTTGTAATTTTAGCACATAAAACAGAACGTGCTATGTGAAATAAGTGAATGATGAGGTGAAGAGTATAGAGCTACGGAGTGACATTTACAATAACATCTGTTACAACTGACTGACGCTTGCTTGACATTGTCAATTTGAAACTGACAGTCGTGCGTTCCCGATTTTTCCGCGATTTTTATTGATTCAAAATGTACTTAAACTTGATTGGTAGATCTACCTATTTTTCATTTCATATTCTACCAATTTCTACTAATTTTTGCACCCTGTTCTACCATTTTGCCAAAATTGTATGTGACAACACTGGCCGCGCCGCTAGCTCGCTCGCGGCATAAAGTTCTAAACAAAAATGAGACATCTCTCCTCTACGCTTGATCCATTTCCACCGAAGCTAAGCGGAGAGGAGATATGGAAATAACGAAATCTGATTGGTTATTCAAAACACATCTCTCGTCTCCTCTACTCTCCGCTTTGGTGGAAACCGCGCCTAAAAGTACACTGAAAGCTTAGCTTGACGATACTTTGCGGGTAGTAAAGTTGATAGTAGAGATGACCAACCTCTTGAGTGCAATTTATAAACTTTATTATCGTTGTCGCCGTTCAACGGTATAAGACAACGCCTCGTCAAATTTAAAATATTATACGGTTCTTAAATGAAATCCGTATCAAACATCAAAACTAGCTTAGCTTCACGGTACTTTGCGGGTAGTGAGTGCAATTTAGAAACTTTAGTATCGTTATCGCCGTTCAGCGGTATAAGACAACGTCACGTCGATGACAAAATTGTACGGCTCTTGTATGACATCCGAACCAAACAACGAATACTACATAGGTAGTACAAAAAAGTCATATCCGCGTCTATCTGTGAAACTAGGTTCATATTGTAGTGTTGTGGTGTATCGAGGCGCGCCAGAACGCAATCGGTTACGTTTATTACTAAGTCTAGATTCACATTAGTAGGTTCACGCGCCACAACACAACATAACCTACTAATGTGAATCAAGTCATAGGTAATAAACGCAACCGATTGTGTTCTTGCGCGCCACGGCACACGCCGGCACAGCAATATGAACCACCTGGCATAAGTTTGTAGTTCTTCTAAACTAAGCACCAGATATTAATGCGGTTTTCATTATAATTTAGATAATTTATTCCGGAAGGTTTATACTTATGTATCTTATCTTCTCGTTCGAAGCTGGGGCGGGGGCCACAACGTAATCGAAATTGAATAAAATAAAGTACCAATTCTATTGTTATTCTCATTCTAAAGCTCATAGCCAGAGAGCTTAGGTACATTTCCGATTGAAATTGTTTTCAAATGGGTAATTTAGCTAGATAACAGTTTTCCTCTGTCGCAATATAATTGTAGTTTACTTGGCGAAGGGGAACAGAGGCCGTAGACAAAGTAACATTCTAATAGTGATGACGCTAGTAGAAAAGCCAACAATGTATGAGACTGACGTAAGCTATCGAAATATCACGTGGTCTATTGTATTGTGTTACGACTGTAGAAATGGAATCGCTTTCAAGGGAATGCCACTTGGCTAGGCCGGCAGGCATCAACAATTATTTTCATTAATGTTATTTAAATTAAAATTTATTTTTAGTTAAAAAATATATTATGATTTTAATAATATTTATAAGTAAATCAAGGCAATTTATCGTTTTTAAGCTTTACAGAGCTTTTTTTTATTTTAATTGAAAATTGTTGAAAATTATTGAAAATTAAAATAATTACGGAGTTTTTCGATAGAAATTAAAATAATAATGACATTTTCAAAATGCTTATGTCATGTCACATGGCAGAAACTGAATTTATTTTCTTTCTAACCCAAGGTTAAGTTCTGTTGATGAAATTAAGCCGTATATCAAGATTTTGAATATTTTTTTAGTTCTATAATTCTTATGGTTAGTTTGTTTCAACTAACCATGAGATAGGTTTAGGGGCCCCTATCAATATATTAATAGGGGCCCCTAAACCTATCTCATGGTTAGTGGCAGATGGAGGAAAGCCTAGTATATTATACTAGGCTTTCCTCCATCTGCCACCGTCGCCTTCGGCTGGCTTGCAGCTCACGTGGTGATCAGTGTTCTGTAGCGTCTAAATTCATCTCGTATTTACCACTCGTAATGTCAGAACATGTTGGTTCTAGCTTCAGTTCAGTTCTTGAACAAATGCGGGATCTAGCCTTGTATAATCTCTTAGGTAACTTATTCACTGGATCAGCGTCAGAAAGTATACACGACCATTACGCAGAATAGCTTCTAAAAACACTTATGGTTAACACAATTTGAAACTATAAGCGAGCAGTCCCGACCATTGCATACTGTTCTTGTATAGGTACTTTCAATATACACGTCCTTGGCTCTTATTCGCTATGACCAAACGTGACATAACGCGGGCTCGTTACGATGACAGAATACATTGTGACGTCACAGGCAATCTCTTAAGGTCATAGCGAATAGGGGGCATGGACATCGGTTCCGTTCGCTCAGGCACAGAACCTGTCGCGTTTGGTCCCTTTAGAGAGAGCCAACGGTTCTATGCGGGATTCTGGGTAGACAGAGTCACCGTTAAGTTGAGAATTTACCTGCCTAGCGGGTGGTAAAATAAAGTAGACAAGTCAGTATACAATAGTTATTTTATTTAAATAAGCTCCTATCACAAAGTCAGCTATATTCCTACCTACGGCTTGAAGAGCCAGAAAAGAAAGTGCCAGATGGGCCAAAAGGTTAGTAACGGCTAATGGGGTGGATTTCAATAGTTATTTCTCTCAATTAGTAACGCAAGCACTGTGGGTCTACAGAAGGTAGCAATGATGGTGAATGTAGTCAATTGGCACCAGTACTGCCCTGTTATTTGAAGTCCGAAGCACGAGGTAGCAGGTGGACACGTGGCAGCTTGGTCAGCCGGCGCGGCCAGGATTGGCGGCTTCGTGGCAGGCACCGTGGCGTTCGGCGGGTTCGCCGAAGGTGTAGGGCACGCGGCTTGCCTCAAGAAGGCAGCGGCGCGCTATGAAGAGTGCTATGGGCACTAGATGGTTGGCGCGGCTCAGGGCAGCGGCGCCCCCGTGATATGGCGTGCAGCCGCACGTGGCTGGTCGTCCCTCGTTGGGTAGGCGACGTGATCCTTGCAGAAAGGTCCTGTAGTATGCGTCGGGCGATATGGCCTCGGTGAGCGCGTAGTTATAGGCCGCTAACTAGCTGCCGTTTGACTTGCTAGGTGGTGACGTGGTCCCTGTACACGTCAACACGGCTGTGAGATTGTCGTCGGCAGCTAGGAGTACGTGTGTAGTAGCCTTGCGTAACCAGGTGTGAAAAAGGAAGGACGCGTCCTTGTAATCAGTTTTATTGCAAGGTGAACCTTTACGAAGGGTGAATGACCCATAGACGTAGAATTTTTTCGCTACGCTAAATAGACCAACGAAGCGTGCGAGAGAGAAGTCATTTTTAAATGTACCCCGTGCAAGAAGAAAAGTGACAGCAACAATGTATTGAATGTGACATGTTTTGCTTGAGTAGATGCGCATACCGGACGGTCTCTTGTGCAGTTTAACTAATTTTGTAATTATTTTAGTAATCTTACTATTAAATAAGAAATATTACTTTGTATGCCAAGGTGTCGTGTTCAGTTTGTGACTGTGAAGATACAAGACGTAATTATCCGGGAAAATACACGTTTCACAGGTAAATAATAAATTATTGGTAGTTCGATTGTATTGCTTATTTTATCAATTCTGCTTTAGTAAATGGCCTAAAAACCAGTTTCATTCGTAGATTAGGACTTTCCCTTATATTTTTTAATAATGTTTCGTTGCTGCACCTAGAAATAAACAATATTTTATGTAAAATATAAAAATGTTTGATTACGATAGGGCTTGACCAAGTGATGACGTCAGAAATATCGATAGTCCTGTTGCAGTCTATATCGTTGTATAATGCGCATCATGTAAAAAGAACGCTGGCGATCAAGCTTCTTCAGGCGTTCCAGCGTTCTTTTTAAGAGATTACTTACTTTCTACTTATTTAAGAGATGTATAACTATGCATTGAATGAGTGCCTACCTAGTTTACTACAAATAATGTAGAATTATAGTACGCGTCATTTAAAAAGAACGCTGGAACGCCTGTAGAAGCTTGACCACCAGCGTTCTTTTTACATGACGCGCACTATACCTACCTATAAATTAAATTTTTGTCCATCCTAGAATGGAGGTTTACTTTGTTTGGAGTAAATATGTGTGCTCTGTTAACATTTTATTGTTTTTTTTAAAATCTATAATAACCAGATGGACATTGAGGTGTGTGTTTTTGTATTGACTATTGAAAAGGTAACTTTAAAGCACCACGGGTGTTTTTATTGCAGTTTGTGTAGTAGATATTTTGGAGTAAATATTTACGTTGTTGATTATTACACACGCCTTTTTCCCCGGAAGGGTATATTTCTTTTTTATTTTTATAAATAACTATTTTTTATTTCTGCTTAATAAAATAATAGGTAACAAATTAAATTTAAATATACCCCAAAAATTCCGTTCCAGCGGGACTCAAACCTGCACCCTCGCCTGTGATCAGCGATGCCTTTACTTTCGAACTTTGAACAGAAGGTTTTCAATGAAACACCTGTATATACAGCACTATCAACTTGGCGCTATAGCCGAGTTGATAGTGCCCACAAATTTCGTCTCCAGCGTCATAGCTCGATCTATGGGTAAATTGTTTAAGGCATCGCCGATGACAGGCGAAGGTGCGGGTTCGTTTAACGCTAGAACCATAGATTTAGTATATGTACTAGATCTACAATCAGAGATCGAAGATGGAACCAAAAAAAATATGTGCACGTGTTGGTGAAAGTCTATGTCTGAGTTCAAAATAGTGTTGTCCTCGACCAACACTTTTACATTGTCGATAGAATTCATCATCCGTCCGTGATGTGTATGGTAGATAAATACATCTTAATGCAGATTAAGTCTTTCATGAAGAACACAGTTTGGCAGATTTGACGTCATAAAGAGAATAAGGTTCTTATTCCAATTTTGAATACAGTTAATAAATAAACCTTTATTATTTATTGACCCCTAAATATTACGGTTTTATTTATAGGTGGGATCTTAGAGTTTCCCTTTTAAATTTAAACTTAAAATGTTTGCTGCATATACCTAGTGGAGTTCTTATTTGAGTCCATCCCACTCTTCTTATAACCGATAACCATTTTTCTCGTAGCAAAGGATTACTTGGAAATCTGAAAGCACAAAAACATTTTATATAAGCCGTGCTACGCCCATATAATTTTTCACTCTGTTACTTTATCTATAGACAATTTGTTACCCCAAAGTTTATTATTTTTCAAGTGTAAACCACGCTTTATGGATAACATTAAATTTAAATGTAACCCAAAAATTCCGTTCTAGCGGGACTCGAACCCGCACCCTCGCCTGTCATCGGCGATGCCTTAAACAATTTAGCCATAGATCGAGCTATGACGCTGGAGACGAAATTTGTGGGCACTATCAACTCGGCTATAGCGCCAAGTTGATAGTGCTGTATCTACAGGTGTTTCATTGGAAACCTTCTATTCAAAGTTCGAAAGTAAAGGCATCGCTGATCACAGGCGAGGGTGCAGGTTCGAGTCCCGCTGGAACGGAATTTTTGGGGTATATTTAAATTTAATTTGTTACCTATTATTTTATTAAGCAGAAATAAACAATATTTATTTATAAAAAATAAAAAATAAATATACCCTTTCGGGGAAAAAGGCGTGTGTAATAATCAACAACGTAAATATTTACTCCAAAATATCTACTACAAAAACTGCAATAAAAACACCCGTGGTGCTTTAAAGTTACCTTTTCAATAGTCAATACAAAAACACACACCTCAATGTCCACCTGGTTATTATAGATTTAAAAAAAACGGTAAAATGTTAACAGAGCACACAAATTTACTCCAAACAAAGTATGGAGGTAATGGAGGTTCCATTCTAGGATGGACAAAAATTTAATTTATAGGTAGGTATAACTATGCGTTGAATGAGTGCCTATCTAGTTTACTACAAATAATGTACAATTATAGTACGCGTCATGTAAAAAGAACGCTGGAACGCCTGTAGAAGCTTGACCACCAGCAACAGGACTATCGATATTTCTGACGTCATCACTTGGTCAAGCCCTATCGTAATCAAACATTTTTATATTTTACATAAAATATTGTTCATTTCTAGGTGCAGCAACGAAATATTATTAAAAAATATAAGGGAAAGTCCTAATCTACGAATGAAACTGGTTTTTAGGCCATTTACTAAAGCAGAATTGATAAAATAAGCAATACAATCGAACTACCAATAATCTCTTATTTACCTGTGAAACGTGTATTTTCCCGGATAATTACGTCTTGTATCTTCACAGTCACAAACTGAACACGACACCATTGTCATACAAAGTAATATTTGTTATTTAATAGTAAGATTACTAAAATAATTACAAAATTAGTTAAACTGCACAAGAGACCGTCCGGTATGCGCATGTACTCAAGCAAAACATGTCACATTCAATACATTGTTGCTGTCACTTTTCTTCTTGCACGGGGTACATTTAAAAATGACTTCTCTTTCCCACGCTTCGTTTGTCTATTTAGCGTAGCGAAAAAATTCTACGTCTATGGCTAGAACGGAATTTTTGGGTTACATTTAAATTTAATGTTATCCATAAAGCGTGGTTTACACTTGAAAAATAATAAACTTTGGGGTAACAAATTGTATATAGATAAAGTAACAGAGTGAAAAATTATATAAAATGGCACGGCTAATATAAAATGTTTTTGTGCTTTCAGATTTCCAAGTAATCCTTTGCTACGAGAAAAATGGTTATCGGTTATAAGAAGAGTGGGATGGACTCAAATTTGAACTCCACTAGGTATATGCAGCAAACATTTTAATTTTAAATTTAAAAGGGAAACTATAAGATCCCACCTATAAATAAAACCGTAATATTTAGGGGTCAATAAATAATAAAGGTTTATTTATTAACTGTATTAAAAATTGGAATAAGAACCTTATTCTCTTAATGACGTCAAATCTGCCAAACTGTGTTGTTCATGAAAGACTTAATCTGCATTAAGATGTATTTATCTACCATACACATCACGGACGGATGATGAATTCTATCGACAATGTAAAAGTGTTGGTCGAGGACAACACTATTTTTAACTCAGGCATAGACTTTCACCAACACGTGCACATATTTTTTTTGGTTCCATCTTCGATCTCTGACTGTAGATCTAGTACATATACTAAATCTATGGAATGACCCGATAATTCTAGTACGTTCATTGACTTATACCGCAATTGATTAGTGTCCCTTATGCTTAAGATCTTAAGGTGGATTCGCACGCTTGCGGCGCGAAATTCAAATTTTTTGGTGTTTTTTGCCCATTACAGCTCATCAACACTTCTTCAGATAACGAAAGTTGAGTTCGCGACAACTAGGAGACTTAACACACATGTTTTTATTGATAGTATCTCATAAATATCATCAGTTTAGCTATGATACCCCTA
Organism: Operophtera brumata; assembly: GCA_932527175.1. Classification (NCBI taxonomy): domain Eukaryota; kingdom Metazoa; phylum Arthropoda; class Insecta; order Lepidoptera; family Geometridae; genus Operophtera; species Operophtera brumata. The sequence continues at coordinate 25,046,273 of OW052225.1, forward strand.
AACCCCCTAAAGGGCAAAAAACACCAAAAAATTTGAATCTCGCGCCGCAAACGTGAGCATTCACCTTAAGGTGCATAATGGCGTACGGATTTATGACAGCGCTCCATGCGTCTTGAGAGAGAACTATTTTTTTTTTTTATCTTAGGTAATGGCTTCTGTGCATTATTTGCAACAATTTAGCCAATGTCAAGTGATATAATTATTATAGTTTTATAGTCAAGTCGTCAAGAGTCTCCGTCTAGTCCTAACCCAGTTTAAATTGTGGCAGAAAAACTGAGTTTTTACAGGAAAAAATCCACCATTTCGAAAAGACTCGCAATACACTCAAATTTCACTACATCACACATGTGCCATTTATCCAAGTTACACCGGTTAAAATGCCACTAAAATTACACGAAATAACTCCAAAAAACACATTAAAATGTAATAAAATAAAAATGACGACGTTTCTTTCAAAAATGGCAGATTTCAACTCCCGAGAGAGAACTAATATTTCATTCAAAAGAACATCAATAGGCCTTCTAGCAGATGTCAGTGTCACTCCCCATGGCTCCGACCGTGTGCCATTAGTGAAGGAAGAAGAAGCATTACTTTCCCTTCGTTCTTTTTGCTGTCAGTGTCAGATATACCTCTAATGTCATTGATTGACATTACCTAGTGTGTTGTCGTTGTTTACTTTATGTTTGATGCTGTGATAATGTTATTTATTTAGAAATTACGCTACAAACCCCATCTTCTCCATTATTGCTGAAGCCTTTCTAATGAGTCCAATATTCAGCAAAGCAAAACCAGCCGACTAATCATCATACCGTAGGTATTTAGCTGATTTATTCCTGTGCGTGACTTCCACAATAGCCAAAGTGATTTTATTGCCACTTATCTCCACGCAAATAGCGACTCTAAACACTCGCTTGTAGAGCCGATATTGTAATGGTGTAACGCGAAACGTTGTCATGTTAGCGTTATATAACCCTGGAATTAGAAATGGCTAAACTAATCAAAAGATCATTATTAATTCGGTGTATCAAAGACGTGGGTGGGTAGTGAACATTTTCTTTTGTTAACTAGTTCCTGGATACAGTCTTAACGTTTATTTGGCACCGATTAGTTTTATTTGATTGTTGGTAACACTTTGTGCTTGTGGTTGGGAATCGTGGTACGTTTGTAAAACAAGTAATTAATTTAGTAAAAATTAAAAAAACCTCCAACGCTGTACGGCTGAACCGATTTTGATCAAACAAAGCTAAGAACACTCCCGTAAAATACACCTTTCAAACAAAAAAAAAACGAAATCGGTTCATCATTTCGGGAGCTACGATGGGGCAGACAGTCACACACACACACACACACACACACACACACACACTCACAGACACGTCAAACTTATAACAACCCTTCGTTTTTCGTCGGGGGTTAATGATGTTCATGAAAATGAATCAATATATTTTATGTGGGCATTTTTTCACTGTGGGTTGCACCATCACTGGAAAAAGACGTGGCAAGTGGCGAGCTCATCGCTGCCATTGCTTCCCACGACTGACTCTGCTAACGCTTACTTCCAGTAACAACCCAAGACGAATCTTATACCAACGAATCTTACAAACAAGTCCGGGTAAACCACAGTGAAAAGAGGCCCATTTGAGGCTCTGCCTACTCTTTCGGGGAAAAAGGCGTGTGTCTATGTATGTATGTATATTTTATGTACAACTAACAGCGCTAGTTTTAATCAAAGTCAAACTTAAAAGTATTCTTGGTATCGGTGAAATTACAGGCACATGAGACTTTTCATCTTTTATGTCTCAGGATGGCGGGCGCAGTGCAATTCCACATAGGGTGCGTCCTAGGTGCAGACGTGACCTATGTGATAATGCGTTGTTAAAGCCAGAGTTTACCGCTTAACATCAGGTGGGCCATAAATTGATAGCTCCGTCACTCACGTAGATAAAAAAAATATGTGTAACATCTTTCCTCTCGCTTTCCTACAATCTGTGGGAGTGATTTAGTGAAAAGGGGCGGAAGTACATAACAGGAAGCGCGCATTTTTGCGAGAGGTTGGTACTATCAGCCATGTTGCTTATTACCAAGGAGGTGAGATGTCAGATTTTACTCATCATATGCGACTACTGTAAGGCACGTTCGTTATTTTTAGTCATCTTATAAACTAAATTTACTCCTGTTTCAACGCGACTGAACCTAGAAGAAGCAGGCTACAAACACGGCTTGGCATTATTTGACGATAACTAGGTAGGAAGCGCCTGTGAACAAGCGCCTGGAGAACAAGAAGTTGATGATGAAGATGATGATGAAGATGTTTTTTTTTCTTTTTTACAACTAAAAAATAATAAATAATCTAATAATTAATATAATGCTTAATTTAATAATTGTAACTTTGTATACTAACTAACATTAACTATAAGATTTAATTTATTAACAAAATGGATAACATGTGAATTTTTAATGTGTGAAATCTGAAAATAATCAATTATCTTACCTTATCTTATCTTAATAACCTTAGGTAAGCAAACAAAAGTAAGATTGAAAAAGAATGTGTAAAAGTTAGTAAGACAACACACGCTACGGTTGATATACTTATAAATAACAATCTAATGATATATAATATTTCCGTGAAATTATGTATTTGACACAACACGTTGGGTCACTCTGGGGTTAGGTTTGCACAGAATCGACACAAATAAATAGAATATTAAAGACATATCACTTGTTCTCATGGTCTGACGTATATCATCGCTCATCGCATCACGATCCTCATGTATTCACGCAATCTATCATGTAAATAGCTAATGCATTTTCCTTGTGTAAATATTAAACAGTGAGAAAGCTTGTCCATCGTCACAAAAGCGATGAGCGGAGCGTCCGAGCTTCCCATATTAATTACCTACTCGTACATATAATAGGTACTTAGGTTGATATTACTATGCTTTACCAAAACGGGTCATTCTGCACAGATTACTCTGATCCAAAATTCTTTGTCTGCATATAATGCCACGGCAAATGGTCTTGAGCCGCCTCTATCCACCGTTTTCCTGTGACCGTAATAATGCCTTTGGTCCACCGAGAGGGGGCTTCCTCTCATTTGTCCTCCAGTTCATTGTCGCCATTCGAGAACCTTTATTCCCCAACGGTTATCAGCTTTGCGAGTTATAGGCCTGCACATTTCCACTTTAACTTGCAAATTGTGATTGCTATGTTGGTGATCTTCAGCTTGTTCACAATCGCACAGCTCTTTAGAGCATATTGCCAGTCCTTTTACACTTGCAGCCTCTGGAACAACTATAAGCAGACAGCATACAATGCCTTACGCGTTCAGTACAACAACGCGTTCAGGGTGCTGGTGGGGCGGCCTCGTTTCTGCAGCGCCTCTGGTATGTTTGTGAAAAGCAGAGTTGATGGCTTCCATAGCATCATGCGCAAGAGGTGTGCATCAATGAGAGGAAGGGTCCGTTGAAGCCTGAACATCATCGTGAACGCGTTGACGGACAGCTGGGACTGTCCTATAGCAAACCACTGGATGCGCCTGCATGTTGGGTTTGCTAAAAATGATTTTATTGAATTATTTAATTGTAAATGCGTCGCCCTACTAACAAAAGCAACTAACAAAATATGGACAATGTCTGAAATAAATAAATTAAATTGAACTGAATTGAATAGCCTCCTCTCATCAGTCATAGATACCGTTAAATTTGAGGTTCGGTAATGGTTCGATATCGAAAAACGATTTAACGTAGATGTCATCTAATCCGAGTAGATGGGGGAGAACGTCTCGCGAGTGCACGTCAAATAACACTTTAGAGGCGCGGCCGGGGCTGCATGGAGCTTCAGAAAAGTGCTTTTTGAAAAGTGTTTACTGTATAAATGGGTTAGGCCACTAGTTGCTGGAAACGTTTGTTGGAAGCCGTGATTCTTCAAAATGATTTACAACATACTTTTCAATAAATGTTGTAGAGTCATCATCATCATCATCATCAGCCCATACTATTCCACTGTTGGACATAGGCCTCTCCCAATACGCGCCACTGAGCCCGGTGTTCGGTTCTTCTCATCCACTTTCTGCCTGCCGCCTTTCGTAGGTCATCCAGCTAGCCAGAGGGCGCCCCACACTACGTTTGCCAAGACACGGTCTCCACTCAAGAACTCGTTTACCCCAACGGTTGTCGGTTCTTCGGCATATATGACCAGCCTATTGCCACTTCAGCTTGCTAATCCGGTGGGCTATGTCAATGACTTTAGTTCTCTGTCGGATAATCTCTTTCGGATTTTATCTTTCAGAAAATCTCCGAGTATAGCCCGTTCCACAGCTCGCTGTGCAACCTTGAACTGGTGGATTAGCCCTGCCGTGAGTGTCCACGTCTCGGCACCATAGATCATTACTGGTAGGAAGCACTGATTGAAGATCCACTAGTCTAGGTCTGACTAGTCTTCAGGCATTGTGGTGTGGGTTGTATTGTGGTGGAGTAATCTTTTCAAAACAGGCTTTTATGTAATTACTTATCTTATTAAAATTCATAAGCATTTTATAGTGTAATGCCCGCGACTTCGTTGCGTGGATTTGTTTCATACAAACTTGAACAACCACCTGTACCTTAATTTCGCGAATTCTTTTCTTAGTGCAATAACCCCAGAACACAAAAGGAACATACCCTGCAAATTTCAGGTCTCTAAGAGGCTAGAGGCTTAGGCTACGCGTTGATAGTCAGTCAGTCAAGTCAGTCAGTCAGCCAGTCACGCAAAGATATTATATATATTGATGATAATCATTTTGAATCGCCTTTCCTGAAAACTATTTTCTGGGTCTCTTAAAGACAAGAGTGAATAGGTGCCTTCTAGAGCTCCCAACGTAAGCCGCATCGTCACTTACCAACAGGTGAGATCGCGGTCAAACGAAGGTATATCATTGTAAAAAAAGTCAGAAACTAATTTCACTCCTTTGCCAATGCGTCCAAACGTAGAAGAATCAGGCAACAAACATGGCGCACGTTTTATTTATAGATCCTTCTTACTACTAGCTGTGGGAAGTGCCTGTGTGTAGCCTCGAGAACCAGGAGCAGCTGATTCATAGAAATTAAGAACCAACTTAAGAACCTTAGGATTCTTAAACTTTGATAGAGGGACCTTTGTTTGACCACGATCTCACCTGTTGGTAAGTGAAGATGTGGCCGAAGATGTAGCACAAAGGTCAAGAAGGCACCTATTCACTCGTGAATTATTATTTTTTGTCTATTCTGTCAGTCAGTCAGGTAGTCAATAGTGTAATATAACACACATACATGAGCCCAAGCACTGCCAGCCTACTTAAATCTTCGAGGAGTTCCGTCAGGCACACACACAAATTGCCTTTTTTTATATCTGTGTAATTTGTTTTTTGTTTTAGTTTTTATTTAGTTCATATCTTGTTTGCTTTTTTGTTGGTGTGTGTCGTTTGTATAGTCATAAATAAACGTTTAAGTATTTCTTTCTTTCGTTGTCCACGTTCCGTCACCATCATTAGATCAGCTCGCTGTCACCATAATATTGTTTGTATTGTCATCAAAAACTGACCGCTATTACAATAAATTATAGCCAAACAGTTGTGTGGAAACTAACAAGAGAAGAAACAACCAGCCAAGTGCGAGTCGGACTCGCGCACCAAGGGTTCCGTACATACCTAAAAGCAAAAGTAATGGTACTTTTATTGCTACATGAAATCATCATAAGGAAAGAGGTACCTACCTAGTAAATTTAAAATTATTAAAATTATTTTTATATATGATGTAACAAAAAAAAATATGATTTTCGAAATTTTTACTTTATCTTTTTTTTTTTATTTGTTTTTTTTTTAAATAAATTTTGCTGGACAGTTTACACAACATTATCTAGCCCCAAGCTAAGCACAGCTTGTGTTATGGGTACTAGATAACTGATATCCTTAATACAATATATAACATAGATAGATATTTTTTATCATACATAGAAAATACCTAGAACACCCTGAACAAATATCTGCAAACCGCACAAATATTTGTTCCGAGGCGGGAATCGAACCCGCAACCTCCGGCGTCGCAGGCAAACGTTCGCCCGCCCCGCCACAGAGGTCGTCTATCAATCTATCTGTGCTATTAGACGTTGCTTCGTACCATATTCCAAGATTCTGAGTATATATATATGGTTCACGGGAAGTTTTTGATTCCCTGTAGGTTTTGATTCCGTTGCGAGTGTCGAAAATTAAATGGCTGTATCTTTTGATTGCGTTGGCTTAGAAGTTTATTTTTTCACAGCTCTATGGGACTGTAGACTTGAGTATTTGATATGAATTTCAGCTTGATACCTCAACGCGTTCCTGAGAAAAAGGGTCTTGATAGACAGACAGACGGAAAACCTTTTGAGGTAAGGTAAAAAACTAGCAAAAGCTAAAAATAATAATAAACAACGCGTTTACAAAATCTCGGATTGTATAATAAAATTTTGGCTAACCCATACACATTTTGCGATTTCGTTTCGTTTTTGATTGTCATAGTAGATAAATGTAATTCAATTCAGTAATTTGTAAAAACATTCCACCTCTTATGACCCTCGCTAAAATGCTCGCCGTATTTTATTGGTACTTCATCATTTTATTTTCACAAAGTCACAAAGGTATGCCTTATTATCAAAATAATCGTATTTTCTCCCCAAAAAGATTACTTATTTTCATGCATAGAAATAAAACATATTATTACGAGGACTAAACTCACAACTTCATTGAAATTACTGAAATCCAATGTGTTGACGGACTTTTTTTGGACTAGAGTTGTCACTGAACCGGGTTTTTAGGATTCCGTATTCAAACGACCTATACCGTATTCCGTGTTCCTTTTGTTTTTTTTTTTCAATATTTTTTTCATAATTTGCATTTTTTTTTGGGAACAGCGGATAGCTTCCATGAACCATGTATCATGAGTATCATGGCTGCTGTGATAAATGCAGTATTCTAAGGCGAGGCTGAATAAGTTTTTTGTGAAAAATATATTTTTCAATACAAGCTTTTATAAAATTAGTGATCGTAACCGTGTGCTGATCAAAATGAGCCTAAACACGGCCAGTCTACTATTATCCACCGAGGAGTTCCGTTGTCCACCTTCCGTCTCCATCATCAGATTAGCTCGCTGTCACCATAATATTGCATTGTCATCGGAACTTGACAGGTATGCAAAATATAATCTCAATCGGTTTAGGATATCTCCTTTAAAATTCCAACCGGACATACATTGCAAGTTAATTAAAAGCTTGTAAAAACAGCGTGGCAGCACTCGACCTTTTTTCTCTTTCACTAGTCTAAATATTAACTATACTTATAACCTTTGTTAGTAATGATAGTATAAGGAATAAATGCGCTTTTTTGTAAGTGTCCCAAACGTGACCCTATTGCTTACCCAACTTAGTTATAAATTCGACCACTCACGGTTCCAATCACTAATTTCATAAGCTTGTTTTGAAAAAGTAATTTTTCAATAAACATAACCACCTACCAATCACAAACATAGTCCTGATCCCACACTAGGATTCCCTGTGTCGTGGGTCGTGGGTATGAGAAAATAAGAGTACCGTGGTGGTAATAAAAAACTTTTTTTATTTTTTGTATCCAAGTTTCAAAGATACCACGCAGCAATTTATTCTGCTACGTGGTAATACCGTCAGACATTTATATCCTACATAGGTGTTCGCAATACTGTCAAGTAGGTCAATGCGGCTTATATCGTGCTGCAGCAAAAACCGGTGCAGTGTACTTAATTCAGCCTTTATAGGTTTTATTTTTGTTAGTATATAGTGTGGGTCAAATCTTGGAACTGAACTTTTACCCAGTTCTACCCAACCGATTGAGCTGAAGTTTTCTTGCATAGTTTCGATCACAATACAGAATTAAAGCTTGTTTTTAGGGTTCCGTAGCCAAACTATGGAACCCTTATGGATTCGTCATGTCTGTCTGTCTGTCTGTCTGTCCGTCCGTATGTCACAGCCACTTTTTTCCGAAACTATAAGAACTATGCTGTTGAAACTTGGTAAGTAGATGTATTCTGTGAACCGCATTAAGATTTTCACACAAAAATAGAAAAAAAAACAAAAAATATTGGGGTTCCCGATACTTAGAACTGAAAGTCAACATTTTTTTTTCATCAAAGCCCATACTTGTGATTTATCTTTGGACAGGTCTTCAATAATTATATTGAAGTTACTATTTTTTTTTTCTAAACTGAATAGTTTGCGTGATTGACACTTCCAACGTGGTAAAATGTGTCCCCCCTATTGTAATTGTCAGTGTTTTTCCTTCTCCCCCATAACTACCAAAATAAGAGAATGACAAAACTAAAAAAAAAATGATGTACTTGCCATGTAAACTTCCACCGAAAATTGGTTTGAACGAGATTTTTTTAATACATCATGAATCGTAAACCATCCAAGAACTTTTATATTATGTTATTTGCTGCTACGGAACCTTTCATGGGCGAGTCAGACTCGCACTTGGCCGCTTTAAAAAAGAAAAAAACAACTTGCCTAACTATATTTTATGTGATTATAAACGATCAAATAGGTATCTTGTTGCAAACAACAAATAGGTATCTTGTTGCAAACAACAACATTATTTTCGAAACAAAACGATGTTATAAAATAAAAATAAATATTATAATACACTACGGCCAGACCAAGGAAGGTTTATATTCTTTTCCGTATATATTTTTTGAAATAGTCAGTGGTTACGAGCGCTGCACGCGGTAAAATCGTGTCTTTTCTTTTGCTTATTCATTTGACGCCTTTTATTTACCTTAATGTTTTTCATGTTTTTTGTTGGTCAAGTAACAGTTTTATTGCATGAGTGTAGATAAAGTAGTGCATGAAATTGCACATAACTAGGCATTAAAACACTCGTGTGATACTATTTTAAGGCGCAATAGGTTCACAGCATGTCTATAATGAGCTCTAGAATTTTTTAGTTTTTGATAAGAGATCTTAGGCACTTCAAGAAAAAAAAAATATGGTATTCTTAAGCTTTTTATCTAGTGAAATCAATAATTCAATACACTATTTGAATTAATCCACTCGATATTTTTTTTATAAATTAGATACCACCTTTTTAAAATGAGAATACCATTTTAGACTTACTTCTTACACGTTTTGATTTTTGAAACATTTGGTAACTTATGCATTATTATTTAAGTTAGTGAAGACATCAACAAAACTGAACAAAACACTGAAGGGCATTTTTATATTATTTTTTTATACACAAAAAAAACACGGTATCAGAGCGTGCGCTCGCCTTCTTCGCCTCTTACAAAAATGTTGGTTGAAACTTGTTGAACCTACCCCTAATGACAGTTTCATAAACTACTATTTTGACCTACTATACTCGTAGGTACTGTAACTTTGAAACTCGGTTATTTTCCAGCGGAGAGGGGCGTTGCTATCTACGACACAGTTTTACACTACTGCAGTTATAATCGTTTTTTTTGTGTAGGTATACCATAATGTTACTGTTCCAAATAAAGTTTTTAAATATACTTTCATACTTCCTGGCTAAATAACCAACGTCCAAACATATTGACTTTCCCAACAAGTTTTCCAATAAACAGTTTTTCGCAACTCGCGCGAGTGTTGACTCTCGGGCCGTGAGGGCCCTCAGTGCCTCTCATGACCCTCGGGACGTGCGCTGCCAAGACACGCCGGCATTACACTCTGACCTCCATTGTTTTACTCAGTCAAGTGTTGAGGACCGGGTGATATACCTGGGAGATACTACTTCACTTAGGAGATGATTTTTTGGGGAAACAATGGACCGATATATCTTTAGCAAGTCTAAGATACTTTATAAATTTGTTGTGCACTTGAGAGCCGTATTTAAATCTGGCGTGGAAGCTTCGACTAGCAATATTCGCACTTCAGTTTCTATTATACAATGTTTTGAGAGTTCGTTTTCTTCTCAGCGAAATTATATCGCGATTTTGGTGTGACTCAGGTATTGCAAGAACAGTGTATGAAGATAAAAGTTAGAAAAATTGAGTTATTTTTTAATATGATAATAAAAAAGTGTGTGGTTGCTATTTTTCTAGGGTGTGTGAATCTGTGATTTTGATTCATACATACATACATAAACACACGCCTTTTTCCCCGAAAGGAAAAGCCTCAAATGGGTCTCTTTTCACAGTGGGTCTTTTCACATCGTGTAATATAGACGTGACAAGTGGTGAGCTCATCGCCGCCATTGCTTCCCACGACTGATTCGGCTAACGCTTTCTTTCAGTAATAACACATTCCATAATAAACTAGCAGCCAGGACAAATCTTATCAGCAAGTCCAGGTAATCCCTTAGTCGGCTTTTACTTCATCCATGGGTAGAGACGGAGGGGTCTGTTCTTAGGCCGGACACACCACAGCCATTTTGATGTCATACATATTTTTTTTTTTTAACTATGTTTTTAAGACCTTTGTTTTACCACGATTTCACCTGTTAATAAATGACGATGTGGCCGAAGATGAAGCACAAAGGTCTAGAATGCACCTATTCACTCAGGCCTTGAAAGAAGAGACCCAGATTTTAGTTTTCAGGAAAGACAGACGACGGTATTGTATTCAACTCCTTAGCAGTATTTATGTGATACACATAGGTATGTGATTTTGATATAAAACATTTAATATACAGAAAAATAAAACTGCTTTAATCTCCCCGATATATATCCTCAGATCTCTACTCAGTACGTAGATCTGGAAGTGTTATCATAATAGGAATCTCGGAAGTCAAGGCACCAGTTCCAGACATTATATTTGGCAGATGTCCACTTTTTGCGTACCTACTTAGTAGGTAGTTAACATTCCAGGGACAAGTTGCCCATCGTTGCATTTTCCCAGGAAGCTCTCTGTATATTGTAATGTATGGGTTATACGTGCACTATCAGGTTAATCGCTTAGAGGGTAATTGTCGAAATGTTTCATGTAGAACAAAATTGCTGCGTATGAGCGTGTTTTGCATGGCGCCCATCCTTTTTAATAAGATACCGCTTTCTGTTCGAACGTTACCAAATTTAAATACCTTTAAATAGTAGATTGTTATACAAGGAGCTAAAATTACCCATTATATACGAGGGAGTAAATAGAAAACGAGTTTCAATGGGCTTTTAGCGCCGTGTGTTACACTCTACTTTTCACTACGATTGCGAGAAAATAATTTAATCAAATACAATATTAAAAATTAATTACGGTCACTACCAATAAAATTCTAAAGATTTCGCGTAAATGTATTTATTTTATTTATCTGTAGCCGCAACAATGCATGCATTCTACCAAAGAGAACTTCGATTTTAGTTCCATTTTTAAAAATAAAATGTTGGTCTTTTTTTATGAAACAGTAATAAGTCGAGACTTTATTCATGATTATTCTATTCATGACTAAATATTTTTTCGTTTTTGTAGGCTCATTGTCATTTGAAAGATAAGAATAAAAAAAAACTTTTATCCTATCGATGAAGAAATTCTATTTTTTCTTCGCTCTGGTACATCAATGACGGTCTTTTTGAGCAAGAGAAGTGAAAAGAAAATTAAATGATTTATTGGTCAAGAATAGATGAGTTCTTGTCTGACCGTAATGTACCTAATGTAATGGTATTTTATGTTGTAAGGTTAAAATTGGCATCTGTTCGTAGGTTCTATATTCTAATTTATGCTAAGTGATTATGCTTTAAAAAAAAAAATGCTGGACTCAGTTCACACAACATTATCGAGCCCCAAGCTAAGCAGAGCTTGTGTTATGGGTACTAGATAACTGATATACTTAATACAATATAATACATAGATAGATATTTTTTATTATACATAGAAAATACCCAGAACACCCTGTACAAACCTGCTTTGAATATGTACTTCACTATTTGCATGCCAAAATTGGTAAAGCATAGCTGGATGTACCATACTATTTGTCACCTGCTCACTTTAAAATAATTTACGTCGATGTTTATACCCATGTTTGTAAATGAATAAATGATTATGAACTATACGCAGACGGCCATCAATGCAGTGTAACAACGCGTTTCGGGTGTTGTTGGGATTGCCGAGACACTGCAGTGCATCGGGCATGTTTGCTGATGCGAGCATCGATGACTTTCATGATGATTGCCGAGACACTGCAGTGCATCGGGCATGTTTGCTGATGCGAGCATCGATGACTTTCATGATGATTGCCGAGACACTGCAGTGCATCGGGCATGTTTGCTGATGCGAGCATCGATGACTTTCATGATGATTGCCGAGACACTGCAGTGCATCGGGCATGTTTGCTGATGCGAGCATCGATGACTTTCATGATGATTGCCGAGACACTGCAGTGCATCGGGCATGTTTGCTGATGCGAGCATCGATGACTTTCATGCTATTCTAAGTAAGAGGAAGGTGTCCATCGTAGCAATTTTTTTTTATGCTGCTTGGAATGACGGATCAAGCAGACGGCCCACCTGATGTTAAGTGGTACCCTCTGCCTATGAACAGTGCATTACTCATAGGTCACGTCCACCTAGAACGCACCCTATGTGGCATTGCACTGCGCCCGCCACCCTGAAACATAAATATGAAAGTCTCATGTGCCTGTAATTTCACCGGCACCCTTATACCCTTCAAACCGGAACACAGCAATGCGAGCACTACTGCTTTGCGGCAGAAATAGGTATGGTGGTAGTACGTCCACGGACGAACTCTTTCACAAAAGAACACTACTACTACTTGCGCATTAATAGCGGAACGAGTGGATACTGGATATACTGTTGCTGATTCTCTTTACATCTTACTTTTGACTACTTACTTGGTTTTTGCAGTACCATGGTATGTCCGGCTTAAGAATATACTCCCCCGTCTCCTCCCATGGATGTCGTAGAAGCCGACTAAGGGATTACCCGGACTAAAAAAAAGAAAACAAATCTTATACCAATCGTCGTCGTTTCGTATGAGGTAGTGCTGGCCTCTGGTGTCGGAGTTTGTCAAGCCGCCCGAGGGCCTCTGACATGGCTCATCGACTGCTATTAATCAATAACAGCTGGGACCGACAGCTTAACGTGCCCTCCGAAGCACAGAGCGATGGAAATCCGCACATAACTTAGAAAAGTCATTGGTGCGGCCTAGGATCGAACCCGGTATCGTTGGATTCTGAGTTGCACTATTGAGCCGTTAGGCTACCATCGCTCTCAATGAATCTTACTAACAAGTAAGATTCATTGGTATAAGATTTGTTTTTTTTGTTTTAGCTTATTGAGGAACGTGTTATTACTGGAAGAGAGCGTTGGACGAGTCAGTCGTAGGAAGCAATGGCGGCGATGAGCTCACCACTTGTCACGACTATATTCTCACGATGGTGTAGTGCAACCCACGGTGAAAAGAGGCCCATGTTCCGACGATATGTGACGAACGATTTACGGATAGCGAAAGACCCTTCAAATGATCCTCTTTATGCTACTAGGGCAGGCAGAGGCTCAGGCAGACTAAAGGATGAAGTTATAAAATAAACTACGTATTGAATTTAATTGAACAAAGCTATGGCCCACCTGATGTTAAGTGGTACTCTCTGCCTATGAACAGTGCATTACCTCACAGGTCACGTCCACCTAGGACTCGCCCTATATGGCATTGCACTGCGCCCGCCACCCAGAGACGTAAAGATGAAAAGTCTCATATGCCTGTAATTTCGCCGGCACCCTTACCCTTCAAACCGAAATACAAGCAATGCGAGCACTACTGCTTTGCGGCAGAAATAGGTATGGTATACTTCCCCGGTCGAACTCTTTCACAAAAAAGCTCTACTACTACTAAAACCTGCTTTCAAATGAAAAAAAAACGAATTCAAAGAGTTACGGTGCCACACACAGACACACAGACTCTTTTTCATCGGGGACTAAAAAATAAAACTAGTCTATCCAGATTATCAACAATTTGCTACAGTCTGATAGTTTCGTCATCATATCAGAAACTATTCACTATGAGTGCCGCATTGTAGTTGAGATTACTTGCCTGTGACAGTGGGCTGGGCCGTGAATGGCCGCTTTCATTATGTGGAGCGCCGGGGCGGGCGGATGAATGTCCCTCTTACACAGGAACATCTGACGAGGCTTTTATATGCGCTAGATTTCAGTTGGAATGTTCGGTATGGTATATTGAGAGTGTCGTGATCATTCTTCAGCAGTCAGCTGTTCCATTTTCCAACTTCAGGAGGAGGTATATGTATGTATTATTAATAAAAAAGATCTATCTATGTAATATATTGTATTAAGTATATCAGTTGTCTTGTACCCATAACACAAGCTCTGCTTAGCTAGATAATGTTCTGTGAATTGTCCAGCATTTTTTTATTTTTGTTTATTTTTATTTTTGTATGTTCACTGATATCCTCCTGAGACGACCTCTGTGGCGCGGCGGGCGAAGGTTGGTCTGCGACGCAGGAGTTTGCGGGTTCGATTTCCGTCTTGAAACAAATATTTGTGCGATCGCAGATATTTGTTCAGGTGTTCGGGGTATTTTCTATGTATAATAAAAAATATCTATCTATGTAGTGTATTGTGTATTAAGTATATCAGTTATCTAGTACCCATAACACAAGCTCTGCTTAGCTTGGGGCTGATAATGTTGAGTGAACTGTCCAGCATTTTATTATATTATTATTATTATTATCTCAGTCAAGTGTGAACCATTTTTTTTGAAATGGTACTTAAATTTCCTCCCTGGGGTGGTCCCATAGTTACCAAGTCTACCAATAATTTCTTAACTGAAACAATAAGCAGTCACCGGGTCATTCACACTCAGCGTTTTTCTTTGAATGGGCCCAACTGTCATCTTCAATTTATAACACAATTCCTTTTCACTAGAGTAATTTCGCACTATATTTTATCTCTGTTCAATAAATATAACCTACTGAGTTACTGACTCCAAGGCGTGAAATCTAGAGCACTTCGAACGGTGTCAGCAACCCTTTGCTTAATCAATTATTACGCTACTAGATAGCTAGTGGGTTGCAGTGAAACGGAACTAAATCTTAGTGCAAGTAAGAGGCTGTAGTTCAATTATGTGAGGAGTTGTATAATTTATCTACAGCCAGTCTAAAGTGTAGTACCTACCTAGGTATTTTGCTAAAAATAAATATCTCCAATTTACATTGAATAAATAGAACATCAAAAGTTGTCTGGAAGGGATCGCTCATAAGCGATCAGACCGCCCATTGTACCTCTGCCAAAACCAGCGCTGCTCTAAACCTAGGTTTGGTGCAGCTTATTCTGAGACAAGGACCTATTTGACCCCACACAACAAACATCGATGCCTTCTCCTACTTTTTAATACCAGTTTTTATTTCAATTTCTTTTATTTTGTTGTTATTTCATTTTATGTTTGTATACTGTTGTATGTTGTGTGAACTGTCCAGCATTATTTATTTATTATTTATTTACTACCTAATTGTCCTTAGTACTAGTTTTTTTTTCATGTGTTTGATGTGTCGTCGTGGGGGAAAATAACCTATTTTCTTTGTTTCTTTCATTCTCTCTCTGAATTGATTTTTTTATCTATATGTACCTTCTTTGTATCTTTGTAAAAGTAAATTTAACTTTTAAAATCTACAAGGAACGAAATATTTAAATAGATACAATTTAAAGTTGTAACAATGTGCATGAGATACTAGTATATTTGAGTTTCTATGTTCATCTAGGTATATGTGTTAAGATAAGATAAGATAAGATAAGATAAGATAAGATAAGATAAGATAAGTTTATTTATTCACTTTGAATAGGTACAACAAATCATAATTGAACAAAACAGATGCAAGTTATTATTATATGAAAAAAGATTTATTTTTTGCATTAATTTCAAAGATGGTCTTAAGTATATGAAATTAAGAGAACTTTGCCTTCTGTGCTAGTTAAAAAACTGTGTTACGGCAAGGCAACACAGGCTGTATTTGTTTTGGCTCTATTTTATGTATGATTTAGGAACGATTTTTAATGATAGAAGCTTTGGTCGAAGGATAGAAGGCTAGAATGCTCGTTACAGCACCACTCCTCAAAACTCAAAGGTTCATCCCTTCTTCTCTATTCAGTGGCCACGAAATATCGATTTCCATTTACCCCCTTAATAAAGATTCCTTGAGAGCCTTCATTAATCAAAACCTCGCCATTAGCGTCTAAATGGACCTTCGGTAAACAACCTTTGGTTAAATAGATAAAACTGGACAAACAACGGGTTTGGGATGATGAATGGCATCGATTTATTTAACTTATTGGAGAAGGGAACAGTCAATGGCTTTTGTATTCTATCGATTCGCTTTTTGTAAGGTAAAACTGTGCAACATACATACATACATACATAGACACACGCCTTTTTCCCCGAAGGGGTAGGCAGAGCCTCAAAGGGCCTCTTTTCACCGTGGGTTGCACCATCGTGGAATATAGACGTGACGAGTGGTGAGCTCATCGCCGCCATTACTGTGCAACAACCTAAATATATCTACAGTTATCTAAAATCACGCAAACAATGCTGCTTGTTCCACATTTATACCAATTTTTGTGAGACGTGGACAGTGAAATTCAATGGCTTTTGTATTTTAATTCCATTTTTTAAGGTAAAGCTGTTTAAATTATTATTTTAAATGTATATCAGTTATTGGCTGTAAGCATTATGTATTAGACTAAGTAATAAATATCTAAGAGCAGTGGATTTTGTTTAATAAATAAAATAAAATAAAATATTTACATAAAATGTTGCAGACAATGATGCTGATGAGAGCAATGTTGTTATTTGCTCCCAATTTATACCACCTTTTACCCGACTACGGCAAAGCCAAATCGAAGGGTTTTGTTGTTATGATCCGGGAGACAAGTTTATTTTTTTACATCTCTCATATTCGGTAAGTATGTCCTTATTACCCCCAAATGGGGCTTGTAGGTGACCAATTAGCGCTCTAGGGTAATAATGTAGCTAGAACTGCCCTAGGGCGGTAAGTAATTAAAAAAAAACACTCTTTAAAAAAGTTCGCGCGTTCATCTTAACCATCATACTGGCAATAGACATCATGCATTCAGCCCAATGACAAAAGAGGTCGCTTCGCTATTCAGCCTTGTCTTCGTATGAGTATAATAGTCATCAATTTTAAATATCGAACGGCGAAGCTCAATTTCGTTTTTGAAAAAAATAATTTAAAATAAGAAGAAAAAAGGCGGGAATAGAAAACTTTTACTTTAAATATTGTTTGTTTTTGGGATTTTTTTATAATTACGTGCTAATTAGGAAAAAGCTCCTGTCCCTAAAATTTTAAAATTGTTCTCATTTCACTATAAATATTAACTAATAAAATGTTTTATTCTTGTAATGCCGGTTTTTTTCTACTTACCTCACAATCGAGATGTAAAGCAGAGTAGTTAGCTCGGGTGTAAGCATCAATGGCACCCTCGAACTATAGGTTTTTTTTTTTGCTATCATTTCTAGTGGTACGTCAAATGAAAAAAGATACAAATCTGAAATCTTTAAGATTTTTATCTAACATTTTGCAATTAGATATAAATTATAAAAATATTGTACTTACATTTAGTTCACAGTAAGTCAGTCTATAGTTTTTTTTTAATTGTAATGTACCTGTAAAGTTATAAAAATATGTTATATATTCTATATCTTTGCTGTTTTTCGCTGCTCTAGAACTTTGCCTTTTTACGCGTAAACATTAAGCATGAAGAAGTTGTAGTTTCAGGTCAAACAAATATTAACTTCGCACAATTAAAACAAGCGATTTTCCGCTCCCTTATTTGTGTCCCAACTTTTGCGTAAGTCAACAAAAACATAATTCTGCGAAACATAACTCGGATCTTATTTTGCATTCAATATTTTCTCTTACATTTGAAAACTAAAGGGAATTTTCTTGTTAAGGTGGCTGCTTTTTTATACTAACATAGCATTACAATATAAAATTAATATACAATATAATATAGCATTACAATATACTAGTATTTTACCAACTGCAGCCTTAGAAACGAACGACAATTGTCGAGGGATATTATTTTCCTAGTAGCACTGTACAACTTCGCAAAAGGCCCACATACCTCCACCATATGAGAACTGAGTAAGTTCTTGATTTCAATATGATAAAAGTTGGCTTATTCAAAGCGGATATTGAAAATCCATTGGAGCTCCAGACTTGGCTGACGTCATCGGCTCTGTCTAATGCTCCACTGAGGTTAAACTAACTTTGAGAAAAGCCGATGTTCAATATTTATGCAACTCTAGCTTCTGCCAGTGACGTCGCTCGCCTGCTATGTGGATAAAAAGCTGCATATGTGAAAATTCAGGTCACAATTTATTTTTACTTTCAACATACAAGTTTTTTTTATATACATCTTTGTATGACGGGTCAATCAGATTGCCCACCTGATGTTAAGCGGTACCCTCTGCCTATGAACAGTGCATTACCTCAGGTCACGTCCACCTAGGACACACCGTATATGGCATTGCAGTGCGCCCGCCACCCTGAGACATAAAATTGAAAAGTCTCATGTGCCTGTAATTTCACCGGCACCCTTACCCTTCAAACCAGAACACAGTAATGCGAGCACTACTACGTTGCGGCAGAAATAGGTATGGTGGTTGTACTTCCCCGGACGAACTCTTTCACAAAAAAGCTCTACTAACAAGTGTATGAACAATTTCAAAAACTATTACATACGTTTATAGAAACATGCCTGTTTCTCCGTAATTGTAGGCAGATCCTTAATAGGCCTGTTTTTACCTTGGGAATATAGACGTAACAAGTGGTGAGCCCATCGCCGCCATTGCTTCTCACGACTGACTCGTCTAACCATTTCTTCCAGTAATAGCACATTCCTCAGTAAGCTGGCAGACAGGACAAATCTTATGACAAGGAATCCGGACGAAATCGCGAGCGGGTCAGCTAGTATAATAATGTAATAATAACTAAAAGCCGTATTTCGTTGAGATTTTTTCGTATACCCTTTGACGTATTCCTGGACTTTTTGTTAGCCCTAACGCAATGTAGTCATATCGAGATTTAGTCTTAAAGCGATCTGGTCATACCTGCTGCAGGTCTAGCGCTTAACCGAGTCAGTCCCTGAGGTATGGAGCGGTACGGGAGGGGTGTTTTTGTCTCTCAAATTGTCAGATGACATGTGACATAATGTAACGAAAACACTCCTCCCGTATCGCTCCCATGCCTCAGGGAGTGACTCAGTTAAGCGCTAGACCTGTATCTTAGTCATATTGAGATGTAGTCCTAAGGCTTCTAACCCATTTTTACCTGCATAAAAATTGTCTGGAAGAGATCGCTTTTAGCGATGAGACCGCCCATTGTACGTTGTTAATTAGTTTGTTGTTTGTCACTTTGTTTTTTACTTTTCTTTGGTGTACAATTAATTGTATATCTATCTGTGACCTCTGTGGCAGGGCGGGCGAACGTTCGCCTGCGACGCCGGAGGTTGCGGGTTCGATTCCCGCCTCGGAACAAATATTTGTGCGATATGCAGATATTTGTTCAGGGTGTTCTGGGTATTTTCTATGTATAATAAAAAATATCTATCTATGTTATATATTGTATTATGTATATCAGTTATCTAGTACCCATAACACAAGCTCTGCTTAGCTTGGGGCTAGATAATGTTGTGTAAACTGTCCAACATTATTTATTTATCTATATATTTAAAATGGTTTTTTTCTTGGTATATAAGTACTCTTAATTAGGCGACTGGCTCCATCCACCCTCTTAGTTAGGGTTTATTTCACGAAATTTAGAGTGACGCTAAATTCCAGAAGTTACACCGCTGAATTAATAAGTAACACTCTAATACGTAGGAACTAAAAATCTAATTCCCCGCTTTTACCCATGGTCCCCCAACATGTCTCCCTTTTTACTCCCGCATTTTACTTTTGTCCTACCGTCCTACCGTTCTAAACAGGGTTCGCCAATGGGTCTACGGACAATTTATTTTTTACCATGGTCCCACCGCTCTGAGTCGTAAACATTCATTAACCTTTCCGCCGCCATTGACTATGTTATAAATGCACTAGAGTGTAAACACGAATTCCTCTAATAAATATAAAATTATTCAGCAAAGTTAGTTTGCAGTAGTTTGCAAAGCGATTGCATAACTCTCGTCTTCAGCAAATGTATTGGAAAATAGCTCGGCGCGTCTCAAAGCGAGTGTTCGGACGTTATCGGCAGATAGGCCGGAATATCGATGACTACGAGACGCTTGAGATGTACTCAGACGACAACAATGTTCTTGAAATATCGCCGTTTGACTTAGAGATTTGATTCCAAAAGAAAATTACACTTGTAAAGACTTCGTAATATTTTTATGGATGAAAAATACCTAGCCTGTATTTATATTTTAGAAAAACGATGTTATTTTTTTTCTTAAGAGAGTGGTCTGTGAAAATGACACATCGAGTTTTGACACTATTCCATTACCTGTGACCTCCACCTTGCGGTGGGATTTGGAACTAATTAGGTAAACAAACCTCTCAACCGTACAATTGTGTAGAAAACACATTACTTGTTTTGTCAATTACTTCATTGAATTTTTGTTCTGTACGTAATCAGATAAATGTGAAAATAAAATCAATGTATACCACCTATACAATCGTTGCGTGACTGACTGACTCAGTCACTGACTATCAACGCGAAGTCTAAACCCTAGGTCATAGGACCTGAAATTCACATAGGTACATTTCTTTTGTGGTATAGCGGTGCACTAAGAAAGGAATTTCCTAAATACACACCCTAAAGTGGTGCAGCGGGATGTTGAAGTTTGTATAGCAAAAACTGCACGCGGGCGAAGTCCCAGGCGTTCCACTACTGGATACTTGAGAAATCTCTGTGCACATGTTGTGTTTTACATATTATGCTGTGTGCTTCAGGTTTCGTTATATTTTATAACAGTTTTATTCGTTTTATTTTACCCCAAATAGACAAAGTGGTCAACAACTTCAATAACTGTACCAATATGGGTGCAAAGTTAGTATATAAAAACCATCATAACCGAATCGCAAATGAACATGGGCAAGAAATGAACAAACCCACAAAAATAACCAAAAAATACAGGACCAAAAAAAACAAAATTAAATCAAAAACGCCCTGAAAACTCTCACAACCTAAGAAGCCCTACAAACCTTTAAAAAAACCCTTCCAACTCCTAAAAACAGAGGGTTTAGCCTACCCTACCTCCCTAGAGTGCATACAAGTCTTAAACTTTAAGAATCAATTAAAACCTCGTACAAACCCATACAACCCAATTTAAACCGGTATTGAACGACAGACCTTGCTCAGAAAAATAACTTGGGAATCAGGATTTTTCCCAGCAGGGCCCAAATTAGATCATTTTCTCGGCCTCAAAACTCACTATTCTGCCAAACTTCCTGCTGATGTTTTTTTTTCCATTAACTTTCATCCACTAATATACCTACCTTGTTTGTTTATATTAATTTGAATGTGTATGTGCGCCTACTTTTTGGCGATTGTACCTAGTCAACCTTTGGAGGTTTTTAAGGTACAATATTATACCTAATTAAATGTGTAAAATATATTGCGTATGAAATAAATAAAAAACAAAAAAAACCTACACGTGTAGGGCTGTTTAAAAAAACGCTCATACAGTGATTTGATTTTCGTAATGATGGCAAAAGGCCCGACGGTATGACCTTGGGTCCCTGGGAGCGGGGGCGAGCCCTAGTGTGGGACGTCACTTGCGTTGACACATTGGCCCCCTCTCATCTCAGTGGAACAATCACCAAGGCTGGAGCCGCGGCGGAGGCAGCAGAAAATGCTAAGCGGCGCAAATATGTAGTCCTCTCCGATGACTACATTTTTGCGCCGCTTGGTGTAGAGACTTTGGGACCATGGGGCCCTAGTACTAAGACCTTTTTTAAAAAAATATCACCGATGCTCATCGACGCCGCTGGTGACAAGAGGGCTGGCTCCTTCCTGGCGCAAAGAATTTCTTTGGCCATTCAACGTGGGAATGCAGCCAGTGCTCTTGCCACCTTGCCCTATGAACCAAATTTATTGTGTTAGCTTCTTTTTTTCTTTTCTTTTCTATATTTAAGTATTTTTGTACATACCTTGTTTTAATTCCATTTATTAATTAAAAAAAAAAAAAAAATATTATATTATACTCGTAACATTATTTAATCCTATTTCGTCAAAATAGTAACAGTTTTTCGAGTTATTTTGTACAGAAAGACGGATAAAGAAACAAATAAATTATATAGGTACCTACAAACTATGTTGGAAGAAATTCACGTAATTGAAACATACTGACCACAAATTGGCATAAAAAAACGGCGCGGCGAGGACGTTGCATTTGACATGACTAGTAAGACATTTTCAAACATTTATCGGCTTCTAAATTCTAATTTCCATGTACAACCACAGAATAAATAATAGTACCTACTTCTTGAAACATGCCATGAATTGGTTTGGCGTCTTTATGAAAGGATTATAGGAAATTCAAACCCTAAAATCAATTGTGTTGAAGACCTCTGTAGCGCGGCGGGCGAAGGTTGGCCTGCGACGCAGGAGGTTGCGGGTTCGATTCCCGCCTCGGAACAAATATTTGTGCGATCGCAGATATTTGTTCAGGTGTTCTGGGTATTTTCTGTGTATAATAAAAAATATCTATCTATGTATTATATTGTATTAAGTATATCAATTATCTAGTACCCATAACACAAGCTCTGCTTAGCTTGGGGCTAGATAATGAAATGTCCAACATTATTATTATTATTTATTATTAATTAGGGTCATAAAGTTTGGAAGTATTGTTTGTTATTCTATTAATATTAAAAATTAAAGCGGGCCCCCATACAAAAAAAGTGATTTTGACAAACGCTGTATCTCTTGATCCGCAATAGCTAGACACAAAAAAAAAAAAAAAGTGAGTTATAAGTAGGTATGTACCTACCAAGGGGAAAACAAACATGTTTATATTTACTTGCCTTATTTTTATTAATTATCATCATCCGCCCAGCTGGAAATATAACATTTCCATAGAATGCCACGACGACTGGTCTTGAGCCGCCTCCGTCCACAGACTTCCCGCGACCTTTATAAAGTTTGGTACATTGGAAGTTCCCCTCCCACACTGCGTCGTCCGGTTGTTGGTCGCCACTCGAGGACTTTATTTCAGTCATCTTAATAAGTGCGTGTTGCCAGAGATGACTTACGTGACTGAGACGTGATCGCTAACTATCACACACACAAAAGCTCAAAGTATCACAGCGGGCTATGCATGGAGAGAGCTATGCTATTACCATCAGTGTACAAATACGTAGTCTGCGACAACCGTAACTACAAGAAATATTGTTACGAGATATTCGCGCCTAAAGTTTTTTATCTTATATTAGTGATCAATGTCTTTGTAAATATTTATCTGTTATGATTTTGATCTGTACGATCGCTACGATCATTCCCTTTAAAACTGTGTTTATTATATCGTGATAACATTAATGCTTTTTTATTATTTAGTAAATAATACTTGTTTAGTGTAACATTATTTTAGAACGTGCTTTACCTAAGCATGTGCGCCGTATGTAACATAGTTACTGTTCGCATGTCTAGGGATTTTGTTATGGTGTTCAACAAACGGAATATGCTCAAGATTTACTAATCTTATGTGCGGTCACATAACTACTAACTCAGTTATACACTTTATTGAGCTGGGAGAAAAAAAAAAACTGTAAGTAAGACCACAGAATAAATAATAGCAAGAACAAAAGGTTCACATCGTGAAAAAAAAATAACGAACCTTGCTGGGACGCAACAAAGTGCATTTCAGTTCACATAAGTGCTTAGTGCCTAGCGCCAAAACCACCTTAACACCCTAAACACCCACCACCCTTATTCACCTAAACATTGGCGCTCTCTTGTAAATGTTTGAATCTTTTTATTTGTGTATTATATTTTTGTTTAGTACTCAATTTATAATTTTACTAGCTGTAACCTGCGACTTCGTCTGCGCAGGATTATTAAGTAGCGGAGTATTATAAAGCTAGTATTATTAGACTTACGCTGGTGAAGTAAGTTTCACCCGCGTAAGTCTCGATCCCGTGGGAATATCGGGATAAAAATGTGCCTGTGTTATTTCGCGAGTCTAGTTATCTTTATTCCAAATTTCATCCAAATCCATCCCGTAGTTTTTACGTGAAAGAGTAATTAGGATAGGATATTCGGTTACCAAATTACTCCTGCATTCTGCTGCTCGCCTGGTACATTGAAAAGAAAGAAAGAAAGAAAGAAAAACATTTATTTGTGTCACCAACATGGATGTAGTAGTAACAGTCAACAAACAATATTCCACACAAAAATACACACACACACACACACACACACACACACACACACACACAGACAGAAACAAAGATAAATAAAACATTGGATGAAAAGTATTCGCATTGCTGCTGCGCCCTGCGGTGTTTTCCGCATAGGTCTCGATTCCGTGGGAATATCGGGATAAAAATGTGCCTATATGTTATTCCGGGAGTCCAGTTATCTCCGTTCCAAGATTCATCCAAATCCATCAAGCAATTTTTACGTGAAAGAGTAACAAAGATACATCCATCCATCCATCCATCCTTCCATCCATCCATACTTACAAACTTTCACGTTCCTAATATTAGTAAGATACCTTTTAACATTCTTTGTATTTTTGAATTTTAAACACAAATTAAATTTAAATTAAATGACTATTCCAAGTATATTCGGTACAAATTTAATCTGCGTAGTGTTTTTTTTTCGAATGGAATTAAAAAGATTTAAACTTTTGTTTTCTTGACAAAATCCGAATAAATTTATGGATATAATACTTGTTTTTGACTTTGTACGATGACACGTGACGCGTCGAAATAATAACTTGGTAGCTTTCCATGGCGCATGCACTATTAAATTGTTTTGACCAAATGTTCCCATTTTTAGGGTTCCATACTCAAAGACAAGGAACCCTTATGGATTCCCTTTGGATTTTCATATTGTGTCCTACTAATATTTATACCATCAATTTGTACATATGTTTAAGCAAATAAATTATCTTGATCTTTATCTTTATCTTTATCTTTAATCTTTCGTCATGTCTGTCTGTCTGTCCGTGTATGTCACAGCCTTTTTTTTCCGAAACTATAAGAGCTATACTGTTGAAACTTGGTAGGTAGATGTATTCTGTGAACCGCATTTAGAATTTTACACAAAAATTTAAAAAAAACAATTATTTTTGGGGTTCCCCATACTTAGAACTGAAACTCAAATTTATTTTTTCATCAATGTGGGTTATCTGTGGATAGGTCTTCAAAAATGATGTTGAGGTTTCTAATATATATTTTTTCTAAACTGAATAGTTTGCGCGAGAGACACTTTCAAAGTGGTAAAAAGTGTGCCCCCCCCCCATAACTTCTAAAATAAGAGAATTATAAAACTAAAGAAAATATATGATGTACATTACCATGTAAACATTCACTCAAAATTGGTTTGAATGAGATCTAGTAAGTAGTTTTTTTTTAATACGTCATTAATCGTAATCCATCCAAGAACTTTTATATTATGTTACTTGCTGCTACGGAACCCTTCATGGGCGAGTCTGACTCACACTTGGCCGCTTTTTTTATGGTTATTTTTGGAAATTGTTATTTTGTACCTTTTTTTTGCATAGAGTCAATCTTTATAGAATACTGACTATCCATGTTTTTTTTGTTGTATTTGGAATAGTGGTGTATACCTTATTTTATACCAGTCAGTTAAATCATCCTAACGATGAAGTTATAAGTTGGTAAATATTGCTACAAGTATCTCCTATTTTTATTTTTTTTTATTTTTTTATACTAATGAATGACGGAACAAGCAGATGGCCCACCTGATATTAAGCGGTAACCTCTGCCTATGAACAGTGCATTACCTCATAGGACACGTTCACCTAGGACGCACCCTATGTGGCATTGCAATGCGCCCGCCACCCTGCGACATAAAGATGAAAAGTCTCATGTGCCTGTAATTTCACCGGCACCTTCAAACCGGAACACAGCAATGCGAGCACTACTACTTTGCGGCAGAAATAGGTATGGTGGTAGTACTTCCCCGGACGAACTCTTTCACAAAAAAGCTCTACTACTACTACTTTCTGGTATAAATAGCACTAATTATGATTTCTTCTTTTATTTCTGCAGTTATACATCTTGCCATAACTTTTGGTACGGCTTCTAGAAAACAATGTGTTAAAAAAAACTAGTTAATATATTGTGATTTTAACTCAACACCGTGACTAGTTTATATTTTGGGGTTCAATCCTCCCTATCTACTTTTACAGCAAAATCTCTCTCAGGTACGTTTGATGTAAAAAAACTGGAGCATGTGTGTGATTCGTGATCTCGATAATTATAAAAATCCCATGTTTCCAGAACCTTTACACAGGTATTGTTTGAATTGACACAATTTATAAAATCCTGAAAATCATAGATTTGATTTGCTGATTTTGTTATCTTGTAGGCAACCAGTCCTTTTTTTCAGAATCCCCTTCAGTCTTGTTAGGCCAGTCACCGTAGACACTAAAATCGTGTAAGATCGCAAAAAGTTGCATGGTTCTGTTTTTTTGGGATGTTGTTAGGATAAATACCAATTGTGTAAAACCAAGTTTGCAACTTCGATAGAGCTGTGCGAACTTTGCAATTTTTTTACGACCTGGAATGTTTAAGATGACTGGCCTATGTGTCGTTTGTAGGTTAACAGCTAATATTTGTAAGGAAAAAGGTTATACACACCTCAGTTTGTTCAAAATTACTAGGTATAACTAAGTAGTTGGAAGAAACTTTTCTTTTGGGTACTTATTTACTTTGTATTAGCCATTTTGAATTTTCTAGAGCGTTCACATGCGTACTTTTCGTCGCGAGTATCGCCTTTGCATAACTCGCCACACACGACCTACCCACTTTTCAGCTTTGGTGAGTCACTGTTTGTTGAGCTCCCACTGACTGACTGGCACCAATCCCCCACTTTTTATCTTCGTGAATGACGTGGAACAATCAGATGGCCCACCTGATCTTGAGCGGTAACGTCTGCCTTTAATAATCCATTACCTCATATGTCACGTCCACCCCTTGTGGCATTGCACTGCATTTACCGGCAACTATACCTTTCATACTAAAACACAGTAATACAAGCACTAGTGCTTTGCGGCAGAAATACTACTGGTAGTAGTTGTGGTTGGTAGTACATTCCCGAACGAACTCTTTCACAAAAAAGAACTCTACTACTACTAAACTACGATATAGTGCGATTGTAATGTCTACGATTACTTTTTCGTACAGTTTTCGTTTACTAAGCAAGACGATGACACAGAATAAATAATAGTACAAGCACGACGATAAGAAGCGACGATGATAAGATTCGATTCCTTTGTTTTCAGAAGTAGTTAAGTGCAATAAAGAATATCAACACTAGTCTTAAGCACCGTATATGTAATGTATGATGTTACTATTCATATGTGTAGTATTTAGTACCACATAATAAAAAAAAATTGTTCAGATATCCACCGTATAATATGTTACGGTGATTATATTTAGGATACATTTTTGTTACATGATCAAGCTCATACAAACACGTCAACCTCATACCTCATACCTAACTTACAATAAAATTAATATTGATCAACTGGATTATCTATGAGGAACTAGTATGTCACAGATAACCCAGTTATTATAGTTGTACCTACTACAAATAATATAACGCGTCCAAATTAAGTCGCTGGTGACAGTAGGTACCTATACCTAGCTTGTATTTTATATTATAAATTTCGTCCAAAATTAGTAGGTACCCAAAATCTGAATTAGTTTATTTTTAACCCCTGACGAAAAACGAAGAGGGTGTTATAAGTTTGGCGTGTCTGTGTGTCTGTCCCATCGTAGCTCCCGAAAGGATCAACCGTTTTTTTTTTTTTTTTAATTGTTTTTGTGGGGAGTTTTCTTAGCTTTGTTTGATCAAAATCAGTCCAGCCGTTCAACGTTGGAGGTTATTTAAATTTTTACAAAATTAATTACTTTGTGCTATACGTTTTTAAATTCCGACGGGAAACGAAAATATTCGTGAAGAGAAAATATGTACAAAATGTGTGGCTACGTTTCACCGAGGACTTATCGAGGACTATACTAAGTTCCATTGGTCTAGTTGTTACTATGTTGACAGAGTTATTTATATGGTAGCATACTTGTACGGAGCACTCTACACGCGAGTCCGACTCGCACTTGACCAGTTTATTCATCTTCCGCCTCCAATAAAGCATGGACTTTAATGGAGATTTTTTGAATAGCAGCATTGTATCAGCAAAGTATCTATCTATGTAATATATTGTATTTAGTATATCAGTTATCTAGTACCCATAACACAAGCTCTGCTTAGCTTGGGGCTAGATAATGTTGTGCGAACTGTCCAGCATTATTTATTTATTTATTGTTTCGATATCAAAATTTGAAGTACCAGTATTATTATTAGTAACAAACAGTCAAACATAGATAAAAATTGAATGATAGTATAAATAAAAAATAAAAAAACATACCGTTTCTCACTAGTAAGTCGGGAAATAAGCAAGTACATTTTTGTAAAAAAACGATAATCACTTAGTATAAAGAGCTAGGCATATTCTAAGGAAAATCGCTAAGCGAAACTCTTTTGGTCACAATATAAACTCCTTCGTGAGTATGCTACCGTAGAATTGCATCGAGCGACTACGGAGGCCTGCAATGTTATAAGTATAGATCCACCAACTTATCTCTAGAACCATTTACCTACATTTTTCTATCAGCTACATACATTTCATTCTGCAGATAAGTTGGTGGATCTCTAGAATTGGTTTGTGTTCACGACTGTATGATTAAACTGTCAAACCATGTCAGTCCGGTAAATTTTCACAAACCTCAAATAAATAAGAATTTGCATTGGTTTCTTATTACCCGAATTACAATTATAACAACGAAAACCAACAATTTTCAGTAAAATAATACAAGTTTTTGTAATGATATATCGAAGTAACCGGTTGTCCGTTTTCACCTGTGAATAAAAAAGTGAACGAGGGCCTTCCTTCCAGCACCGTGGATAACCACGGAATGACAGAAAATGGCGTAGAAATCGTGTAGATACGGCGAATTGAAAATGTTTTCGTGTTTTTACACATCTTTTATATGAAAAGATTAAAAACCCCAACATACTTTTAAAACTATGTGTATAGACATGATACTAAAGTTGTTTTATTTCTCAGAAATAGCTGTAATTCCGTAGATTTAGGCTCATATGTAGATGCTCTATTTTGATCAATTTCGTGAAAATGGGTAGGTAGTTTTTCAATTTACACAAAATCTAGAAATAACTTTAGAAAACCCCAACGAATTTTTATTCAGCCTGAAGTGTTCTTTCTTCTGATCTAAATATTGTTAAGAATAAAGCTAAATTTGGAAAGTTCTAGGCTTTTCAAAACACCACTTTTCAAGGATTTTCACAGACTAGCCCCTTAATAAATAATCAAATTTCTAAAACAAAACACAAAAAGTACTTAAAGGACCTTAGCCCAACTAGCTGGGTTAAAAGTTGGCCCAGCATTGGTAATATCGTTTACACGTTGGCCCAACTATTGGGCAGAAGCTGGGCCAAACGTTGACCAAACTTTTACCAAGGTAGCACACGGTTCCGATCGCTATGTTTTTTTTTTAAATATATATTTTTCAAAAAAAACTTTATTCCTTGTTATTCATTGTGAGTTAGGTGATATATTCACCGATTGTGGACCGATTTTAATAATTATTTTAATACTGAGTAGGTGAATCTTTTAATCTCGAATCTTTTAATTTAGTAGAATCTTGTAATCTCGAGAGTGGTCCTATATAAAATTGAAGAAAATATTCCAAAATTATTGGAAAACTATGGGATAAATTCCTAGCTTTGTAAATAATTATGTTAAGGTTAACTTGTACTTATCCTTTCATTAGTTTATTTATGAAGAGTTTTGTAATTATACATAGTTAATGAATGTTCCCGACATAAATTAGAAGAGTTTTGTAATTATACATAGTTAATGAATGTTCCCGACATAAATTAGCTGGAACGAATCCCTCAAAGAAAATATTAGGTGGATTTAGGAAAGGATTTAGCGAAAGCAACAGGATGGCTTAGCCACAGAAGAAATAATAGTACTAACCCGTACATAAGTCTCTCTCCAACCAAATACACAAACCAGTTAAAATCTGGCACGTTTGCGAATTTACGCAAATGATATTTAAACATTGCTATTTCAATGAGGGCTTTTCATTTTAGATTAAAAATTAAAGAAGTAGTTAAGGTACATTCATTTTATTACATTTCATTCATTTTATTTATTCACTAACAATTAAAAAATCGTGTTTGAAATAAAAAATACACAAGTAATTTAAAATACATTTACAAAAATTAAAAACACGCAAAAAAAAACATTATGTTTGCTGAAATAAAATCATATAATATACCCTATTTAAAATAATCACATGTCATGAATTCATCAACTGTGTAGAAACACCATTTCAACAGTAGCTTTGTTAAGCCCTTCTGCCATTACGATACGCACAGGCGATTCAAGTATCCTGCAAGTCTCGGAGACTAGTCGCTGCCAAGTATCTCACATACATTTGAATGCAGGCTAGTGTGCGAGCCTGCATTCAAATGTATGTGAGATACTTGGCGGCGACTAGTCTCAGAGACTTGCAGGATACCTTCACGATACTTGAATCGCCTGTGCGTATCGTAATGGGAGAAGGGCCTAAGACTTACTTTAAATACGTCAACAATATCAATATCTTCGGCCGAGGTTAATGCTAACCTGTATTGTAAATCGGCTATTTGGTGTTTGCGATACAGGCTTGCCTAGGGCGAACACCACAGAATAGTTTTAAGTATTTGTAAATCTTTATCGGCAAATAAACTTTTTTCATTTTCTTTTTCATTTTTCAATAACTATCAATACTATTGGTTCGATAGATGGCGCTGACTAAAAATCCTCTGTCAAAAACTCTTAGCTGGTATATTTTGTTGTTTGTCAAAGCCACAAAGTGAAATGTTCTTCTGACAGTTTATGCATGATTACGCTTCTGCAGTGGCTAGCAACTCGGCTGCCCCTCAGAAAAAGGGGAAGAAGCGGAGCTGTGAACCAGTTCATAGCGTTGCAACCGCTAGGGTTCCAAGGAAGGAGCCCTGTGATGCAGAGGGCTTTATCGAGGTGATAAGGAAGAAACGGAAGCCTTCTAGCCGGAACCAGTGTGGTACTCATGTATCCAGTGAGCAGCACTTTCGAGCGGAGGTACCCACTACGCAGATCTACGTGTCCCGCGTCTACTTCGACGTGAAGGCCGTAGAGGTGGTGGAATACATCAGGAAGAAAGCCGGAGTGGGTTTGAGGGTCATGAAGTTGGACTCTCGTCATAATATGAGCTTTAGCTCATTTATGTTGAGGGTCCCTACGGAAAATGTGATGACTTACTTGAGCCCTGACTTCTGGCCGAAAGGGGTGAAGTTCCGGCGGTTCAAGGGACGCCTGTCACGTGATCCCCCGGGCCGCGACGCGTCGGCGATCACACGTGTGTTAGATTAAGTAATAAATAAAGTGTTTTTTTTATGTGTATGTTAGTTTCTAAGGTATTTATGTTGATATGGGCTTACTGTTTAGGTTTAGTGCATTTCTCAGTAAGCCTGAAATAAAGATTTTGTTTTTTTTTATTTTTTATCCAGCAGTGCAGCTCCATCTATCTTCAACACTAAAATCATGTTTCGAGATGGCCGTGAAATCCCCTCAGTACACTATTAATGCTATATTGCATCCAAAACCAACGAGAATAAAGCCCATTTTACATTACAAGCGAACTTGAAGTGACAATTTCCAGGTTAAGCCTTGGTTGGGTTAAGCCGGGTTGGGCCGTAGAAGGAAAACACGGCCCACACACAACAAATTGATTATTTGAGTCAAAACCAGACGGCGGAGAATTGGTAAATCTGTGGAACATTTCTTTATGAAGTTAATTCGTGGCTTATTAGTGAACGTAATGCTGAGGCTTATTACATAATGTATAATGGGTTTTGTTCCGAGGAATTGTTTGACATGATGCCTACACTCTACAGCAACCTTTTTTTCACCGCAGCGCTCGCCATCGGCAGAGGATTTGTCCGCACACCTTAGAGCCAGGGTGGTCCCGGACTGTGCGGTTTCAGAGGAACTTCCTCCTGCGAACGCTCAGGTTGTGGAATGATCGCCGAGGTTTTTCCAAGTGACTACAGTATGGGGTTCTTCAAAAAGGGGGTTTGGAAATTATTAAAGGGTCAGCAACGCGCGTGTTTTGCCTCTGGTAATGCAGGCATCCATAGGCTACGGTAACCGCTTACCAACAGGTGGGCCGTGTGCTTACTATCAGTCTTTCTATACTTCCATCAACGCAAAATTACCAATCTTAGATTTGAGTTTTAACTACCTAGTTCAAGTACCTACAATATTCAAATTATAAATATGCATGGATACTACATTATAATTCCGAGGGAACACTGTACGCAGAAACAAGATAGGACAATATTTTATCGATATTAAAAAAAACAAAGTTACCTCTAACTTTTGGCTAGATTCGATTGTTTATTAAAATGGAGCATATTATTGGGTAAAAAATTCAATAAATAAAATGAATACAACAAAGCCAAGGGTTTACAGGGGTTTCGTAAAACTCTCTATATTTTACGAGATTTTTTAAAATATTATATTACCTACTTGTAATGACGGGTCAAGCAGATGGCCATCTGATATTGATTAAAAAACACTTTTTCTTCGTAAACTCTCGTTTACGTCAATTGGTCGGTGCTACACTCAGAAGAAGAACTAAAGCTTGGAACTAAGGCTAAAAACAAACCGGTATTCTTTTATATGAATGTATTCATGTGTTGGAATGAGACAAGCATATATCTATCTGGTTTATATGTGTAACTCGTACCAGGCCCAGGCCAAATGTCAAACTACTACTACATTCTTCGACCAAAGTAAAATAAATGGACTGGCCTTACCCATACAAAACGTCCGTGAAAAATAAGACAATTCGGATTCAGGGTACGGTCAACAAATAAACTATCTATCTATCTATCTATCTATCCAGCCACTGCTGAGTA
Organism: Operophtera brumata; assembly: GCA_932527175.1. Lineage (NCBI taxonomy): Eukaryota > Metazoa > Arthropoda > Insecta > Lepidoptera > Geometridae > Operophtera > Operophtera brumata. Next base: position 25,079,448 of record OW052225.1, read on the forward strand.
AAGGCCTCTTCTCTATAGCGCCACTCCTGGCGGTCTTGTAAATAAACTAGGTGAAATTAAATTTTTGAACTTCTTAAAAACTGTATTTTTTTAATACTTAATACTTTAACAGATGCAATGTGTTTTCTAAAGTTATTTCAGTAGGTTTATAGTACAAAAAATCGCCGAAAAAAATGCAATTATTGAATGAAACTTTTACAAAAATACATGGTTCCCTTCTGTTTTATGTAGTTACGTATCTATTTTTCAGCTCTCAAACATACACAATATAAATCAATAAAAAAGCAAGTCCACCTAAGGTCTTCAGCTCAATCAATTTGTGAAAAATATATTTTTCATCACTCAATAAACTAAGAAAATATCATAAAAATCGTACGGAAACATAAATGCATAAAAATTCCATTATTTAAGAAACTGCAGAGTGCAGTTTTAAGAATTTTGCACAATGACTTTTTTTATACTACTTGGAATGACAGATCAAGAAGATGGCCCACCTGATGTTAAGTGGTACCCTCTGCCTATGAACAGTGCATTACCTCAGGTCACGTCCACCTAGGACGCGCCCTATGTGGCATTCCACTGCGCCCGCCACCCTGAAACATAAAGATGAAAAGTCCCATGTGGCCGTAATTTCATCGGCACCCTTACCCTTCAAACCGGAACACAGCAATGCGAGCACTACTGCTTTGCGGCAGAAACAGGTATGGTGGTAGTACTTCCCCGGACGAACTCTTTCACAAAAAAGCTCTACTACTACTAACCGTTTTTTGGCGTATAGAATTCATTGTGTAGAAAATGATCAGAGCAAATACGGGAAAATGTATTCCACTTCCAAAAGTCGTCTATTCTTGCTCGTCTTATGACTTCTATCCATTTTTGTTTACCTTAGTTTTTTTTTGGAAAGCTATAAGGTTAATTAACATGCCATTACATATTATATGCAATTACCTAAAGCGACGTGCTTAGCAATGTTTTGACGTAAATAATGCAAATTACAATTCTAAATCAATACGATACCCCTTAGGCATCAGATTTTTTTGCAGTCTGTACCGGACCATCCGTCATGCGTGAAGTCTTGTCAAATATTTCGCCGCTGTAGTTGGAAAACTAAATAAGTAATAACAACAACAAAACCAACATCGCGAGAAAAACGCGATTTACTGTTTTATTGCGTCAAAAATGGCAATAACTTTTTTATCGTAACTAATTTTTCAGTCCGTGTTTTGATATGTTATAGATTGGTACTGTATCTATTTTCGAATTTAATGATAATACATTTTAGTTCTTCTGATTAAGAGAAAAAAATAAAAAAACGACTATGTATTTTTCCCTCGCCAAAGTTTTGAATAATTGAAATGATCTAATATTTACTTATTTGAATATGACAATCCTATCCATGGGTATAGATTTATATAATATTAAAATACATTTTAAAATAAAACCAACTTATAATCATTTCTTTTTATCAAGACTGAATATTAGAAAACTACTGAAACACCTACATTATTTTAGCAGACTTATAAATTCAAAGTAAGTGACATAACAAACTTATCATACGACTAATGCTTATAAAATCAACAAAATGAAAAAAAATTGTGGAACACAATAATTCTAAGTATCAAAAAGAAAAAGGTATGTCGACTAAAATTCAAACTATCTACGAGTATAAACTTGTGTCTGTTAACTTTCATTTAGAGTGGGGAACATTGAGATAATGTCCTGGGGCGTAGTCCTCCTTGTCGCTCGTCCTCTAGAGCAAGACGTGTCCATCGACATGTATGGGCCATCATAACCATGCAATAAAGTCGATTTCGCAAAATGTGTTAGTTATGTAGTTTTCCTACCACACGACGATTTATAAGTTTTTTATCAATTGATGAAAATTATATTACAAAACCTTTACTTACGAATTAAATGCGATGCCTGAAGCTTTATTTGTATTTCTTGTGTTGTTTGCACTTGCAGAAAAGCACAGGAAGGCATTGTATTACCAAGGTATCTAATTTTGGTATTTTTCAGCATAGCTGTCACTCGTTGCCGTGACAAAGACTGACTGAAGCGAAGTATACTAGCTAGGTCTGTTTAGAAGCTTCAAAACTATCGTTCCCTAAGGCCCGTCCATTCATTTTATTTACGTCGATGTCTACATTCATGGTACCAATCTAGGAAGATGTATATGCATACCAATATTCAGGGTACGGAACGGAAAAACGACTGTCGTGTGACAATATATTTGTTTCACTCTAACATAGGATAGCAAGCTATCTTCTAGGATAGGAGTAAGAAGGAACACTCTATGCTATTTTAGCACTCAATCCATTATTATACATCCATGGTGCTACAGCTTTAACTACCTATACAAATCTACCTCATCATGATAAATTATGACAGCGGCGCAACACACTGTACAATCGTTTTGCCTCCTAAGTGTCTATATAAATGAGATAGATCGTAAATATGCTCAAAATTACCAAGAAGTATACTAAATTCTTTAATATTGCATAATGTTGTAACGAAGAATAACGGCTGCCGTTGGAATATAACGATAACTTCAAGTGATTGAATACACCTGCTAGAAATTTTTAGAAGCTAATTTTACATGGGATTTGGGAGTAATTTGGAGTCACCATTAGGGATTGTAAATATTCGATAATTTTTGGTATTCAAATGTTCGAATATTTTTTCAGCCTTTCAGAAAAGTCAAGTATTTACATTTTTGACACATTTTTATCGCCTTACAAACTAGTAACATATTTTTATGTAAGCAGAGGCCTAAACATCCCAATCACAACCAATATTTAAAGACCAAACCATCGACCACGCGTTATACGTCGCGTTCGTAATCAACAAAATAATGTTGTAACTTTAATTGTTATGGTAATATGCGAATATTTTATAATTTACTATTCAAATGTGAATTTCAAACGATAATCGAATATTCGATTGCAATCCCTAGTCATGTACCAAAAGCAGTATCTGTGATTTGTCACTCTGCCAATCTTTTTAGGTCTGAAATCACATCATACATAACACCCTTGTCACCTATGTAGTCCTGAGCCCGCACTTAGATCACCTGTATGCGTATCAGAAAACTGTGAGTATCATGGTACCACTACTAAGACTCGGAACGAGTATTTGCAGATTATACAGACATTTGTACCGTAGCTGGAATGGAACCTGCAACGTCTCACATCTCAGTCTGCTACTCGCCCGCTCCACAGAGGTTATCAAATGATTGATGGATGGATGACGGGACGACACTATGCGTCTTCCGGTTAGTGGTCGCCATTCGAGAAAGTTAGTTCCCTGTTTTTTTTTTATACTACTTGAATGACGGAACTAGCTGATGGCCCACCTGATGTTAAGCGGTAACCTCTGCCTATGAACAGGGCATTACCTCATAGGTCACGTACACCTAGGACGCGCCCTATGTGGCATTGCACTGCGCCCGCCACCCTGTGAGATAAAGATGAAGTCTCATGTGCCTGTAATTTCACCGGCACCCTTACCCTTCAAACCGGAACACAGCAATGCGAGCACTACTGCTTTGCGGCAGAAATAGTGGTAAATAAAAATAGAAATAGAAATGGAATGGAATGGTATAGAAATGGTGGTAGTACTTCCCCGGACCAACTCTTTCACAAAAAAGCTCTACTACTACTAAAACTACTACAACTAATACTACTTGCTATTTGAGAGCTATGTTGGTGGTACGGAGTGCCTCATTTCGAATTCTATCAGCTATACCTATAATAGGTAGTTGAATAACCTGAAGGTTACCAAACGCAAATGTTTTCTAGACAAGAAAAAATATAACAGGGCAGTTTATTTTTATTGATGTTTATTACCATTTATAATTGTTTGGTTGGGTCCGTGGGGTACCGGGGCACTTCGCGTTTTCAAAATTATTTCACGGCGTCTGGTCGAAGTGACGCGTGACCCGAGAGCTGGCTCTTATCTGGCTCAACGCATTAGTATTGCCATTCAGCGTGGCTATGCGGCCAGTATCTTATGGACGCTTCCGTCTGGTAGTGATTTGGATCAGTTGAGCTCCCTTTAGATCATTAGCAGCGGTCTCCAGGTAGCACAACTGTTACATATGTATTTTGTATTATTCTTTCTGTAAATTAATGTATTTTTTCTAAAAAACTGAATAAAATATTGTTTGGCAATGTAAAAGTTTCAAGTACTTCTCATATAGAATTGAAACTATCGTGGTTGGGAATCATATTAAAAGATAAACGGCTAATTACCACTATTCGCTAATAATTATTATACTATTCGCTATTGGTATTCGCTGGTCCACCGTCGAACGCGGTCGCGGGCGGTGCTCATGATGAAGAGGTTTCTGAACTCAGTCTCGAAACGTCAGCAAAGTGACGAATAATAGTGGTAATTAGCCGCTTATCTTTTAATATACTTCTCATATATTGAGAAATACGAAATGATATCGATTTAAAGGAAAAACATATTTATTTGCACGCGTCAACGTAATAAGACCCGTGATAAGGGGGAGGCAAAATGAGACGGTAATGGTGTCAACGAAACATGAGGAAGCACATGTCGTGGGCTCAATGAAACATGAGGAAGCACATGTCGTGGGCTCAATGAAACATGAGGAAGCACATGTCGTGGGCTCAATGAAACATGAGGAAGCACATGTCGTGGGCTCAATGAAACATGAGGAAGCACATGTCGTGGGCTCAATGAAACATGAGGAAGCACATGTCGTGGGCTCAATGAAACATGAGGAAGCACATGTCGTGGGCTCAATGAAACATGAGGAAGCACATGTCGTGGGCTCAATGAAACATGTGGAAGTTACATGTCGTGGGCTCAATTAAACATGAGGATGCACATGTCGTGGGCTCAATGAAACATGAGGAAGCACATGTCGTGGGCTCAATGAAACATGAGGAAGCACATGTCGTGGGCTCAATGAAACATGAGGAAGCACATGTCGTGGGCTCAATGAAACATGAGGAAGCACATGTCGTGGGCTCAATGAAACATGAGGAAGCACATGTCGTGGGCTCAATGAAACATGAGGAAGCACATGTCGTGGGCTCAATGAAACATGTGGAAGCACATGTCGTGGGCTCAATGAAACATGAGGAAGCACATGTCGTGGGCTCAATGAAACATGTGGAAGCACATGTCGTGGGCTCAATGAAACATGTGGAAGCACTTGTCGTGGGCTCAATGAAACATGTGGAAGCACATGTCGTGGGCTCAATGAAACATGTTGAAGCACATGTCGTGGGCTCAATGAAACATGAGGAAGCACATGTCGTGGGCTCAATTAAACATGTGGAAGCACATGTCGTGGGCTCAATGAAACATGTGGAAGCACATGTCGTGGGCTCAATGAAACATGTGGAAGCACATGTCGTGGGCTCAATGAAACATGTGGAAGCACATGTCGTGGGCTCAATGAAACATGTGGAAGCACATGTCGTGGGCTCAATGAAACATGTGGAAGCACATGTCGTGGGCTCAATGAAGATTAGTGAATGGCACATTAGTGACTGGCAAAATCATCAGAGCATGAGTTCAATAGCGATTTTTTTTTTTATGTACCAACAAACATGCCTATACTCTTCGACGAAAGTAAAATGAACTTTGGTCGAAGCCTATACTAGTCTATACTATGCGACCTACGGCCCGCTAAATTAAAAGCGGTTACTGTCGCTTATTGACAGCTGCAAGACCAGCGGTCTCATTGTCTAACAGACTGAAGTTCGATTTTGATTACAAGTTTCCTGTTCATTGCGCTGCGTGTTTCAAATATTTGCAGCGCAATGAACAGCAAACTGGTAATCGACATCGATTAGACAGTAACCGTGCAGATACCATTGCGTTGTCAGCTCTTTAGTTTTTTTAAGCGCTCCATTTTGTAGTTTTGCTAAAAAAGACATGCTTTTTTGGCAAAGTTTTGTCTCCATTGCGGTGCATAAACAGACTTTTGTCTCTGCATTCGAAACATTGGTTTAGAAATTCAGAGTTTTACTTACTACAAGATACTAGAAGATCGTGTCAAGCTTCATAAATGGCCTAACTAAATCCAGGCAGTTTTATGGAAGTGAAGGCATAGCATTCATTTTAGTCTTACCCTGATGGTCAATACTGACGTTCTGTGCGGTATGCATCGTATCGTATGCAGACGCGTTCAGAAGCTTATTACGAGAATTTGATAGTATTCAAAACTATATGAAGTTTCGTTTCCTTCAATACATTTTCTGACAGCGTCCTTAGTTTTCTCCTCGTTTCCACTAGGGGCGCATACGGAAGGAAACGAAACTTCATATACAGACCGTTCACCGTAAGATGTCCCCAGCGTTATACTCTTAGTCTGGTCTCCTGTGCCTAACTAGTCTTAACTAGTCTAGTTAGTTAGCACAGCACAGTTACAACAGGTAGTTAGTTAGCTTTTTGTTAGCACAGTTACAAGGACTAACTGTGGCTTGGGAATAGTGCCAGCCATAGAAAAGTAAATACCTACTCCATGGCCGATGCCATCTTACGGTGAACGGTCTGTAGTTTCGAAACTATCAAATTCTCGTACCTACTAAGCGTACTAAGCCCCCGGTGCGTTATAATTCACGCACTGTTCTGTAGCGATAGCTATACGGACGTCGTAGGTGCGTTATCTATGACTCGGCGGCCAATAATATTGCATTGAATTTATGAACATTTTATCTTCTTCTTCTCTAATATATAAAAATAAGCCGGGTTTTCCTTCCTGACGCTATAACTACAGAACGCACGAACCGATTTCCATGATTTTGCATTCGTTGGAAAGGTCGGAAAGGTTTTTTTTCAAGTCGTGTTAGTTACACCACTCAAGAATGGGTGAACCGATTTGGCTGAAAATTGGTAGGGAGGTAGCTTAGAACCAGGAGATAGGACATAGTGGGAGTGGTAGGACGGGGGGGGGGGGGGGGGGGGGGGTTCACTGGGGGCTACCCGTGCGAAGCTGGGGCGAGTCGCTAGTCAATTTGATAAAAATACTGGCACACTCTTGAACTCAGAAAAGCGTAGGTTCGCTTCGTATCTCCTTTATTTACACGCTAGCTTCGAACTTCGCACAAGTTTTGTTGTACAAATTATGAGATCACCCTTTGACCTTTTCCAGTAACATAATGCTTAGCGGGAGATGTGGGAATATCGATATCCTATTAGTAATTTTCGCACGATAATTCTCATCTATGCAAATCTCTACTTTGGTGGATACTGGCTCGGAAATGCCCAGAAATCGTGTAACTGGGATTGGTGAGTAAATGCTAGTAATATTCATATTATTATGCAATAGCAAAACACAAGTTTAATAACATTTTTATTTGACATTTCACTTTTTGATGATATTACAGGCACATGAGACTTTTCATCTTTATGTCTCAGGGTGGCGGGCGCAGTGCTATGCCGCATAGGGCGCATCCTAGGTGGACGTGACCTATGAGGCATTGTTCATTGCACTGTTCATAACATCAGGTGGGCCATCTGCTAGATCCGTCATTCAAGTAGTATAACAAAAAAAAAAACAATGACATTTGGGAAACTTATTTATTAAATAACCCGTAATGTGTACGCAGTTATCTGGCGCAAAAGCTAGGAACATTAAATATAGGTACTCGTAGATAGGTATTATAGTAGGTTCTGTCAAAGTAATAAACTGTTCACAAAGTGCCAGTAAACATAACTAATTTTCTATTTACCCACACCCTCGTAAACGTAACGCAGTATGTGATATTCATACGAAAATGGTTTCCTATCTCGCTAACGGAAAAGCTTTCAACTGTCTTTCAATATAAACAGAACACTGTGTATTGATATCATGCTTTTAGTATATAAAAAAAGAAGAAAACAAAAATAAGTTTCGAGTTAGATATTGAGAAATAAAAAATAAAACAATAAAATTATCCTTCGGTAATGAAATTGAACTTTGCGGAACAGTGGACGCACAAAGCGTTTATTAATTTGGTACAGAGAGGACCTTAAAACCGTGAAATTAGAGCAGTGCAAGGGCTATACTGAGCTGTTCTATAAGGTACTAGCGACTCGCCCCAGTTTCCACGGGTAGCCCCCGGTGAACCCCCCCTCCTACTCCTCCCCCTATATGCTTCTCCTGGTTCTAAGCTACCTCCCCACCAATTTTCAGCTTAATCGGTTCACCCGTTCTTGAGTTATAAGTGGTGTAACTAACACGACTTTGTTTTATATTTATACTAGCGACTCGCCCCGGCTTCGCACGGGTAGCCCCCGGTGAAAAACAGGCCCCCCCCCCCCCCCGATATTTTATTACTTATTCTGCTATTCGGAGCGGAGAAGAATCCACCGAGAATCCAAAAGAGATAACTAACTTCGGTCCAGCCGATCTTGAGTTATAAGTGGTGTAACTAACACGACTTTGTTTTATATTTATATATATAGTTATACTGAGGTTCAATCTGATAGTGGTGGATCGATTGTATGAAATATGATGAAAACAAGATTTAAACAAAATTACCATATCAAACACAAATAATAAACCACCAAGAGAATACAAAATTAAAAAAAAAAAAAAAAATGTGCTTTCTAAACGTTGCAGGCGATCTAAAGATAGCTCAACTGATCCAAATCACAATTCTAAGCTCACTGGCTGAATTGCCTCGCTGAATGACAATACTATAATATTAGATCCTAAGATAATATCAATGTAACATATTTAACAATATATTTAACTGGTCAAGATAGGAAGAGGTTTCAATGTTTTGTTCTTGTGTGCATTCCCAGCAGTCTACCTAATATAAGATATAAGCTTATTAAAAATATTTTACAGCCTTGATTCAAAAACTTGTGTGTAATTTAATTTTAACTGTTATTGCTTATTACCCTACCCATTGTCGAGTAAATGACGTGGTTGCCTCAAATTTCAGCGTTTTTCGAGCGGATTAACGCCTACAAAAAGAGCTGTAGGGCTGTGTAAAAGCGTGATTAATACTTTACGGCGTACGGTGACCTCCGGGCACATTACACTGTACGTACGGTGACCTCCGGGCACATTACACTGTGTGATATTACACGTACTCTTACGTGGAAAGAGTCTTGTAATTGCTTTTTATTTTGGGCGAGAATTTAAATATAATGGAGGCTGTTCTCATGTCGCGTTGTTTTCATATTTGGTAGTGCTTCGTACCTTTTAAGCTTATGATGGAATCATTATAGAGAATAGAATAGAATATTCTTTATTGCACAAAACAATGTAAATAGGCGAACATTCATTAATACATTAATTAGTTAGGATCACTTTGTTGTCCGTCTGTCTGTCTATCAAGACCCTTTTTCACAGGAGTGGCTAAAGTTACCTTTTTGAAATTTATTCCAAATGTATCTATGAGCCTATAGTGCTCTATCTATAGTATCCTATATTTCTAATAGGATTTCGTTCAAAATAACAGTTTATCAATGGAACCCACTCTTTTTTGTACCCCGTACTGACAAATAATTCTGCCCTAAACACGTTTTTCGCACTTATCAGTACATCAAGGTTCATGAAAGATGCGTTTGAGAACCATCTTAACCCATATTATTAGTTTGATTAAACCTGTGACCAATATTTCAGTAAAAATGTTGCTTTTATGTAGCACTCTCTACGAACTGTCGTAGCACCACAGAATAGATAATATGATGAGCGACGGCTACGACGCGACGTAGACAATAGCACAATAGTGATTTGAGCTTCTATAAACAGGAGTTTTTATGCAGGAAAGCCTGTTGTCTTTATTATACATTAAGTATAGTCTAAGTTATCTACAATATTTTATATACCTCATTACACATGAGTTTATTCGTTCCTATTATTCAAACCAATCTTCCATTTAGGTTTAGCTCCTCTCCATCCAAAGGTTGTCTGGTACAGATAGCATTTTAGCGATAAGACCGCCCATTGTACATTTAGTTTTTATGTAATTGCTGTGTGTAATTTTCATTTTAACTAGTTTATAAGTATTTTAATTCATTCATTCATACAAGTAGGTTATTTCTAAAATGTTTTATAGTAAACACACCTACTTACAATTTGAAATGTTTGTAGGCCGCCAATCATGACGATTGTTTCACAACTAATTTGGCTTCACAAATTAATTTAAATTGCTGTTCACATACGGTACATTTAACTTACTAATTTCCATACACAAACTAACTTACTAACCTATCAACAATATGCTACACAGCTTCATAACATGATCAACATTGAGTTTCAAAACATTTTCCAACTCGAAACAGGGAAACTTGATAGAAAAGCGCTTCATCAAACCTAACTGAACATTTGGATACGATTTCTTTATTTATTTATTTATTAGGTTAACCAACAGTTTACACATGAATAAATATATGAAGAGGTACAAACTATATGTCTTATGCTACATGAGAAACCAATTACAGGCAAACACAACACGCACAGTAACATTACAGTTAGACATTTAACGATTCACACATAGGTATAATAACTAGGTAAACAGGTACATAATATTATAAGCATGCCAACATATAATTGCAAAAGAACACAATATGTAATACTCGTACTTGGAAATATATCGGTATAGCGAACCGTAAATACAATAGTAGATTATGCACTGAGGGAATAAAGCAGTGTCTTACGTCGCGGGCGGCATATTGAACCCTGAGCGTAATGAGACTCTAGCGAGGGAGTTATATAGAGTCCTGAGTGAAGCGGTGGCTTCAAGCTGCTCTAGACAGAGACAGGCTTTATTCCAGAGGAGCATACTTTTCTTTCACACCTTCTGCGAGACAATTATAATTCACTGAAAATCACTGCACCAAACACCTGTATTTTGTTTCACATTCTTTGTAATCGCACCTTCTTTTTTTAGTTCTGCTTATTGTTGCCAGTTCGATTTTCGAACAAACCTCCTTACAGTGCCATATGGGCATTTTTTCCACTCGAATTTGACGTTCCAAATTCAAATGACTTTATTCCATAGGGAGTTTCCTACAACTTTATATCCCATAAGAAATAATACTTTACTTTACGTTGAGGTTGCATGATATGTAATTAGACATTTTCGAGCAGGTGGTGTGAAAAACCTTATGACGTTACTGGACTAATTGTTACGTATTTGCCAGTACTGTATTCTCGTAAGCTCATTGGCAAACCCAGTGGCATTTGTACACCTCAAGAAGACAATGAGATATAACCCAGGTATTTACGAGCGAGTGTGGGAACAGATTGTGGTATTGATTGAATTTCAGTAGCTTCAGAAATGCTTTACGCCGTGATCCGATTCTTTCAACAATGGTTTTACTACCCAGAAGTATACGATGTAAGGATATAAAATCAAATAGTCTGTTTTGACTTCTAAAACCACAAGAATCGATCTTTAAATCTTTAATTATGGGAACTCGATGGTGTATGTTTTCCTATCACTTCCTTATAAGTAGTTAAAAACTCGTTAGGAAACCGGCGTTTCCGTGGACAACACGTGATATCATCACCAGTATTAGTAATGACAGTAGGTATTTTCAGCGGTATTCCATCACCCCTTTACATACCTGTTAAATGAATTTAAATTATTATATAGGCTGATTATGCGATGAAGAATTTTGTTTTGAGCATTTTCATCACCATCATCCTCATCAGCCTGTAGACGGCCACTATTAGACGAGGCCTCCCCCACTGTATGCAATGGGGCATTTGCCATAATCGCCAAGCTTAGCAGGAGGATAGTGATCGCAGTATTGGTTACTCAGGATGATGCTGCTGCCCATCTCCTGGAGAAATCCCTTAGTACGGCTTTTACTACACCTATGGGAGGTGACGAAGGGATCTATTCTTAGGCCTGAATAACAATCACGGTTGTTTTGATCACTATTAAAATTCTAAAAAACTGGTTTCTAAAATGTTGTTTCTTTTCTATTGCAGGTGGCAGTAAATTGAAGAATGTGTGTACCGGTGGTGCGATAGTGTTGTGGTGCGGTTGTGGGGGAAGGGGCGATGCGGCGGGGGGGGCGCGCGTAGCCCGGCATGGAGGAGGACGAGCGGCGGCTCTCGTTCCCGCCGCCGGCGCCGCTGAACTCGCCCGGCGAGGAGATCGACGGCTCGCGACTCCTGGGCGAGATAGTGCGGCAGCTTGAGGCGACGAACCCCGAGGCTGCCGCACCGCTCGTCGCTTCCCAGTCGCGCGACGCGCTCGACGCCCTGCCTGATGAGGCGGAGCGTCCGCGCCGCGATGAGCTGCGCATACCGCTCGAGGGGGTCACCTTCGCGAGCGAGACGGCATGCACGCGCGACGATGGCGGCCCACGCGCCGCCGTCACACCCTTCACGCGCGAGAGCGCTCGGCGCGCCGGCTCGCGCGGCGCTCAGCTCGTGCGTGAGTTCGGGTTCATGCCGCGTCGAAGACTCAGCGTGGAAGATGGTGCCCGCTTGCCGAGAAAGTACGAGCCGTTTCCGCAGAAAATGTATGGACGGCCGCTCGAGGAGATTGACAATTTTATTTACGATGAGGTGAGTCTAGCTTTGTATTCTTCTTCATAGGCTCTATCTAGGTACCAAATTTATTTCTCAGTTTGCATACCAAACAAAACAACTAGCAGACCGAAACGCTGCATGATATAATTATGAAGAACGTTCTATACGTCACATTTCACACGTTCTTGAACTCTTGACTGTAATTACTTTATTATTAGAAAAAATACAACTATACACCACGTACTTTACCGTACCGACCGCAACAACAATTCGTGAAATGGGAAAACAAATATTTACTTGGATTTATTTATTTATTTTTATAAATAAATAACACAGACGTCCCCATCAGGATCCTGGCTGCACTGCCATGCTGAATAGCAATACCAATGCGTTAAGCCAGATTAGAGTCAGCTCTCGGGTCACGCGTCGCTTCGACCAGACGCCTTGAAAGAAAGAAAGTTTTATAAATTGAAAATTACTAAGGCTAGTTACGTAGTTAAAGCTATACGAACTAAGAGCGATTGAGAACTTGGTACAATCCAATCCGTGAAAATACCGCACCATAAAACTTTACGGAGGTCTCTCCACCAGCGCCCGCGGCGCCACTCCTTGCTATGAGAGACGACGGTCCGATCCTAATCCGTGTATATACCGACGCAGTGCACAACCACTGTTATCCTAGAATGAAATGTAAATGAAAAATGAAAAAATATTTATTACAGCCAAAACAAAGTATCGGGTTTTAAATGGAACATAATACATCTTAGGTAATTATAAAGAAACACATTGCTATGCTGAGAACTTAATATCTAGAAAGAGTTATTGTTGGCTTCCTCACTAGGCCAAGCCTGTATCGAGGGAGCCTGAATACGAAAGGAAAAAAAAACATTTTCTGCTGAGCAAATATGGGAATATGGGTCTCTTTAAGGCAAGAGTGAATATGTGCCTTCTAGACCTTCGTGCTCTAACGTCGGCCGCATCGTCGCTTACAAACAGGTGAGATCGCGGTCAAACGAGGGTCTATAACTGGCCAAGATATAAAGTAACTAGCAGCGCCCCGCGGTTTCACCCGCGTAAGTCTCGATCCCATGGGAATATCGGGATTAAAATGTGCCTATGTGTTATTCCGGGAGCCCAGTTATATCCATTCCAAATTTCATGCAAATTCTTCCAGCCATTTTAGCGTGAAGAAGTAACAAACACACTCACACACACACAAACTTTCGCATTTATAATATTAGTAGGATAGGAAGTAGGAAGTAGGATAGGATAGGATTTCACAGATGACGATCCAGAAGATCGACAATTTCACTAGTGAGAGTTTATATCTTAGAATATAGAATAAACCAGAAGGTGCGTACGATGCTAAGTACGGGGCGCTGTGTCGCCAAAACACAATGCCTCCCCCGCGCCTACCATACCTCCCACCAGTAGGGGTAATTTTTGCGATGTTGGCAACAATAAAAAATGAACACTTATTTTTTTCCAAAGAGTGAATGGTTAAAATAACATTATTTAAATCAAAAATATATGTAAATGTAATACTTACGTATGAAATTTTGATACTATCCTTTTTCTTTTTACGCCTAGCAGCATTTTTGACCCCCGACGCAAAAACGACGGGGTGTTATAAGTTTGACGTGTCTGTGTGTGTGTGTGTGTGTGTGTGTGTGTGTGTGTATGTGTGTGTCTGTCTGTGGCACCGTAGCTCCCGAACGGATGAACCGATTTCCATTTTTTTTTTTTTTGGTTTCGTTGTGAGTGTTCTTAGCTATGTTTGATCAAAATCGGTTCAGCCGTTTCATTGCGTAGAGGGTTTTATAAATTTTATAAAATTAATTAGTTGTTACATGTGGGAACTACACACGACGACAAGAAAATCTTTTGAGTTCCACACGACTAGCAGCACGGCTGACCACAGACAGACTGTTGAAACTATTGTCTTGAGACTAGTTTGCGTGGTGACAGTTTTTATGCGTGACACGGGTTCTGGTTTATTCTACACTCTAAGGTTTATAATACACTTGTTGCGGCGCAACAGCTGCCTCTCGCTATAAAATCTTTATCGTAAAACAACTTGAGTAATAAAACTATCCCCACTTGCCAATCTCTATTAAACAGTTTAAAGTTTTAGTCGTAAAACAGAATATTATATGGAATTGAAACCTCATATCGTGGTTGGGAATTATTTTAAAATTAAAATATACGGTTTTTTTTATATTGCCTAGGCTAAGTTACGCAGCGGATTTTGATGCAGTTTTCACTATCATTTAGAGAATATCTTCCGGAAGGATGATATTCTATATACATATATAGAATATCTTTTCGTGGGATGCTGGGTCGGGTCAAAGTTAAGGTACAAAAAAAACACTGTAAATATTAATTACTTTTACAATGTAAGTAAACTGTTCTAAACTGATGATATTTATGAGATACTATCAATTAAAATATGTGTGTTAAGGTGGTTGCTTTCGCCTGTGGCGCGAAATTAAAATAAAAACGTGTTTTTTGCTCATCACAGCTCATCAACACTTCTTCAGATAGCGAAAACTATGTTGCCGGTAATTATGTGACCTAACACACAAGTTTTAATTTATAGTATCACAAGTGTTGATAAGCTGGGATGAGCAAAAAACACGAACAAAATTGAAATTCACGCCACAAGCGAAAGCAACCACCTTTAAGTCTCCTAGTTCTCGCGAAATCAACTTTCGATATCTGAAGAAGTGTTGATGAACTGTAATGGGCAAAAAACACCAAACAAATTGAATTTCGCGCCTCAAGTCAAAAGTCAAGTTTGTGCCTCATCCACAAAGTATTTTTTTTTATTAATTGAAGTCATAAGGATTATTTTGAATGTTTGATAATTTTGGTCCGTTATATATAAAAGGGCTCACGGGGTTATTCAAAAACCTGTATAAAATACCATGAAACGTCATGTTATCTGTGGTATTAACTTGACGAAGAGGCACGTAACAGCCTCTGAGGAGCGCTAGGTCATTATTTTTTACGACCTCACTTTATGTTCGTACCTACTCCTATCAGCCGGACGCCAGCTCACCACTTTAGGGGTAAATACCCATTAAAATATGGATTGGATTGTGTCGAGAAACAAAAAGAGAGAGACACGGAGAGGTGCCCATTGAACGCCTTGTGGTACAGGGTAGAGTTGAGGGCACACGATCACGGGGCAGATCGTATTTTTTTTTAACCTTTAGAGAGCGCCAAGTGCCCACCCTGAAAGGCCCCTGAGTGTTGCGAGTGCTGTGTTGTCTTAGAGCAATATTTTTTGTTGGTTATGTTTATGAAAAATGATTTGTACGTGTTTACTCTATAATTATATTAGAAGTGTTCTATATCATTGTTTTGGTATTGAATTTTTCTACCTACTAACACTAGTTAGATCATTTGAAATACTTACATGGCCCCGTAATAAATTATTATATTCGAAGTTGTTGATTTCACACACATTTACTCATACAGTTTCCGTCATTACACTCATTTACCTATAGCTTTCACCAAAATAACACCCATAAGTATGTAACATACATATTTACGTAAACATTTCATGAATGTTATCACTTTGAAACACTTTCATAACACCAGAAAACGATAACTTACAACTCCGCGCAATAAAATCCGCGGTGCCAAAATGGCGCCGTCATGCAATACACAGCAAGTGCAGAGCCCGAATGGCCGACCGACCGAACAAATAAATACATGGGTGCGTTCAATGGGTACACTCCAAGGGTGTAGTTGTTTTTTTAACCACGCTCTGAGGCTCTGAACGACTTGGATTGACACGGAATGTCAATGCCACTGTAAATTTTTGATGTAAACAAACGCTTTTTCACCCGGTGTTGCCAATTTAGCTCTTTTAGAGCTAAATTCAGCTCTATTTCAACATTGTCAGCTCCACTTTTTTCAAAGAAATTAGTAGATAGTATGAATGAATGAACGACAAAACCAAAGCCTTATTGTTATTGTATCTGTATAGTGAATTAGAATGATTTGTTGAATCTTATTACCTGCATTGTTTATTTAGCTCCTCTTTACTGAAACAATTAGCCTTATTTGAACTCTTTTTTTCCCATTGGCTTTTAATATTTTTTTTCATGTGGTTTATCATTTTTGGATCTCATGAAGTAGAGTTTATTTTTATTTTCAATAGTTATAGAAAATAAAGCCGCCAAAGTCGGTTTTTTCCAAAATTTTGTTACCAAGTTTTTTTATTTTGCATTTGACCTAGGAACTTGTTTTGTAAATATGGTACTTGTTATGTATTTAGATCGATATAACTACTAACACCCTATTGTACCTACACCAAGAATTAAACGTAATATTAAAAAAAAAACAGTAAAACGTCCGGCATTATCGCTGAAAGCATATTTAAGTGTGTATTTATATTTTACCAATATATACAAAAAACTTTCGAAACCTTTCGAGAATTTTCTGGTACATTTGGTACGGAACCCTGAATGCGTGTGATCCGACGTGCACTTGCCAACAAAGATCCTTCCAGCCTTGATAGGTACTGACAAATTTGACAAAAGCTAGCCTTGATATTTCACAGAAAAAATATTGGCGATGTTTGCAACATCATCATCAATCAGCCAACATAAACCGCTACTGGACATCTGAACATAACTGTGGATGTAATTTCATTAATATCGGTACAGCGTGATTGATTAACAAAGTCTTAGAGCATTTAATAGCAAAGTAATTCAGGAGCTGATAACAAGTCCTGTTTCACTTTATAAAAAAATCCTCTCGTGGAATCTGGAACTTTCGCAGTTACTATATTACTTGTTGGGCTTACATAAAATATTTTTCCATCTATGGATGGAACAGGATTTTTGGGGAGGAAGGGTGGGATCGACTTGACTTTGACAATCTAACGTCAAAATCGTAACAACCGAACACCCACCCAAAACGGTGGTTGTTCAGTTAGGGTCACGTGACGCTAACGGAACGCTCTAACCGAGCCTCCGAACGGAACAACCCATACGCTTTGGTGACAAGCACATGATTTGACTTTGACAGACGTCAGAATTGTCAGAGGTGGTTGTTCGGTTAGGGTCACGTGACGCTAACCGA
This sequence comes from Operophtera brumata, assembly GCA_932527175.1. NCBI lineage: Eukaryota > Metazoa > Arthropoda > Insecta > Lepidoptera > Geometridae > Operophtera > Operophtera brumata. Next base: position 25,097,014 of record OW052225.1, read on the forward strand.
ACGCTCTAACCGAGCCTGTGAACGGAACAACCGTACACTCTGGTGACAACCAACACTCAGAGTGTACCCACTGAACGCACCCCATTTCTTTGAGTGAGTTCAGTTGTCATACAATGTGAAGGCAGGAATGAAATGGGATTGAATGAACCTTCCAATCTGTGCAGCCAATAGGAACTCCGAATTCGAGCATAGACATAGAAATGGTAGAATTCTTCTCGTTCAAACCATTGCACGAGAGCATTTGGCGCGCACTTTTTTCTCGTTCAAACCGTTGCACGAGAACACTTTAAGGGTTAATGAAATAACAGGCAAACTAACATACGGCCCACCTGATGTGAAGTGGTCACCGTCGCATTAATTTGGGCAATCTAGAATCGTCAAACCAAAGATTGATTTAAACCTCCGTGGCGCTCCTCCGTGCTCCGTCATGATATAGGTTCAAATTAATATTACTCAAACGACTGTACAGGAGGTTGTCGTTATGTTATGTTATGGACTGTAGGTAAATGTCTTGTCCAGTTGCTAATCCGTCCACCTGAGAATCTGTCCAGTTCAGAATCTGTCCAGTTGCGAATCTGTCCACTTGCTACGGAGGGCGTTTGACGACCTCTGTTGCGGGTTCGATTCCCGTCTCGGAACAAATATTTGTGCGATCGCAGATATTTGTTCAAGGGTGTTCTGGGTATTTTCTATGCATAATAAAAAATATCTGTCTATGTAATATATTGTATTAACTATTAAGTATATAACACAAGCTCTGCTTATCTTGGGGCTAGATAATGTTGAGTAAAACTGTCCAGCAGCATTATTTTATTATTTAAATCTTTCCGTCAAACTACGAATATGCAGAGAGCCCAACAAGCCCAGAGAGCTTCGCGGTACATTCCTCAAAAGCAAGCTACTATTATGCATCCAGCAACGCAGGCCTGTTAACTCAGGTAAGCCGTAGCATAACGCTTGCTCAGGTGACCGGTAACTTATCCAGTAAACTTACTATTTCCTATTATTCTGTGTCCGAACTGGCTCTATCTGATAACTTGGATAACTTTGGCCTGTTACTTGTTGAGCTATCTCGTTTCATTAGCATTTAGCACATGTGGAACGGTAGTATGGTAAGTTAACTTACCTACTTACCTTAATTGCTAAAGGTAGTTTACCGGCTTTTGATGGAATGCAAACGCCATCTACTCAACAGGTAGTTTTTTTTTTAAACTTTGTGTAACGGAACAAACATATGGCCCACCTGATGTTAAGCGGTAACCTCAGCCTTTAACAATGCATTGTCTCATAGGTCACGTCCACCTACGACGCGCCCTATGTGGCATTGCACTGCGCCCGCCTCCCTGAGACATAAAAATGAAAAGTCTCGTGTGCCTGTAATTTCACTGGCATACCCTTCAAACCGGAATACAGCAATGCGAGCGCTACTGCTTTGTGGCAGAAATAGGTATGTGGTAGTACTTCCCCGGACGAACTCTTTCACAAAAAATCTCAACTACTAATAACTACTAACAAGAGTGTGTGGGCTTTGTAATGCTCCTAATTCGTGTCATCGGTTCTTTCCTGATCACCCTAGTTAGTTCAGTGACTAGCTTGAGTTATGGTGGCCCTGGAAAGGGCCTAGTGGCCTATAGTGAAGGAACCAGTGTGCTGAAAGGAATTAGCGCCTCGCATGCATTATACGGTCCCAATTAATTTATACCTAAAAATCTACTCTCATTATTAGCTCATTAGTGAATTTAAATGAATTCCTTAATAGATATTAATTTGTCGATTTTATTAAATTCAATGTGAAAACAATCCGCGCATTTCCCGTGATATCATCGAATTTCAATTAGTGTTTTAATTAAGTAGAGCAATCTAGATACGTTGCCGACCTTTGCCCGGTGTCGGCAAAACCGGGCAGCTTGACAAACTACGACGGCTAGGTACGTTGGCAATTTGACGGAAAGGCAGACGAATGTGTTTCACTTGTGTTTTACTTAGTGAGTCTGTTGGGAAGAAAATTACCAGTAGTTCAACTGGTAAGACTACTCGGTAAAACTACTGGGAATAGCCCGTCATCATAGATAATAAGTTTTTTGTAAAAAAAAAAAAACAATACAAGCTTTTATAAAAGTAGTGATCGTAACCGCGTGCTGATCAAAACGAGCCTAAACACGGCCAGTATACTATTATCCCTCGAGGAGTTCCGTTGTCCACCTTCCGTCTCCATCATCAGATCAGCTCGCTGTCACCATCATATTGTATTGTTATCGGAACTAGACGTATGCCAAATTTTAGCTCAATCAGTTGAGGATAACTGCTTTAAATTTCAGTTGCAAGATTCCACCCAGACAAACATACATACATTGCAAGTTAAATAAAAGCTTGTAAAAAAGTACAGTAATATTTGTTTCATTTTGTTTCTATGTACTTCAAGCTTTAAACACACGGTAGAGTAACCATTTAGATCGTTTGCAATGGTCTTCAAAAAGCTTAAATGTTATACGCACCTCCTTGTATTAGTTATATTATTATTTTTGTAAATACATACAAACATACATACATAGACACACGCCTTTTCCCCAAAAGGGGTAGGAAGATCCTCAATGGGCTGCTTTTCACAGTGGGTACCATCGTGGAATATAGACGTGACAACTGGTGAGGTCATCGCTGCCATTGCTTCCCACGACTGACTCGCGCTTTCTTCCAGTAATAACACATTCCATAATAAGCTGGCAGCCAGGACAAATCTTATACGAACAAATCTTACTAACAAGTCCGGGTAATCTTACAACATCCATGGGTGGAGACGGAGGAGTCTATTCTTAGGCCGGACACACAATTTTTGTAAATAAATATATTTATAAATAAACAAATCTTACTAACAAGTCCGGGTAATCTTACAACATCCATGGGAGGAGACGGTGGAGTCTATTCTTAGGCCGGACACACAATTTTTGTAAATAAATATATTTATAAATAAACAAATCTTACTAACAAGTCCGGGTAATCTTACAACATCCATGGGAGGAGACGGAGGAGTCTATTATTAGGCCGGACACACCATTTTTGTAAATAAATATATTTATAAATAAACAAATCTTACTAACAAGTCCGGGTAATCTTACAACATCCATGGGAGGAGACGGAGGGGCCTATTCTTAGGACGGACACACCATTTTTGTAAATAAATATATTTATTAGCTGTGTCGTCTGTACAACTGAGAACTTATGTTTTAGATACTATCATCTGATAAAAACTACAGAGAAAAAAGACAGTAGCCTTCGAAGGAATTGTTAAAAGAAATACTGTGAATAAACGGACAAATCGCCCAAAATTAATCGCCTCACGAGATGTCTCTCTCAATCTGGATCGCTTTCAGAATGTCGCAGTTCATTTGCTGCTCCGGAATGGATAGCAGTGAACGGGTCTGACATTAGTATGTCGGATTTGCTTTCCATTTGTACCTATTGTCGGGAAATGGCTCCATTGTTCGTGAAAATGGACTTAGAAATGACGTTGGACTAGAAAAATAGGAAACAGTGCAAAGTGAAAAGTAATAATTCTTTTCGGAAAAAAACCGACTTCGAAGCTAGGAATTTATCCCCAATAACAAGATTTTATAATATTAGTGATCGGAACCGTGTTCTGATCACAACCAATATATACGGCCTATCGAGGAGTTCCATTGTCCACCTTCCGTCTCCATCATCAGATCAGCTCGCTCTCACCATCATATTGTATTGTCATCTGAATTAGACAGGTATGCCAAATTACAGCTCAATCGGATATCGGAAAGTCACCCTTATCGCCACCCGTGAAATACCTACAATACCTACCTAGTATTTTTGCTTGGTTCATTGAGTAGTTCCAATGGCCATCTCTGGTCTTTTCCGTCAGTTCCACTTCATCAAATGGCACTTTTTGAATGCACATGCTTGACTTTTGCCTTTTCCCGTTTATGTTTCCCACGCGAGATAACCTTTATTCCCCAACGGATATCATTTTGTGAGCTATATGGTCTGCACATTGCCACTTCTTGCCAATTCAGATTCTGTCATGCTTCGACCAAAGTTTGTCATATATAGTGAAACTCCGAGCATAGCTCTCCGTCACTTTTATAGACACCGGTAACACCAGGGGTATTGTCGATGCGCTGCTTACCCTGAAGCAATTTATGAAAATTTAACTTGTTGCGACACATGTCGTAACCAAGCGGGAAAACCTCAGATGGAAGCTCATTCCATAGTTTGTAGGTATGGGGAAGTGCCAGCCTTGCCACAATTGAATGTTCAAAACAGGAAGGTGCATCCGTATTGATCCCATGGATTCATCCCACGAATATTTATCTCCGGATTCTGACCAAAATGTAGGCCGTATTAATCCCACCAAAAAAAAAAACATGACACAGGTAAGGAGGAGGAGTTAGGTATCAATATACATTTTCAGTAATACAATATTCAATCAATCCTGCTCGGAACGGAAACTGGTTCGCTGCAATTTGCATGTTTTCTGAAGGCAATTGACGCCTTCTATTGATGCGAAGACGGATATGAAAATGCGACGAGACGAAACGGAGCTTTGAAAAGGATGGAGTTAGTGTGCACAGATTGCAGGGTCAGTGAGAGGCCATTCATAATATTTGATGCATTTTGCATAGAAATACGGAATTAAATCGACAAAGGATTGCGTTTATGTAGGTACATCCGAGAAGCAAGGAGTTATTTCCCATTCACTCCCGATTTCAACACTGGGAGCGTGAATTTGAATTACTTCGTAGAGGTGCTTCTTTCTGTGAGAGAACTACTCGAAACAAGGTTACTGTGTAGTCAATGTTAGTGTATGTAATTGTTTTTTTATGTACCTACCTTTGCTTTATGATATTTTTATTTTATTTTTTTGCTTCGTAATTGTGATTTTTATTTATTAGTTTTTTTTTCATAACTTGTTTACATATAATACATACTAATATTTACCTTTATTATTATTATTATTGTATTTCTGTATTTCTAAGGCTCTACGATTACAAACCAAATTATAAGCTCCTTGATAAATATCTATTTGTGTTAAATTTGTAAAAAAAAACAACATGACTGTACATTAAAATTAACTTTGTGATACACCTTTATTTGACCACGATCTCACCTGTGGGTCAGTGACGATGTGGCCAATGATAGAGCACAAAGGTCTACCGCTCGTTCACCGTAAGATGGCGCCTGTAAATACTCCATGGCTGGTGCCAAATTACGGTGAACGGTCCGGCTCGTACACTTTAAGATGGCACCTGTAAATACTCCATGGCAGGTGCCATCTTACGGTGAACGAGCCGGCTCGTACACTGTAAGATGGCACCTGTAAATACTCCATGGCTTGTGTTAACTTGTCTGTATCGAACCCGCAACCTCTCTTATCTCAGCTTGCTACTCGCCCGCAGCGCCACAGATTCCAATATTAGCTTTTTTTCATCTTCTAACTCATGCATGTTAAGCTTTATTAATTCAAGTTAGTAAAATAGTTACTACAATTATCAAAATGAAATTTTATATCTATATATATAAAACAAAGTCGTGTTAGTTACACCACTTATTAACTCAAGAACGGGTGAACCGATTTGGCTGAAAATTGGTGGCGAGGTAGCTTAGAACCAGGATATTTACATAGGGGGGAGGGGTTGGAGGGGGGGGGGGGGTCACCGGGGGCTACTCGTGCGAAGCCGGGGCGAGTCGCTAGTATACAATAATATACAAATAATAATAATATTCGTAATATACAATGAGGGGTTTTCACGGACATTTCAAATCATGCGCTAATAGATGGCGCTGCTAAAAGCGTACATTTCAAAATAAAGTGAAATGTCAACGTCAACAACGTAAATATATGTACATAGTATTTATGTTAGAACTGGATATATTTTCACAAAATACAAACACATTGGTACATCGATAGATAGAAATCGTATAAATCTTAATAAATCTAAAATCATAGCTTAAGACTACTTAGTGTGAATTTATAAACGCAGTCTATGTGAGGCAGCGCTGCCTATAACTATGAGTCTGAAGTCTGAAAATCTGCGGGCTAATCGGACCGTTTACGAGTCACGGTCACGGGCATGTCTCAGCCTTGTATTGTAGGCTATTGTGAAAACATAGGCACCCACCGTTTTCCTAAGAATGAAATTCAAAAATCACAATAGATACAAGCAAAAGAACATGTAAAACCTGGTTTGACCCTAAGGGCGCGCTCGTTAGTATGCTCAGCTCACTTCCGTATAACTGATTTTGCTGTAACACCATCATAATGGAAAAATTACCGTAAGTCAGGTGCACAGACTAATAGGTTACTACTCATCCAGGTAGATAGATAGATAAGTCTTTATTTGCAACTTCAGACACACACATACAAATTACAACAAAATTTACAGTGTAGGTACAAGTAAAAATAAACAATAAAATACAGTATACTAAAAAATAAAAAAACAAACAATAATATATACAAAATCCGAGTAAAATGTCTGTGTGTGCTGTAGTACGTCAAAAAGGCCATGGCTCAGCGAGATATTTTGCTCAAGAAGCAAAAACACTGATTTTCAGCCATACCCCATCGACAGCAAGCAGGACGAGTTTCAAAACAATGTGTAATGTGTACCTAGACTACAAAATGTTCGCGCTTGTGCAGTAATAAAAGAGTCCTTATAATATTATCCTTATAATAGGTACCCAATATTATAAGCCTGAGCTAACATCTTACCTACCATTTTTCCTGAATTATATTCAACTTTTTCTGTAGACCGTGCTCGAAAATATTTGAAGAAAACTGCTGTACCTTCTGTTTTCTCTTGGAACAAAGCTTCTCGTGAACAAGAACAACCATCATCGATACAAGATTCACTTTCTTTTGATCCTACCGAAGTACAAGCAACTACTACACGCACGCACGGGATAGCACGGGTGACACCTTTTATTCTGGCCGTGCTAATGCCTCTCGTTCTGAGGTTGATGAAAACAGGCTAAAACTTGTGTCCGAAGTTGAGAACTCCTTAGAGCAAGTTTCCGATTGGGGTGACCGGAACTTAGTCAACTTTAACCCTACGAAGACACAGGTTTGTGCGTTCTCGTCTAAGAAGGCCCCGTTTGATGTGTCGCCGCGATTCCAAGACATTCCCTTATCCATCTCGGCAAGTATTGGGATTCTCGGGGTCGAGATATCTAATGAGGTCCAATATGGGAGTCATCTCGAAGCAAAAGCTGCACTGACTTCCAAAAAGCTTGGTGTGCTAAACCGTGCTAAACAGTATTTTACGCCGAATCAACGGCTATTGCTTTACAAAGCACAAGTTAGGCCGCACGTAGAATACTGTTCCAATCTATGGCATGGGGCACCCAAGTACCAGCTGCTTCGTTTTGATTCCCTACAGAGAAGAGCCATTAGAATCATCGGTGACCCAAAACTCTCAGATACTCTAGAACCGCTTAGCCAACGCAGAGCCATCGGATCTCTTTGCGTGTTCTACCGCCTCTACAACGGGGAATGTTCCGACGAGCTTTTCGATCTCATCCCGGCATCGAGATTTTACCATCGCTCTTCCCGACACCGTGACAAGGCTCATCCGCACATCATAGATACCTGGGTTTCTCGAACGACTTGTTTCTCGAGATCATTTCTTCCCCATACCTACAAACTATGGAATGAGCTTCCATCTGAGGTTTTCCCGCTTGGTTACGACATGTGTCGCTTAAAGAAAAATGTTCATAAATTCCTTCAGGGTAGGAAGCGCATCGACAATACCTTGGGTGTTGCCGGTGTCTATAAGCGACGGTGACCACTTCACATCAGGTGGGCCGTATGCTAGTTTGCCTATTTATTTCATTGAAAAAAAAAAAAAAACTTATTCCCGAAGTATGTAGGGTCTACCTAACTAACTATACAAAATAGAGGTGGTAGCTCAAGAACTCTAGAACCACACAAGATGTTTTCTAATTTAAATCTACACAGGCTGTGGCCGTGGTGATCTCAGGGCCGTGACAATCTCAGTCTAAGACTCATCCTGTGGGCGACCTCTGTGGCGCGGCGGGCGAAGTTTCACCTGCAACGCAGGAGGTTGTGGGTTCAATTCCCGCCCCGGAACAAATATTTGTACAATCTGCAGATAGGTATTTGTTCAGGGTGTTCTGGGTATTTCCTATGTATAATAAAAAATATCTATGTATGTAATGTATTGTATTAAGTTTATCAGTTATCTAGTACCCATAACACAAGGTCTACTTAGCTTGGGGCTATAGATACCTAATGTTGTGTGTGAACTGTCCAGCATTAATGTTGTAAAAGGCGACTAAGGGATTACACCAGGGGATGGGTAGCAGCATCCACCTAAGTACTCAACACCGAAACTGCGATGACCAATCCACCTGCGAATTATGGCAAATCCCCCTATTCTATGGGGGACGCCAGCAGTAAACGTCTACCGCCTTACTGATGACCGCCTTATGAGGTACATACTGCCTTGTTTGTTTTTTCGGGCAGGGTTCGCACAGTGTAGCAGGATTTGTCCAGAGTCCGTAGGCATGCAAAGGTCTTTGGGCAAATATATTACTAGAAGATTATAAAAACACCACGAAGCATCACTAGCGCAGCGCACACTCAAGAGTCAAGTCAAGAAGCAAACACAAACGAAGTAAGGCACTGACTCATGACTGACTGACTGGAGCACAGACCAAGAGATGTACGACTGGAGGGAGAGTGGAGTGACTGAGGTCTGAGTGAGCATTTAGTCACTACGAAGTGAGTTACAGCATTACAAGTCAAAGCATGGAAGGAGACGCACCCATCACCGGCTGATTTTATAACCCCGCAGGAACACCTACCCCCAGGTCATGAGCTGCCGTGGCCGGTCTGGAAATCTATGAACAGGCTCCAGACCTAAGTTGGCCGCTGCAGACAGAACCTTTGCAAATGGGGGATGCGAGACTCCGGCCGGACTGAATGCGACTGTGGAGCTACCACTCAGTCCATGAATCACTTGCTCACCTGTTCCTTGTGTCCCACCACCTGCACAAGGGAGGACCTTAACAAAGCCACAGACAATGCTGTAGAAGTGGCTACATTTTACTCTAAAATAGTTTAAACAAAAAAAGGTAAACCGTTGATACGATAGAAGAAGAAGGTACGCGTACACCGCACAGATAATACATTTGTAAATTTTGACGTGTATACTTTTGTCAGCGCCATCTATCGAGCCAAATTGAACTACTTTTTTTTTTTTTAATTCGAAAATGAAAAGCCCTCATTTGAAAGCTAGTATAGTAGTTGTCAGCTGCAATCGTAGCTGCGATAAATGGAGCGGCCATTACGAACATTCTGTTGCTTCGTGTCAAATGCAAACTCCGTTTGCGACCCGACACGCCCGAAACGTGCCTCACATTTGTTTGCCTCTACATATTTATTTCGGGAAGGAAAAGCTGTAACCTGATATTATCGTTATAGGTACCTGCTTGTAAAAACGATAGTCTATTAGCTGCTTCGATCAAGAATACAACTAGATTTCGGGTCACGTTTAAAATCAAATTCAAATTCAAATTCAAAAACTTTATTTCAGACTTACCAAGAAATGCACTAAACCTAAACAGTAAACCCATATCAACATAAATACCTTAGAAACTAACATACACATAAAAAACACTTTATTCATTACTTAATCTAACACACATGTGATCGCCGACGCGTCGCGGCCCAGGGGATCACGTGACAGGCGTCCCTTGAACCGCCGGAACTTTACCCCTTTCGGCCAGAAGTCAGGGCTCAAGTAAGTCTTCACATTTTCCGTAGGGACCCTCACCATAAATGCTAAAGCTCACATTATGACGAGAGTCCAACTTCATGACCCTCAAACCCACTCCGGCTTTCTTCCTGATGTATTCCACCACCTCTGCGGCCTTCACGTCGAAGTAGACGCAGGACACGTAGATCTGCGTAGTGGGTACCTCCGCTCGGAAGTGCTGCTCACTGGATACATTAATACCACACTGGTTCCAGCTAGAGGGCTTCCGTTTCTTCCTTATTACCTCGACAAAGCCCTCAAAGCTAATACCGTCCGCGTGGGTATGTATACTTAAACAGCTATATTTGTTTACTAACGAACTGAAACAAAAGTTTTAAAACAGTTCTAAGTTCAACCTAATTACAACCATGACACCTAGCAATAAAGTAGCAAATCTTCAAAGTATTATCTTATACTTACGATCATTCGTCACAAAAAACGAGCAAAGCAATAAATTCGAAATGAAAAGCAAGTGTAGTGAATTGAAATGGAAGTGTTTTTTTTATACTACTTGGAATGACGGATCCAGCAGATGGCCCACCTGATTTTAAGCGGTACCCTCTGCCTATGAACAGTGCATTACCTCATAGGTCACGTCCACCTAGGACGCGCCCAATGGGGCGTTGCGTGACTTTTCAAATTGGTGGAAATTGACTACCAAAGCTGTTTTTTTTTTAACTTTGGTTGACCTTTGTTTGACCACGATCTCACCTGTTGGTAAGTGATGATGTGGCTGAAGATGGAGCACAAAAGTTTAGAAGGCACCTATTTCACTCTAGACTTGAAGAGGCCCATATTATATTAGGCTTTTGTAATACAGAAATACAGAAATACAATTTATTTGTAAAACCAATTTACATGTCAAAAAAATAAATCCAATATAAATAAAAATCACAATTATAAAGCATAACATAATATCAAGTCAAGGTAGGCACAAGCCAAACAATTACCTACACTAATAATGACTACACAAGTAACCTTCTTTCGAGAAGTTCGCTCACAGAATAGAAATTCTGCTCGATAAGCCAACGTTTCAGACGAAACTTAAAACTGGATAAACTGCCATCCGATGTGACAGAGTCTGGTAGTTTGTTGTATACTGCCGGACCCATTACGTGAGTTAACTTTGAGGACTTCGTGAGGGAGCGGCCGATAGTCGCGAGCTTCCCTGCGTTCCGCGTCCCGTACGAGTGGATGTCGCCATTCTTCTTGAACCCTCCTAGGTTTGACCGGACATACACCGCTACTTGCATTATCACAATGCAGGGCAGTGTAAGTATGCCTAGTTCTTTAAAATGTGGTCTAGCAGAGACGTCACGTCGTATATTAACTAAGGTGCGTACGGCTCGTTTTTGCATCCTGAAGGCACGCTCCCAGTCGGCAGCGCGCCCCCATAGCTCGGCACCATACTGTAACACCGAGTGAACTGTTGCGAAATAACAGCTTCGTGCCACCTCCGCCGGAACCACGCGAACCACCCGTTGGAGCGCGAAGCATGCGCTACCTATCTTCCCGCATAGCTTATCTATATGGCTCTCCCAGGTAAGGGCTCTGTCTAATTCGAAGCCAAGGAACGTGGTTGCTTCGGATTGGCCAATGGCAGTTCCGTTCACGTGGACAACCAGCTGTCTCACCGTTTTACCGGATAAGCGGAAATGTAGGTAGTGGGTCTTGTTTAAGTTCAGAGCCAATCCATTCATCCTGAACCATCCAGAGAGTAGGCTGGCTGTTTCGTTCAGTCTCTCCTCCAGCGCATCTACGGACTTCGCGGTGACGATCGCAGCCACATCATCTGCGTACATGAGTGCCTCCGCGGAGGTCACCGCTCCAGGCAGATCGTTCAGGAGGAGGGAGAACATAATGTTGGAGACGGATGATCCCTGCGCTACTCCCATGGTGGGGGATAGGGGCTCTGACCGTTCATTACCTCCAACAACTATTTGTGATCGATCACGCATCATCTCCGTAAGCACGGCGTACGATGCTCCCTCGATCCCGTAGTGGCTCATTTTAGCAGCAAGTACAGCGTGGCTGGCCACGTCAAAGGCCTTGGACAAGTCGCAGCACATCACGGCCACCTGTAGCCTCTTTTCACGAGCGGCCAGTACCTGTCGCACCACCTCGCGCGCCAGCGACGTCGTGGAGTAGCCGGCGCGGTACGCGTACTGTCGGGGCGACAGGGCGTCCGTCGCCAGCAAGTACTCCACCAGCCGGCTGCTTAGGCCATTCTCAAGAACTTTAGCAATAGCCGGTATAATCGAGACCGGCCTGTAGCTGTCCATATTTTCTCGTCTTCCTTTACCTTTATAGATGGGAGACACCTTGCTCACTTTTAGCGCCTGCGGATAGGCACCTTCTTCGAGGCAAGTATTAAAAAGGTGTGCCATACCGGGGCCAGGGGTACTATGACACACCTTAGGAGCTCCATGGAGAGTCCATACACATCCCTAGAACGCTTGGGAGGTATGCGCTTAGTCACAATGCTGGCCACTTCATCAGCACTGAACTCGCGCAGAACCAGCCGGGCGCCAGCATGTGGCCGCACCGCCGCCAGCGCGCAGGTAGCACCCACGACGTCAGCGGCGGGCGCGCCACACGCCGCCGCCGCATTCAGGAACCTATAATTAATCGCGTCTACAGCATGTTTTGGCGTAGGAAACCTACTACCCGTATCATCCCTCAAAATAGAAGAGAAGTCAAGTGGAACAGTGTTGTTCATCCCTCTTTCCTTGTTCACTATCTTCCACATAGCTTTACTATGATTTTTACTATTTTTAATGAATTCCGTGTAATGGTACACCTTAGTGTTTTTAATAAGCATGTCAAGTTTGTAATTTAAATTTGAAATAAATACAGAGATAGAATCGTCGTATGGAACTGAATAATAAAAAATTTGCATGTCAATAATAAGAGATTTCATATTCAATATGTCAGGAGTCAACCACAATGAGTCAGGCTTTTTATTATTTACTCGCTTCATAGGGAAACAAATATCTGACTTACCACAAATAATATTAATTAAGGCCGTTGCTAGACTGCCAGCTGTTTTATATTTCGCAACAATTATACTCCAATCAATACTATCTATAGCCAGCAAGAAATTATGGTGATTCGCCCTAGACATATCTCGGATGAGATGAGTACGGGGCTCCTTGAGCCGCCGGGTACACAACATCTCACCACGGACCGCCAGGTGATCGCTCAAGTTTGTTACGACAGGTTCCGTTCTAATAGCGGTGGCTGCCGATACGTTTGCATACAAATGGTCAAGACAAGTTGAGGTGGTCGCCGATATTCTAGTCGGAAAGTCCACAAAGTTAGTCATACCATGGGCCGACAGCAAGTCAAAAAGTTTTTTACGATCTGAGGTAATGCCACCAATACAATTAACATTGAAATCGCCTACCATTACGCATTCTATACCTAAGTCCGTTATCTTACCGAGCAAAACCTCTAAGTGAATGAAAAAATCATTCGAGCTAATGAGGTTCGTTCTATATAAACAAATGATTGTTATTCCGAAATCAATCAAGTCAACCGCCGATATTTCACAATATTGCTCTATAGATAATGCTACCAGATCCGAGTTCTCAATGCACTTCAAGTTATTTACATAAATACACGACCCGCCGTGGGCCTTATCACTCCTACAAAAACATGAGGCTAGTTTAAAACCGTCAATTGAAACGCGTTTTAATTTATCTATTGTGAGCCAATGCTCCGTTATTGCTAGGATATCGCACTTCAAATCACTTCGTAGCAAAGCTTCTAACCTACCAGTTTTATTGTCAATCGAAGCAATGTTCTGGAGGCATACAGTAATAGTTTGTTGATCATCCATCGCCGGGATGCTAGTCGCGCGCACTGCGCTGCGCAGACGTGTTGCTGCAACACGTCACGTTGCTGTAAAAAAGGTGGCCCGTTTTACTAAAACATGACTTGACTGTGACTTTGACGATTTGGAAGTTAAGAATTAAGAATTAATTTTGGATTAAGAAAACAAAACAGAGAGCTCTGTAATAACATAACATTAGAGCACACAGTGAGCATCCGTAGCCTAGCGACATGGCACGACTACTAACTAGTCGTGACATGTCGCACCTTAGCTTCCGTATTTACGTGAAATACGTTAGTCACGTGAGTCACGTCGCACAGCTATTAGGGAGTATTGACGAACTTGTGCACGCAAGATTCTCAGTCACATTTTCTCAGTCTATACATACAGTAGTCAACATAATAATAATGATTAAAAAAAAATTGATACCTAATATTTGTGTTTGTAGATAGTATTCCTATACTCGTAAGTAATTTTTTTTTACGATATTTTAAATAACTTAGTGTCATCATAGATGGGGGGGTTGCGAAGGGGTAGGGGGATCTCGACACTACCTACCCGTGCGAAGCCGTGCGAGTTGCTAGTCAAAGATGAAAAAAAACCAGCCAAGTGCGAGTCGGACTCGCGCACGAAGGGGTACGTACCATTATGCCATTATCTATAAAAACGGCGAAATCAAATAAAATCAAATCAAATATCTTTATTTACTTACTAAAGTATGGTAATCTTATGGCTAGGTAGTAGTACATAATTATGTGTGCTCATACTTTTGCTTAAAAAGCGTGCATATATTCCTTTACGGTATTAACATTATGAGTAGGAATTTATGACAAAAAAAAAACACTGGTGAAAAATCACGTTTGTTGTAGGGGAGGCCCCTTAAATATTTATTTTATTCTATTTTTTTGTATTTGTTGTTATAGTGGCAACAGAAATACATCATCTGTGAAAATTTCAACTGTCTTACTATCGCGGTTCATGAAAGCCTGGTGACAGGCGGACAGACAGACAGACAGACAGACAGACAGACATTCGGACAGCCGTGCCTTAGTAATAGGGTCCCGTTTTACCCTTTGGGTACGAACCCTAAAAAAACATATACCGAACGTGCACCTTTCTTCGCGAGCTACTCTTAGCTCGCGCTGAGCCGTATCCCGAAGCTGCCGTGCTTACTTTTAAATAATTTAAAGTTGAAACCGAAAGCGGATTTTAGAGGCTTAGAATAAAATACCTCAACATTGAGCTTCTACTTGATTTAGGCCAGAGACCAGCTTGTGGTATGTTGGACCTTAAAAGGGCATTGTGACCGATAGCACAGAATATATAATAGTACAAGTACCGATAGCGAAAGATAAGATAAGGTAAGATAAGTTTATTTCACTTACAATAGGTACAACAAGTCTTAACTAACTTTTTGCATAAAAGTTACTACACGTTGGCAGAGACCCTAAATGATGTTAATTTTGGTCTGTGTCCTAGTTTTTAGTTATTTATTTACTATGAATGTATTTTTATTGTTGGTATGTTTTTTTTGTATGTATAGTTTTTTTTTCTTCCATCCAATTATTTACATTTTTGACAAGGCCATTTTACAGCCCCAATTTTATTTTATACATTAATAGGAGTATTGGTTAATCTACGACATGGCAATACTATTTTTCAGACCACAGAAAATTCAGATAGTTTTTAATCTATGTTATGACCACAGAGTACCTTTATATGTTATTTATTACCACAACGATAGATAGTGTCTGACAATGACAAAATTTCGATTGCTTATTTTATTTGATTTTTGTGTTGTCTGTAATTTTATAGATTTATATTAATGAATATGTACAATACTTGTATTTTGACGTAACTAAGTGTTCCTTTTGTGATCCTATGGTGGAAATAAATGAAATGAAATTGGCATTAATATCAAAGATGTTCGTAAGTTATGAAATAAGAGAACTTTTCCTTCCGTGCTGTTGAAAAACTGTTACGGCAACGTTTCTCACCCAAAGATTTCTGAAATCTTTGTTCACGTTAAGCGTTAAGCGTTGGTTGGAAAGAACCACACTGTTCTACGTATGCTTCGCCAGAGATAGTTGTCATGCGTCTGAGTTTAATTGTAATTGCGTCAGCATTTCATTATCACAGTTTGGAATCAGGTTCACGAAAAAAGGTTCGGATTACAGTTCACGTACGTTCGCCGTAAGGCCTCGTGGGAATTGGTAGATTTCACGTAGGTATCTCATGTTTTTTGGTTAGGACATTGCGTTTTCCTTATCACGAAATCGAACGTGAACATGCCAAGCTATGTCCAGACACTTAATGAGGATTTTTCCAAGTGTCATTGTCAGTTTAGTTCTTTCACTGTCAAGAGATGGCACTCGCGTAACTGTTGGTATTTACCTACTTTTTAAATGTTAGCAGTGGAGAACTTCGTTCAGCCAACCAACGTAAATAGTTTAAAAAAAATCAAAATCCTGTAAAACTACTTTGTGATAGTTACGTATTTTGAAATATTGACTATTATCAAAACTGTCGCCAACGCCACCTAGCGATAGATAAATAATGCTAAAATGTCACTAGATTTATTTCTGACATTGTCCATATTTTGTTAGTAGCACCACAGTAGCACTTATAATAACGTTAGTAGGGAGGCAAATTTACAATTTAAAAAAAAACAACGAGCAGGCGCATCCTGTAAATTATATAGGACAGTCCCACATGTCTGACAATGAGGTAAGTCTGATATTTACACCCAAATCTCTTAGAAGAGTCAAAGATTCCATTTAAAAGATGAAACAAGCATAAATAAATCCACATTGTAATCCAAGTGCACTAACAGACTATTTGTTTTTTTAAACTGGCTCTTACTGATATCTAGGACACTCCAGCATGAATTAAAGTGGAACAAGATTTAGTCCATCCGTCTTTTTGTGTTTTAATATTACTTTCACAAAGGCAACTGTGTAGTTTTCAATTCATTGAAATGCAACAATGCCGGCGGAACTTGAGGTGCCAAGTTTTATTCTGTCGAGTTAAGGGTTATTTCGTTTCTTCTACAGACTTCTTCTCAGGCGGTCCGAGTTATAATGAGATTCGAAAGAACGTGCTTTGAACATACTTGTAGCAACTAAGAATTTAAAAACACCTCTTGGACTAGGAAAGTATTATCTAAACGCCTGCTGGCTCTATCTTATGTGTTCACCAGAAGGTTACATTTAGCTGGCAGTGGGATAATTTGGTTAAAAAAAGTTTCTTAGAACCAAGAGAGTTTACCTATATCCAAAAGAATGGACGTGCTAGGAAAATATAATGAACCAAAGCTGTGTAAACTATTATGGCAGGAGAACTTGGATTTACATGGTTCCTAGAATTGTAACTTCCTTGTTGTAATTCCTTCAGGGTAGGCAGCGCATCGACAATTCCCCTGGTGTTGCCGCTGTCTATAAGCGACGGTGACCACTTTACATCAGATGGGCCGTGTGTATCTTCTTCGGCCTAGTGCTAGTTTGCCTTTTGTTTCATAAAAAAATAACAATATTCCAACATACATGGAATATTGGAATTTTAGTCAGTGGTTGAAAATGATGATCGGAATATAGTAGATTGTATCATAAGGGAGCAACATAATATTTTTACGGCGAGGGCGATTTTTTGATTCCAGAGCGAAGTGAGGGATTCTAGAGTAGAATCCCGAGCGTAGCGAGGGATTCTTTAGTAGAATCCTGAACGTAGCGAGGGATTCAAAGTACGTCGCCCGAGCCAAAAATATATGTTGCGCCCGTGTGATACACTCTGCTTTTCATCACCCACTATGAGAAAATAAAAGGCGCCTCATATGTTATTGTAATATTATTATTTAATAAAACAAATGGTTGCTTTTTTGTGTTTTTGTGTTTTTTTTGTTGTGTTTTTGTGTTTTTTTGGGTGTTTTTTAGTGTTTTGTGCTTTTTTGTGTTTTTTTTGTGTTTTTTTTTTGTTTTGTGTTTTTTGTGTGTATTGTGTTTTTTGTGTTTTTTTTGTATTTTTTTTTGTGTTGTGTTTTTTGTGTTTTTTTTTTGTGTTGTGATTTTTGTGTTTTTTTGTGTTTTTTGTGTTTTTTTTTGTGTTTTGTGATTTTTTGTGTTTTGTGTTTTTGTGTTTTGTGTTTTTTTGTGTTTTTTTTTGTGTTTTTGTGTTTTTTTTGTGTTTTGTGTTTTTTGTGTGTTTTGTTTTTTTGTGTTTTTTTTGTGTTTTTGTGTTTTTTTTTGTGTTTTGTGTTTTGTGTTTTTTGTGTGTATTGTGTTTTTTGTGTTTTTGTGTTTTGTGTTTTTTTGTGTTTTTTTTGTTTTTTTTGTTTTGTGTTTTATGTGTGTATTGTGCTTTTTTGTGTTTTTTTTTGTATTTTTTTTTTGTTGTGTTTTTTGTGTTTTTGTTGTGTTTTTGTGTTTTTTTTGTGTTTTGTGTTTTTTGTGTTTTTTTTTGTGTTTTGTGATTTTTTGTGTTTTGTGTTTTTGTGTTTTGTGTTTTTTTGTGTTTTTTTTTTGTGTTTTTGTGATTTTTTTGTGTTTTGTGTTTTGTGTTTTTTGTGTGTTTTGGTTTTTTTGTGTTTTTTTTGTGTTTTTGTGTTTTTTTTGTGTTTTGTGTTTTTTGTGTGTATTGTGTTTTTTGTGTTTTTTGTGTTTTGTGTTTTTTTGTGTTTTTTTTTGTGTTATGTGTTTTTTGTGTGTTTTGGGTTTTGGGCCGTCGTACCAGCCAGTATTTATTCAAACAATATTTGCATTCGAATTATTTGGCGCTGGTTCCAAATTCAATAAGTGCGCCGCAATTATCTTTGCCGCGCACTTTTTGAATTAGGAACTTAATAAGTGCGCCGGAAAACTCATTACTGCCCGCTAAAAGTTTCTCATAGAAAACACCACCGTTGGGTGCACTTAAAGGCGAACCCAGTCGTCCTTTTCGAATAGATGGGATGAAAAATATATATACCTACACCTATGCCATCAAGGATTGTAGTGCTGGGAATCTCACCATCGTGTACAAGGACTCTAGAGTCCTACAAGTGGCAGCGCTATCTAAATACTGAGTGTAATAGATTCTCTGTTGAATAGATAAGTTTCCCGGCGGCTGATAGACGGCCGCGATACCGCGTTACGTTTCCGACGGGCAAACAATAGCTCTGGATTAAATTGCTTGAGCGGTGGAAACTCGTGGAAAACTAGGTTTCAAATTGGTATACCTATGTGGTTTATGGTTTATGTGTGTAACAATTGAATAAACAAAAACGTTATTTATAGAAATATGTAGAGTGGTGGTGGGTCCGGCCTAAGAATAGACTCCTCCGTCTCCTCCCGTGGATTTCGTAAAAGCCGATTAAGGGATTACCCGGACTTGTTGATAAGATTCGTTGGTATAAGATTTGTCCTGGTTGCTAGCTTATTATAGAATGTGTTGTTACTGGAAAAAAGCGTTAGCTGATTCAGTCGTGGGAAGCACGGCGGCGATGAGCTCACCACTTGTCACGTCTATATTCCACGATGGTTGCAACACACGGTGAGCAACAGCGTGGCTGAGCCCTCGACCTGACCTTTTCTCTTAAACTAGCTTATATATTATTTTTTATACTTATAACCTTTGTTTGTTAGTAATGATAGTGTAAGGAATAAATGCCCTTTTTAATTTTATATTATTTTAAAAGAGGAACATTCAGTGACTGCCTAACTTTTGAAAAAGGAGTGTGTCTTTGTATGTATGTAAATAATTGTTTTGCGTGATTTTCACTTACTTACTTTTCATTCAGCGAGAGCTATTCTGTCACTTTGTAACTTACCTGACCATTAATGAGTTAGAAAGTGACGGAATTTGGGTGTTGCATGCGCCTTAACATGTGGAGCACCATTAATCTTCCGTTACGGCAGGTGTAGGAGTATTCAGCTGTTTAAAATCCCATAAGCTACAAACAAACCTCACTCAACAAAGTCTCAAACAGTGTTTCACAACATTTGGTATTTCCATTTGGGTCCACCAAATGTGTGTTTATTTAATTTTTGTCTTATATATTTTGTCTTATTTTATTATAATCTGAGGCAAAAATAAGCATAGCTTGAGAATTGCATAATAGCATAATGAAGCAAAGCTTAAAGTAACTGCAATTTTAATAAGAGTTAGGATAATTTTGCTCTATCAAAATTAACTAATACGGAATTGAAAGTACTACAGAAACATTATGATAATTAATATTTAATTAAAATTAATTTTAAATCAACGTGATTTTGCCTGGAGAAAGAACATTGGCACCTCCCCATACATTGTTTGACCCAACTTTTTAGGGTTCCGTAGTCAAAGACAAGGAACCCTTATGGATTCGTCATGTCTGTCTGTCTGTCTGTCTGTCCGTGTATGTCACAGCCTTTTTTTTCCGAAACTATAAGAGCTATACTGTTGAAACTTGGTAGGTAGATGTATTCTGTAAACCGCATTAAGATTTTTACACAAAAATGGAAAAAAAGACAATTATTTTTGGGGTTCCCCATACTTAGAACTGAAACTCAAAAATTTTTTTTTCATCAATCCTATACGTGTGGGGTATCTATGGATAGGTCTTCAAAAATGATGTTGAGGTTTCTAATATCATTTTTTTCTAAACTGAATAGTTTACGTGAGAGACACTTCCAAAGTGGTAAAAAGTGTGTCCCCCCCCCCCCGTAACTTCTAAAATAAGAGAATGATAAAACTTAAAAAAAATATGATTTACATTACCATGTAAACTTTCACTCAAAATTGGTTTGAACGAGATCTAGAAAGTAGTTTTTTATTTTTGGGGTTCCCCATACTTAGAACTGAAACTAAAAAAAAAAAAAAAACATCAAACCTATACGTGTGGGGTATCTATGGATAGGTCTTCAAAAATGATGTTGAGGTTTTTATTATCATTTTTTTCTAAACTGAATAGTTTGCGCGAGAGACACTTCCAAAGTGGTAAAAAGTGTCCCCCCCCATAACTTCTAAAATAAGAGAATGATAAAACTAAAAAAAATATATAATGTACATTACCATGTAAACTTTTACTCAAAATTGGTTTGAATGAGATCTAGTAAGTAGTTTTTAATACGTCATTAATCGTATTCCATCCAAGAACTTTTATATTATGTTACTTGCTGCTACGGAACCCTTCATGGGCAAGTCCGACACGAACTTGGCCGCTTTTTTGACTAACGTTACGTACAGCTGGGATACTTTTGGTTATTGATAATATATGTTAAGATAATGAAAAAGCTAATTTAATTTCTTGGTTAGAAGTTATGGGAAAGCAATGAAGCTTGTTGCGTTTTGTTTCACGCAAATGCAAAGAGTTGATTTATCTAATTATTTAGAAATACAACTTTTGCTTCCCGACATAAAATATCGAAGTTCTTTCGAAGACTTGGACAAAAAACCACATTTAGAACCGTACTAATTACTTCCATAAAGGGGCCCTGGTTCATTTATTTTTGACCTAGGTCAACGGTTGCCCAACCCCTTTGTTACTTGCAGTTATCCCAAATTAGACAGTTTAGTACGCGGGTGTAAGTTCGGGCGTTTGCGAGGGACCACTCAATTATTTCACATTAACATTCAATACAACACCGTTGTTTAAGTCAGCCCTAATTGAGCCCTAGTCATTGGGACTAATACAATGATTGTGTATTAGTCCCAATGATTTTGCCGCATTTGCAACCCACGGGGAAAACGGCGAGAATATATATGTATCTCTAAAACTCAACCAGAAGACCACACTTTCCTCCACATGTGTCCCCACGGTCTTCGAGTTTTTCAGCCACATGGCCAGGAAGGAAAATGGCAATCTTGAAAAGCTGGTGATAACTGGTAAATTGGAAGAGAAGAGACCGCGGAAATGGAGCCCCATGCGCTGAAGCGATCAAATTCGCTCTGCGCACGATTCCAGCGTGAGAACGCCATCGAGGATAGAAGCCAGTGGAGACTATCCTCATAAGGCATACACATCAGCAAAACCAAGGTCCTGCATAAAGGTCATGACCCTCAGCAGTAAGGTTACCGACGCAAGGAGGAGGGTATCTCTAAAAGCCGCATCAAATCATACATCAAAAACCATCCAGCCGTTAAGTTGCAACGCGGTAGTTAAATATTTACAAACAAACTCGCAAAACACATACCTGACTGCTGACCTTTAAGTCAGCCGGGAAAAATATTCGTATGCGATTCGTAACAATCGTTTGGTACATAAATAAAATAAGAGCTAAAACTATTGGCGACCTCTGTGGCGCGGCGGGCGAAGGTTCGCCTGCGACGCAGGAGATGCGGGTTCGATTCCCGCCTCGGAACAATCATTTTTACGATCTGCAGATATTTGTTCAGGGTGTTCTGGGTATTTTCTAAGTATAATAAAAAATATCTATTGATGTAATGTATTGTGTTAAGTATATCAGTTATCTAGCACCCATAACACAAGCTCTGCTTAGCTTGGGGCTAGATAATGTTGTGTGAACTGTTCAGCAATATTTATTTATTATTTCTGTACGAAACTAAACAACACGTCTGTAGAAGCTGTTAAGACATCAAGACGTCATAAAAGTTGAACTACACGTAAAAAAACAATAAATCCGTCTGACACGTCCGCATCGCGTGACCGCCGTCATACAGCCGAGTGACCCGCACTCCAGTAAAAGTACCCTCAAATGCCCTCAATTAAGGCGATACGTTAAAATATCGAATGGGCGGAGTCTATCAAGAAAAAAATAGCTGCTAGACAGAGAGAGAGGTATAGATGAGGTATAGACTTCTGCCGCTCGGAAGTAACTGACGTGACCGTCAAATTATAAAACTTAGTTTTGCTTCTAAAGTAGCAAATATAAAAATAATTTATCTTTAATTAATCCAAGTAATGTTACCTACTGAATAGTATACAAATTTACGCTTAATATTTTCTCTAGTCGAAGGAGGGACCTAAAACGGGTTTTAGGAGGGCCAATATAAAAAAATAAAGCTGTCGAAAAAAGTTTCATCAATCGTGTTTCTAGTCTATGATTTATTTAGATTACATCCTCAAATAATTACTGTATTAACATCAAGTTTGTAACCTTTACTGTTACTGAGTGAGTATGTAACGCAACGACTGCAAAATGTTAACATAGCGTCTTAATATTAGCTGTTCCACGAATACAATCTGCCAATTCTGAATAGAAAAATACCTAGTTTGAATGACTTAAGGCGTCGGTGGCCAAATTCTGTCACTATCTAACTCATTAAAGTTCAGGTAAGTTATAAAGTGACAGAATAAGGCTCGCGAATCGAAAAGTGAGATAAAATCACGTTTTTTAATTTAAAAATTAAAAGGAAAGTGATTTTTAAAAATAAAAACAATTTCCTCCCGGTGTTGTGTTATTTAATATACAGAAGGCGATAAAAACATCTTATAATTGATAGTTTAGGAGAAAAATGGTTGTAACTACGAAAACAGAGGCTTTTTTGCAAATTTATTTCTTACAGTTTAAGCTGTTTTTTTTTAAAGGAAGAGAGCATGCTTTATTTGATGTAGTTTAACATATATATTTTTGTAGATTTTTCGATAAATATTGTGGAGACAAAAACATCTATTAAAGCCTTTCTAACCCCGGACGCAAAAACGAAGGGGTGTTATAAGTTTGACGTGTCTGTGTGTGAGTGTGTGTGGCTGTATGTGGCATCGTAGCTCCCAAATGGATGAACAGTTTTTTTTTGTTTGAAATGTGAATTAGGCGGGAATGTTCTTAACTATGTTTGATCGGTTCATCTATTTCATTGTTTTTTTTTTTTTTATCACTTTTGTTTCATTAAACTTCACTTATTACCACGCCTTAAATAAAATTGCAGGAGCTTAATTGCAGTATTGCTTTATTCGTTTAATTGCGGCGGGCGGTCTGTATTGCGTTCGGCGCTCTGATTTCGCTTATTTGGTTACCGGATCGTATGTATATCCGGATAATCCGATTTTTAACGTCATTTAATATTATGATAGCACGGCCTGGGTGACGTAAACGTTATTTTGAAGGTGATAAGGGAAAGCGTTGTGGGCCAGTTTTAGTATTATGAAAGCACAGGTTTGAATCATCTTCTTTTTTTTTTTAATGTAATGGCTCGACAAACTGGCTTACGGCCCGCCTGATGGTAAGTGGTTACCGTCGCCTATTGACATCTGCAACACCAGAGCTATTGCCAATGCTTTGCCTGCCCTGAAGGACTCTTTTTTTCTTTTTTCTTTTTAAATCGGCTCATGTTGTAGTTTAGCTGAAACACCTCAGGCGGGAGGGAGCCCATTCCACAACTTGCACGTATAAGCAAGCTATTTTTTTTTTGGTAGCTTTGAGTGATAAGTGCCGTACAATGTTGGGTCCCAACTTTTCAAATGTGTTTTATGCGCTGATTTTACGCATTGCAATATTTTGAAGCCTGAACGTTCTAATTGGCTTGTTTTTGAGTTTTGAGTGATAAGTGAGAGCTGTTGGGTCCCAACTGCTCAATTGTGAACATAAATGTGTATATTGCGCTGATTTACTTCTTTTTAAATTAACGTTTGAGTTTCAAATCGCCCTTATTATTCTAAACACTATTTTCTAACTACTTTTATTTAGTAGATCTAGATTGCCTTGATGCCGAAACTTCATAGGGAAATTCCTTGGATTAAACATGGAAATTCACTAGCTATCTATTGGAACTTGAATGCCTACGTATTTCAACATAAAATTAAAAACCCTTTTAACGAAAACACTCCTGTTCAAAATACCGTTCATTGTAATTATTCAGTGGTAATATTTATGTAAAACAAGAAGAATAAAAACCTCGATTTAGGTCGGCAGTTTATTGTTCTCGCACGTTGTTATTCGTGTGTTCGATACTCGTATCTCTATTTAGGTCGGCAGTTTATTGTTCTCGCACGTTGTTATTCGTGTGTTCGATACTCGTATCTCTATTTAGGTCGGCAGTTTATTGTTCTCGCACGTTGTTATTCGTGTGTTCGATACTCGTATCTCTATTTAGGTCGGCAGTTTATTGTTCTCGCACGTTGTTATTCGTGTGTTCGATACTCGTATCTCTATTTAGGTCGGCAGTTTATTGTTCTCGCACGTTGTTATTCGTGTTTTCGATAGTCGTATCTCTATTTAGGTCGGCAGTTTATTGTTCTCGCACGTTGTTATTCGTGTGTTCGATACTCGTATCTCTATTTAGGTCGGCAGTTTATTGTTCTCGCACGTTGTTATTCGTGTTTTCGATACTCGTATCTCTATTTAGGTCGGCAGTTTATGGTTCTCGCACGTTGTTATTCGTGTGTTCGATACTCGTATCTCTATTTTTGGGGCTCTCTAACCAAATGGCGAAAGCGGAACCCTGTTTCCCACGATACTTTTTGTATTTTGGACCTGTTAAATCGGCCTAATTTGGCATGCTGGATAGCCAGAATGGATAAAATAATATCTCTTTTGAAGAGCTCAGGACATGGCCTTTTTGTGAAGGATAACGTTGTACAGGCCTCTATTTTTTAAACGACTTTATGAAAAAGGAGGAAGTTCTCAAATCTCTGTCATTTATGAACCGACTAGTATTTTTTTTTAGTTGGCGCGGTATTCCCATTTTCATCAAAATCTGGTTCTGATGATGAGATCCATGAGGAATTGAGGGAACTCCTCAAATACCTATATAAGCACACATTATAGCGATTTCAGTATTTTCAGCAACAAGTCAGAAAGTGCCATTTATTTCTGCCGCAAAGCAGTAGTGCTCGCATTGCTGTGTTCCGGTTTGAAGGGTACGGGTGCCGAGGAAATTACAGGCACATGAGACTTTTTATCTTTGTGTCTCAGGGTGGCGGGTGCAGTGCAATGCCACATAGCGTGCGTCCTAGGTGAACGTGATCTATGTGAGAATGCACTGTTCATAGGCAGAGGTTACCGCTTAACATCAGGTGGGCCATCTGCTTGTTCCGTCATTCAAGTAATATAAAAAAAAAGAAAAAAAAACTGGAACTGATGAAAAAGACCAGAGATGGCAAAATCTTGTATTGGGGATCAATTCCTAGCTTCGAAGTCGGTTTTTTTTCGAAATTAGTAATTATTATAATTTGAAGTCTTATGAAATGTAACATTGTTTCTTAGATACGACCAAAACAAACGACGACGGACGATCAAAACAATCATAAATTAGATAGGTACTATAAATTAGCTAAAGATGCCCTCATTAAGTACAGGCAATAACAGTACATGCTCTTTTGTTATTTTTTCCATAATATATTAATTAAATAAAAATAAAAACAACAAATAAAAGGAAAACACACTGGCATAGATAAAATGTTTCATTATATAAACTCCTAAAAAATCCTTTAAAAAAAGTTAAAATCAATCCAGATTTCGTGGAGGAATCGGGACAATATCATGATACATGACGACCTCTGTGGCGCGGCGGGCGTAGGTTCGCCTGCGACGCAGGAGGTTGCGGGTTCGATTCCCGCTTCGGAACAAATATTTGTGCGATCTGCAGATTTTTGTTCAGGGTGTTCTGGGTATTTTATATGTATAATAAAAAATATCTATCTATGTAATGATATCATGTTCATGATATAGGTATCTTATGTTCTCATATCATAACAGTTTAAAACCTTAAAGTGTAAAATAAGTACCTACCTACTTTTAAGAACATAATTTTATTGGTGTTATTTTTGTATTTTTCTTGAGAATAAAAATAAATAAACATTATTAATGTATTGTATTAAGCACCTATATCAGTTATCTAGTACCCATAACACAAGATCTGCTTAGCTTGGGGCTAGTTAATGTTGTGTGAACTGTCCAGTATTATTTATTTATTTATTTATTTTATACATAGATCATCAAACATGTTTGTAGAATATGTAAATAAAAAAAACAAAACTCCCAATGGATATTCTATCAATTTCAATAAATAAGTTCTAAGTAAGCTACTTTAAATATAACTGCTCAGAAAACAAGTATTTGCGTTTCACAATCCTTCAGTACACTTTAGTTGCTCAGTAAGTTAAAAGTTAACGAAAGGATTTAACCTATAAGTAGTTAACTCGCTGAGTAACTACTTATACCTTTACTATTGATTGTGAAACAAAGCAACACAAGGGCCGTTTTCCCTTACAAACGTAGTCCCCTGTTTTCTCCCTGGATAATGCCAGTAGAGCAATATGTTTTTTTCCAAAAAATCTATGGCCACCATGGCGTGTCCCTATGTTTTTCTTTTTTTTACAAATTAATTATTAAAAGAGATATGAACATTCAAATACCTAAAAAAATGGTCAGATTTCCCGCTGTGTTCAAACATCCTGAAAACAAATTTGACTAGATTATATAAAAAAGTGAAATCATAGGAACACGGCTAAAACTTTCTTTTATTTTTAATTTAAAAAAAAAATATTGGTTAAGTTTTGGAGAAGGAATCTGGGGACTACGAATCGTTGATTTTATGTAAGTGGAAGCAATGAATTTTATGGAAGCAATGGCGGCGATGAGCTCACCACTTGTCACGTCTATATTCCACGATGGTGCAACCCACTGTGAAAAGAGGCCTATTGTGGCTCTGCCTACCTCTTCGGGGAAAAAGGCGTGTGTCTATGTATGTATGTATGTATTGTCGATCCAAGCTGCAGTTGTCTCTATCACGCTCTGCGGGGGGAGGTTTGAGGTCTGCGCGACAGCAATAGATTTTACAAATACCTATTTTTTTATTCTCTAGCCCTTGGTGTTTCCTCTTAAGTGTATTTACATCTATTTGAAGACATTAGTACCTAACAAATAGAGCGGAGCAACTTGCTACAATGAAATAATGCTAGTGACGATCTCCACTAAAGGCGGTGTCAGTCGCAACTGCAATTGCTTTTACTTGAAAGCGATATCTCACAGGTTGGTGTAGTTTAATTAAACTTTAGAGCTACTTTAGTGTTTCAATTTGTTTATGTAATTGAAAAATCTGTACAAAGTAGTCAGTCATAAAAGTTGGTGCATAACTCAATAAGAAAACATTCTAACTCAGGTCGTAGCAAGTATTTTTACGATTAGTGATCACAAGTACATAAATACATACATAAACACACGCCTTTTTCCCAAAAGGGTAGGCAGGGCCTGAAATTGGCCTCTTTTCACTGTGGGTTGCACCATCGTGGGAAATCGACGTAACAAGTGGTGAGCTC
The DNA here is from genome assembly GCA_932527175.1 of Operophtera brumata. Taxonomy (NCBI): domain Eukaryota; kingdom Metazoa; phylum Arthropoda; class Insecta; order Lepidoptera; family Geometridae; genus Operophtera; species Operophtera brumata. Next base: position 25,124,819 of record OW052225.1, read on the forward strand.
ATCGACGCTATTGCTTCCCAAGACTGACTCTGCTAACGATTTCTTCCAGTAATAACATAAGCTAGCAGCCAGGACAAATATCAATTAACGCTAGTTTCAAATCACTGTATTAGTAAACACCGCTGTCCAAAATCACTGTTGGCTCAACAAGAAAACATGTAGCTAAGTTGATAGGTAAAAAGGTGATTGGAAATGTCAAACGTGACATGATAAGCTATTTTAAGAATGATCGATTGAAGTTCGACAGATACAACCTCGCCAGATGTAATAGGATTGTGGTTAAACATTCTTTTCGCAACATCTACAAATCCTCTTAAGTATCGAGTGTTTGTTGACGGTAAAATAAGGTTGATTTCTGTGAGCGCCGGGAAGTCTTTCGAGTTGGAAACGAAATAAATAATAGAGCGACTGAAAACGTAATTTGATTTAGGCTACTTTGTTCAGAACTTCAGAGCTGATACCTTGAGTTTACGGCTGTACTGACATATTTTATGTAGTGCCTAACTGCCATTGGGTACAGTCATGCACAACACCTCGGCATGTAGGTTAGTAGGGTTAAGGCTTAGAGTATATGCAGGCCTCCGTAAGTTAAGGTTTACATTCTTAGATTACTATTCTTAGATTACATATTTTACTGACTAAATCAAGTACAATATTCAAATTAAAAATATGCATAGCAATAACATTATAATTCCGAGGGATCACCTAGACAGAAACAAGATAGACCAAATTTTTCTCGATAAAAAAAACACAAAGTTACCTCTAACTTTTGGCTAGATTCGATTGTTTGTCAATATGGTACAGATATTGGGTCAAAAATTAGATAAATAAAATCAATACAATAAAACGGCGGGTTCACCCACGGGGTTTTTAAAATTTATCTATATTTTACGAGATATTCAATAAGACAGCTTTTTCGAGCGGCGCGTGGCGTTTGTCGATGAATATAAAATAGTAGATTGTTATACAAGGAGCTAAAATGACCCATTATATTCGAGTAAAGCTCGGAAGTATATAGAAACCGAGATTGAATGGGTTTTTTAGCGCCGTATGTTACAATCTACTTTTCACAACGATTGCGAGAAATAAAATAATCCAATACAATATGAAAAAATAATTACGGTCACTACCAATTTAAAATGCAATTACAGAAAATTTCTAAAGATTTCGTTCCAATGTATTTTTTTTTCTTTGTAGCCGCAACGCATTGCATGCATTCTGCCAAAGAGATCGCCGATTTTAATTCCATTTTCAAAAACAAAATGTTGTTAGTTTTTTATGAAACAGTCATAATTTATGATTATTAAATCAGACTAAATAATTTTTCGTTTTTGTAGGCTCATTGTCATTTGACAGACAAAGTAAAACAAAAAACTGTTTCCTCTAGGTGAAGAAATGCAATTTTTTCTTCGCTCTGGTATGCCACAATGACGGTCTTTTTGAGCACGATGAGTGAAAAAGCCATTATCTTATATCATGAAATATACCCGAAATCACGCTTCTTGAAGTACCTACTCGTAAAAACCAGCATTCAAGTGTATTTATATAATAAAGCATTAAAAACACCTAATGGAAATAAAACAAAGTTAGTTAAATGTGTTATAGAAGGTAAAAAAAATAGGAGCATGCACTTTTAGAGATACCAATACTACGACGCAAGTAAATCGAAAGTAAAACGGCAATCTCGTAGATCGTGGTACTAACTATTACTTAGTACTATTAATCTGTGACAGTTTTAAGTTTTACCATTACGCAACTAGATGTCGCTAGTAAAATGTACCAAATCCTGAATCGCGCTGACGAAAACGCACGGCTCCGAACGACCTGCCTCCATACATTTTGACATGGTATCGCTTCTCGGCCTTTTGGCTAAGATCAAAGTGTAGTATCTGTTCTTTTCAGCTTAATATCTGAAAGTTCCCTCACTGAGGGACCAGTATATTAAACTGATTTTTGTAAAGCGACGGGATGTTCGGAGCTCGCTCCACTCCCGTCACGGGTCGGCCCGGCATTGCAGTGCCGCCGGGATCGGCCCACAGAAACCCTTGAAACAATTTCTTCAGTAACCTTGAGCCCTACCTAGAAGCTTCCGGTAGTTGGTTGGTTGGTAGCATAGAGAAAATGGTAGTCATTTACGGGTAGTCGGGTGCCTGCCAAACGTAAAAATAGTTATTTCTTATTTGTTACAATTGTTACATAAGTAAGACTTAAGAGACTAACGAAACCAAAGTTGTGTTTTTTTTAACCGCGTGCTCAATTTTGGTGACCGAGCAAGCGGCTCGTGATTCAAAAATTATAATCCTGAGCGTTAACCTGTGTGTATTAACTTATTATGTACCTAATCCTAATGATCCTATGTTGGTCGAAATAAAATAAAATTGAATTGTTAGCGAGGGCACAGAATAAATAATAGTACAATGAGAGCATCAAAAGAGCACGAGGTGAAAAATCTTTGCACTTGAGTGAAACACGTAACTTTTCATCCAACCTCAGCGAGGAAAATTGAGGAAATGACTAAATGCAAAAAAAAGTAATAAACCAAGAAGGTTCCGAGTCTGAGTTTTTAACATATTAAAAAAGGTTGTATGATAAACTCGGCACCATTCGGAGGTAGTAGTAAATAGGTTTAATGATGTTTTGAATTCACAAACTTAGTGCACACGATGTTCTAAATTCAATTTTACTTTATCCTCTAGCGGATAAAAACGGCTTTTACACTCAGATATCGAAGAGCAAATATACTCTTTCCGAGATTGGTGATGAAAAAATATTTTTTCTAGTATGAGTACCTCATACTAGAAAAAATATTGTTAACGGTGAAATGTAAAAAAATGTATGTTAAAAAAAAATTTAATAAAAGAAGATAATGTTTCTAGGTTCTACCATTAATACTTCTTAACCAAGACACAACTTTTCTTAACTTAATTTAGTTGGTAGGGCTAGTTAACAATATTTTTTCTAGTATGAGGTACAACGGTGAAATGTAAAAAAAAATAATGTTAAAAAAAAATTTAATAAAAGTAGATAATATTTCTAGGTTCTACCATTAATACTTCTTAACCAAGACACAACTTTTCTTAACTTAATTTAGTTGGTAGGGCTAGTTAACAATATTTTTTCTAGTATGAGGTACAACGGTGAAAAGTAAAAAAAAAAATGTTAAAAAAAAATGTAATAAAAGAAGATAATATTTCTAGGTTCTACCATTAATACTTCTTAACCAAGACATAACTTTTCTTAACTTAATTTAGTTGGTAGGGCTAGTTAACAATATTTTTTCTAGTATGAGGTACAACGGTGAAATGTAAAAAAAAAAAATGTTAAAAAAAATGTAATAAAAGAAGATAATATTTCTAGGTTCTACCATTAATACTTCTTAACCAAGACACAACTTTTCTTAACTTAATTTAGTTGGTAGGGCTAGTTAACAATATTTTTTCTAGTATGAGGTACAACGGTGAAATGTTAAAAAAAATAATGTTAAAAAAAAATTTAATAAAAGAAGATAATATTTCTAGGTTCTACCATTAATACTTCTTAACCAAGACACAACTTTTCTTAACTTAATTTAGTTGGTAGGGCTAGTTAACACAGTGATGGTACCTATTAAGTGTAATAAAAATTTTCATAACAAGTTTCAAAGCATGAAAGCTGTAGTTATGTACGTACCTATAGCTACAGCATTACAATATGCTTTGTACGTAATTATAGTGATTAATTGAAAGCTATGAAGGCTTTACTTGGCTCTTGTTTGGCAATAAACTGCCAACCGCCATAACAAGGTGATTAAATACCCCACAATAATACTTCCTGTTTCTTGTAATTAATAGTAGGTATTTATTTAGTAGGTTACAAGTTATTTCACGAGATAATAGTGATTAATAAATACATTATTAGCAGCCGTGGTGTGTCCAGCACAAGAATAGACCCCTCCATCTCCTCCCGTGGATGTCGTAAAAGCCGACTAAGAGATTACCCGGACTTGTTTGTAAGATTCGTTGGTATAAAATTTGTCCTGGCTGCTAGCTTATTTAATGAATGTATTATTACTGGAAGAACGCGTTAGCAGAGTCAGTCGTGGGAAGCAATGACGGCGATGATCACGGTTATATCCCACGATGGTGTAACCCACGGTGACTAGAGGCCCATTTGAGGCTCTGCCTACCCTTAGAATGGAATGGTTATTGTTGGCACCAGGGATCTCGAGTGATGATGGCGAATGGAATGAACGTAGAAGACTATCTGTCGTGGAACGGTCTCCGGTCTACCTGCCTTTCATAAAGGGGGTAACAAACAAGATAGGATACTGCTTACGCGGTAGATATAACATCAAACCGGTCTTCCGACCGCCAGGTCAGCTGAGACAATTTCTGTTTTCGCCAAAAGACAGGGATCCTCTGGGTATGCCCGGTGTATACAATATACCATGTGACTGTGGCAAGAGTTACATAGGTGAAACCCGGCGTAACATATCGACTAGGATGACAGAACACATCAGGAGTGTTAGAAATATGGACGTAGAAAAGTCGGCGGTTGCAGAGCATGCAATGATCTCGGAATCTTCCCACTACCTACGGTTTGACAAAATTTCAGTTCTTGCGAAAGAGAAGTTATTTGTTCCTCGCAAGATACGGGAAGCAATTGAGATTAGCCGACATCCAAATTTCAATCGCGATCGGGGATGGGGTATGTCGCCGGCATGGCAACCTTTACTCCACTCCACCACTCCTGTTTGTAGTACTGTAATCGGTCTGGAGAGTGATACCGTGCTTGCAGTGTGTACGCAGCCTTATTCCGACGACGTAGGTAGTGACGTAGATGAACTAATTCTCGACGCGCGCGCAACGAACCTACCGCCGCCGCCGCTGCCGCTGTCCCAGCGAGCGGAGCGCGCGGCTGCACGCAGTTTTCGCTGGTCCACCGTCGAACGCGGTCGCGGGCGGTGCTCATGATGAAGAGGCTTCTGAACTCAGTCTCGAAACGTCAGCAAAGTGACGAAAAATAGTGGTAATTAGCCGTTTATCTTTTAATGTGTGTAATCTGTTTTTAGAAATAAACTTATTTTTATTTGTAGGTAAAAGTTTATTTAGATCAGGTTTTCCTACTCAGGTTGCACTCATTGAAAGCATTTGAACGATTCATAGCGTTTCCATTTTCCGAGTAAATAGGGAGATTTCTGTCGGAGTGCAATGCAGTAGGTAGCACTCAAAGGATCGTGCGATTCGTGCGTTAGAATATTTTTATACCAGCTGCGCCCCTCGGTGTTACCCGCATAAGTCTCGAACCCGAGGGAATATCGGGATAAACAAATAGCCTATACGCTATTCAAGGAATCCAGCTATCTCTATTTCAAATTTCATCTAAATCCGTCCAGCCGTTTCAGCGTGAAGTAACAAACTCACAAACTTTCGCATTTGTAATATTAGCGTGATTATTGTAATTTTGGGAATTGGTAACTAGTGTTTTGCCAGCCCTTGAGGCTCTGCCTACCCTTTCTGGGAAAAAGGCATGTGTCTATGTGTGTATTTATTAGTTTGTATGATTGGGACAAAACTTGCAACTGAATTTTGAATCATTTTCTCCCAACCGACTTTGCTGTATCGCATACCTGTCAAGTTCCGATGACAATACAATATTATGGTGACAGTGAGCTGATCGATGATGGAGTCTGATGGTGGACAATGGAACCTCAGTGATAATAGCCTGGCAGAGTTTGGGCTTATTCCGATCAGCTCACGGATCAGATCACTAATTTATCATAAAAAATTGGTTTCAAAATTCATAATTTCCATGAATTTATTCGAAAAGTAAATATATATTTTTTCGTTGAAAGGTGGATATTGTATTAAGTATCTCAAGTAGTGAGTGTCAGTTATCTAGTACCCATAACACAAGCTCTGCTTAGCTTGGGGCTAGATAATGTTCTGTGAACTGCCCAGCATTATTTATTTAATATCTGTGTTAGTCTTGAGTGTACAATGTATTTTATAACTGTTAATAGTGCTTATTGATTCGTATCGTGGTACAGTCAGCCTCAATAAAACTCAACATCATATTTATAACTGTTAATAGTGCTTATTGATTCGTATCGTGGTACAGTCAGCCTCAATAAAACTCAACATCATATTTATAACTGTTAATAGTGCTTATTGATTCGTATCGTGGTACAGTCAGCCTCAATAAAAATCAACATCATATTTATAACTGTTAATAGTGCTTATTGATTCGTATCGTGGTACAGTCAGCCTCAATAAAACTCAACATCATATTTATAACTGTTAATAGTGCTTATTGATTCGTATCGTGGTACAGTCAGCCTCAATAAAACTCAACATCATATTTATAACTGTTAATAGTGCTTATTGATTCGTATCGTGGTACAGTCAGCCTCAATAAAACTCAACATCATATTTATAACTGTTAATAGTGCTTATTGATTCGTATCGTGGTACAGTCAGCCTCAATAAAACTCAACATCATATTTATAACTGTTAATAGTGCTTATTGATTCGTATCGTGGTACAGTCAGCCTCAATAAAACTCAACATCATATTTATAACTGTTAATAGTGCTTATTGATTCGTATCTTGGTACAGTCAGCCTCAATAAAACTCAACATCATATTTATAACTGTTAATAGTGCTTATTGATTCGTATCGTGGTACAGTCAGCCTCAATAAAGCTCAACATCATATTTATAACTGTTAATAGTGCTTATTGATTCGTATCGTGGTACAGTCAGCCTCAATAAAACTCAACATCATATTTATAACTGTTAATAGTGCTTATTGATTCGTATCGTGGTACAGTCAGCCTCAATAAAACTCAACATCATATTTATAACTGTTAATAGTGCTTATTGATTCGTATCGTGGTACAGTCACCCTCAATAAAACTCAACATCATATTTATAACTGTTAATAGTGCTTATTGATTCGTATCGTGGTACAGTCAGCCTCAATAAAACTCAACATCATATTTATAACTGTTAATAGTGCTTATTGATTCGTATCGTGGTACAGTCAGCCTCAATAAAACTCAACATCATATTTATAACTGTTAATAGTGCTTATTGATTCGTATCGTGGTACAGTCACCCTCAATAAAACTCAACATCATATTTATAACTGTTAATAGTGCTTATTGATTCGTATCGTGGTACAGTCAGCCTCAATAAAACTCAACATCATATTTATAACTGTTAATAGTGCTTATTGATTTGTATCGTGGTACAGTCAGCCTCAATAAAACTCAACATCATATTTATAACTGTTAATAGTGCTTATTGATTCGTATCGTGGTACAGTCAGCCTCAATAAAACTCAACATCATATTTATAACTGTTAATAGTGCTTATTGATTCGTATCGTGGTACAGTCAGCCTCAATAAAACTCAACATCATATTTATAACTGTTAATAGTGCTTATTGATTCGTATCGTGGTACAGTCACCCTCAATAAAACTCAACATCATATTTATAACTGTTAATAGTGCTTATTGATTCGTATCGTGGTACAGTCAGCCTCAATAAAACTCAACATCATATTTATAACTGTTAATAGTGCTTGTTGATTCGTATCGTGGTACAGTCAGCCTCAATAAAACTCAACATAATATTTTCGTTGTTAAGAAAATACAATTCATAAAAATGTCCAGTAACATAAAAACGTTACGCAGTTGTATGTTACAGGCCGTAACATATAAATATCCCGGAGCATTTTGAGTAATGACCCTGTATTTACGATTATTGGCCCAGTTTATTGCTATTGTGATCCTTCCTACTCCTTCCAGGACTTTATGCGTGGAGTACCTATAAACCTATTTATCTACAGTTTCCCGCCACAAATATCTACTTGACTTTTTTTTTAACCCCCGACGCAAAAACGACTGGTTGTTATAAGTTTGACGTGTCTGTGTGGGTGTGTGTGTGTGTGTCTGTCTGTGGCATCGTAGCTGCCGAACGGATGAACCGATTACGATTTTGTTTTTGTTTGAAAGGTGAATTTGTCGGGAGTGTTTGATCAAAATCGGTTCAGCCGTTTCATTGCGTTGAGGGTTTTTTTATTTTTTACAAAATTAATTACTTGTTTTTGTAACTGCTTTAATGACGGAACTGGCAGGTGGCGGTAAACTCTGCCTTTAACAATGCATTACATCATAGGTCACGACCACCTAGGACGCACCCTATGTGGCATTGCACTGCGCACCGCCACCCTGATACATACATACATAGACACACATATTTTTCCCGAAGGGGTAGGCAAAGCCTCAATGGACCCCCTTTCACAGTGGGTTGCACCATCGTAGAATATAGACGTGACAAGTGGTGAGCTTATTGCCGCCATTGCTTCCCACGACTGACCAGCTAACAGTTTCTTCCAGTCATATCACATTCCATAATAAGCTATAGCCAGGACATATCTTATACCAACGAATCTTATCAACAAGTTCGGGTAATCCCTTAGTCGGCTTTTATGACATCCACGGGAGGAGACGGAGGGGTCTATTCTTAGGCCGGACACACCACAGCTTACTTACTGTGTAACGATTTCTACAATAATTGAATTGTATAGCAAGACGGTAAGAGATTACACCAGGGGATGGGCAGCAGCATCCACCCGAGTACTAAACACCAGTACTGCGATCACCAATGTACCTGCCATACGTGGTGATTTTATGGTAGTATGTATTTATCTCCCATTGCATTCTATGGGGCAGGAATCGTCCTGTAGTGGATGTCTTTAGAGTGGTGATGATGATGAATCTTTGCGGTACTCACGCCATCCTTCAGACTCCAATTGACCCCAACTCACAATACGTCTGGCTACTCAGATTCATTCACAGTTACTGCGATTCGGTTGTGGAATAGTATCCCACACCATATTCGAGATGTTTCGTCCATCGGTGCCTTCAGAGTTGGAGTGTTTAATCACTTTTTAGGGTTCCGTAACCAAAAATTACGGAACCCTTATAGATTCGTCATGTCTGTCTGTCTGTCTGTCTGTCTGTCCGTGTATGTCACAGCCACTTTTTTCCGAAACTATAAGAGCTAGGCTGTTGAAACTTGGTAAGTAGATGTATTCTGTGAACCGCATTAAGAATTTCACAAAAAAGTAGAAAAAAAACAGTAAATTTTTGGGGTTCCCCATTCTTGGAACAGAAACTAAAAAAAAAAACAATAAACCCATACTTGTGGGGTATCTATGGATAGGTCTTCAAAAATGATATTGAGGTTTCTGATATAATTTTTTTCTAAACTGAATAGTTTGCGCGAGAGACACTTCCAAAGTGGTAAAATGTGTCCCCCCCCCCCCCCCCCCCCCCTCCCCCCGTAACTTCTAAAATAAGAGAATGATAAAACTAAAAAAAAAATATGATGTACATTACCATGTAAACTTCCAACGAAAATTGGTTTGAACGAGATCTAGTAAGTAGTTTTTTTTTAATACACTATTATTAAAACATCGATCAAAGTTACGACAAACTACAAGAACTTTTATATTATGTTACTTGCTGCTACGGAACCCCTTCATGGGCGAGTCCGACACGTACTTGGCCGCTTTTTATTTACTCTCATGATTAACTCATATAAAGTATGCGGTATCCTGAAATAAGAATTCTATGTATTTATTGGTATGTTTTTTTTTATTTTTTTGTTTTTTATCAATTATAGACCTTTGTTTGATCACGATCTCACCTGTTGGTAAGTGACGATGTGGCCGAAGATGAAGCACAAAGGTCTAGAAGGCACCTATTCACTCTAGCCTTGAAGAGACCAGATTATAGTTTTCAGGAAAGACAGACGACGGTAGTGTATTCCACTCCTTAGCAGTTCTCATTATAAAGTATAATGTATGATTTAATATCCAAGTAACTTAGCTTTACGTTTATGCATTATTTTTACTTGCTTTTATTTATTTTAGTACCTATGTAATTATCCTATTAATCCCTTAGTTACCCGGACTTGTTAGTAAGATTCGTTTGTATAAGATTTGCCTGGATAGCTAAGTTTATTAAGGAATGTGTTATTACTGGAAGAAAGCGTTAGCCGAGTCATTCGTGGGAAGCAATGGCGGCAATGAGCTCACCACTTGCTTCAATACTCCCAGCACGATGGTGCAACCCATGGTGAATCGAGGCCCATTGAGGGTATAAATATTATGTAAATAAATATAAACCAACTGACGTTAAAAATTCTAAAATGAATAAAAATAAATAATCAGTTGACATTAATAATACCAATAAATATAACTTGATACAAATAATAATAATAATACTTACCTACTTACTTACCTACGAAAGGGGCTCGAGAACCTCGGTCTACCTCTCCATTGCTATACCCTAAAAACAGGGTTCATGTGCGAGTCTACCTAAGTATATATAAGAACTATTATGTTAACCATGTGTATCAAGGAAATAATGAAAAACAAAAATATAAAGATGTACATAAAAAATAAAGTATTTGAAATGGCAATACTTCCATGCCTAACATATGGCTGCCAGACGTGGTCATTGAGAAAGGAAGACGAGGAAAGGCTAGCTGTATGTCAGAGGAGAATGGAGAGAAGTATACTTGATTTAAAGATCTCAGACAAAGTAAGCAATAAGATAATAAGGAATAGGACAAAAATAGCAGATGTAAAGAGTAAAATAAGATCCTTAAAATGGAGTTGAGATGGACACATTTGCAGACTGGAAAGTGTTAGATGGGCGGAAAAGGCTACGGAATGGATACCATATGAATGTAAGAGGAAGAAAGGGAGACCCAGGATGAGATGGAGAGACATTTTCACTCAGCAATGCGGACCAGATTGGATGAGGAAGGCGCGTGAGAGGGACAAGTGGAATGATTTAGGGGAGGCCTACGACGCAGAGGCGACAACTACATAAAATATAAGTTTTTTTTTTATATGTATAAAAATATTATGTGTACCTGTATTAGGTTTTAGAAGTGATAGTGTGAAAAGACATTCATCTATACTAGGGTAGCTGAAATAAAGGCTTTTTTATTTTATTTTATTTTATTTTATGTTAACCATGTGAAAGCAATAAATATATTGAGTATTGAGTATTGGGTCTGCCTACCCTTTCGGGGATAAAATGTATGTATGTATTTGCTGTTAGATAGTTCTACCGACTCTATGGGGATTCAGCTCGAAGGACTAACTTTTTTTTTTATTCATTTTGGTTTGACAGATCTAGCAATGACCTCCTCCCGATACAGCATACCTCACATACCCGGGATATGTACTGGAGCACAATTTTAAATACCCAAAGCTGGCATCTGTCAACAACAAAACTATTCACACAAAACGTTTCGGTTCTACCTTTATAATGCGAACTGCTAAGGAGTGGAATAAACTACCGTCGTCTGTCTTTCCTGAAAACTATAATCTGGGTCTCTTCAAGTCTAGAGTGAAAAGGTGCCTTCTAGACCTTTGTGCTCCATCTTCGGCCACATCGTCACTTATCAATAGGTGAGATCGTGGTCAAACAAAGGTCTATCAATGTTAAAAAAAAACAAAAGAAAAATGTCCAGGACGACATTTGTTGTCTGCGTAAGATTATCTACGCCGTTCTATATCGATCACATTCTGGAGATCTCGAGACAACCAGGTTATTTAACTACATCTGTGAAGCGGTGGATGTGGCTCAACAACGGTACCCTTATGCACAACTGGTGCTTCTGGGGGACATTAACGCCTACCATCAAAAGTAGCTGTTCCCATACCAGATCACCGACCATGCTGGGAGAGAGGCGTGCCACTTGCACTCGAGCTAAATCTCACTCGGCTATGAGGCAACCAGAATTCCTGACGTTGAGGACCACACAGCCAACTGCCTGGACCTTCTGCTGACGAACGAGCCAGATCGCCACTCAGAATCAGTGAAGTCTCCTTTGGGAACGTCAAATTACTGTATGTTGAGGTCTGTATCTTCATACTCGCCACCCGATCCCTCGCCCTGAGGTAGTAGGTGAGTGTGGCGTTACAAGTCGGTAGACTGGGATGAGATGCGACATTTCTTCGCTTCTTATCTTTGGCGGCAAACCTGCTTTTCTTCTTGTGACCCGACAGTCTGTGCGGATGCTGTTTTGGAGGTGATCAAAAGAGCAATGGAGTATTTTATTCCATTCTCCGATGCTTCACCTTTACGCAATGCTCGCCCAAGGTTTAGTCTCACGTGTGCTAGCGCAGAAGCGCAAAAACATGCGGCATACCTAGCCTGGGTTAACGCAAGAAACGGTAAAACCTCGGATGCATGGATTAAGAAGAAAGCCTATAACAAAGCCACCAAGTCCTGCGAGAAGGTGATACGGAAGGCTCGCTTCGATCGAATTGTTCGTTTGGGGGCTAAGCTTGCTACATATCCTGCGGGAAGTAAAGTTTTCTGGTCTCTGCTGGTCTCAGTGGAAGCAAACTTCAGCCAACATTTACTCCCCCCAATACTGAAACCAGATGGTTCCCTAGCTCACGTTGCGGTTGAGAAAGCAAGTATATTTGCAACTCAATTGCGGAAGCTTCGCGTCTAGACACTTCTGGCGAAACTCCACCTTGTGCTTCGCTTCAATGCAGGAAATTCGCATCTAGCAAAAACATATGTCTGCAAAAACTAACTTTGATACCATCTTCTCTTGGCAAAGAGCAGTCAACACCAGCACCTTTTCGTGTCAATGTATCATTTTCAGTGGCTTTACGTCTTTTTATCATTTGTCTAACGGCCATCAAACCCAAAACGTAGGCTTTTTTGGCTTCCCAAGATGATGGAGACCAAAAATTAATTGAAAATGTCTCTTCGCCCTTGCTCATTGACAGAACCGCAAAGAAATTATCTTTCAGAAACGCTGATAGCACCATGATTACAAGGAAATGCTTTTAGATGCCTTTGAGGCTTCATAGTTCTTCATAGTCTGGATCATAGTTCCCCCTGTCTTAACAAGACCATCATATTCTTTGCCATGTACCTACTCGTAGAATTTGGTTATACTTTCTCTTGTTCTTTATAGATACCTACTATATCATTGTCGTCTCGCTCACTCGGCGTTTGTTTGAGAAATCCGCTATGTGCCGGTGCCAGGCGCAATTCCATGAGACGCGCTCAGAAGTAAATTTGCGTTATGTGTCTATCGCGCACATAGAGCCATTTGCATTACTACATTTAGATTAAAATCACATAGCTGAAAATGCTATCTCCTAAACCAACAGAGATGTTAAAAATCGGGGTTTGCAGGCACACGCGCCTTTGAAAATTGAACAAAACGGCATCAAAAACAGATTACAAAAAAAACACACAGCGGAATTTGCATGCGCAGCGACGGTTTGAAGATTGCTGAATAGTTCCCGTTTTTTCAATACCTACATTGAAATTTTCTAACGACACAGAAATGCTTTTGCCCAATGGACGATGCATCAACTGGAGGTTATATTTTGATTGGCTTGCAGTGCAACCAGCTTCACTCGCTTGTTGTTTCTTTGCCAATATTTTATAAGCCACCTGTTGACAATTTTAAAACACAGTTTGTCCTTGTTCTAAAGTTTATATTATGTTGCAAGATGACGGTCTAACATTCAACCCGTTGTAGTTTGCAATTACAATTGTCATTCTAAAAAGTAGTCTGAAAAATTTATGATTTTACGAATGAAGCGTAAGCTGTGGCCCAGGAAACAGTTCCCTCCTGGCTCTTATCTGGCTCAACGCATTAGTATTGCCATTCAGCGTGGCAATGCAGCCAGCATCTAGGGACGCTTCCGTCTGGTAGTGATTGGGATCAGTTGAGCTACCTTTAGATCGCTAGCAGCGGTCTTCAGGTAGCACAACTGTTTCATATGTATTTTGTACTTCTATCCCAATTATATTAACACAATTATAATATTTCAATTGAAAATCCATTGTTAGTAGAATACCAAAAGTGTCAAAAGCGACAAGTATGAGACAATTCAATAACAGTTTAACTGGTTTAGTAGAATTGGGCCCCAGAAAATAATATATTTCGTTCTTATTACGTTTTTCATGATTTTTTATCCTTTTTTAAAGGCAGCTTATTGAAAAGCTGTGTAATGTTATGCTTCTTTATATATTTCAATATCTTAAGGTGATAAAATCAACGTCCCCATTCTTTCCATATCTCCTCCACCCTAAAGTTATCTGGAAGAAGTCGCTATGAACCTGTATGCTGTATGTTTTATTGTAATTTTTTTGTACTACTTGGAATGGCGGATCAAGCAGACGGCCCACCTGATGTTAAGTGGTACCCTCTGCCAATGAACAGTGCATTACCTCATAGGTCACGTCCACCTAGGACGCACTCTATGTGGCATTGCACAGCGCCCGCCACCCTGAGACATAAAGATGAAAAGTCTCATGTGCCTGCGATTTCACCGGCACCCTTACCCTTCAAACCGGAACACAGCAATGCGAGCACTATACTTTGCGGCAGAAATAGGTATGGTGGTAGTACTTCCCCGGACGAACTCTTTCACAAAAAAGCTCTACTACTACTAAACTTGTACCTAATCAAACCTTTGGAGGTTTTTCAGGTACAATATTATAATTAACTTTGTAAAGTAGTATGAAATCACACTAATATTATAAAAGCGAAAGTTTGTGTGTGAGTGTGTTTGTTACCTCTTCACGCTGAAACGGCGGAATGGATTTGGATGAAATTTGGAATGGAGATAGCTGGATTCCCGGAATAACACATAGGCACATTTTTATCCCGACATTCCCACGGGATCGAGACTTACGCGGGTGAAACCGCGGGGCGCTACTAGTAAAAAATATTTCTGAAAAAGTTTATATTGTGTTATCTGTTTTTACGAAGCACATGGCATAGTGACGGCAACAGCACTGCGACACGCGTGACGTCAACCCTGCCCTCCACCATGGGGGTTAGGGGGGAGGGGTGTAATGAGCCCCGCCACCTGGCGAGACCGCTTGGACCACAACCCGCTTACAGGCTTTCACTGAAATAATAACGGAAATACTTGGTACTTAATTATCTTGGTGATATTTAAGGTTACACTGTAAAATGTTGAATTCTTTTTACCTATATCTACATCTACACTAATATTATAAAGAGGAAAAATTTGTATTTTTGTGTGTGTGTATGTTTGTAATGAACAAACTCAAAAACTACTGTGCCGATTTCAAAAATTATTTCACCATTGGAAAGCTAAATTCACCCGGAGTGACATAGGCTAACAGGGAGGGAATAGGAGGGGGGGGGGGGGGGCTGTTGATCATCCTGAAACTACCCGTGTGAAGCCAGAACGAGTCGCTAGTCACAGATATAATAATACTATACTAGTACCTATATTGACGATTTAAAATTAAATAATGACAACCACAATTACAATACACCCATATAAAAACAATGAAGTTGTTCCAATACGCAGACAAGCTAAAGTAGCTAATAGCTTTTTATGCATAAGCATAAACCTTTTTAATAAATTGCCCTTGGACATTAGAAATTTAAATTTTAAAGATTAAGTGTTCAAATAAGTTATTTTTAACCGACTTCACATAAAGGAGGAGGTTCCTATGCATGTTGTTTTTCTTTCAGTCTTTTTTTTTTAGTTGTCACGAGATACTTCCAGATTGGTCCCATTTTTATCAAAATCAGATTCTGATGATGGAATCCATGAGGAATTGAGGGAACTCCTCAAATACTTGTATTATAGGCACACATATAGCGATTTTCAGCAACAAGTAAAGCATGTGCATTTAGAAAGTGCCATTTAGTGAAGTGGAACTGATGAAGAAGACCAGAGATGGCCATTGGAACGTTCCACCGACCTATCTACCGATTTCGTTCAATTCCAAACCTATTAAAAGCTCGTGACATTCCTAATAGTGCACACTACGTGAACGACATAAGAAGCTTGAGCAATTTGTTGAGCGATTTGACCACCGACTCGGCTGCCACCTTCTGGCCGAAGATTGATGTCTGACAGGTCACCCTTTCCGCCTGATGCTCCGGATACTTTAACGTAGAAAGCAGGTGGATGCTGCCTGTTTACAAGCGCTTACGGCTCACCGGTATGAATACGAGACATACTCTGCGAGGCATTGATAAACTTTTACTATTACTAGACAAGTTTCTACTGGGCTGCCTGGGGTACAACTCGCTGGAGGTTAGATGGGCTAACGACCAAATCACTAGGGTCTGTAAGATTTTCCGTGGCAGTATAGACAGGCGCTCCCCACCTAGTAGTAAGAAGGATCATCAAAAGAAAAACAGACCGTGTTTGTTGCCTGATTCTTCTAGGTCTGGTTGCGTTGGAACAGGAGTAAATGTAAATTTATTTTTTAAGACGATTCAAAATGATCCTTGTGATTTCAATGAATAAAATACTTTTTGACTTTGACTTTGACTTTGACTTTGACTTTGACTTTGGACTTGAGTGATGAGCTGTGTCGATTCTTTGTCCTGTATAATTATTGTTCAGCTCGGAAGCAAAGGTTGTTCGCTGTAACGTTTTTTCGTACGGTGGCTCGAGCTTTTTCACCCGTACCGCGGCCCTCGCTGCGCTCAATGCTCTCCTAGACGCTAGTCCTGAGTGTGATTTGTTTGCGGATGGCTGGACGAGGATTTTGTCTGAATGTTTGAGGTTCTGTGAGCGTGATGTATAGCTGTGTGTTTAATTTATATTATTTAATTGTTATTTGTAATTATATTATTATCTATGTGTTTTCTGTGTAACTGACATTTTATTATTTTATCTTTGATTAATGTAATTGGTGTGTCCGTTTTAATTAAAAGTAAATTAAATTAAATTATTTCCTGCTATAATGGGGAAGACCACTGTCAATTAGTTCCATGTAGAGGGCGCCAAATGTTTGTTACCTGCGAACATCGAGCAACGCCTGCGTTGCTCGATGCCTGCGAACTATCAATCTACATTGAAATTGTGTGGTTTTTTACTTGTTTTCTCGTAATACTTGAAATATGGGTCGTTGTGTAGCTTTTGCATGTGCAGAAATAGGTGTACACAAATTCCCAAGTGATATAGCATTAAGGAGAAAGTGGAAAAAAGCATTGATGAGACTTTATTATAAATCAAGCGATTTTTCGAGGTTATGTGGAAAACACTTCTCAGAAACTGACTATGAGACCACTTCTAAGATAACAGGTATTACTGTGAAACATGTCTCTTACTAATTAGGTAATCCATTATATGCGAAGTTTCAATGTTCTGAACATTCTCCATTGTTTTAGATCATTTTTTTTATCAATTTTATCACTAAATTTAATTAACATTTGACGAATAAGTGTATGTTAGAATTAATAAAATGTAATTTAACCAAAATGTTGTCCTAAAACAACTTAAACTTAGTATAATGGTAATTAAAATTTACGTTTCGACTAGTTCGGCTGTCTTTCCTTGGAGCGATTTCCTTGGTTATTTTCAACTCCTCTTTCAACTGGGCGATACGCCAGGTAAAATTCATCCCAAAATCTATTAAAAAGCTCGCCAAAAAGTAAACCAATGCATAGAAAATCTTAAAAGCAATGGATTTTTTTTACCAAGTTATTTTTTCAGGTAACAAACACACAGCGCCCTCTGCCGGAAAAGTTTTTGGTAATCTTCCCCATTGCTGGGTCACAGATAAAAGAATACTATACTAGGCTGGGTGTATAGCGGAACTCCTCGATAATTAATAGTAGACTGGACGTGTATCATTTTGGCTCATTTTAATCAGCACACATTTGCTTACTAATTTCGTCATCATCATCATCATTCAGATGGACATAATAAATTTCAGAAAATTGATAGAAAAAAACATTTTTCACAAAAAAAAAACTTCTACCTATGCTAATTCTCTGTTAGTCCGAGTAGACTAAGAGTAACAAACTATGGCTACTAGTATAGTATTATTTTATCTGTGCTATGGCTGAAACTTTTGGGTAGGTAATTTATTTTTTCCTACTATTTACACTACCACCGCTCTCTCAAGTAGCTCTAGGCGCCGGAAACCTGCTTTCTACGTGATTGTGCCATTAGGTCCGATGGAATATTAAAGGGTCTATTATTAGGGAAAACGATTCAATCTTCCCAAAATTCCGGAAGTTAAATGATTGATTACGCAGCTTTTCCTTGTAAACTGATGAATTATTGGCGGTATCGTTGTAAATGATTAGATTTCAATTGAAAACGTTAGGCAGTTGAACTTTGACTTTTTGAGAGCTTTGGTAATAAGGAAGGTTTTTTAAATCAATAATAATTTTGAATCAGAAATAATAATACTGCTATTACAAGTAGACATACATATGTACATAGACACACCCTTTTTCCCCGAAGGGGTAGGCAAGTAGGCAGAGCCTCAATGGGCCTCCTTTCATAGTAGGTTGCACAATCTTGGAATATAGACATGACAAGTGGTGAGCTATCGCCGCCATTGCTTCACAGGACTGATTCGGCTAACGCTTTCTTCCATAATAAGCTAGCAACCCAGGGGGTTTAGTAGGTACGAGAATTTGATAGTAGGTATTCGAAACTATGAAGTTTCGTTTCTTTCCATACATTTACCCTAGCGAAAACTAATACTATTAAATTCGCTCCCAGGACAAATCTTATAGTTACCAACGGATCTTATCAACGAGTAAGCAGGTATGTAAAAAAAAATACAAATGAAGCAGTTGAGCTATCTGAGGTAAAGCATTACCTACTTCACACCAGGACAGCTTCTAAGTCTGTACAAAGCACAAGTCCGGGCTGGTATGGAGTACTGCTGCCACATTTGGGATCGCTCGGCCAAACACCAGCTTGCTGCCTCAGACTCGATCGAACGCAGAGCTTTCAGGCTTATAGGTGAGCAACATATGGCGGTGACTAAAGATCCAGTCTCGAGCACCGCCGTAAGGTCGCGTGCCTTTTGATCTTCTATAGATACATTTCGGGGAATGCTCCCAGGAACTTCATGATCTGATCCCACCATCTACTTTTCATCATAGGACGAGCAGGCGCACGGCTCGGTACCACCCTTACCTCATTAGTATACCCTATTCGTACTAAACGTTTCAGTTCTACCTTTATAATGAGAACTGCTAAGGCGTGGAATGCACTACCGTCGTCTGTCTTTCCTGAAAACTATAATGTGGGTCTCTTCAAGGCTAGAGTGAATAGGTGCCTTCTAGACCTTTGTGCTCCATCGTCACTTACCAACAGGTGACATCGTGGTCAAAGAAAGGTGTATCATTGTTAAAAAAATAAAAAAAAATAAGATCTACAGGTAGCTTTTTGGTACTGAGATGAAAATGTCTTCACATCAATATTCAAATAAGGTATGCTCGAAGTAACACATGCAATAAATAAAATAAATAAAAAATAAAATCCATTTATTTCAGGCACAAAAAACCCATATCACACAGAAGATACAAAATTTACAAATAAAATACAATTATAACACTAATAATTATATGCCACAAGACTAGGTATGTAAAGTACCTACTGTGACTCATTTCTTGTTTCCGTCCATGTGGACGGAAATCCAGTGTTTATATATGGGATTAGCCAAATCATCAGAGACAGCCCTCAGAATGCTATTATTGGATCGACGCATCCGACCCCAAAATGAAGCTATACGTGACCTTATTATTGCAAAGTTATGTACTATGTAGCAATACTTATGTAGGTACCTAACTATGTTTGTATCGTGTCCGACCTAGAATATAATAATAGTAGTTTATTTTATTTTATGCCGCTACACGCTGGGAACGCTATCATCGAAGTTGTTGACCGCTATGTATATTTGATTACTATGATTTTTAATTTTGGGAGTGAAAATCGATCTAGCTCGGTCTCATCTCTAGGAAAAATTGTTTTTCCAAAAAATCACATATGTTCTCAATATTCCCTATTCGCTAATCTGTGTCAGTCGTAGAATATTGAAACGGCGGAGCAAACAAATTCGAATTTTAAAAATTCAAATGGCAATACTGGCTGAAGACAGACATTACAGATTCACGGACGACTCTTCCCGCAATTTTCGAAGAGAGACATCGCCTACTTTTGTTTTATTTCTTTTCCTAGTTCTTTTTTTAGTTATTTTGTGTTATTTTGGTTGCTACATTGCGGCTACATTGGAAAATGTAACCAATGTAGCTCGTTTATGAGCACAAGTGTAGTGAAATGAAATGGAAGTGAATTGCGTGACTATTCAAATTGGTGGAAGTTGTCTACCATAGCCAAAGTTTTGGCAAAACGGCCACTGTTTTACTAAAACATGACTTGACTTTGACTTGGACGACTTGGAAGGAGAGTAACGTTGTAAATTATATTGATAATTATTATTATTTTATTTATATTGATTATTATTAAATGTTGTGTTTTTTATTTTATTTTAAAATTTGTATGCCTTGATAAGGCGAAACATGGTGATACTATAGCTATTATGACATCTTTACGTAAACCTGTGTTTCGGACAAATAAATGATCTTATCTTATCTTATCTTATCTTGAAAACACACAAATGAAAATGAAAAATACTTGAAATTGGTGATTTTAAAAAAGAAAACGCCACCAGGTTCTGAGTCTGATACGCAATTAATTTGAATGAAGTTTATCTCTACTTCGTTTTTTTATAAAAATGTGTGTTTTAGTAGTAGTAGAGCTTTTTTGTGAAGTACTACCACCACACCTGTTTCTGCCGCATAGCAGTAGTGCTCACATTGCTGTGTTCCAGTTTGAAGGGTAAGGGTGCCGGTGAAATTACAGGCATATGAGACTTTTCTTCTTTATGTCTCAGGGTGGCGGGCGCAGTGCAATGCTACATAGGGTGCGTCCTTGGTGGACGTGACCTATGAGGTAATACCTAGCTTCTGCCTATAGGCAGGAGTTACCGCTAGACTATCAGGTGGGCCATAAGCTTGTTACGTCATTCAAGTATTTAAAAAAAAAACCTTTATAAACTTAACCTTACAGTAACCGCTTTTAAATAGTTTTTACCGAAGCCAACAAAGGCTGAAGAAAGTAAGTGGGCTTATTTCTTCGCAAGAAATGATAAATGCCCCCTATTATACGAGATTGCGGACCGTGGCCCGTTACACCATTTTATACTCTATGCCCCGGGCCGTAGTAACTATTATTATCCTGTGTCCTGGACGTAGTAACTATTATGTATACAGTGCCCCAGGCCTTAGTTGCTGGTGTGTATTCTGTGGCGGCTGCTCGAAATGATTCAATCCGGCCGGGTTTGCAAAGAAAAATGCATAGTAATAAGGTAGCGAGACTGGAGATGCTGCGACCGTAATATTAGATTGTGATATTAGGTTCGTAATAGGGTATTACAGCGAGGGTTTGCCATCGTCACTAGTTTGTAATAAACCTTTACGCTATTGTATCATATGACGTTATTCAATACATTTGTGAGAAAACATGTAAAAATATGTAGGCGGACACAACAACAGCTAACCCAAGATTTATTTTTCTTCGTATAACGTCGACATCATTTTATTTTCATTTTTCAGAACGCCTTGGTAGTGCCTTGTGTCTTTCCAGACGAGACAAGAACAAGAGGTTGCTCGACGCACAGAAAACGCCTGGGAAAAGCTATTGGTCCATGAAAGATCTAATGAAGGGACCACATTCTCCCCATCCTCACCCACGGTGCGCAAACCTGGTCGCTAACGAATATTCAAAAGTCCTCTCTCGGGGTACCTATGTCAACGAGCTATGGAGCGTAGTATCCTAGGAGTGAAACTCACGGAGGAAGTCGAGAATACGCTCCCAAACACAGATAGCTAACGTCACTCAAAAAGCTGTGGGACTGGGCTGGAAATGTGTGCCGTATGTCAGAAGAACTATGGGCGCCCAAGATCACGACAGAATGTATGCGGCGACGGGCACGTGGAAGGCCTAGACGGAGTTGCTGGGATGAGCTAAACTCCTACTTGAAGGATTGGTCCCAAATAGCCAACAATAGAGACGAATGGAATGAGTGAAGGGAGGCCTTTGCCCTGCAGTGGGACACCACAGGCTCATAATAATAATTGGTAGTAATCTTTATTATTGGAGTGAAAAAATATACGGCTAAATAAATTATTACTTAACGACTTTTTAATTGTAAGAAAATTGTCAAAGAGATATTTTAAGTTTTTGCGATGTGACTGTAAAAGTTAGTTTATGTGATGTGATCTTTTAAAATAAAACCAGCCGTGCATCTCCTCTCAAACCTCTGGTAGAGTAGGGTTCCAAAAATATCCTATAGGTAAGTACTTCATAAAATACAAGACATATCTTATTCAAACCAATTTTAGTTGAAAGTGTTTTTTTAGCTTAGTTGATATTTAGAATGTAGATAGCAAAAAAACCTTATTTCCTTCACCACATATTTGAAAAGTAAGAGGGTTGTTTGACTCTATAGAAGCGCATACTGCCAACTTAATATTAACAAATTAAAAGTCATTTTAAAAGCTCCATATAATTTTAAAGACCTATCTAAAGATACACGCTCTATGTACACTGGTTTCTGTATGAGTAAAGAAATATAAAGTTTAGAATTGAGAACTTAGTACTTAACATAAGTATAGTAGATAGGTATACCTACTATACTTATTACTTATTTTGTCTAATACTTATATTACATGGTATACCATGTAATATAAGTATTAGGCATATATCTAAGAAGATTAAAAGCTAGTCTAATTACAGATAATTAGATTAATTACAAACGAAAGGCCCAATTATTACATTCCTTTTTCTATCTTACATTGTGTGTTCAGTCAGACCATAGATTTACGCCAGTATTATTTATTGCCTATGGTTCAGACCTAAAGCTATATTTTTGTAATTGAAAAGTATAAGAAATATCTACCAGAGGGCTTACCAAAGTTTTGTAAATTTTTACAACTCTGAATAACGAAACTGAAATGTCGTTATAGTATGGAGAAAATGATGAGCGCCCCTAGCGGACTTCTTGAGAAACTCTTAGAAAAACAGATATTTACTCGGAATTCGATAGTCGGGATACCGAATGCAAAACTAAGACAAACCTGTACTAGGCCCTCTGGGTGTTTGTGGTGGGTAACTAATTCGTGACGCTGTCTGTACCTACTAGTTAAGAAAAACACCATTCCAAAAAAGTTTTCAGAGCCTTCTTCTTTTGAAACACGAGTGCGATGGCAACGCCCGAAAATGTAAAGCAGATAGGTTTGTAACACAATGGACAATCAAAAGTTCAGTGAGTACTACCTACCTACCTACCAACTTTTCAAACCAGAGTCTCATTTAAACTTTTCATCAAAAGGATTTTAATTACGCTCTGTTTCACCTGTGAGTGTTGAATTATGTATTTCATCAAAACGTGTAAGCCGTATTACAATTTCAGCTGTAACTGACTTCATTACGCTAATAAAATATTTACACCGTGGAAGAAAATTGTTGCAGGACATGGGCGGACTCAGTGCTAGGGGGGCTAATTTAGACGGAAGACAGCCGGCCTAATACGGAAGACAGACGGCCTAGTACGGAAGACAGCCGGCCTAGTACGGAAGACAGCCGGCCTAATACGGAAGACAGACGGCCTAGTACGGAAGACAGCCGGCCTAGTACGGAAGACAGCCGGCCTAGTACGGAAGACAGCCGGCCTAGTACGGAAGACAGCCGGCCTAGTTAGGAAGACAGCCGGCCTAGTACGGAAGACAGCTGGCCTAGTACGGAAGACAGCCGGCCTAGTACGGAAGACAGCCAGCCTAGTACGGAAGACAGCCGGCCTAGTACGGAAGACAGCCGGCCTAGTACGGAAGACAGCCGGCCTAGTACAGAAGACAGCCGGCCTAGTACGGAAGACAGCCGGCCTAGTACGGAAGACAGCCAGCCTAGTACGGAAGACAGTCGACCTAGTACGGAAGACAGCCGGCCTAGTACGGAAGACAGCCGGCCTAGTACGGAAGACAGCCAGCCTAGTACGGAAGACAGTCGACCTAGTACGGAAGACAGCCGGCCTATTACGGAAGGCAGCCGGCCTAGTACGGAAGACAGCCAGCCTAGTACGGAAGACAGCCGGCCTATTACGGAAGACAGCCGGCTTAGTACGGAAGACAGCCAGCCTAGTACGGAAGACAGTCGGCCTAGTACGGAAGACAGCCGGCCTATTATGGAAGACAGCCGGCCTAGTACGGAAGACAGCCGGCCTAGTACGGAGGCCGCAATCCCCTAGAGAGTATTATTGTTCTCTTCCCGCAATGCTCTAAGCCAAACGGTATTCGCTTCGAAGATATTCTGCAGTAGTATAGTACTTCTTCTTCTCTTCATAGAACGGCTTCTGAGGAGTGCTCCAAACAATTTCACCAATCTCAAGTGATATTATAATTATATTTTTTATAGTCAAGTCGTCCAGAGTCCCCGTCAAGTCTAACGCAGTTTAAATAAACTGATAATGAATATTTGTATATTGATATCTGGTAAGTATTGGTGTTCTGGGTATTTTCTATCAATAATAAAAAACATCTATCTGTGTTTATTTACGTCGATGATCTGTGTAATGTATTGTATTAAGTATATTAGTTATCTAGTACCCATAACACAAGCTCGGCTTAGCTTGGGTATAGATAATGTTGTGTGAAATGTCCAACATTATTTATTTATTTATTTATTGAAATGGTGGCAGAAAAACGAGTTTTTACAGGTAGGGAAAAAAAAAACATTTCGAAAAGACATGCAATACATTTAAATTTCACTACATCAGACATTTGCTATTTATCCAAGTTACACCGGTTAAAATGCCACTAAAATTACACGAAACAACTCGAAAAAACACATTCAAATGTACATAATTAATAAATAAACATAACGACGTTCCTTTCAAAAATGGCTGATTGAATCCCTACGTGACATTTGGATAGCTTACGTCAATGTCTGATAGACTTTTCTACGTTACGTCATCGTAAATGTTACTTAAAAGTATGCTTATGCTGTTTCCGCCATTGTACTTTTATTTTATTTTATTTCCTGGTGTTTTTTTGAGTAAGTGTTTTTTTGTATAATTTTGGTGGCATTTTAAGCAATGTACAAGCACAAATGTAGTGAAATGAAATGGAAGTGTATTGCGCGACTTTTAAAATTGGTAGTACCTAAACCTACCGCGTTATACTATTCAAATTGTTCAATACCTACTTAGGTATGGATTATAAATGGTACCTATCAAATCACGTTGCAGGTTACCGAAGTGTGCGCAATCGGCCCCAATTATTCCACCTTAGTACACACCCATGGGTCGTGTTTATTTGCTACGAGCGAGGAAAATACATTTTATCAAAGCTGCGAGTAACAAATTGATGGAAACGTTGAGGGATTCAGTCGTTGGAGGTGCTATTGTCTAAAAAATGTTTTGTTTGGCTCGCGTCCAAATCATCACGGAAACTGGGATGCATGTAGGGGACATAGAATACCCTCCGTATATGGATTACCTTTGTTTGTTTATGAACTAGAAAATCTTCATTCATATTATGTAGTACCCATGTAAAATACACCGGATGAATTTCTTTGCTCGATATTTTTTTAAAGGTCGTTGCTATCAGATCTTCATGAAATTTGATTAGGGGGGTAGAAAGTATGGGTACAATTTGTTGGTAAAGCGCTGGTTGGAGTTGTGGAGTTTGTGGAAGTGGAAGTTTCAAGCGGCGCGAGGCGTTTTTCTTTGTATGAAGATTTCTACCTGGGGTTTGCGCAGTCACCGTAAGTCCTAGAGACCTTAAATTTGGAGGGTACATTTCTATTTTAGTCTAGGTCTCGACAAAGCCGATTTAAAAATTTTACTCCCCATCTATTTGCTTACGCTGACCCTTAATGAAAATCACCAAAAAACTATTTTAATATGAAACAAGTGACCTATCTACAGATAGTTGAAAACAATCTAAAGATAGCTCAACTGATCCAAATCACTATCAGGCGGAAACATCCATAAGAAACTGGGCACCTGCCAGGTTGAATGGCAATTCTAAATGCGTTGAGCCAGTCAAGTATTCTTACTTATTCATCATCATCAGCATCCTATAGAAGTCCACAGCTGGACATAGGATCCTCATAGAATGCCATGACGAACGGCTTGAAGCCGCCCCGATCCACCAACTTCCTGCAACCTTTAAGATGTCTTTGACTACCTACTTAATAGACGTTTTTTCCTTAGTCTACTACGAACGACCTGTGAACTACCACGTGCAAATAAATCCAGCGTTTGAATGTTTCACCTTGTCAACTTACGGTCGTACTCATTACCTACTTTAAAAAATGCGGGCCTTCATAAAACAAGCGAAACATAAAACCCACATTAACAGAGTCATAAGGCATGCAGGTTGGCATAGTAAGCGATTGATAAACGCTGAGTGCCATCCCTTTCTTTTCCGCTACCGACTCACCTTCACACCGCTCTGTCACACTGGTGTGATGGTTAGGAAAAAAACTTCCTCCACGTAACACTAGTATCCGTAAAGTGTATATTTTTTACTAAGTTAAAAAGTTAAGTTAAGTTGGAACTTATTCAGCCTCCAGTCAGCCGCACCCTGAATACTTTCACCTCACTGGTGATTTATACTGGCGAAAGTCATTGTCAAACATCGTTTAAAGAGCCAGGTAGGTACTTCAGTAGAGGGGACCAAGAAAGAGCCATCACAACTAAAAAGTAAAGGCACTAAATAAAACACTTAAAAAAACTTCTATGAAGTTAGATGTTGGTGGCGTGGGTGTTGCAGATGTCCATAGGCGGCGGTGACTGCGTTACATCAGGCGGGCCGTCTGCTTCTTTGTCACCTAACTACATAAAAAAAAAAAAAAAACAGATTATGAGGATATGCCGCAAGTCATTTGGCGCATGTTTCACAAAAAATCATTCAGCAATTTCTTACCTGGAGGAGCCCAAACTTTTGTATGTTTTTAAAAAACTCAGAATTTCTAGAAAACAAGTGGCTGAAATGTAATATTTTACGGTGTATTTTTTATCCGTGATGGGATGGAGAAAGAATACTTTTATCCCATCCGCCGCCAGGAAGCGTGTCGTAAGAGCCGACTAACCTGGTCACTCGCGGTGGTAGATCCCCGCAAGGGGTTCCCCTGGCTTGCTACCACCCTCTTGCTAGAGCGTGCTGCCAAATGCTTGTACTAATTAATTAGTATGCGGCGTGTTCCAGTACAATTGCAAGTGAACCAGTCCCTCCCCCCTCCCCTAGTGAAAAGCACTCTTGTCATCATGGGGGCCGTCAGCCATACTGCTAAGAGCCTCTTTTGCATCGAGGTGGGGGGTTGTCGCGATGTTCAGGGAGACCCGATGAAACGGCTGCCCGCTGGCCGCCCGTGGGTTAGTAGGGGGCCCGAACCCAGAGATCACTACTAATACTCCGCTCTGGGAGGCTGTCCCGCCAACCCGCGAAAAAAGCCTGTTAGTGGCTGTCGTGCCGGATTAGGAGACCGGAGTGGAACTCGGCAGTTTCTTTCTGGTCGGATCGGGGGCCCTTCCGTGCATCGTGCCAGCCGTCCATAACTCGGTGAATCTGAGCTCTTTTTGTTGGCTATCTTTGTCACCTGGTATGGATGGAATGCTGTTCACTCTCTCCCTCATCCCTTTTTTAAACATATAAATGGCAATACAAAATAAAAGAAGTAAGTTTTCTTCAGCGGCTTCACAATCCACTCTTAGAGTAGACTTCTGTAACATCCGCGGGATTCACTCTAACTTAAATACTGTCCACCACCACCTTGAGACAGAGAAGCCTGCCCTGCTTTTCCTAACGGAGACTCAGATATCCTGTCCGGCCGATACTTCGTATCTTCACTATCCAGGCTACAAACACGAAGAAATCTTTCTACCGAAAGCTGGAGTCTGCCTTTACGTTCGTGGGGATGTTTGTTGTCGTCGTCTAAACGGCCTTGAAGCAAAAGATCAGTCGTGTCTCTGGGTGCGTGTGGATTACGGTGGTCAATCTCGCATTTACGCTTGCCTCTATCGGGCTCACAAAGGGGATGCGGAAACTACAAGTCTGTTTCAACACATAGCTGACGGGGTCGAGTGGGCTCTTGGGCAGTACCCCAAAGCAGAGTTGGTCATTCTTGGGGACTTTAACGCTCACCACGTTGATTGGTTGGGTTCCTAACGCACTGATCATGCTGGGAGAACTGTCCAAGACCTTGCACTTACACATGGCCTCACTCAGTTGGTCTCCAGTCCAACCCGGATACCTGATATTGCGGGTCATGAACCGTCTTTGCTGGATCTCGTTCTGACCACTCATCCGGACCAATATCAGGTAATGGTAAAGGCTCCTCTTGGTTCCTCCGATCATTGCCTCGTATCAACATCTGTGCCAATTGTTCGCCCTGGTGTTGACACTCTTCCTGGGAAGCGAAAGGTATGGCACTTCCGGTCAGCCGATTGGGACGGATTGCGTGAATTCTACGCATCGTACCAATGGGGGCAGTTATGTTTTTCAACGGACGATCCTAACACTTGTGCTGACTCCGTGGCCGACGTTATACTTCAGGGAATGGAATGTTTTATTCCCAACTCTGTGGTACGCGTTGGCGGTCCGAGTCAACCTTGGTTCAACAGGTCTTGCGCCGATTCTGCTGCTAGCAAACTTGCAGCATTCAGGATCTGGACCAAGGCGCGTGAGTGCAAGGAAACAAATGGTTCCATTTTGAAGAAAAAGTTTAATGCTGCCTCCAGACTCAGCAAAAAAATTATGGCTACAGCAAAGAAGCAACACGTTAGCAGAATAGGGGACCAACTGGCAGAGTATCCTTCTGGAAGCAGGGCATTTTGGTCTCTCGCCAAAGCTGCTGAGGGTAACTTTTGCCAGTCTTCTCTGCCACCCCTACTGCAGCCGGACGGCTCTATGGCTAATAGTGCAAAGGAGAAAGCCGACCTTCTGGGATCTCTCTTTGCCTCCAACTCGACTCTCCATGATGGGGGTGCCACACCTCCATCAATACCCCAGTGTACGAGCTCCATGCCGGAAGTACATTTTTTTCAGAAAGTGGTACGGAAGGAACTCTCGTCCCTTGATGTGAGAAAGTCGAGTGGGCCAGATGTCATTCCGGCTGTAGTACTGAAAAGGTGTGCTCCTGAGCTATGCTCCGTTCTATCGCACCTTTTTGATCTGTCTTACGCCTCTGGTATCGTGCCGACTTCGTGGAAAATGGCCCATGTTCACCCTGTCCCCAAAAAAGGCGATCGAACCAACCCGTCCAACTACAGGCCCATTGCGATAACCTCTCTACTCTGTAAGGTGATGGAGCGAGTGATAAACACTCGGCTTCTGGGATACCTGGAGGAGCACCAGCTGATCAGTGATCATCAATACGGCTTCCGTCATGGGCGATCGGCTGGTGAGCTTCTGGTCTATCTCACTCACCGTTGGGCTGAAGCCGTTGAGAGTAGAGGGGAAGCCCTGGCAGTTAGCCTCGATATCGCTAAGGCTTTTGATCGGGTTTGGCATGGGGCACTTCTTACAAAGTTACCATCTTATGGCCTTCCAGATGGGCTATGCAAATGGGTTGCTAGCTTTTTATCCGGGCTGAGCATCAAGGCTGTTGTTGATGGATCATGTTCAGATCCGAAGTCTATCAATGCTGGTGTTCCGCAAGGATCAGTGCTTTCCCCCACGCTATTCATTATGCACATCAATGACATGCTGCAAATTAGCGGTCTGTATTGTTATGCAGATGATAGCACGGGTGACACCTTTTATTCTGGCCGTGCTAATGCCTCTCGTTCTGAGGTTGATGAGAACAGGCGAAAACTTGTGTCCGAAGTTGAGAACTCCTTAGAGCAAGTTTCCGATTGGGGTGACCGGAACTTAGTCACCTTTAACCCTACGAAGACACAGGTTTGTGCGTTCTCGTCTAAGAAGGCCCCGTTTGGTGTGTCGCCGCGGTTCCAAGACATTCCCTTATCCATCTCGGCAAGTATTGGGATTCTCGGGGTCGAGATATCTAATGAGGTCCAATATGGGAGTCATCTCGAAGCAAAAGCTGCACTGACTTACAAAAAGCTTGGTGTGCTAAACCGTGCTAAACAGCATTTTACGCCGAATCAACGGCTATTGCTTTACAAAGCACAAGTTAGGCCGCACGTAGAATACTGTTCCCATCTATGGCATGGGGCACCCAAGTACCAGCTGCTTCGTTTTGATTCCCTACAGAGAAGAGCCATTAGAATAATCGGTGACCCAAAACTCTCAGATACTCTAGAACCGCTTAGCCAACGCAGAGCCATCGGATCTCTTTGCGTGTTCTACCGCCTCTACAAAGGGGAATGTTCCGACGAGCTTTTCGATCTCATCCCGGCATCGAGATTTTACCATCGCTCTTCCCGACACCGTGACAAGGCTCATCCGCACATCATAGATCCCTGGGTTTCTCGAACGACTCGTTTCTCGAGATCATTTCTTCCCCATACCTACAAACTATGGAATGAGCTTCCATCTGAGGTTTTCCCGCTTGGTTACATGTGTCGCTTCAAGAAAAATGTTCATAAATTCCTTCAGGGTAGGCAGCGCATCGACAATATCTTGGGTGTTGCCGGTGTCTATAAGCGACGGTGACCACTTCACATCAGGTGGGCCGTTTGCTAGATTGCCTATTTATTTCATTAAAAAAAAAAAACACCGTATTTCTAACCCAATAATCTGTACCATATTGACAAACAATCGAATCTAGCCAAAAGTTAGAGGTAACTTTGGGGTTTTTTCTATCGAGAAAATATTGTCCTATCGTGTTTCTGGTACAGTGATCCCTCGGAATTATAATGCATCCATGCATATTTATAATTTGAATATTGTACTTAATTTAAGTCAGTTATAAAATCAAATCTAAGATTGGTAATTTTGCGTTACCCCACCTTTACTTGCGCATGGTCACTTTGTCTACCAGACATTGCCGCAATCACAAAGTACCTTTATGCCGCAATATTTATGGATTCGGACGAGAACGTCCCTTTCGCAAAATGTCCCGCGCTTAAAAATAAGCCTTGTTCGCATAACGTCCCGTTCGCAAAACGTCCCTTACGCAAAATGTCCCGTTCGCATAACGTCCCGATACGGGTGTCACGCGTGTATCGGGCCCTGTCAACCTTTAAATATTCGCATAAACAGTTAAAAAGGTTCTCTATAAATTACAGCGGGAAAATGAGAAAATCTTATTGAGGCGTGAATTTTTAACGAACCTTTTTGAGATGGGAATAATATTTAATTCAAAGCAAAAGACTTGGAATAATTTAAATGTAGTGCAATGGCTTTTTCCAATTGTTATTTTGGCTGGATGAATAGAAATAAAATAATAAACAATGCTGGACAGTTCACACATCATTATCTAGCCCCAAGCTAAGCAGAGCTTGAGTTATGGGTACTAGTACTTAATAAAATACATTACATGGATAGATATTTTTTTATTATATATAGAAAATACCCAGAACACCCTGAACAAATATCTGCAGATCTTACAAATATTTGTTCCGGTTTGGGAATCGAACCTTCAACCTCCTGCGTCGCATGCGAACCTTCGCCCGCCGCGCCACAGAGGGCATCAAAACTTTAGTTCTCTGTCGGATAATCTCGTTGCGGATCTTATCTTTCAGAGAAACTCCTAGCATAGCCCGTTCCATAGCTCGCTGTGCAACCTGGAACTGGTGGATTAGCTCTACCGTGAGTGACCACGTCTCGGCACCATAGGTCATTACTGGTAGGACGCACTGATTGAAGACTTTAGTCTTCAGGCATTGTGGTATAGGCGACGAGAAGACTTGCCGTAGTTTTCTGAACGCTGCCCAGCCTAACTGATTCCTCCTGTTGGCGTCAGCAAAGTTGTGTCTACCTAATGAGGGCTTTTCGTTTTAGAATAAAAAGTAAAAAAGTAGGTAGTTCAAATTGGCTTGATAGATAGATGTTTAATTTATTTTTAATGCGTAATATGAAAAATGTAGGATTACAGCTGAAATTATAATAACGACGAACATATTCGTTTACAGTGAGACGAGATAAAGCATTAGTCCTCATAACTACGAGCTTCTTGGAATGAGGTGCGGAACAGTTCCACTCTTCAAGGGAGCGAGCCCCACAGGTGTCACCAGGATGACCCTTACATTCTCCTGTAATTAAAACATAACGATTAGAAGCACAATTCCAAGACAGAAAACTTCAACTCGCATAGTCTTTATTCTCATACCTAACTTCATTAGTAACTAAGGGGGCGTTCAAGTATTACGTAAGCGCTTGAGGGGGGCGGGGGGGGGGGGGGGGGGGGGTCTTTGCATTGCTTATTTTTGATGACATGGTTTGGTCGATATCGTGATTACGTCAGCAGTTATTATTTACTTTTTTATACACAGATGGCAACCCACAAATTGTCTATGCTTGAAAACAAAATTTTAATTACTGTGTCTATAAAGTTTGTTTAAATTAATATTATGTGCGTTAAATTCCTCTATCTTAAGACCATTTGCTAACTGCTGCTCACGAATCAATAAAAAAACAGAATACATTAAGGCGCGATAGGTTCTCAAATGTCTCTAGAATTTTAAAGTTTTTGATAAGAATTTTCATAGTTTTCTAGGAAGAAAAAAATATATGATATTTTTGAGCTTTTTATCTAGTGAAATCAATAATTCAATAAAATATTTGAATTACTTCACTCGATAAAAAAAAATAACAAAGATACCTCCTTTTTAAAATTTAAATGCTATTTTTCACTCACTTCTCTCACGTTTTAATTTTTGAAACATTTGGTTACATGTTAGTTATTATTTGAGTTAGTGAATTCATCAAACAAAACTTTGAACGACATTTTTATATAAATTTTTTATACATAAAAACACGGTATCAGAGCTTGCGCTCGCCTTCTTCGCCTCATACAAAAATGTTCGTTGAACCTATAGCGCCTTAAAAGAAAAATGCATATAGGTTGGTACTAATGATTACGTAAGCATGGGAGGGGGGGAGAAGAGGTTTGTTTACATTTGCTGACAAGGGGAAGGGGAGGGTAAATAATTGTAAAAAATCTGCTTACGTAATACTTGAATGACCCCTAAGCTACGAGTAAAATAAACTGAAACTGAGAGTGAAGACTATGTGAAAGAAGTTACAGGTTGCAGTAAGTAAGTAAAACTTTTATTTTGACCAAAAACTATACAAAACACAAATAAGTTAGATATCATAGGCTTTGACAGCGTTTGTTTTGAGTATAGTGCTGTAAAAAAAGGTGCCCACCAATGCTGCAGCGCTGATTTTGAGCACGAACCTCGGTTGACGCACGAACTAAGCACGAATTACAACAAGAACAATAATTATTATAAATAGGTAGTTAATTTTGACACCAGAGGCCAGCACTACCTCATACGAAACGAAACGAACGAAACGAATTTTGAAACACAATTTATGATAGCTAACGAAGTTTAACGTTAGCTATCTTAAGTTAAGTTTAACGTAGTTAGTAATTAGATAGTAAGTAGAGTCCAAATAAAATTGTATTAAAAGAGATACATAGATAGCTTCAATTTTGACGACCTCTGTGACGCGGCGGGCGAACGTTCGCCTGCGACGCAGGAGGTTGCTGGTTCGATTCCCGCCTCGGAACAAATATTTGTGCGATCTGCAGATATTTGTTCAGGGTGTTCTGGGTATTTTCTATATATAATAAAAAATATCTATCTATGTAATTTATTGTATTAAGTATATCAGTTTTCTAGTACCCATAACACAAGCTCTGCTTAGCTTGGGGCTAGACAATGTTGTGTGAACTGTCCAGCATTATTTATTATTTATTTACGCTACGCGGCCGTCTACGGAACGCTACGAAGCTCCCGCCATCGTGCTACGC
The DNA here is from genome assembly GCA_932527175.1 of Operophtera brumata. Lineage (NCBI taxonomy): Eukaryota > Metazoa > Arthropoda > Insecta > Lepidoptera > Geometridae > Operophtera > Operophtera brumata. Next base: position 25,158,623 of record OW052225.1, read on the forward strand.
TAACCAGTTTACGAGGCGACCGCACAAATCGACTACGCTTGTTCTGCACCTACGTGTTGTGATAATATAAAGTTAACTACACTTTTTACTGCTATAAATAAGCTACAGCCCCGCTCTTGGCTAACGTTAGTCATGACGTCTCGCACTCCTACAAAATCTGACGCAATACGGAGTGAAATAGATGGAGTCAGCCAGTCGGATACAGAAGCCGAACGTAATACTTCAAGTCGTTGTTTTAAAAGGAGAGCCATTCGTAGTCCTGAATTGGTAAATTCGTTTAAGCTAGACAGCACTCTTAATGCGTTCAAATGTGACATAAGCGATCACATTACCAAACTCTTCACAGTCTTTCAACGTAATCAAGATGAAAAATTTACAGCACTCATGACAGACACGAACGTAATTAAACAGGAAGTTATGGAAATGAGAACATTAAACGAAGAAACAGATAGAAAGTTAAATGTTTTGTCGTCTCATTATGAATCTATTCAGGCGAAGACAAACAATTTGGCAACCGAGCTCGATGCTAGCAAAAACAGAATTAAGTCTCTGGAAAGCCAACTTGAGGATTTGAGCCGACAATCATGTGCTTATAAACTAGAAATCAGAAATATTCCGTCTAAGGAGCGAGAAACTACAGGAGATCTGTCCCAGATTATTGGGAACTTGCTAAATACGCTGAAGATTGAAGTGCAGCCAGCAGAAATTCGTAACATTCGACGACTTCCTGGAAAACCTGATGCACCGAGGCCCATTGTCATGGAACTGGCCAGTACTAACATAAAGAATAAAATTGTCCAGGAGGCCAGAAACTTTAACAAGGAAAATAACGCAGCAAAGCTAAACACCAGCCACCTATCAATAATAGGTACACCAAGACCAATCTTCATAGGTGAAAATCTGACTTTTAAGGCTAAAGGTCTGTACTATAAAGCAAGAGAATATGCAAAAGCGAACGACTTCGCCTACTGCTGGACCGCATATGGCCAAGTTTACTTACGAAAAAAAGAAGGTGCGAATAGAATATACATCAAAGACGAAGAACAGCTGAAAAACATTGAACTGGATGCGTGACTAGTACATGCTTACCAATACTATATCTACTGTAGAATAGGTACTTATTATATATTAATTAGTTTAAAATACACAGCCCTTTATATTATATTTTACACACAAATAATAATAAATATATTCACACAAAACACAAATTATACACAAACTCATACACCATTTCAAACACAAAATACAAGCAATCAACTACCAACAAATAACGTGCATGCACTTCCTTTTCTCCAAACCGTCACAAGACAATATGTTATCGTAAAACCAAAGTTATCTTCTGTAAACAAAGACACTGCATGTTCATACGCAGTGTTAAAAAATAAAACTTTTTTTCTATACTTAATATGAACAGAACGATAGAACTATTATACGATAGCATAGATGACGTGTCTGTATCGGAGGCTCACACTTGCACACCAGAAAATTGTTTGAATTTCATAAAAAAACCTAGTAAACAACTCACTATAATAACGGAAAATAGAAGAAGTATATCAAAAAATCTTGATGAATTCTCGATACTCATCAAACGTACAAACATACAACCGGATGTTATAGTCTTAACAGAATGTTGGCTTTTGAAATGCGGTAATCTACCTGCTCTAGATGGGTATGAAGCTGTATCGACCTCTAACAACGTCATGCAAAATGATGGAGTAGTTGTTTATACAAAAATAAGCCTAAAAACAAGCTCTTATGAACCAACATTTGTAAATGCCAATTGCCTTGTCACCGTAGTAAACAATAACATTGTAATAATTTCTCTCTATCGCTCTCTCCCTCATATAAAAATTTAGATAACTTCATTAATTCCATAGATAATATTCTTAACACTTTAGCAAATTACAAAAATATAGTCATGATTGGGGATATTAATGTAAATATAATAGGCGACGCCGAAAAACGAAAGGTAACAGATTATATGAATATACTAGCCTATCATGGTCTTTTACCTTCTCACACTTTTCCCACAAGAGGCAAGAGCTGCCTAGACCACATTTTTATAAAAACTAAACTAACCGCTCAAACTCTTGTCATAAAAAGCAGTATGACCGATCATTACTCGGTGTTATTAGGGCTTAAATCTAACAACAATAATAAAATAGTAAAACAGAAAATAATAACAAAAGTGGACTATAAAGCGATCAAAATAGAGCTAGACTCAACGGACTTTTCATGCGTTTTAAATGCAACCGATTGCAATCTCGCTACTGATCTTTTTATTAATATCTTAATGAATATTATTAAAAAACATACACATGAAGTAAAAATTTCACGACGGAAATCTCCTATAAAACCGTGGATCACACAGGGACTTATTAGGTGTATACAACATCGTGACAACCTACACATTAAAGTACGCAAAGCAGCCGATAACGAGAATCTAAAAGTAATTTACAAAAGGTACCGGAATTTCTGTAACTCTCTCCTAAATAAGTTAAAGAAAGCGTATGAGAAAGAGCAATTTCAAAAAGCAGGTAACAATGTTAAAAAAACCTGGGAAGTAATAAATACTCTAACCAACTACAAACCTAAAAAGTCATTACCTCAAAACCTGTTACGTGAAAACGACCCTATCAAAGTAATAAACTCGGCAAATGAATTCTTTGCAAATGTGGGTAGAAAATTGGCGGAAAAAATATGCACAGGAAACATGAATATGCATCCAAATCTAAATAACACAAATAAACAGCCACTAAACTCTTTTGGGCTCATAGACATTGACCAATCAGAAGTGTTAATGCTAATAAATAGTCTTAAAACTGATTGTTCTATTGGCTGGGACAATATCTCTAGCAGCATAATAAAATATAATAAAGATTCAATTGTTGCACCCATTACCCATATATGTCACCTATGTTTTCAAACTTCCGTCTTCCCGAGGGCTTTTAAGAAAGCTATTATACTACCCATTCATAAAACTGGAGATAAACTCATTATAACTAACTACAGGCCCATATCCATCTTGCCATCTCTGTCTAAAATTTTAGAAAGAGCAATAAATAACAGGCTTATCAAATACCTTGAAACTTCTAACCTCATATCTGAAAATCAATTTGGTTTTCGGAAAGGCAAATCTACAGCAGACGCCGTATCGGAGCTTAACAACTACATTGTAGGATGTCTAGAAAAAGGATCGAAATGCATGGCTATCTTCCTAGATTTGGCTAAAGCATTCGATACGGTGTCAACTTGCCTACTTCTGGATAAACTAGAATGCCTAGGTATACGTGGAGACCAACTAAAACTACTTCAAAGTTACTTAAGTGGAAGAATCCAGTGCGTGAAGATTGGTGAATACGTTAGTTCCGAACTATCAGTCACTTATGGTATACCTCAGGGTTCTATTTTGGGCCCAACTCTTTTCCTAGCTTATATGAATCAGATATGTGACCTCAAATTGCAAAATGGCAAGCTTCTTGCTTTTGCGGACGACACAGTGTTGCTATTCCAGGGAAGGAGCTGGGATGAAGTCTATAGACATGCCCAAACAAACTTTGACTTGGTCTCTATGTGTCTCTATCAAAATATTCTCACCCTTAACGCTGCAAAAACTAAATATTTAGCTTTCTCTCTTCGCAAACCCGGTCTACCAAATTCTGCAATATACTCTATAAAAGCTCACACTTTACACTGCCTACAGTCATCTACCAGTCGTTTGGCATGCGATTGTCCGTTAGTCGGAAGCTGTAACACGATCAAATACCTTGGTATCACTCTTGACCCGCACTTGACCTATGAATCCCACATCGACTTGCTGACTGCCAGAACACGAAAGCTAATTGCAGTATTTAAAAATATAAAACACGCAGCAAGTATTGACCAGCTCAAAAACACCTACTACGCGTTATGTCAATCTCTGCTGGTGTACTGCTTGACGTCGTGGGGTGGCGCAGCTTTAACACATTTGCTTCCGCTAGAAAGGGCTCAGAGAGCAGTCCTAAAAGTAGCCTATTCTCGACCGTTCAGGTACCCAACGAAACGGCTTTACAATGACTGTGAAGTTCTATCCGTTAGACAACTTTTCATACAACAAATTATTTTAAAACAGCACAAAATAAAGCCAGACTTAAATATAACCAACAAAAGACGACAGGATAAAATATACAACACAATAAAATGTAGAACCGCATTTGCACACAAACATTTAAACTTCCTAGCAACATACCTTTACAACAAAATAAACAAAATAACAACAATTCATAAAACAACACAAGTTGAGTGCAAAAACAAACTTAAACTGTTCTTACTCAGCTTAGACTATCGGCAGACAGAGGATCTGCTATCAATCCAATCCTGATTAAATTCTAAGATTATACACCTTATTATATTTTCCCAACACGCATACACAACACACACATACACACACTAGTCATAAATACACATCACACCATTCACACTTTCCACACATACACTATTTACACAACACACTAATCTACACAATACACTGCTATACTTCTGTAAGTATCTCAGTACCTACTTTAAATTAAAGATAAATGGGCTTTTTATAACCTCTAAAATATGAAACTAGATTAGTTAATATCTATCTGACCAAGCCGAAGCAGAGATCCCTTGCGTCTAAACACAAGTTTTACTTAGTTAGAGCAAGGTGTCAATGTTTTTCACTGGCTGTACATTAAAATGCCAAGGTCTTAAATATAGATTTAAAAATTTAAATGCTATGTGAAAAATTTAAACATTGTAAACCTTTTTAGAAATAAATACTCTTTATTATTATTATTATTATTATTTATTTATTTTGAACAGGTAAGACGGCAGCGATCCACCCATACCACTCATGCCATACCCAGCTTCACTCAATCCCATAGACACTTAATCAAGATATAAACCACATATTTATTTATTTGTATCCTTTTCTAATTTTATTTTTTATTTTTTTATTATATGTTGTTGTTTTTATCCTTCCGTGAAGTCATTCTTTCTGGGCCCCGTCTGAAAACCAGCGCTGCTCCATATTGTTTTGCATATGGAGCAGCATTTTGCTGAGTAGAGCTTTTTTGTGAAAGAGTTCGTCCGGGGAAGTACTACCACCATACCTATTTGTGCCGCAAAGCAGTAGTGCTCGTATTGCTGAGTTCCGGTTTGAAGGGTAAGGGTGCCGGTGAAATTACAGGCACATGAGACTTTTCATCTTTATGTCTCAGTGTGGCGGGCGCAGGGCGATGCCACATAGGGTGCGTCCTAGGTGGACGTGACCTATGAGTTAATGCACTGTTCATAGGCAGAGGTTACCGCTTAACATCAGGTGGGCCATCTGTTTGTTCCGTTAAAAAGAAAACCGTGTCTGTTTGGCTTCACACCTTATCGCATAGAGCCTTAAAGCATTGCAGGTAGAGCGGACTATTAATTTATTGTTTATAATTCTAAAATTAAGTCTGTAGATATTATAAATCTTTTGTTTTGCTTTCATATGTTTTTGTTGTATCTACGCTATCGTTTTATATTCTGTCTGTTCTGTGTATTTTGTGTGATTGTCAAATAAATATATTTCATTTCATTTTTTTTTTCATTTCATCCTAGGTGAACTACTATTGACTTAACCAATTCAGTGACTGCAGTGTGTATCTAAGTGGTAACCCCTTTCTTCCCCTACCTTTTTGACAACTGCAGTATCCTAGATGACGTTCACTAGGACGCACCTTCCGTGGTATTGCACCGCGTCCGAAACCTTGAGACATAAAGATGAAATGTCTCATGTGTCTATAATTTCACCGGCAACTTAAAACTGGTACACAGCAATACTCACATAACTGCTTGGCGACAGAAATAGGTACAGGTCTCGCAAAGAGTTATGAGCGCTCGGCGAAAGTGGTGGGGTTGATTGCGCATATGTACAAACGCGCATTCGCTATACAGACCCAAAAAATTACTACTGCGCATTGAAGGTCATAACTCATAACTCGTTGCACGACCTATATGGTGGTAATACTTTCGAAGACGTAGGTACTGTTTCACACGGAACTCTACTTAATGCTAATACCGTAGTTTTTCATTGAAACGCAATATGGGGACTAAAATTCCTCAAAACCGATGTCAAAAAAGGATGTCATTATAATCAGTAAACTTTTTACCTTTTTCTCTCCCTTGTTCAAAGCTTCCTGTATTTTTTCCTCGGCTATCTTCAGAAACGGCTGCAGAGCCGGCTTGGTCTTGGGGTCCTTTTTAGCCTCCTGAACGTCCGTAATGGTCCAGACTGATACGTCCAAAGCAGGCTCAGTCACTTCTATGCTGTTCTGTATAAATACAAAATGCAATTATCTTCTATAGGTTACATTTCGGGGAATGCTCCCAGGAACTTCACGATCTGATCCCACCATCTCATTTTCGTCATAGGACGAGCAGACACACGGCTCGGTACCATCCTTACCTCATTAGTATACCCTCTATTCGTACTAAACGATTCAGTTCTACCTTTATAATGCGAACTGCTAAGGAGTGGAATACCCTGTCGTCGTCTGTCTTTCCTGAAAACTATAATCTGGGTCTCTTCAAGGCTAGAGTGAATAGGTGCCTTCTAGACCTTTCTTCGGTCACATCGTCACTTACCAACAGGTGAGATCGTGGCCAAACAAAGGTCTATCATAGTTAAAAGGTTTTGTTGTTTGTTTTTGACCATCGAGCAACGCAGGCCTCCGATGTTTTTGACCAATGAGACATGATGTCTAAGAAAGTCGTTTGTTTTATGACTTTACAAATTCTATTAGATTGTTTGCGTCAGAATCTCTGCGAAGCCCTCGTAAAATGTATGCAGCCGGTGCGATGCTGTCATAATCGCTGGCGGTGCAATGCCCAAATACTAGGTATTTTGTTAATAGTTTTATTATAGCTATAATAAAACTATAACCAAAACACCTAAAAAATATGGTAAGCCCCGAAATAGTAAGTTTCTATTGGTGTTCAAAAGGCACTGAACACGGGCGGGGCTGACGTCACTACGATTGTCACTTTTCACACCAAATTCGCCCTAAGCAGGGTCAGGGACTGTTGTTGCTGATAGTACATGCACGTAGGAATACTCTTAGAGGACCTCAATAATCTTTAGGGAGGCCTTTGTCAAAGGACAAAAGGACAAGCTGTTGAAGCGATACAACCGGTTGGCGATATATCTATATATATAAAACAAAGTCGTGTTAGTTACACCATTTATAACTCAAGAACAGGTGAACCGATTTGGATGAAAATTGGTGGGGAGGTAGCTTAGAACCAGGAGATTAACATAGGGGGAGGGGTAGGAGGGGGGGGGGGCTGTTTTTCATTCTGAAACTACCCGTGCGAAGCCGGGACGAGTCGCTAGTAATGTATAAAGTGTTTATTTTAGATTAGTTTAATATTAGGTACCTACATTATATTTGTTATATAGTAAAACAAACTGCAACAAAGGCTTATTATTATTATACATACATACATAGACACACGCCTGTCCCCGAAAGGGTAGGCAGAGCCTCAATAGGCCTCATTTCACAGTGGGTTGCACCATCGTGGGATATAGACGTGACAAGTGGTGAGCTCATCGCCGCCTATTGTTCCTACAGCTAGGAGTCAGGGACGTTGATTCAACGAATTAGCTCCTCTGTTATATGACCTTCGTACCGATTGCACAGCAAGTAAGTACACTCGGATGGGATCAGCAAAGTTCAACCAGTTAAACTAGTTAGTCATCATCATCATCAGCCTACATCAGTCCACTGCTGGACATAGGCCTCTCCCAATGCTCGCCATTTAGACCGATTTCCAGCTCTTCTCATCCGTTTTCTACCAGCCGCCTTACGCAGATCGTCGCTCTACCACGCCAGGGGGTACCCCACACTACGTTTATACCTTGTAGGCAGTCAAAAGGAAGATGCTAGAGAAAATCAGCAAAAGTTCATAAGGCAGCACACTCTACGCTTGATATAAATACTCATAAATAACACATCAATAATATATTCTAACATAGTTAAAAAAAAAAGTTACCTGGTGCTTTCCTTCATCATGCATATAAATTAGACGTTGCCGGGCTGCCATGATGTTTATTTTATCATTGGGGTTTGTTTCGGGGTCATCGATGTCCTTGTTCATCTGGGCCATCGTCCATGTTTTACCACCAGTTGGGGATGGTAATAAGGCGATGACTTCCTGTAAATGTTTACCACCTAATTAAGGGAAACCCTAAAACTTGCAGATATATTCTTAGGTAAAGGTTTGCTTAACCCTTCGATCAAGAATACAACAAATACGTCTCGGTGAATAACAGCTCACTTGAAAAGTGAGCTCTTATTTTTAATTGTATTTTTGAGAACTTTATTTGTAGCTCTTTAAGGTTGATTTCGCACCAAATGTTGTTTAACCAATGTCTTTTCCTCAAGTGACAGGAGTAATTTATTGCTTTGCTCGTTTTTTGTGACGAAAGATCGTAAGTATAAGATAATATTTTGAAAATTTGCTACATTATTGCTAGGTGTCATAGTTGTAATTAGGTTGAACTTAGAACTGTTTTAAAACTTTTGTTTCAGTTCGTTAGTAAACAAATATAGCTGTAATACCCACGCGGACGGTATTTAGCTTTGATTTTGTACGTGAACCGAAATCTAGTCATATTCTTGATCGAAGGCCTTCTTGGTTCCTTTCGCTTGTGGCACGAAATTCAAATTTTATAATTACCGTCAACATAGTTTTCGCTATCTGAAGAGGTGTTGATGAGATGTGATGAGCAAAACACACGAAAAAAAATGAATTTCGCGCCACAAGCGAAAGCAACCACCTTAACCCGATAAGTTGCAAACCGAAAGGCGGCATCCGAAGCGATGTTGAGGTCAGCTCTGGTAGGTACAAGAATTATTTTATTGAAACCTGACAATTTGGCAAGAGTTGTGTTGCAAAAGTACCCCCTAAGGGTCCTATAAGTGTGGGGATACTCACTTACTCTGTGTCCTTTACAACATCCTCCACAATTCTCTTTCCAAACTATTTAAAATAACGTTTCCCTCCCCGTTTTTCTCTTGACCATCCATCTCGATCCTCTCAACATCTTTTACTCATGATCCCGGCCTATAACACCTCTTTTTACAACCACTCTGTTAAGGTCACTTCTATCCGCTTGTGCTTATGGAGTCTTCAAGTCCGAACTGAAGAATCAATACTTTTTGACATTGCAAAATGTCCAACAAAATTGAGCGCTTATTAATGAATTATATTTAACCCCCGACGCAAAAACGACGGGGTGTTATAAGTTTGACGTGTATGTGTGTGTGTGTGTGTGTGTGTGTGTGTCTGTCTGTCGCCTCGTAGCTCCCGAACGGATGAACCGATTTCGATTTTTGTTTTGTTTGAAAGGTGAATTTGTCGGGAGTGTTCTTAGCTAAGTTTGATAAAAATCAGTTCAGCCGTTTCATTGCGTTGAGGTTTTTTTTTATTTTTACAAAATTAATTACTTGTTATATATTACATTATGTTAGGTATTTATAGCTAGTGCCTAGTTATTTAGTGTAGGTATTTAATTTAATTATGTTTATAATTTAATCTCGACCTATAACGATTCACAATAGCACAACTACCCACTCTACATTACACAAAGGTTAGCTGGAAGAAAATGCAGTTTTAGTAGTAGAATATAGAGCTTTTTGTGAAAGAGTTCGTCCGGGGAAGTACTACCACCATAAATCTATTTCTGCCGGAAAGCAGTAGTGCTCGCATTGCTGTGTTCCGGTTTGAAGGGTAAGGGTGCCGGTGAAATTACAGGCACATGAGACTTTTCATCTTTATGCCTCAGGGTGGCGGGCGCAGTGCAGTGCCACATAGGGTGCGTCCTAGGTGGACGCGACCTATGAGGTAATGCACTGTTCTCAGGCAGAGGTTACCGCTTAACAAAAGGTGGGCCATCTGCTTGTTCCGTCATTCAAGTAATATTAAAAAAAAAAAAACTTGCTAATTATTATTAAGTTCGCGTATGTACTGCATTTTTGTCTTGTATACACGAAACGTTCAGTCTCTAAACGTCAGCAAAGTGACGAAAAATAGTGTTAAGGCGCTATAGGTTCAACGAACATTTTTGTATGAGGCGAAGAAGGCGAGCGCACGCTCTGATATCGTGTTTTAGTGTATAAAAAAATTATATAAAAATGTCGTTCTAAGTTTTGTTTAATTTTGTTGATGAATTCACTAACTGAAACAATAACTAACATGTAAACAAATGTTTCAAAAATTAAAACGTGAGAGAAGTGAGTGAAAAATAGCTTTTAAATTTTAAAAAGGAGGTATCTTTGTTATTTTTTTTTATCGAGTGAAGTAATTCAATATTGTATTGAATTATTGATTTCACTAGATAAAAAGCTCAAGAATATCATATATTTTTTTCTTCATAGAAAACTATGAAAATTCTTATCAAAATCTTTTCTAGAGACATTTGAGAACCTATCGCGCCTTAATTAGCCGTTTATCTTTTAAAACATAAATAGTTGGTGAAAATTAGTCCTTACCTCTTCTTTACCCGTAAACATCGCGAGCATTATTTGATTTAATGCGTCTTCTAGATACGGCTGCATGGCTTCATCGCTTTTTGTCTCAACGGCTATGGACAGCTCGTTCAGGGTCCAAGTCTTCACGATGGGCATGGCGAGGGATGTAGCGACCAGGGTGGTCAGGACTACCAGAGACTCCATTGTTACCTAGAGAGGCAAACACAAGTGTGTTACCAACATCATAAGGCGTGGATATATGTGAAATGTGGCGCATTAAAACTTTTTTTCTCCACAATCTTTATCGAAAAATCCACGAAAATATATAAATATATTAATCTACATCATATAAAGCATATCTTCTTGTTTTCAATAAATTTAAAAAACAGCTTGAAATGGAAGAAATTAATTTGCAAAGTAGCCTCTGTTTTCGTAGTTACAGCCATTTTTCTCCTAATCTATCAATCATTAGATGTTTTTATTGCCTTCAGTATATGAAATAACATAGGATAACGCCGAGAGGACTTTCTTTAATGAAATACTTTTTTTGTGATAAAAAAAACACTTGATTTTCGCTCTCTTTTCGTTACGCGAACTATACTCTGTCACTTTCTAACTTACCTTAACTTTAATTACCTGCATTTTGGATAGTTACAGAATTTGACGTCTATCGACGCCATAATCAGACATTGAACTCCACTGGTGGACGAGGCTGCACCAATAGAATGCAATGGAGGTGTTCGCCGTAATCACCATGCTTTGCAGGCAGATTAGTGAATGCATTTTTGTTGTTGAGTACTCAGGCAGCTGCTGCCAATCCCCTGGTGTAATCCCCTAGTTGACTTTACGGTATCTGGATAGATCTATCGGACGGAGGGGTATATTCTCAGGCTAGACACATCACGGGATTGCGTTACAGTCATGAGAGCGTTAGCCAGTGGGAAAGTAATGTCACTGTCAGGACTCGCCACTGAACAAGGAAACGAAAAGGAAGGAATTTCACGGACGTGGCCACTGCAAGGCTTGTCTACTATGCTTATTTCCATTGTAATAAGTCTATCAATGTTAAAAAAGAAAAAAAAACCCTTATGAGCTATGAAATTTTGTTATGGGGTGCTGGTGCTGACATTAGTGTCATTTTTATTCTCTAAAAGCGAGCAATTCGGGCAATTTACAATTTGAAATGTAGAGTCTCTGAGATAAGTGTACAAGAAAAACAATATTCTCACGGTACCTTATTCATCCTTATTCATACACACCTTATTATACATACATTCACCTAGATAAATGTCGACAGAAACTTTATCTTCAAGTTGAACGTATGATTATGTGATGCGACGGTTTTTCACGTGGCAAATAATTGTTTTTTTTCGTCTCGATAGCGTGAAGTTTTAAAATTCATATTCATAATTTATCAATACTTTACGATCACAGGGAAAACTTAGTCAAGGCAATTAACAGTAAACAATTAAAAGGTAAAAAAACTGTTTGGTACACAAGAAAGATGCAGCTGTATAGAGGCTTTGTCAAATTATAAGGCAAGTCATTTAGAATTATGTCAAACAAAACATTAATTTAATAAAAAATAGTAATTGTATAAATAAATGTAATTGTTGTTGTTGTTGTTGTTGTAATTAAAAGAGGCTATAAAAGACCATGCCAAGAAATAAATTGAATAAGAACAAATAATAAAATCAATGCAGCTATACAGGGGCTTTGTCAAACTTATTACTACAGGTCTAGCGCTTAACTGAGTCAGTCCCTGAGGTATGGTAGCAGTACGGGAGGGGTGTTTTCGTCTCTCAAATTATCAGATGACATGTGACATAATAACGACGACGACGACGAAAACACCCCTCCAATTAATAATAAGTAAGGTATTGATAAATTACGAATATGAATTTAAAAAGTTCACGCTAGCGAGACGAAAATAAAAAATTATTTGCCACGTGAAAAACCGTCCCATCACAGAATCATACCTTCAACTTAAAGAGAAAGTTTTTGTCGAAATTTACCTACGTGAAATAAAAAGTTCAATACTCTAAGTCGTTTAGAAGTTCAATCAAATTTTCAGTCGAAAACAGCTGAACTTTGTTATTTTTTCACATGGTTAATGAACAGGGATGTTATTAGCCGTAACCAATTGGAGATTACTTGACAATAATGTGTGACGTCACAATGTATTCTGAACGATTATTCCACACAGATATCGTAACAAGCCAACGTTATGTCACGTTAGGTCATAGCGAATAAGGGGGCAGGTTGATAATTTTTGTACGTTCACTTTACAGAAAAAAGTCACAGAATAACTTTTTTTTTTAAGCACATATGCATATATAATCAACTCTTCTTTGTGGAGAAAGCCCACAAATAAGACGCCTAAAGTCGTATTAACTTACTAATTAGTTAGTCGTATTAATTACTATTTAATATGATGAATGAGAAATGCAAATTACACAAAATATTGTATGTTTTTTTAACACACTACCTTATTATCTCTGGTATATTCTGGTTTCGTCAAAATTGCACAGTCTCTACGGTTTGAGGTGAGGAGCAGACTGAGGCAGGGAGACGCTTGGTCAGTTGGCTATATAATGTGTCATGGTACGTTTACACGGACGCGTTCAAAGCGACATTCAACGGGCGCGTGCACGTGCGCAAGCATGTGAACATGCTGATTGTGCACGCGCCCGTGTTCGTGCACGGGAATGCGCCGATCGGGCCGACTATCGGTTTTTCGACACACTTCAAACGAGTCACTTCACTTCAATCATTTATTTTTATTTTCCAATAGAAATAGGTAGACCGCCATATCGATTCCGCTGTGTTTGCCATGTAAATCACTGTTTAGTTTTTGAGTGTAAGAGTTTCAGACTAGTATTATTTTCATAACAGATTTAAACATGACTTGATTTTATTTCTTGGTTTAATTTGACGGCTGTTTTACAACAACCTCTGTCAGAATTATTGTAATAATTAATTATCAGACAATTGTGATAATGAATTATAACTTAATTAGTTCATAACTAATGTGTGTGAACAGCTTGCTTGGACCGCCGCGCGCCAGGCTGAATGCCGGGCTGCATGCCGAGCTGCACGCCGGGCTGCTTGCCGGCCTGCACGCCACGCGTGTGAACGGGGTATCACAACGGGTTCGAAGTAGGGATAAGAACAGATACCTACCTACTACCTACAGACAGACATTTTGCGCGCACATTTATAAGGATAACGATGATGCATTGGGAATTTTGTTGGCATGATGCAGGGAACAACATTATATGCAAGTGATATTTGTTGATCTCTATCCTCATATCACTTTCATATCAGACTTTATTTTCGTAGTAGCATTATACTATTGGTTAACCTTTACAGCTGAGGAAAAAATAGCAAAACATGTATTTAAAACAGTGATTTACAATTTACCGGCAAACGGACCAATTTAAGGCGTCGATGAACGCCAAATTCTTAATCAACTCTTAATTTTCTAGGTAGATTAATTCAAGCAAACTTCAATATTGTAGTAGGATTTTATTTAACTTGCAATGTACGTATATTTGTCCGGGTGGAATCTTGCAACTGAATTTTAAAGCAGTTATCCTCAACCAATTGTGATGATATTTTGCATACCTGCTAAGTTATACAATGTTATAAGTTCCGATGACAGCAGACTATTTATACCCGGCTACAAAACAGCATTGTTACAGAAGAGTGTAGTGTGCATGGCAACACGTATTTACAATAAAATACCAAGCACTTTTAAAATCCTAAATGTGAATTTAAGTTGAAACAATTATTAATAAGTATAAATGTTATTACAATATTCGTGAACACTTTGTGATTTTAGGGCTACTTATGACTTTAATTTTAATTTGATGTACCTATCTAATTTTGACATTCTTTTGTATTTTTGAAATTTGCATGATAGATAAGGTAGAACATAATTGGAACTTACCTGAACTTACCTACTTATTTTAAAGACCTTTCATTTGACATTATGTGCAAGCAAATAAATATATCATTATCTTTATCTTTATGACAATGCAATATTATGGTGACAGCGAGCTGATCTGATGATGAGACGGAAGGTGGACAACGGAACTCCTCGAGGGATAATAGTAGACTGGCCGTTTTTAGGCTCATTTTGATCAACACACGGTTACGCCCACAAATTTTATAAAAGATTGCATTGAAAAATATAACTTATTTAAATTAATCGTCGTTTTTAATTTAAAGGAAAAATAGTTTATAGCGTATATCACCTTGTACGAAATAGTAGTTTATAGCGTATATCACCTTGTACGAAATAGTAGTTTATAGCGTATATCACCTTGTACGAAATAGTAGTTTATAGCGTATATCACCTTGTACGAAATAGTAGTTTATCAATGCCTCGCCTTATTTATCAATGAAAAACAACAACAACACAATCAGAGAAACGTTGGGAAAATAAATACGTGGTAATCAAGCGATAAATACCCGCGAGTCAATAAACAGTGATAAGATACGCTGTTCGTTGGTAATCGCATCACTTGACAGCGGCTGCACCGATTTGGCTGTTTTTTTTTACTCCGTCTCCCCTGGATATCGTAAAAGCCGACTAAGGGATGACCCAAACTTGTTTGTAAGGCACGCGAAACGAAAAGTAAGTGAAAATCACGAAAAACTATTATTTACCACGTTTAATCATTGTCTCAGAGTGGTGGGCGCAGACCAATGCCACATAGGGCGCGTCCTAGGAGGATGTGACCTAAGTACAACAATCCTATCTTTAAAAAAAAAACTATGTTCGCCCATTTGCTGTGGTCTTACCTTCACTCTCACTCACATTTTTGTGCTCCGCCACAGGACATGTTTTTTTTAATTATTGCGTTTTTTAAATTTGCCGAAAAGATTATATTAAGGTGATTTTGACTTTATAAGCAAAAAACTAAAAGAGCTAGGAAGCAAATTGCACAAAAAGCCGATACCGACAACGATAGATAGATATAAAACAATAACAGTAAAGTACAATGGGCGGTCTAATCGCTAAAAGCGATCTCTTCCAGACAACCTTTGGATGGACAGGATAATACAAAATCAAAAGACGGCGGTGCACAAGTAAATGATACCTACATAAATATTTATTTATTATTTATTTATTTATTAAGAAACAAGTACAACACCATAACAGAAATCCAAAGCGATGTTGCATGCACACAATTATATAAAAATAAAAAATAAAAACAACCAAGCGTAGAATAAGTAGGTAACGCCTACCGAGGATAGACATACAATAATAACTTACACTAACTACTTGCATTAAATATTCTCTAAAACAAGCTGCGCTATTTCCATGAGCTATATTCCACGGCAAGCTATGACAAAAAATGTCCACATTGTTCTCTGAGAGAACATTAACTAAACGGATGGCGTGTGACATTGGGGCAAATTTGAGCAAGTTAGTTCTAGATGTTGGCTGACTGGCTGCTGGCTGAATATATACCTAGACCTAAATATATTTATATACTAATAACTAAACTACAGTACGAATAGTCGAATCATCTTCATCATCGCGGGATACTTCCAATTTTTTCTTCTAACATTTAATTTTCTTCAGCAATTTTCTGGAAAACCTATAATTTATTGCGTAATAATGATTATACAGTTTTGTTCGATAGATAATTAAAACCATAAACAATAATTATGATGATTAATGATTAATGATAAATGTTAAATGATTTATTGCTGCAAGATCTAGGTGGTAACATTACATTGGTGTTAAAGTCATATTGTGTATCTCTAGTCTGCCATGCCAGGCCTACAACATGTTAAACAGCAAGTAAAAACAAAATTAAAGGCTAAAAAATTACATAAGTCAAACAATAACAAGTACTTAATTTTGTAAAAAATAAAAAAAACCCTGACTCTGAACGGCAGAACCGATTTTGATCAAACAAATCTAAGAAAACTCCCGACAAATACACCTATCAATCAAAAAAAAAAACAAAATCGGTTCATCCGTTCGGGAGCTACGATGGGACAGACAGACACACACACACACACACACACAGACACGACAAACTTATAACACCCCCTCGTTTTTCGTCGGGGGTTAAAAAACAATGACATCATAAATTGAATGAAATGTCAAATAATAAGAAAAGGTAAGTAACAAATAATATGAAACATAAATAACATTGACATAAATAGCAAATAAATAAGATTGCCTATATTACACGAAAACGACGAAAAAACGATGGGGTGTTATAAGTTTGACGTGTCTGTGTGTGTGTGTGTGTGTTTGTCTGTCGCCTCGTAGCTCCCGAACGGACGAACCGATTTCGTTTTTTTTTTTGTTTGAAAGGTTAATTTGTCGGTGAAGTAAACAACAAGATGGCTAGTTCAAGACTGTTTATTCATTCACATAAATGCCTACCCACATATATCAAATCATTACAAATCCAGTACATCTTTCCCTTAATGATCTAGTTTTACAGACATTAATTTGTACCATCGGTATTTAAGTTAAACATTCAATTTAATAGATATAGGTGAATACAGAACCTATCTCCTTCTTTCTCGGAAAAAATAAATAAAGAAACAAGTACCTATATCATATCATAAAATCATAACATTACAGCAGGCAGGTAAAAGTAGGCACAATGATCAACGACAGTATGGGGCAGAAACATGCATAGTTATCATGCATGCATGTATTATCTAAAAATAATATAAAATGAGTATGTACCTAAAGTTTAGAATAGGTATTGAATTATAGGAGTATGGTATCATTATTTATAAACTATATTTAACTAATCATTATTATTTAGTTAAACAAATCCATATACAATAAGATTATAATATATTGTTTAACATAACTACTTCTTAGCAATAGTTTTGAAAACGGGTTAACAATTACAAACAAAATTCGGAAGAAAATTATATAACTGTGATTTTATCTACTTCACAATAGTAGCTATTTACACCTAGTTATTAATTAAACCCACAGAAGCATTTTGGGTAGGTATGTTTAGTTACTTTTTATTAGATAAATAATTATTAATAGATTAGGTAAGTAACCGTATACGAAATATCAATACCGTACCAGTTTTAACTTTTTCTTAGCATCTATTGCAGCAGCCCTAACATGACGTTGGTTTGAGGGATTCGGAGATTCATCCGATGGACAATCGTGATCTGAGTCATCATCGGTGTTCACACACGAACCGAAGGATTCTGATTGTTTCTCGGTTATGTCTCCGAGGCCCCCGCCACACGCCTCGTCCTCACGCATCGTCTCATCGAACAATGTCGCAGAAGACGATGATTCGGGGATTTTAATAAGGTGCCTCCTATTCCTACGGAAGACCTTTCCCGCGCCATCAGTGACTAGGTAGGACCGCGGTTCTGGAGCGCGAGAAGAGACGCGCATGTGGCGCCGCGCGGCGCCGTCTGCCGTCACCACCTCGTCGCCGGGGTGCAGCTTCGGAAGCGCTCGAGCGCTTCTATCGTACTGATGGCGGCTTCTTTCTTGATTTCGCAAAATGTTTTCAAGGTCAGCAGCATTATTCCGGTCTGGCTTTAATTTGTCAGGGTGCGATGGCAAGCGCGTGTTGAGCCTTCGACCCATGAGTAGTTGGGCAGGACTCGCTATGCCGTCTCTCGCGGTCGGTCCCCGGCGACGAGGTGGTGACGGCAGACGGCGCCGCGCGGCGCCACATGCGCGTCTCTTCTCGCGCTCCAGAACCGCGGTCCTACCTAGTCACTGATGGCGCGGGAAAGGTCTTCCGTAGGAATAGGAGGCACCTTATTAAAATCCCCGAATCATCGTCTTCTGCGACATTGTTCGATGAGACGATGCGTGAGGACGAGGCGTGTGGCGGGGGCCTCGGAGACATAACCGAGAAACAATCAGAATCCTTCGGTTCGTGTGTGAACACCGATGATGACTCAGATCACGATTGTCCATCGGATGAATCTCCGAATCCCTCAAACCAACGTCATGTTAGGGCTGCTGCAATAGATGCTAAGAAAAAGTTAAAACTGGTACGGTATTGATATTTCGTATACGGTTACTTACCTAATCTATTAATAATTATTTATCTAATAAAAAGTAACTAAACATACCTACCCAAAATGCTTCTGTGGGTTTAATTAATAACTAGGTGTAAATAGCTACTATTGTGAAGTAGATAAAACCACAGTTATATAATTTTCTTCCGAATTTTGTTTGTAATTGTTAACCCGTTTTCAAAACTATTGCTAAGAAGTAGTTATGTTAAACAATATATTATAATCTTATTGTATATGGATTTGTTTAACTAAATAATAATGATTAGTTAAATATAGTTTATAAATAATGATACCATACTCCTATAATTCAATACCTATTCTAAACTTTAGGTACATACTCATTTTATATTATTTTTAGATAATACATGCATGCATGATAACTATGCATGTTTCTGCCCCATACTGTCGTTGATCATTGTGCCTACTTTTACCTGCCTGCTGTGTAATGTTATGATTTTATGATATGATATAGGTACTTGTTTCTTTATTTATTTTTTCCGAGAAAGAAGGAGATAGGTTCTGTATTCACCTATATCTATTAAATTGAATGTTTAACTTAAATACCGATGGTACAAATTAATGTCTGTAAAACTAGATCATTAAGGGAAAGATGTACTGGATTGGTAATGATTTGATATATGTGGGTAGGCATTTATGTGAATGAATAAACAGTCTTGAACTAGCCATCTTGTTGTTTACTTCTTTTCCAACGTTAGCTCATCAGCCCTTAGCAGCCGGTCTCGCACGCCACTGTCGGCGACACCGCAAACGATCTTGTCTCGAACCAAGCTATCTTCCAGTTGCCCAAACTCGCACTTCTGGCTCAATAGTTTTAAAGCCGTGACGTATTCATCTATGCTCTCACCGGTTTCCTGGTTCCGGGTGAAGAATTTGAATCGAACCATTATTATATTGGTTTTAGTACCGAAGTACACATTGAAAGCTTCGATTAGTTTTTTCAAGTCCTCTCGATCAGCTTCATCATTGAATTTCAATGTCATATAAATATCATATCCCTCGGGACCGATTAAATTTATCAATAAACTGGCTTGTACGTCACTACTTTCCTTATGCACACCCGATGCTTTAACAAACACTTGGAATTGCCGCAGCCATCTCTGCCACGCGTCGGCGCGCGACGCTGGCCCACCTTCCAAGGTTAACTGAGCTGGAGCACGAGCATGCTCCATTATTTATAACACCTTTCGATATTATCACTATAATTACACACTGCGAGAAGTCTTTGTGCACAATAACTGTAATAACTTAATTAATTTCGGTTTACCGCTGTCACCATGAAGTAAACAACAAGATGGCTAGTTCAAGACTGTTTATTCATTCACATAAATGCCTACCCACATACATCAAATCATTACAAATCCAGTACAGTCGGGAGTGTTCTTAGCTTTTTTTGATCAAAATCGGTTCAGCCGTTTCATTGCGTTGGGGGTTTTTTAGTTTTTACAAAATTAATTACTTGTTAAATGCATCAGTACTGTTTTCGGTTATTATTGAGAAAGAAATCTTGTTGTAAAGGATATATTCATCCTGTAATCTTAATTTATTAATTTTATGATTTTGAACGTGTCAGACAAACAATACGATCAGACGAGATAACGCAGTATCTGCCAAGTCCTCATAGCTACGAGCTTCTTGGAATAATGTACGGAACTGTTCCGCTCTTCAACGGCACGAGCCCCACAGGTGTCACCAGGGTGATCCTTACACGCTCCTGTAATGAAAACATAACGATTAGAAGCCCAATTCGAAGACAAAAAACTCCATCTCGCTTTGTCTTTATCCTCATATCTAAGTTCATTAGCCATAAGCCACGTATACGAGTATAAAAAAACACCCAAAACTCAAATACATAGTTCTGAATCATACTAGGATCCAATGTGTCGTGGGTATCTGAAAATACTAGAACATCAACACCCAGATCCAGAAAAAAATATTGCAGGTCGACTTTGGTATTTTGTGGGCCCAAAAAGATTTTATTTGAATAATACCTAGTAACAATATAATTGTCACATAGTCAGATTCCCTTATAGTCTGATTTCGATGGTACAACCCACAGTGAAAAGAGGCCCATTTGGGGCTCTGCCTACCCTTTCGGAGAAAGTGTATCTATGTATGTACAATATAATTACATAAAACATTATAATATATTTTGCAATATCACTATCACATTATGGCACACTTATCTATCAGGTTGTTATTTATAAGTATATCAAGCGTAGCGTGTGCCGTCTTATGAACTGATTCTCTTTACATTTGACTAACTTCTATATACTACATTTATTTACAGAAAGAATAATGCAACTAATACAAGGTATGTACAAAATACATATGAAACAGTTGTGCTACCTGAAGACCGCTGCTAGCGATCTAAAGGTAGCTCAACTGATCCAAATCACTACCAGACTTCTAACTTCTTGGTTTTTAAGTTTTTTCTCTTTTTTCTTTGAATCAGCTTCTTCTAGTTCTCGAGGCAGCACAGGAGCTTCCCAAGTAGTAGCAAGCGGGATCATCAAATAAGCCGAGCCGTGTTTGTTGCCTGATTCTTCTAGGTTTGGTCGCGTTGTAATAGGAGTAAATTTAGTTTATACGAAGATCCAAAATGATCCTTGTGATTTCAATGAATAAAATATTTTTGACTTTTATTTTGACTCATGATCATTATCAGCCCACACTTGTCCACTGCTGGACATAGGGCTCTCCCAATACGCGCCACTGAGCCCGGTGTTCGGCTCTTCTCATCCACTTTCAGCCCGCCGCCTTTCGTAGGTCATCGCTCCACCTATTCGGTATTATGACTAATTCGATATAAAACATAAACCGTATATATAGTATAGTATTATTTTATCTAAGCCCGTATCAAGGTGCCACATTTGGAAGCGAAATAAATAAAAAACTAATAAAAATCAGAGGCGCTGTGCCTTTATCGCATCAAGCGCCACACTAAAGTTCGAACTAAATTGATATTTAAATCTACGTTGTTAAGATTGATGTTTCTTTAAAAACTTATTTACCTGCTATTTTTAAGTTACCAGATTGAGTCTGCTCTTTACTTAGGTACATAGTTAACATAACACCCAACAGTCACACACATTACTCCTGATCCCACACTAGGATTCCCTGTGTCGTGGGTATCAGAAACTACGAGTACCATGTACACCAAGACCCGTAACAAATATTTGCAGATCATACAAATATTTGTTACGCAAATATACAAATATTTGTTCAGGGTGTTCTGGGTATTTTCTATGTATATAAAAAATATCTATCTATGCAATATATTGTATTAAGTATATCAGTTATCTAGTACCCATAACACAAGCTCTGCTTATCTTGGGGCTGGATAATGTTGTGTGAACTGTCCAGCATTATTTATTTATTTATTTATTTGTCCCACAGCGGGATTCGAACCCGCAACCTGTCGCATCAGCCGGCTACTCGCCCGACGCACCACAGAGGTCGGAGCAATTTTCTTTTTACCTTTTCCTCTCCCTTGTTCAAATCTTCCTGTATTTTATCCTCGGCTTTCTTCAGATACGGCTGCAGAGCCGACTTGGTGCTGGGGTCGTCTTTAGCCTCTTGGACGTCAGAAATGGTCCAAACTGATATATCCAAAGCAGGCACCGTTACTTCAAAGCTATCCTGTAAACATTACATGAGAATCTTATACACCTTACCATAAAACAAAAGACTGTACCATAAAAGTTCAACCAGATACAACGAATATTTTTGTATGAGGCGAAGAAGGCACGCTATGATACGGTGTTTTTGTGTATAAAAAATTAATATAAAAATTTCCTTTGGATTTTTTTTTAAATTTGTTGATGATGACACTAACTCAAGTAATAATTAATAAGTTACCAAATGTTTCAACAAGTAATTCATTTTGTAAAAAATAAAAAAACCTTTAACGCAATGAAACGGCCAAACCGATTTTGATCAAACATAGCTAAGAACATTCCGACAAATTCACCTTTCAAACAAAGAAAAAACTAAATCGGTTCATCCGTTCGGGAGCTACGATGCGACAAACAGACACACACACACACACAGACACAGACACGTCAAACTTATAACACCCCGTCGTTTTTGCGTCGGGGGTTACAAATTAAAACGTGTAAGAAGTAAGTCTAAAATGGTATTTCAATTATGAAAAATCTTTGATATTTTTTTTATCGAGTGAAGTAAATCATATAGTGTAATGAATTTATGATTTCACTAGATAAAAAGCTTAGGAATACCATATATATTTTTCTTCTTGAAACCTGTAAGAACTCTTATCAAAAACATAAAAATTTTAGAGCTCATTATAGACATGCTGTGAACCTATTGCGCCTTAATTGGAACAAGCATTATTTGTTTTGTAGGTTACCTGGTGGTTTCCTTCAGCATCCATGTTATTGAGTTGGTGCAGTGCCCTGATGATGAAGGGTCGAAGAGTTGAGCTGGTTTCCGGGTCATGGATGGCTTCCTTCAACTGGCCCGTCGTCCATGCCTTATTACCAGTTGGAGATGGTATTAAGGCGTGGATATCCTTTAAATATTCACTGGTTAATTAAGGGGGACACAAAGCTTACGATAAATAAACGCATGATTAATTAAAACAAATGAATACAAATTCATTTAATTAAAACCTGTCAATTAAGGAGTGTCCCAAAAGTGTTAAGTGACACAAAATTAGTTGGTGAAAACAAGAAAAAAGTTATAAAAATAATAGTCCAACTAAGGTGAATTAGGTACATTGGGTACTTAGGTACAATTCTAACTATTTTTGTTAATATTATAAATGCGAAAGTAAGTTTGTTTGTTTGTTACGCTTTAACGCCTTAACTATTCAACTGATCATCATGAAATTTTGTACATATTATATTTTTAAAAGTGGCATGAACTTAGGATACTTTTTTCTTTTTTTTTCTAGGGTAATCAACGCGAGCTAAGCCGTGGTTAAAAACTACTATTTTTATAAAATAAAATAAAATAAATAAATAAATAAATAATGCTGGACAGTTCACACAACATTATCTAGCCCCAAGCCAAGCATCAGAGCTTGGTTATGGGTACTAGATAACTGATACATTACATAGATAGATATTATTTATTATACATAGAAAGTTGCAAAATGTAAATATGTAGTAAGTGAGTAATTTAGTCGCTACGGTGATACATACGTACATACGAACAATATACCTAATAGACACTAAAAACATAACCTTTCCTTTTGGCTTTGCCGTAATCGGGTAATAAGTTCTTACCTCATCAGTAGCGATGGTAGCCTAACGGTTCAATAGTGCAACTCAGAATCCAACGATACCGGGTTCGATCCTAGGCCCCGCACCAATGACCAATGACGCACCAGGCTTCTAAGTTATGTGCGGATTTCCATCGCCCTGTGCTTCGGAGGGCACGTTAAGCTGTCGGTCCCGGCTGTTATTGATTAATAGCAGTCGATAAGCCATGTCAGAGGCCCTCGGGCGGCTTGACAAACTCCGACACCAGAGGCCAGCACTACCTCATACGAAACGAAACGAACCTCATCAGTACCCGTAAAGAGCGCATACATGATCTGATTCAACGCGTCTACTAGATGCGGCTGCATGGCTTCGTCGCTTTGTTTCTCAATGGCTGTAGACAGTTCGTTCAGGGTCCAAGTCTTCACGATGGGCTGGGCGAGGGATACAGCGACCAGGGTGGCCAGGATCATCAGAAACTCCATCGTGACCTAGTGAGGCAAAGAACTTTATCATGAGCCGTGATGGCCACGAGGCTTCCCTCATCCAATACAAATTATTGTGCTTGGGGGGGCAATAGGGGGGGCTTCGTAAGGTGGGGTATAAAGCAAAATTACCAATCTTAGATTACATTTTTAACTGACTAAATCAAATACAATATTCTAATTAAAAATATGCACCCAGACAAAAACACGATAGGACAAAATTTTCTTGATAAAAAAAACACAAAAAGTTACCTACTTTTGACTATATTCGATTGTTTGACAATATATGGTAGGTACTGATTATTGGGTTAAAATTTTGATATATAAGATCAATATAATAAAATGGAAGGATCAACGTAGGGTTTTTTAAATTATCTATATTTCACGAGATATTCAATAAAAACTGCTTTTTTGAGAGGCTTTAGGAAGTCGTAATGCCTTTCCAAAAATCAAATACATGTCATGAGCTGACATGACCTAGTTGTGATACCTTAGTAGGACCTCTTGGACTCGCTTAGCTCAAAAACCCCTGAACCGATCAAGCTCATGTTTGAGCTTAAACATTATATCCACAAAACCTACCAAGTTTCATCAAGATTGGATCGACGTTTCTGCAGTTACCTATCGTCTGAAAAACATACCTACATACATACGAACATACATACAAACGCCGTATTCTGCAATTAGACTCTCGAGACCTCACTTCACTCGTTCAATCACCTATCTTTCGATGACTCTCCATCATTAGATCAGCTCGCTGTCCCCATACTTGTATTGTCATTAAAACTAGGTATGCTAAATAATCAAACTGGGTCAAAACCGGCTTGCAAGATTTGACCTAAACATACTAACACACTCTAGCGTATATATAATGTATGTATACCTACCTACATACAATATGGTGACTAATCTTTGACTTAGGTATCTGTATTACACTTTTCAGAGTTTTTTGTTTTTCTTTATTGAGAAGACAAATATTTGTGCGATCGCAGATATTTGTTCAGGGTGCTCTGGGTATTTTCTATGTATAATAAAAAATAACTATCTATGTAATATATTGTATTAAGTATATCAGTTATCTAGTACCCATAACACAAGCTCTGCTTAGCTTGGGGCTAGATAATGTTGTGTGAACTGTCTAGCATTATTTATTTATTTATTTATACATTGTATTTGGCGCCACACGGCTTGTGCATTTGCCATTTTCAAGTTTTTTGTATTTTCTAAATATTTGATATGTTACACTCCTTCCAAGTCGTCAAAGTCACAGTCAAGTCATGTTGGTAAAACGGTGGCCGTTTTGCTAAAACTTTGGTAGACACTTTCCTACAATTTAAAACGCCACGCAATTCACTTCCATTTAATTTCACTACACCTTGTGCTCTATAGACGAGCTACATTGGTTAAAATGCCACCAAATAACACAAAAGAACACTAAGAAATCAAATAAAAGTAAGCGACGTCTCTTTTCGGAAACGGCGGAAAGTAATATCCACAATGTTTTTTTTTTTTTTCAGAAACTCCTTTGATAAAAGCTTACCGAATCATAGACACCATAACCACAGAACACACACACGGTTGTTTCCAATTCAAATACACAATATGCTATTTCCGACGCTATAATTAATTTATGACATAAATTTAATCTGTGTTAAATATGCAAAATAATATTCAATTCGTATCTTTATTCGAATATTCTACTAGGTATTTTTTTTTTTCAACACTATAGTTACCTTTTTATATTCTGACTTCGTAGAAATCGCGTAGTCTCACCGGTTTGAGGTTAGCTTCGCACTGAACGTGCACGCAGACACTCGGTCGGCTGTCAATTATGATAAGGTAGATGGTATACGGGTTCATGAACTAGGTACGGCTTAGAATACCTACAGATATCCTATGACATTTTGCGCACACATTTACAAGGCTAACACAATCACCATTTAATTATTAATGAAAAACAACAACACAGTCAGATTAAGGCGTCGATGGACAATGTTGAATGTTGAATGTTGTTTATTAAGACTTCATGTTTTAACTCTTGTACGGTATTGTACCGAGGCTCATAAGCTCATCTTTGTCTAACTAAGGTCTATAAAGGTATTCTGAAACGTGCCCGTACCTGTATACATATAGCAAGAGGGAGGCCGTATTGACCATTTATTGCGTTAGTTTTATTAACGTATGTAGGTACCAGATTCCTTACAAATTGTATAAGAAATATTTTATTAAATTTGACTATTAACTTCTAATGCTGTGTTTTTTTTCTTCAATCCTTACATGAAACAGAGACGATAACCATTAAAAAAAACATGATAAAAACAACTAATTTTTATGGAGAACTCACGCTTGAACTACGTTTTTTATGTAAAAGTACAAAATTCTAAGTCGTGTAGATGTTGAATCAAATTTTCAGTCGAAAACAGCTGCAAATTGTAATTTTTTTCCACATGGTAGAACGTTTTTGTACATTCCCTTTGCAGACAAAAGGTCAATTAATGACATTTTTTTTTTCAGCACACAACATTGACTCCCCTATGAGGAGAAAGCCTCCAAATAAGATCAATCAGCTGCTATTCTGGGAGTTCCACGAATACTCAATTTCCCTCTGGAGCTCAGGGGGTCCAAGAAAAAATCATATAACTATTCTACTACTGACCCTACCCAGGGGGTCCAGTTTTATTTCTATACTAAACTGCGTTCCTCTCGAATATTTATTACCTACTTACAACGGCTAGAGGTGAACAGTCTTTTAATATGTTGGTCCATTGCCAGATAACAAATTAGGCGCTTAGTACTTAGCAGGTCATTCATACCTGACTTTCTATCCCCCGATAGTTCGCCGACAGATCTGGGGCCCAACTCTATTTTTAAAGAAAAAATATTTGGTTACTATGCAATTACAATTCAATTACAATGGTCATTAAAAATGGTAGTCTACTAAATTTATGATTTTACGAATTTTTACGAAGGAAGATTTCACAATTGTTGCTAAATGGTCACAATTATAATGCAATTGAAAAACCATACTTTAAGTAACCATACCTTACCTTACCTTCTACTTACCTGTAAGTAGATTACCAAAAGTGTCAAAAGTGACAAGTATGAGACAATAAAGAAATAGGCCCCAATTTAAATGTATTATGGCCGATGCTGAATCTAATAATCCTAACTTGTTGATAATCCTAATCGAATGTCAATGTAAGATACCTAGAAGCTGTACCTAATGCGTTGTAGTAAGATTCAATTTGTTTTGATAACTTTTTACAAATAAACTCTAATCAGTAAAAGCCTTTCCTACTGAACACCTAGAATCCAAAATTAACATGCATGTCCATATTTCCAGTTTGTAGACTTTTCGGAAACCTAAGTATGAGTAACCCCTTTTTGTTTTCGCTTGCGTATATATAGATTAATCGTTCTTTAAAAACATATGTACTTAAGTATAAATTGTCTCGACGAGCGACCCTATAGAGTAGCGACGCCATTTTATTTGAGCCCTCTCTAACTTTACGAACAGCCCCACCTGTGCCAACAAATTTAGCTGCGCGTCTGTGCCGTTGGTACTTTATTAGAATATTAAACCTCATTCTATTTAAGTGAATCCTGCAAGTCAAAGTAGTAGCCAACTTCAACTTACTTTAGGATGTCTAAAAATATCTTCAGCTAACAAAAGATCTGCCGTGGTATTCGGGGCTCGGTGAACTCGCTGAGCGAGTCACGGAGTAAAGTCAGGCGTTGCGCAGTAAGATAATATTTGACGTCGGTAAAGTTCGGTGTGTCAAAAATGCATGCTCTCTTATGGCTGTCTCGATGACAGCATTATCTATGGATGACACTTCACTTCACTTAACCACCTCACTTGTACCCCGAATACCTAGGCTGAGGCCATGTCGGAGTTTTGCAAACACCATAGTAACGACGATCGTGCGTGGTATTGCGTAGTATTTCTGGCACAGATTAATAGCTACTTATTATACGTCATACACGGACGATCGTCGTTACGATCATGTTACAATGACGTTTGCAAACCTCCGACTTGGACCTTTGAGCCTCGAGTCTGCAAAGACCAGCTACAAGGATTTTAGTATGGATAAACCGAAGAGATATTTCTACACTTTTGACCTCTTTTGACATAGGTATTTCTGGAATACGGGTCCAAAATTAGATTATAGGACAGGAATAGAACCCGACCTTCTGGCAGCTCAGTTGGCTACTCGTCTGCCGTGCCATGGAGGTCGTCAACCTATTAGGTAGGATTATTATGTGGAAGAAAGCATAGGGTTCAAGTTCCACACATAGAAATACTACTTTTTCCCCGAAGGGGTAGGCAGAGCCTCAATTGGCCTCGTTTTACAGTGGGTTGCATCATCGTGTAATATAGACATGACTAGTGGTGAGCTCATCGTGTCCATTGCTTCTCACGGCTGACTTGGCTAACGCTTTTTTCCAGTAATAACACATCCATAATATAAGCTAGCATCCAGGACAAATCTCATACCAACGAATCTTACTAACAAGTCCGGGTATTCCCTTAGTCGGCTTTTACGACATCCACGGGAGGAGATGGAGGGATATACTCTTAGGCCGGACACACCACGGAATATAAACGTCACCATTTGTCAATATAACACATCGAGCAGTACGGAGGCCTGCTATGCTCCAAGATATAAGAGGATCAGCTCCGGCAGGCATCTAATCTTTACACTATTATCTTACGGCGCGTTCATACCGGCGTTTTAGCTAATATTGAATCGAGAATCAGCTCAATAAAGTTAATTCTTTATTGGAAGCCGATTCTGAGAGACAGACCTACAAGGAGGAGAAAGCGCTTCCACTATTATTTGATTTTATGGCCCAAGTTGTAACCAGAATGTGTATTTAATGGGCCCTATCAAGGGATGGTTAGCCCGAGCGGCGTATTAATTTAAGCTTGTCACTATCCAGACCCACACATTAAAGAGATTTAAACTAGACTTTGCTTCAACTAGTTAGGTGTAAAGACGATTTAAACGTTTAAGAAAGGTTTTCCTTTGAATTTACTTAAGGTGGCGTATAACGAAAAATTACCAATCTTAGATTGGATTTTTAGCTGACTAAATCATGTACAATATTCAAATTAAAAATATGCACAGATACTACATTATAATACCGAGGGATCACCCTGACAGAAACTCGATAAGAGAATATTTTCTCAATAGAAAAAAAAACAAAGTTACGTCTATATTTTGCTATTATTCGATTGTTTATTAAAATGGTCCATATTATTGGGTAAAAAATTAGTGAAATAAAGTCAACAACAAAGCCGAGGGTTTGTAAAATTATCTATATTTACGAGATATTCAATAAAAACCGCATTTTCAAGCGGCGCGAAGAGTTTTTTTGTATGAAGATTTCTGCCTGGGGTTGGCGCAGTCTTAAATGCAGAACTGTTAAATTATTACTAAATTATACTAAATTATCACTGGAAGAAAGCGTTAGCCGAGTCAGTCGTGGGAAGCAATGGCGGCGATGAGCTCAGCACTTGTCACGTCTATTCCACGATGGTGCAACCCACTGTGAAAAGGGGTCCATTGAGGCTCTGTCTACACCCCCCTTCGGGGAAAAAGGTGTGTGTCTACGTATGTAAGATTGTAGGTATTCTTCACTTATTAAAGTTATTATTAAAAGCTTCTTTTTTTTATGCATGTGTGTACATAAAAAGCGAGGCTGAGTAGACTGAAAAGTACAAGCCAGCATAAAATATATATGCATAGCTGAAAAATAGTGTAAAATGAGAAACACAAATAAATAAACTACATCGCCATTCGCCATATCATATCATATTCATTATAATACCTATCACCGTGAGTGTGATGAATACCTACAAAACAGAAAACAAAACAGAACAGAACAGTTACGTCAAAACAACAAGAAAACAACAGTATTAGAGAAGCCACAGGGCGCGAGTCCTACTCGCACTTGTCCGTATTTATTATCAGAAATTCGTATTTCTATGTTGAACGGCCTAGACAAACATTTTAGTTTGGATTATACAAATCTGTGAACAAGGCCCTCCATGTTGAAACAATTAGAGATAGCCGGCGTACTCATGTAGACTATAATGTTACAGTTTAAACGCTACAACTTTGGGGCGAAATGACGGTCAGGTAGATACAGAGTTCCGTACATTCAAAAACTAGATAATGCAAGGGAAATATGCTTATTATTATTAACCGACTTCATAAAAAAGGAGGAGGTTCTCAATACGCGTGTTTTCTTTTAGGGTTCCGTACCCAAATGGGACCTTTGTGCCTAGCCAAGTGGCATTCGCTTCGAAGCGATTACATTTCTACAGTTGTATACAATACAATATACCACGTGTTATTTCGATAGCTTGCGTCAATCTCATACATTGTTGACTCTTCTACTAGCGACATCGCTAATAGTATGTTACTTTGTCTACGGCCTCTCACTACTAAGACTCCGCTATCCGTTGTCGCTATAACAACTAATACTAAAAAACAAAATTAAATAAATATTTAATCAATACAACAAACGTAATTCGTTTTGCCGTTTTTATAGATAATGTTACGGAACCCTTCGTGCGCGAGTCCAACTCGCACTTGGCCGGGTTTTTATTGTTTGTTACCTCATATCTCCGTGTTTTATGAACCAATTTGTTTTTTTTATTCTAGATAATGTGAAACGAGTGGTTTACTTCCAGATTGTCCCAGTTTCATCAAAATCTGGGTTCTGATGATGGGATCCATGAGGAGTTGAGGGACCTCCTCAAATATTATAGGCACACGTATAGCGATTTCGGTATTTTCAGCAACAAGTCAGGCATGTGGATTCAGAAAGTGCCATTTGGTGAAGTGGAACTGATGAAGAAGACCAGAGATTGCAAAGTCTTGTATTGGGGATAAATTACTAGCTTCGAATTCGTTTTTTTTTTAAATTATAATTTATTTTGTAACTGACTTGAGACTTACCGGGACATAGCAATGCGAGCACTACTGCTTTGCGGCAGAAATTGTTTTTTTGTCTTGTGCAATATAACATTTTAAGCATGTAACTACCTAAACCTAAACTCAAATTAAACCCGAAGCAAATACTGCGCCACAATGCCACAAATAAAATATCTGCGGCCGCCATCTTGTTCGAATTTATAGATGTAGTAAAGGATAAATAAAATGGAATACAATGCTGTCGACAACTGAATGTGAGCTTACTTTATAGATATGTGGTATTTTACGTACAATTCGTAGAGTGTGCTGCCTTATTAACTTTTGCTGATTCTCTCTATCATCTTATTTTTGACTGCCTACCTAAGTAAGGCTTTTAATTTGGTTTTCCTTTTTTCCTTGAATCAGCTTCCACTTGTCCTCGAGGCACCACACAAGCGCTCCCCACCTAGTAGTAAGAAGGATCATCAAAAAAAAACAGACCGTGTTTGTTGCCTGATTCTTCTAGGTCTGGTTGCGTTGGAACAGGAGTAAATGTAAATTTATTTTTTAAGACGATTCAAAATGATCCTTGTGACTTCAATGAATAAAATACTTTTTGACTTTGACTTTATTCCCGGGGTAGGAACCTATATCACAAAAGCCTTTTGTTTTTTAAATTATTTAATTTTCAGTTTGCTTCGCTCTGTGGCAATGGTCTCATGGCGACATATTTCCACACTTTTATTATAGATTTTTATGAAAATTACTCTGTTTAAACTTAACTTTGTTTTTAGCATGAATAAAACTATATTCCAAAGCCAAATTACCGCCATAGGATTTACTTTGAAGGTACATATACATATCACATATAACATGCATTTAACAGGGAAACTCCGCTTTGTTACCCGACTGCGGCGCAGCCAAAAAATAAGGTTTTATGTGTTTGATCCGTATGTATTCTATTTGTCCCTATGGATCCTCGGAACTACTAAACGGCTGAATAGATTTTGATGAATGATATGTCGTTAGGTGTGTCTTTATAGTGTATCTTGGTACATGAAAATTTGCCGGTTTTTTTAGAAACAAAATGTATGTTTTCAAAAATATATAATAAATAGGTATGGTGGTAGTACTTCCCCGGACGATTTACATAGTAGTATACTACACCTCTAATAGCAGTATAAATAGTCAATAGTACCTACTACAAGTAAATAAACGCAAATAAAAAAGTAAATGCATCCAACCCATGCAAATATGATTCACTCGTATCGTGCGCTGAGCTGTCTTTACTTCTCTATTTGTATGAAGATAAATATAAGACTTAGGATTAGGTACAACCAATTCTTCAATATATGTTGCGGTCTCTTATTTGAGCAAAAAACACCATAAATTTATAAGATTCGTTGGTATAAGATTTGTCCTGTCTGCTAGCTTATTATGGAATGTGTTATTACTGGATGAAAGCGTTAGCAGAGTCAGTCGTGGGAAGCAATGGCGGCTATGAGCTCACCACTTGTCACTTGACTCTAATTTCAAATCTTGTGTAAGAAGACAATTAATAGATAAGACGTATTAGAAAATTGATGAAGCTTTTGCGGATAATGAAATGTTTACATTTAAATCTAAATATTAATGAATGAGCATTATTTATTAATTGCTTGTATTTTTTAATTTTAATTGATGCGTTAAAGTTAAAGTTAAAGTTAAAGTTCTTGACTTTTAATAATTTGTTATTTTATTGTAATAAGTACATAATAATTTGTTTATTATTATTATACACGATTCGACGATGCTTTTGCTGAAATATGTTGATAATCATTATAGTTATAAAATGTGATTTAGACTTTAGCACATACTCTATATAGGTCATATTATTTGTTTGGTTGTTTTTTTTTTTAACATTGATAGGCCTTTGTTTGACCACGATCTCACCTGTTGGTAAGTGACAATGCGGCCGAAGATGAAGCACAAAGGTCTAGAAAGCACCTATTCACTCTTGACTTGAAGAGACCCAGATTATAGTTTTCAGGAAAGACAGACAACGGTAGTGTATTCCACTCCTTAGCAGTTCGCATCATAAAGGTAGAACTGAAACGTTTTGTTCGAATAGAAGGTATACCAATGAGGTAAGGGTTAATACTGAGCCGTACGCCTGCTCGTCCTATGATGAAAAGGAGATGGTGGGATCAGATCATGCAGTTCCAGACTTATCTATGTACATGTGACAATGTTTATGGATGAATAAATAAATACAATACAATATGTCTATTTCCCACGATGGTGCAATCCACGCGCAAAGAGGCCAATTTGAGGCTCTGCCTTCCCTTTCTCGGAAAAAGGCGTGTGTCTATGTATGTATGTATGTTGTGGTAAATCGGTGCACCTAATTAATATTGAATCAATTCAATGTACTTTGTTGTAAACAACTATTTGAAGGTCTCACAGGGGTTCTCATCAATAAAACACTGCACCAAAGCTGTGCAGGTGAACTTGTTAGGTAGTCGACCTCAGTTGAGGTGAGTGAGACAGGTAAATGCGTCCATTTTTAGAGTTCCGTAGTCAACAAGACATAAGGCTAGTAGTAGTAGAGCTTTTTTGTGAAAGAGTTCGTCCGGGGAAGTTTTACCACCATATCTATTTCTGCCGCAAAGCAGCAGTGCTCGCATTGCTGTGTTCCGGTTTGTAGGGTAAGGGTGCCGGTGAAATTACAGGCACATGAGACTTTTCATCTTTATGTCTCAGGTTGGCGGGCGCAGTGCAATGCCACACAGGGTGCGTCCTAGGTGGACGTGCCCTTTGAGGTAATGCACTTTTCATATGCAGAAGTTACCGCTTAACATCAGGTGGGCCATATGATTGTTTCGTCATTCAAGTAGTATAAAAAAACAAGAAAAAAAAGGGATCCCTTAACCCTTACCTACCCTTGTAGTTTCGCTATGGCGACCACAATATACACCACTATTCCAAATATACCATAAAAAACTGGATGTTATGTATTCAGTAGAAATTCAATCTGTGTTTTTTTTCGCATGGAATTAAATAAGTTATTATTTTTTTTTTGACAAAATCCGAATAAATGGATAATACTCGTACTTGAGTTACGCCATGGAACTTAGTTCCATGAGTTACACACCGCTCTGACAATCGTGTGTCCGGTGTAATAAAAAGGGCGTTAGTGCACTACAAGGAATTTTACTGTCCGGCAGTCCGATTTTTCCCGTTCCGATGTGACATGTCATATATTTCAGTATTTCGTTTGTGCACTACAAGGAATTTTACTGTCCGGCAGTCCGATTTTTCCCGTTCCGATGTGACATGTCATATATTTCAGTATTTCGTTTGTGCACTACAAGGAATTTAACTGTCCGGCAGTCCGATTTTTCCCGTTCCGATGTGACATGTCATATATTTCAGTATTTCGTTTGTGCACTACAAGGAATTTTACTGTCCGGCAGTCCGATTTTTCCCGTTCCGATGTGACATGTCATATATTTCAGTACTTCGTTTGTGTTTTACCGTCCGACATTTTAATTTCCTCCATTCCGGGCCGTTTTTGTTATTAAACGGTTTAGCATTGTAACGCGTGCGTAACGTGTAGTTTCAGAGAGAGCCAACTCTAAACTGCGCCGCACCGATCCGAGTAAAGACGGGCAAGTGCACAAGCCAATCATCCGTTTTTTTCATGCCACATCGGAACGTGAAAAATCTGACTGCCGGACAGTAAAATTCCTTGTAGTGCACAAATGAAGTACTGAAATATATGACATGTCACATCGGAACGTGAAAAATCTGACTGCCGGACAGTAAAATTCCTTGTAGTGCACAAACGAAGTACTGAAATATATGTCATATCACATCGGAACGTGAAAAATCTGACTGCCGGACAATAAAATTCCTTGTAGTGCACAAACGAAGTACTGAAATATATGACATGTCACATCGGAACGTGAAAAATCTGACTGCCGGACAGTAAAATTCCTTGTAGTGCACAAACGAAGTACTGAAATATATGACATGTCACATCGGAACGTGAAAAATCTGACTGCCGGACAGTAAAATTCCTTGTAGTGCACAAACGCCCTAACTGGTAGTAATCTATGGCGATTCTTTCCATTTTTTATAGATATTCCTGGAAATTGTTATTTACTTTCGTAAATAACAATTTCCATTTCGTCGTTCGTTTTTAGGGTTCCGTAGTCAAAGACAAGGAACCCTTATAGATTCGTCATTTCTGTCTGTCTGTCTGTCTGTCTGTCTGTCTGTCTGTCTGTCCGTGTATGTCACAGCCTTTTTTTTCTGAAACTATAAGAGCTATACTGTTGAAACTTGGTAGGTAGATGTATTCTGTGAACCGCATTAAGATTTTTACACAAAAATTGAAAAAAACAATTATTTTTGGGGTTCCCCATACTTAGAACTGAAACTCAATTTTTTTTTTCATTAAACCTATACGTGTGAGGTGTCTATGGATAGGTCTTCAAAAATGATGTTGAGGTTTCTAATATAATTTTTATCTAAACTTAATAGTTTGCGCGAGAGACACTTCCAAAGTGGTAAAAAGTGTCCCCCCCCCCCCCCCCGTAACTTCTAAAATAAGAGAATGATAAAACTAAAAAAAATATATGATGTACATAACACCATATAAACTTTCACTCAAAATTGGTTTGAACGAGATCTAGTAAGTAGTTTTTTATTATTGGGGTTCCCCATACTTAGAACTAAAACTCAAAAAAAAAAAAACATCATACCCATACGTGTGGGGTATCTATGGATAGGTCTTCAAAAATGATTTTGAGGTTTCTTATGTAAATTTTTTCTAAACTGAATAGTTTGCACGAGAGACACTTCTAAAGTGGTAAAAAGTGTGTGTGTGTCCCCCCCCCCCCCCCCATAACTCCTAAAATAAGAGAATGATAAAACTAAAAAATATATATGATGTACATGACTATGTAAACTTTCACTCAAAATTGGTTTGAACGAGATCTAGTAACTAGTTTTTTTTGAATACGTCATAAATCGTAATCCATCCAAGAACTTTTATATTATGTTACTTGCTGCCACGGAACCCTTCATGGGCGAGTGCGACTCGCACTTGGCCGCTTTTTTTATTTGTAAAGTACGTGGTGTATCTATAGTCGTTATTTTTCTAAAATGATACCAAGCCACGGTAATTTCAATTCTGTATTTGTTATTTAGTTACTTTTTTGCGTAGATTAATTACTGTTTTTAAGACGTAGTATAATATTGTGTCCCGTTTGTTGCAGACATTCTGCGTGGTGTCAAAGCGATTTCGCAAGAACTACATCCATCGGTTCACGGCAACCCGCTCGCTCTTCTGGTACTCGCCCTGGTCTCCGGTGCGGCGCGCCTGCGTCTACCTCTCCACCAACCAGTACTTCGACTACTTCGTCATGGCGACCATCCTGCTCAACTGTGTCTTCCTCGCCATGTCGGAGACCATCGAAGAGGCTGAGTGAGTAACTAACTACATCCATCGCTTCACGGCGACCCGCTCGCTCTTCTGATACTCTCCCTGGTCTCCGGTGCGGCGCGCCTGCGTCTACCTCTCCACCAACCAGTACTTCGACTACTTCTTCATGGCGACCATCCTGCTCAACTGTGTCTTCCTCGCCATGTCGGAGACCATCGAAGAGGCCGAGTGAGTAATTAATTACATCCATCGCTTCACGGCGACCCGCTCGCTCTTCTGGTACTCACCGTGGTCTCCGGTGCGGCGCGCCTGCGTCTACCTCTCCACCAACCAGTACTTCGACTACGTCGTTATGGCGACCATCCTGCTCAACTGTGTCTTCCTCGCCATGTCGGAGACCATCGAAGAGGCCGAGTGAGTAACTAACTACATCTATCCTGGGGCCCAATTCTACTATTTTTAAAGAAAAACCATTCTTACACTATGCAACTACAATTAAATTACAGTTGTTATAAAAAATGGTATTCTGCTAAATTTATGATTGTATCTCCATTGAATTGTAATTGTCTAGGTTTAGAATTATAGGTAGAAATGCGATTGCGCGGTATAATGCGGTGTAGCCATTATAATAATTTTCGATTCTACCACACATATATATATATATAAATGTTATAATAGTTTATAAATGGTCACAATTATAATGCAATTGAAAAACCATCGAAGTTAGTGGAATAGGTACCAAAAGTGTCAAAAGACAATAATACAATTGGTTTAGTAGAATTGAGCCCCTGTATTTCAGTTTAAACCACTTGGTTCGACCGCAATTCTATCCATCGGACTGGGAACTTTTTTCCAATAGGTTCGATGTGGGTGTTTCTAGCGGCCGCTGACGCGGCGAGGCTGTCAAGAGTCAAATAGGCTTCTCTTAAACGTTGTTGTTTCGGCGCTTTTATCCAAGTTGATAGTGCCCACAAATATCTTCCCCAGCGTCAGCTCGTTCAATAGACAAACTGGTCAAAACATCGCCGATTACAGGCGAAGATGCGCGTTCGAGTGCCGCTGGAACGGAATTTTTGGGTCACATTTAAATAATACATTACATTACATTTACATTTAAATATAATGTTATCCTAATCGATATATATTACTTAGTGTGGTTTACACATGAAAAATAACAACAAACAATAACAATATTTAAAAAAACATTTCAAGAATTTTCAAATGTATCTATTACCAACAAAGTTGCGTATGGATTAACTATAGGTAGTTACACAATTTATAAATTCTACATATAACGGAACCATGATGCGCGAGGTTCGACGCGCACTGACCGGTTTTTTGAGCTATTGAGGTACTGTGTGTTTTATTTAGGGTTCAAAACGTCTAATTCCAAGAGGTTTCTGTTATATTACTAGGTGGTTCTTTGATAAGTTAAGCCTTACCTACCATTGGATAAGCGATACTATTGTGTATAGGTAAGTAGGTCATAATATGATCTAGTTGGGTAAATGATACCATACATAGTCGAACAAAAGGCATGTGTACGCTTGGGAATCGGATACTCGTTTACATTATCGATACACGGCGACACTGAAATTGAATTGTTTCCATTATTCCATATTCTATTCTGCTCGAATAGAATATGGAATAACCGCGAATATATGAAGAGGTCATAGAAAATCGTAAAACGACGGCAAGCTCAACAGCAACTCCGGTTTGAAGGGTAAGGGTGCCGGTTAAATTAAAGGCACATAAAACTTTTCATCTTTATGTCTCAGGGTGGCGGGCGCAGTGCAATGCCACATAGGGCGCGTCCTAGGTGGACGTGACCTATGAGGTAATGCACTGTTCATAGGCAGAGGTTACCGCTTAAAATCAGGTAGTATAAAAAAAAAAAAAACTCGGACATGTGGATGAACGCTTGTCAAAAACGAATTGATACATTCATCAACATCTCGTCAACTGCTGGGCGAGGCCTGTTAAATAGGCTTTTTAGGGTTCCGTACTCAAAGACAAGGAACCCTTATGGATTCGTCATGTCTGTCTGTCTGTCTGTCCGTGTATGTCACAGCCTTTTTTTTCCGAAACTATAAGAGCTATACTGTTGAAACTTGGTAGGTAGATGTATTCTGTGAACCGCATTAAGATTTTTACACAAAAATTGCAAAAAAACAATTATTTATGGGGCTCCCCATACTTAGAACTGAAACTCAAAAAAAAAAAAAAACATCAAATTGCTACGGAACCCTTCATGGGCGAGTCCGACACGGACTTGGCTGCTTTTTTTTATGGTATATTTGGAACAGTAGGTAGTGCATATTTTCTGTTGTCTTAAACAATGTACATTTAGGGGGGGGACACACGTTTTACCACTATGGAAGTGTCTCTCGCGCAAACTATTCAGTTAAGAAAAAAATGATATTAGAAACCTCAACATCATTTTTGAAGACCTATCCATAAATACCCCACACGTATAAATTTGATGAATAATTTTTTTTTGAGTTTCAGTTCTAAGTATATTCTACCCATAAATAATTGAATTTTAAAAAAATTTTGTGTAAAAATCTTAATGCGGTTCACAGAATACATCTACCTACCAAGTTTCAACAGTATAGCTTTTATAGTTTCGGAAAAAAAAGGCTGTGACATACACGGACAGACAGACAGTCATGACGAATCCATAAGGGTTCCATGTCCTTGACTACGGAACCCTAAAAACTGGATAATCAGTATTCGATAAAGATTCAATCTACGCAAAAAAGATACCAAATAACAATTACAGGAATATCCATAAAAAATTGGAACAATTGGTCATACATACGTACTTGCACAAATATGGGCGAACAGAGTATAATTTTACACTGTAATGACTGTTGTTGGCTTTTATATTGGTCATTATTTGCGGCAAATCATATTTGGTTGAACAAAACACTGGATTAATCATCGACGTAAATAAAATGAATGGACGGGCCTTAGGGAACGATAGTTTTGAAGCTTCTAAACAGACCTAGCTAGTACACTTCGCTTCAGTCAGTCTTTGTCACGGCAACGAGTGACAGCTATGCTGAAAAATACCAAAATTAGATACCTTGGTGATACAATGCCTTCCTGTGCTTTTCTGAAAGTGCAAACAACACAAGAAATACAAATAAAGTTTCAGGCATCGCATTTCATTCGTAAGTAAAAGTTTTGTAATATAATTTTCATCAATTGATAAAAAACTTATAAATCGTCATGTAGTAGGAAAACTACATAACTAACACATTTTGCGAAATCGACTTTATTGCATAGACGAGCGACAAGGAGGACTACGCCCCAGGACATTATCTCAATGTTCCCCACTCTGAATGAAAGTTAACAGACACAAGTTTATACTCGTAGATAGTTTTAATTTTAGTCGACATACCTTTTTCTTTTTGATACTTAGAATTATTGTGTTCCACAAATTGATTTCATTTTGTTGATTTTATAAGCAATAGTCGTATGATAAGTTTGTTATGTCACTTACTTTGAATTTATAAGTCTGCTAAAATAATGTAGGTGTTTCAGTATTTTTCTAATATTCAGTCTTGATAAAAAGAAATGATTATGAAGACGACCTCTGTGGCGCGGCGGGCGAACGTTCGCCTGCGACGCAGGAGGTTGCGGGTTCGATTCCCGCCTCGGAGCAAATACTTGTGCGATCCGCAGATATTTGTTCAGGGTGTTCTGGGTATTTTCTATATATAATAAAAAATATCTATCTATGTTAATATTGTATTAAGTGTATCAGTTGTCTAGTACCCATAACACAAGCTCTGCTTAGCTTGGGGCTAGATAATGTTGTGTGAACTGTCCAGAAATATTTATTTATTTATTTATTTATTATAAGTTGGTTTTATTTTAAAATGTATTTTAATATTATTTTTAATCTATACCCATGGATAGGATTGTCATATTCAAATAAGTAAATAATAGATAATTTCATGATTTCACTATTATGGGAAAATTAAAAAATGGCACTTATCATTAGCTTTTTGAACCTCAGTGGAGATCATTGACGAAGGAAAACTAAACAATTGACATGCAAAAATAAATAACTGCATCAATTATTCAAAACTTTGGCGAGGGAAAAATACATAAGTAGTCGTTTTTTCATTTTTTTCTCTTAATCAAAAGAACTAAAATGTATTATCATTAAATTCAAAAATAGATACAGTACCAATCTATAACATATCAAAACACGGACTGTAAAATTAGTTACGATAAAAAAGTTATTGCCATTTTTGACGCAATAAAACAGTTAATCGCGTTTTTCTCGCGATTTTGGTTTTGTTGTTGTTATTAGTTATTTAGTTTTCCAACCACAGCGACGAAATATTTGACAAGACTTCACGCATGACGGATGGTCCGGTACAGACTGCAAAAAAATCTGATGCCTAAGGGGTATCGTATTGATTTAGAATTGTAATTTGCATTATTTACGTCAAAACATTGCTAAGCACGTCGCTTTAGGTAATTGCATATAATATGTAATGGCATGTTAATTAACCTTATAGCTTTCCAAAAGAAATCTTAGGTAAACAAAAATGGATAGAAGTCATAAGACGAGCAAGAACAGACGACTTTTGGAAGTGGAATACATTTTCCCATATTTGCTCTGATCATTTTCTACACAATGAATTTTATACGCTAAAAAACGGTTAGTAGTAGTAGAGCTTTTTTGTGAAAGAGTTCGTCCGGGGAAGTACTACCACCAAACCTGTTTCTGCCGCAAAGCAGTAGTGCTCGCATTGCTGTGTTCCGGTTTGAAGGGTAAGGGTGCCGATGAAATTACGGCCACATGGGACTTTTCATCTTTATATTTCAGGGTGGCGGGCGCAGTGGAATGCCACATAGGGCGCGTCCTAGGTGGACGTGACCTGAGGTAATGCACTGTTCATAGGCAGAGGGTACCACTTAACATCAGGTGGGCCATCTTCTTGATCTGTCATTCCAAGTAGTATAAAAAAACTCATTGTGCAAAATTCTTAAAACTGCACTCTGCAGTTTCTTAAATACTGGAATTTTTATACATTTATGTTTCCGTACGATTTTTATGATATTTTCTTAGTTTATTGAGTGATGAAAAATATATTTTTCACAAATTGATTGAGCTGAAGACCTTAGGTGGACTTGCTTTTCTATTGATTTATATTGTGTATGTTTGAGAGCTGAAAAATAGATACGTAACTACATAAAACAGAAGGGAACCATGTATTTTTGTAAAAGTTTCATTCAATAATTGAATTTTTTTCGGCGATTTTTTGTACTATAAACCTACTGAAATAACTTTAGAAAACACATTGCATCTGTTAAAGTATTAAGTATTAAAAAAATACAGTTTTTAAGAAGTTCAATAATTTAATTTCACCTAGTTTATTTACAAGACCGCCAGGAGGGGCGCTATAGAGAAGAGGCCTTTACTCAGCAGTGGCTGGATAGATAGATAGAAGATAGATAGATAGTGTATTTGTTGACCGTACCCTAAATCCGAATTGTCTTATTTTTCACGGACGTTTTGTATGGGTAAGGCCCGTCCATTTATTTTACTTTGGTCGAAGGGATTAATAGCGAAAATAACATCGTAATTTTAGTTCATACAAGTAATTTCGATGTTATTTTCGCTATTAATCCACTGTTTTCTTTTAATGACCAATATAAAAGCCCACAACAGTCATTTCAGTGTAAAAATATACCCTGTTCGCCCATATTTTTGTGCAAATACGTTTGTATGAAAAAGCACCACCTTAAAACTATTTACTAGTGCATGCGCCATAGATATTATTACACCGCTCTGTCACACGATTGTCAGAGTGGTGCGTAACTCAAGCACGAGTACTATATTATATTATGTACATATAATTATTCGGATTTTTTCAAGAAAACCAATGTTAATAATTTGTTTAAATCCATACGAAAAAAAAAATTACTCAGATTGAATTTGTACC
This sequence comes from Operophtera brumata, assembly GCA_932527175.1. NCBI lineage: Eukaryota > Metazoa > Arthropoda > Insecta > Lepidoptera > Geometridae > Operophtera > Operophtera brumata. The sequence goes on from OW052225.1 coordinate 25,201,246, forward strand.
GAATTTTTAACATCCAATTTTTTTAAATAGTATATTTGGAGTAGTGGTGTATATGTTAATCTTCATCATATTTCCAAGGGCATGATCGAGCCCAAAACACGGTTTCCCAGAAGGGTAGGCAGATACCACGGATTTCCACTTGCTACGATCCTGACATACCTCTTTTGCTTCATTCACTCTCATCACATTCTTCATACATACTCGTCGGTTTCCTTACTTTTAACCTGGCCTTTCCAGAACCTCTTTGATCTGGTCTGAATACGTTCGCTGAGGTCTCCCCCTTCCCACTGTCTCATTCACGCTCGTCTTATGTACCCGTTTCGTCGTATCGTCCATCCTTTCTAAATTCTCAATACATCTAAGCATTACCTTTCTCAATCCTAGTCACTACGTCTTCTTTAATTTCACAACGCTCTCTTACACACTATTCCTGATTCTATCTCTCAAAGTCACACCATACATACTTCTCAAAGATCTCATCTCCACTGCATTATCATCTTAATTACCTTCGACGAAAGTTGGTCGAAGTTAATTACCAATAAACTTTTAAATAAAACAATTTCCTTGGAATCTTGCAACTGTATTTTAAAGGAGTTATCCTCAACCGACTGAGCTAAAATTTGGCATACCTGTCAAGTTCCGATGACAATACAATATGATGGTGACAGCGAGCTGATCTGATCATGGAGACGGAAGGTGGACAACGGAACTCCTCGATGGATAAAAGTAGACTGGCTGTGTTAAGGCTCATTTTGATCAGCACACAGTTACGATCACTAATTTTATAAAAGCTTGTATTAAAAAAAAAAAACACAGAAAACTTATCTATTTTTTCTGCTGCCTGTATATAGGAATGGCTGTACCCTTACTTACTTTTGTAGGTAATGTACTTATTCGTTGCTTACTGAAACCACAACTAACGTTACAATTAAAAAAAAACCTTTTAAATTAACCTATTTTTTATGAAATTTAACCTGTGTTGTTGTGAAAATAATTAAATGATTTGATATGTCTAGTAGTGGACTTCCACAGGCGGAAGATGATGATGTCATATTTTTCAATGTTAGTTTGTAGTATTCAATTGTAATTATTCTTACTAACCATAGTGTAGATAGACAATATATGTATTTTACTAACCCAATGATCCTTGTTGATTGAATAAATAAATTAAATATATATATAGGTAATAAGGGTACCAACCCCGAACCATACTCTACCTAAATATAATGCCTACCTTATTATTAATAATGAGGTCAACGACTTCCAAGCCAATAACCATTTCCAATGTCAAAAGCTCCGACCGATATTATTGTTATTTACCTGCTTATTTTTTCTTTACCCGTGTAATGACGTCACCAAATTTCCGGCAACGAAACGAAAAATATAAAGGAGATCTAATTTTGTGGTTCGGGAAGCATGTCTCGGAAATATCATTTATTTTGCGGTTATTTATTGAACAATCTGCTACCCAATTACTTAAATATGTTCACGTCTATTGTCCAGTTTGGTTGTGAGCATCGTGACATCGTGTGAACACATTGTTTGAAAACCCCTGTAGCGCGTCGGCCGAGTAGCCGTCTGAGATGCGAGAGGTTGCGGGTTCGATTCCGCGGGACAAATGTTTTTATGATCCGCAAACATTTGTTCCTGGTCTGGGTGTAATAGAAATACAAATACAAATGTTTTATTTACAAATAAAAGAGGCTATTGATAATTTACAATTTAAAAAAAAAAAAAAAAAAAAAACAGGCTTACTGAGAAATGCACTAAATCTAAATAGTACGCCCATATCAACATAAATACCTTAGAAACTAACATACACATAAAAAAACACTATTTATTACTTAATCTAGCACACGCAATGGGTACCGCACTAGGACAAGCCTGTATCGCGGATACCCGGAAAATGGTACCATGGTACTCATAGTTTCTGATACCCACGAGGCCACGACACAGGGAATCCTAGTGTACGATCAGGACTATGTATATATAAGTAGATAGATAGATAGATTAACACTTTATTGACTACAACAAAGAAACAATACAAAAAAAAACAGGCAAAACAATGGGCGGCCGTATCGCTGAGAGCGATCTCTTCCAGGCAACCTTTATTTATATGTGACTGTTGGGTGTTATGTTTGTGACTCAATCACACTGAAACGGCTGAACCGATCTCGATGAAATTTGGTACAATTTGGAATTTGGCCGCGGGCGAACACCAGTCTTACATACCTATGTGTAAAGTAAGTTTTAACCTATGACAGCTTGTGATTCCCATCGGTAAACCAACTAAAACCGTGAGAAAGCAATGGTTACCATGTAAGTAAGTAATGTAATGTAATGTGTGTTTTGTTGTATTGTTAAGAAACAAAGGGACAATGGTTTACAAGACTATTGAGCCATATCTGATCACAAACCGTTTTGGCTCATGACAAAGAGCAAAAAAATTGCAGCGATAAAAATGTGTCAGTAATTTTGTTATTATCGTCTAGAATGTCCGCCCGGGCCGGGGCCGAACCCGTTAACTGTCCAGCCTAGCTAATCGTATGCCAAAATCGTCCTATTTAGGATGTTGGACAGTTAGAGGATAAATAAAAAATACTGAACCTGTCCATTTATATCTTAATGATATTATTGTTATATTTTGCTAATAAAAAGGCTGAGGAATTTGTTATTACTGGAAGAAAGCGTTAGCCGAGTCGTGGGAAGCAATGGTGGCGATAAGCTCACCAGTTATCATGTCTATACCTATTCCCACGATGGTGCAACCCACTATGAAAACAGGCCTGTTGAGAGCTCTGCCTACCCTTTTGGAGAAAAAGGCGTTTGTCTATGTTATGTATCTCCCATATTATTATTGTTCCGAGATCTCCATCAAGTTTCATGCACCGCCATCTCTCGAGCTCCAAATATTCTCCAAAATGAGGAGTTTTCCAATGTCATTGTCCGTTTAGTTCATTCATCGTCAAAAGATGGCACTGGCGTAACTATTGATATTTACTTACTTTTAAATTTTATCATGGCAGTAGAGAACTTCGTTCTGCCAACGTAGATAGTTTTAAAAACATCTAAAATCCTAGTATATTATTCCCACAAATTTCGTCTTCAGCGTCATAGTGTTCTATGGCCGAACTGGTAAAGGCATTGCCGATCACAGGCAAGTTTGTGGGTTCGAGTCCCGCTGGAAACTAATTTTTGGGTTACATTTAAATTTAATCTAAAATCCTGTAAAATTATGTAATAATAAGTATCTTTGTGATAGAAAAAGAAAGAAAGAAAATTTATTTATTTTTCCCCAAGAGGACATAACACACACACACACATAAACATAACACAAGAAAACAAAATACATAAAATGAAATAAAAACCGGCATTAAAATGTAGATTGGCATTGATGTGTGTTGTGTGGGGTCAAATAGGTCCCTGTCTCCGGATGTGCTGCACCAAACCTAGGTTTAGTGCAGCGCTGGTTTTCAGACAGGGCCTAGGTAAGTGACTAGGTAGGGGCTAGGTACGTATTTTTAAATATTTACTGTTACCAAAACTATCGCTAACGCCATCTAGCGAGAGATAAATAAAGCTAAAATGACACTCGGAAAACTCCTCATAGTACACCAATAAATCCTAAAAGATTTTGAGGCTTAACCTCGTCCTGCCCGTGTCACGGGTTCCTGGTCAATCTTCACGTTATATTGTTATCCCTGCGTTGAGGGCATCCATTGAGGAGTCGCGTAACCCCAGACGACCCAAAACATTGTCCATTTTTATCCCTATCTTTTTATAACCGCAATCGAGTTTGGTTGTTTAAATATTAGGGTTTCATTAACAAAGAGAACTTGCAGATGATATTTAAGTCTCAATAAGTTATACGAAATTTTAGTCCATACAACTAATTTTAATATTTTTTTCGCTATTAGTCCACTGTTTTCTTCAACCAAATATGATTTGCCGCAAATAATGACCAATATAAAAGCCAACAACAATCATTTCAGTGTAAAATTATACTTTGGTCGCCCATATTTGTGCAAATACGTTTGTATGAAAAAGCAACCACCTTAAAATACTTACTACTTACTTCATTCCGTACTTCACTGAAGACTCGGCTATATCTTTTGATTGCGTTGGCTCAGAAGTTTGTTTTTTTCACAGCTCTAATGGACAGTAGACCTGAGTATTTTTTAAGAATTTCAGCCTGACAGGTACTTCCACGCGTTCCTGAATAAGGGTCTTGACAGACAGACAGATGGAAAACAAAGTGATCCTATAATGGTTCCGTTTTTCCTCTTGAGGTACGGAACCCTAAAAAAGTAAACTTTTCTGTTCTTGACTACAAGTTTTTTTTAATTCTTTGGGCCATCCGTTTAAGAAGAGGCTTTCTAAGATAGGTCTATATTGCAGTATATTGGGTGTATTATCGCCTTAATATAACCGCCCTTGCCTGGGATAGTTTCAAAGCTATGCAGGGTATATTGGACAGAGTTTGAGGTACTTAACACAGTTTTGACGTGGTAGCTTAGACAAGGGCAAAGTTTATGTTAATAGCTTGGACATAACTTACCTACAGGTATTTGGTGATAATATTAAACTGTTAGCATTTTTGATTGTAAGACATCGCTTCTTAGCGATAAGACCGCCCATACATTAAATTTGTGTTTTGTTTTGTTTATTTTATTATTTTCACATGGTGTGGTACCGTCATTATTATTTTTTTGGCTAAACAACATTGATGACTCTGTTCTAAGCAATCTTGAGCATTGAAAACGTTGGAACCTACCCACATGATTATTTATTTATATACTTCGCTCGCGTTTTGCCAGGATAAAAAGTAGCATATAGCTCAATCCAGGTCACATTCAATCTGGGTACCAAATTTCATCGATATCGGTTCAGCCGTTTCAGCGTGATTGAGTTACAAACACACAAACATCGTAACTTTGACATCAATATATATAAAATCGTTGCGTGGCTGACTGACTGACTGACTGACTGACTGACTATCAATGCACAGCCTAAATCATAAGTCCTAGAGACCTGAAATTTGGTGGGTACGTTCCTTTTGTGGTCTAGGGGTGCACTAAGAAAGGAATTCCAGAAATTCATCCCCTAAGGGGGTGCAGCGGGGTGTTTAAGTTTGTATGGAAAAGTACACGCGGACGAAGTCGCGGGCATTCCACTAGTTTATGATATCAGATTTCTATTAAACTTTCATGCAAAACAAAATAGGTCTCGGAGGACTTAAGACTGCGCAAAACCCCAAGCAGAAATCTTCATACAAAAACAAATTGCCCCGCCCCGCGCCGCTCGAAAAAGCGGTTTTTATTGGATATCTCGTAAATTATATATTTTTTTACAAAACCCCTACAGTAACCATTGGCTTTGTTGTATTGATTTTATTTATCTAATTTTTACCCAATAATATACACCATTTTAATAAACAATCGAATCTAGGCAAAATATAGACGTAACTTTGGATTTTGGTTCTATCGAGAAAATATTGCCCTATCTTGTTTCGGGTACAGGGATCCCTCGGAATTATAATGTAGTTTCCATACATTTTTTTAATTTGAATATTGTACTTGATTTAGTCAGTTAAAAAACAAATCTAAGATTGGTAATTTTGCGGCATAATGCCTCAATGCCATAATCATATGCCAAATGTCATAATGCTCACCTTAATGCTTATAATAGCATTATCAACCAGACGTTCTGGGCGCGCAAAGAGATAGATGATTCTTATTTATTAAATAAAAGCTTTAAAAACCCTCTAGATATATTAATAGGACTTAAATTCAGGTGGGCGTCTTGCTTGATCCGTCATCCAAGTAGTATAAAAAAATAAAAAACAAACCTGAATTTCAGTTCCGAATTGCATAAAATTTTGCTTCTAAAAGTATTTCTCTTTGTAGGCATTGCGGCATTTCTGCCGCGTGCTCAGTTCACATACTATCAACAGGTATTGATTCTGCTTTGTCGGAAGCCGCCGTCGTTTTAGATCAGGGGTGTCCAAGATACGGCCCCCGGGTCATAATGTGGCCCACGGACACCATCAATCCGTCCCACTTACATAATTCCAACTGTAGGTATATAGGTAATAGGTACTAGAAATCCAAGATAGTGTTTAGTTGGATGAATGCACTATTCTTTATTTTTTTGAGATGTCGAAATAAACATCAATTTTTTTGAACATTGATAGACCTTTTTTTGACCATGATTTTACCTGTTGTTAAGTGACGATGTGGCCGAAGATAGAACACAGAGGTCTAGAAGGCTAGAAAATGCTATTACGTATGCTATTATGCTATGTTATTCACTTTAGCGTTGAAGAGACCCAGATTATAGTTTTCAGGAAAAGACAGACAACGGTAGTGTATTCACTCCTTAGCAGTCCTTAGATATGTTTTTTTTTTTTAAATCTAAAATAGGCTTGCGTTTGGCTACATCTCACCTGATGGGAAGCGCTCTAGGCGAGCGTGCTTAAATAGGCCTCCTATTTAAGCACGCTCGCCTAGAAGATGCCTATTAACTCTTCGTTAATAGGGTTAGTTCTCTCTTGAGCTGCAAAGTACCTAATACTCTTTTTAAAATTACCTGCAATCGTTTTTTTTCTTGATAATTGGCATCACACGGCTTTGCATTTGCCATTTTCAAGTACTTACATTATTTTTTCAATATAATTTGCAACGTTACATTCCTTCCAAGTCGTCAAAGTCAAAGTCAAGCCATGTTTTAGTAAAACGGTAGACAATTTCCACCAATTTGAAAAGTCATGCAATTCACTTCCATTGAATTTCACTACACTAGTGCTCTTAACGAGCTACATTGGTTAAAAGGCCACTAAAATAAAACATAATAATTCAAAAGAAAAAAACTAGGAAAATAAATAAAATATATAAGTAGCCGATGACTCTTTTTAAAAATGGCGGAAAGGTTCCCTACAATAGTTGGACTGATGGACTTCTACAAACCTATAGCGTGATCAGTATCCGATTTTATACAAACTACAGTATGGGGTTCTTTAAAAGGGGTGTTTGGAATTTTTTAAGGGGTCGGCAACATACGTGTGATGCCTCTGGTATTGCAGGTGTTCATAGGCTACGGTAGCCGCTTACCAACAGGTGGGCCGTATGCTTGTTTGCTACCTTGGTAGTATAAAAAAAAAGAAAACTAGCTTTACAAAATAAAAGATCTATTTTTGCAAGCTCTGAAAAGAGGCCCATTGAGGCTCTGCCTACCCCCCTACGGGAAAAAGGCGTTTGTCTAAGTATGTATGTATGTAAAATACCTATCTTGCGAGCAGTTTTTTCAAACCAAGTTAATCATGGACCGGTCGGTCTTGATCGGTCTTATCCGCATGGCAACATTCAAACATTCAAAAACAACTATCCCATTAAGATTTTTCACAATACAGGGCCGTGGTGTGTCCGGCCTAAGAATAGACCCCTCCATCTCGTCCCGTGGATGTCGTAAAAGCCGACTAAGGGATTACCCGGACTTGTTAGTAAGATTTGTTGGTATAAGATTTGTCCTGGCTGCTTAGCTTAGTTATTTACTGGAAGAAAGCGTTAGCAGCGTCAGTCGTGGGAAGCAATGGCGGCGATGAGCTCACCACTTGTCACGTCAATATCCCACGATGGTGCAACCCACTGTGAAAAGATACCCATTTGAGGATCACCCTTTCGAGGAAAAAGGCGTGTGACTATGTATGTAGATAAATAAATAAATAAATAAATAATGCTGGACAGTTCACACAACATTATCTAGCCCCAAGCTAAGCAGAGCTTGTGTCATGGGTACTACATAACTGATATACTTAATATAATATAATACATAGATAGATATTTTTTATTATACATTGAAAATACCCAGAACACCCTGAACAAATATCTGCGCTAGCACAAATATTTGTTCCGAGGCGGGAATCGAACCCGCAACCTCCTGCGTCGCAGGCCAAGCTTCGCCCGCCGCGTCACAGAGGTCGTCAAATATTAGACGTTCAGAGGTCTTTAATATTTATGTTTTAGCCCGCCAGGATGTTACTAACTATTAAACTGGCCCACCATAAAATTATGTTGGACAGCCCTGTTTTATATATTTCAATTCAGGCTTTCAACTGGAAAATTCTGCCAGCAACAACAGACATCAGTGATAAGCGAGCGCTACCTTTTACCACAATATTTTTTATAGATCAGACATATTATATTGTAGTTTTTGGATCAGACGACCTCTGTGGCGCGGTGGGTGAAGGTTCGCCTGCGTCGCAGGAGGTTGCGTTCGATTCCCGCCTCGGAACAAATATTTGTGCAATCTGCAGATGTTTGTTCAGGGTGTTCTGGGTATTTACTATGTATAATTTAAAAAAAAACTATGTAATGTATCGTATTACGTAATATTAGTTATCTAGTACCCATAACACAAGCTCTGCTTAGCTTGGGGCTAGATATTGTAGTGTGAACTGTCCAACATTATTTATTTTTCAACACACTTGCTCATAAAGTGGCTCTAATTTCACCGCAATCAGGCACCTGTAATCAAACTGTGACTTTTTCATTACTATTATTCACTAGTGAGTTATAGAGACAGTTGAACATTTACACAGAGTGTGTATTTCTGTTTTACATCTGTAATCAAACTGCGACTTTTTCATTGCTATTATTCACTAGTGAGTTAAAGAGACAGTTGAATATTTACACAGAGTGTGTATTTCTGTTTTACACCTGTAATCAAACTGTGACTTTTTCATTGCTTTTATTCACAAGTGAGTTATAGAGACAGTTGAACATTTACACAGAGTGTGTATTTCTGTTTAATTATTATTTTCTTCACTAGTGTGTTGAAAAATGTCGTATGATACACGTGTGTATTGATGATTATCGTCCTCGGCTCAGCGGTAATCACCAACATTACAGACTAGTACTATTATGTACTATTATTTATTTTATTTATGTTTTATAGTTATTTTTTCAAGATAAGATAAATTTATAACGAAACAAACACAGGTTAATATTAAGTATTTAACAGTGATCTTTACAAAAATAATAATAAAAAGTAAAAACAACATGCAAATTTGAGATATTATACAGTGGGTCCCAAACTAGGCTAGGCCTGTATCTTGGTGACCCTGAATTTCCTGGTCAGAGATAATGGTAGCTTGTGTTAGCTTTGCTGCTCGTTCGTTACCAACAGATCACACATTCACTATATTTCACCTTTAAGGGTATGCGCTTCGACCAAAGTAAAATAAATGGACTGGCCTTATCCATACAAAACGTCCGTGAAAAATAAGACAATTCGGATTTAGGGTACGGTCAACAAATAAACTATCTATCTATCTATCTATCTATCCAGCCACTGCTGAGTAAAGGCCTCTTCTCTATAGCGCCACTCCTGGCGGTCTTGTAAATAAACTAGGTGAAATTAAATTATTGAACTTCTTAAAAACTGTATTTTTTTAATACTTAATACTTTAACAGATGCAATGTGTTTACTAAAGTTATTTCAGTAGGTTTATAGTACAAAAAATCGCCGAAAAAAATGCAATTATTGAATGAAACTTTTACAAAAATACATGGTTCCCTTCTGTTTTATGTAGTTACGTATCTATTTTTCAGCTCTCAAACATACACAATATAAATCAATAGAAAAGCAAGTCCACCTAAGGTCTTCAGCTCAATCAATTTGTGAAAAATATATTTTTCATCACTCAATAAACTAAGAAAATATCATAAAAATCGTACGGAAACATAAATGTATAAAAATTCCAGTATTTAAGAAACTGCAGAGTGCAGTTTTAAGAATTTTGCACAATGAGTTTTTTTATACTACTTGGAATGACAGATCAAGAAGATGGCCCACCTGATGTTAAGTGGTACCCTCTGCCTATGAACAGTGCATTACCTCAGGTCACGTCCACCTAGGACGCGCCCTATGTGACATTCCACTGCGCCCGCCACCCTGAAACATAAAGATGAAAAGTCCCATGTGGCCATAATTTCATCGGCACCCTTACCCTTCAAACCGGAACACAGCAATGCGAGCACTACTGCTTTGCGGCAGAAACAGGTATGGTGGTAGTACTTCCCCGGATGAACTCTTTTACAAAAAAGCTCTACTACTACTAACCGTTTTTTGGCGTATAGAATTCATTGTGTAGAAAATGATCAGAGCAAATACGGGAAAATGTATTCCACTTCCAAAAGTCGTCTGTTCTTGCTCGTCTTATGACTTCTATCCATTTTTGTTTACCTTAGATTTTTTTTGGAAAGCTATAAGGTTAATTAACATGCCATTACATATTATATGCAATTACCTAAAGCGACGTGCTTAGCAATGTTTTGACGTAAATAATGCAAATTACAATTCTAAATCAATTCGATACCCCTTAGGCATCAGATTTTTTTGCAGTCTGTAGCGGACCATCCGTCATGCGTGAAGTCTTGTCAAATATTTCGTCGCTGTAGTTGGAAAACTAAATAAGTAATAACAACAACAAAACCAACATCGCGAGAAAAACGCGATTTACTGTTTTATTGCGTCAAAAATGGCAATAGCTTTTTTATCGTAACTAATTTTTCAGTCCGTGTTTTGATATGTTATAGATTGGTACTGTATCTATTTTCGAATTTAATGATAATACATTTTAGTTCTTTTGATTAAGAGAAAAAAATAAAAAAACGACTATGTATTTTTCCCTCGCCAAAGTTTTGAATAATTGAAATGATCTATTATTGACTTATTTGAATATGACAATCCTATCCATGGGTATAGATTTATATAATATTAAAATACATTTTAAAATAAAACCAACTTATAATCATTTCTTTTTATCAAGACTGAATATTAGAAAACTACTGAAAAACCTACATTATTTTAGCAGACTTATAAATTCAAAGTAAGTGACATAACAAACTTATCATACGACTAATGCTTATAAAATCAACAAAATGAAAAAAAAATTGTGGAACACAATAATTCTAAGTATCAAAAAGAAAAAGGTATGTCGACTAAAATTAAAACTATCTACGAGTATAAACTTGTGTCTGTTAACTTTCATTCAGAGTGGGGAACATTGAGATAATGTCCTGGGGCGTAGTCCTCCTTGTCGCTCGTCCTCTAGTGCAAGACGTGTCCATCGACATGTATGGGCCATCATAACCATGCAATAAAGTCGATTTCGCAAAATGTGTTACTTATGTAGTTTACCTACCACACGACGATTTATAAGTTTTTTATCAATTGATGAAAATTATATTACAAAACCTTTACTTACGGATGAAATGCGATGCCTGAAGCTTTATTTGTATTTCTTGTGTTGTTTGCACTTGCAGAAAAGCACAGGAAGGCATTGTATTACCAAGGTATCTAATTTTGGTATTTTTCAGCATAGCTGTCACTCGTTGCCGTGACAAAGACTGACTGAAGCGAAGTATACTAGCTAGGTCTGTTTAGAAGCTTCATAACTATCGTTCCCTAAGGCCCGTCCATTCATTTTATTTACGTCGATGGGTATGCGTGCCTACTTTAATACTATGTACTCATTGCTGGGTAGGTATAAGGCTCACTATCCCGCCATCCTTTCCGGTTCTGCCGTATTACCTAACCGTACCAACTAATCTGCTTTCCGGTCATACCAAGGTGAAAAGGTTCGCCTGCGACGCGGGAGGTTGCGGGTTTGATTCCCGCCTCAATTTTGTGTGAACTCCTGCGTCACTAATCCTCCTTCAGTTTTCAGCACTATGACAGAAGGATATCATGAAAATTATAATGAACAGGCAGTTGAGCCGACTATAAAGATCTACCTCTCCCGAATAAGCGAAAAACCTCAGGAGATGATGTTGATGATGTTCTGGGTCGTGACGGAGAGGTGCCAAGACCGGATTCAGGGGGCGGCGATTCGACCGTCTCTCCAGCGACTGAACACCAACAGGGCCATTGACTTCAAGTCATATGCTCTCCAGGTCCAGGCGAAGTACAAGGATGTGCTCCTTAATCCGGATTGCTGGCCAGCTGGTATTCTTTACCGACGCTATAGAGAAGCGTTATCGGTGGTATAAAATATGTGTGTTAGCTAACAAGGTATATATTTATATGGGCTTAATGTCTCGGTATAATTTTACTCAATAATGTCCGACATGGACCATTATATATGGGGTTAAGCGTTACGTTGCCGTAACAATAAATAATAAATAAATAATAAATAAATAAATAAATAATAAAAAACTTTATTTGTCTTCAGTAACTTGCACTACTTAACATTAAATTCAATTCAATTCTTTTATTTATTTCAGGCAACAGTGAAAAATGTACATTGTACCTAGACAAAGGCACATAGTAATATGTATATACCTTACAACTAACATACATATTTTATTCCATGTACCTAGAACTTAGATTAAATATACCTACTTAATTTAACAATTTAAAGCATAGCTTGAGGCGATACATGATGTGTTCTCATTATGGTAATAATAAACGGGTACATGTCTGAGCCCTCACTCCTAACTAAGTTTCCCTGTGTTTAGGATATCAATAATAGATATCGGAGTAATAGTAAATTAAACTCAAATGAGACTAGATAGGTTTGCTACTGTTGAAATATCAACAGGTAACGATCGGGGTAGGCAGCGGCAGAAGCCGCCGTATATTCAGTTTTGTGGACAAACAAACTCAATCGCTGAATTAATATTGACTCTGTCTGTATATTGCCACAATATTGCTTTGCTTTGGTAATGCGGGCTTTGGTTATTTAGAACATTCGTAGCATTGTGCGCGTGTCAGTTAAATCTACGAGTACGAGTATATTAGAACAAATAGCAGTATACTTTTCACTAGAAACGGGATATTTAGTCCCTACCATGATTTTTAAGTTTTGAGTAGTATGATATCCCTTGTATAAGAAAGTCCTTTGTTTTATGACTTTTACAAATTCTATTCTTTTTACGACATCTACGTTTAAAATCTATTCTTTTACGACATCCACATTTATAGCAATTAGTTCGAACTTCAGTGTGGCGTTTGCGTAAGGCTACATTTCGGGGCATGCTCCCAGGAACTTCACGATCTGATCCCACCATCTCCTTTTCATCGTCAAACGAGCAGACGCACGGCTCGGTACCACCCTTACCTCATTAGTATACCCTCTATTCGTACTAAACGTTTCAGTTCTACCTTTATACTGCGAACAGCTAAGTAGTGGAATACACTACCGGTGTCTGTCTTTCCTGAATACTATAATCTGGGTATCTTCAAGGCTAGAGTGAATAGGTGCCTTCTAGACCTTTGTGCTCCATCTTCGGCCACATCGTCACTTACCAACTTACCACTTACTTCGTGGTCAAACAAAGGAACAGCGCCTGATTTGTCGCCGTTGTCCAAAAAAAACTTTATGGCAGTGCCCCTAAATACTAAGCTTCTATTGGTGTTAAAAAGGCATTAAGACGGGCTGTCGTTACTACGACTAGCCACTTTTCACACCAAATTCACCCTTAGCATGTCAGGCAGAAACTTTAGTGATTGTACATAACCATGATAGTTTTTTTTCATTTCATTTTATTTACTTCACCTTATGACACAGTTTGTCACACTAGGCAAGTCACACAAACATATTAATAAAATTTCAAAGATTCACAAATTTAAATTTAAATTCTAGTAGGTACTTATATAAGTATAAAAATTCAATTTCAAGTTTAATATTTTACAATACCCAAAACAAACAATAATAAAAATACAAAAGTCAGATAAAACTCAATAATAATCTAATTATAATCCAAAACTAAAGTACCTAGGTGCATCTAAACAAAAAAACAAAAAAAAAAGTTTTATAAATCCTCATATCACACAATATCGTTATTTAGCAAAAATGAGTAATCTAACACAGTCATGTTCATAACCTCGTTTATGGAGTAATCTAACACAGTCATGTTCATAACCTCGTTTATGGAGTAATCTAACACAGTCATGTTCATAACCTCGTTTATGGAGTAAGTTCAACCGGTAAGTATGTAGTTTCAACCGTTTCCGTGTATCATGATAGTTCAACCTTTTGAGTTACGGAACCCTCAAAAGAAAACACTAGTATAAATGTCACTATTTTTGCGTCGCGTCAAACCTTTGGTACTTTTTTGGCATTTAGAACACAAATAAGTGCTTGCGTTTTTGTTGAGCATTTTTTTCACGTTCCCGCTATTTTGTTAAACTATCGTTGGTATAAGTTGGTTACTTAGAGCATTGCAGGCCTCTGTACCGTGTTGCTCGATGGTTGGATCTATAATGTGTTATTATTGGAAGAAAGCGTTAGCGGAGTCACTTGTGGTAAGTAATGCCGGCGATGAGTTCACCACTTGTCACGTCTATTTCCCACGATGGTGCAACCCACGTGGAAAGAGGCCAATTTGGGGCTCTGCCTACCCTTTCGGGGGAAAAGGTGTGTGTCTATGTATGTATGTATGAATGTATGTATGCTGTTGAAAACGATCGATAAAATAATTTGTAGCAAATACTACACCCCTTTTCATGTCAAATTCAATTGATCAAGAACACAAAGGAAGTGAGCGAAAGTTATGACATGAGCTCATTCATCTTGTCGCTTTTATCTGCCCTCCGCTGTCAGCTACAAACTCCAAGCGTTGTTTCGCTTTGACTCTTGTCGTCATACGTCAATCGGTTGAGCCAAGAATGTGTCACTCCAAATCACCTTTCAATCTTTATCGGCTTCCTGAAAATTGGGGTATCCGCCGACGCTGGATTGTCTAGTTTTGTCAAATACAACGACGATTTCTGTAGCGCAGCGGGTGAGCAGCTGGCTGAGAGGTTTCAGGTTCTATATCTATGATATGTTTTATTCATATCATATCAGATGCATATTCATATCATGTTTTTGATTTTATTTCAACAACTTAAGTAAGCAATTTGACCTTGATTTATTCTGCACAAGTGTCAGCTCCGCTAGGCGGCTGCTCAGCAGAGATTTTGGTGCCAATGATGGTAAAGTTCATGATAAATATTTAGTACTTATAATAATTTTGTAACTTTCAGGTTAAAGATATTTATTCTCAAAAGAAATTACATTTCGCTTAATGAGAAATTACTAATTTAAACATAAGTTCTAAAATAAACAATGAGCATGCAGAACGTTGTGAGTAAAATTATTAAGTAGGTAAGTAATTATACATCAACAAAACACTATACGACTTATTAACATTTGCAGCGAAGTTATATCAAGTAAACATGTAAGAGGAGCTTTGAGCTTGTGCTCATTTAATATTTGCATCTAAGTATGTGTCCACAATAATAAAAATAAATAAGTGGGTACAAGTAGAAAAGATTGCTCGGTTGGCGGACGGACGGCGATACCGGTCGCGGTCGAGTGAGCGAGAATGCTACCACATACAGGGTCGCAATTAACATTTAGTTATTATGTGATTTTTTAGTTTAGCCTTAAATATATTTAAACTTTTAGTGGTTTTAATTTCTTTTGGGAGAGCATTAAACAATTTGGCCCCTTCAAAGCATATGCTCTTCTGACCATAATTCGTACGGACCTTTGATATATGAATATTGTCTGCATTACGAAGTACTACTTTTTTCCCTTTTGTCTATTTGTTTTGAATGTTGTTTGTGTGTGTATTTGACCGTCTAAAATCTTTCTAATTAGAATGCAGGTGTTATAGCTATATATTTGGTGGATATTCATAATTTTTGTTTCTCTATACAATTGTTTTGTCGGTGTCAGGTAATCATAATTAAAAAGCAGTTTCAAAATTTTGTTTTGGCTTATTTGTAGGTCTTTCAATGTAGTTTTATTAGCACTGCCCCATATTTCAACAAGATAATCTAAGTGTGGTTTAACTAACGTAAAGTAGACTGTGTAGCGGACTCGACGTGGAAGACATCGGACACAACCGTATAGTGAACCTAATAAGGACGATAGTTTTGATCTTACTTTGCCTATGTGTGCCTTCCACGTGAGGCCTCCGTCTATTATTAGACCTAAATATTTTTCTTCAGTTGCTTCTTTTATGTTAATGGTATCAATAGTTGGAGAAGTATAAGAATCGATTTGTTTATTTTTGGCTTTGAAAATCATGTAGGATGTTTTAGAGGTGTTAATAGTTAACAAGTTACATTGAAACCATTTGTGTAGTGTGTTTAAATCTGTTTGTACTCGTGGCATAACTTCATTTACTGATTGTCCAAAGTAGAAAATGCTAGTATCATCCGCATATAGTGATATTTCACCACATAATTTAAGTTCACTGATGTTGTTGATATAAATCAAGAAAAGAAGAGGTCCCAATATCGACCCTTGGGGAACCCCGTAAGTGATTGGTTGGCAGGAACTTTGATATTGACCAATCTTAACAATTTGGTGTCTATTATTCAAGTAACTTTCAAAAATGCTTAATGCTTTATTAGTGATTCCTATGTTCAAAAGTTTATTTAATAGGAGAGAGTGACTAACTGTATCGAATGCCTTTTTTAGGTCTATAAAGATTCCTATTCCAATTTTCTTTGCATCAATGTTGGTTTTTATCTTAGTTATTAAATCAGTTGTTGCCGACAAAGTGTTTGATTTTGGCCGAAAGCCATATTGGTGATCGGATAGAAAGTTAATTTGCGTTAGATGATTATTTAAACGATTGTATATTATCTTTTCAAATATTTTGGATAACACCGGTAAGACGGAGACTGGACGGTAATTACTAGGATCCGTTTTTGTTCCAGACTTATATATGGGTGTAACTTTAGCAGTTTTTAGTTCATCTGGGAATATTCCTTTCTCTAGGCAGTCGTTTATGCAGCATGTAAGTTTAGTGAGAATATGGGATTTAATACATTTAACCGCTTTGGTGGTAATACCATCTATTCCAGAACTGGTGTTGGGGTCTAAATGATCAATTATTCTCGCGACTTCATCTTCAGTACATTTTCCGAGCATCGATAACTCGTTACCTGTAGTAGAAGTTTTGTTAGTGAATGTGTAAGTAGTATTGTTATGGAAGCTATGTGGTATTTTATTTGCAAGGTGGGAACCAATTGTTGCAAAAAATGTATTGAACACGTCACATATATCCTTGCCATCAGTAATTGTTCCGAAATCAGTTTTAAGTTTAGGTGGAGAAGAGCCGTCTTTAATTTTGTTCTTTGATAAAGTATCAATTAGTCTCCACATTTTTTTGGGGTTATTTATACATTTCCCAAATGAGTCGAAATAGTAATTGCTTTTTGTCTGAGATATTAATTCGGTTACATAATTTCTTGCTTTATTGTATTTTTTTAGAAGTTGTTCATTATTTGATTCATTTTTAAGATTTTGCCAAAGTACGTTTCTGTTGTTTATGTTATTAATTATGTTTTTATTGATCCAATCTTTTTGCGGAGGGTTTTGTATCTTAATTTTAGTGATTTTACTTTGTGCCAAAACAGTTTTAATCGATTTGTCTAGGTTTACATAGCTATTGAGATTAATATTTTCACAAAACTCCTTTTCACTGTTTCTAAATAGCATGTCATAGTCTATAGCTTCATATTTTACTCGTTGTGGAGGCTCTGGTTTGAATTTCTTCATTCCTAGAAAGATCTGCTTATGGTCTGCTAGTGAAGAGTCATGTACGCCAAAATGAAAGCTTCTGTCTTTTAGATTTGTAATGACGTGGTCTAAGATCGATCCTGTCGTAGCTGTTGAGCGCGTCGCATATTCCTCTTCTACTTTATTTAGAATAGAATAGCCAGTTTCTCTTAAAACACTTCTATATCTGTTTGTTTCTCCTTCCGTTAGTAGCAGGTTCAGGTTAAAATCACCGAAGACTAATGCTCTTTTTCGGTGTTGTATTTGTGATTCAAAATCTTGAAGAAAATTGTTTATATTGGTATCACCTGGCTTGTATATCAGGCCAATGTCTATTTTTAGATTATCAAGGGTAATCCATAAATAATTGTTACCGTTAATGTAAAGTTCTTCGCTTAGGCTGTGTTTCAAATCTTTATGCGCGAAAATAGTTACGCCACCGCCTCTCCTGTCTGTTCGGTGATTATAGTAATGAGTGTAGTTAGGTATTTGGATTCTATTAGCTTCTTCCTCTGTTTTGATCCATGATTCAGTTATCAAAATGAGATGTATTTGCACGCTAATGGATTTAATAATACATTTAAGTTCATCGAGTTTTCCTGGAGTAATAATGCTTCTTATGTTTGTGTAGAAGAAATTCATTGTTGTGTGTAGATCGTCCAGGTTGTCGTATGTTTTCATTATTTGGTATGAAACTTCTTGGCCATGTTTTTTGTCATTAAGTGAAGTAGTTTGTAAGCGTTGTGAAGGCACTATCAGTTTTTTGACGATGAAACAATTTTTGGATATCCCTTTATATATTTTATAGTCAGCTCCGTTTCGCCATTTTCATGCCTTTCAAGAAGTTTCTGTTTTAGTTCCTTCATGTGCAGTTGTTGGGCTGGAGTCTGATCCGAAAATACTTTGATGTTCGTAATCTTGTCTTTGTTTCGTAGTATTTCTTTTGCGATCTCAGGGTAGTCAAAATATATTTTCAATGGGCGATTAGCGTCCGTCTTGTATTTACCAAGTCTAGATGTTTTTAGTGTGGTAGGTATGCGTTTAGATGTCTCGCTTAGTATGTTTAGTGCTTCTTTTTCATCATAAGAACGCCTAACCTCAACCTCTGATCCATGCAATTCAGTGACGCCAATGATTAAGATATTTTTCTCCCTATTAGATCTCTCGCCAATTTCACGGATAAGGTCTTCGCGTGAGCTGGTTGGGAGCGAACTACTAGGTTCCTGACCCGAGCCGGTTTTTAAAGCATTTATATCATTTTCCAAGATCTTAAACTTCTCTTCGGATATGACTTTTTGATTTTTAAGTTCGTTCATCTCAGTTCGTATCTTGCTTTGTTCCGTCACTAGATATTCAGTAGTAGACTGTATGTTGTCCATTTGATTTTTGATTTGGGAGATATCTTGGCGCATTGAAGTCATATGCTCATTTTGAGATATAGTAAAATCTTTAAGTAGACCCATTATATCGTTCCGCAAATCAGCCATATTTAATCCGCAGTCACCGTGCGACCCTGTATGAGGTGATCCTTTATGCTTTCGCAGCGTCATTTGATTCACCTTATTGTCAGTAGTAGTGAGCTCAGGTGCCGAGCCACCAACATTCGTAGGAGACCTTAATAGACTCATGTTTGCTAAATACTTTCTTCAAAGTATGGAATTCAATGACAATAAGGTTGAGCGAATGTCTTGTCTTATGGCGCACGAATATGAATGGGTGGGATGAAAAATAGCAACTATCTTGCTTACCCGAGGGGGCGGGGCGCTTGCTGCCCAGGCGGTTGCACTTGAAATATTGTTTCTTCTGTGACGCTGTTGACGGTGTCCAGTAATATAATGATGTTACTAACTATTAGAGTTTACGGTAATGTGGTACGTATTGTGTTAGCACAATGGGTGGGTATTTCTGCCCTGTAGAATATTAATTTTAATTTAAACTTGCGACACGTCTGCTCCGTTTGCTCACTGCAGAGACTTTGAATACTTAACTAACTACATATGTATGCATAGATGTAGACTATTCACATTATGTTCATAGTCCTTTTTTATTGTACTATTCCGTTCCTAGTACCTTCAATAAGCTTTCCAAATACATAGCTTTCTAATTCCAAATACAATCCTTCAACACACCACTCACCGAGATCCGATCCGAGATCACTCGGATGTGGAGATAGAGACGGTTTCGATTACCTATTCTTATTGTTTTCTCCACTACAGGCGTCATCTCTAAACAATTGTTTGAGTCTCTTACTCTGTGGGATTTACCTTAGTACACCTATGTTATTCTGCAAAAAGCCGTCATTCTAAATACGTGTAGAACAGTTAGAAAATTTCTACAAATTGACTCTTCCAACTATTAAGTAATCTGTGCTTCCGCCGGTATTTTACCATAAAATACAGAGATCAAAACAGTTTATCAACCCGTGTGCACTTGGCTTAGGCCCGTGCACGGCGGGCAAATCTCCGGCTCTCCTGAGCCGAGCTGATCAGATCAAACAAATAGATAATAATTGTGCAAGCTGATGGGCCGCAACAAAAAGTCGATAATTAATATTCTTGGTAATGTACGGATGTCGCAAGGGCTTCTTTATTTTTATACGCAAACGCAAATACATTTTAATTTTAACACGCTATAATAGAAAAATTAGCGCCTGACGATGACAAAAACTCGCGATGCCACGACCTTTTCTGCAAGGTCTACCTAAAGACAGAGGTGAAGCCCTCTATAAAAACCCTCCCTACAACGGACCCCTAAAAATACTATTTTTAGACATAATGTAACTGATGCGTAGTGTAGGTTGCGGCTTAATGGTAATTCAACTAAAGTGGATAGTCCTGGTGGGTATGACTTTATGGCTAGCTCTATTCCAGACTCGGCTAGATCCACTTAAAAGTTAGCCCTTGCTTATCATGGCTTTTAGCTTTACGACCGCAGAATATCTTCAGAAACTTTTTAATAGTTTCTTTATGTATTTTCCTGGAACTTTTTACCCAATTTTACCATTAAATTCTAAAATTAAATTATTTTTTAAAATAATGCATTGTTATTAAGACTGGCAGATATTGGAGACCGTATTGCGAGAATAAAGTGACGCTGGGTTAGAGATTTGGCCAGATTTGGTGACGACAGGTGATGTTAGGCCCTGACTGAGTGCGTGGCCGAGATGAGCACTAGAGGCCGTGTCAGACCATCAGCTAGGTGGGCGGATGATATACATCTGTAGAGGTAGAGGCCGTAGAGGGAAATACCTGGATACGAATCGCACAGAACCGATTGGAGTGGTCGCGATCGAGGAAAGAGACTTATACCCAGCAGTGGGCTATTATTTAAGCTAAAGATAAAGATTCCCTCTATTGACGTTAAGGGATAGTTTTAAGTATAAAATATATATGTTAGCTTATAAGTTATTGTTGTAATTTGTATTGCAATTTAAAGGAAAAATAATACTTGAGGTGTGAGAATTTTATTTATGAGTGACAAACAAATTGACAACGTTTGTATTCTTCATAAACTCAATATATTCAGAGAGTTTTAATTACCTTCAAAAAGTTACATTACAACATCCGCCCTCAATG
The DNA here is from genome assembly GCA_932527175.1 of Operophtera brumata. NCBI lineage: Eukaryota > Metazoa > Arthropoda > Insecta > Lepidoptera > Geometridae > Operophtera > Operophtera brumata. The sequence continues at coordinate 25,222,384 of OW052225.1, forward strand.
AAAACTCTCTTACAAGTAAGAAACACAATACGTGACCTATGCTAAATCTAACCCAGCTACACATCTCTTATGTGCAATACGCCCTAATGGTTTTGTAAACAAATCAGCAAAGTTCAAATCTGACCTAACGAATTTATTAACTATAATGCCGTCAGATACTTTTTCCCGTATAAAGTGATATCTCGTATCTATATGCTTCGTTCGCTCGTGATGGACTGGATTGTGCACTAAGCTATGTGCACTCTGACTGTCGTTAAACAAAGTAACAGTATCGGACTTACCGATTATTTCCGAAATGAATCGTTTTAAGTAGCACGCCTCCTTAGCTGCAGCTGTTAAAGCCATGTACTCTGCCTCAGTAGATGACAGAACTATCGTTTGCTGCTTTTTAGCCTGCCACGTAACCGGACCTCCAGCCAACGTAAAGTAGTAGCCAGTATACGATTTTCTGTCTATGCTACAGTTAGCCCAATCTGCATCCGTATATCCCTTAAGAAACTCTCCAGTCTTTCTGTAAGTAAGAGCATAATCAATAGTGCCTCTTAAATATTGCAACACTCTTTTTGCCGCAAGCCAGTGTTCTTTATCGAATTTTGTGTTGAACTGACTGAGATAGCTCGTCACAAAAGCTATATCAGGGCGAGTATTTACTGCCAGAAACATAAGGGATCCAATCAGGCTTTGAAATGGATACTCGTTTTCTCCATTTCCAGTACTCAATTTCTTAAGGCTTGATGGTGTCTCGACCATCTTGCACATATCCATATCGAATTTTCTCAGCAAATTTAAAATAAACGTTCTCTGACTTACTTTTACTTCACCATCATCGCTTCTATGGATATTTAAGCCAAGATAATATTTTAATTCACCCAGATCTTTCATGGAAAATATGTTTCCCAAATCACGTTTGACAATTTAAAATGTCATGTCATTTTGGTAAAAGACAATAATATCATCTACCTAAACCGCCATTATTACCAACTCTTTACCACAAAACTTCTTATACACGCATGGTTCCGAAGGAGTTTGATCAAAACCTAATTTCAACAGAGTCTTGTTTAACATCCTGTTCCATGCTCGTGGTGCTTGTTTCAGCCCATATAAAGATTTTTTCAGTAGACAAACTTGTGATGGATTTTCTTTGTTCACGAAACCTTGAGGTTGTTCCATATACACTTCTTCTTCAAGATCTCCATTTAGAAAAGCTGTATCCACATCCAAGTGTCTCATTTTCAGGTCCATTTCCACAGCTAAAGCAAACAATGTACGGAGTGAAGAATGACGAACTACAGGGGCAAACGTTTCATTGTAATCAACTCCTTCTATTTGTCTGAAACCTTTGGCCACTAATCTTGATTTATACTTCAAAATATTACCGTCAGCATCCATCTTTAACTTATAGACCCATTTGCAAGGTATTACCTTTTTATTTCCATTGGGTCGGTCAACAAGCTTCCAGGTTTGTAATTTCAACAAAGAATTATGTTCATCGGCCATAGCTAAATGCCACCTATTAGCATCATCTGCATTCACGGCCTCTATATAACTCTTTGGTTCAATTATATCTTCAGCAGATACTTTAGAGGTAAAGTAATCCGGTTGTCTACGAATCCTGCTAGGATATCTACTTACTTGCTGATCAACAGCTGGCTCTTCCCGTTCAGAACTTGTAGTCTCCTCTGATTCTGCTGAATTATAATCATTTTCATCATCACTGCATATTGAATTATTTTCTTGATGAACTACAGTCTCATCCTGCTTCAGCTCATCAAACAAAATGATAGGTTCCTGTTTTACAGATTCAACAGCATTACCTTTTAATTGTGAAAAATTATCTTCGAAAAATGTCACATCTCTCGACTTCTGTACACTTCTTGGATTTGAAGAATCCCTGAAGTAATAGCCATTTGGATCTTCTGAATATCCAACAAAGATTACTTCTTTAGTTTTCAGATCAAGTTTCTTCCGTTGACAAGTAGGAACTTGTATAAGCGCTCTACACCCAAACACACGCAAATGGCTCAAATCACCCTTACAGCCGTTCCATTTTTCATACGGTTTTTTTATTTTAAGGGCCCTATGAGGAAACCTATTCTTCAAGTACACAGCAGTCTTGAATGCATCTTCCCAGTACGCTTTGGATAGTGAGCTCTGAGCTAGCATAGACCGAGCTTTTTCTACAATGGAACGATTTGTTCTCTCTGCGATTCCATTAGATTGGGGGCTGTACCCCACTGTCGTCTCATGCGTTACTCCTTTTGTTGATAAGAACTCCGCAAGTTCTTTATTTACATACTCCTTTCCACAGTCAGTTCTCAGTATTTTGATTTTAGCATCAGTTTGTCTTTCCACTAGTGCTTGGAAAGCACAAAACTTTTCCTTTTTGAAGCAATAAAGTAAGGAAATATCATTCGCGAAAAATCATCAATGAATAGTAGAACATATTTATTACCTTGGAATGATGTCTCAGACATTGGTCCACATAAATCTGAGTGGATCAATTCTAGCTTTGAGGTAGCTTTCTTGTATGCAATCGTCTTGAAAGGTTTTCTCGCTTGCTTGCCTTCAACACATGCAATACAACTCGATTGATCAACTTCTGTATAATCTCACATTGGTATGAACCAACTGAAGAACTCTCACGTAGGTATCTACGTGAGAGTTCTTCAGTTGGTTCATACCAATGCGACATAAGTGACCTAACCGTTTGTGCCATAATTGGTACCTGCTTAACGAGTCAGAGTGCACATCGTACGCCACATTTTGGAGGGAATTAGTAGTACAATCAAGAGTGTACAGTCCACCACTAACCGAACCATGTAGAACAGCCTCACCTTCAAACAAAAAATCAGTACCTTTATAAAAACTACAACTATACTTATCAAAAAGTACTACAAAACCTTTGTCTACGACTTTCTTGACAGAAATCAGATTACTAGTAAGTTCAGGTACATACGCTACATCTTTGATGCTGTCTACCACATTACACGCAGTGTTGATTGATATGTCACCAATACCACCAGAGACGATCTTCTCACCATTGGCAACTGTAACAGTGCTACCTTCTAATGGTTTGATGTCCTTGAACCAATCCCGTCTTGGAGTCATGTGTTTTGATGCACCGGAATCAATAAACCACTTATTCTTCCCCAAACACGTAGACACACCAAGAGCACTAAACGAAGTAGTCTCCTTGTCTGATAAAGTACAGCCTTTCTTTTCTTTATTGCGTAAAGGACAGTCAGGACGTTTGTGTCCAGGTTTGTTACATTCATAGCATACAATTGGTTTCTTTTTCTTAAGTTTATGAACATCAGTAGATCGATTTTTCAGTTGAAAAGCTGCATCACTTTCTGTAGAGTCAATTTTTGACATTTCATTCAATAGCTTCCTTTTAACCAACTCGGTACTTACTTCTACATTGCTATTCTCTAATGCCATTATTAGAGGCTCATATCTTGAAGTGAGACCTCCTAATAAGATTGCAGCAATCGAAGAATCTTCAATTACCTTGCCAATGTCAGCCAAATCTTGTGCTGTGCTCAAAACAGCGTTTATGTACATTTCAATGTTTTGAAAATCATTCAGTGCGAGCCTATACAGCTTTCTCTCTAAAGTAAACCTTCTGCCCATGCCTTTATCTTCATAAGCATCTTGCAAAGCGTTCCAAGCTTCTAAAGCAGACTTAGCACTTCTAATGTGGGTCATTGCAGAGCCATCTACTGTTAAGCATATTTTTGCTAGTGCTCTGTTATCGTTTCTAGATTTAACCTGTTCTGAGGTAGTATCTCCTTCATTGTACCCATCTATTGTGCTCCATAAATCTTCATGTATTAAGTAGTTCCTCATTTTGAACTTCCACGAAGAGTACCCATCTCTAGTAGATAGGAGGAGCGAGGGTAAAGGTGATGAAGGCCATCTCATTGAAACTGAATCACCACACTTGGACATCCCTTTTTTTTAATCTTCAAGATATTCCACGACTCAAAATATATTTTCTACACACTATTGGTAACAAGATTTACTTTTATTTCCCATAAGAGCTTCGTGCTGATAACGTGTTGTAATTTGTATTGCAATTTAAAGGAAAAATAATACTTGAGGTGTGAGAAAACGTGTTGTAATTTGTATTGCAATTTAAAGGAAAAATAATACTTGAGGTGTGATAATTTTATTTATGAGTGACAAACAAATTGACAACGTTTGTATTCTTCATAAACTCAATATATTCAGAGAGTTTTAATTACCTTCAAAAAGTTACATTACAACAGTTATATATTTACATGGACTTAATATTTAGGTATAATGTTACTAAATGTCAAATGGACCATATCCATATCCGTTCCATGTCATATGGACCATTCTATATGGGGTGAGAAGCGTTACGTTGCCGTAACACAGTTTTTTAACTAGCATGGAAGGCAAATTTCCCTTATTTTCATATACTTACGTTCATCTTTATGTTTTTTTGTACTTATTCTAAGTGAAATAAACTTATCTTTATCTTTATTTACGTTCGCTGAACGAAGTTCTCCACTGCCATGATACAATTTAAAAAGTAGTTAAATGCCTATAGTTACGCGAGTGCCATCTCTTGACGAATAAAGAACAAAACTGTCAATTTGCGAGCATAATTGACAATGTTTTTTTGTGTGTCTTTCTGTAAATACATGTGTTTTAAAATTCTTCTTACTTTTGCGCGGGTATTTTTTTTATCTAGAACTTTTAAATTCCTGTCGTCATGTCAGACCTAATAATGGACATCAAGCTTTTTGCTGGTTCGTTAGTCGTGCACTGGTCAATTCTTAGTCACCCTGGTCAGGGACCAGCTCGAGATATGCAGACCCTGAAAAGGGTGTTGTGACCGATGGTGTAAGATACCACTCAGGATTCAGTGCACCTCACAGAGACTCCTTTGATCTTATCTGTGGCGTGTGTTCATCCATTTAGTATTGTGCAGTGACAGTAGCAGCCTTCTGCAAAGTCCTCCTAGCCGGAGGGCTAGAGACAAACGAATTGTAGAGCGACTTTATATATTATTTATTCTGTATTAACTCTTATATGAAACTTACTTTGTCAGAGAGAAAACTTGAGTGTTTACCTAAATACTTAACTTGAGATGATACTTCAAGTCAAAGTGCACATGTAGGTGTTTCTAGAGGGGTACATATACCGGAAAAGATTAGCTACATAATAAATAATAATAATATAATAAATCATAAATAATGCTGGACATATCACACAACATTATCTAGCCCCAAGCTAAGCAGAGCTTGTTTTATGTGTACTAGATAACTGATATACTTAATACAATACATTACATGGATAGATATTTTTTATTATACATAGAAAATACAAAGAACACCCTGAACAAATATCAGCAGATCGCACAAATATTTGTTCCGAGGCGGGAATCGAACCCTCAACTTCCAGCGTGGCAGGCGGAAACGTATTCAGACCAGACGTTCTGGAAAAAGAGTAGAGGGTACCCTTAACTGACGAGCATGTATAGAGAATGTGATGAGAGTGAATGAAGCAAAAAAGGATCGTAGCAAGTGGAAATCCGTGGTCTCTGCCTATCCTTCCGTGTAACAGGCGTGAGTTTATGTATGTATGAAAATAAAAATATGAAGGGATTATGCATTGTAATACCGAGGGTCAGCTTAAAATCGGTAGGTAACTAAAGCTAAGAAAACTTCAAAACTTTTTTTAAGAAATCTTAATCCGTTCTCAGGCTCGACGCTATCAATTTTAAAATCACTTGGGCAAAGACCAATCAAACTCTTATTTATACAGTCTCTCTGACTTCAGATTACGAATATTAATCCTTCCATCTTGTTATATTCAATCCATTTTCAGTTCTAAATCAAAGGCTTGTTGAGTTGGTAATGGATTGGTGCGATTTCATTGGAAATGTTATATGTACCTAATCCCCATTTATCAGTCGCAACCACGAACTTGTCAATGGTTGGTATCACTTAGCACAATATTGATGTAGGCACTTATATCAATATTGGGCTAAAGCGATCTTCGATGCGCGGTTGGAGAGTAGCTGGCTGTCTTGCGAGAGGTGTTAGTGTTAGTACGATTCTTGGTATTCCGATATAATGTTTGCATGACCTGCAAATATTTGTCTCGAGACTGCGTACTGGTACTCGAAGGTCCTTAAGGTGAATGTTCAAGTTTCCTTGCCCATACAAAATACTTTAGGCCGTTACTCAAACCACAGATTGTCATTTTATAAATTGACTTATTTTGTAGACTTCCTAATGATAATAGTTATCGCGAATGCTCGTTCCAAACAAAAATATACAATAGGGAATTTTTAAAACAGGTTTGAAATACGACAATTTTTACAAATGTGTGAGTTTATTTTGCACGGACATCTATTATCGTAGCGAGATACTTTTACGCAGCAGAGCACCCAGTTTAATTAAAGATGACAGTGATGGCGCTAAATTGACCTTCAAACACAAGAGTTTTGTGTAAGATAGTAAGTAAACATGATAGAGATGGCGCTAAATAATAAAAGTGATGTTTTAGTCGGCAGGTCGTAAAAAGTGGGGTAAAGTAGTGGAAAAAGGTCAAAAGTTAATGAAACTTCAGGATGTTGTTCAGGGATGGTTAAATAAAAAAAACAAGTTTTGGACCTCGAGGACCCTGTGCGAAAAGAGGAGGGGGCGGGAAACTGCACCTTACGCCGGTTTTTTCTCAATAACTTTTTTCCCTTACATCCTACGGCAAAAGTACCAGCTACTTTTTTGTAGAACGTTAAATTTACTATAATTTGGACTAATAAAACATGTTTCTATGTCAATAGATTATCGAGATATGGCGATGTGTGTTTTTTTCTGAGTACATCAACTACGTGCAGAGACACTTTGGTAGCAATGTGATTGTTGTCTTTGATGGATACCCCACTAAATCCGGCTATCAAAGCACCAAAGCAGCAGAACGAGCTCGCCAGTCTGCATTACAAGCACCAACCAAAGTCGTGTTCTCCTCATCTACTATGGTGACAATAGCACAAGAAAAGTTCTGGCAAAAGATCACAATATGAGAGCATTCATTTCGATGTTGATGACACAAATGGTGGATGCTAGCATCGAAGTGAAGCAGGCATTTGAGGACGCCGTGATCATGGTGGTGGGGATGGGGTTGAGAAGAGAAGACTGAGTCCCTGCAGAAGACTGCTTCCACCCCCAATTAGTGGGATACAAGTTGACTTCCCGCCACTTCAGCAATTGCTTGGAGGTAGCATATTGACGACCTCTGTGGCGCGGCGGGCGAAGGTTGGCCTGCGACGCAGGAGGTTGCGGGTGCGATTGCGCCCCCCCCCCCCCCTCCACTTTACGCACATGGTCCTCGAGGTCCAAAACTTGGGAAAATGTTAATTAACTATCCCTGAACAACCTCCCAAAGTTTCATTAGCTTTTGACCTTTTCCATCTGAAACCACCTGCCGACTGGACTGTAATATGTGTTATTTATGAGTATATTAAGCGTAGAGTGTGCTGCCTTATGAACTTTTGCTGATTTTCTCTATCATCTTACTTTTGACTGCCTACCTAAGGAAGGCTTTTAAGTTGATTTTCCTTTTTTTCTTTGAATCAGCTTC